>CM076579.1:89504772-90952198 GCA_034641835.2 Pinus albicaulis
CAAGGCTGTACTAGAGAAGTCATCCGAGCGTGTGGGGGGCTACCTGAAGGGCCACCCCCTCACGAGGTCTGAAACATATCACACACACATGGGAATCACTAGTACAATCTGCTGCATCACTGAACCATCAAGTATGCGGATCTTGATCATGTGAAGAGGATTTGGAACTAAGAAAAAATCAAGTCAAAAGGAAATAAAGGGTCCCTTTCCCTGATCCAAGGCACCGAACAAGAGTGGAAGCTGGAACCTCTAGACATGTCTTCTGGAATGAATAAACTGATGTCGACAGAAGGAGGTCCGCCATAGTTGAGGCAATGAGGAATCCTTAACTAAGGCACAAGGGATAATCGTAGAACGACTGATAGACTGACACCAAGGATGATGGTCGAATGGGGGGTACTAAGTAGTGGGTTGACGACTTCCCTTGTTAGAGCATAAAGGGCATGGATGACCTGGCATCTACTGACTCGACTATGGAGAGGATAGGGGACAGTATGTCTGAAGGAGAAAATGTGCGACACGAGAGAGGTAAAAAGCAATGAAGGATGGAAAATTGTGGCAGGAGACAACATGACTCATGACAGATTCCATGGATGCTGTTAGTCATCAGTATTTTTCACTATCTTTAGATGACTTTAGGATGGTTACAGCTCTCTGAAAATAATATTTCTTAAATATCTTGAGTTTCATAAATCTCACTGCCTTCATTATCCTTATAGACCTATTTTCACTATTCCTTACCTGGTCTTCCCAAAGCCACCCTGTTGCTCTTAAAAGACTCATTATGGGCTTATGCCTCCCATTTTCATTTTTCTTTCTCGCCTATAACTCATTGCCCTATTTTCCCCTATCCATAAACTCCATCCTCTCTCTAGAGTTTCTTGTTGCTAAATCATTCACCTGTCCCTTTGGGCATAATAACCTATAACAATAATTTGTTTTCACTTGAAAATAGCCAGGTAAAATTTCAGTCAATATCAGGTCGAAATACACCCCCATTAGGCCATTAGGGTTTTAAATTGTTTAGGGTCATCCTTGGATGTTTCAGGCACTACTTTTCCTTTGCTATAATATGGCTCAGATGTAATAGAATGTCAAGAAATGGTTATTCAAGAAGGACCTAAAATTTCCAAAGAGGTTTATCTTATCAGTTTAGAACCTGCAAATGAGAAAAATGGACAAATTTTGGCACTTCTACAGGAGCGTTGAAATATTTATCAGCATGAAGGTACTGATGAGGTAGACTATTTACTCCTAAAAGAAAACACCTTACAGTAAGGAAAGAGGAAACAGTTGGTCTTGATAATAATTAGGGTTTATACACTTGTTAGTCCTTTTTAGTGCCAAAATAGTGACCACTTGTAGAAAATGACATGGAGGAAGCACACAAGGCCAAACATGAAGAAATTTTATCAGAAACTATTGATGGAATATGGAAAAATTTGAGGTGAATATGACAGAAATGAATGAACATGAAAGGGCTATAGAGAACTTAGAAGACAACACTTATGATTGTTGTGAAGAACTATAGACAATTAGGGTTTTGAAGAAAGTGGCCAGAGGAGGTGGAAAAGATGAGTTGAACTTAATGGTGGAAACTAAAAAATATTTTGAAGATGCTACTATGTGATTAAATCCCAAACTTGTCAAAATGAGCTTGTCATGTCTCAAGGATCAAAATGAAAGCCAATTCACTTGACTTCAGCAAACCTGTAAGGCAAAAGTGTCAAAAACAGTTAGTGAGAAAAGAAAAAGGACTTTAGACATTAGAAAGTGGGTTTTCAAAGTTAAATTAAATCCATAAGCCTATTAAAGCTCATTAGACATTTCAAAAGACACATTGTTGCCTTGCAAAGAATTATAAGTTTCAAGAGGAGAAGAATTTGTGAGTTTTCTAAGTGAATTTGGGAAAATTGTCTTGGCACTGCGCGCCTGGGAGTTGGCACTGCGTGCTTGACAATTCCCCCCCATAAATTTTCTGAAGGTGTTTCACACCTAGGAGGTGGCATTTCGCACTTGGAGAAGCATTGCGATCTTTCCTGAACACACGTTGTGCTCATTTTACTTGGCGTTGTGCGCTCATAACTCTCATTGCGCACTTAGCTTGGCGCTACACCCTCAGCATTGGAGTTGCACACTTGGACAGAGAGGGTTTCTCACTCTTATAACCACTCAAATCACATCAAAACTCCTTCAAGTCTTTTCCAAAGTTTCTCCAAGCACTGATAAGGGTAAGTACCTGAAATACACCTTGCTTTCAAGCTATTTTGGTCATCATTTAGTTAATGGAATGAAACCCTAATCAACCCTAATTTTTAAGCTTGAACTCACTCTTTCATCCATACTTCATTCTCCTTGAAGAAAAACATTCATAAGTAGGGGTCATTACATTTCTTGAGGGCTTCCATTCATCTTTCTTGTCACAACATCCATTCCCTTCATTCTCACTCATTCCCTTCATTTGCAAAACTGCCATTTCATTACTCTCCCTTCATCTCATTTCACATCAGCCCTAGAGTTTCAAAAACAGAGTTTAACATGTCTGAGGGTAAATAAAGTGGTGGTCAGGCCCAAATTCGAAGGAGGCATGATCACAAGGGAGGAAAGATAAATAGATTTGAACCTATCACCACCAAAGAACTCATGGCATCTCCTCTTATTGTTTCCTGCTTCAAACATGTAGGATGCTTTGAATTTTGTGAGAAGGTGAAGCAAGTGAAAAACCACCCAGAGCTAACAAGGCTATTTATTATTAATTTTCATGAAAAACAAGTTAATCTTGCTGGGGTCACCTCTGAAATTTCTACAGACACAATTGCAGATGCTACAGGGATACCAAGTGTGGGAGAAAAATGGTTCAAGCAAGCAAACCTAGACATGAGTTATTTTGAACCATATCTTAAACCTAGGTATAAAGATCATCACAAGTCCATCTTTCCTTTTTCTCATCTTCTTGATATATATGCACCCATGATGAGGATAATCATGAAGTATTTCACATGTGAGGGAAGGTTTTCCCGCCTCTACTCGTACCACATCCTGCTTCTTATGAATTTCACTAGGGTTAGGATGTTGCATATACCATATTAACTTTTCCGAAGCATTGACAAAATGGCCTATATTGTGCAAAAGAGAGACTACAACCATAAAATTCCAAGCATATTTCATCATTCACTTATAAAGATGGTTTTTATGCATCAACTTTAGTAGAAGAACATTCCATGGGATACCTTCATTGCCCATGAGATTTTCACTACTCCACATGGCCATCATCAGCAACATATCCCTTCCTCATCTCATCCTCCCATTCCTACTTCTCCATCACATCCCATTGCTCATGCATCACCATCCACTCACATCCAATCACCCCATAATGACCATTCCACATCACCTTTCCACAACCCTTCACCCTCATATCATGATGACAAAGCATCAAGCAGCGATGGGAACATTGAGATAGATTTCACTAAAATGAGTGACATTGAACATTTTCCTTTGACATACCGGAGGGGTTACAGGCATGTGTTTGCTGCACTTGAGATGCAAGGGGCCATGCCTTCTTCACCAATAAAACAGATTGATAAAGGCAAGGAAAAGGTTATAGAGCAGGTCATTGTTGAAGAGGATGATAAACATGAAACTAAGGAAGATTTTCAATTGATTGACCTAGAGGATGAGGATGAGGAGAGAATCACAAACATGTTAATCAAAATCAACGATGCCAATATTAGTGAGCTTCAAGCTAATATTCGTAGGGAAAATAATGTGATCAACTATTTTGAGTTAGAAAATTAGCAGTTAGATTCAAAGAAGGCCATTAGTGAGGTCAGAGCAATCAGAGCTCAGAAAGAGGCCAGAAATGCCAAGGCATTGCTAGATGAGACCTTGGGCACTTTTGATGATAGTGAGAATGAGGAAGAACAACTTCCTAGGAAGAGGCCCAAGACAATTAGGTTGAAGAAGGCTTTAGACCGAGAAAGAGAGAAGGAGGCAGAATTGGCAGAGTAGCTCACTCGAAGTGAGCTGCTTGCCATAGAACTTGATCGAGATAGGGAGTCTTGGCTAGAGATGGAAAACTCACACCTAGAGAGTCAACTTGAGAGGGAAAAAAGAGGCATTGACATACATAAGAAGATGGCAAGACATGATGCTATAAGAAACGGGATTGCAAGGGCCAAGCTCAAATGAGCCCTTGCAAAGATTCAGGCCCTAAATGAGGCAAAGGATAAGGAAAAATTGTATATCCTTGTTGATGTATCCCTCCAAGCATCCAAATCATGATCAGGAAAGTAAGTTCCAAATTTTGGCACATGGTACAAATTTTTTATTTTTGACAGTTTGGCTTATAGAAAATAGGGCCAAATGCATAGCGCCAGTGGCGCTTAGGTATTTTTTGGGGCACTCAAATGAAAAAAAATCAATATTTTCATGTTCCTCATGCCAAGGACATAATCCTCGGAAAATTTTAGACCATTTGGAGCAAAACGGGTCCTTCAAAAGGGCTAAAAACCACTAAAAAATCACCTTTCTACCCTCTTTTCAGCACTGGCGCTGCACATTTAGAAGTCTTGGAAGAAGTGATGTTTGACTAGGAAAATGGGCACCATTTTTCAAACTGAAGGAAAATCTAGAAACTAGATAGGATAGGCTTTCCAATGAGCTATTATAGAGCTCATTGGGACACACAGAAGGCCTCCAAAAGTCGGCTGCAAAACAAGAAATTTTTCCAGTCTTGTCGCTACGCATTTGCACTGGCATTGCGCCCCTATACCTTGGAGCTGCACCCTTGCTAGGAGTTATTTCAAAAGATATTTTGAAGCCTTAAAGTCAACTTTTTTTCTAAAATTAGCTCAAACAGTTATGTTAGAAGTTATTTTTTCCATAAATGAGTTTAGATATTTTTGCCTTGGGCCTTGTATGGTCTCAAAGGTCAAAGTGACTTAACTATGTAATAAATGACTTCTAAAACCCTAGATAGGGTTTTACTTCCTCATTTGGTAGATAAATACTGCATGTATGCCTCATGTTGGTTGTTGGTTGATTTTTAAGCTCAATATGATATAGATTTTGAGTTGTGAAGAAATTGCTTTTGAAGCTTTGTGAGTGTCTTGGATTGAATGTCAATGGAGCAAGCACATTCATAGGATTCATGAAGCTGGTTAATGGTGATTTTGTTCTAATTTAGTAATTATTTCCTTCTATTTTCATATTTTTCATTAATTTCTCTTGTAATAGAGCATAAATTTTAGGTTAAGATATGCTGTTAGAGGCACCTTAAGTCTTTTTGTTTCTATTACTCAAATGTTTTCCTCTACTAGATCTGATTGGAGAATTATTAGTTTCTCTCTAGTTCTACTTAGCTTGTTGTCTTAGAAATGATTTAATGGCATCAAGCCAAAGAATTTTATGGTATGCCCTGTCTTTTGGTGTAGCTTGAAACATTGTTTTTAAGGCCTTTTCTTCGAATTTTACTAATTAGGGTTTGGCTGAAGAATTTTATGGTTGCCTTGTCCTTTAGTCCATCTTTAATAGTCACTTTGAAGGTATTTTATAGTGTGATTGAAGAATTTAGGAGTTCCCTGATTTTTAATCATCACTTATGTGTTATCTTAAAGGTTTTCTTTCTCTAAAGGTAAATAAGTAGAGAATTTAGGAGTTCCCTACTCTCTAGGGTTTGTTGGATTGTTGTTTTAAAGTTTACTTGATAGAGCTAGGTCAAAGAATTTTATGGTGCACCCTGTCCTTTGATTCTTTCTTAAGCATAATACTCTTAAAGACTCATCTTGTTAGAGTATATGTTAAAGGATTCTTAATTTCCCTTTGAACCTACTAAGTTCACCATTTGATGTTCATTTCACATCCACACAAGCTATTAAGATCCATTTGGCTTTGTTACCTTGCCCTATGAAACATCCTTGATCTATTGTTGTACTTTTCAATTCTTTCACAGACTCCATAGCCCAATGGTTTGAATCTCTCTTACTCTATTTGTTCTACTTAACAAGAAACCCAACCAAAAAAAACAAAACAAACATACCCTATCATTTTAACTAGCCTAAAATCAGCATCCTAAATCATACAAGTCATATATTTTACACAAATATAGAGAGATACCTCTCTGAGTCCAGGAAGGCTAGGTCCCAAGACTCCAAATTTGGTTTGATGTTACCCTTGTCTATTTGGTCTTGCCAATCTGAAAAATTACAAGGACCTAACATAATGGCGACTCTGCTAGGGAATCTGAGTAAGTAACAGCTTAAATATTCCTTAAGAACTCACAAATCCCCTGGAAAACTTAGATAAATCAAGTTTTATTAAAGAATGGTATCTATTTGATTCGCCATCCTAACGTAATGGCGACTCCACTAGGGACACTCATTAAAAATATTAGCGTTATATAAAGAATTTAGAAAACCCAAAAAATATCTCTATATTAGTATCCAATTGTTGATGGTGGACAACAAACAAATCCTCAAAACAAATAGAATCATCCACCTCGTGACTCCACTAGTTTTCAGTAGGCCTGTTGACTCCACTGGTCCTCACAGTGTCCTCTCAGAATGCATTAATAAATCCTAATAGTATAAAGCCCAGTCCATTAGGGGAATTTTGAGGTCTAATACGGGCCTCCTAAGAAAATTATAAAATAATAGTGGAAATAATAAAATAATATTTGATGACATCATCAAATTTTAGAGGGAAAAAAGAAAAAAACTACTTTCTCAACTCGTATTTTCAACTTATCTCCCAAATTTTTTACTCACATTTCGAGCAGGAGTACTCGTTGGATGCAAAATTTAATTCCTCATCCAAAAAGTACCCATGTTGCATACTTTCGATGGACCTTTCTACACAAAAAATGAGAAATACATGAAAAACATGATTACAATCACGTTTTTCCTTGTATTTCTCATTTTTCACGTAGCAGGGTCCATCAAAAGTATGTGACATGGGTACTCCTTGGATGAGGAATTAAATTTTCCATCCAACAAGTACTGTCGCTTGAAATTATAGTAAAAACTTTAGGAGATAAGTTGAAAATACGAGTTGAAAAAGTAGTTTGATTATTTTATTATTTTTTAATATTTTGACCCTTTTACTTTAAAAATGGTGAATCATCCCCCATGGTTGAAATCATCATCTTGAATCCTATTGGTTCTTATAAAGTTTATTTTGGTTGTAAATTTTTCTTAGGAGGCCCATTTTAAGCCTCAAAATTCCCCTAATGACATACCGTGTGAATTCAGTCATATTTCTGATAGGTCTGCTTTTCAAAACCTTTACAAACTTTCAGCCTCTTTGTGTTGTGGGTCTAAAATATGGCTTCACAAAGAATCAACACCATATCTCACCCTTACCCGAACCATCCTACCATATTTGATGACCCAGAAAGAATCTTAAGAAAAACCTCTAAGACTGAAGATTCAACTATTTTCAGACCAATTCACAAGGCAAGTTCTTTTCCTGAAAACCTTACATTCTTGCAAGATACCCAATTTCACTTACACCATACAAGAAACCTATTCAGAACTAAGTCTCAAATTTGGATAGACCAGACAGACCTTGAGCGTACGAGCTTACATCAAATTCCTAGTAGAGAAGCCTCTCCTTCCACTCCTCCTAACTTTCAGCTTCTCCGACACTTTGAGTCCCTTCCTTCCAAATCTACTCAATATCAGCTAGCTAGTCCAAATACATCTGCTACCCCCACTCATACATCCACTGTGCAAGCCAGTCCATTTCATCCTCCACCTCCACTCATAAACCATCCTCTTGTAAATCCTCCTTGGGTTCCATTACCTCCTATCATGGCAGCATGGTATGCCCCTATGGTACTACCACAACCTTTACTGCCTATGCCACAGGACTATCAATCTAAAATCCCTCACTTTAATGGAACTGATTGTATAACTTCCCAACAAGATGTATACAAGATGAATGATACTTTTTACTACCAAGAAATAGAAGAGGAGATCATAAAAATGAGAATGTTTGCACAAAATTTAGGGGGAGAAGCAAAGAAATGGTTCAAGAACTTAACCCTTAATATCATTCATGATCTCCCTTCCCTTTATCAAACATCCATAAACAAGTGGGAGACTAAGAAAAATCCTCTTCAAATCTTATCATAGTATGATAACCTTAAGAGAAATGTTGGGTAAAGTGTTCAAGACTACTACACTAGGTTCAATAGTGTATATGATGCACTCCCTCCCCAAATGAAACCCGTCACAAGGTCTAGCCCTAGTAAATTTTCCAAATGGATTTGATTCGAAAATGGCTTACCAATTAAGAGAAATATATCGCCTTACCCTAGAAGACATGCAAAGGGGAACAATGAGTGTAAAAGCCAATCTAATTGCTAAAAGGGCTAGAATGAGAACAGAAAAGAGGGTTACATAGAAAGATGAACCCATGGCCTCCACATCTGATGCTCAAATTGACAGCCTAGTTAGGAGAATGGAAAGGATGATGGAGAGAATTAACATGAATGAAAGAGCGCCTCCTAGGGAAAACCAAACAAAAACATAAACCAAAACTTCAGAAGAGATCCTCCTCAAATCAGAAAAAGAGAAAATGACCAGCAAATCAAACCTCCTTTCCAACAAAACTATGTAGATGAAGAGGAAAGAGAGAATGAGGAGCCGAAAGAAGATCATGTAAATCTAATAGGCTCTAATAGTGACGATGTTGTTTTTCTCACAGACGAAGAACAAGGTTTATTTTCCTCAAACCAAACTGAAATAACATATGAGGATTCTGAAGAATACAAAATAGGGTTTGAAAATGCTATCATGGAGGTTCATAGGCAGTATGACCTCTGAAGTAGGAAAACACAAGACATCCCTAAGAGGAACAAACCAGAATTTTCTGCTAGGAAGACCCCTCAAAACACTCTTAAAAGGTCAATAGAAAATACAAACATGATGGCTAAGAATCCTGATCAAAGCAAAAACAAAATCAGGCAACATGATGGTGACCAAAGCTTCCCTAATACATCAACTAGTGGCCCTGAAAAAATTGCTTTAACTAAGATTTGAAACAATAATCAACATGCTAAAGTTGCTGAAAAGACCATGTATGATAAAACTGATCTAACTCTGCCAAGAACAAAGACACCATTCAATATTGATGGTGAGATTGCCAAGATAAAAATATCCATACCCCTTACTGAATTAGTGACTCATGTTGTAAATAGATCTCAATTTTTGAAGGCTTTAAACATAGTAAATGACACTGATACTCTAAATTTGACTGATGACAAGCCATAGTTGTTGTTTAGACTAGAGGTAGAGGAAAAATTTCAAGTGGGAGTCGTGCCTCCATTCTATGTCAGTTTGAACATCCATGACAAAATCCTACACAATGCCATGCTAGACTCTGGTGCTTGACATAACCTCATGCCAAAGGTAGTTATGGAGAGATTATGCCTCGAAATAACCAAACCTTATAAATACTTGTTCTCGTTTGATTCAAGTAGAGTTAAATGTCTACACCTAATCAAAGACTTGTGTGTCAATCTAGCACAAATACTAGCCAAGAACCTAGTCATGGATATTGTGGTGGCTGACATTCCCCCAAAATATGGCATGCTCTTATCTAGATCATGGGGACCCAAACTCCAAGGAAAAATCCAAATGGACATGACATATGCTACCATCCCAGTCTTTAACCAAACAAGAATATTGTACCAAGAATATCACATGAAATACATGGTAAGAAGCCAACATAAGCCAAACAACACCCCTCTCTACTCTATCCATTTAGACCTTGACTCATTTATCTTGTACAATGAAGATGACATTAATGAACAAGTAAATGAAAAAGAGGAAGAGAAAGTCCTGTCAAAATAGTCAAACCAAACACAATTTGAAGAACATAACAGCCAAAACCCTAACAGCCATGCACAACAACATAATGACGAATCTGAACTTGAAACTCTTTGGAATATGAGCTTTGATGGCTCTTGTGGAAAAGCTGGTTTAGGAGTAGGTGTTTGAATACACAACACTAATGAAGGTCACTCCTACAAGCTGGATTTTCAATGCACAAACAATATTGTAGAATATGAAGCTCTTCTCTTAGGGTTAAAATTGCTGAAAAGTATAGGAGCCAAGAAGATTTATGTTCAAGGAGATTACGAGTTAATCATTAGGCAATTCAAAGGAGAATATTCAGCCAAGAATCCTAGGCTAAGATAATATAGAAATTTTGCCTTAGACCTCCTAAAAACATTTGGAAAATATGAAATTACCTCTGTCCTAAGAACTCAAAACAACCTTGCAAATGAACTAGCCTTTGTTGCCAGCACTTGCAAACTACCTCATGTAAATGAACAATACATGGTGAAGGTAAAAATAAAACCAACAGTCCTTGATAACATAGATTATTGGAAATTTTTTGAAGGTGAAAACCACATTGAAGACTTCCTGCAATCCAAAAATGAATTTGAAATGCCAAAACCAGACTCATATCATGAAGAGGAAGAGAAAGTCCTTGAGGTATTGTAATGGAAAGACAACTTATTGCCAAGAGGACTTGCCCCCTTAGAATAATTGTTTGATTTCAATGATGTTGTTAGGAAGCCTAAAATGGAATCCTCCAAAACAGATGTAGAAGAATGCAACATAGGCATTGAAAAGGAACCTAAAATGATAAAATTTTCCAAAACCCTACCAGCTCTTATAAAATAGAAATATGTTGAGCTATTCAAAAAATTTAAATATGTGTTTGCATGGGACTATGAGGACTTGAAGTCCAATGATACAAGCATCATTCAGCATAAGATTCCTCTCAAGGAAAACCAGAAACCATTCAAGCATAAATTGCATAGAATAAACCTTGTCCTAATGCCTCTAGTTGAGAAAGAAATTAAAAAGATGTATGATGTTGGAATAATAGTCCCACTTAGGTACTCAGAATGGGTCTCAAATCTTCTATCAATGAGGAAGAAAACATGGAAAATTAGGTTATGCATAGACTTCAAAAATTCGAACAAAGCCTCCCTAAAAGACAACTACCATTTACCTAAGATGGATCATATACCGCAAAGGGTGGTAGGCTCTAAAATAATATCTTTGCTTGATGGTTTTTCACGGTATAATCAGGTGCTAGTACATCCAAATGATCAGCACAAAACAACCTTCACTACACCTTGGGGCACCTACATGTATGTCAAAATTCCTTTTGGGTTAATGAGTTCCAGGGCCACTTTTCAAAGAGCCATGGACATTGTTTTTTCCAAAGAAATAGGTTACTTCATAGTGATATACCTTGATGACATCACTGTTTACTCAAAAACTCATGAAGAACACCTAACTCACTTAAGAAAGGTATTTGAAAAGTGTAGAAAGTATGGTTTATCCTTAAATCCTAAGAAAACTCTGTTTGGACTTCAAGAATGGAAAATTTTAGGCCACATCATATCTGGAGAAGGGATCAAGATTGACCCAAAAAGGATTGAGGGGATATTATAGATCAATCACCCTAGGAACATCAAAGATCTGTAATATTTCATTGAAAAGATAAACTTCTTAAGAAGGTTCATACCAAACCTTGCTGAATTCCTAAGAAACATTACAAACATGCTGAAAACAGAAATAAGAGTCAAATGGACCACAGAAGCAAAGAAATCCTTTGAAATGGTAAAACAGGCACTTACCCAAACACTAGTTCTATTTAGCCCTGACTTTACCAAGGACTTCTTCATCTTCTCATTTTCATCATAACACACAATTGCTATAGTATTGCTACAAAATAACATAATGGGACAAGAAAAACCCATATCTTTCTTCAACAACGCACTAAGAGATGCACCTATGAAATATAACATCGTGGAGAAACAATATTTTGCCTTAATCAAAGCCTTAAAAGATTTTAGAGTTTACATCTTGCATTCACATGTCATTGCTTTTGTTCCTCATGCAGTTGTTAATGACATACTAACTCAAGATCCTAATGGTAAAAGAGGTAAGTGGATTGCTGTTATCTTAGAGTATGATCTAGAAATTAAGCCCACCAAGCTAATCAAAGGTCAAGGACTGGCCAAACTAATGGCGGAAGCAAACTTTCAAGCATTAGACATTAACATGATTCATTCCTTGGATGAACAAGAGGAACTGGCAACTCTACCCATTGAAGAAGAATTTCTGAACTCACTTTGGTTTGTTGATATATTACATGTGCTTTTTAATCTAAATGCTCCTCCTGGTTTGTCCAAAATGAAGGCTAGATTCTTGAAACTAAAAGTTGTAAATTCTTGCATTCTAGATAAATATTTATATTGGAAAAATTATGTTGGTATCCTGCTTAAATGTTTACTTGAAGAAGAAGCAGATAGAATCATGCATGAGTTTCATGAAGGAGAGTGTGGAGGTCAACTCTATTAGAAAACCATTGTCAACAAAATCCTTAGAGCTGGTTTCTATTCGCCCACTCTTTTCCCTGATATCCATAAGCTAGTAGTGATTTTACATAAATTCCAAAACTTTGAGGGAAAGAGAAAACTAATTCCTTTAACTTTGCAACCTATCAGTGTTGAAACTCCTTTTCAACAATGGGGTCTAGATTTCATTGGAGAAATCCACCCTGCCTCCTCTACCCAACACAAATGGATCCTCACTGCAACTGACTATTTCACCAAATGGATAGAATCCATCCCTTCAAGGACTGGCACTGGCTCAATCATCATCAAATTCCTTGAAAATCACATCTTGACTATATTTGGTTGTCCTAGATAAATTATCACTAACAATGCTGCTGCTTTTAAATCCAAGAGAATGGTGGAATTTTTCCACAAGTATCACATTACATTGGGGAACTCTACATCTTATTACCCTCAAGGTAATGGGTTGGTTGAGTCCTCTAACAAAATTTTGGTAAATATCATTAAGAAGTTGCTGGAAGAGAACAAAAATTCATGGCACAGCAAATTAGTGCATGCACTATGGGCAGACAGATTAACGAACAAGAAATCCATTAACATGTCTCCCTATCAACTAGTGTATGGCATGGATATAGTTTTTCCAACATCCTTGGGAGTCCTAGTGATGAATCTTATTCAAGAGGTACAATCAGAGGAGAATTCTATACAAAGGAGGCTAAACCAAACTATTCAATTATAGAAATCAAGGGAAGAAGTATACAACAAAACATAAGCAGTACAAGAGAGCATCACGAAGCATTTTGATAAGAGGACCAAAGCTAATGATTTCTAGATTGGAGACAAAGTGTTGAAGTGGGATTCAAGAAGAGAGGACAAAGGCAAGCATGGAAAATTTGAAAATCTATGGAAAGGTTCGTACATCATCCTTTCAGTTAGAGGTAACAATGCCTTATTTCTACGAGAAATGGATGGAACAAAGTTGTTTGGAGGTCCTGTCAATGGAAATATTCTCAAGCATTAATTTTGTTCAAGTTCTTAGCTTAAAGCTTTATTCATTGTACATAACACTGCTTGAATAAAAGATTAGAAAAGTGAAAACACAAAAAACAAAGAAAAGAAAAAGGAGGGCAGATAAAAAGAAGAGGTACAACCCCATACCAAAAAAGAATGTTTCTGAAAGTATGCAAGTCCAAATGCCACTAATTTTGAGAAAGGAAATTATTTTTCAGTCATACAACCTAACCATGATTGAACATGTTTTAAATTTATGCTGATAAGTTAGAAAATGAAGATTTTCCAAATAGTTTAAACTTGGCTTATCAGTAGATTAGGTTAGGAAAAGATATTGGTTCCCAAAGATCAAATCTGAACCAAAGAGAAAAGAGAGGGATGAGTGATAAGTTCCAAATTATAAGCCCTCAGTTTCTAGTTTTACTTGTGAAAAAATAAAATATGTGTGCAACTTGTCCAAAATGCCACAACTCATGACAAATCACGACTGCTCAACCTTGATTTGGTCATGTTTTAAATTTTATGTTAGTAGATTAGAGAATGAAAATCTGTCAAACTGTTTAACCTTGACAGATAAGTAGATTAGGTAGAGAATAAAAGAGCTCATCAGTCTAATCTGAGCCTTTGGATGATATAAGGGTAGAAGTATATAGTTTTTCTTTCAATAGGAAAGATGATGTTCAGGTTTTTCCAATCCAAATGCACCCAAATGAAGAGAAAATGTTAGGAAAAGTATGATGGGTAGGTAGAGTTGATATTGAAGCAATCATGTTTTTCAGATTGTAGGATCATAGCTTCAAAGAATAGCAGCAAGATCAACATTTCGAAATGAAGGAAATCAGTAAGAATGTGAGCCATCTCGTCTCCAAAAAAAGATATCTGAGGTTCTTGACACCTCCTGTAAGGAGATGCCCTCCCCAAGTGGAGCCACTGTTAGTAATCAGTATTTTCACTATCTTTAGATGACTATAGGATGGTTATAGCTTTCTAAAAACAATATTCCTTGAATATCTTGAGTTTCATAAATCTCACTGCCTTCATTATCCTTATAAAACTATTTTCACTATTCCTCAGCTCGTCTTCCCAAGGCCATAATATTGCTCTTAAAAGACTCATTATGGGCTTATGCCTCCCATTTTCATTTTTATTTCCTGCCTATAACTCATTGCCCTATTTTCCCCTATCCATAAACTCCATCCTCCCTCTAGATTTTATTGTTGCTAAATCATTCCCATGTCCCTTTGGGCATAATAACCTATAACAATACTTTGTTTTCACTTGAAAATCTCCAGGTCAAATTTCAGTCAATATCAGGTCAAAAGACACCCCCATTAGGCCATTAGGGTTTTACATTGTTTAGGGTCATCCTTGGATGTTTCAGGCACTTCTTTTCCTTTGCTAGAATCTGGCTCATATGTAATAGAATGTCAAGAAATGGTTATTCAATAAGGACCTAAAATTTCCAAAGAGGTTTATCTTATCAGTTCAGAACCTGCAAATGAGAAAAATGGACAAATTTTGGCACTTCTACAGGAGTGTTGAAATATTTATCAGCAGAAGGTATTGATGAGGTAGACTATCTACTCCTGAATGAAAATAAATTACAATAAGGAAAGAGGAAACACTTGGTCATGATAATAATTAGGGTTTATACACTTGTTAGTCCTTTTGAGTGCCAAAATAGTGACCACTTGTAGAAAATGACATGGAGGAAGCACACAATGCCAAACATAAAGAAATTTTATGAGAAACTATTGATGGAATATGGAAAAAGGTGAGGTGAATTGGAAAGAAATGAATGAACTTGAAAGGGCTATAGAGAACTTAGAAGACAACACTGATGATTGATGTGAATAACTACAGATAATTAAGGTTTTGAAGAAAGTGGTGAGAGGAGGTGGAAAAGATGAGTTCAACTTAATGGTGGAAACTACAGAAGATTTTGAAGATGTTGTTGTGTGATTAAATCCCAAACTTGTCAAAATGAACTTGTCATGCCTCAAGGATCAAAAGAAAAGCCAATTCAGTGACTTCAGCAAACCTGCAAGGCAAAAGTGTCAAAAAGGGTTAGTGAGAAAAGAAAAATGACTTTAGACATTAGAAAGTGGGTTTTCAAAGTTAAATTAACTCATAATCCTATAAAAGCTCATTAGACATTTCAAAAGAGACATTGCTACCTTGCAAAGCATTAGAAGTTTCAAGAGGAGAAGAATTTTGTGAGTTCTCTGAGAGAATTTGGGAAAATTTTCTTGGCACTGTGTGGTTGGCTTGGGGCTGTGCACCTAGGAGTTGGCGTTGCACACTTGAAAATCCCCCCCGCATACATTTTCTGAAGGTGTTGCGTGCCTGGGAGGTGGCGCTGCATTCTTGGAGGAGCATTGCGCTCTTGCCCAAACAGACCTTGTGCTCATTTTACTTGGTGTTGTGCGCTTAGAACTGGCGCTACGCGGTCAGCTTGGCGATGTGCCCTAAGCATTGGCATTGCGCGCTTGGAAAAAGAGGGTTTCTCACTCTTCTAACCACTCAAATCACATCAAAAATCCTTCAAGTCTTTTCCAGAGGTTCTCCAAGCACTGATAAGGGTAATTACCTGACATACACCTTTCTTTTAAGCTATTTTGGTCATCATTTAGTCAATGGAATGAAACCCTAATAAAACCTAAGTTTTAAGCTTGAAACCACTATTTCATCCCTACTTCATCCTCCTTGAAGAAAAAAAGTCATAAGCAGGGGTCATTACATTTCTTGAGGGTTGCCATTCATATTTCTTGTCACAACCTCCATTCCCTTCATTCTCACTCATTCCCTTCATTTGAAAAATTTCCGTTTCATTACTCTCCCTTCATATCATTTCACATCAGCCCTAGAGTTTCCAAAAGAGAGTTTAACATGTCTGAGGGTGAGGATAGTTGTGGTGAGGCCCAAATGGAAAGGAGGCATGATCACAAGGGAGGAAAGATAAACATATTTGAACCTATCACCAACAAAGAACTCATGGCATCTCCTCTTATTATTTCCTTCTTCAAACATCTAGGATGCTTTGAATTGTGTGGGAAGGTGGAGCAAGTGAAAAACCACACGGAGCTAACAAGACTATTCATTATTAATTTTCATGATAAACAAGTTAATCTTTCTAGGGTCACCTTTGAAATGTCTACATATGCCATTGTAGATGCTACAGGGATACCAAGTGTAGGAGAAAAATGGTTCAAGCAAGCAAACCTAGACATGAGTTATTTTGAACCATATCTTAAACCTAGGTATAAAGATCATCACAATTCCATCATTCATTTATCTCATTTGCTTGATAGATATGCACCCAATGATGAGGATAATCATGAAGTATTTCACATGCGAGGGAAGGTTTTCTCGCCTCTACTCATAGCACATCCCGCTTCTTATGCATTTCACTAGGGTTAGGATGTTGTGTATACCGTATTACCGTTTTCGAAGCATTGAAAAAATTCCCTATATTGTGCAAAAGAGAGACTATAACCAGCAAGTGCGAAGCCTATTTCATCATTCACTTATCAAGATGGTTGTTATGCATCAACTCCAGTAGAAGAACATTCTATAGGATACCTTCATTGCCCATGATATTTTCACTACTCCACATGGCCATCATCAACAAGATATCCCTTCCTCATCTCATTCTCCCATTCCTACTTCTCCATCACATCCCACTACTCATGCATCACCATCAACTCACATCCAATCACCCCATGATGACCATTCCACATCACCTTTCCACAACCCTTCACCCTCATATCATGATGACAAAGCATTAAGAAATGATGGGAACATTGATATAGATGGCACTAAAATGAGTGACATTGAACCTTTTACTTTGACATACCAGAGGGGTTACAGCCATGTGTTTGCTGCACTTGAGATGTAAGGGGCCATGCCTTCTTCACCAACAAAACAATTTGATAAAGGCAAGGAAAAGGTTACAGAGCGGGTCATTGTTGAAGAGGATGATAAACATGAAACCGAGCAAGAGTTTCAATTGATTAACCTAGAGGATGAGGATGAGGAGAGAATCACAAACATGTTGATCAAAAGAAAGGATGTCAATATTAGTGAGCTTCAAGCTAATCTTGGTAGGGCAAAGAATGTGATCAACTATTTTGAGTTAGAAAATCAGTAGTTAGAGGAAAAGAAGGCCATCAGTGACGTCAGAGAAATTAGAGCTCATAAGGAGGCCAGAAAGGCCAAGGCATTGCTAGATGAGACCTTGGGAACTTTTGATGACAGTGAGGATGAGGAAGAACAGCTTCCTAGGAAGAGGCCAAAGACAATTGGGTTGAAGAAGGCTTTAGCCTGGGAAAGAGAGAAAGAGGCAGAATTGGCCAAGCAACTCACTTCAAGTGAGTCGCTTGCAATAGAAATTGATGGAGATAGGGAGTCTTGGCTAGATAGGGAAAACTTGCACCTAGAGATTCAACTTGAGAGGGAAAAAAGAGACATTGACATACAGAATAATATGGCAAGACATTCTGCCATGAGAAAGAGGATTGCAAGGGCCAAGCTCAAACGAGCCCTTGTAAAGATCCAGGCCCTAAACGAGGCAAAAGAGAAGGAAAAAATGGATATCCTTGCTGATGTATCCCTCCAAGGATCAAAATCATGATCATAAAAGTAATTTCCAAATTTTGGCACTTGGTGCAAATGTTTTATTTTTGACAGTTTGGCTTGCAAAAAATAGGGTCAAATGTGCAATGCCACTCGCGCTGCGCTCTTTTTTTGGGTACTCAAATGAAAAAAACTTAGCAGTTACATGTTCCTCATGCTAAGTAAATTAACCTTGGAAAATTTCATACCATTTGGAACAAAACTGGTCCTTCAAAAGGGCCAAAAACCACCAAAAATCACCTTTCTGCCCTATTTTCAACGCTAGCGCTGCCTGTTTAGAAGTACTGGGAGAAGTGATTTTTGTCTAGGAAAATGGGCACTATTTTTCAAAATGAAGGCAGATCTGGAAACTAGACAGGACGGGCTTTCCAATGAGCTATCATGGAGCTCATTTGGACTCCCGGAAGGCCTCCAAAAGTTAGATGCAAAACAGGAAATGTTTCCAGTCTTGGTGCTGCGCATTTGCACTGGTGCTCCACCCCTGTACCTTGGAGCTGCGCCCTTGCTAGGAGTTATTGCAAAAGATCTTTTGAAGCCTTAAAGTTAATTTTTTCCCAAAATTAGCTCAAATAGTTGTGTTAGAAGTTATTTTTTCCACAAATGAGTTTAGATATATTTTCCTTGGGCCTTGCATGGTCTCAAAGGTCAAAGTGAGTTAACTGTGTAATAAATTACTTCTAAAACCCTAGATTGGGTTTTAATTCCTCATTTTGAAGATAAATACTACATTTATGCCTAATGTTGGTTGTTGGTTGATTTTTGAGCTCAATATGATATAGTTTTTGAGTTGTGAAGAAATTGGTTTTGAAGCTTTGTGACAGTCTTGCATTAAATGTCAATGAAGCAAGCACATTCATAGGATTCATGAAGCTGGTTAATGCTGATGTTGTTCTAATTTAGTAATTGTTTCCTTCTATTTTCATATTTTTCATCAATTTCTCTTGTAATAGAGTAGAAATTTTAGGTTAAGATATGTTGTTAGAGGAACCTTAAGCCTGTTTTCTTCTGTTACTCAAATGTTTTCTTCTACTAGGTCTGATTGGAGAATTCTTAGTTTCTCTCTAGTTCCACTTAGCTTGTTGTCTTTGAAATGATTTAATGGATTCAAGCCAAAGAATTTTATGGTATGCCCTGTCCTTTGGTGTAGCTTGAAACATTGTTTTTAAGGCCTTTTCTTTGAATTTTACTAACTAGGGTTTGGGTGAAGAAGTTTATGGTTTGCCCTGTCCTTTAGTCCATCTTGAATAGTCACTTTAAAGGTATTTTATAGTCTAATTGAAGAATTTAGGAGTTCACTTCTCTTTAATCATCACTTATGTGTTATCTTAAGGGTTTTCTTTCTCTGAAGGTAAATAAGTAGAGAATTTAGGAGTTCCTTGCTCTCTAGGGTTTGTTGGATTGTTGTTTTAAAGTTTACTTGATAGAGATAGGTTAAAGAAGTTCATGGTGCACCCTATCCTTTGATTCTTTCTTGAGCATAGTACTCTTAAATACTCTTCTTTTTATAGTATATGTTAAAGGATTCTTAATTTCCCTTTAAACATACTAAGTTCACAATTTAATGTTCATTTCACATCCACATAAGCTATTAAGATCCATTTGGCTTTGTTAACTTTCCCTATGAAACACCCTTGATCTATTGTTGTTCTTTTCAAGCCTTTCACAGACTCCATAGCCCAATGGTTTTAATCTCTCTTACTCTATCTATTCTACTTAACAAGCAACCCAACCAAACAAAACAAAACAAACAAGCCCTATCATTTTAACTAGCCTAAAATCAACATCCTAAATCATACAAGTCATATCTTTTACAAAAATATAGAGAGAGCCCTCTCTGAGTCCAGGAAGGCTAGGTCCTAGGAATCCAAATTTGGTTTGATGTTACCCTTGTCTATTTGGTCTTGCAAATCTGACAAATTATAGGGACCTAACATATGCGATGATGACTCAACTCATATGCTCTAAACAAGGGTGACTTGATGATGCTGCCACATAGAATAGGCCCAGTGGGGACCAAAAAAACATCAGTACAATATGGTTATGACAAAAATTGACACAAGCATCGACAAGTATGAAGGCAAAGTGGTGCCCCAAGTACAAGTGTCACAAGTGAAGAAATTCGATTTTGAGAAGCGGTGAAGTGACCCTTCTTGGAAAAAAGGCATCGAGGTGAAGTATCAAATCACAAAAAATGAAATCATACCCATTTGAGATCTCAGTGAGATATTTCCAATGGTAATAACAGTTTTTCAAACCAAGTTATGGTTTTTTCACAGATGGCGAAATAAAAATTTGGGGTTTCTTTTTAATAAGGCATGTTCCCTCCAATTTGATTCATTAGCAAGTGTAGTTGTGGTGAATGTAGAGAGGAAAAATGGCCCTAAATCTTGCGATGATCGTAGCGGACAAACCAACCATTGGAATCAAGATCCGCCAATTGCAAGTAAGAGGCCTAACTATAATCTTTCAATTCATTGGATTAAAGTCTTGGGTTAGGCACCCAGAGCCCAGGAACAGGCTGGGTCACAATTTTTGGGGTCTTTTTTGTGACCTGGGTAGTAGGTACTAGGTAGAAAATTGGGACTTGTACCAGGAAATGGCCTGAAAAGTGCGACATGTCATAGAAAGGCGGTTTTAGTGTTGTTTTTGGTTGAGAGTTTGGTTTTTATGGTTATGATGTAGTCTTTCCTTTCTGTGTGTTGACAAACATGATGGTTTTGTGCAGGTATGGCAGAGTTGAGGATCAATTGGAGAGAGAGAGAGGCCTCGATGAATTACGTTTTGAGATCCGAGGGGATCATGTAGCTCACACCGCATTTGCCAGGTTTGGGGTCCTAAAATTGTTGAGAACCCACTGATGAGGGCAGGAGCAGCCTTGATTTTCTAAGGATGGCCTTAATGCTTCTTGGAAGGATGGTCTCGATGAAGAATAAAGGTAAGAAAAGAATACGAGAATGAAATACTAGAGAAGGTGTAGAATCATCCCCGCCCACCAAGTCAAATAGAGGGACCAAGTGGTAAACATGGTATCACACAAGGTAGAATATTTTAAGATAGGGTATCAAACATCTACGATATATGGCTCACCGGAGAGGCCGGTAGGTGAAACTATCCAAGGAATGGGAGGACAATCGACCATACCTAGATTGATGGGGTCTAGGCTGAGACTTATGGTAATCATATGAGAAGATGGCCAAGAGTGCCATCATTCCCCCAAGCATATGTGATGGAGGGGACTGATCTATTATGTAGAGGTGATGGAGGCCAAAATATTTTATGGAGTGCCATATATGGTTTCACTATACCAAGGAGTGTATTTGGAGATAATGAATTGGTGCTCACTAAGAAAATATAGAGGTTGGTCAACAATAATGTCTAAGGGACTAGGTTGTTGATGTAAGATGAAGGAATTATGAGGGGGATCATCCTTAGAGTGATCTGAAGTGATATGGGACTGTAGAGGTTCTTCTAAATGGGGAATAATAATGGTGCTAGAGTCGACATGACCAGATGCACTAGGAGGGTTGTGGAGAATTTCTTCTCCTGGACTCTCAAATATGGGTGCCCCATTACCTAAACAATGGGTGTCAATGTAATGGCCACTTGGTGTATGTGGTTTGAATGCATGGGTTCAATGTAAGGGGGGATATATAAAGTCAGGGGTGGTGATTTATTCCATAATGTAGTTATCACAATAGAATATGGGGTGACTAGTGGAAGAAATACCACGTGGTGTGGCAAAGCTACCTCACTCATCATCATGAGAAGAGAGGTTCACATGCACATCGTCATGGATGGTGACAAAAAACAAGTAGATGAAGGATCCACCGATGTTGAGCCCAAGGTGATCATTGAAGGGAGGTCAGGAAAAACAGAAGGGGAAGCCCCAGAGAGGTCTTCCACCATGGATCTAATAGATGATGATAGGTAAAGGATAGTGGCTGAAGACTCTGTCATCTCAACATCGGGAGGTGAAATGTCAATGGGAGTCGATGTGTCCTCTGGTTCTACCAAAGCATAACGCGTAAGTAAGGGAGAGATGGACTCGTTGCACTCGGCCTCGAATTGGCGAACCACTTTCAAAGAGGTGTGGTAGTATTCGAGGGAGGGACAAAGGTGAGTATAGTGGCCATGGAAATCACACAAAGCGCAAATCATTTGTGCACAAAGTCTTGAGTTTCGGGGTTGAATCAGGTAAAGTGACATGGACCTCTGGGATATCAGACTCAGGAAAAGCTTTGTTGATGATGGGCTTGATACGAGGCAATTCAGGACAATTATGGGTGGCATAACCGACAACATCACACAAAGCACACGAAGGTGTATGCTTTGGAGGCTGAGGAGGAGCAGGTGTTGTCTGGGCAGCCTTGCCCTTAGGTTCCTCTTTGTGGGCTTTGCCCCCCTCACCCAAGGCTTTCAAAATAGGAGTAGGTTCCTGTTGAGGTGGCTGAGGAACAGAAGCAAAGGGAGGGGTCATGGCGACCGGTTGGACCGAGGTGAAAGCAGTGAAGTTTTTGGGTTGACCAGGCAGGGTGTTCGCTAGGGGATAAATGTACCATACAAGGATCCCCAGGGTCATGTTGGGAAGGGACAAGGTAGCCATAACAGGTACCAAAAATACTCCAGTAGGGGGAGCAGAAAACGATATCTGACCGGATAGGTAATGGCCAGGTGGGATAGCTACGATATGGTTAAGGCCAGGGGAAACCATTCCAACAGGAAAGAGATGATCAGGGACACTAGCTACATATGAAGGGCCTTGAGGAGAAGGTCTTGAAGGCTGAGTCGAATTACTAGGAGCAGGTTGCAAAGGGCGAGGCTGCTGACTAGTCGAAATAGATCGTTTGAGGTCGGGCTGAGATGATTGCATCATGAAAACATTCAACAAGCTAGGGTCGAAGATGAAAGGGGGGAGACCAGGGAATGAACCAAGAAAGGAGGAATATTTATATACTTCGAGTGAGAGACTGGTCGGAGGTTATACTATTTTTTTATTAGCCACCGAAGAAATAATAGACTCCGAAGAGATCTGAGACTTCAGTTTGTAATATGTCAACTGATCTATAGTGACGATATTTCTGTTGTGAGGAAATTAAATATTACAGTGAACCACAGATGGGACATTAGACACCGCATAAGTGTAGCTATGACCCAATAGAATGTTGTAGTCGAAGGGGGCATCAATGACTTCAATGTCAACATAAACAGTCTTGCCTGCAAGATAATAGGACAATTACGAAACATGCCAAGGGGCTGAGAAGGGTGGCCATCCCATGCACAGAGGGTGATAGTCGAAGGGAATAACTTGGTTGATCTAATATATTTCCAAATAGAAGTGGACTTCACACAAGTGGATGCCCCCTCATCAATGATACAATGGGGGACATTGGCATTCTAGATCTTGATAGGTATTTGGAAGGCAACGAATGCGGGAAAGGGTGGATGCTTTGACTTGTCAACATCTGATCCAGGTGGATATTGGTGGCCACTCACCTATTCCACTTGGGGCCCCACCATTGTCTCTTTCCGTTTTTCAGTTTCAGCACAACTTACTATTTTTAGCAGTTTTTCGGGTACTGAACTTCCAGAACCGTTTTGAGGCCCTAAACGGCATTTTTTGGGCATCGCGCCTCTGGAAAATATGATTATATTCTGGAATCGATATTCATGGTCAGCCATTGTATTCCTCGAATCGTTCTTTCTAATGATGTATCATGTGTGTCAAACAGAAATAGTATTCCAAAGTTACGACCTCGGGAAGTTGAAACACCAATTTACCCAAATGGGGCCCATATTTTTGGCACCTCATCTCCTAGGGTTAGGATTTTGGATGTTTATGGTTTTCCATTGTTTCCATATAATAAATAGGCCCTCAAACCTCATTGTAACTTAGTTCAGAGGCTTGCAGCTGCCACATCTCTTCTCAGAGATAAGCTACCAACACCCTAGCTAGTTTATTTCCATTATGTATGTAAGAAAATTTCAGCTCTTTGTTATTAATGAAATGAAGTGTTATTTCCACTGCATATTTGTATTTATGGTTATATGTGTATTTTGTTTCATTATTTTATAAATCCGTATCAGTGGTATCAGAGCGTTTTCTTTTTCTCAATCCTTCTTTGCATGTCCCCAATGAGGTCCGAGTATAAGGTGTTAGGGATCGATCTGGTTGAACCTTTGCAAGATCAGCCTCGCAAACCCTAACGGTCGTCCATGGGGGATGAAAATAAAGATGAGGGAGTAGGAGATCCTATCAAAATATTACTCGAGGAGGCCCTCCAAAAACAAAGGAACATGATGATTGATAACTTTTCCCAGATCCTTCAACGACTGCCCACCGGCGGTGCATCTGCATCCAACAGCCACTCTAAAGGAGCGACTCCCTTTAAGGTACAAGTAAAATTTGACATTCCCGTACTTGAGGGTCAAATAGATGCATATGTTGAAGATATATGGTTGAATCTATTAGAAGGATATTTCTCAGTTCATGAATTTTCCGACCAGGAGAAGATTATTTTTGCACTCCTCAAAGCTACCCCCCATGTCAAGGACTAGTAGGAAACCTACTGTGATAAAAAGGACAAGATAGAACCCTCTCTGTTCTCAGTTGTACCCACTTGGAATTATTTCTGATATGAAATCAAGGAATAATACTATCCCATGGGGAGCTATGAGGACTAGTACATATAATGGACCATGTTGCGGCAACAAAGGGATCAAGATCTGCATGAGCTGACGAATCTGTTCCATACCCTATGCACAAAGTTGGGTATCAAACATTCGGAGAAACATTTGGTGCAAAAATATCGCAGTTGTCTGCACAAATACATTCAGGAGGAAATGTAGTTCCTTAACATCTCCTCGCTTGGTACGACATACCTGTATGCTGCCAAGATTGAGCATAAATTCAAATAGAAGAAGAGAGACTTTGGATCTGCGAATCAAAATCAAGGGAAAGGTGCCCCCAAACCACAAAAAAAAGGACAAAGCCAAGGCATAGTGGTCCAAGAAAACCCACAAAATCCACAAGCAAAGAACAACACCTTGAAGCTAAAGAAGGACATAGGAAAGTGGTGTGAGTTCCATAAGAGCTCCACTAACAACACAAGTGAGTTTCGAGCCAAGCAGTCACTGGGGGCTGAGATGAGGGCTTTTGAATCAGATGCATGCTCCAACTTTGAATCAGAACTTGACAAGGGGAATCACAAAGGGAAACAGATTATTGATGCGGAGCTCAACGCCACTGTTGCCACTACGAAGATCCAGAAGGAGGAACCGGAAGATCCAGAGGAGGAGGAACGTCTCTTCCACTCCCGGATGTGGGTAAAGGGCTCCCCGGTACAGTTCATTATCGATAATGGGAGCCAAAAGAACCTCATTTCAGCAGACGTCGTGAAGCGGTTGGGCTTGCCGACCACAGCTCACCCACATTCATACACCATCGGGTGGCTTCACCAAGGATGAGATCTCCGCGTCAGCCAGTAGTGCCACTTTCCCTATAGCATCAAGCCCTTCACGGATGAGGTATTATGTGACGTTGCTCCTATTGATGTTTCTGATGTATTATTAGGACAACCATACTTGTGGAAGCGTCATGCTGTGTATGAGTCTCGACCTCGTGCTGTTATTGTTACTTTGGGAAATAAGTTGTACGGGATACCAGAGGTACCACCTCCTGCCGCTATCTCTTTGGTTACTGCAAAACAATGCAGTAAGCTCATTTCCCAAACCAGGAAATTCGTTTTCCTGATGATCCGCCCCCAGGGCAAGAAGAAGACTGTGGCCATGACCTCTAGACAGGGCTCCTCTACATGACAGCAACAAATGGACAAGGTTGTGGAGAATGCAGGGCCTCTTCCTCACCCATGGGTGTTCCTGTGTCCCGGTGGGGCTCCCCATTTCTATGACCCCAGGTGCGTCGCTACCCAATGAACCGATCTATCGACGTTATGTTCTGGAGAATGATGAAATCAAGAGGTAGATTTAGGAGCTATTGCAGAAAGGTCACATCTGACCAAGTTCATCTCCCTATGGGAGCCCAATCGTGTTGGTACAAAATAAGGATGGGACTTGGAGACTCTGTATTAACTATCGGGCATTGAACAAGATAATTGTCTGGAATAGGTACCCGATCCCACGGATTGATGACCTTCTAGATCAACTCAAAGGGGAAAAATATTTCAGCAAGATCGACTTGAAGTATGGACATCGCCAGGTACTAATTGAACCCTCTGATATGTGGAAGACTTCCTTCAAAGTGAAGGAGGGCCTTTTTGAATGGTTGGTCATGTATTTTGGGTTGAAAAATGCTTCCGCAACCTTCATGAGGTTGATGGATGACATCTTGCAGCCATTCACCGACTCATTTGTAGTGGTTACTTGGATGAATTTATGATCTTCAGCTAGACTTGGGAAGAGCACTTGTACCACATTCGACAAGTCCTCCAAACACTGTGACAACACAAGTTGTGTGCCAATTTAGAGAAGTGCACTTTTGGCATGACCCAGGTTCAATATCTAGGATACATTATTGATGAAATGGGGGTGCATGTGGATCCAACCAAGATCCAAGTCATTAGGGATTAGCCAACCCCAACCACTCTAACATAGCTTTGAAGCTTTCTGGGTCTTGCTCATTTCTACTACAGGTTTGTGTTGGGATTCTCTCATATCACTTGGCCCTTGAGTCAAGTCACCAAGGGAGGAGCGAAAGCAAAATTCTTTTGGTCGGAATCTCAATAGAAGGCATTCGTAGAATTGAAACATCGCCTCTGTTCTGCCCCAATGCTCACATTACTAGACTTGCAACAACCATTTGAGATCGAGACAGATGCCTCTAACTATGCTATTGGGGCAATTCTTACTCAATAGGGGCATCTAGTGGCATATCACAGTGGGACATTTTTCGACACAGTTCGAAAGTATCCACTTATGAAAAAGAAATTTATTCCATTATGCAAGCTTGTCGACAATGTAAGCATTACATTTTGGGGAAGGAAACAATCATCCACACAGACCACCGACCCCTACAGTTCATACAGACACAAGGGAAGTTGCAGAACTATCACCATCAGAAGCTGTCCACATATCTGCAACAGTTTCATTTGAAAATCAAGTACAAGAAGGGTAGCACCAATAATGTTGCAGAATGCCTCAGCCGACCCTCGATTGTGGCGCTAACCACCGTTCTCGACTCTTGTGGGCACAAGACTTATGATTGGTTGCTTCTCTACAAGAGTGATCCAGAATTCAGCCACACATACCAGGCACTCTTGGGGGGTATGCAAGCTCCAAATTTTCACCTCCAAGATGCACTATTATGTCACCTGGGACACCTTTGTGTTCCTTCAAGCGAGCATGAAGAGATGATATGGGAAACACACTACAGTTGAGTCAGTGGGAATTTTGGGGTCGAGAAAATAGTGGCAGTACTCCAAAAGTATTTCTATTGGCCGAACCTTCGATAGGATTTTAGAAAGTACATCAGATCCTTCACTGCTTGCACCATTTCCAAACCGACCATCAAGAAGCAAGGCCTATATACTCCACTACCTACCCCTAGTCGACCTTGGGAATCCATATCCATGGATTACATGTCTGGCCTTCCTTCTACTGAGCATGGAAATGATTGTGTTTTCATGGTCATCGACAAATTCTCGAAGATGGCCATAATGGTGGCCTGCAAGAAGAATATCATTGTAGAAGCC
The DNA here is from genome assembly GCA_034641835.2 of Pinus albicaulis. Taxonomy (NCBI): domain Eukaryota; kingdom Viridiplantae; phylum Streptophyta; class Pinopsida; order Pinales; family Pinaceae; genus Pinus; species Pinus albicaulis. Next base: position 89,532,511 of record CM076579.1, read on the forward strand.
ACTGCTAAAATCTTCTTTGAACGAGTGTGGGTTCACTTTGGGATCCCACAGTCTATCATATCATATCGGGAGAACAGGTTCCTCAGCACATTTTGGTCCAGCCTCTGGTCAATGCTGGACACCAAGCTCACCAATTCCACAACTTTCCATCTCCAAACTAATGGCCAGATAGAGGTCTTCAACAGGATGATTGTACACATTCTGTGCATGTACAATTCAAAGCATCCACGCACATGGGATGAGAGCCTCCCCTATGTACAACATAGTTTGAATCGGGTTCTCCATAGCTCAACTGGCCACATCCCCTTTTAGGTGGGCTTGGGATTCCAGCCGCTACGTCCCATTGACGTAGCCATGTCATTTGTGGCTACTCAGGCCAATTCGGCTCATGCCTAGTCTAAAGCTGACAAAGCGAACATCTTCATTGAGTGCATTCAACACATCTACCAACAAGTTCATGACATATTGGACAGAGCCAATGCTAAGTACAAGCAACGACATAATCAACATTGGGTGCCACACAACTTCTATGTGGGCGACAAAGTGTGGCTACATTTTTAGAAGGATCACCTCACTAGAATCCACCGCAAGCTTCACTCGCTCTAATATGGGCCGTACACCATCACCAAGGTTATAGGGAACAATGCCTTCAAGCTGAGTATTCCACCATTCCTTGGTCTACACCCCATTAGGGGAATTTTGAGGTCTAAAATGGGCCTCCTAAGAAAAATGTACAACAAAAATAAAATTTATAGGAACCAATAGGATTCAAGATGATGATGTCAACCATGGAGGATTATTCACCATTTTTTAAGTAAAAGGGTAAAAATATTAAAAAATAATAAAATAATAAAACTACTTTTTCAACTCGTATTTTCAACTTATCTCCAAAAATTTTCACTCAAATTTCATGTGGGAATACTCGTTGGATGAAAATTTTAATTCCTCATCCAAAGAGTCCCCATGTTGCATACTTTTGATGGATGTTTCTACACGAAAAATGAGAAATACATGAAAAAACATGATTACAATCATGTTTTTCAAGTATTTCTCATTTTTCGTGTAGCAGGATCCATTGAAAGTATGGAACATGGGTAATCCTTGGATGAGGAATTAAATTTTTCATCCAAAAAGTACTCCCACCCTAAAACTGAGTAAAAACTTTGGGAGATAAGTTGAAAATACGAGTTGAAAAAGTAGTTTTTTTCTTTTTTCCCTCTAAAATTTGATGATGTAATCAAATCTTATTTTATTATTTCCACTAGTATTATTTTATAATTTCCTTAGGAGGCTCATTTTAGACCTCAAAATTCCCCTAATGAGTATTCAATGTGGACCGCCTTCATCCCTACTTCCCACCTCTACTGAACACCTATAACATTACAGAACAACTCACACCAACAAAGTTAAACCCAGACTACATGGAACATGCCACCATAGATTGTATCATGGACATGCAAATCAAGAAAAATCGCCAACAGAATGTCCAGCTGTATCAGGTTGTCAAATCTGGCCAACTCCTACACCAAGGCAAGTGGTTCACCAGGGACTGAGTTCAGCAGAAGTTTCCTCATCTCATGGAGGAACTCAACGCAATGGGGACCATTACTTCCTAAGGGGGGAGGAATGATCCAGGTAGATATTGGTGGCCACCCACCTATTCCACTTGGGGTCCCACCATTCTCTCTTTCAGTTTTTCAGTTTTGGCACAACTTATTATTTTTAGCAGTTTTTCGGGTCTTGAACTTTCAGAGTCGTTTTGAGGCCCTAAACGACATTTTTTTGGCATCGCGATTCTGGAAAATATGATTCCATTCCAGAATTGATATTCGCATTCAGCAGTTGTAATCATCGGATATATCTTTCTAACGATGTATCATGTGCGTCAAACAGAGATAGTACGCCAAAGTTACGACCTTGGGAATTTGAAACACCAATTTACACAAACAGGGGCCAAATTTTTGGCGCTACATCTCCTAGGGTTAGGTTTTTGGATGTCTAGGGTTTTCCATTGTTTCTCTATAATAAATAGGCCCTCGAGCCTCATTGTAACTCAGTTCAGAGGCCTCCAGCCGCCACATCTCTTCTCAGAGATAAGCTACCAATGCCCTAGCTAGTTTATTTCCATTCTGTATGTAAGCAAATTTCAATTCTTTGATATTAATGAAATGAAGTGTTATTTCCACTGCATATTTATATTTATGGTTATATGTGTATTATGTTGTGTTCCTCTATAAATATAAATCAACATCAAAGATAATGAAATGATCATCTGAAGGATCCACAATGCCCATAGCAGTTAGTAGAGCTTTTCACTATGAAGGGCACAACTAGAGGACCTCTAGCATTGACATGGCGACAAGGGATTGCGCCAAATCATCTATTATAATGTAGGAGTGGGCAGCTCTACCAGAAGCAGTGTTGCGGCGTAATGGTCCCTTGGGGATCTTGGTATGAACCTCTACCTTAGGTTGAGGGATCAGTAAAGGACCATTGGGTGTCAAAAGAGGCTCTGTGGGACCTAAAGATGGTGGCTTCGTGGTCGACATAGCGGGGGGCTTGTTATACTGATGGGATCGAGTCTAAAGGTTGAGATTGGAAATATTGGCCTGCTCAGTTTGCATCATAAGGATATGGTAATTAGAGGTACCAAACAGAGGAGGTTGAGAGGTCACCTGACCTTCAGGGGATTGGGTAGCCACATATCCTTGCTGAGGAAATGGATTGGTAAAAACAAACGGTTGAGTAGGGGAAAAATTTGGAGGAACCGAAGAAGGGGCTTGCAGTCCTTAAGATGCTTCTTGAGCTCCCCATAGTTGACACATCTGAGGTAAAATTGGACAATCATGGGTATAGTGACCATGGACACCGCAACAAGAACAAGGCTTATTCGTACAAAGAGGCTTGTTCTTCTTGGGTTGAGTGCCCTGTTGTTGGGTTGCAGTGTTAGATGTATTCCCTTGGGGATTGTTTCCTAGATTACCTAGAGTGTGAGAAGGCATGGGAGGCGGAGGTGTTTGTGTTGGAGGAGCTGGAGCACTTGGTTGCAGATACAGATAATAAGGAGGTTGAGAAACATTGGGGTAAATAGGTTGGGAAAAAGCAGGCCCTGGCATTGGAGGATGTGGTTGGGAAACATTGTGAGCCATGCCGTGTCCTGGATACATGCTGTCGAGAGGGAGAAAAATGCTAGAGGAGATGGCCCCTCCCTGAGGGAAACCATAACCCATAGGAGGATGAGTGTACAGATGTGAAAGGGATCCTAACGGAAACTGAGGATGAAGGCCTTGGAGTCTCCAGGATGAAAGCCTTGGGGGCGCAATGATGGTAAAGTGACATGGAACCTAATAAGGAAGAGAGGTAAACAAGGGTAGGGAGGTGCATGATCAATTGATTAAAATTTTTAAGTCTTGGCCTCGTGGTGTAAACCAGGCGCTCCTCACTTAGGGTGCATCTGTATGTGATAAGTTTGTTAATTTTAATTAAGCCCAGATGTGTGTAGAGAAAAAAAAAAGATTATGCATCACTGTAAATAAAACTAAAAATGGCAGTAAAGGAAACTGAATGCGATAGTAAAATAAACAGCTAAATATGCATTAATCTAAACCCAAGGAGGAGGGATTCCCAACATCTATTCTATGGGTAGGTGAAATCTAGTCAAAGCACAAAAAATGGCCAATGGATCTAAGGTCAGGAGGGACAAGGATCTAAAGGTCATATTTTCTGGAAAGTGGAGCATAAAACAACAAAAAACTAGAGGGAAAAATGCTGAAAATAGGTGGCAAAAGGGTACAACCTAGAGGGAAAAAGAGTGGACCCTAAAGGAGGACCAAACAAAACTTAAAAGAGGTGTTTTGGATGGATAAATAACCGATATGAAATGGATCTGAAAGTGCAAGCTCAGATCTAAAAAATGGCTGAAAAGCACTGAAATCTCAGAAGACCTGATTCAGCTAAACTCCTCCTAAAAAGGTGGAAGTGTACTGAAGCCCTAAGGGGCTTGGTTCCTACTTTGATGAGTAAAACTAAGAAATTACAGGACCAAGACGGGTGAAGAGGGAGGTCAGATAACCCTGAACAATGCCCCAGACAAACCTAGAAAAATCACAGAAAAATCCTCGCAAAAGGTACAGATTGTAGGTTCTGACCTATTTTCTGAGGTCGTAGTTTTCAGGTTGTTATCTGCTACCTGAGAGATGAGGTCGTAGGTTTTGGACCAAAAAGTGTGACCTGCACTTTCGGCTATCTTGGGAGTAGGTTTCAGAAAAATTGATGTAACAATAGGCAGGGCGTCATAATGGACTGTCTGTCACCTCCAAAAATTTATCGACTTTGTTGCATTATAGGCAGGGCGTCATAATGGATTGTTTTTCACCTCCAAAAAAAATTATTCCACTTGATAGATCCACGAATAAAATATCATTAAAAAGGTAGAGTGGGGTTGTTGAAATTTTTGAAATATTAATAGAATGAAATGCATAGAAAGCTCCACAAAACAACGGTAATTATCTCTCTCCAAATTGCAATTTTTTTCTTTCATTTTACCTATAGACTATACGAAGCTTCCCTCGTCAATTATTTTTTATTTTGTGAGTCACACGGTCATGTGGCAAATAGGCACGTGCAACAACAAGAGAATTTTAGACATGCACGAAACATAACAATGGAGAGATACAAAGTCTAAGACAGGTTGGTGAGCATGAGGATTTTCTGATGCTCAAGCTCGGAATTTCACTCAAAATTCCAAGTGAATTTGAGGGATCTTACCATAATTTCATGTTTTGACTGAACACTTCTCAACTCTTAAGTTCAAGATTTCACCTTCGCACCCGACCTCGCACTTCTAGGCTTCTTGTAATGAAACCACGATTCTACCAAAGGCCTTTTCACCTTGCTGACGTCCATGGTGAATCCTCTTAGATCTTTCTTCTGTGCTCACCTCCTCTTCCAATTCCGTCATGACAGATTTTTCCATCAATTCTTCCTCACAATTTGGCTCCTGCTCCTCCTGCTACTACTTCTGATGGGGAGTCGACGAGTTATGATCCTCATGTGACCTGCCCGATATGTCAAGCTTATATTAAAATATTAAATTTGCATGAATTATGAGGACTATACAATTCACTAACACATACAAAAATATAGGCTTCAAACACGCTGAGAACGTTTCACGAATTTGGGGAAAAACATCGGAAACAAATTCATATGAAGCAACATATGCAAGATTCAAGAACACAAGAACAGAGACAATAAAAAAAACCATGTATTATTTCGGTTCCCTCAAGGGAATTACTTGTAATGAATTCCACTTGTCACAAATTTCAACCATCTGGTCATTACAAGCCTATACGACACAGACTCAAGATCTTCCTTCATCCAAGTCCATACATTTTCCTCTTCCTGGTGCGCCAACAAATATTGAAAGAAGAGAATGTGAATGTGTTGCACAAGGAATTTCAACAAAAAACCATTCTTGATATCAAAAAAATCCTGGTAGGGTGCATCTTAATTCTCTGTAATTCTAGCTAGGAGATGGTGAAATGGTTCAACCCACAATGAAACTATCAAGAAAGTTAGGTAGTCTAGTAACACAATTTGAAAAAGTAACAAATGAGAATGGATAGAGAAACACACACTTTTGAGAAAATTGATAGAGCTTACGAGCCGAAATACAAAACAGGTTAGGAACCTGAAGAGGAATAAGTTTGGACATGCGTAATGCATGCTGGAATAGGAGACTGGTCCATTGAGTATGAGGAGAACACATGTTTTTCTATTCTGACAACTATGGGAAGATAATTCAGCTTGAGTTTAGCTGAGAAGACATTCAAAAGTGCAACGCTCATAACATTAAATTGATAGATTTAATGTGAGAGCCACACAGTAATAAAAATGGAAGGGTAGGAAGGGTAGTAAGATGAGCATAAATGCATCAGAACCGATAGGTAGAGAAATTCCACAAACACCCGTGGCTCAAATTTGAGAAGGGAAGGAATTCTCCCTCTCTAATACCATGTTAAACACAACAATGGTGAAGACAGGAGATATGAAAGATCAACCTTCAATACATATATTATTCACAATGATACATATTTATACATGTCTAGTGACCCTTGGTTTCATATTCCAAGTGGTATCTTGGACTCCCTTTGACTGTTCTTCTTCCACACCAACCCTTATAGAATTATGTGCCTAACAATATATATCTAAAATAATAATTTAGCTTTAATGCTAATGTTGGTTTGTGGTCCCTAATGCATTTTCACCATGGGATGTCATTAATATCAATTATAAAAATCTCCTCTCTTATATTTTACATTTTCACATAGCTTTCACATAGAAGCAAGATAGAACCATTTAATTGTACCCAAATGAGAATTTTAAGTGTGTTTCTTTTCACTTTCCATGTGTATCACAATATAGTAATAAGTTAGCTAAGTGAGTATATATAATATTAATGTTTTATTATTAAAAAGAAACCAAAGCCTATGACGCATAACGAAGATTTATAAAGCACACATAATTTTCAAACAAAATGAAAATGTGCCCATTATATTTTGATGTTGCGATATGTCAGGCACTTGGTGGCATTTTAAAGAGTCAATCTTTAAGTCCCTAATCACTTTTTTTCCCCAAAAATGTGGCAATCACACATGCGAATGGACTTGATGATTGTTGGTGATATGATTTTCAATGTGTCTTATTGACACATAATTATGCAGGAATGCAATAAAATATAGAAATACGCATAAACACAGAGATGCAGTAAAAATAAAACTTCATTTTATTAATATCAAATAACTGAAATATGCTTACAGATAGAATGGAAACAAAATATCTAGGGCACTAGTAGCTTATCTCTAAGAATATAAGTGGTGGACACATGCCTCTGAACTGTGTTACAATTAGGCTCGAGGGCCTTTTTATTATTGAACAACATAGGAAAACCCTAAACAACCAAAACCATAACTACAAGAGATGAAATGCCAAGAGTTTGTGGACCCCGTTGGGCTTAGTTGGGTAACCAACTTCCCGAGGCCGTAACTTGGTCATATTATCTCTGTTTGATGCATACGATATATCATCAGAAATATCTCTCTGAGTACTATAAAACACTATTTAAGGGGTGAAAACTACTCTGAAATTTTAGGACCTGAAAAATTGCTAAAAATAGTAAATGATGCTACAAAAAAGAAAATTGATGAAACAAAATGGAGGTCTAGGTGGAATAGATGGGTGGCCACCAATATCCACCTGGATCACTTATCATGGTGCATTGTAATTTTGAAGAGGATGTGCCCCTAGAGGCATATGGATTAAGTTAAAATGTGAAGGGGGCCTTCATTTTGACAATATAGGGTTTTTCCCAAATCCTAATGTAATCAACATAATGGAAGCCTAATTGAAGTCATGTCCATCCATACATGGTACCTCCACCAATTACAATGCATATTATAGAAAGATAATCTTTGAAGTAATGTGAGACCCTTAATGCATCACTGAAACAACAAACCCCCAAAACCGTAATGCAATCATAAGGTTGATACCTAAGACGAAATATGATAAATGAATGTAGTATGCATAGCCTAAGTGGGAACATCAACAGGGTTTCATAGAAAATGGGCATGGGGAGATTGACTAATTCAAAACATGATAATAACCCTTAAGGCCTTTGCAAGTAGAGGGGGACACAAAATTCTGGATGTGCCTAAAAAATTTGACTGTTGTTGTAATGGCTACAATAATGTCCTAGTTTGTAACTTTTCTTGTGCTACAACTATGTATTCTTTCTAGACTTGGTTCTCTTTATTCTTTGTCCCCTCAACTCTTGCTACACTTTTCATCATTTTTTTCCATCTAATGGCAGACTCCATATTGATTCAACTATATAGATCTAAAACTAATATTGATAATGAATCAAATGTAACTTTTGTTGGCTAGGTTGGCTTTTCTACATCTTGTAAAGTCATATAAATTCTTGGTTTTGTTTGCTTCTTGATCAATTTCTTCTTTTTGGATTACTTTTTAATTGAACTAGCCTGAAGTTCTTGTGTTGTTTGAGTTGCCTAGGTTAGGCATGGTGTTGTCATTTTTGTGAAGATTAGCTACTAGATCAACACTTATGTTGGTGGTTGAATTTTCTATTGTATAAGGTCTATCAATTTTAACACATATTTCGCACACCAATTCTTACTAAACTATCCCCATACGATCCTCATTTAACAATATATTTAAATCTAATTCCTCCTAAAATAGAAAATGGAATCAACTGAACATGAAATATATTCTATACATCCCTGAAATCTAATATTATATATGAAAAATAATTAACATTTCAAACATGATTTAATAAATAAAAAATAAGAAAAAGGTAAATTATAATTTAATTAACTATATTCATAAGTATATATGGTGAATAATCATCAATACAAATATTGAATGCAATAAAAATTATAACTTTGCAATACAATAAGTAGATGAATAAAGAATAAATTATTAGCATATTCCTAACAATCAAATAGTGATTTTATTAAAATATGACATACACTAACAAATTTGTAAATACTAAGATTAAACTAACTTCAAAAGGAAAGCATCAAACTCCACCAATGCAAATAAGTTGAATCTGCATCGCAACTTTAAATCCCATAACTTTGTAAAGCTAAAGAGTTGATGGAATTATAAGTGGAATATGCATCACATCTTTAAATCCCATAACTTTGTAAAACTGGGTGGAATTATAATGCGATTTTGTCTATATGAAATATATAGACATACACGTGACAAACTGAATATCTATCACAACTTTAACTCTCATAATTTGTCGGTGGGTATTTTTTGGTCTAAATATATATGAAGAATGGTTGAAGATGTCTCCTTTTATTCGAAAGTTTTATTTACATTTATGTAAAGGGGAACATGATATTATAATGGAAAAAATATTTAGTTGTGAACATAATATGAAATATTGTTATCATATTATTTTATAGTGAAAATAAATGACAACAATCTTAGAAACAAGTAAACTTAATTGCAATGAATTATATAACTTGTATTTATGGTTAACAAATTCCCTATTTATAATATAAAAGAAAAAAAATTATAATAATATATTTTTATAAAAGTTATTTAAAATTTAGTGTGCTCTCTAGTATAGTATAATAAAGATGTTGTAAAATTATGTTATGTAATATGATATAATAATATGTTAACATTTTGACTAGTAAAATTATATAACCATAAAAATAAAATTAAAATACAATTAAAAAAATAAAATAAAGTAAAATAATTATGATGATAATGATGATGATGATGGTGGTGGTTAATGTCTACTAAAACCAATCTTTGGTTTAACGAACCTAAAGAAATGAATTATTTAGTTTGATTTAAGATTTTATTTCTATGCTCAAAAAGCTTGGAGAGAAGCCTCCCGAGCTCACTATAATTTTGACATCTTAAAAGGCTAGGAAGGTCAGTGTTATAACAAAGATTATGAAATTGAGATATAATGTGGTTGTACGCGGGGCACTCTAAGAGGAATTTCTTTTCACCCTCGATGTTCATATTCTCACAGAGATGACAGATCCTTTCCATCCATGGAGTTTTAGGAATTGTCCAACGACCTGTTTAACTATGGAGCTCATAAGTGTTCGTTCTAATATTGGCTATATTAATTTTCTTCTTTGAGCTAGTTAAAACATAGAGATATTTTTGATCTTCAAGGGTGGGGTTGATGACCTCCTTTTAATATCTTAATTTTCTTTTAGCTGCTAGATCTTTCTCACACCACATTTTTTCGTTGAACTTAGAAGTAATAGTTTTTTTGATGTTATTAATGTTTTGCAATGCAATATTCTCCTCTATCTCCCAATGGTTTAACGAGGCACTGGTGTCTTTATACCAACCTCGTTTGAGCCTTAGGTGGTTTTAGCTGGAATTTAAAGCTAGCTTAGGAAGTCTATGGTCTCCTATGCTATTGAGCTTGTGCTTGTACAACAGAAGCCTAGTCATAGCTAGGCTCTTGATAGGGGAAAGACCCACTTCTATAAGGAGAATAAGATAGGGTGTCATAGCTAGGCTCTCGATAGGGGAAAGACCTACTTCTATAAGGAGAATAAGATAGGGTGTCTGCTTTTAATTATAAAACGCTTCTAGATTTGCTCAATCTTTCTCTAGGATTCTCTAGAGATGCTGCAACCCCAAACCTCACATTCATATAAGATAACAGGAGTGACTAAAGTTTCAAAGAGGAACTTCTTTCTATCCCACATTACGAGGTTTTCCGTTTTACAATATTTTCAAGACAAAAATAAGCTTTCCACCCCCATTAATCCTTTTCTCAATGTTATAGTTCCAGTTGAGCTTGTGGTGAATATCAATTCCTAGATACTTGTAAGAAGACACTTCCTCTTACAATTATTAATAATTAAATTAAACTAGTTCTTATTTTAATTATGGACCTATCAAATATCGAGAAGGATCAAATATTTTTTTCTCTAATAGAAATTTACACCTCGAAACATTTGATCTCTTTCAACACTTAGTAAATCTAAAATCAAGATAAATGTAAACTAATATTATTTAAAAATAAATTATAATATATATAATATGAATATTTTTATTCATTATAATTATAATTCTATTATATTTAACATTACATTTTTATAATCTCAAAATTAATTAATTATTTTATAAATATATAAATATCCTTTTTTTTCATTTATTAAATATTTTTTTGATCTTATCATATTTTCATAATTTTTTTATAAATTTAATATTATTTATCTTAATAATTTTTTAATTAATTAATTTAATAATAATTTAATTTCTTAACCTTAACTCCCTTTTTTTAATGTCTTTTTGATATTATTTCTTAACGGCTAATTGACATACTACCCTCCACCTCTATTACACTGGTTTGTGATCATTTATTCATTAATATCCTTCACACGATTTTTTTTGGAAAACTAACGTGAAGTCTACACTTTTTCAAATACATAGATCCTAAGAATGTTTTAAGCTATCAAATATATTTATATTTATACTTATAATTAAAATTATTTCCATCCTTTCGAGTACATAGATTTTATGAATGTTATAGGCTATGAAATAAATTTATATTCTCAAATAAAATTTAATCATTAAATTGTCATAATTTTGTTTTATAAATATTGTGTAACTAATATTAATTGCTATGATTAATTTTTAATGTGAATTATAAATTTATATTTAATTTTATAAATATATATGTATTATTAGATTTACTAATCTGGATTTGAACTTTAAATTTTGTAATTTAATTACATTTTATAATGATGATGATGATGATAATGATGATGGTTAATGTCCATTGAGACCAATCTTTGGTCTATCGGACCTAAAGAAAAGAGTTATTTAATTTGATTTAAGATTTTATTCCTATGCTCAAAAAGCTTGGAGAGAAGCCTCCCCAGCTCACTATAATTTTGACATCTTAAAAGGCTAGGAAGGTCAGTATTGCAACAAAGATTATAAAATTGAGCTCTAATGTGGTTGTATGCGAGGCACTCTAAGAGGAAGTGATTTTCATCCTCGATGTTCATATTCTCATAGAGATGACAGATCCTTTCCATCCATGGTGTTTTAGGAACTGTCCAACGACTTGTTTCACTATGGAGCTCATGAGAGTTCGTTCTAATCTTGGCTATATTAATTTTCTTCTTTGAGCTAGTTAAAACAGAGAGATACTTTTGATCTTCTAAGGTGGGGTTGATGACCTCCTTATAATACCTTAATTTTCTTTTCGCTGCTAGATCTTTCTCACACCACATTTTTTCTTTAAACTTAGAAGTAACAATTTTTTAATGTTATTGATGTTTAGCAATGCAATATTCTCGTCGATCTCCCAATGGTTTAACCAGGCTCTAGTGTCTTTATACCAACCTCGTTTAAGCCTTGGGTGGTTTTGGCTGGAATTTAAAGCTAGCTTAGGAAGTCTATGGTCTCCTATGCTATTGAGCTTGTGCTTGTACAACAGAAGCCTAGTCATAGCTAGGCTCTCGATAGGGGAAAGACCCACTTCTATAAGGAGAATAGGATAGGGTGTATTTCTTTTAATTTTAAGGTTATATGTTATAAAACGCTTCTGGATTTTATCAATATTTCTCTAGGATTCTCTAGAGATGCAGCAACCCCAAACCTCACATCCATATAAGATAACATGAGTGACTAAATTTTCAAAGAGGAACTTCTTTCTATCCCACATTACGAGGTTTGTCGTTTTGAAATTATTTTCAAGACCAGAATAAGCTTTCCACCCCCCACTAATCCTTCTCTGAATGCTATAGTTCTAGTTGAACTTTTGATGAATATCAATTCCTAGGTACTTGTAAGAAGACACCTCCTCCATGTTACTATTGTCATACATAAAATTAGCATAAGTGTCCTTCTTGCATTTTATAATCATAACTTTTTTTTTTCAGTGTTAATGATTAAATATAATAGGGTGAAAATGTGAAGTTGGGTTACACTTTTGTGAGAATCGGGGGCGGAAAATTTTTTCGGCAATAGTTCGGCCGAACTTTTGAGAAAGTTTGGCTGAAATATTAGATAGTTTGGCCGAAATTTATGAGAAAGTTCGGCCGAAATTGTTCTGCCGTTTAGATTAACTGCACACAAATGGCGTGGGCAAACAGATTTTTTGTCGGAGATGGGAAAACTGGAAACAACAGTTTGTCTGAACTAAAAGTGCAGCCGAACTTTTAAAATAGTTCGGCTAAACTGTTGTTTATAAATATATCGCCCACGAATTTTTTTCCTTTTTGCGCGTCTTTGTTTCTTCTACTCTGTTGCTGATAGTTCGTTGAATTGCGCATCTTTGTTTCTTCTTCTCTGTTGCTGATAGTTCATTGAATTGTTGTGGTGTTTTTGCTGCTCTGGTGCTGCTTCGGCTCTGTTGTTGATGATCTGCGACGTTGTTAAGCGAACCACCAAGTAAGCAACTCTTTCTGTTGTTGATTGTTATGGTTTTCTATAGTGAATTGTTTGATCGTTATCGTAAATTATTTTATGATATAATTTACGTTTTTTTGTTGTGTTGCTCATAGTTTGTCGAATTTCTCTGGTGTTGCTGCTACTCTGGCACTGTTGTTGCTCTGTTGCTGATCATCTGTGGCGACGTTAAGCCAACCACCAGGTAAGCAGCTCATATTCTTCTATTGTTGATAGTTATAGTTTTCTGGAGTGTTCATAAATCATAAATTTCATGAAGTCATACATCATGGCCATATTTTCATAAACATAAATTTTAGGTCAATCCATCCATCACTCTCTAGGTCACTTCCATATATATCATTTAAGCTATGCATCAACAAAGCTACTGTTATAATATATCTATTGTTATAACAACAAAGCCATAATAATTCATGTATATGATTGTCAAGTCTGCCATATTACTATCAATAAAGAACTATTGTGATGACATCCACATAACATACTCATAGGTACACATCATCATTGTCATACTAAGAGTATCACTGGAATAATTTCATACATTACTATTGTCCATCGTACTGATGTATTTATATATCACTGTTATAAGTTATTTTATCACTTAACTTGCACCTTAGATCACTCTCAAACTCGCAGATCACTAGAATATCACTCAGAATATAAGTGGTATCAGAATCCAAGATCATTGTATATAAATCAGTCATACTACATAAATGGGTCATACTACAAGTATCACTGGCATACTGTCATACATTAATATTGTCCATAGTACTGATGTATTTATATATCACTGTTATAACTTATTTTATCACTTAACTTGCACCTTTGATCACTTTCAAACTCGCAGATCACTAGAATATTTCTCAGAATATAAGTGATATCAGAATCCAAGATCACTGTATACAAATCAGTGATACTATGAGTATCACTGGCATACTGTCATACATTACTATTGTCCATAGTACTGATGTATTTATATATCACTGTTATAAGTTATTTTATCACTTAACTTGCACCTTAGATAACTGTCAAACTCGCATCACTAGAATATCGCTTAGAATATAAGTGATATTAGAATCCAAGATTACTATATATAAATCAGTCATACTACTAGTATCACTAGCATATTTTCATACATTACTATTTTCCATAGTACTGATGTATTTATATATCATTGTTATAAGTTATTTTATCACTTAAATTGCACCTTAGATCACTATCAAACTCGCACCACTGGAATATCGCTCAGAATATAAGTGATATTAGAATCCAAGATCACTGTATATAAATCACTACCAAATTTTACAAAAAAATTAAGTTTGCAGTTTGGTATGCAACAAGTGGTTACAGTTCTTAGGTTACAATATGTGTTAAAGACTTGTAGTATGCAGTCAAGGTCATGTGCCCAATTTATCAAATACATTATAGAATGTATATATTAGAAACTCGAAACTTGAAACTTGTAAATTTCAGTTATTTTAGAAACTCAAAACTCGAAACTTGAAAGTTGTAAATTTCAGTTATTTTAGTATAAGTTATAATGATAGACTTGTTTTCTTGTTTTTTTTTATCTTAAAAAAGAAATTGTTTATTTGTTTTCATGAAAAGTCCAAAATAAATAAGCAATTAATTTAATTATTACCTATGTTGTATCCATTTCTGCTAAAAACCCATTATCTTGATTAAGCTCGGGACCAATTAAAAGTTTAACCAAGCTAGGAACACTTTTAAAAACACTTTTTTCATTGAAATGCGTAGTCGTATCTGCTATTATTTTCTGTAAAATAAAAAACTCTTCATGGCTAAAATATTCACCATTAGATTTACATTCTTTCAAGCTAATGAACAACCTGATAACCTCATGGTGATAGAGAGAAACATTCGACTGTATAGAAGAACTAGATAAATACTTATCAACTTCTCATATTCACTGTGTTCTAATTACATATTGATAGGCCTAATAAGTGGTTACAGAAGATTCCAGAATATACTTCAAAACCAAAGGTGATTTGATAAAAACACATTAGCCAATAAATAAACCATTGAAACCAAAAGTGATTTGATACAATATTGGGTAAAAGTTCATGGTCTTAGCTTAATTTCTATTCTAATTCCCTTTCCTAACTTTGATTTTCATTTAATATTTATTAGGTAAAAGGTCATGGTCTTACCTTAATTTCTATTCTAATTCCCTTTTCTAATTTTGATTTTGATTTAATATTTCTTATCATAATATTTCTTTAACTTCCTTCATGATATCTATGGTTTCTCACCTTTGTTCAATATTGGTTTAAAGGTCATGGTCTTACCTTAATTTCTATTCTAATTTCCTTTCCTAACTTCCCAAGTTTGATTTTCATTTAATATTTCTTATCATAATATTTCTTGAACTTCCTTCATGATATATATGGTTTCTCACCTTCGTTCAATATTGGGTAAAATTTCATGGTATTACCTTAATTTCTATTCTAATTCCCTTTCCTAACTTCCTAACTTTGATTTTCATTTAATATTTCCTATCATAATATTTCTTGAACATCCTTCATGATATATATGGTTGCTCACCCTTTTTCAATATTGGGTAAAAGGTCATGATCTTACCTTAATTTATATTCTAATTCCCTTCCTAACTTTGATTTTCCTTTTGACCTTTGAGATAAATCGAATCATTATATTGGGTAAAAGGTCATAGTCTTACCTTAAAATTTATGTTCTAATTCCCTTTCTTGACTTCCTAACTTTGATTTTCATTTAATATTTCCTATCATAATATTTCTTGAACTTCCTTCATGATATGTATGGTTGCTCACCTTTTTTCAATATTGGGTAAAAGGTTATGGTCTTCCCTTAATTTCTATTCTAATTCCCTTTCCTAACTTTGCCTTTTTTCAATATTGGGTAAAAGGTCATGGTCTTTCCTTAATTTATATTCTAATTTTCTTTCCTAACTTCCTAACTTTGATTTTCATTTAATATTTCTTATATCATAATATTTCTTGAACTTCCTTCATGATATATATGGCTGCTCACCTTTTTTCAATATTGGGTAAAAGGTCATGGTCTTACCTTAATTTCTATTCTAATTCCCTTTCCTAACTTTGATTTTCCTTTTGACCTTGGAGATAAACCCAAACATTAAATATGATAGTCATCCCTTTTAGGGAACTTAGTATAGGTTGCTTAGTGGTTTCGATCCCTTATGATGATGTGAGGTGGTGTTTCAAACATGGGAGTAACTTGTGTTTGCATGTGATGCTCACAGGCCACGGTTTCTTTTGTGGGTTATAGAAGGTTTAGTTCTACCTCCTAAGATCAACTTTCTAAAAAACTTACCTTTATTCCTTTAAGTCAAAATAGATCTATACTAAGGATTACTCTTTATATGTATTTCTACCATATAAATTCTAATGATAATTAATCACATATATGTGTTAAAGTAGAATATGAAATAAGCCCTTTTTACACTTGGCTTGGCTCGTAGGTACATATATGTGTGGGTTTGGGAGTGTGGTTCACATGAAAAGTAATAGGGATGGATTTAGTGGAAACCTTTTATAATATCAGAACTCAAACAACTGTGATATTTTCCCTTCTTTCCAAGTTAGTCTATCCTTCTAGAAAAATCCGTTTTAATGAAGGAGATATATCCATATTGATCCACTAATATTTTTTCACCAACAACTATTCTATTTTGGACTTTTATATCTCAAAACTATGTTCATTGAATTTATGCATCTTTATCTTTAAACTACTTGAAACTATTTTATTACACCATAGGAATCATTTCGAGAGAAAAACATTAGCCATAAAAGTTTCTCATTGAAACCAAAAGTGATTTGATACAATTTAACATAGGTTTTAACCTTATATAGTTAATTGTTTCAAATAGATTTTTAATAAATTAAAAAATATTCAATGTAAAACACATGCACACATTAACATATAATTGTGATTTTTCTCCTTCTTTCCAACTTAGTGGACATCCTTCTAGAAAAAAACCCTTTTAATGAAGAAGATATATCCATAGTGATCCACTGATATTTGCTCACAAACAACTCTACCAATTTGGACTTTTATATCTCAAAACTATACTCATTGAATTTATGCATCTTTATTTTTAAACTACTTGAAACCATTTTATTACACCATAGGAATCATTTCGATATATCTCCCATTTTAATGGGGTGTATCACATTTATAGAAAAACACATTAGCCATAAAAGTTTCCCATTGAAACCAAAAGTGATTTGATACAAAAAAGTGATTTGATACAAAACATATAGGTTATAACCTTATATAGTTTATTTGTTTCAAATAGATTTTTAATTAAATGAAAAATATTCAATGTAAAACACATAGTATTTAGAAACAAAAAGTGATTTTGATACAAAACATAGGTTTTAACCTTAAATACTATGTTAATTGTTTTGAAAATAGATTCTTAATAAAATGAAAAATATTCAATGTAAAACACATGCACATATAAAAACATATAATTGTGATTTTTTCCCTGCTTTCCAACTTAGTCCATCCTTCTAGAAATATTCCTTTTAATGAAGCAAATATATCCATAGTGATCCACTGATAATTTGTTCACCAAAAACTATTCCATTTTGTACTTTTATATCTCAAATCTATGCTCATTGAATTTATGCAGATCTAGATATATTTAAACTACTTGAAACAATTTTATTACATCATAAGAATTATTGCTATATATCTCCCATTTTAATGGGGTGTGTCACATTTCGAGAAAAAAACACAACTTAGCCATAAAAGTTTCCCATTGAAAGAAAGTGTTTTGATACAAAACATAGGTTTTAATCTTATATAGGTAAATTTTGTTTCAAATAGATTCTTTTAATTTAAAATGAAAAATATTCAATGTAAAACACATGCATTCTTATACACCCTTATGTTTACGTTAAGTAGTTTGAGTGATTCCACGGGTCATCTACACCCTTCATGGGTATAATTGGGACATGTAGTGTTAACTTCTACAAGTTCTATAGGCAGAGTCTGTAAAGGGCCAGGTAGCCTCTGGATCTCATCTTTTATGAAAGGTGACATATCTAGCAAATGTCCCTATAGTCAATCTCTGGAATAAATCTAAATAGAATTTCTTCATTTTAATATCCAATGTAAAATAAATGCATTCTTATACACCCTTATGTCTACGTAAAGTAGTGTTAGTGATTCCACAGGTCCTCTACACCCTTTATAGGGTATAATTGGGACAGGTAGTGAACTAAATTCTACAAGTTCTATAGGCAGAGTCTGTAAAGGGCCATGTAGCCTCTAGATTTCATCTTTTATGAAAGGTGGCATATCTAGTAAATGCCCCTACAGTCAATCTCTAGAATAGATCTAAATAGAATTTCTTCATTTTAATATCCATAAAACACAACCACTTTAAGGTAAATTGTGTACATGTGTCATTTCTCCCACAAACTAAAGGCTTCTTCCCATTAATTCTAGATGTGAATTCTACCATAAACTTTTTAAGTCAAAATTTAAGATAAACCATGCACATGTCATTTATCTCATGATCTTGTGCCATTTCTCCCATGCATTGACAATAAATGTCAATTTAATATATATATTTTATTGATTTATTTATTTTATTTTATTTATTTATTTATTTATTTTTTTTTTCAGGGATAAGAAAACCATTAAATATGGTTTAAAAATGGAAATTATGCATAGAATTTTCTTGCTATCCCAATCCAGGGGATAGAAAGAAAATTTATTGCTTAAAGTTTCACACATCAATTAGTGCTTTGAAAGTTGTGTTTTCTGAAATTACATTAATTTTCTAAAAATTGTTTTGAATTTATTTTAAAATAGTTATTTAAAAAAATAATTGTAAATGTCCACCATATATATATATATATATATATATATATATATCATGGAGGATGAACGACGAAGATCAACAGAATCCCATATCTCTATGAGAGGGGGGGATTAGGGATCGAGAGCTGTTCATGGTAAATTTAAATATAATCTTAAATCTCCATACATGTGTGTACATATGGAATTGATTTTTTATCAACTTTGTGAGTTAAATTAGTTGTTAATAAGTTTCATTTTTTATTTTTAGGAGCTAATAAGAAGAGAAGGGTCTCTACTCCAGCCATGGATGCCCATGTTTCACCCAGTCGTGGTATGGTTTTAACACAATTTAATCAATGAATATGTACACGTGTATTTATATGTATGCATGTATTTTTCAATTGATTATAAATTCGTATTTGTTTATGAAGCTTCTCTCTCCTCTCGAGAGGTTGGTGGTGGTTCAAATCCCCTTAGAGGGCCATCAATAAGTGGTAGTAGGTTGCGTGAAGGTGGTGATATTTATTCCCCCGGTGGCCAATCAACGACTGGTGGTGCTAGTTCTCAGTAGGGTCATTCTAGTTCTCAATAGTTTCAGGGTGGAGAAGATGCTAGCCAACCACGTTGAGGTTGCCATCAATATCAATATTTTTTTCATTGAATTTGTACAAATTTGTTTACATGTGTTTTTTCTAATATACAAAATTATATATATATTGATGCAGAGGTTGAAAATGTTCCAAATGTTGGTCAAAATAGACGCAGTGTAGAATGCTACATTCAAGAAGAAGGTTGTCTACCCACCACAACTTATCCGTCCGACATTTCTGATATACCATGGGAAAGAAACATGGCGCAATGCACCTTAGAAAGGTGTTAAAAAATTCATGCAAAATTGTAGAGAGATCTCGTGGCTTTGACTCTACCTGCTGAGAGTCGACAAAGCCTCGAAATAGTTACACATTCATTGGGCGAACTAGTAAATGTGTACAAAAATCTTGGGCCAACGATTGATACATTTTTAGAAGTCATGAGAAAGAGAAAGGAAATAGTAATGGGTCTCGATAAATGGGAGGATGTAAAACAAAGAGTTAGAAAAGAAATGGCGAAGTCAATGTTTAATTTCAAGGAAGGGCGAAAAAGAAAAATGTTGAAGGTGCAATATTTCAAGTACCCCGATATACCTCACTATTTGTATGATAGGCACCTTGCGGCCTATGGAAGGATCCCATGGAACGACGAGGTTCCTGTTTATTTTGAAAAATTGTTTTACGCAAAACTTTTTTTGGAAATGAAACCCAATTACAATGACCTTCCGTCAGAATTTTTTGGTTCGGGGAAAGGTCGATTGTGTGACCGTAGGGGCGCTAGGCTAGATGTGAAGTTGCCTCGCTCTGAGCCACCATTGGTGAGTCGACCTTTTCAGGTCAAAACTTTGCGGTCAGAGATGGATGCGACTTCTCAAATAATTCAAGAAGAAAGTGATGTCATCATCGACAATGTTCACAGTGGATTGGGTGGAGTCGATGTTTGTCTAAATCGACAAAGAGCACGTGAGAATGCACGTGCCAATTTTATGTATTGTACAGATGAAGAGATTGACAACATGAATGTTGAAGATCTCAGAATATATGCAAAGAATTGTCGCAATGGTTGGCAAGAATTATTTCTTCATGAGGAAGAGGGCATGAGAACGGTATGTATTAATGACCTTAGGGTTCAATTATTTTAACACATACATGTGTACAATTTGTAATAAATACATGTGTATGTACATGTGTAAATTTATTTGTATGTACATTAATCTAACAAAAATGTATCATTATATGTTAAAACACCATTTGCAGTTGTCACGCATGATGAATGACGAAAATGTTAATATCACGTTCGAGGCCTCTGGTTCAAACAATGAAGATGGGTCTCACCATCAAGATATGTTGAAAAATGTTAGTGTTTTTTAAGTGATATTTTTAAAATAAATAGTTGTGCAAACATGTATATGTACATATATAATAATAAAATGTTTTAACAGATTCCAATTCTGTCCGATGTTTTTGGGATGACAGTACCTTCTTCTTCCTTGGGAGATGTACCTTCTACATCTTTTGGGATGGCGGTAACTTCTTCTTCCTTGGGAGATGTACCTTCTACTTCCTTAAGAGATGTGCCACATCCACAACAAGTATGGACAATTTTTCACTTTTAAAATTTATGTTTAAGCTATAAATATATTCCACCTCAAAAATTTCCATTAAAAATTGAGATATATATATCTATATCTTGAGTTATTTTAAATTTTTTGAATTTTAGGTTTTTAGAGATTTTCTTTTGGAGCCTCTCTTAGGAGATGTCCCAAATTCACCTGTAGAAGTATTCAATTTTTCACTTTTAAATATATATATGTTTTTTTAAAAGTTATAATTTATAAATTGAAGTTTATTTAAGTTTTATTATAAATTGAGATCTTGATCTTGAGTTATTTTATACTTTTAAAATTTTGAATTTTAGGTTTCTATAGAAGATTTCTTTAATCCACGGACTTTAGCGACGGAGATAGGAACATCCACACCATTTCAACCATTTGAACAAGTTGTCTAACCTTTTTTTTAATATTATTGAAAATAAGTTTATATATATACATGTGTATTTTCATCTGAAATTTTTTAATATATATATATATATATATATATATATATAATTGTACATGTATATTGTACAGTTTATTGTTAGAGATGTTCCCATGGGGGAAGTTGTAGCAGGGGAACAAATGGAGAGGGAACCTCATGAGGTATTGCATGATTTTTTATTTTTTTTTACATGAAGTTCTATATATTCTCACTCATTTTTAAAACATCAACTTTTAATGTTTGTATGTGCATTGTGTACAGGTTCCCCATGCTTCGCAAGATAGCGCGCGGATTGAGACCTTGCTAGAAAAGACACTACATCCAGTTGTATTTGATGGACATGATTTGTAGATTTGATTGAGATTTATAGTCTTAAATTTACTTTTTTATATACTATCTAGATGCATAGGCATATATATATAACTTGATACTTGATACTTATGAGATCTACAATTTTTGGACATATTTTGTTGTGTTAATATAATTTGTTTTGTTCCAAAAAGTTAAGTTTTGGATGGTTTTAGTACTTTTGGCATGTGAATGTGAAGTAATGTTGTTATATAATTTGTTTGGTTTTTAAAACTTTTAAGTTTTGGATAGTTGAACTACTAGTAATGTTGTCATCTATAAATTAATGTTTTTCTTCTGAACTACATTTGGCATGTTATGTAATGATGTGTTATAATTTGTTTTGTTTTTAAAACTTAAGTTTTGGTTGCTTGAAGTACATTTGGCATGTGAAGTAATGTTGTAATCTATAACTTTTTGTTAAATTAAAAGTTAAGTTTTGGATGGTTTTAATCTACATTTGGCATGTCATATAATGTTAAATGTTTTTATTGGATAGTTGAACTATAATTGGCATGGCATGTGAAGTAATGTTGTGATATAATCGAAAAGTTTTTAAAAATCAACTTTTGGATGGTTGAAGTACATTTGGCATGTGAAGTAATGTTGTGATCTATAATTTTTTGTTAAATTAAAGGTTGAGTTTTGGATGGTTTCAATCTATATTTGGCATGTGATATAATGTTAAATGTTTTTATTTGATAGTTGAACTATAATTGGCATGGCATCCGAAGTAATGTTGCACGATATATAATCAAAAAGTTTTTAAAACTTAAGGTTTGGATGGTTTCAATCTACATTTGGCATGTGATATAATGTTAAATGTTTTTATTGGATAGTTGAAGTACAATTGGCATGGCATGCGAAGTAATGTTGTGATATAATCAATTTTTTTTTTAAACTCAAGTTTTGGATGGTTGAAGTACATTAGGCATGTGAAGTAATGTTGTGATATAATCAAAAAGTTTTTAAAACTAAGTTTTGGATACCATTTCAATCTACATTTGGCATGTGATATAATGTTAATTGTTTAATGTTTTTATTGGCTAGTTGAACTACAATTGGCATGACATGTGAAGTAATTTGTTTTGATATAGTCAAAAAGTTTTTAAAATTCAAGTTTTTGATCGTTGAAGTAAATTTGGTAAGTTTTTAAAAAAAAATTTCACTCAAACAATAGTATGTAGTATGTAAAGATAAAAAACAATCTTAAGATTACTTTTAAGTACGATTAAGTGTTCTTGGAACATTTTCCCACATGATGATACCTTCATTGACCTATGAACTAAAGTAGTTCATGGGCTATATGTTCTGCCTCTTCCCCATATAAATCCCTTTAATTTTGATTGGAAATATAAGAAGTAGATATATGTTTGTTGAATTGGGGTCAATGTCATTAATGCAGTCAACTAGGAAGCCTTGTTGATTTATAAATTGGTAAATTGATGACATTCAGTTAATTGCATTCTAGAATATATATATATATATATATATATCCAATACGTGCACAACATTTTTCATCGATGCACATAGAACATATTCGACCATTGGACAGACAAATTTTGTACTAGATTTTCAATCAAGAATAGAGATGTGGGTCAAATCCCACCAAAAGTCAGAGAAGTGTTTTGAGTCTCTTGTCTGAAAGGAATCTTCATACAAAATTATACTGTGGATGATTTATTTACAATGTGGATACATTTTACCAAAAAATCCCACAAGAAAAACTGGGCGTGCATTGAGTTCGTGTATATATCAAGTACATGCAACATTTTTCATCAATGCACATAGAAAAACTACTTTCAGTTAATTGCATTCTAGAACATATATATTAAGTATGTGAAACATTTTTCATCAATGCACACAGTAAAACTACTTGAAAAATTAATTGCATTCTAGAACACACACACACACACACACACATATATCCAATACATGCAACATTTTTCATCAATGCATGTATAGAAAAGCTACTTTCAGTTGATACTAGAGTGTGCATGTACCAAAACAATTTGTACATGTGTAAACACTTGCATAGATAACATAGCAAGGCAACTCAATTTTTAATTGAGTACTGGAAGTTCTAGAACATATAATCCAAAGAGAATAAATTTTTGGGCAGTTCAATCAAAAAAATTCCAATGGAATGCCATCTTCAATAATCCGTTCATGATCAGATTTTGACATTTTCCATTTCTTAATTTTTGTTTTTTTTGTTTTATTGAACCTCGATCGAATTTATGCGTGCTGCACACACCAAGTGACTATATTGACAACTTATGAAATCAGGTTCATAGTCTTCAAAGTAAACAAAATCTCCACTTTGATTAGTTTGTCTAAAAAATAACCTTTTAGTATAATAGATCCTCTTTCATATGGAAATTTGTGATCATTATAGTCTTCTAATAATTTCGTTTTTTCGTTCAGTGCAACACATCAAATAATAATTCACATTTTCATTGTTGTCAGTAGGTTCAATTACAGCAAAAACATCTCCTGCACAATAAAACAAACTTTACAAAATTATACATATTCAAATTTATTTCTAGATCTTTATCATTAGAAAGCAATTCAAATGTTACCTTCTCTAACAAGATCAGAAACTCGATCACCATCGGATGATATTTTAGTCTCCTCTGATTGAATTTATTCAAACATTGCAATGGAAATTTTTCCCTTTGTATTTAGCTCTGTATGTTTCCAATCTTTTACATACATTTTGTTTTCACAAACGTCATTGGATTTTGTGTTGTCTATGAAAACATGACAAAAACAAGAATATTTTCTTTTATCCAATGCAAACACATTTCTGGACGACTTTGTTTTAATTGAATGCAATTTTCAAGTCCCTTTTATTGTTTCAACGTCATTTCCAATTGATCTATCTACGTCTTCGATCCCAATATGCCAAAAAAACCTTTATATGGAAAATTTAAAGAAGAATGTAAATATGATATCAAAATACAATCAAATATAATCATTGTGATAAATGTACACTGTTTAAAATTAGATATCCAATAAAAATTAAATTGAATGTACCTTCGCACTTCCCTTGATTGGTTAGTCTCATGGCTTAGAGCAGCGATGCACCATTGAAAAACTTCTTTCGCATCCACAAGTCAGCTTGCAGTGGGGTTCATTTGATATCTTTGAAGTGCTCATTTTATGCATGCCCCTGCACCATCATGTTCTCCTTTTCCATGGCCAGTCTCAAATAAATTCCAACAATGTTTAATGCAGGTTTTATTATAAAGACAACACAACCAAAAGAATGATCGTGCAGATTTGAATTTTCCTACACATTTGTCTGACCATATCCAATGTTCATTGAATTTTATTCCACGATTTTTCAAGGAATCATAATTTTTTCCAAAACAATGTTGTACAAAATATGTATCATGTGTATGATCGTCACTGATATAAAAGTGATATTCTTTAATAATATGTTGATTTTCACTGGTGCTTTCTATATGATCGATGTTTTGTTCAGCATGTCTATATAGAATATGGACGAGCATGGAGACTTGGTCAGAATGATAGTATTCACTCTGAATTTCTTTTTGTGGAACAAATGTGTAGTTTTCTGCAAAATCAATTACTGAAAAAATGGTTCCTGGTGGAAAAAATTCACGAGATTTTTTGAATTTCAAGTCTTGCCATTGAGCTCTATGGGAATGCTTGGTGTATTCGTAAATTTCTGCCTCAAACTTTCTCAAAAAGTCTATCACAAAAATTTCTTCTTCTCGTAATTCAATTCTTTTAACACTATTTTCATCTTGAGTCGATGTATGGATACATTCATATCTCTTCCATTTCACTTTCATGTTGGAAAATTATTGATCATTTATATCAGTATGATATTTGTTTTGAAATTTAGTCAAATTTCCACAATCATCGCATTTTTTACCACCAACACATTTATTTTCATAAAATAGTTCATCGCTTTCTCTTTCACATAGAATTTGAGATATGAAATCACAGATAGTGGAAGGAGGAGGTGAATCCTTCCAAAATATTCTACCAAAATCAAGGAATGTGTCATAATATAACTCAAATTCCACATGATAACAACAACAACCAGTGTCGCGTACAGCGATAGGTTTTACATACCATGGTTTTTGTTGAACAAAAGCACTGATTGAAACATGAATTTCATGATTCTCTTCTTTGAGCTTGTTGAAATCTATCTGAGCGGTTTCCAAGAAATGTTTTTCATGTTCTTCGTACTGATTTCATGCTATTCTTCTTCGCATCACATGCCTTGCAGTTGGCGAAACACACGAATTGTTCTTCCAATATTCATATATTATTTTTTTAACATTTTCTCCAAGTCTATCTTTGTATGGTTTCCTACAAATAGCTCTCCAACACGCGAGTTCATCATTTACATCTATTTGCAACCGAAATTTTCGATGTTTGTGCAAAGTTTTTCGCGAGGTTCCTATTGCTCATGCCATAGATTTTACCAAGAGATTCTCTTTAGTGCTTGATGAAACCACTGCCATATGTATTGCTCTACGTACAACTGAAACATTTTTCTGTCTAGATCTTCTAATTGAATTTATAGCACTATTTATATTCTGTATCACATTTTCCTTCATTTATTTATCTTTGGTTGATTTTCGAATACCCAATAAAGTCATAGCTTCTTTTAATTTCCTTAATGATAGGAGACCTTTCAACATTTGGGCTTGAACTGTCACCTTTTCCTTTATGAAATACTTCTAAAAATTGTGGTTAACATGATATCGTATATAATGGTTAGCTTTTTTATCTCCATATGTGTGAGTGTCAACATTTTCTAACATCTCATCATCAACATTTATTTTATCTATACATATTTGAATTAATAGTACATAATAATTTTACATATTCAATAAATAACTAAACTAATAAATATATGTATAATTTCAATAATACGTGCATGTGTTCAATATATATATATATATATATACCTTGTGATTCAATTTCTTCACTTGAATTTCTTTCAACATTTTCACCATCTTCAATCATTGGTTCAATATCTCTTTCACTTTCTCTTTCAAATTTTTTTATCTCATCATCAATGTTTTGAGGAATATCTTTCTCTGTTTACATTGCAAAATATTTTTCAAATTAGTTCATCAAATAAAAATTAAGCTTCACATTTTACACTAGGAAAATTTTAAATATATCAAAATCATAATTTTTACATTTACATACCTGTTTCAACTTCTAGTTGAGGTTAATTTTCCCCTTCAATATTTGAGAGTGCTTATATCTTTCTTTTGCAAGATTGTCTCCTCTCTTCTCTACGTTCCTCAGGGTCTCTTTTTTGATGATATTTTCTCATACAATTCCTTCGATTTCCCATGATAATAGAGTATGAAGTTCAAAAAATTTCCTTCAAAAATTTAGACAAAACCTCAATTAAAAAAAACATCACAAAAGATTTAATTTAAAAAAAAACTCATTTTAATTTTTTTGCAAAAAATACAAACTCCAATCCAAAACACTTACTTTAAAAAATTCAAGAAAAAAATGTCTTATAAAAATGAAACGAAGTTCAAAATATTTCCTTCCAAGTCCTACAAAAAAATTTCATCTGAAAAGTTACACAGAAACTCATTTTAAAAAATCAATATAAAAGATTTACTTCAACCCAAAACCAAAAAATTTCCTTTCAAAATTAAGCCCAAATCCATACTTTAAAAAAAATGAAGCCCAAAAAACTGTATCACAAACCTCCAAGAAATGTCTTTTGAATGTACCTCCAAGAAAAGTCTTCAAAAATGTTTTTTGAATGTATCTCCAAGAAAATTCTTCAAAAATGTTTTTTGAATGTACCTCCAAGAAAATTCTTTAAACCCAAAACAATTCCTTGCAAAATCAGATCAAATGTATGAAAATAATGCATCTCAAAGAAAAGTACTTTGAATGTATCTCCAAGAAAAGTCCTTAAACCCAAAACAATTATTTGCAAAATCAGATCAAGACTTTTGTAAAATCAGACCAAATGTGCGAAAATAATGAATGATTTCGCGAAAATTTATATTTCTATGAAATGCTTTTTTTCAAGGGGCTCAACAGTACTTTCCGGCCAATGGAAAGTTAGGTAAAAGTTCGGCCGAAATTTTAAGAAATATTTCGGCCGAACTACTTTGTCCTTTGACTTAACAGGCCATCAGCGTAAAAAAAAGTTCGGCCGAACTTTGTTTAAGAGTTCAGACGAACTAACGCATCACCAGTTATGCAGAACCAAGCCCTGAATACGTTTCTGTAACTTTGGACTGATTAAACTCCATGAAACATTCTAAATTAACTGTTGGAACCAAGACAAGAATTTTTAGAATTGAATCTACTTTCAGGAAATATAACTTTCATGGAATTTCATAAATATTTACTAATTTTAATTAATTTTGTAATAAAATGGATGCAAACAATTTCTGAAGGTCATTGTGATTCAGTGAAATCAAAATTTTGTATCTTCCAAAATACATTGTAAAAAAAATTGAAAAAATTATGGTACATTACATTGGTCAGTCATCTCTAATGGGTAGCTTTTAGATTTTTAGTTTATAACTTATATGTTAATAAATTTCTTGCGTCACGAAACATATTCAAAATATGCAGTTTTTCATATTGGACCAGTTCAAAAAATTCTAGTAATTATGATATGCATCCATTGGCTTTGTAAATATGACGAAACTGAAGTAGACTCTATCTAGATTGTTGTAACACATTTTTTTTCTCAAAAACACAAATTTTCAAAGAATACAACATTGTGTATTAAAATGACTTCTTATGAATTCGTTGATTGTTAAAAAACACACACTCAAAGAAACGCTAAGTTGACATATCAAATGTGTATAAAAAAATTCCAAAAAATAAGTAATAGAAAGCTAACAAAATTTCTGACAACTTTTATTTTTATTGCAAAATGAAATTCTAAACAGAAAAATTGTTTTAGCTTACAGAAAGTTGAAGAACCGAAAAAAATGAAAGTTTTTTCTCAAAAAAAGACAAAAAGTGTAACCCAACTTCACATTTTCACCCATTATATATTTATATTATTTTTAAATTTAATACATCTTAAATTAATGATTAAATCTTATAAACCTAAATTGATAATTAAATCTCACTAAACTTTTCAACTCATTTTTATGCAAACTAGAAAGGTTTCACTTAAATTGTTCCTTCCTAGCATTCCTTTATTTGCATCTTTGAGATAAGAACTACTTCAAATTATTATCTTTGACATAAATGTTATACATATATGTGTATCTAATTTAAAAGAGTTTAATAAATTTGTAAATTTATAAAAATAATATTTTATTAATTAATAAAATTAAATAAATTTCAATTAACAATGATTTTTTTTAAATAAAATAAAATTTTAATGGTTAGTTTAAGTAATTTAGAATTAGATATAAAATATTTTGATATTGTTACTAGTTGCAATTCTGCAAATAAGGTCAAAAGTTTACCTAATTAAGGAAGACTTCTTATTTCAAGTTAAGGTGGATAAGGATTGTTGAATTTATTTTTATTTTTTAATTAAACGCTTAGATTAATTCTCAAGGGAATATTCTCAGCATATGCTTGGTTTGAATGCTTATTAATGGTTGTAGTGTGTTACAAAATTTGTTAGGTTGCATTGACTTTTAATAAATTTAAAAAAATAGATTCTTTGCCCACTAATTTCCTATGGATTAGAGATTATTCCATTTCTAATAAGTTCCTCCATGATAAGTTCCTCATTATTATTTATAACATTCATTTATATATAAGAAATTTTTATTTAGCCAAATGATCCATTGTTTTTAATAAATTTTAAAAAATAGATTCAAGTGTTTCCCCCCACCAATTTTCTAGGGATTTTAGATTATTTCAATTCTAAGAATTTCTTCCATGATAAGTTCCTTGTTATTATTTATAACATTCATTTTATATAAGAAAAATTTATTTAGCAAAATGGTAAATGTGTGCATTGGTAAGGCATTCTTGTGTTGCAATAGTTTTTTGTTTTTATATTTATGAAGCCTTGGGCTATATCAACCAGATTAATATTTTTAATGTGGTTGTAATAGTTTACTAACCACAAAATGTGGGGAACTACCCTAGGTTTTTGTGTTTTCATTCCAATTAAAAATTAAAAATAAATTTAACTTTAACCCACATATATAATATAATCTTAAATTTTTCTATAGACATGTTTAAATATCAATAATTTATAAGTGGATGATAGAGATTTAACCTCCATATAATATTTTGGAATATTCTTAGTAGTATTTACAAATCAAAGATTGAGATTTATCTCAAAACGTAGTTATACCTTTTATATCATTTTAATTAAATTAATTAATTAAAAAAAATATCATATGAAATGAATTATGCTTTTTTTGAGCATATAATATTAATAAATTATGGTATTGGCCTATGATATTGTAATGAAACCTATTTACAATTTAAAAATCTTACTGTAAAGTGCAGATGTTATATGTTTAACTCTAATATATATATATATATATATATATATATATATATATATATATATATAAATTTACCCTGGATGCGGGTGCAATCGGTTGATGGGACGGCAATTAGCCTGTGGGACGGCGCGTGGCTAGGCCACATGGCCTCCTGCAGGCAGCAGTTAAGGAGCTCCAGGTAGTTTAATTCTTTGGGCCGTCACCCTATGCAGCATTTATGCCGATGGGGAGGCCGAGGCAGCAAGCAAGGCATAATGCCACCCTCTGGTTTTCTAATTTCATTCCTCGTCTATGCGTCAGAGTCTTCGGCTCTGTCTCAGCTCTGCTTGATAGTCTCCATGCCAAATTGGCCCCCACTTGTTGGGTTTGGATGCCCTCCGAAGGCTGAGCTTCCCAGCTCACGCACTTCCATCGGCAAGCGTTGTCACTTGGGATGTTGTTTGGATTTTCTTCCTGGTTTTCACTTCTCCCACAGCCCGTTCTTCCCTCTGCAATTCGCCTCCTCGCCTCAGCTTAATTCGACTCCCTCTCTGTCGCCTGCTGCCAATTCATCTCGTTCTCACAGGCTTCGTGACACGATGCCCAGGCTTAGGCACCGTCTTAGATGTCGTCAAGGCAGCACCAGGGCTCATCCCTCTGGCCGACGCCACTCCCCATCCACCAGCTCTCAGTCGTCCTCTTCTTAAATTTTCTGCAGAAGATATCCCTCTACGTGCATTGGGTGTGGGTGTGGGCGTGGGCATGGGCGTAGGCTTCCCTCCTCCCCCATTCGTGGTGACTCGGCCTCTCTGTCGCCTCTTCGTTCCTGTCCCACTGCCTATGCCTCTTTTGTCAGCCCGTCTACAGCCCATTTCCATTTCCAGTGCCAAACCAATCGGCCCCTGGTCATAGCGACTGTTACAGTCACCTTCAAGGAAATTCAGGAGGCTAGCCTTGAATTCCCCTCTCTCGCGCGTCCAATTCACAAATCATACCCCTCCGACCTTGTGTAGCCCACTCAAACAGGGGAAAAAGATGTTTCTATGAAGGCAGGCGATGGCAGCTCGAGTCTACCACAGGATAAAGGCAAGCAGGATGGCCGCAACGAGGCGGGCGCAACAGCAGCTCGAAGATGTCCCGTTCTAGATGACGATGATGGTTACTGGTGCAGAGTTGAAGAAGAACCCCCCTTAGAAGATTATGGTCTCTAGCGCAGGAGACATTATCCAAGTAATTTTGTTCAGTTTTTATGTCATTTTGTTGTTCTGGGTAGTTACAATCTTTTGTTATGTCAAAGCTGGTTTCTTCCTTCGAGGCAGCTCAAATACATTGCTCAGGCTGGTTTCCCCTCGTGGGTAGCCCATTTTTGACATTCTGCTGAACTCATGAAGCCTCTGATGGCCATGGATCAAATGTACCATATGTTTCAGTAATAGAATTTAAACTTACTTAGAAAAAAAAAATAATAATAAAATTTAATTAATTTATATGAATTCTTTAATTTTAATAATTTGAAAGGTATGATATAGTAATTGTTTCAAAGTTTATCATTCCTTCATACCTAGTGGTGTTTATTAGCTATATAATTTATATAATTGCACTAATTAATATATTAATGTAAAAATATATTTATAAAACCATGTAAACATATTTATAAAGGTCACAAAATATTAATCAGAGTGGTTTGGTGAACAATTAATTACTCAACTATATGAGTACAAGTCTTTCACAAAAGGCCACCAATCTTTTGAAATAATCAATTTTCTAGAAATTGTCATTAATTTGCCAAATCACAAGAAACAATTGACTGAGCTTTGTACACAATTGATCTAAAGATCCTGGTCCACCTAGGTCATTTTAAAGACTCTTGGTGGTTGGCTTTAAAACTTCTCACCTAAACCCTTACTAAGTCTTAGACAACACGTTGTAATAATGACAACCAATCTTTCAAAATTATTAATGCTTTAGGAATTCCTATTAATTTGTCCAATATTAATTGTTCAAAGAAAACAACTCACTTTACTATTCGTACACGTCATTTTAAGGACTCTGGGTGGTTGGCTTTACAACTTCCCACCTACACCGTTACTAAGTCTTAGACAACAAGTTGTAATAGTGACAACCAATCTTTCAAAATTATGAATGCTTTAGAAATTCCTATTAATTTTTCCAATCTTAATTGTTCAAAAAAAACAACTCACTTTACTATTTGTACACGTCATTGTAAGGATTCTTGGTAGCTGGCTTTAAAACTTCCCACCTAAACCGTTATTAAGTCTTAGACAACAAATTGTAATAGTGACAACCAATCTTTTAAAATTATTAATGCTTTAGAAATTCCCATTAATTTGTCCAATCTTAACTGTTCAAAAAAAAACAAATCACTTTACTATTTGTACACAATTGATCTAAAGAGCGCCGCCGTTTTAAGAACTCTAGTAACTACCTTTAAAACTTTCCACCTAAAAAAATATACTGCTACTAAGTCTTCAAATTATAATAATGACAACCAATCTTTCAAAATTATTAATCTTAGATCATTTTAAAGACTCTAATGACTTAATTTAAAACTTCTTTAGGTGGTTACTAATAATTTTTTAAATTATAATAGTTACAACCAATCTTTCAAAATTATTAATCATAAATATTACCATCAATTAATTTAATCAATAAAAAACAGCTCACTTCACTGTTTGTACGCAATTGATCTAAAGATCCCGGCCCACCTGCAGGTCGTTTTAAGACTTGCCACCGAAAATCATTGAAACATGTTTGGAATTATTCACGCTTACAGAAAAGGTACGAGTCAAAAAAGCCAGACCACCAAAAGCCACATTCTCTTTTTTCTTGGTTAAAGTACTATCTATTATTAATCCAATAAAATTATAACTTATTAAAAATTATTTATTGTGTGCTTGTAAGTTAATTATTAAAATATTAATTCAACAAAAAAATCAATTGAACAGGCTAATCCAATGAGTAAAAAAATTCATAATTTTCTTGGAAGTCATTTTCGCTGAAACTCTCTCCGTGACATAATGATACAGTTTTTTCAAAGAGTAAATGGTTTTTAAGTAAATTTAAAGAGCATGATTCTTTCAAATTTACTGTTTTTAAATTCTCTCCATAGCATATTTACGTCGATAATGTTTTCTCCAAGATAATTGACTTATAATGAATTGTAGAATATGGTTCATATGTGTATGACAAGTTTAGATTTATCTAATTCCATATTTATCTTGCTTTAAGAGATTAAATCTTTCAAAGGCTAATTTTTTTTTGAAGTTTATAATTTCAAAAATCTCACTTCTTTTAATATTCAATGAAAAGGATGTCAAAAAAGAGGAGATTGACTAAATTTTTTTGGAGTTGGAGTTCTCTATCGATGCAATAGAATAGCTTAAACCACAATTCTTTGTTGGAAAAAAATTCAAAAAATTATGTAGTTGGAGTGTTTGGATTGCATTTTTTATGGTGGAAATGGATTCATCACCATCAAAAACCCTTAGGGCATCCAAAATAATGAAGTTTAATGATTGTAATGCAGATTTTCAAAAATCTTCGCCGGAATTTCTGGGTTATTTTGTGGGATTTTTAAACAACCGCAATTTTTGTTGTTGTAGTGTATAATTTCAAGAACCTCACTCCTTCCAAGACTATGAAAATGATGTCAAAAAAGAGGAGATTGAAAGGGAGTACTAGTAGATCGAAAATCCTTAAGAACTTGCGACAATCAAACTAAAGGAAGGTGCATAAACCCCTCTTGCCGAGCTAATCATGGAAGACTATGTGAAAGAAACTTGAAACTAATTTAGATACAACAACCATGTGGAAAGCTCTAATAGATACTAGTTTCATGTACTTTTTTCAATTTGTTCAATAACATCAATAATAATGTTTTTTTTTTGTAAATCAAGGTTTTATTCATTCATCAAAATGAAAATACATAGATAGAAAATGCAAGTAGTCTCACCTCGACTAAGTTTGTTGACTAATGCTAGCACCATATGACAAAGAAACAGTAGCAAAACTAAAACAACAATCCAAAGCTTAATATGCAAAAGAACCAAAAAACCAGCATAACAAGAAGAACATTTGTGACCATGCTCAATTGTCATAAGTGATTGAAGCTAGATTTTCTGGTCTAGTCCCTGGAGGGGGAGGGGGACGATAGGTATAGTGCACATGCTGCTCGAAGTGAGCCAACCACGTTTCCAACTTCTCCAACTTTTCAGTAAGAAGATTTTGACCCCACAACACCACCACAATCCTTTGTTAGACACGACATTGAAAGTAATGCAATTGATTTAGCATAGCAATGACAACATCATGTTCTTCCTTTTTAGTTATCACAAGCTTCCAAGAGATCTAGAATAGAATGAAAAAAATCATGATATACGTCAGAGCGACTTTGCCGGCTCAACCAACGATTCCTACCTCGTACACTTGCTCCTTCATCATGTGCCACTTTGCCCTTCTTACCAATACCATTTGCACGATCACCCTGACTTGCTCTCGCACCACCTCTGCCACCACGAGCTCCCGGCGTCGCACGGACCACACCCCCAACAACTCGGCCACCCCGCTTTGGACGCTCAACACTATGACCCTCTGACGCCACCTTCGCCTTTGTGCTACATACTTCCTAGCTGGAAGAAACTACCCTCCGCTTCGGTTGGGAGCGGGAGGTACGTGACACATGTCTCATGGTGAGGGCCTAGGGATACACCTCAACAACGAGGCACAAAACTAACCAACAAGTCAAGAATTGTAGTAAGGCCAAAAACAACCTTGACTTATCCAACAAAGGTCTTCTCCTTAAGGCCGACAACCAGCTTTCTCCAATCTGGAGAGTTACAGGAAAACCCACAGATAAGAAACACGCCAATCAAAATGAGACCTTTTCTTCTCCTCTTCTAGGGAAAGAACTAGGGAATATAGATGCAAACAGAATAACATGACAGCAAAGAAAAGACATACAAGATATAACCAGGTAACATGTAGTCTCCACTGCCTCTGCCCAGAATTCCTGTCCTAACCCAGTACCACTGAGCATGCTTCTTGCCTTTTCCATCAGCGTTATGTTCATTCTTTCTGCAGCTCCATTTTTTTGAGGTATGTATGGAGTAGTCTTTTGCAATGCTATACCACACTTCTTATATAACTCTTCAAATTCCTTCTTGCAAAACTCTCCCCCATTATCTGTCCTGAACACCTTTATCTTCTTCTATGTCTGGTTTTCCACCAGAGCCTTAAATTCTTTAAATCTGTCAAAGACTTAATATTTCTTCCTCGAGAAATATATCCATGTATTACTTGACAAGTCATTTATGAATGAAACATAACACAGAATTTCCCAGTGATGGAACCAACACAAGTCCAAACACATCATTGTGCACAAGCTCCAATATCTTGTTCACCCTCTTAGCACCAGAAGGAAAACTCAACCGATTATGCTTCCCATATACACGATGTTCACAGAAATCAAAATCCAGAGAGAAATTATACATATCTACTACCATACCATTACCATTAAGTATATAAAGGCCTTTCTCTCCAATATGCCCAAGCCTTTGATGCCATAGCATGGTATTTTCACCGGAGACCATTAGGTTTTCCGCTCCACTTTCAGGAACCACATAACTGTTGCACCCATCAATAAAAATTCTACCCTGAAGCTTGTACAGAGTTCCAATCCTAACTCCCCACATTAATATCATTTCTCCGTGACCCATCATGCAGGTACCTTTCTCGAACATGTTTTTACACCTGCATCATCCGTCTTTCTTGCAGAAATAAAATTTCTGGAAAATGCGGGAATAAGAAGAACACCAGGAAGTCTTCTAATCCTTCCACCTTGCAGTTTCAGCTTAAATTTTCCACGTCTGATGATTCTGGCCTTCGTATCATCCCCTAAGAAGACATCACCACCATCATACTTCTCATAATCACAGAACCACTCCCTATGGGGAGTGAAGTAAAAGGATGCATCTGAGTCAATCAACCATGCCTCATGATATACATGTGTATTTGAAGAAGAAGCCAAATACAAATCCCCACCTTCATCTAAGGTGGTTTTTGCCTCTGCAGGAGGATGATCATCAGATCCCTTTCCAATCCCGGGAGCTTTAGATCTGGAGTCCTTTTTGAAGTGCCCTTCCTTTCCGCATTTCCAGCACACCTTTACAGGCTTTCCTGGAGATTTAGATCTCCCACTCGAAAAATTATTTTTGTTTCTATTTTGGGACCTTCCTCTTACAAATAAAGCATCCCATTTTGACCCTCCATATTTCTCCATCTCATTTCCTCTGACAACAAGGTTGAGACAATTTCATCAAAATTCAAGGTTGTTGTATTGCTACCTATTGCAATAGCTAGACTGCCCCACGAATCTAGTAGAGAACACAACAAACTGATGCACTTATCTTCATCTGAGATTTTAATATCAACAGATGACAACTCACTTACCACAGTATTGAAGGCGTTCAGATGCTCTGTCACTGAGTCTCCATCATTCATCCTTAGGTTATACACTTTTTTCTGCGGGAAAAAAATATTCACAGGAGACTTAGATTGGTACAAAGTCCCTAAGTTGACCCATAAATTCTTCGCCGTAGCTTCCCCTGATAAATTCAACAATACCGAATCTGAGATACACAACCATATTGTGCTCTTTGCCTTCCGATCCAACTTTTCCCAGTCTTCATCTGACATTGCAGTTGGTTTAATACCCACGTCTACCGCAATCCACTGATCTTTATCCACCAGCAAATCCTCCATCTTGAGATTCCACAACTCAAAACTTTGACCATTAAATTTATCGATCTCTATATTTCAACTACTCGTCATCTTCTTTCACCGCGACAATCGTTCCCGCAAATCTCCCACTGAACAGGGTCTACCACAGGCCCGAGCAAAAACCCCCACAATAGCAAAAACATCCCCTTGAAGCCGAAACAACTCTTATACCAAATGTAGGTTTTAACTTTGTAAAACAATTATCTACAAACGAATTCTTAAAGGTATAAAATAGAAAATAGTGAGAGCATAAAACATAAAATAGATATACACAAAGATTTTTCCCCTGGATCCCAAATAAGGACTAACAACTTGATTTTTAATTATATTCCTTTTAGTGTTACAACACATATATATACATGTCGAAGCATTCATAAACCCCAATCCATTAACCCTGTATTAGAAGATAACCCTAGTTCCCTTGACCAGATCTATAAAATACCAGGGGCAGAAAACCATCATGCCCCAAAACCATGTGCAAACCCATGCACAAAACCATAGGCAGGTCCAACCAGCTAAAATAGGGTCCAAATTTTATTTCCTGAGGCTCTGCCCCAGACCCTGCGTAGGGGGCTACCTGCCCCCTACGAACCCTTGGACAGGGGGGATGTCGCCCCCCTGGTTACTTCCCCGCTGTGCCCGACACAACGAACAGGGGGGGATATTGCCCCCCCCCCATGCGACTAGTCATGGAAAGAATATAACACATACCCAACATAAACCATGTTGAAAATAATCCTCCAAGGAGCCTTAAGAAATACCACTACAATGTTGCAACTTGCAGATAGATCAAAAGTAGCTCCTAAGGTAGTTGTTGAGGATGTTATGGTCTCCATTGACTCTTGGGAGTATCCCACTGACTTCCTAGTTCTTCAACCCTAAACAAATTTCAATGGTTATCCTATTATATTGGGAAAACCTTGTTTGGCTACTATTGATGCCTATATCAGTTGTAGGGCTGGGAATATGACCCTCAAGAATGGGACCTTATCAAAACAACTGATATTATATCTTATCGCTTAACTTCTCTATTGAACATGATCTACCTTTGTGGCTAGAGGATGAGGAAGAATATGAAGTGTATCATGCAACACCATACCCAATTTGTACCTTAGATGTTGTTATCAGAGGGGGGGAACATGATGAAGATGACCTCATTGACCATATCCTTTAGAACCAACCCCCCACTACCATTCACTTGATGAACTTGTGAGAGAATATGGAAGCAGTCCTTGGACTGAGCTATGCTCGGTTGACTCAAGCCCTGAACATGTCAAAACTATAGAGTTTGGCCCATCCAGAACCTTAAAGATCAATCCCTCTCTCTAGGCCAAACACGAAGAAAAATTGTTCAAGATACTAAGAGAGAAATTATATGGTTTTTCTTATGACTATAAATAACTAAAAAGGGTGCATCCCTCATTCTATAATCACCATATTTACATCAAAGAAGGATGCAAACCTGTGCACCAACCCTAGAGGAGAATGAAACCAACCTTGAAGGACATGATGAAGGAAGAATTACAAAATTTGTTGGATTCAGGGTTCATATACCCCACCTCAAATAGTGAATGGGTGTGACCTCTAGTCTCAGTCCCAAAGAAGATTGGGAAGTGGATGATATGTGTTGATTACAAAGAACTGAACAAGGCCACCAACAAAGACCATTTCCCTTTTACTTTCATTGACCAAGACTTAGATGGTCTTGTAGGAAAGATGGTGTTGATGGATTTAGTGGCTACGATCATATCCAAATCAACCCTAAAGACCAAGACAATACTACATTTACATGTCCTTGGGGTACCTTTTCTTATAGAGTTCTCCAATTTGGCCTATGCAATGCCCCTGCCACTTTTCAGAGAGTAGTCATGAGAATCTTTGCTAAGGTTTTCCATGAATCTGTAGAAAAATACATGGATAATTTCACTCCCTATGTACGTGATTTCCAGAAGGCCCTCTCTAATATCTCCTTGAGCCCTGAGAAGTGTGAATTTTTGATGAAGGCAGAGACTTTCCTTGGACACCCCATATCTCAGGAAGGAATACAA
The DNA here is from genome assembly GCA_034641835.2 of Pinus albicaulis. Classification (NCBI taxonomy): domain Eukaryota; kingdom Viridiplantae; phylum Streptophyta; class Pinopsida; order Pinales; family Pinaceae; genus Pinus; species Pinus albicaulis. The sequence goes on from CM076579.1 coordinate 89,571,607, forward strand.
ATAGATCCAAATAAGATTGCTATCATAAAAAGGGTCCCTACCCCTCAGAAACAAATAGATGCTAGGAGTTTATTGGGTTTGGTTGGTTATTATAGGAGATTCATCAAGGATTTTAATAAAGTGGCTTCACCATTGTTTTTATTGTTGGCCAAGGACTCTAAATTCTGTTGGTCAAGTACTTTTCAAGAGGCCCTTGAAATCTTAAAAGACAAACTGACCACTTCTCCTATACTTTGAGGTCCCAATTGGGCTCTGCCTTTCCAGATCCATACTAATGCTTCAGATAAAGCTCTAGAGTAGCTTTGGGAAAAATAAATGACAAGTTACTCTATGAAATTTAACTCATTAGTAAAAATATATCAAAGGATGAATTGAATTACAGTATCGCTGAAAAAGAGCTTTTAGTTGTTGTCCACTCCTTCAACATGTTTATACATTATATCACTGGGTACCAAAATTTTGTGCATATTGATCATGCAGAAAGTAAATACTTAATAAAAAAACTTGCTCTGAATGCTATAATTATTAGATGGTTATTCTTGTTACAACAATTTTGATTTGACTCTCATTGATAAGTCAAGGAAAGAAATTGTAGTTACAATTTTTTTTTCTAGCCTCACTTTGCCTGCAGATGATGAAGGGATAGTCGATGATCAAATTCTAGATGAGCACCTATTTTTTATCTAATTACTCTCTCCCTGGTTTATTGACATAGGAAACTACTTGGTTGCTGGGATATTTCCTCCAAATCTGTCATCCAGGGAGAAGAGCAGAATTGTGAGAAAGAGAACCCCTTTCACTTGGAATGGTGGCAATATTTTCAAACTAGGACCAAATCAAATTTTAAGGAGATGTTTCATGGAAGAGGAATTATTTGACATCCTTTCAGCATGCCATGATGGTCCCCGTGGGGGTCTTTTTTCTCCTAAGAGGAAATCCTTCAAAGTTTTACAAGCTGGCTACTATTGGCCTACTCTCCATCAGGATGCAAGAAGGTATACCAGAAGATGTGATCATTGTCAGAGGATGGGGAAACCCACACCTAGGGATGAAATTCCTCTACAGCCTCAAGTTGCCTTAGAGCCATTTTATACGCAGGGTATGGATTTCATCAGTCCAATTGATGCACCATCAGGACAAAAGAAATGCATTATTGTGTGAAATGACTATTTCACAAAGTGGGTTGAGACAAAGGATGTCAAAGAAAAAACATAGGAAAAAGTGGTTGAGTTCTTAAGGGGAAATTTTTTCTACAAATTTGAGAATCCAAGGGAGATAGTCATTGATCAGGGAGCCCAATTCACATCAAATCTGATTGAGAATCTCTCGAGGTAGCATAAAACATCTACTTCCTATCACCCGTAAGAAAATAGGCAATTATAGGCTATCAATAGAGCATTGACGAGCATCCTCATTGAGATGATGATTAGCAACATAAATGATTGAGAAGAAAAATTAGTGGAGCCCACTTGGGCCTATAACACCACCTAGAAGAAAACTACTTGGTTCACTCCATATGAACTGGTTTATGGGAATAAAGCTTTACTTTCCATTGATTTTGAGTATAACACTTTGAGAATGGCAACCCAATTGGATTTATATGTCGCAAGAGAACAGAAAGAAATTTTTCTCCAACTGAATGACTTCCATGAATTTATAATTTAGACCCTCCTCCACACTGAAGTTATACAATTGCAAAGGAAGGTCTGGCATGATAAGCACATTAAGGAGAAAATATTTCAAGAAGTGGATTGGGCCTTGCTATATGACTCTAGGTTCAAGGATTTTAAGGAAAAAATTATGACGAGATGGTTGGGCCCATACCTGATAGAGATATGTAATGAAAATGGATTTTTCCAGATCACAACCATTGATGAGGAGGGGATCCCTCTTCTTTTAAATGTTTATAGATTGAAATTATACAAGATACCAATGTCTAAGCCATAATTCATCAATACAATTAGCAGAGAGGTCAATGTGATTGGGAGTTTCATGGATTCCAGTTCATAGTCCTCCTAAAAGAAACAAAAAAAAACAAAAAAACAAAATAAATAAATAAATAAAAAGTCATTGGTGAAAATCCCTCTGAGGCATCTATGACCAATTCCAGGATTGAAAACCTCTTTGAGGAACTCCTGGAACAAACAAAAGGGGAAGACAAATAATAATTATCCCTAGGTGAAAACCTCCTTTGAGGCACCTAGGGCAGACATGTAGGTTGAAAACTTCCTTAGAGGTAGCTTGCACGTCTCTCAAATAAGAAGAAAAAAAAGGAAGAACAACACATGATGAGGCCATGACTGCTGAAATTTTTATTGTTTTGCAGGGTTATGCACAAAGGAAGATTATGGCTACAGATCAAATAAATTTTCAAGTTTCCTCCATTCTTTCATCCATTCATTCCCTCTCCATCATCTCCACTCATATCTCCATCTCTCTCCACCATCCCATCAACTTAAAAATCAAGTTTTACCTCATCTCTTTGTTGCTACAGGAGGATCCTATAAAGCTACATGAAGGTCCTATGGCGCTACAGGAGGGTTCTGAAAAGCTACAGGAGGGAGAATTGAGGGAAAGGGAAACCCATCAAGGATCTCGCAGTCTCAAAAAATAATGAAGAGTGTATTGCCACCATTATCCATCACCATTTCATCACTCCTCCATCTCATTCAAAAATATTTCTCACTCAAACCCTTCACGCTATCCTACCTATAAAACAATTTCCTACAAAAATACATAGGTCCTTATCCTCATTCTTAGAAGCCTACAATACTCCCTCATGATCTTATCACTATCCTAAAGCCTTGCCACACTCTCCCTAATCACCCTATGTGGATTGAAGGTCCAAAGGTACAAAGAAAGGGATGCTATAGGAAGAGAACATCCTCCTATAGCAAACTTGTGTAATCACCAAAAAACAATGCATTATTTTATTCCTCATCCAAGGAGTCAGTGGGAACTTGTGAGATGACCCTAAGGAATCTATGGCACTCCTAGAAGGACACTCCACTAGAAGCAGCAACTTGAGCCTCAAGAAATTACTTGCACACACAACAAACAACACAATTAAGAACCATAAGGAGAATGAAGACATACAGAAAGAACTAAGACAGTAAGGAAAACTTTGTTGGTGCCAAAAAAAATGGTCCAGCTCCAGGATGCAAAGCTCCACAACACATCGACCATGAGGTAGGCTTAGGTATTATATTCTGTCACCCTATCCCTATGTGCAATTGACTAAAATTAATGAATGTCGGGAGGAGAAGTTTTAATAAGTTGAAGGTGGCAAGTTAACTTGGACACCCTCAGCCAGTGAGCTAAAGGTGATTGGTAGAGTCCTCATGTAATGTGGAGATATCACATTAGCTGAATTAGTATCACCAAGAGTGGGTGGTGATTACGAGGAGAAGATAATAATCACTTAGAGTGGGACTAATGGTCCAAATGAGAAAACCTCATGTGAAGTAAAACTCAGCACAACGCTCCAAGCCCAACTCAAAAATCGCATATAATTTACTTGGGCACATTTTCCTTTGCATATTTTCTCATTCCAAGAATAGTTAGAGATATGAAGATTTTGTTAAGCCACCAAGGAGCCTTGAACCTCAGATTTCTACTGCTACAGGGAGGTGTTACATGAAGCATTGTAATTTCTATAGGAAGGCTGAGTGGGTAAATACACGAAAAAAAGGGTCCAATTGGTTTAGAAAATTTCCATAGTCATCTTAGAGCACCTGTCAAAGAAGTAAGTTTGCCACCACCTTCATACCTCCATCAAAATTTCATACAATTTCCCATAAAAATTATGCAAATATCAGTGATACAATTGTGAATTTGAAAGGAAATGTGTGAAGACAATAGTGGTTAAAACATAAGAATTGGAGTGATAAGAGCTTTGTGACCCACCACTACCATTGAATTAGACACTAAGTCCATTAAAGAAACATCTTTCCCTCACTTAGTCAAGAGAAAAAAATAAGAGATGGGGAGTGGGTTTAAGTACAGAAGGGAGCCTTCAGATACCAAGAGAATCCATTTGCACCCTCCTGTGGTATACATTTTTAGGAGACATCAATGGCAAGGATTCTTTGAAATACTGAAATTATATGACGATGACATTTCTTTTGAGCTTTCCATGGCCTTAAATTCACAAATAGAGGATAGTTCCATCACTGTTCTGAGGGGGTTGGCTATATCAATAAGCCCTATAGTAATCAACAGAGTGACCACCCTGCCTCTAGGTATAAAATGGAATAGAGAATACAAGGCCACCAGTGTCACTGCCAAGAATAATTTATTCATTTCCGAAGAGAAACCAATGGAAGACAAGAATGGAGTTAGGAGAGAAAGCTTACCTTATCCATGGGATGAGGTGGCTTATCATATTTTAAAATACATCTCCTGTGAGGGAAGAATGAGTGTGGTATATCCCTACCACCTTAGACTATTGCATGAACTTATATTCAAGGTATATTTTCCTCTTTCTTGAAGATTAAACATGCCATAGTTCCTTTTTCATTCCTTTAGGTACATGAGTCAGAAAGTAAGAGAGGGAAAGCACCAAAACCTATCCCACCATGGCCTTATCAATATGATAGTGGAGGATGCCTTAAAAAAGCTAAAAATTATTGTCTTATGGTCCATGTTCATAGACATGGACAAAGAAACATATATAGGAACCCAAAGAATTACTCTTGGGGAAACACATGAATCTAGCCTTGGTGGGATGGAGACTAGAACAGAGGAGGAGAAAAAAGAGAGAACAACAGAAGAGGAAGGGATGAAAACAAGGGAAGAAGTAACAAAGCCAAAAGTAGAAGGATGAAAAGATAAGGAAGGAGAGGGATTAAAAATAGAAGAGGAGGCCTTGATTCCTTAAAGGACTATTGAACCAAGGAAGACAAATATATAACCACAAAACAAGTTTTCTTCCAATAAATAATGAAACTGAGGTAGATGTAACTTTGTCCACCTTAATCACTCCTATAAAACCCAAAAAGAAGATAGCAAGGGAAGCCCCTCTCCAATTCAAGACTAGGAAGAGCACTAGAGTCAAACATCAGATACCACTGACTCCCACAAAAGTCCAAATTACAATTTAGGAGTCCCCAAGCAAGAAAGAGGAGGTGGGGCGAGATGAGGGAAAAATCGATGGGGTCACCTTTCCAAAGCCCAAATAAAATACTCCCATAGCCTATGTGAGGAGACCTACCACTAGAGAAACCTCATTGAAGAAGCCCAAGGAAACCACAAACCTCCAACAAGAAGAAAATGGAATGCTACAAGAGAAACATAACATGCTACAGGAGAGACAGAGCATGCTACTGGAGGGACACGACATGCTACATGAAGGGAATAGTGCGAAAAAAGAGGGGCAGAGTGAAAAAATATAGGGTCAATATGTGCAAGAAGAGGTACAAACTAAACACCTACAACTACAGAGGCAATAAAATCCCAAAAGACCTTTGAAAAAGATCTAATAGAACTTCAAGAACCTATCCCACAACCTAGCTTAGGATATTATTACAAGTTCATCGAAGGAGGGAGACTGATCCCTGAAAATTTCACAATCCCCCTCCTATATGAGCTAGAGATAGAGAGAGGGCACACCCATATGTGGATGTAGATCACCAATTCAAATAATGTTGGAGATGTTGGGTTTATGGAAGAAAGCCTCATTGAAATGGGGAAAGTGATATATGATGTAAGGCTTAGAGAATCTATAATGAAGGAGAAGTTGCAATAAGATAACATGAGATTGAAGGAGAAACTACAAGAAAGAGACACCCAACTTGCCACTATGGAAATTAACTTCATGGAGGCCATGTAGTACAAACAACCTTCAAATTCCTATGTATTTTATCTTAGGGAGCAATTTTTAAAATTCCAAATCATATCCTTAGATCAACATGGCTCCCTACCATTGGAGAAATACGGACAATTTATTAATTTTTGAAAACAATATAGCATTGGGGACAGAGAAAATATGGTCGAGTTGTATATGCATAACTTCCTATTGACTGACATGAACCATTGGGATCCTAATTCTAGACTAGGTGGCATGCAATTGATGGCCATGGCATCTTTGCTAGTGCACAAGGAAACAAGATCAGAAGAGGTAAAAAGGGTGATAGAAAAAGAAGGGAAGGAACCCGTATACATTAGAGTCGACGTAATGAGAAATCATAGCTTCATTTATAGTGATGTTGTTTTGGCACCAAAATACATTGAAATGCAGGATCATTCCATTCTCCATATTGATGATACTTCTAGATTGTTGGCAGAGGACAATTTGTAGGATTTCTAAAGGAGATGGCATGCTTTACCACTAAGCTTGCAACATAGATAATACCACTCCCCTGAAAGGATGAAGAATGTATTGGAGAATTCACCCTTCTATAAAAAATATATGAAAAGAATTAGAATCCAATGGATAGGGTTGAAAATCAATCCACATTTTCTACTAGGACTGCATGAAGGAAGAGACCAATTTGAAGATCAGAAAGAGTGGATTGAAGAAGAAAACAATGGAGGATTCTACACAACAGAGGGCACTCCATCTGAGGATTCAACTTATTGATCCACTACTGATTTAGTTTTAGAGGGATAATGCTCTTGGGTTCAGTCCCAATCCATTGGATAAGTCCCTCATGTGTACTTTTATTCTCTCTTTAAGTTCCAGTACTCTGTGTAGTTTCTTGCATCTTAGTAGAAAAAAAATATATTAAACTGTGATTGTAGCCTCTACCCCATCTCCCTCATGGGAGCATCAATAAAAGGGCTTCCAACCACAACCCAAAAATAACTTTTTTATGATTTATTGGAAAGAGAAGTAGTGGGATTATTTTTTTTTATCATATGATTACTGTAGGTTAGAAGTTGATTTGTTACTTAGATCAGATTTTGGCATAGGCTAAATAGCATTTTTATTCAACTCATATTTTCCACTTCTAGTTATTTTAGTTTTTCAATAATGAATGAATATATGCATGTAATGGTTCCAGGACTGTTTGAAGCTGCAAGAAAGGACCCCTTCATCACCTTCATCTTGGATTCCATCACTCTTCCCTCCAACCTTCAATTATACCACCAAAACCCTGTATTTATGAGATCATCTCCATGACCACCGTGAGTAGCCCTCCTAGTGCAAAATAACCCCTCAAAGAGCTTCGAGCTTGGTTGGAGATGTTGGTCACCCATCACTCACCTACTTCCACTTCCTTCTACCTTCCCACACCTTTCTCCCATCCTCTTTACCCTTTGAACCTTCTTGGCATCCTTATTGTAGCATTTCAGAGCTTTCTGTAGCAATACATATCTCCTATAGCAGCCTCTTGTAGCATAGTTGTAGGTCCCCATTTCCACTCAAATTTTTATCCTTGTTTCTATTTTAACCTATGATAGGATGTATCTGACCCCTAGATATGGATTCATGACCAAAAGAGACCCCTAGTTCACTCCAACCATCCTTGTTCCCTTATTGCAAAAATAAAGTATGCATTGGTGTTTAATTCATCATAGAAATAAGATAAATAGGAGAACCATTTACATGCACATGTGAGTTAGTTGGAATAGTAGATAGAGGATTTATTTATGATTTGGTAAAGTGTGTGAGATAAATTCGTTCCTTTAATACCAAGTGATCGGATATCTAGATAGATGATTACAACATAGTGTTGTTTTCTTTTCTGCAACTAGGTTAGATGTTATCTATTTATGATTTTCTTTCAATACCAATTGAAGGTAGAAGTTGATAAGCACTCTCTCCTTCTCAGTTTGAAGTAGTTCTATGCATTACATTAGATCATTTCACTTTAATCTAGTAGGATGAATGGCCTAGAAGCACTACCAATCAGAAGACCTAGTTGAGTGTGGCATGAGTGGATTCCATCTGTTGTGCATATAACACTATCACCTCTAAGTTTGTATGAACCCTAGGTTGATAAATAGAGTTGAGAATCCCGTGGGAGTTGCAGCACTCTTGGTGCAATACTAGGACTCAAAAATACTATCACGGTGTTTTTATATAACATAACACACTAGTGTGTTTTTATGTTATAGACACATTGGGTTTATGAATGAGATTTTCTCTTTTTTGGAAACATTGACCTGTGACAGTGCAATTATTGTAATTTTTAAAATCCGCTATTCATCAAAAAATTGACATATATCATATAACAGTATTCATATAAATTAAAATTTGATTAGTGCATTTGCATATGATGTTTGGATTAATTTGTTATATTATCATATTTTTCATCTCTTCATTATAATATTTAATCATGCATATATTTAATCAGTGGTGTCACATTTCACAACGACATTTGATAACACAATAGAATAAATTAAAATGTATTTTATTATGTAACAATACGAGGCCTTTTTTTATACAAAATAGGATTGTTATTGGTAACCCCTTGTCTTTCAATTAGTACACTATGTCCATTGCATTAAACAAAATGTCTGATTTTCAAACACAATTATTTAAAAAATTACAACATGTTCCATTGATATCCAAACTGATCATCATTCTTTGTTGGAACTGTTGTCAGTGCTCGAGCTACTTCCATGACTTCGGTTATTTCGAGGATAATTTTGTTTTTTACATAGATTATTTTCATCTTTTTTATCTTGCAGCTCCTTCTACAAACATAAAAATAAAATGTAATGAGTGTATCTACATTGGTGATAGTAATGAAAATTGAAATAAATAATATACATCAATGTAAATCGAATAGAAATGTACCGTAGCAAGAAGTGAACCATAAACTGCGCACATGGTTTCAAAACCAAGTCTCATGCATAGTTCCATACTTTGTTTCCTGCATGTTTTAAACCCCATTATAAATTATAGATCTGATGTAAATGTTTTTTTTGTTCTATCATTTATAAACTCAGAGAAGTAACAAAACATAGGAATTTACAAATTCCACGAATAATTTTTTATATTCCAACATATACTCACAACACTTATTTAACCTAATGTCAATCAATTCTTTCGATGACTCTTGTTTGTATGTTACCACCTATTTGAAGAAATTCAAGGATGGTTGCTGTAAAAAAACTTAAAATATACAAAAATAAAACCTTGAGTTTTTATAAGGAAATATGAACAATTTATACTCACAAATTTTGAAATCAACCATTTTCTTCATTGAAGTCTTGTTTTATGTGATGAATGAGTTCTATATTGTTTTCTTTTTTGCAAGAAAATACTTGAAAATTAACATTGAATGCTAAATAAATTTTTTTATATGTACAAAATAAATCATGATTACATACATTTGAAGCATGTTGTTGTTGAGATGGCTCCTCCTATGATGCAATTATGTCCATTTCATTGAACATCTACTTATACACATTTTTGGACATTCCTACTGGCATGTTTCGCATATCATCATGTTGATCGTTTGGGATTTTCATAATCTTCCTGAAACAATTAATAAATTATTTTTATTATGATTTATGAAAACTAAATATAATAAAATAAATATTAATAAATGAATGGTTTGTAGTAATATATACATATAATTATAGAAAATCATTTTACACAATTAGGAATGAATGATTATTTTTTGTTCTATTTCGATTCTGACATGTCTCATTGACCATTTCTCTGGAAATGCTTCTCATAAACACCCATTTTCTTCCAATGGATTTCCTTCCACCTGACTAATATACTAGATCCCAAGCCTCCTTTTTATCCAAAGATGCCATTTCATCAACCATGGCCTCTTTCCAGAGTTTTCCATCCTTTGAATCCACTACCTTCCTAATAGTTCTGGGATGATCATCAGTAATAGATAAAGAAAAATTTGAGCAAAAAGCAGATGGACTATACCTCTATGGTTGCTTTCTGTCTCGAATTTATCTTCTCAAAATTGGAGTCTGGGGCTCTTCTTCTTCAAATTCATGTTTTGTTGTAGAGTCTGATTCTTCCTCCTTCAGTTCGAACTCTATGTTTTCAGGTTCCTTTGGTAGTAATTCTTCTTTAATAACACCATTTTCCTCTCTAAACATCACATCTTGGTTGTAAATAACCTTCCTTGTTTCTGGGTTTCAAAACTTATAAGATTTTAAACCGTCCTTATGCCCAATAAATATGAACCTTTCAAATTTACTATCCAACTTCATTTTTATCTCCTTTGGAATGTGTACATATGCATCATAGCCAAATACCCTCAGATGTGAAAGAGAGGGTTTCTTACCAGTCCATACCTCATGTGGAGTCTTATCCTCCAATGTTGATGAGGGTGATTTGTTAACCAGATAACATCCAGTATCTATTGCTTCTACCCAAAACTCCTGCCCTAATCTAGTGCCATTAAGCATGTTTCTTTCCTTTTCAATCAACATCCTATTCATTTTTTCTGCAACACCATTTTGATGAGGTGTGTATGGTGTAGTCTTCTTCCAAAAGATACCACACTTCTTACAAAATTCTTCAAATACCTTCTTAAGAAATTCTCCATGATTATCTATCCTCAACACCTTAATCTTCTTCTCTGTTTGATTTTCCACCAGAGCCTTAAATTATTTAAACTTGTCAAAAACTTCAAATGTATTCCTGAGGAAATATATGTATGTATTGCTCGAGAATTCATATGTAAATGAGATATAGTACACAAACTTACCCACTGATGGAACTGGAACAGGTCCAAACACATCACTATGTACAAGCCCTAATATCCCTCTTGCCCTCTTAGCACCCGAGGGAAAACTTACCCGATTATGCTTTCCATATACACAATGTTCACAAAAATCGAAATCCAGAGAGAAATTAGACATAACTTCTACCACATAATTACCATGTAGTATTAAAAGACCCTTCTATCAAATATTTCCAAGCCTTTGATGCCATAGCATGGTATTTTCTCTAAAGACCACTAGATTTTCTGCTCCACTTTCAATAACCACAGAACTGTTAGACCCATCAATAACACTGCTACATGGAAGCTTGTACATATTTCCAATATGAACTCCCCACATCAATACCATCTCTCCCTAAACCATCTTGTAGATATATTTCTCGAACATTGTTTTTACACCTGTATCATCCATATTGCTTACAAAAATCATATTTCTAGCCAATAAAATAATATGTAGAACACAAGGAAGTGTTATAATACTTCCGTCTTGCAACTTTAGCTTGAATTTTCCACATCCAATGTGTTAGCACTCTATAAAGCCCTTTAGGCTGAAAAAAAGGGCTACAGAGGTAACCATAAATAACTTCTAGGCTAAGGTCCAACCCCCCTAGCCTTGGAGAGGGCTCTCTCATGGTCTCGTGCTATCAATCACCTAGGGTATTAATAGATCCTAGTTTTAGGTTGGCTATGAATAATTAGAAATTGATTTTGGTTTTTTTTTGAAATTCGGTGTAGAGAGTGAGAACTATTTTGCATCAGAGTTACAGATCCAAATTAATAAGGGAAAACAATTTAAGTTGTAACAGGAGAAAGATACTCAGAGTCACTAGTGATTAATCAAAGTTCATTGTAGTTCAAGGATGAATGGGGTAGGATAAAAATTAAAAAATGAGCACCAAACTATAGATGAATTCAGATTCACCATAGAAGATAAATAACACCTATGACCAGCTAAAAACTAAACAAATCAAATGCATGAATTATGAAATAGGATTATTTCAACTGAGGAGGAAGAGCTTATAAAATATTAAACTAGATTTGATAAACATACCTAATAGAAAAATATATTTGATTCACAAAATTAAGACAAAACCAATAAGCATGACACAAGAATCCCTCTTGAAACATCATTTACCTTCTTCTATTCATTTGGAAAAATAATGCAAAATACAAAATAGCCTTAAGGTCTTCCAGTTCAAACCCAATCGAACCCTTTTGTCATGTCTTGTTCTTTTTAAATAGAATTGGGAAGAATTACTTACATGGAAAATAAAAGACTAGATACAATGTACCTTCTATCTATAAAGAAGATTGAAACAATATTAACCTTGGAAACATCATTTTAAAAGCTTGACACAAACTTAGCAACATCCAAAACTGCAAAAAGTATCCATATTGCCTCCACATTTACCAACCAAATTCGAAAACTTCAAAATTATGCCACCAAAAACTATGAAATAGGCCTAGAAGAGACACTTGTAGCTCCCAAAATACAACACCATGTAAAATATGAAATATATTTATTTTATTTGGCCCATTATATACAAAAACCGCTTTCACTTACTTCAAAATATTCTCTAAATTCTGGGAAAATACTCTCCAAAACAATGGCTAAAACCAGAAATTTACACGTTCCAGACAATGTGATTCAAAGATGCATTCCAAACTCTTGATCTGTGACACCTGTGCAAAAATTGAAGGATTTTATTTTTCTTTTTTCTGTTCTTGAGAGAAACCTCTTTTTTTTTCCCAAAATTTGCTTCCATACGACCATAAAAAAACTTTTCAAAACAATGTCTAAAACAAAGTATTTTGCGTAGCGGCCCAGTTGGGTGGAACTTGGGAACTAGTGGTTTAACACAACTTAATTGGACATGATGACAATGATCGGTAGTGACCTTTGAGGCTATGAAAATGGTAGTGGTCATAGGCTTGAATTATTCAAAAACTGAAAATTAAAGAACATGGAAAATACATTTGACGATGAAAACTAATGACCCTAACATTGGCTCCAATGGGGATAGAAGCCTCCTAGTGAGGTACCAAGAAAAATAACCGCATAACAATAGCCTATTTAGACCATTGGGAAATGGATTCAAATGCTGAGACTACAAATCGTGTAATTGAATGTGTTAAACACACACATGGTGTATGAAGAAAGATAAACACACACATAGAAAGGTAAGCATGAGATACTCATATTATTCGCCATAGATGTACATTTATAATACAATGGTGTGACTCTTGGATTCATCTTCCAAGGTTACTTGGACTCCTTTGTGACTCTTCGCCTTCCACACCTACCCATAGAGGATTAGGTGTTCAACATTTCCCCTCTTAATCCGAAGGGGTATGTGTGAGTCCAAAAAGAGAGTTGTAATACAAATATGCAAAATATGCATGGTAGCACTTAGGCTGAATCAACTCTCTGAAAAGTTGGCATAAAGTGGTGGTTTAAGGATGACCACCAACACTTGAACACAATTCTTATTGCAGTTCGTGGAACTCTTCCAAAACTGGCAAGAAGTTGAGGGCTTCTACTAGAGGAAGTGTCCCTCATATTTGAAGAGGGAGACCTTCAACCTAAAAGAAGGGAAGTCTACAACTTGTGATGCTTTAAGGATGACCACCAACACTAGAATGCAATGCTTATTGCAGTTCTTGGAACTCTTCCAAAGTTGGCAAGAAGCTGAAGTCTTCTGCTAGAGGAAGTGTTCTGAAAGAGAAAGAATATGAACCTCAAATAGATGTTTTAAGGCTGTCCACCAACCAAAGGCATGCTCATGGGCATCCGTGTCTCTGGCTACAAATATGAATATGGAATGATGAATTGTGGCTTAGGCTTGCTTGAATTTCTATGTCAAAGCTTGTAGATGACCACCATTTTCCCCCTTGTCAGGTACAAGGTGAGATGATGGAGAAAACGTAACTGTAAGTTTGTTCAATATTCGAGAACAAGTTCTGACATGTGATTTAAACATCTTCTTGGCTATTGATTCCCATTTCCAAGAAGCGATCCATCCAAGATGAATATTTTTTCTTACAGGAGGCTTGTTTCTGAAGCATCTGTGTGAAGAATGGGTGTGCCGACCACAGTTCTTGCATGGATGAAGATAAAAAAAATGATCTTTCATATGGCCAACTCGATCACAACATTGGCATTTTACAATCTGTTGTTGTTGTTGTGGAAGTGGAGGAGTTTCTGGAACAGCTGCAGGTGAACTGTCATAAAGAAATCCGGCACTCTGAAATTTGATGGGCTTGGAGTAGTCCGGAATATGAAAGGACAACTCCTTGTCATATCCAAGACCATTCTGTGCTTGTTATGGACAAGCTCTTCCCAAGGTCTGATGATGATCTTGGGAAGTGTAGACTGAGCTGCTGCATCTGCATGTAAATCTGCTCTTGTACAAGGAACTGAATGTGAATCGATTGCAACTTTATATTCTTGCTGTTGTTGAGAGTCCTTCTCAATTTTCTGAATAGAAACAGGTTCAGAATGATGAATATTTTGCTGAAGTTCATCTTTCTAAAGCTGAGACTCCAACTGCAAAAAATCAATCTTTTCTTGTACATCTTGCAAACAAGTTTGAATATTAAAAAGAGCATTCTTGCTCATTTTTACCATATCATGAATAGTGGAATGAATGAGGTTATTCAACAACTCTAATGCATCATTGATTTTAGCCATTTTTCTCAATAATTCAGGCTCAAGAAATAAAGGGTGTCGACTGCAACCGATAATGCACCGGTTTACAATGCGATTCAACTTACTTTAAAAAATACAAATGACTTCAAAGACCCTTTTTTTGAACTTCAAATTATGGAATTACCAAAGAACAAACTCTTCTACTCAAATTATGGAGGGCCTCAAGGTGTAGACTTGGGCGTCTGACCAGCAAGCAACAATGACTCACATCATAGAATTATTCAACAATTTCTCAACTAGATCCTGCCTCAAGAATTTGTGGGAACTCATCAATTTTCCTATTGCACTCACAATAAAGACGAAGGAAAATTCCAAAAACTATGAGTAAGTTTTATGATGCCACCAATTTTCAACATTTTTCTTCACATTTTCAATCTCTTTCAGAGAGTCACCCTTCTATACATGCCACAAATCTTGGTCATGTTTTATAATAGAGAAAACATACAACACAAACTTCACTTTTCACTACATAGAAAACCAATATATCGATTTAATCATATACCATCTCCTCTCTCTCTTCTTCTTCTCTCTCTTTTTTTTTTTTTTGGCTCAAAGCATATATCACTTTATATATGTTCCATTACATATAACCATAAAAAAGGGCTTCACACTCTCAACATATAAATTTTCTACCACATTAGAAAGCAGTAAATCATAACATCAAAACTAGACTTAGAACTAGACTTCAAAGTAGACAGAATGAAGTGCAGTCAACATTGAATTCAAAAGTCGATAATAAATCCTCTCAATTCTACCAAGGAAAGATTTTGAGAACTATGAGTTTAACACACACTTCGACCTTTCATTCACATGCCAAGTTACTCCGACATTTCAGAAAAGCTTCAACATACCTCCTTCCAGGGCCACGGAGCATAGCAGAATACCATCATCATCAAATTCTGGTGTCAGAATAAATTTCATGTTCCCATTATGGAAGAAATGGTAGAAAAGCAGAAGAATCAAGTTTCGAGCGAACGCCTGCCAGACTTAATAGTCGAGCCCATAGAGGCCTGGTCCAAATCCTTCGTGGGAACCCATGAATACCTGGCCCCGGAGGTCATTTCCGGCAAGGGTCATGGAAGTGTCGTGGACTGGTGGACTCTGGGAGTCTTCCTCTACGAGATGCTCTTTGGCCGGACTTCGTTCAAGGGCACCGGAAAGGATTCCACGCTCATCAATATCATCACCCACCCATTGAAATTCCCGACTGATATGAGCAGCACAGGCCGAGAAAAGAGATCAGGGGCCGAGGCCGAGCAATGAAATTTGTGTGGGTTTTGTGATGTAGTAACCGGGAGGTGAACGGACATAAGGGAGCAGGGTGGAGGGGAGTGCTGAGCGAGGTGGCAGTGTGGGAGTCGAGGAGCTGAAGTGGGTCACCTCCGACAAAAATTTTCATATATGAAGTTGAATAATCAAACATAGACTAGGCCAATTCGAACAAGGCAAGGTATAATATCTGTCTATGGATCAGGGATTCAGTCCTCTAAGAATTTATCCCCAACAGTGAATGATTCAGCCAGCAGAATAGGCTACTCGGCCATAACAAACAATGACTTTCAAAACAATGCTACACTTCATCTGCACACTGCGTTGTTTGTGCACATGGTCTCATGGTGTCATGATGCATACCACTTAAACACAGGCTGCAGGAAAATATTAATTAATGCAGAGCCATTACCATCACATTACACCAATGCAATGCAACACAGGCCAGTGCTATTCAAAATTTTAAGGGGGACCTCTAAACCCGGAGCTCCGATACCATGTTAAACACACACATGGTGTATGAAGAAAGATAAACACATGCATAGGAATATAATCATGAGATACTCATATTATTAACCATAGATGTACATATATAATACAATGGTGTGACTCTTGGATTCATCTTCCAAGGTCACTTGGACTCCTTTGTGACTCTTCGCCTTCCACACCTACCCATAGAGGATTAGGTGTTCAACAAAATGAAAATGAAATGACCGACTGAATTAAACTTACTTATGGCAGCATATCATCAGAATCTTAGGGCCTTCACCTCGAGCTTCAAAATCGAATGATAGATGTCGAAACCTTCTATATTGCTCGCTCAACTAACCCACACGCTACTTGATTCAAAAAAATAGTGTAATGACACAAGCACCTTATCCACTGGTTGAATTCTCTGCATGTGCTTGCTCCTAATCAAAATGGGAAAACTAATTAATGAAAGCTCCCAATAAAGCTCACAAATAGTTTAAAAAATGATAAAATTAAAGAATATGAGCTCACTAGCTAAATTTAATAATGTTGCAAAAGGATCTTCATAGGAAGGCACACTGAATTCTAGCTCCTCTGGTAGACTAGAACTTTGTTATGATAAATCTTGATTTGCAACCTTGTTTTCCTACAACTTCAACTTATATATGTCCTGACAGGGCTGGAAATTCTTCTGTGACATTTTTAATGTGTTATTCATCCATAATTTTCACTATCCGAAGATGACTAAGTATCAGTTCTGGATTTCTAGAAACAAAGTTCATGAACATTGTGAGTTCTAGAAATCTCACTGCCTTCATTATCCTTAGGGTAAATTTTCACTATTTCATCATCCCATCATGTCAAGGTTAGATCACTACTCCCAAAGGACCCTTCATGGGCTCATACCACTCATTATCACTATGTGTTGCCACCTTTGGCCTCAGCCCTCTATTTTGTTTCGCCTAACTCCTCCATTGTCCATCTAGGGTTTTCAAGGGCATTTTTCTTGGTTTCATGACCTCCATGGTTAAAAATCAACAAGGCTTGTATATTGATTCTCTTACACCTCCTCCTATCCTTAATATACCTTCATAAACACTTCCCATCACTCCTATCCCTCAGATTCATCATTTTTCTACAAAACCTAGTCTATTGCCACAATTTGACACTTTTTAAGACTAGGCCTGTGTTTTTCCCTTTTGGACCCCTTCCCCTCACTCAATCCTTGAAATTAAACTTTCCCCTACTCCCTAACATCTATCCCTATCCCCCAAAATTTTTCCAAGAATTTAGACAACCCTTTACCCCTTCATTCCTCTCCCTCTACAAGGCAGTCCTAAATCCCCTACACCAAACCCTAATTTCCTCTTCCAACTAAGCTAGGGTTTGATATGAAAAGGATGCACAAGAGCAAAGGATTAATTTTATAGATCAAGTAAGAAAGCATAAGTCCATACCCACTCATAAACATCATGCCTCCATCATTTTCCAAAAATTCATTCCAAGAGACAAGCCATGTGTCATGCCCAGGGCCAGTTTTTCTTCAAACCTTGTTTCTAACCAAACAAAGATGAATTTGAAAAAAGTGAGAGATTTTTTTTCCCAATATAGTCTCAATACTAAAAACCTCCTTCATTTTTAACACAAGTATCATGGTTTTTGAGCAATGTCAAAAATACAAGTATCATGGGAGAATTTCTGCACTTCTGCAGGGACCTTGGGAAAATCAGTTTTTCTCATAGCTAGAGTGTCCAAATGACTTTCTCAATGAGTCAAATGAAAACTAGACTTGAAGAGAGTTCCAACAAGATATCACGAGCCCAAATCAGACATCGGGAAGGTCATCAACACTTGGATGCAAGTTGATCCATTTTTTGCTGAGGTGGCGCTACACAAATGACTGACATTGTGCTAATAGACCACTGGCGCTGCGCAAATGGGGTTTTTTACAGTAAATTTTTGCACTGCGCTGCAAAAAAGGAGGGTGGTGCTATGATAATAGATAGCATTGCGCAAATTCCTGGAAAGTGCCAAGGTCAAAATCCTTTGCCCTAAATCAAATTTTCACTCTCCAAGCTGCCCCCAGGATTTGTGAAAAGGCCAAGAATTGGTAAGTGATTCCCTTTCCTTGTCTCCAATCAAGTTTTTAAATTTATTTTGGTCTCTATGGATTTGAATTCTAAAACCCTAGGTATGTAAACCCTAGGCCCTATATGTAAACGAACCTATGTGCTTAAATCACCTCTTGCAAACAATTTGATATCATATAAGTGTGGGTGAGTTAAGGTGCCTACAAACTTAGTTGAGAAGGGCCTCCTTAAGAGCTCCAAAACCACTAAAACCCTAACCTCCATACCCCTCATTCACCAAAGTTGACCTCATCATCTTTTTCACTTTGTCTCCATCAAATCCCAATTTTTCCCCTTCTATTGATACATCAAATGAAGAGGATGACAGTGATAATAATGAACAAGAGGGTGACAGTGGCAATAATGAGCAAGATGATGACAGTAAGGGTGATGAAATCAGTGAGGCAGGGGTAGGAATAAACGATGATGAAGAAGAGGGATATGATGATGAATAAGAAGGAGATGATGATGAAGAGAAGGAAAATGAACATAACAATGAGGGTAGTGATGCAAATGAACTAGCAAGTAATGAAGAAGAAGGAGAAGGGAATGAAGAAAGTGAAGAGGAAGCAGCAGCAGAAGAAGAAGAAAGGACAGATGATGAGGAAGATAGTAAAGGACCAAGTAGCCAAGAAGAAAGAGTTCATGACAGTCATGAAAATTACTAGCCCATCAGTGATCAAGAGGGTGATGACATGGCATAAAATAAAGATGATCCCAGCTAGGCCAAAGTAACCAATGACACAAATATCACACCTCTTGCATGTATATACCAAAGAGACCCAAGGCAAGTGTTTGCTGCATCCAAAATGCAAGGGACCTTGTCAGATGCATCAACTCCAAGGCTTGAAAGGACAGAGATGCACCTAGAGGCCAAGTTAATGAAGGCAAATGAAGGCTTAGGGCTGCAAAGAAAAATGACAAAGTATTATGCCAAGAAACACAAGCTTCCTTGTGCCAAACTGAAGGAAGCCCTCCTTGAAGTCCAAAATATAAAAATGGAAAAAAGGCATAACATCATTGGAGTTTTGGCTAAGGCTTCTCAGAAGTTTCAGATCAAAACCCCTTAGAGAAGATCTCCACCAAATTTGAGAATATTTGAAGAAAATTTTGTTTTTTTGAAATTGTTTGGTCTCATTTGCGCAATGCCACTAGCGCTACGCAAACACATGGAGCATCCCCAGGAGAAAATTTTTTCATTTTTTTATTTCTCTCAGCGTACACATCATGCTCACCAAATTTCAAAAGTTTTGGAGCAGGTTTGACCCCTCAAAAGGTGAAAAAAAACCTCACTTTTTTTACCTTTTTGCCCCTGTTTTGGGACTCTTGCTGCACAAATTACCAATATGGATATTTTGACATTTTTAATAGGTTATAGGAGCTGGATCAAGAAACCACAAGAATTTTTGGAAAGTAGACTCTTCAGGCTTTCCAATGAGCCATCACGGAGCCAAATCCAACATCGGGAAGGGATCCACAAGTCAGTCACAAAAGACCCTATTTTCTGTTGAAGGTGGTGCTACGCAAATGTGATGAATAATGTGTTTTGGACCAAAAGTCAACAAAACACACTCATTTATGGAAAAATGATATTTTTGAGTTTCTTGAGGCTAGAAAATCTATAATTAGGTGCAAATAGTTATTATGTCATTTATTTCATAGGATATTATGTGCCTTGGGCCTTGCATGGTCTCTTGGCCATAAATGACATTTATGAGTTTTTTAGGGTTTCTAGAAGCCTCTTATGGTTTCCACCTCCTCATTTTCTGAGTTAAATAGAGCATGAGGACTTGTTTGTAAATGTTGGCATTTGATGAGCTTCATGAGTAATACATGGTTTTCATGAGCTTGGAGAAGAAATTTGTGTTGTTGAGTTAATGAATGGCTTGCTTGGACTGATGATGGAGAAGCTTGTTTGTAGGATTCCTTAGCTTGGTTAATGGTGAAGTATTCTCATTTTTTCATGTTTTATTGTTAGCATATGTTTCATTCTTATTTAATATAGTAGAACAGAGAAGTATAGGTTAAGAAATGCTCTTGGAAGCACCTTAGTCCTCCTGTGTTCTATTGCCTTCATGTTTTTCTCTGTTTGGGTCATAATTAAGAAATTCTTAACTGCTCCTTAGGCTCCCCTAAACTTGTTTGTTTCATTTTTGGATTAGTATGCTAGTTTGCAACTATGATTCATGGTATTACCTGCTTATTTGATGCTTCCCAAACTCTGTCTTGAAAGCTCTCTCTGAGGTATTGCTTGCTAGGTTAAGTTAAAGAGGTCTTGTTTCGATCTTGACCTTTGCCCATGCCCATCAGTTTTCCTCTGAGTTCTTTGTAGCTTGATCAAAAATGTTTAGGAGTTCCCTCTTTTCTTGATTAAAGTTATTTGTGCCACCTTATATGTTTTCCCAAATTCTGAAGGTGAATTTACTAAAGTTAGAAGCTCTTATGCTTTCTATGTTTCACTGGAATGTTTATCTTGAATGTTTATATGTTTGAGTACTTTCATTTAGCTTAATGGTTTTCCCTACCTCATGAATAATATCTTTTTCTTATATATGTTTAATACCTCCTTGTTTTTCCCAAACTTGATATCCACCCCACCTCATACATAAAAATTAAGGATCCATTAACCTTGCTAAATCGCTCCTGCAACACACACTGCTTCATCATTTAGGCATGCTTGAATTTCACTTGACTCCATAGCCCATTGGCTTTGAAATCCTCTTACTTCTCTTATTACATTTGATCATCTTTCCCATCCAAAATAATCAACAAACCCTACACCTAATAACTGGCCTAAAATCAAAACCATAGAGCAACAAGATTACATCATTTGCATCGAATAGAGAGCCCTCTCTGAGTCCAGAAAGGCTAGGTCCTCCAAAGTCTGGTTTGATGTTACCCATGTCCATTTGTATCTAAATCAATCTAGAAAATTACGGGGAGCTAACATAATGAATATGATGGAAGTGTTGATGGACAAGAGAAAAATGTTGTCTACAGAATAAAGTCTTCTTTACCCTTGTTTTCAGGCTCACAACTAACTAAAGGAGGAACATTATAACTGCAAAAACCATACAAATAATTGGTTACTGGATCATTGAAAATTAAATAAGGTTGTTGCAATTTATTTTGCATTGTTTTCGAAGATAATGCATGATTTTCAGCCTTAGGATTACTCAATGGTTTTAAATTTGGATTGAGGGGGTCTTCCATGTAGCAGATAATAGGGTCATCACATATAGGAAATAATTTCTTCAAATTTATGTTAATCTCGTATTGTCTCTTTTATTTCTTGGTAAGATTATATTTTTCTTTCACTAATTCCAATGTAGAATAACATAAAGATAGAGATTTACAATCGGAAAATTCATTGTTTTCTTTACGTTCAAACTATAAGGCTTCTCACCTGATTCACTACTTTCATCATATTATTCACTGTTTTCATATGTGACACATGCACGCTGACTTCTTTCCTCAAATTTCTGAAATTGAAGATCCTTTTGCTGAGAACATGCCACTGATTTCTGTTCAGGACTGTCTTCAAATGAATAAATAAAACAACCATATTCTTACTTATGGTGACATAAATCAACAACCTCTCCTTCTTCTACCAAATATTCTTGGAGAGGAGGTCTTCTTTGTTTCCGTCTAACAACAGGTTTATTTTACATAGTGAATTTTTCCATCAACCTTTCCTTGGTTTTTATCACTATGTCTAGCTTATGGTCCAACAATGGAGAAATATCCTCCTTCACTGATTCCTTCCTTTCATCTTGCATACTGGCCATTTTTACAGATATATTGGCTTCCACGTGAACCACAACTTTCTACATGTCTTCCAAATTGGCAGGGTTCCTCTCTCTGAGTTGATAATAAATCTTAGCCTCAAAACCATATGGAAAATGAAGAATTGCCAATTCGGGAGGAGGCTTTGTATCTGAAGGTATGGCATTAAAAAATCCATTAAATTTGGTTGAGAATCATTGGACTGTCTCACCAGGTTGCCTCTTTAGGTTCGATGTTCATCCATACTCTGAATAGGGTTCACTTTGACCTCCCATATGTCAATGAAAACATGTTCAAACCATTGTAAAGAAGGAATTATTCTAGCTACTAGTATTTTATACCACGTTCTAACTTCCCCCATAAGGCTTTCATCAAAAAACATTAATTTCACTTCCTCATAATCAACTTCCTCCATATCCATAAAATCGATAATTTTGTTTACATGCTTTCGTGTTGTGACTTTGCCTGTACTATTAAATTTATGCATCCTTTGCCTATAATCCTGGGGTAATTCATGCAAAGGGGATGACATATGTAGTGGGGAATACTGGGCAACAAACATGGTTGATGTCTAGAATAAAATTGTATCAGCTAGACTATGATTATCAATTGGACCTTGTTCGGGATAATTCGTACAAACAGGAGATGCATTTGTAACTTTAAGAGAATGATATACACTACCATAAGGGAACTCATGTGTAGATGTGTAGTTTATATTCAGATTTAGTAGATAGAAGAAAATTCTTTTGAAATTTTCAGGAAATAATAGGAAGAAATTGATAAAACATAATAATATACCCTGAATAAAATTCAAGTTTAAGTACCTGAATTTCACATACAATCCTTCCATCCTTCTACTGACAAGGCCTATTCTTCTCTAAATATGATTTTAAGTTTTTGGAGTTTCCAGGTGAATGGTTCAGCCTTTTTGATGTATGACTGTTGTCCATTGTCAACAACTAGATTTGAACTCTCATGATCTTTCCCCGGGAATATGAAACAGTTCAGTCACCGGGATTGGCGCCACTATGTTAGCACTCCGTAAATCCCATTAGGCTGAAGAAAAAGGTCTACAAAGGTAACCAAAAACCATTTTTAGGCTAAGTTCTAGGCCCCTTAGCCTTGTAGAGGGATCTCTCATGGTCTCATGCTATCAGTCACCTAGGGGACTAATAGATCCAGGTTTTAGGATGGCTATGAATGATTAGAAATTGATTTTGGTTTAATTTTATTGAAATTGGGTTCAGAGGGTGAGAACTATTTTTTACCAGAGTTACATATCCAAATGAATAAGGGAAAAAAATGCAATTTGTAACATGGGAAATATAGGCATACTCACTTAATATTAATCAAGGTTCATTGTAGTTGAAGGATGAATGGGGTAGGGGAAAAATGACAAACTGAGCATCAAACTATAGATGAATTCATATTCTTCGTAACAGAACAATAACACTAATGACCAACTAAAAACTAAACAGATAAAATACATGAATTCTAAAATAGGTTTGTTTCAGTTGAGCAGGAAGAGATTATAAAATATTAAACTAGATTTGAGAAATAGATATAAAAGAAAAATATATTTGATTCACAAAAGGAACACAAACCCAATAAGCATGACATGATAATCCCTGTTCAAACATCAATCACCTTCTTCTATTCATTTGAAAAAATAATTTAAAATAATAAATAGCCTTAAAATATTCTACTTCAAACCCAATCGAACCCTTTTTTCATGTGTAGTTCTTCTTAAATACAAACACTGTAAACTTTGAAACGAGAACTATAAACTTGAAACAGGAAATCTAGCCAAAAAAATCCAAAAAAATGAAAAACAACCTAAAAACAAAAAATGTTGATGCTGAAATACTGGAATGCTAGAAAACCTTAAAATTTTGACAAATTTTGAACCATGACATTATGGAAATTTTTTTGACTAAAAAAGCTTTATAAATGAACACCTCAATGAAAGAGTTAGTATTCCAGGATTAGTTTCTTTTTAAAAAAAGATGATGAATTTAAAACCTTACCGTGACACATTGCAATAAAAATTTAAAAGGAAACCATCAAATTGACACACAATATAGGCAAATTTGACCTATTGAAATGAAAAATTAAATATCAACCATGAAATTGGAACATTGTGCAGGCAAACTCGATCTTTTACAACGAAAACTTTAAACTCAACAATCAAAATTGTTATAGGTCAATTTGGGCACCATTCCAAATGACCTGGTTAACTGGACATCATCTCCAGAACTAATGAATAGGGTCTATCATTCGCTATCATTTCAACTGTTACATGCCCTAAGACAAAAAACAAGACAAATCATCAATGAATTTCATTGCAAAGGTTTCCAATATTTGAAGTTTATATTATATCATACGAGATCTCACCAACACTACCTCTAAAGGGACTAAGTGCGTTGCATATGCAAGTAACCCCACTTAAGGGTGCTTTGC
The DNA here is from genome assembly GCA_034641835.2 of Pinus albicaulis. Classification (NCBI taxonomy): domain Eukaryota; kingdom Viridiplantae; phylum Streptophyta; class Pinopsida; order Pinales; family Pinaceae; genus Pinus; species Pinus albicaulis. Next base: position 89,596,080 of record CM076579.1, read on the forward strand.
AAAGCACTTCCCGACACTCATGGGTACGTTGGTCAAATTGGGAGCAAAATTCTCATTGTTCTGGAATCTCCACTTGGCTGGTGCCTTCTAGAAGAGTTCACATGTGTCAAACTTCGAATCCATGTGTCCATTTTATACCTATGAGATTGGGAACATGTTTTGCCTATTATTAGAAATTCGTTGATTTGAGGCTTCTGCGACTTGTGTTATTGTGTGTAGAATCTTCCAAATTTATCGCATCCATTTTTGTTAGAATCGACTTTTCAAACCAATCCTCTATGGTTCATCATCGGGATAGATCAATGATTTATTGTAAAACTACCTTCAGCTCCTTTATAAATTGAGCACAGATCCTAGTGCTTGAGAAGGAAGAATTTGAGTAGAGAAATGTTGGTGGAATTTCAATTGAGGAATTGATTTGAGTGACATGTTGTTGGAGAGATGTGCATTGTGATGAGGCTGGGATAATACTAAAGATGGTTACGCTAAATCAATCACTGGGTTTTAACCTCCCCTTCTATCCATTAATAAATATTGCTGCTTACTTTCCCACATATCTATCTCTATAAGCTTCTGTTTTTCATATTATGAATTCTTATCTGATGTATATGGTTCATGTTTCATTGATTTAATTAAATAACTTGAATATACATCTGTATAATTGCTATCTTTTTCTTTTTAGATTTCATCTTTGTAGGAAATATTTTGGCGATCTAGCTCAGATTTGAAGCTATAGCAAGAGCGATAGAAGGATAATAGGAAGCGCTTGGAATCCAAGTAATTTCTTTGATATATTATGTGTTTCTATTTACTATTAGGAAAAGTAGTTGTAAAGTCTTTAATCTGTTGTTCTAGATGAGCACTACATCTAGGGAATAATGTTTTATCTGTAATCCATAATTCTGCATAAAAAATTGGCGACTCCGCTAGGGAGTTTACCTTTCATCCTTGTTGTATTTACCTCTGCTTGTATCTGTTTATTTACCCAGTATCATTTACTCTAAAAGATTAGGATTTTTGAAATCAAAATTGCATTATAAGTGTGTCTTGTAGATTGAGTTTTGAATCTCTCCTGTGCCCAACGCACTGTTGGTCAAGAGATAGTACTTTGCAGAGAACTCTCTCCCATTTAGGCGTGCGTTGCAGAGAACTCTCTCCCATTCAGGGGTGCATTGTAGAGAAATCTCCCCCAATTAGGGGTGCTTTGTAGAGCACTGCCTCCCACTCAGGGGTGCTTTGCAGAGCACTGTCTCCCACTCAAGAGTGATTTTCAGAGCATTGTCTCCCACTCAAGGGTGCTTTGCAATGTACTTTCTCCCCTTTGAGACTATCTTGCCCCCTAATCCAACCAAATTCCCTTTGAATTTTTCATTGCAATTTTATTCATCCTTTTGTTTGATATGTTTTCAACTGTCTGATGCCTCATAGAGACCAGTGACTTTACTTGATTCTTTCTCCTTTGAAAAACGTTTGTTCAATGTTTATTTAAAGTATTTTTATTTATAATTGACAAATTAGTTTCAAAGTATTTTCATTACTGCATTAGATCCAATTTCTTTTGAAAAGGAAATTGTCATTAAATTCTTCGTTTCCTATAGGAGAAATTTTAGTTCTATTCTTCGTTTTTTCTATAAAAGAGAAATTGTTGTTCAAATTCCTCATTTCTCAAAGTAAAAGGCATTTGTTTTTATTGATTTGATGCACTTAGTTTCCTTTTCTGCATTCACATTAAAGGGAGTGAAAAGAAAAACCTGCATTTGCATGTAGTGGATTGTGTGTTTTGCATAGGAACAATTAGGAAAGTTGCATTTCAGTTTGTGCTCTTTGATTTTTTGCTCTCAAATTGATTGCTCTTTCCCTCTAGTAGCTAGGATTTTCATTGAAAACCTAAAATTTAAAGATTGCTTATCATTTTAGTTTGCATTTTAGGAATTTCCAATACATTATCGTGGTGAACCTTGAAAGGAAAATTGATAAAAAATATCAACTTAGATTTTATCTCAATTTACCTAACAAAGCATTGGAACCATAACAATAACATTTAGAAGGTCTAGGCTAGAGATGTGTTCCGGCATCGTAAAACATAATAGTTGTCAATAATTATTTGCAATACATTCCGAGTGTGATACCTCACTCCACGTACATAAGCACATCATAACTCATCCATGTACTTTCGGGTATATCGGGCGGTGTTACAATACGAAAAGTATAAAGGGGTGCTCTCACTATGCCGTTTCGCATTAGACAGCGCTAATACAGACTTGGGCCTCCACGTACCTTTGGGTATATTTTGGAGGACAACTTTAGGTTTCTATGCATCCATAGTGAACTGAGTCGGCCGCCTTATAAATTGTGATACATCGAACACAACATTCAAGGAGATTTCCTGCCCGTACTTCTTGGTTCGCCAGGAGGTATTCAGTAGTTCACAGTTTCTTGGTAAACCTTTTTCCTAACATTACCCTTTTATTTTTTTATTTGTTTTTGGTTAAAATAAATCAGTAATCATGGAAGAATAAAATCCTTATCCCCGTCATTCGAATAGATTAGAATTGAAACAACCTTTACCACCAGAAGTCATTTCTGGTCCGCGAAGGTGACACCGTTCTACCGAAACAAGTACTATTAGTACCTCTGGTGAATCATCATCTTCCCATATACTAGAGTTGGCAAAAGTTGTTTCTACAAATCCTGGTTTTTATACTATTGTCAAGACATAGAAGTCACAACTACCCATGGTCATGATCCATCCAATCTGTGAGACCATACCTCCCGAACCTGACGTTGTTCAATTAGAAGTTGATCGAGATCCCATTTTTATTTAGGGGTAGTTTTTTTTTGTTAAACTGGACATCATCCCTAGGACCAATGAAATAGGGTCTATCATCCCCTTATATTCCATTTTCTATATTCCCTAAGTGGATAAAATATTGATCTCGAATTTGAACAACCGAAATTTTTTCCTATATCGGTCATCCCCCATTCTGTTGTAGCCATTGAGTCTCCCATATCGTGCAGTCAACCTTATGAAATATACTTTGGGCCTGATGGCGAAATCCTTGCACCTATTTTAATTTCAATTGAAGGAATCTTGTAAGATGAGACACCTTTAACTCCAACTCATTTTCAGTAGGAGCTTTACCTGTACGAGTCCTTTCCTCAATCAACTTCATGTGCTTTTGTTGATCCTGTTTCACTTTGAGTTCTTGTAGATTCTATAGGGTATACATTGGGTCATTTGACCATGGCTGAGATAACATCCCAGACTAAACCATCTATTTAATCCGCAACAACATCTATTGTTGCTTCATCTTCGATGTTTTGTCCATTGACTTCACCCATGTCATCATCTGGAATCCTATATGGTTCCTCCCTTATGAGTACTGAACAACTTGATCCTTTATTCACATCTTCAGTGCAATATCAAGCTGGTCCCATCAGTTACTCCCCTTGGTGGCCAGTGATTTCACAGAAATTACCCTCTGAAATTCCAAATTTCAATGAAAACCCTGGAGAAGACCTCTAAACGCATGTTATAACTTATCATTTGTGGTGCTCATCAAACTCCTTAAATTATGACTCTGTTAGACTACGTCTTTTCCATCACACACTCACTATTCCAACTGCACAATGAGGATGGTTCTTTTTCTGTGTAAACCTCGTTAAAAAATGAAATAGAGCCATGATGATGGTTCTTTTACTGTGTCAACCTCGCTAAAAAATGAATCAAGATTTTAGGATAGTTCCTTTTTCTTGTGTCAACCTTGTTAAAAATGAAAAAAGTGCCTTTGAGGACATTTCCTTTTTCTTGTGTCAAGCTCGTTAAAAAATGAAACAAGTGCCTTTGAGGAAATTTCTTTTATTGTGTCAACCTTGTTAAAAAATGAAATACGTCATGAGCATAGTTATTTTCCTCTGTCAAGCTCATTAAAAATGAAACAAATACTCTCCTAAGTACGACGAGTCTTCCATCTGATCTCAGAAATGAACCTTCATTCCATCCAGCTATTAGTAACCAGTAGTTTACTTAGGTGAATGAAATGAAGCTTGGGGGAATATTCTCTTGTAGGGGGCATTTGACATGTGATCTTGCAGGGGACATTCAAAACATTCTTACCAATTGCACGCAATCGACCACTGAAGTTCGAGGGAAAAACTGGTTCAGAGCTCCAAAATGAAAATGGTAACTATTGAATGGTAAAAATGAATAGTAAAACTCTTTTTGTTTAGTCATTTGATTGTTTGCAATGAATATTTATTGCTATGACTATGGTTTTATTATATTTTTATCATGAAGCAGGTATTTTTAATCCATTTGATGTTGTTCTGAACAAGTTTTACAACTGATGAACATATTAGTCATGCATATTTATTTCAAGAATTATTTGACCACAGGGCACAGTTTTTATCCTTATTTTTCGAGCTTTGTTAAAAATGAAAAAGGATTTGAAGCACACTTTTATTCTTTTTTGAGCTTCCATAACAGCGAAAAAGGAACCCCTAGAGTCTCGTTTCAACTCTTTTCTGACTCCGATAATGTGAAAAGATTTCTGATTACTTATCTTTTTGAGCTCATAAAAGTAAATCAATTGATATCTACTCAGTATAAGTTTAACCCTTTTCTAGACTGAGATATATTATTTACGAAAAAGGAATACCTTGGTCAAACATGACTAAAGAGGATCTCTCAGATATTATTTTACACCTTTTCAGATATGAGCGACAACTTTACGAAAAAGTACTTAGAGAGTTTTCTTTTTTTCCTCTTTTTCAAACTCTCTGAACATGAAAAAGGACTGGGCCGTCACTGTCATTAGGCTCGTTAAAACATAAAATAGTGACGCGATTATTGATCTTGGCAAGAATCGAGTTTCATTCATCACTAGACTCATTAAATTATTAAATAGCGATACTTTATTCGCCCGAAGGGTTGAATTATAGATCAAGAAAATGTTATCCTTCTTAATCTTTTTAAAAAATAAAGAGGTACTCGTCGATAAATGATCGGGGAAAATTTGGCAAAGTGAATAGACATTTTTATCGTAGCAGGTCTCTCTTGAACATGACACTTCACTCCATCATCGTGACTATTTGGGCTGGGTAATATTCTTGACGGTTCATTCATACCTATGGTTCATCATACCTTCACTTCGGTTTTGGGTCAATGCTGCCAACTCATCTCAGTGTCCTCGATATGTTCAAGAGAAGTCATCCAATGAATACTCATCCTTCTGCAATACTCATAAACCTTCATTCTCATGATAGTCATCCTTGAACATTACTATATCAAGTCATACTTTTCTCTCCGAAATCAATAACTCTCGTTTCACAATAAGGTGGCTTCCTGTCGACGAAAAATCATTATCCAGGAAGTTCACTTAGAAAGATCAGATTCTAGTACCATGAGGCTTGTTACAACATCGACAAGATCCTCGCTTCTGGAATTTTGACCGAAATATTTTGTTTGGTGTTTGACATCAAATCATCTATTCATGCCTTACGAAATGTACTGTAGTACCTTGAGGGCCATTGACATCAATGGTGGCTCTCTCGTGTTTGTTAACAACTCACATCATTGGCTGGTAATCAAACTATGTCTTCCCATGTTCGACTACAAATCATATATTCACATGGTTAGACTTGTACCCGAATGATCAAGTGAACGAGATAAGAAGACCACGGATCTAGTTTCATCCATCCAGGGTGCGATTTCAGGATTTTTGTACACATCATCTGTATGGTGACCTTACATACAGATCGTCATTCGAACATAAGAATATATCTGTAGGCATGTCTGTATTGGGCAACATTCCAATGTAGATGACTTTCTGAATTATGTACATGTTATTAGAAAGTTTATGTGCTGAGCATGAGAATGCCTTCCCTCAGAAATTTATGATCAAGAGGATATATCATGATATAATGTATTTTAATATTTATGCAGGTTGCCACTCCACTTTTTCTCTAGCTCATCACAGTGTAAAGCATCTCAATCAAAATATTGTTATTATTATTCTGACTTCATGCTTTAGGGGGGAATTGTTATAGGTCCGTTTGGGCACCATTCCCATTGACCTGGTTAACTGGACATCATCTCCAAAACCAATGAATAGGTTTTATCATTCCCTATCATTTCAATTTTTACATGCCCTAAGACAAAGAACAAGACAAATCATCCATGACTTTCATTGCAAAGTTTTCCAAGATTTGAAGTTTATATTATATCATATGAGAGCTCACCAACGCTGCCTCTAAAGGGACTAAATGAGTTTCGTATGCAAGTAACCCCACTCAAGGGTGATTTTCAAAGCACTTCCCGACACTCATGGATGTGTTGGTCACATTGGGAGCGAAATTATCATTGTTCCGGAATCTCCACTTGGCCAATGCCTTCTAGAAGAGTTCACATGTGTCAAACTTTGAATCCATGTGTCCATTTGATACCTCTGAGAATGAGAACATGTCTTGCCTGTTATTATAAAGTCATTGATTGTAAAACTACCTTCAGCTCCTCTATAAATTGAGCACAGATCCTAGTGTTTGAGAAGGAAGAATTTGAGTAGAGAAATGTTGGTGGAATTTCAGTTGAGGAATTGATTTGAGTGACATGCTGCTGGAGAGATGTGCATTGTGATGAGGTTCGGATGTCGTTGGAGATGGTGACACTAAATAAATAATTGGGTTGTAGCTTCCCCTTCTATCCATTAATAAATATTGCTGCTTACTTTCCCACATATGTATCTGTATAAGCTTCTATCTTTCATATTATGAATTCTTATTTGATGTATATGGTTCATGTTTCATTGATTTAACTGAATAAATTGAATATACATTTGTATTATTTCTATCCCTTTTTGTTTAGTTTTCATCTTTGTAGGAAATATTTTGGTGATCTAGCTCAGATTTGAAGCTACAGCAAGAGCGACAAAAGGAGAATACGAAGCTCTTGGACTCCAAGTAATTTCTTTGATCTGTTCTATGTGTCTATTTACTGTTAGGAAAAGTAGTTGCAAGGTCTTTAATCTGTTGTTCTAGATGAGCACTACATCTAGGGGAGAATGTTTTATCCATAATCCATAATTCCGCATAACAAAAATGACACATAATGAGATTAGGTTCCTAACCGAGGATCGACACAGACCCTATAGGAAAAAAATAAATAAAACAAAATAATAAATAAATATATAAAAATGAAAAATATAAAAGAAAACAAAAATTAAAACATTGAAAAAAATTTATAAAAATAAACACAAAAAGTTTAAAAAATAATAATAAGAAAACAAATTTCACGGGGTCTTGAATAGATGATGATTGGATGGGTTGTTTATGCACTCCTTGATGTGAAGTCATCGGTTCAGTTCCCTACCCCGAGCGGGGTGATGTATTTGGACATGATGATGAAGATGTAGTTCTACTCAGATTACAAAATAATAATAATAAGTAAATAAAAATATATATTAACAAATAAATAAATAAAAAACATGAAAAAAAACAAAAAAATATATTGAGAAAAATAAAAACAAAAATAAAGACACAAAAAAATAATAAGAAGTAGATAATAATATATATTAGAACATAACAAATTTAAAAAACATGGCTATATATATATATATATAACAACATGGAAAAAAATAAAAATATAAAAATATATATGAAAATGACAAAAAAAAAATCAAACATAAAAAATTACCAAAAATCAAACTTTATTTAAAAAAAAAAACGACTATAAAAAAAATAAATAAAAATACAAAACTATATTTCAAAACAAACATAACTAAAAAAACAATAGAAGTTTAACAAAAACAAAAACAGAAAAACAATTTTAAATAATATAAAAAAAACCATAATTAAAAAAAAAAAAAAAAAAACCCCTTAAATTTAAATTAAAAACATCAACAAGTTATAATAAAAATTAAAAACATAAAAAAAGAACCATAGTTTAAAACTAAATTAAAAATAATAATAATAAATAGTTTAAAACAAAACAAAACAAAAATTGAAAAAATTCAAAAAACATAACTAAAAATGAAATTAAAAATTAAAAACATTAATAAAAACAATTTAAAATAAGTAAATCAATTTTTGGTCGTCGACCCCAAGGGCCGAGTGGCTTGGGCTGGCAGGACGATTCTTAGAATTGACCTGCCAACCCATGCCCACTCGCCCACCGGGTTGGGTGACGAAGTGGCCCTCGGCTGGGCGACCTAATTTTTTTTAGTTGTTCTTATTAATGTGGTTATTTTTTTCATTTTATTTCTAGTTATGTTATTCAAATTTTTAATTTTAATTTTATTTTGTTTTGTTTTTTATTTATTTTTTGCTGAATTGCACTAATTCTATTATGAACATAAAGTTACAAAACTGCCACGGTTCATCTGAGGGAGCCTGAAACCGGGCTTGATATCCAAGTTCTGTCTAAATATGGAACTGCCCATAACGGGAAACCAGTTCTTTAAAAAGTAATTACACCGCCCATGAGCTGGGAAACCGGCGAAGAGTCAACTACATTCAGCATAATAAAGCTAGAGAAAGACAAAACAGGCATGCAGCTGTAGCTGCTATGTATCATCATTGAAACCAAAAATCTTGCAAAAAAATCTAGAGCAGAGTTCATACTGTATCTGGACATGTAGGAGAAGAAGAAATTAGTTTGGAGCAGGTTGCTCCTCTTCAATTATGCAGCCATAAGGATCCTCCGGTTCTTCTTCAGCATTCTTGGCACCTTCTTCGCCTGAAAGGTCCGCTCCCATCTGCAAATGAATAGGTTCCGAGGAGGAAGGAGCAGGGGCAAGGGGAACGCCGGGAGAGGGCATGAAAGGAGCAGGCACGGGACCAGAAGTTGGGTCGGAACTGGGCGCGAAAGGAGCCGGCATGGGACCAGGAGGCGGAGGAGGATGGAAGGAAGCTTCTTCATGCAGGGTAACCATAATGAAGGCTGTGATTGAAGGGCGATTAAAAGCACAGTCGAAGCGAAGCGAAGCTCGTTGCAAGGACTGTCTCAGAAAATGACTGCCAGGGAGAGGAGGGGCCACGGAAGCATGAAGCGGGGGCGTGGACAGAGGTGGCACAGTGGCATGGCTGTTATGGAAAATACCAGGAGGGTCGAAATTGGCCTGAGTAGAGCGCCTTTCAGAAGGCTCCGAGGAGAAGTCATCACTGGAGCTGTGGGGAGGCCGTTCGCTCATGGATATGCCCCGAGATGCACCCCTCCTGCAAGTCATCCGCTGCCTGAGCCTAGGCATGGTGAGATTCTCAGGAGAATCCGACGAAACGCTGGAGGGAGCTGCAAGAATATGAGCAAATTGACCAACAATAACAGGAGATACTTGAAAATTGAAATTAGCAGGGCAGAAGTTACTGTGCGTGTAGTGGAAGCCTGGGATGGTTTCCAAGCAACAATGCAGAGAACACCGACGACCTGTAGCTGTGCGTTCACCTGGCGTAGCAAAACCACCCGGGCAGAGAGAGTGCAGTGGCAGCAGAGGTCGGTTGACAGAGCCGAAATGATCTGGAGAGTTCGAGCCGAAATGATCCATTTGATACCGAATACACTGTCCAAGGCAGGGAGGGTGACGGCGTGGAGATATTAATGCCCAGCGCAGAGGCATATTGAAGGCTACATTAAAGGCGACATGGGGGGCCATGTGGCCACCCCAAGTGAGTTGCCTTGGGAGCAGATCCAGGCCAAGTGGCCTTTTAACATATCGAATCATCCGCATCTCGAGTTGTTTTGTTTTTTATTATTTTTTAAAGAAATTTTAATTTAATTTTAAACTATGATTTTTTAAAAAAAAAAATTATATGTTTTAATTTTTATTATAATTTTTTTATGTTTTTAATTTAAATCTGAGGTTTTAAAAAAAAAATTCTGTTATTTATTTTTTTAATTATCTAAAATTGTTCTATTTTTTGTTTTTTTTGGGTTAATCTTTTATTTGTTTTAATTATGTGTGTTTTGAAATATGTTTTTGTATTTTTATTTAATTTTTTTATAGTTTTTATTTTATTTTTTATGATGATGTAAATTTCTATTCCTATGATATGTTTCTAGTTTTGGGTTGTTAACCTATTTTTTTTAATCTAAGTTATATGAGATCTTAGCTAATTATAAATTGTTCTAAATTTTATTTCAATACCAAAAACACTTTAAACATAAATAATGTTCACAACAAAACCTATCCATTATAAATATAGCTAAATAACATTATATTTTTTTAGTGCCATGTAACTTTTATTTTATATATATAATCCAATATTATTAATTAAAATTTAACTTTAATTATATATAAAGTCAGATATTATTAATAATTAAAATTTAACATTTATCAAATAAAATAGTATTTATTAATATTCAAATTGTATTTATTAATATTCCAATTGTATTTATTAATATTTAAATTCTATTTTATGGAAGGATTTTAGTTCTAACAATTTCTTTTATGTTTAAGTTTCTGGAAAGATGTTATAATTGACTCAATAAAATTACCAACTTTCCATAATTTTTTATTCTAATTTAAAAAATATTCAAATTTTATTTTTTAAATCAAATTTAAATAACCATGTAAAATCTTCTTACTACAATTTCCATCTTTAACAAAATTGAAGACCATTTTTACAATGTTGTGCCTCATTTTAGTGATGGTTTATTGTTATAATCACAATATTTTATAAAACTAACATATATATATATTCAAAATTCCATCATTTATTTATCAAATTGCAACATTTCTATATTTAAATTATATTTAAATTAAACGACAGGTAATAGTTACCATGTATTACTTGTTTAAATTATATAATATCATGTAATTATTATACTATATAAAAATAATATATTATAATATAATATATGTAATATATTTTTTTATGTATGAATTTTATATTACATATTGAATTGATTTTGATTTGTAACATAATAAGAAATAATATATATTATAAAAATGAATATAACATATATTGTATAACATTTAAATTATTTTTCATAATATTATATATAATAATATATAATATTAATATAACCATAATGAAATGAATTGAGTTTTTATTTAAAATTAAAGAAAAAATAGTTTTGAAATAAATTTAATTTATAATTATAAGTATAATATAAGATTTATATATATATATTTAAATTTAATATTTTTTTTCCCAAACCATGTTGAATCTAATATATTTTTCTTCAACATATAAAACTAATATACCTTTTTTCATCTTACAAGCTAAAATGTATTTTTTCTTTAATTTTAATAATTTATAGATTTGATTTATCCTAAAATTACAAGGTTACATTTTGATTTATTTTTATTTCATATGTATAATATACATCTATTAATATTAACTTATAATTAATTTGAAATTGTGATATTAAATAAAATGAGATGAATATATAATTTAAAAATAAATATATGAAATTATACAAATATAATATTTATTGAAAAATGTGTAAATACATGAAGATTGTGTAGGGATATGCATTGTTTCTTTCAAAAAATACGAAACGACAATAATAATATTTCATTCAAAAAGTGGGAAATAAAAATTATTATGAGTACTTTACTTTATGAATTTCAAAGTACTTAGAGCACTACCATGGTTAACCATGAGTTTTTATCCACCATTGAGAATGTGACAAGTAAGTACCTTTAAATCAAGCAATGCCACCTCAACCATTAGGGATGATGTCATCCCCTAAAATGTGATTGGTTCTCATAAAGTGAATTTCAATTTTACATTTTCCTTAGGAGGCTCATTTTAGACCTCAAAATTCCCCTAATGTCAAGAGGGACTTGTCCAATATCAAGTGTTTTCACTATCATGAGCATGGGAACTATGCCTCAAATTGTCCATAGAAGAAGGCAAGCAAGAAGGAGCTTGCAGTTACAGTGGGTGAAGCATTGGTTTCACAGTTCAATCTTGATTTTACTCTCATTGCATGCATGGCCAACACTGTAATGAGATGCATTTGGTATCGAGACAGTGGTTCCTCATTCTATATGACGAGGAATAGAAATCTCTTCAGTGACTTGGAGGAGAATGACCTCCAACAGAACATAGAGTTTGGAGATGACAGGAGTTATAGAGCAACTGACATAGATACAGTTACCTTTCATAGGGAGTCTGGATCCCCTCTCAGACTAGTAGATGTTTTGTATGTTCTAGGCCTAAGGAAGAATCTTATGTCTGTAGCAGTATTGGAAGACCGTGGTTATGAGGTGATGTTTAGAAAGGGGAAAATTTTCCTTAAACACATAGCCACGAGACAGGTGAACGAGATCGGTTCAAGAGTCAAGAACCTATATGCTCTCGAGGTTGAGAATGCATGTAAGGCTTTGAGGAGCAAAGCAGTGGTTAATGACTTGGTGATTGAGAGGGAGCAATTATCTCTCAATATGCAACCTCAAAAGCTAGTCTCAAAAGGTTGTGGAGCAACCACAATTGGAGAAGTAGAGAGGAGACTGAGTGGAAGAGTCCACTTAAGCAGAGATCTCAAGGAGGGGGAAATTTCAAGCAAGATGGGTAGAGGGAGTACATACAGCTATATCTCCAGGTGCGAGGTGGGGCAATGTGCAGAATTGATCCCAAGAATAAATTTAGGCAGGGTCCATTGAGATGGTGTGTCTCATGGATTGAACTTGGCTACGAGGAGCCCAAAATACATCAGTAGTAGGAAGGATCAGTTATATTGACGTAGTCAGGGGTTAGGAGGACAAAAATCAGAGTGACAGGTGTGAGATACTGGAGGGCAGACCAGAGTTGGTAGTAGTGTAGAGTGCACAGATGCAGATGTCAGTAGAGTAGGGAGTCCAGTAGACATGTGTTGGTGTCCAAGTCTGAATGAATATTCAAACTCTTTCCCACATTAATTATCAATCTGAGTGCATTGGTTATTGCAAGGCTAACACGCATAGTATGTGCAGATACAATAGCACAGTTTTGATATCAATCATGGATTCGATAATTTAAAAAAAGCAAAAATCATTGTAACAACAATAAAGAATGGAAGTAATAAATTGTAAAGCTTGCAATTCATTCACAGAAATAAAGATACCAACAATTAGATCTATTGTTATGACAATTACGAAATATGCAAAAAATAAAACATAATTAACAATGTACAGAAAGAATGCTGCACTTGATTAGGAGAGTGGGCCCAACTCTCTGATCAGGGCTGCGATGTAATCACAAACTTAGAAGAGTAACACGAAGATAACTTTCATTAACTCAATGAAATGTTCTATTACAATTCTCCATTCCCTGCATAGCCAACCCTCTATGCGTTATCTCCTATGCGTTCTATTGTCCCCCCTTCTCTCTGATCTGTGCCCTTTTAAATATACAAACAAAAAATGGGAAATAAAATAATTACAAAATCTCAATAAGCAATATGAGATCTGAAAGATACTTCCATCATGATTCAGCTGGCACAAGTCGAATCTGGCAATTATAATTGGGGCATTTTTGGAAGATGGCCACAACAGAAAATCTGCAAATATATCATTCAAAGAACCCTGTGTTTCTCTCAATCAAGACTAAATTTTGGAAACCTGCTTACAATAGAACTAATTGGGTCCATTCTTCACAAAACCCATGTTTCGGATTTTCAAGATTCTTCTTCGTTTGTCCAAAATGTTGAACTCAAAATTGTCACTTGTTATTCCAACAAATTTCTGAGTTGGAATATTTAATTATCAACTGAAGATCAAATCTGCAATCTGGAAGAGATATTGGAGGCTAAAATAGTGAGTTATGTTATAACGAATTCATTAATAAACCACCATTGGAAAAATCATGCCTAATAATCATTAATTTATTAAAATAAAGGAGAACAAGTATTATTTATCCAAAAGAGCATAAATAATAATGAAATGGAATTATATAATAAATTATGATAAATAATGTGATAAAATAACATTAAAAATGGATGAAATAGATGTTAAAAAGTGATAATAATAATACAAATTAGTATCCCAACATCTACCCCAAACTTAACATGTTGCATGTCCTCATGCAGTCCAATGCCTCAGTATTAACCAAGTTGTAATACAATAATCAAAATGCTTACCCCAGCGCATGATATTGATGGAAGAGAAGGCTTCTTCCTCAAATGCTTCCAAAAAATAATTTTCATGTATACTTTCAATTGTATGTATATGATGTTGCAACAAATTATGATACAATTAAATACAAACTTCATTACAAACTAGATTTTGCTGAAATTTTGTAGGCAAGTTTATACTATATTAATGATTCTCCAATCCAAAAATAAAATCAACGCAACGAACGGATTTCAATATATCAACAAAATGGTTTTAGGTAATAATTCATGATTTTTTTGGAATTAACAAATTGGTTTATCTTTAAAATTTCTGGGTTTAATGATACATCTTTGTTTTCCAAAAATCAGAAGAATCCAGTTGATAGTTTTAAGGATATACAGAAATCAATTTTAGGATTGTATACCTTAAATGAGGAAGAAATGAGAAATCATTCATCATGCATAGCAACCCTTCCCCCAAACTGGAGAATTAGCATGCCCTCATGCTACACTAGAAAACAAATTGGGGTGGTTTCTACAATCATGGTTGAAATCTTTGTTTGGTGTATAGCAACATGGAATAAGGGAGAGTTTGAGAATGAATAATGAGATCGATGGATAGTAAAGAATATTAATGGAATATTCATGATAATGAAAGTAACACTCCCCCAAACTAAAATATTTTGTCTCTAAAAAATGGGAAGTGGTAAAGAAAGGGAAATAATGGTTGAAAAATATGAGTGAATAATGTTCAATGGTTTTTCATGACATTCTCCTAAATTTTAATAAATCAAAACCTTATGCTATTTTACCTCAAGTTTTACGTCCATAAAAATGTGGAATGAAATTTATGGATTGACATTTTTTTGAAGCTAATGTAGGCTAAGCTGATGTTGAAAGTGATGCGAAAGGTGGAAGCCATGCATGCTGAAAAAAGTAATTAGAAAGTGTAGTAGGGTTTCCTTCTACCAAACTGATTAGTTTTCCTGTCATCTATTAAAAAAAATCTCATGAGTATCCTTAATGAGTAATTCATCACCTCAATTACCTCATTACATTAAAAAGTGACATAATCACATTGTGAATGGCATGTGATAATAATGGATAAGAAAAGAACAGATGCATTCCCTATACCCATAAGCTTTGGTTGTCATGAGCACAAAAATTATGAGAATTAGTTATCTCAGTATTTTCTTCTCACGGTCTTTCCAATTACATGGGATTCAAAATCATAATTAGGCCTGTTTATTCTACCTCAAATAATAATGGTGTTGTTAAGATATGAATAAATGGTGACTGATTGGGCAAAGCAACTATGATACTTGTAGAATAAAGGAATGATGGATTAGACGATACAAAATGTCAAATATCAAATATCCTAAAAGTTTCATCCCTGACATGAAAAGTAAATATTTATAACTCAATAATAGATATAAACTATAACCACCATCATATAAGAATTGATTAAATATTACCGTATGAACCATGTGTTCTGGAAAACTTTGTATATGAAACAGTCATCTTTATTGGAAATTAGATTTGAGGAAACAAGGTAACCAAGTAGATTATAGTATTAAATTAAATTCTATACCATAGGCATAGCCACTGCTGCCAATAGACATCCATAGCCTTAACAAGATGCCTTTTTAACCCATTGAGATGCTAGTGTCCCATCTATTAGAAATAAGTACATAGTTACAAAAAGCCTTTTAATTTACTTAGATGTCAACTGAAGATCATTTTTCTAGTGTGGTAACCAGTTAATAATAATGCCATTCACGGGAGCCAACAAAAGTGAAAAATTCGGCTCGTGATGAGACCTCTTGTCCTTCAGTTTTATGACCGAAGGCCATTACCATGGCTTGGTGACCAGCAGTGGTAGTGTCACTTTATTAGGACCTATGATCATGGTAGGTCGGCTCGTGATGAGACCTCCTATCTCTAGTTGACTATTTATGTTTAAAATTCAACTATGGTTATCATTAATCAATAAGGATTACTTAATATATGGGGTGGCAGGTTAGCTCCTTAAGAGCTAGGGATGGCATAAAACGTTGTGTAGTAACTATTTTCAACTTTGATAGTTTTTCTTCTAAAAAGCTAATAACCTTCAAATGACTATTGATAAATATATTTTTCATTGCCAAGATTGGGGTTGAGGAACAATTTATTGGATAATGGTGGAAATATTTAAATACAATTTTGTGGTCATCATCATAAATTTTACAAGATCAGGGACTTGACCAATTAGGAAAGTTGAAAGCTGGCATAATGAAATCATCTTTGCATAATTATTCCTTAAAAATAAGATTATGTTTATAGATAAAAAAAGATAAATTGACTACCCAATCATTATGTCAAAGAGGGCCTAGACCATTAAATGTATTTCTCATTCACCAAAGAGAAAAACAAATCAAAAAGACCTAAACATGTTGAATTTAGCATGAAAACTGGCCAACAGCAATAGTTGTGACTGAGGTAACAACAACCATGAATTATGTAATAACAAGGAAAGGGGAAAAATAAAGATGTTAGGAAGGTGACATGAAGGAGGATTAGTCACTTTATAAAATAATGAGGAATTAAGAGTGAATCATTTCTAACGAATTCACAGCACTGACATAGTAACAACAGTGACGGATTCACATCATCGACAGAGTAACAACAATGACGGATTCACAACACTAGTGGAGTAACAACAGTGATGGAGTAACAATAGTGATGGATTCACAACACCGGTGGACTAACAGCAGTGATGGATTCACAGCACTGATGGAGTAACAGCAATGACGGATTCACAGCACCGACGGAGTAACAACAGTGATGGATTCACAACATTATGACGTAGCAGCATCCAAGGAGTAACAACATCATGAGTAGCAACATCTAGAATAATAGCATCACGGAGTAGAAACATCCAAGGAGTAATAGAATCAAGGAGTAACAACATTGCGAAGTAACAACATCACGGAGTAGCAGCATCCGAGGAGTAACAACATCTTGAGTAGCAGAATCTGGAGTAACAACATCCAAACAGTAGCAACAACCAAGGAGTAATATCATTACAGAGTAGCAACATCCAAGGAGTAAAAACATCACAAGTAGCAGCATCTGGAGTAACAATATCACGGAGTCGCAACATCCAAGGAGTAACAACATCAAGGAGTAGCAGCATCGCGAAGTAGCAACATCCGAGGAGTAACAACATCCTGAGTAGAAGCATCCGGAGTAACAAAATCCGAGGAGTAACAACATCCGAGGAGTAACATCAACCAAGGAGCAACAACATTACAGAGTAGTAGCATCCAAGGAGTAACAACATCATGAGTAGCAACATCTAGAGTAATAACATCATGGAGTAGCAACATCTGGAGTAACAACATCACGAGTAGCATCTGGAGTAACAACATCACGAAACTTAAGAACTCGCTCCTTTTATTTTGAGAACAAAACAAAAAAAATGTGACTATAAAGTAAACAATACCTGAAGCATAAAAACATAAGAGAAATCAGAAAATAAACTACTCTTTATTGAAAACCAATAAATAAATAAATAAATTAAGTTACAATGGTTATGCTATTTTTTTTTGTTGCAGCAATGTTGTTTGTGAATGGTGAATGAATGGAAAAATGATTTTTCAGAAATGACTTGGATTTTCAAATGGAAGTCAATTCCTCATTTCTCACGTTATAAATCCGTTAATTAATGAAAATTATTCATGTTGTTTTCTCTGTGTGAGGAAATGTCTTTGAAAATGTTTTTATTTCATTATCATTGCCTTCAAGAATCACTTGTTCATAAATTGAGCTCATTTATTCTCCTCGGACCTACAAAAAACGAGTGTCTACCTGCAATAAAACATGAAATCATGGAAGAAGAGACGTGATCAGGCTCTCCTAATCCAAGAAATATGTAAACAGATAATTATTTACCCTATAAAACAAATCCATGAAAAAAATAACAAAGTAAAATTAATTTATTACCTGCGGGAGAGTGGTGGCCAACCATACTAACCAGCAATGTTTCAATGATAAATTATTTTTTTTTCATCCAATTTGAGTGATTAAAAAGAAAAATGAAATTGAATTCATAGATACATCTCCAATAGAAGCAGGTTTTAAAAATTCTATGTAATGGTATGTTAAATTTGCTTATAACAACCTGCATAACAGAGTCATTTTCGATTTTCTAGCTCAAACCAATAGTTTATAATTCAAGCATAAATTTTTCATTTGATGACGGATTGAACCGATTCAAATTTTGGATTAAATTATATTCATTTATATTTCTCTAATAGAAATAGGTTTTTAAGGAAATAACAATTGATGGGTCAAATACTTTAGTGAACAGCCGAGAAAAGAGAGTTTCAAGAGTGCTGATTTACGATAAGTAGTTAGTATTTTGGTCATAAATTCCTCATACGATATCGAAATAAAGTGATTCAAATTTTTTTGTAAACTATATTCATAGGGGAATATACCATATAAACAAGTTTCCAAAATCTAGTCATTTAAGCCTCCAAAAACGGACTGTCCCAACTCTGTTCCTTAGTTGCCTACTAGACATCCTGTCATTGTTTTGGTCATAACGTTTTTGTTTCAAATCGAAATCGAGTGATTAAAATTGGGTTAGAAAGTAGACATGAAGGGATACATAGGATAGAAATATGCCCATTTGGTCCCTCAAAACATGACTGTCCTGACTATTTTTCCATAATTTTCGTCAATCCCGCAAGCCATAAGATATGATAATTAATGATTTTTTCCAAGAATGTGATAAAAATGAATATGAGTGTTTGTAGGAATTGTATTTTCAATATAATGCATCTACATACATAAATAAATTTTAATATTGATCACCGATGTTAATTTTCACAACGTGTTACAACAAAAACAACTATTTTTACATCTAGAGAAATATATTTATTAATGTCTTTATTCATTCTATATTTTATACTACACTACTCTACTTTGAAAAATAAAATATAATTACATATAAGAGTACTTCCAGTGAAGCCTTTTTTGAAATAATGCCTGAAGTATGTACATACCCATATTTGAAAAATGTATGTTAATAAGTACACGGGTATGAGAGACCAACTTCCCTGTTAAGGATGGTGCCAAGAGTTGTTGAAGTGTAGAGTGATGTTGCGAGCAAAAAATAGAGTGAAACCAGTCTTTAATAGTCTTGATTTCCCATATTTTTCGCATCCTGAAGTTCCTTGACTGAGTTCTGGATTGTGTTGATGCTTTCTTCCTTGACCACATCCTTTGCCTTTTTGTTTAGATCTCTGTTGATAGAACCAGAGGAAGGAAAAAAAAAAATCAAAAAATTCATAAAGCTCAGGACCTGGAGCAGGGTGAAACTTCCCTCCCCATGACAAGAGATTGGGTGTTTAAACAGAAAGAAAGAAAGCAATAAATAAAATCAAGAAATATTAAGCTCGGGACCTAGAGCAGGGTAGCATTTCCCTCCCTAGGATGAGATATTAGGCCCTAAGAAATCATTAGAAATAAAAGAAAAGAAAAACGACTAATGCTTAGGACCTAGAGCAGGGTAGCATTTCCCTCCCTAGGACGAGAGATCAGTTCCTAATAAATCAATCAAAACTAAAAAAATAACAACTATGCTCACGACCTAGAGTAAGGTAGCATTTCCCTCCCTAGGACGAGAGGTTGGTTACTAATAAATCAATCAAAAAGAAAAATAGAACAACTACGCTCAAGACCTAGAGTAGGGTAGCATTTACCTCCCTAGGATGAGAGATTGATCCTTAGATCAATATGAATCTTGTTCTTGCACCTTTTTTAGCCTCCTCAGCAACGACGCCAAAATGTTGGTGTCCAAGTGTGAATAAATATTCAAACCCTTTCCCACATTAATTATCATTCCGGGTGCAATGGTTAATGTAAGGCTAATGCACACAGTATGTGCAGATACAATAGCACAATTATGATATAAATCGTGGATTCGATAATTTAAACAAAGAAAAAATCACTGTAATAGTAATAAAAGAATGGAAGTAATAAATTGTAAAGCTTGCAATGCATTCACAACAATAAAGATACCAGCAATTAGATCTACTATTATAGCAATTACGAAATATGAAAAACATAAAACATAATTAACAATGTACAGAAAGAATGCAACACCTAATCAGGAGAGTGGGCCCAACTCTATGATTAGGGTTGTGATGTACTCACAAACTTACAAGAGTAACACGAAGATAACTTGCATTAACTCAATGAAATGTTCTATTACAGATCTCCATTTCGTACATAACCAACCCTCTATGTGTTATCTCCTATGCATTTTATTCTCCCCCCTTCTCTCTGATTTGTGCCCTTTTAAATATAGAAATAACAAATGGGAAATAAACTGATTACAAAATCTCAATAAGCAAGATGAGGTTTGAAAGATATTTCCATCATGATTCAGCTAGCACAAGTCGAATTTGGCAATTACAATTGGGACAATTTTGGAAAACGGCCACAACAGAAAATATGCAAATCTGTCCTTTGAATAACCTTGTGTTTCTCTCAATCAAGACTAAATTTTGGAAAAATGCTCATAAGGAAAGTAATTTGGTCTGTTCTGTAGAAAACTCATGTTTTATATTTTCAAGATTCTTCTTCGTTTGCCCGAAACGTTCAACGCAAAACTGTCTCTTGTTATTCCAGCAAATTTCTGAGTTGGAATATTTAATTATTAGCTAAAGATAAAATATGCAATCTGGAAGAGATCTTGGAGGCTAAAATAGTGAGTGATGTTATAGAAAATTCATTAATAAACCATCATTGGCAAAATCATGCATAATAATAATTAATTTATTAAAATAATGGAGAACAAGTATTATTTATCCAAAAGAGCATAAATAATTATGAAATGAAATTATATAATAAATTATGATAATTAATGTGATAAAATAACATTGAAAATGGATGAAATGGATGTTAAAAAGTAATAATAATAATATAAATTAGTGGCCCAACAACTTGTATAGTATCTAGCAGCAGTCAGAAGACTTTGATGACATATGCATTATATTGATTCAGTTGTTTGGAGGCTATTCAGTTTTAGGAGAGTTGCATGTGCGAAAAACACTTCGAAGTGTTGCATGCAAGAACATTCCAAAGGTACGGTGTGTTGGGTAGAAGAGGCCACAGATAAGGAGTAAGGAACAATGTTGTTTAAGGGCAGTTTGTGAAGGTTTGGATGGAGACCGAAGGTGCTATGTACTGGTGCGCCTTAGGAGTTGCGTCTTATACTCAACATGTGTCTTTGGAAATGGCGTTGTTGCTTGTAGAAAGGCCATATGCATATTTATTTTCTCACTATCAAAGGCAGTGAGAAGTCTGTGTTGTTATGTAGATGTATGTTCTAGAATTAGCTGTAAACATCTGCTTTTAGTGCTTCATTCTTCTGCTTGATGTCTAGAAATTTAGAAAAAGATATTTTTCTATTCAGAAGAACTAGCATCTGAATGCTGGATGATTTATAGTGCCTCTCTTGCAGGTGATGCTGATGGAGGAGTCCAAGGAACATTGGTGGATGTGCACACTTCAGTATCTCCCAAAACTATGATCTCTATTTTTTCCTCTGAAACAAAGGTGGAAGTGATCTTTGCTTTCTTGTGCTGTAAGATGAATCCTTTCATGATTTCCTTGGAATGTGGTGTCTCTTCTCTGCTCCTCTTTTGATGCTTACTATCAAGCACTGGTGTTTCTACATTTGAAGTGGAAATGACTTGTTCATCTGCTTCATGTAGAGTACCTTCTACCCATTCCTCTTGGTTCTTTTATTTCTCTATTTCTACTTTGGAAATATGTGTGTTAAGGATTTGTATTGAGTTCAACCCTTAGAGCAGAAATAACGCCATGGAGGTCATATGACCAAGTAAAAATTGATTGAAAACCCATCTTCTTTAATACTGCATCAGCATCAGCACCAGCTGTTCTAGTATTGCAGATGAATGATCCAACATTGGCCTTGATTTTAAATTGGGCTTCCCTCTTTCCTGAAACAAAATGAGTTCATCCATATTCAAAATTTGTCTTATGTACTCTAAGGAGAAAATTCTCATAGGCAAATATCTTCGAAGTTTTTATGGTGGTAGTTCGCAGCCATACACCCTGATTTCTATGTAATTCTTATACAGATACCAATTACTTGTCTTTGCTTGTTCATTGAGGTGCATAGTTATTTTAGTGTCTTCTCCAATTCTGGGCTCTGGTTGACTGGTAAGGATGAATGAATGAATCTATGAATTGTGAGAAGGAAGTGGTTGTTGATGAAGCTTTGACCGATTCTGTCTAGTGAATCACTGATTGATTCACTCCCTATGCATCTTGTCTATTCAAGTGATTAGGAAACATTTCTACCTGCTGAAATAAAATCATATGAATAATCACAAAAGAGTAATGAAATTCTCCTTGTGTGGTTAAGTTCATGAATTAATCATGTATAATATTAGCCAAGAAATAGTCGTAATTGTACATAAATAGTGGTGAATTTTCAATACTAAAGATAGATAAGAAACCTAGAATGGGTTCATCAATGGTTTCATTGTTTGGATATCCTAACAGATAAGAAAGAAGGGAGATGCACTGTTTGGAAGCTATAGGGAAAATGGAAGATGAATATGGGGGATTTCTCTTTGGTGATTCTGCATATTTAGGTAAGAAAATATCGAATATATCAACTCTCTGAGAGAAAGATAATTTATGATAAAGGTCCATAAGGGCAGCAGGAGAGAAATAGGATAAGGCATCAGAAGGAGGGATGAGAATCATCTGGTTAATAGTTTCAGGGGATATGGTGATTAGATTTTTTCCATTCTCAGCCACCACTGACCTGGTTATAGGGTCATACTGCTTATGACACTAGAAAATTAGATCTGTAAATGGGTGAGTTTGAGGAAATGAAAATAGAGGCAACATAGATTCCCAAAACCTGATAGGGTATTCATTAGCCATGCGCCTATGTTTTAGCCACATGAAGTTCATAGAAATAAAATTCACAGTTGTAGTCAGTGATTTTGAAATAAGCATCAACTAAGGGTATGAGGTTGAGATTGATTACCGGAGTTGCAGGAATGTCTTCTGCAACGTATTTGGCAGCTTCAGGAATGACCTCAACAAATGAATGAGTGGCCTCGGAGACGAGCTCTGCAACACTGTTGACATTTGATATTTCTTATGTCACTCTTTTCTTGCCTTTACCTTTAGGAATCATTTGTTTCTTCATTTTGGCCTTAGGTTCCATGCTTGACTGATACAGATTAGTACAGGACCTTGAAGCTCGGGTTAAAGAAACGATGCCAGGGTTTAAAGAGTATGAAGGGTGTTTACAAAAATGGCAGTTCGTTGTGAAATGAAATGAAGGATGAAAGGAATTTTATCGACAATGTAAAGTAAAGAATGGGAGGCTGTTGGTAATTTTATAGACTGCACTTCAGAAGTTAACAGTCATGGCTAATAGTCGAATGAAATTTAATTGCGTAATGGTCCAATTAATGGTCTAGGAGTGGATTTATTTCCCAACGGGAGGATTAGCACTATGATGGATCATTGGGACTAACAGACAAGTGAAGTGGAGGGAGAGGATTGATTGGTTGACAAGGGATATGGCATGGGAACAAACGGTCGTCAGCAGATGAAAACCAGAGGTGGATTTCGGGGGGGGGGGGGGGCATCAGGCTTCGGCTTGCCGAGGGGGTGCGAAGTGATACTGTGCTGCCACGTAGTGGAAAAGGGCGTCCATTAATACCGGAGTTCGGACCCCCCCCCATTAACAAGAAAATGTCGGGGGGTGCGGAGTTTTTCTCCACTGCGGATCTCAAGGAGACCTCCAAATCTGCCGTCAAAACATACCGGCACTTTATCTCCAGTGATTTAACCTCTTTTTCATTTAAAGACCTTATAATAAAAGCATATGTGTATATATATATCGATTTAATAAATGAACATCAAACCCTTTTTCAAATTTTTTAACGTACATAAATTAAAACTTTACATTTTTATAATCTTGTGCATTTAAACAGGTGGCCATTTTTCATTTTAAACACTAAAGCATTAGAATTTCTTTTATTTCATGCTTCTCTAACATTTTTTATTTTGCTTTCTTTATCTACAAAAAACTAATCTATCATTTTTTTTAACATGGATGTAATAAAATATATTTTTCCTAACATTTTAAAAAAAAAATCTTTTTCATCCATGTTCTAACTTACGATTTAATTTTTTATTTTTTAAACTACCATGCTAACTTATCAAAATCAAATAATGCTATAGCAGGAGGCAATTGGATGGCAAGGATTGAATCACACAATTGAAGTTTTTAGATTAAACGACAGAGATCACATCACAAGGTTAATGATATAACATGTGATGCAATGGAGAGCAAGTTGTGTTGACCGTTAGATCTGGCCGCAGATCAATGGTGGACGATAAATCGTAAGTTCGCACATTGCAGATTTCACTGGATAGTGTTAAGACTTGGTTGCGTAAGCTATATTTCTTGCGATGCAATGAGAAGAAGGGCCACATGTCGACATACAACATTATTGCTTCTCACAAATTGCATGATTTATGGTTTAACCATTATCGGTATAAGAATTAAACTTGCGGGCAAGCGAAATGCGATAAGTTATAAAAGTTCCTATGTTGCGATGCGACATCTTCATCACAACTTCGCATCGATGGGATTATATGTTTGTTGTTAATTTTATTTGTGAATTTTTCCGATATGCGATGTGTTGTGATTGTTCACCATATTGTGGGACCGTAGAACCACAGTTCCACCTGTAGGCATGTTGTTTGGGAGTATTTGCGCTTTGTTTAAAGTCCCAATAAAGTTATTGATGTTGATTGCATGTGTATGTATGTTTAATAAAACTCCAAAAAATTATTCCGCTTTGAGTAAAGGAAGTTTATGTGGCCCTTACATGTACTACAATGAGATTCACGGCTCCTCCTTTCGGTGTTCCCTGTCACCTGCCGGTGCAATTGATCATATTAATTATTTTAAATAGTGTTTAGTTTTCTTTTACCCATACTCATATTAAATACCTAAAAACACGATGTGATGCTTCTCAATTCACATAGAATGATATCTATTTCGACTAGCGTAAGAGTGTATGGAGTCTCTCCCTCTATTCCTTGTGTTTCTGTCAAAAATTATTTTGTATTATTTCAACCTTCTACCAAAAAATCTGGTGAGATATCACTTCAATTGAAAGCTTTTTGGGGATCTAATTGTCACACAAGAATTAAATTAAGTCAATGAATTGTTTTTTCCATCCTCTCAAAAGAAAGATTAACTTTGAGGTCGAAATATTGAGTAAGGAAAAGCTATGAGATTTAAATGTCCATTACTACGAACATGTATATTTTGTATACATGACTTTGGATTTCCCACTGAGTTAAAACATAGGTAACCAAACAGGGTTTTATTGTTAAAAATTGATTATAATGCTAGAGTCCAAACATCATTGTAACATTAAATGGGACATGTCTATTTAGCTGCACATCAAGGGCATAGTTAAATTGAAAATCATTCGAAGGCCACAGGGATGACATCTTGCTACTTAAACAATTTTATAGGGTCAAATTGTGACCATTTACTTTAATATGTATTTCCATTACTAGCATGCTTGATATCACCTAAAATATGGATATAAGACCTATTTAGTGTGAATCATTATTTAAAAAAAAAACTAGTAATCTATATTTGTATTATAAAATAATCCTTTATAGATTAAATTTTATTTCAATTTACATAAACAATTAAAACTTAATTTTAATATATGATAATGCTATATAATAAAAATAATATAGGTAGAAAATTAAGTCAATATTTTATGTGTATAGATATATGGTCAATTCATTAATAAAATATTAACTAAAATTGAAAATAAACTAATATAAACAGGGTTTAAAAAAATTAAAGGATATCAAATATTAAGATATCAAATAAGCATAGCTATATGCTATTATTTTTAATGTGAATATGAAGAATTAATAATGTTGAATATATTATTTTCCAATCGGTATCTTCATTGATATATATGGTTTTATCACATTGTTGGTTTAATTTGGTATATAAAAAGTTATGGAGTAATATTAGTTAGTGAAAATCATTGTTATCCACATAAAAATTTTAAATAATATGATTAATTGAATATAAATGTCTTCATTTATTTACTAGTTATAATTTTAATGATTCATTATGGAAGTAACTATGTTTCAACATGGTTGGAATCACTTTGATCTCATATGGCTTTAATGCTTGCTACATAGATTCGGCATTCTCTTGTTTCATATTAAAAGTATCCAAACGATTGAGCATGACTAATTATCATAATATTTATATGTTGTGGGCATGGGTTGTTTGATATTTTCTAAGTCATAAACTTGTATTATGAAATTTAATGTACATTTCATTTGATATAAGAGCGAATAACTTCAAATGATAAAATGAATTTAAAAATATGAAATTATATATATAATAAACCACTGAAAATTCAATGATAGAGAAAATAGTAATAATATTTTGGTAAGAAAATAAGATTCTTTCACAATTAATTGATTAGTTAATTATATAAAATACACACACATATATGTATTAAAAAATATATTTTATTTGCAAATTTCGAAGCTTAAAAATTAAACCAAGCGGTCGGGAACGCTAGCTATGCAGCCTTGTTATTTTTATATTTTAATTGTAGTTCATTAAATTTAAAGATTAATATTCATAAAGTCACTATTGAAATTCATAAAAGAACCAATTTCCTAAAAATTAGAAATGTACAATGCATAAAGGAGTTTCTTCATTCCTTTTAAAGGAGTTTTGTGTAGGTCTCCCACCAAACCTTGATAGTCATGTATTTTTCTCGATGTTCCTCAGGAGGACATAATTATTCATTTGACAGTTTTAGATAGATAATGTTCTCCTTTGATTTAGTTTCATGTTCTTTGTTTTCTTTTGTGTAACCATGTGTTTGATAACAAAAGTCTTAAAGATGACATGTTTGTTGATAGTGGCCTATATTAAAAACAATAACTCGTAATGTATAACCTAAATCCATCTAAATTTTTCCTTGGTAAACCATCGTTAATGTTAATCCCAATATATTTTATAATCAATGTTAAAATAAACCATTTTAAATTCAGATTAAATTTAATTTTATATAATTATCTAAAGTATTTTTAATACAATTAAAAGTTAATAAATTCCAAAAATGAGGGGTAGATTATGCAGCCAAAACCAAGTTAGAAATATTTTTATATACTTAGTGGTAAGCTCAAAATCAAGGAAGAGTGTGAAACCAATAAAAAATCCATAGAGCATAAATAAACCTCACAATCCTTCATCCAAGTCAAACAAATTCACTAGTAAGAATGTGAAATAAACAATTAGAAATAATTGAATTTGCATATTACTAAATAAATTTGTAAAAAGAAAATAAGTTTGTAACATCAAGCATGGAGACATCCATATTTGGTACTTATTTTCACTTTTCCACATTACACGTTAGACATAGTGTTACATAGTAATTTTTCAGCATGCTCATTTTCTCGCCCCTAACCTTGAAATTCCCTGTGAAGAATCTTGTGCAATGTTTCCATCATCAAGAAATATGTTGATGTATCCCCTTGAAGATCCAAAGAAAACTTCCTTGAAATATTACTGAAGAAACTTGGTCAAATTCCTAGTTTCCTAGGTCAACGCCCTTCTTGGCGCCATGATTGCGCTGATGTTTTTAACCCAGTTTTGGCCCATCACTATCAATGCCCTCATTTATTGGAAAACTGCACTGATCCCCTTTCTGGCAGTCCTTCCTCAAATGGAGAAGAAGCTTCGACCTCTAGAAGCTCAAGGGCGGCGAGTTGGTTGTTGAACAAAGATGATAAGGTCGATCTCTGTCATTTTGGAGTTTTTATCTCATTCATGGGGGATCATCCCTTAGAAAGTGGGCCTTCCTCCTCTTTTCATGGGCTCCCAACCTCCCTCTCCTTGCTATAAATTCACATCCATCATTCCCCCAAGTTTAGAGCTTGGTTGATCATTGTCATACTCATTTGAACTCATCCCTTCACATGCTTACATCGTGATTAAGCTTAATTGCACGAGAGGTGGAATGATTTTGAGCTGGGTAAAGGAATCATATTTTCACCTAAGGATGCCTCCAACATCAAGGTCTGGTTGTAATCTCTCCTTTTGTAATTTATCAATAATAACATCTAATTTTTTCTTTCTATATTTTTCTACATGATTATGCAAATATTCTGGTACTCCTTGATCTGCTATATAGCTAGTGTTTAAGTTTATTATATATTGTATCACACTTGATGTTGTCTCTCGATCATCCATGGGTATTCGCATGCCATTAGTAGTAGGAAACGGGCCTACAAGGATGTGGATCGAGTTCACCATTAATGGATCCAAGGATAGTGATTGGAAAAAGGTATTTATTTCTATTTCCTCTTTGCACTGTAAGAATTTGTTAATAAATATTATCTTAGAAAGAATCTCGTGTTGCTAGACCCACTCTAGGGATAGAGAGATCTCCTCTTTCCAGAGAGGGGATTTATCTTGACAAGAGAACTAGCGAATCCAATGGGGAGCTTTAGCCTTTTAAGTCCTCCTTCCCAGAATTGATCTTGGATCAATTTCTTCGATTTATGAAATTTAAATCTACTTAGGTCTCTATCAACTTGTGTAAAGGTTTTTTGTCACTTAATTGTGTTAGGTCTGTTGCGTCTGTGAGACACTTTTTGTTTTTTCCTTTTTTTAGAGACCAATGCCTTTTCTGTCCTCACAGTAGTGTTGAAAGCGTTGTTCTATATGTTGTACATTGGATAAACCAACAATCCTCGTGCGTTTCGCAACATGGACTAACCGCCTCTTGTGGATCCTATCTTTGACGATGCGATCATTGACTAACACCTACGAGTTTTGGTCAAATGGCAATCCTGATTCCCAACAAGTGGTATAAGAGCATAGGTCACGAGTTCAATACACACTTGGCTCGCGTTGGGGGGGAGATTGTTGGACATTGGATAAACCAACACTTCCCATGTGTTTCGCGACATGGAATAACTGCCTCTCGTGGATCCTTATCTCTGGCGATGCGATCGTTGAATAACACCTATAGGTTTTTGTCTAATGACAATCGTGATTCCAAACACTATGTATTATAGTCACGTTGATTGGCCTTTCAACACCCTTATTCTCAGTACAAAAGCATTGATCTCAGCCTTTGGAAAATTTGATTTTCCCTCCTGATCATCCAGTCTGTCCTGGCCCTTGAAGGAGTCTGTGAGATCTCAGTGATCTCCTTGATGTGTTTTTGACTTACCTATCTCCTCCAAGTGATTTTGTTTTGTCTCTTTGAGTTGTTGTAAGTTTTGGAACTTTTTTCCATTTCAAACACTCTCTGTCGCATTTTTTTCTTGTCTTGTTTCGAAGAGAGTTGGTGTATGCTTTGGTCATCTCTACATTTCTAACTGTTTCCCTTCAGTTCAATGTCAAGCATGAGATTACAGTTTTTTTGACGCGCAAGTCTAGAAGAGTGTGTTTTGTCTAAATTCAAAAGAAATTGGAAGTGATTTTATTTTTCTTTTTTTAATTATATTATCCTTGTCGTTTTAAGAAAAGTGAAAAACATTTCATTTATGTAGTTTTTAAAGCGATTTTTGTTTTGTTTGATTGAAGGAAAAGTAAAGATATTTTTCATTTCTTCCTTCGTTCATTTGTTTTTCTTTCATTTCAAAGTGAAAAACAAAAACAAAAACTATTTTTTTGCATCTTAGTGAATGGAAAGGCATTTTCATTTTCAATTAAGTTGCATTCATTGGGAAAGTGAATTCATTTGAAAAGCATTGCATTTTCATAACTTTGAACTAGTTTGGGGTCATTTCATTGCTGCATTAAGTGCATTCTTGCTTGTATCCCTTCACTAAGTAGTTTAGATTTCATCGAAATTGAAAGCTTATTTCTCACATTTAGTCTGCATCATAAGGATTCAGGTAACATTCTTTTTGATCCTTGAAACCGAAACTTTAATCAATATCAAATTAAAATGAACCCAATTCACCTTAATGAGCATTGGAATTAACGAGAATGTTTAGTGGACTAGGCTAGAGATGTGCTCTGGCATCGTTAAGCATAGGATCTATCAGTGTTACAACAAGGGGGTGATATCCCATCCCACGTATGGAAGTATATTCATGTATGATAAGTATATTTGGGACGATCTCATTGAATGGTTACGCATTAGACAACATTACTATAGATTGGAATCCCACGTACTGTCGCGTATATTTTGGGAGAAACCACTAGGTTGCAAGCCTGCCATAGGTAACTGAATTGGCCTCCTTGTATATGTGATACACCGAACACATCATTCCGAGAGACTTGTTGTCGTACGTTAAGTCCTTGGTCATTTCTCTTTCATTTGATCACCAAGGTGTATATTGGAGTTCACAGATACTTGGTAAACCTTTATGCCTATCACATCACTTTTTATTTATTTATTTTTGTTAATTCTAAAGGTAACTTCCCATGAAACATCTCACCCATGTAGTTCTCTAGCTTTTATTTCTTGGTAAGTTGTGATTTTGTTCACCTGTTTCATTTTTTATCTTCTTCTCGAATGTCATCATGGCTAAATCATCGAATTCACCCACTCCCTCCTCTGATGGATCTCACCAACCCCCTCTATAGGTTCTTTGTTTTCTGGTTGGACCCCTCGAAGAACAAGATAAAGAGCTTGGAATTGTCATGAGTGTTCAACCCATATCATCTCGAGCACCTCCTGACGATTCTCCTTGGACCACATCAGAAGAATCTGAAGCAGAAATCCCCGAAAAAGCTGCACAGTTCTTGGTATTTCCTTCGAATCCACTCTTTGATCTGATTGTAGTCTCTCCTGAGCAACCTTACAACAATTTTGATCAGGCTAGAATCCCTTTTTTGAGATTATCTAGTAGCATATTGCTCTAAAGTTTTTTGGTTGTTTCTGGACAAAATGGCGTCAAATGCTGATGACGTTACGTTCATTAGTGCTCCTCAAAGCACTCTTTAGGAAACCTCTAGCTCATATATCTAGGAAGCCTCTTCATCAGTTTTCCCCTTTGAGGGATATTTTTTCGGATCCACACCTCATGATTCAGGTAGTTGAACCAAAATACCATCTACTTGTGTTGCGTCTATGCTCCCGCATAGTTATACCTCTTTAGGAAATCTCATTTCTAGAGCTTTCGGAGGTACACCCTTATTTCTGGATCTCATTTGGTCAACAAGTATTCCTTCGTCTTCCGGCCCATTTGTTTCGAATGTGGCTGCAGTGTCTCAACCTTTTGTTCAACCAATGGTCACCATTGGTCAAATGACCATTTAATTTGGATCCTCTGTCCCCTTTTCTCTATCTACGATTACTGCACTCCCACCATTGAGTGGGCAATCCATGGTTTCTCCCGTGCCTGGTGGCAGTCTAACCCTCTGTATGTAGCTCCCCTTTTGGGTGGGGTCAACTGATTTCTTGTTCTATTCCTGGGGCAAGTCAGCCTCATGTTCAATATTCCCAGGTTCAACAGTCTTTTCCGCAACCAAACCCAATATATTTGTATGTTTGGAAACTTAACATTCCTTATGTTCAAAGGCCGAATGTATAATATCAGCAATACATCCAACAGCCCCAGCCTTCAGTTAATGTTTTTGTGACCAATCCTCAGTTTGGTTTTTACACCCAAGTTGGTCTGAATCTCACTTTTGGTCAACCTGTTTCTTTCCCTCATCAGTCTCATACTCAGTACCAGCCTTTTGCTCAAGTTCAGTACAAGCAACCCTAGACTGGGCCTCAACTTAGTGCTTCATATTAGCAAATTCCTCAGTACCAGAAGGCTCAGCCAGGACCTCGGGCGAGACCCTATGTTCAACAAGGACCACGTTTTGGACCTCATGTTCAACAAGGACCACAGGCTGGACCTCATGTTCAGTAGGGACCGCAGGCTGGACCCTACTCTCAGTAGGGGCTACAAACTGGACCTTATGTTCAACATGGACCTTATCCTGGACCCCATGTCGAGAAATGTCCACAGCCTCAGTCCCCATAGGGGGCATATCAACAACCCCAACCACATCCCTATCATCAATATATGCAACAAGGTCCTTACCAGCCATTGGGGAAATATGGGTCAGAATATGTCCTATTGGGGCCAGAATCCTTATTAATCAAGTCGGAACCCTCGACCTTTCTCGCCTCATCATCCTCCTTTATCGTTATTGGCTATGTTGTAATCACTAGATGTGTCAAATCTCACAAATTACCCCATCCAACATCAACTACATTAGCCGCTGATTCCAACTAAGATTCCAAGAGATTGCCTAAAGTTCGAAGGCAAATCTGGGGAAGACCCTCAAACCCATGTTATGACATACCATTTGTGGTGTTCCTCTAATTTTTTGGTTGAAAATTCTATTCATCTTTGTCTTTTCTAGTTCACTTTGACCGGTGCTACGAAAAAATGGTAGGTTGAGCTCCCTCGAGGAATTTTCTTTGATTTCAATTC
Source organism: Pinus albicaulis (assembly GCA_034641835.2). NCBI lineage: Eukaryota > Viridiplantae > Streptophyta > Pinopsida > Pinales > Pinaceae > Pinus > Pinus albicaulis. The sequence continues at coordinate 89,628,688 of CM076579.1, forward strand.
CTTTGCTATGGCCTTCCTCACTCATTTCTAGTTGCATGTCCGGTATGAAAACGACACCCATTTTATCACTTAGTTGAAGTAGTTGACTGCTATGTATATATTGGATCACATCCATGAATGAAGACATCGCCATCGCCTTATCAAATTTGAGATCCTAGATCAGTTGTTAACCGAATGGTTCACAAAATCATTCAATCCCAAAATTGCAAAAGATCTTGCAATGGGAGGGTGTGTCGCGGAAGAGGAGCTCATCGCTAGAGCTCAATACCTTGACTTGGTTTATTCCAAATCCAAGACTCTATACAAGTTTTTACCTGATGTAGTGCATCCTTCGACTAATCCTTCATCGTCTCAGTCTCATGTTACGCCTATGGTGGATGGTGTTATTGGGACAGTGGCTCATACTGATAGTAGTGCACTTAAGGCTTCCTCGAAGTCCAAATCCATGGTTTCTGTTGCACCCCCTCCTTCTCAAGATCAGAAGAATCCTGGTAAAACCTCAGAGGTAAATTTTTTCCATTCTACCGTAGCAGAAAAATCCTCAAAGGGTAAGAAAAAGGGTAAAGACAAGTCTAAGTCTGAGAACCCTAAGAAAGATTCAAAGAAGTCTTCTGTTGGTGATTATTCATCAGATAAGCCAAAATATCCTTGTATAATATGTGATGAAAATCATTACACTAAGGATTTTCCTTGACGTACCGAATTTTCCCGTCTTCTGAAGGACAAACCCGAGACTTCAACATTTTTGAAAGAACCGTTCCAATCCCAACATACGTAGATGGTAGAATAGGCTAAATCATCTGGTAGCTCTCAGGTGTTCATGTCTGGAACTCAATCTGTTTCCATCACCACAAGAATGAAAGAGTATCCCAATCCATCAAAGGCTCCTATGGAGCTAGAAGTCTCAGATCACTCTTCCTCTTTCGTGCCTCCTACCTCTGGTCCACTCCAGATCGAGAGACCGAGTAATGACTCAATCATCCGACCACCCCTAAAAGGTGTTCTTCAGAAATCGTCTTACAATCCTAATGTGAGAGGAGCACATCACTACACTATTGTAGAAGATCTGGATCAGGAAGCTTTGGCGATGTCGACTTTGGAGGTCCCTCAGTCGTGCCCATCACAACAGGAGGAATTACTCACTACCATCGCAGGGATTGATCCTTCAGATTATAATATGATTATTTTCGACCTCGAGAATTTCATTCCTCACCTCCCATATCAGGTATATTTTCCGATTTAAGTTACCATCATGGGAAAAAATATTCATCGGACTGTCGTTGATGAAGGTGCTTCAACCTGCATCATGTCCGTCACATGCTAGAAAACCATCGACTCTCCCCCATTGAGTCTGTCCCAAAATACCTTATAAGCTTTTGATGGTAAAGGTTCTCAACCATATGACATTCTCAAGGCATTACCCATCTTATTGGAGGGGAAAACTATGAACATGGAAGTTGAGGTGGTAGATGCCAACTTGAACTATAATCCCCTTCTTGGACATAGTTATAGAAATGTTATGGTTTGTTTGGTCTCCACCCTCTTTCGTCTCCTCTGTTTCCCTCATAAATTGAATATAGTGACTGTGGATCAGTTGTATTTCTTCCCCTCTGAGTCTTCAGTAGGCAACATTCCATATTTTGGGAAGGCCACTACTCCTTATGAGAACATTGGGCCAGGTCTTTTCAAAGAATCATCTCTAATGGGAGTTTTTCTGCTTCTACCTCCAAATGTTGTCTCCGTCAATATGATTTCGTCTGGTCACGATCCATAGATTTTTACTAATCCTGACCAGATTGAGAGTTTTGGTGATGCTATTCCTCTTATGCTAGTTGACTAGATATATCAAGATATCCTCATGGCTTCCAAGGCTACATCTGAGACCAATACTCATTTAGTTTCGTCCCTAGATACTTATGCGCAGTATCCCTCATTTGGTTCTTGGGACTTTGATGATCCCTTGAATGAGATATTCCCCACTAATGAGATTATCTTGGAGGTCATGTCTCTCAAAGTAACTCCATGGGATGATGGACATCATTGTTCCTCATTTATCCCAATCCCAGGTGACATCCCTGCCTATCTAGGATCCCATGTTTTGCCGGTATCGACTGAGCCAATTCATAATATGGATTTGATTCATGAAGTGATGTCCAAGGGAAATGTGAGAAATATCACTCCGACCATTCTGATCAACATCTCTGTTAAACCAAGGATTGTCGAGAATGTGCATATCGGTGTGTCTTGTTCTCCCGATGAGATCAAGATCTACAAGGAAATTTTTCAAAAGTTCTGTGATCTCTTCACTTGGTCCTATGAAGAAATGTATCACATTGATTCGAGTATCATGGTGCATGAAATTCCCACTTATCTCGAGTCAAATCCCGTTCGCCAACGACTTCGTCTTGTGCATCTGAGAAAGGATGCCGCTATAAAGGGTGAAGTTGAAAAACTTCTTAAAGTTGGTTTTATCTACGTCATACCCTTGAAAAATTGGGTATCCAATATTTTTACTATCAATAAGAAGCAAGGGACTATTAGGGTTTGCATTGATTACCATGATAGAAATCGACCTTTTCCAAAGGAAAATTAACCCACTCCGTTTATCAATTAGATCATTTATGAATATGTCGAGAGTGAGATATTTTCCTTCATGGATGGTTTCTCTGGCTACAACCAGATTAACATCACTCCTGCTTAGCACAAAACTACTTTTATCTATCCATGGGGGACTTTCACATATAATAAGCTCCCTTTCGACCTGAAGAATTCCCTAGAAACCTTGTAGTGAGCTATGTCTTATGCATTCGATGACATGAAGAACATAGTTCAGCCATATCTCGATGACCATCCTTCTCATTCTGCAAAACATCGAGATCACCTAAAGCACCTTAGAGTTATCTTCCTACACTTTTGACACTATAATATCAGGTTGAATCCTCATAATTGTGTTTTCTGCGTCGATTGCAGACGTCTCCTAGGCTTTGTGGTGTCTAAAGAAGGCATCCACAACAATCCTTTGTAATTCGAGGCAATTGCCAACTTGGCTCCTCCTTCTTCCATTCATCAACTGCAAATTTTGCAAGGAAAGCTAATTTCCTCCATCAATTCGTACTGAATTGCGCTAAAATTTCCAAAGGCTTTACGTGCTTATTAAAAAATGGAATCATGTTCTTATGGAATGAAATTGCTCAGAGCTCTTTCGATGCAATAAAGAGAGCCCTCATCATAGCTCAGTTACTGCATCCTCCCAATTATCAAATTGCTTATTGCTTGTATTTGGCGCTGCTGACAACACTATTGGCATGGTGTTCGTTTAAGACGATGATGATGGTCAGGAACATGTAGTATGCTACTTCAGCCGTAATCTCTTCGATACTGAGACCTAGTATGCTCATATAGTGAAAATTATATTTTCTGTTGTTCATTTCATTCAACATTTCCCTCACTACATTCTCCTGTGCAAAACCTGAGTGCTTTATGATGCAACCCCATGAATTAAATTCTCACAAGTCAGTTACTTGGGGGAAAATACTCAAAGTGGATCATTATCCTACAATAGTTTGACTTAGAATTCACTGCTGCTAAGTCGAATAAGTCGTCGGTCTTTGCCGAGTCGGTAAAATGGGGCATTGATTTTATTACATGTAACCCTCACTTAGCGGGGGGGGCATGGCTATATCATCGTTTCCATTGACTATTTCACCAAATGGGCCAAGGCGATGCCTACATATGATAATGAAGGTCTCACTGCGACACAATTCTTATTCAATCATGTCATAGCAAAGTTTGGTGTCCCGAAAGCAATTTTCACAAATAATGGCACTCATTGTCATAACCATATCATGACATAGCTCTTTGCTTAGTTGGGGTTAAATCACGATAACTCCACCCCCTATTATCCATAGGAAAATGTCTAAGTTGAAGCTGTCAACAAAGTCTTGGTGGCCATGCTCCAACATACCATTGGTAAGCACAAGCGAGACTGGCACCTCATGATTTTATCCGCTCTGTGGGCATACCAAACCTCCGCTAAGGCTGCCACTCAATTCAAATCATTCCAATTGGTGTAGGATCTAGAGGCCACACTCCCAATCAAGTGTGAGATTCCTTCCCTAAAGTTGACTATCGAACTCCTTCCTAGTACTTCGCCAGAAGAGGAAAGTCTATTTTACCTCGAGCGTCTCAATGAGACCAGAAGGCTTTCTGCTTTAGTTATTGAAAAAAAAAATGATGAGTTAAGGTGCAATATGACAAATCTATCAGACCTCACGTTTTCTCTGAAGGTGACTTGGTCCTACTGTACGACCAGGCCCATGAAAAATTGGGAGTTGGAAAGCTCAAGCCTATCTGGCATGGGCCCTATATTATTCAACGTGTTTTGGAATTTGGAGCCTATGACCTAGATGATTATGAAGGAAATCCTTTGGTTTATCCCCGAAACAGGCTCTATCTGAAGAAATATTACGATTAATATTAAGTGTGATAACTTTTTACATTAGTGTGCTTTGAGTTTATTTTTGATGTGATTTTTTGCCTTGCAGACATGTTTCCTTTTCTTACCTTGTGTTCCACTTGGTTTGCAGATGTCTTCGGATCACTACGTTGGTTTTACCGATGGTGCTTACATCCTTATATCCTCAAAATCTAACAGAAATGACAAATGGAGAAAGAAGAAGAGAAAAATTATTGGCTGGAATGCTGAGTGTACTCTCTTGCTACCCCTTTTTTTGCTGAATTTTATCCATGTGTCTTGGGTATTTAATAACTATGTATATTCACTTAATAAGACCTCCAATAACCTCATAACCACCTCTCACCATCACTTGTAATATCCATTTCATTATGGGTTCTTATCCATCCTTAACTGGCTTGGAAACACTTGCTGACAGGTGTCAAAATTCAATTAAAATAGGTGCTTCTAGAAATTATGGTAAAAGCCCGTAACTACACAAAATCTAGAATGCTATCGAAAATTCTGGTAGCGCGCTATTTATTTTTCAAAATATATAGGAAAATGTTGAAAATTATGTGCTGAATTATATTCCATGACACCTAGGCTCTTGTTCAAAATCTATAACTGATTAGAAAAAAGGGATTAGTACCAAAAACCTCTTTACCTTTCCTCTAAGTGTGCTGCAACTTCAACTGGTTTATCTAAATCAATTTTGTTGTTAGCAGTTGATGTTCTGGATCTGGTTGCTCTTGTAGTTGTCTCCTTGATAAGGTATTTTTACTCCTTATAACCCCTTTATGTTTTTATTCTTTATGAGGGCTCCGAGTGTTGTTCTGAAGGGGTTGGGTTCTTTCTTTTCTTCATGGATTTTTCTATTTTATATGTCTTTGAATTTTCAGGTTTCCCTTCAACATCAATGACTTATGTCATTAGGCTTGGCTCAGGAACAGCCTTGGAGTTAATCCTAAACTTATTTCTTTCTCTTGTATGTATTTTTCTAGTGCTCGCAATAGGTTTAGCTTCTTCCTTCTGCTTCTTGCCGCTGATTTCATATCCAACATATTTAATGAGTTCTTCATCTGATGGTGTAGTCTGATACTCCTTCTGCAACTTTTTCTGAATAGGTGCTTCCGAAATTTCTTGTAGCACATGTGCTTTTGATTTATCTGTTGCTGCAAACCTTCCTATTTTGGATCTAGTGTATACATTTGGAAATAAAGAAACATGGGGTATTATCTTCATGGACTTGGGCTTGCCTACTGAGGAGCTCTCTCCTTTTTCCACCTTTCTTTCAACTTTGCCTACAGAAACTTTCTCTTTCTTTCCCTTGGCCTTCTTATGAATGTTTTCTTGTTGGGACTTTATTTTGTTATTCTCTTTGCAAGCTGAGGGTTTGACTATGGAACTGGAGGTGCAGGTGTAGGTTTCCTTGCCCTACAGAATAGAAAATTGCCGTAGGTCTGGTTTCTCATCCTCAACTCTTCTTCAACCAAAACTTTTATCAAATCTTGATGGTACAAGCTATACTCAGAAACATCATTATCGGCCTGAACCCTTTCTGACATCTTGGTCAGGATTTTCAACAAGAAAAATGGCAGATTCAATCTCTTCATCCTTGCAATATGAAAAATGAACATCATGTGATAGAGAAATACCACTTTATACCTCCTTTCACATGTGAGGTATATCTTGATAAACTTTATATATTTTTCCCATTCATTCTTAAGGTAGATGCTTCGGATGTCTTTTTCCCAGTTTAGATCTATGTGAGCATCCTTAAGGAAGTTGTTGAGATCACCTCCTGTGATAACTTGTTCCTTGAACCACCTTTCTCCTTCTTGGAAAATGTTAAAGGCTTCAGCAATGGAGTCTTCAGAAACCTGCAAAGTGAGGCCATAAATTGTAGCATCATGTCCATTAAAAGAGTTAGAAAACTCTTGAGAAACCCCTGAATGTGAGCTTCTCAACCTGGTACAAAGAGGATACCATCCTGAGTACTTAAATAGAGTTATTACCCTTGGATTAGCATCAACCAAATCTTCACCTTGTGGCTCTATCCGATTTATTTTACCACCTGATTTAGTCATCTTTAGAAAAATAAATGACTATGTCTCCTGCAAATGATAGCTGGCATAATAGGAAGATTTTACCTTATAGTTGTGGCCTATATTCTTCTCTGGAATCTTGTCTAAAATCCAGATTTCTTATCCAACTATAACTCTCGGAAAATTCGAATCCAGTAGCTAAAACTTCATATGACAAAATTTATATTTTTTTGGTGGTTTTAAAACTAAATATTGGTTCACCACCCCATGCAAATTACCGTCCATTATTAAAAATATTCATGATCATGATGTGCACCATGTGACACACCATAACCACCATTAGTTGGTTGTGTTTTCTGTATGGGAGTTCCAGATGGCTCATGGAAAGTGTTTTTATGACTTACAGCCACCACCGAAAACTGTGTTGTTGATTGGTTGGAATTTTTGGCAGCACTGATGTGCAGTGAGTCGAACAATTATGGTGTGTGGTGTGACCACCATGATCCCTTAGATTCAGAAAAATGTGTACCTTATCATATGGATAACTAACTTGGCGTAGACAAGTATTGTTATCACTTAGAAAAAGTGAAACATTATTGGACATGTTCATAGAGTTCATTTGTCACAAGTTGGTATAGGAAAATTTAAATTATTTTCATCTTTAACCTATCCTAAAGTTCAAACCCACCTCCATATGGGACATAATCATCATTTACTATCATATTTCATTCCCAAGTGCTTAAATTTGAAAAAAGGACACTTTAGCCAAATTTTCCTTTTTTCATAACATTTTACACTATAAAATAGCAGTTTTCGCTACGAAAGTGCCTAATAGTTTCGTAGTGAAACTATCAGAAAATGAACTAGTCACACTACGAAAAATAGTTTTTTTGTCTGTCTTGTCAAATCTGGTGCAAGGATTCAGTTCATGATTAGAGGATATAGGGTGGATGTCATTCGAGTCAGTTAGGGTTATTAAAAGGTACAAGGTCATGCCTGAGGTCATCATTGCTGTTTTTAGCATGTATGAGTCATGATTAGGGATTGAATTGTCATCGAAACCATAAAAAATTACCCAATTGAGTCATTTTATCATTCTCTACTTTATCCTTGTATGTTATTGAGTTTCTGGAGAGCTTCTTGATAGAGCCAAGCTAGTTTCTGGCATTTTCAAAAGTTGCAAGTGTCACTAATCAAGCGAGGCTGATCTAAATTCACCATGGCCGCAAGAAATAAGACTAACAAAGGTGGTCACTGCCTCAGTTATGAGCCCATGCACATGAATTTGTTAAATGAAGACCCAACTACCTTGTAAGCGTTTAGAAGAACAGGGTGTTTGCAATTCTGCCAAATATTGCGAGGGTGCCATTTGTAGGTTTCAAAGGAGTTTGAGAAAATTTTTACTGGATCAACTACAAAGGTGGGAATATTAAATCTCACAGTAACACCAGAAAGTATCTCAACAGCAACAGGAATCCCTAGAGGAGGGGAACAATGATTTAAAGGCATCAATTTCACCATGCAGGACTGAAAATAATTCATCAAGCCAGATCATGGTGAAATTGATCTCACAAATGCTATCCCAAGGAGCTACATGAAAGACAACTACTCAAAACTACTAATGATCATTTAGAAGTACTTCACACTTGAAGGGAGGTTTAACATGGTCTACTCCTACCACCTTAGTCTTCTGCTACATTTTGTGGGTAATAGGTCTCTTGACTTACCCTTTTAATTATACATAATTTTAGGTATAATGTCAAATAAGGTTCAATTAAAACAGAAGGAAATGAAACCTCTCTATTTCATCATGGTTTGATTAAGTTATTTGTGTTAGAGGAGTTGAAGAGATTAGGCAGAGATTGGACATCCTTTTTGTTCCTCAGTGGTTTTAAAATAGATGCTCTCACTCCTAAAAGAGTTCCCAACCCTAGAGATGTTTCATCACCTACAGTGGCAGAGAAAGTTGAAATAGTGAGCATAGGGACAGAGCCTTTGCAGAAGATTGACACACCCAAAGCTACACCAGTAAAACAGAAGCCAAAAACTAGAAAACATGGTAGTAAGAGAGTTACAAGGAGCCAAACAATGGCTAAGGGTAACTTAGAGGACATCTTTCATGCCATTTATATTGAATAAACTCCCATTGTCCAAGCTGAAGACATAGATGAGGGAGGAAGGAATCTTAAGAAAGGAAAAAAAGCTAAGAATTTAGAATTTGTAGGTGATGATTATGGCTTCATGTTTCAAGCTAGAAAAAAAATGACAATACATGCAATAAAGGTATTATAAAGAAGCAAAGAGCGTCAAAAGGCCAGTGAAACTACTCAGCCACCACCAAGCATCATAGACCTCTCCTCACCTACAAAAGAGGAATTAGTCATCAAACAAAAGAAGTGTAAAGAGAAAATCACTAAAAAGTGAGAAGTTGAAGTCCTTAAGGAGCAGTTGAAAGATGCAAGTGAAGATATATTAGTATTAAGGAAAGAGGAAAATAAGCATAGAGCTGAAAGAGTGCAGTTTGAACAAATGAGGAAGATTTGGGAGGATCAAGTGACAAGTGTCTCAAAGACCTTGGACAACACAAAAAAAATGATAAAGTGGACTCAGCCAATAAGAAGAGAGGTAGATCACATTAAAAAGTTCAACCTGCACTTACAATCCAAGAAGAGGACAAAGAAAGACCAAGTCAAAGACCTTCAAGAACAATTGGAACTGATTCCTGAAGAGCTGGAAAAGAAAGGTTTAAATATGACTGTGGTTTAGGAGCCCATAGCTCAACTGATCTTAAATGAGGAGGAAACACCATAGGAGCCATAAGATGAGATTGAATATGCTTTAGAGGGTTCATTACATGCAAAAAATCAAGATTCTACACCTGGAGGCCATTTTGTGAAGACAATTTTGAAATAGGAAAATTTTGTGTTTTTACATAGTTTCGTAGCCTTTCCTAGGCTTAAAGCCAAGAAAACGCTATGAAAAAAACTTGTAGTAGCCTTTTTGCTTATAAAGTCACGTTTTGCAGTTTTGAAGGAGGGATATTCATGGTGATGATGTATCATGACTTGTTTGACATTATGAAACAACAAAAGAGTGAAGTTATTGGGTGCAGGAGTCATTTTTTCAACGCTAACAAAACTCGCTACGAAACTGTCATGTTTTCGTAACGAGCTTTTGTTAAAGGTTTTGGAGCATATTAATGGAAGTTTTTGGCAACGCGACTCCTACAACATGTCAATAATGGCAGAAGTGTCCTCAGACACACAATTTTATTAATGATGGAAAATAAATTACATAAAAAGTTGCAGGAGTTTACAAACGTAAACTTCTACTAAATTTGCAATTAGGAGACTAACCTATTTATAAGCTATATGTCCTAACTTAATTTCATTATGGATCACTTGAAAAAATAACAAGTGTCCATTTAGAATAAATGATCTTCTATCCAATCTACTAACTTTGTTCTATTTTAGAGCCTAAGATACGACTCAGTTCTAGAGTCCTATCTTTGCTAACAATATTCTATTTCTAAGTGTCTCTTAATATTTATTAAATATTATAATTTAATAAATATTTTATCCTAAATTTACATTAATATATTTGGATCATCTAACATTCCCCCTTATGATCCAAAGATACATTACAACATATACCAAGCTCATCTTTGAACTTAGTAAATTTTATTCTGCCAAGAGGTTTGGTGAAGATATCGGAGGTCTGATCTTCTGAAGGAAAATAAATCGGCTTGATGACAACCTTTGAAATGAGTGATCTAATATGATGATACTTGGTGTCCACATGATTTATCTTTGAATGAAAAAATGGATTCTTGGCAAGATTTATTGTTGACTGGTTGTCAATGAATAACAAATTAGCTTCTGCTGGAGGAATTCCCAAGTCTTGTAAAACTCTACGCAACCAAACAATCTCACATGTTGCTTCCCATGCTGAAATGTACTTTGCTTCTGCTGAAGAAGTGGCCATTGTAGCTTACTTCTTGCAACTCCAGGAAACTGCAGCTGACCCCATGTTTATTAAATAACCCGAGGTTGATGCCCTATCATCAATACTGCCAGCAAAGTCGGCATCTGAAAAATCCACCAAGTACAAAATTTTTAGTATTTTTGTAAAGAAGACCAAAATATTTTTTTCCTTGGATATAACGAAGAACTCTTATGGCTGCATTCCAGTGGCTATCCCGTGGTTCCTGCATAAAGCAGGAAAGAATACTGACGGCATAAGAAAGATCTAGTCAAGTAGTTATCAAATAAATCAAGCTACCAATCAACTGTCTATAAGTAGTGCTATCCACCATTTCCCCCCCTTCAAATTTTGAAAGTTTCAAGTTTTTTTCCATAGGGGTGAGAACAGGCTTGCAATCCTGCATTCCAAATCGCTGAAGAATTTTTGTTGCATACTTACTCTGAGAAATGAATATATGATGTGGACGTTGGAATACTTCAACTCCAAGATAGTAATGAAGTAGTCCCAAATATGTCATCTTAAAACCAGCATGTAACTCCTTTTTCACCTGTGCAATATGATCATCATTATTTCCAATGATAAACAAATCATCAACATACATAACCAAAATCACCAGATTTTTACCTTGTTGACGTACATACAAGGTATCATCAGATTCATTTCGTTGAAAACCAAATTTCCGAAGGTATTCATCCATTTTGGCATACCAAGCTCGAGGAGCTTGTTTGAACCCATATAAAGCCTTTATCAGTTTGCAGACTTTATGCTCCTATCCTTCAATTTCAAAACCTCGTGGTTGTGTCATCTACACTTATTCCTATAAATCACCGTTGAGGAAATCACTTTTTACATCCATTTGATGAACCTTCCATCCTTGTTGAGCTGCTAAGGCAAGTGTAAGTCGGATTGTGTTCCATTTAGATGTAGGAGCAAACGTTTCCTCATAATCTATCCCTTCCTGCTGCACAAAACCTTTAGCAACAAGTCTTTCTTTATACTTGTCAATTTCACCATCTTGTACTTAATTCGGTAAACCCATTTGCATCCGATGGGTTTAACATTCTGAGGAAAATCAACAAGTTTCCAAGTGTTATTGTCTTGAACTACCTGATATTCATCAACCATAGCTTGTTGCCATTATTTATGTTTTATTGCCTCTCGGTATGTAGAAATTTCAGTAAAATCATTTGCTATCAAGGCTCCTTCGTTTCTTTGTGATCCCCTTGTTCCTATTTTATTCTATTCATTAGGCCTTGCATCTTTCAAAAGTTGAATTACCCCTTTTGGAAATTGATGTTCACTAGTTTGGGATTGTGAAAAATCACTATCATTGTAAAGAGCGTTGATATAAACTGATGTTTGTTGATCAACTGCAGGTTCTGGGGGCGGAGATTCATTGTCAGAAGAACTGCTGCTGCTAGGAGATCTAGATGAACTACTAGAAGACCAAGATGGATCTAATGAAGAAGACGGACTGGATGAATCATTTTTAGATGAAGGAAACTGAAGTTCATATCAATTTTGTGAAGTTGGTTGACTTTGTAAATTTATGTTTCTTTTATCACTTTTTGTTTCTAACTTTTGAAGAAGACTTTCAACTTCTTCAGCACTCTTACTCTCATTTTCATTAAAATTCACATCTCTGCTTACAATAAATTTCCCATTTGACAAAATTTGGTACCCTTTCTTCTCATCAAAATACTCGATCATTGTGCACTTCAATCTTTGTGCATCAAGCTTAGTTCATTTTTCCTTCGGAACTAAGGCGTAACAGACTACTCCAAAAACTCTGAGATGTTTTACCCGAGGTTTGAAGCCAAACCATGCTTCATAAGGTGTGATTCCATATAAATAAGCAGTGGGATATCTGTTCCTCATGTAGACAGTGGTATGAATTGCTTCGGCCCAATATAAAGGACTTAAATTTTTGAAAGTTAACATAGATCGTGCCATTCCTAACAAGGTACAATTCATTCTTTCTACTACCCCATTTTGCTGCGAAGTGTAGACATTGGTAAGATGTCGTTTTATGCCATTATCCATGCAATACTTTTTGAATTCATTTGAAGTGAATTCTCCACCATTGTCAGTTTTGAGAGTGCCAATCCTCTCCTTTACTTCATTTTCAATAAGATGAAGAAAATTTTTTGAACTTTTCAAATGCTTCTGACTTTTGCTTCAAGAAACAAACCCAAGTCATCCTACTAAAATCATCAACAAAGAGTAAGAAATATCTGCAACTTCCGAGCGAAGTTGGAAAGGGTCCACAAATATCACTGTGAACCAATTGCAAATGCCTATTTGCGTGCCATGAACTTGTAGGAAAAGTCTCTCGATGTTGTTTTCCAAAAATGAAAGATTCACACTTTGCATTTTCCCTTTTGAAGTTTGGAAGTCTTTTAACCATTGCCTGTTTTTGTAACTGAGAGAGACTGTCAAAGTTTAGATGGCCATATCTCACATGCCACAATCTGATTGATGAAATATTTGTACTTGCTACTCCTACAAAGTCAGAATTTCTTGGAATAACTGTCCCTTTCATCCTTAACAGTTTTCCATCTTCATAACCTGTCATCACTGTTCTCATGTTTTGTTTGACTGAGTTGATTTTAGCTAAGCCATCTTACATAATCACCATATGTCCTGCTTGTCGAATTGTGACTAAAGATAACAAATTTTGCTTAAATTTTGGGACATACCATACATTTGAAATCATTCTTTCTCTAATTCCTGGTAAAAAAACTTTAACTACACCTTTCTTGAAGAAGTATGTTTTGTTTTATTAGCAAGATAGATTGAATTCAGATGAAATTCTTTGAAAATCCAAAAGAATTCACGTCGAAATGTCATGTGTTGAGTTGCACTTGTATCCAAAATCCATGCATCTTCATAATCACTTCTGAGAAAGCTTGAAACCTGTAAAGTTGTTGCTTCTGTGTTGGTGAAGACATATTCGGAACCATCAGGATCATCGTCATCATTTGAAAACTGTGCAGATTTTGGATGAAACTTGGGAATCTTCTCAATAGAAGTTCTACAATCTGCTGCATAATGGCCAACTTTGTTACATCTCCTGCAAACAATTTGACTGAAATCGCTGCCTCTGCCTTGAAAATTTCCTCTGCCTCTGCTTTGGCCTCTGTTTGGAGTTTTTCCTCTGCCTGGAATTTGTCCTCTGCCTTGATGATATCCTCTGTTTTGATTGTTTCCTCTGCCTTGAAAATTGCTCCTTCCTAAATTGTAGCCTCTGTTGAAATTGTTTCCTCTGCTTTGACTACGACCACGACCTTGGGCTGCTTGATTTTGATTGAAATTTCCTCTTCCTTGGTTTCCTGAACTATCAGCTGAGGAGTTACTTGAGCTAGCTTTGGTGAAGAAGACATATTCTCCAATCTGTTTCTTCTTCCCAAAGGTTTTATCATGTTGAGCTAACATGTCACTCTATTCATCAAAATTTAGCTTCTCATCAAATACTTATGACTCGAAGGGAGTGCTATGAAGATAGGTCATCAGCCAAAGTAGATTTGAAGATAAGGGTCATGCATTCCTAAAAAGTAGGTTTATGCTCCAACAAGTCTAGGAGGGTTTTAAATATGTAAAGTGGTAATGAAATCTCTCATATGTCTTTCAAGCATGTGATGCTTATTTTGTAACTGTCATGTAACTGTTTCACAAGATAAAGTAGAGTATGTAATAAATAGGAGTTAGAGTCCTACTAGGAAATGTTCTCTTTAAGGTGTAGCTGTCAGCTTTCTGTTAGAAGTCATGTATTTCAGTTATGTGTTGTGTCATAGGAGAATTCAATGGTCTAGCCACCAGACAGATCATCCTTATTGTAAAGAAGGTCTATTTAAAGACAAAGTATCGAATTAGTCAAGGGTTGGAAATTTCTTGCATCAAACTGATGCTTCATGTATTTGACTTATATTAATGTTACATAGTGAATTTCTTCTTGACAGACCTGAGATTCTCATGAGGTTTTTGATGTCTTATTGATCTATATCTTTATTTTTTACCACTTGCAGTAGATTTCATCTTTATTACTCAAAATTCATAATTTTATGCTCTGACTTCCTTTAGTTATGAAATGACTGTGTTATCCTATGTTTTATGTGTGAATTTCCTCTATTAAAGACCTTTATCTGACTTAGATTCCATGTCAAGAAAATTTTCCACTGAAACTACGGATTGTTGACTCCATAAGCCCAATATTATCAAGCCTGCATTCTTTTCAACCTGCAAACATAAAAAACAAGTTAAATTTCCCATAGAGTTAGCCATCTAGTATTATCATTATTCAATATCATAAAACCCCCTTGAGAGAGCCCTCTCAAACTGAACAGGCTAAGCTTGAGTTAGAAGTGGTTTGAAACAGTTACATAGAGTTGTCTGATAAGTAGCCAATCAAGTACAATTTTGTGATAACAGGTATGATGGGCAAAGGTTCAGTCATTAATTGTAGATGACACATGTGACTCAATGTATACAACAACTTGACCTTAGCTAACTGACTGTAATATGACACCTATCCTTAGATCCTAAAGGATTTTAAAAATATTTGATGCATATTAACCCTACGACACATGGTATAACTAAAGCGAGTGCACTTTTTCATTTTATTTTAAAAAACAGAGTATGCTTCTGGAAATTCCCTTAGCATCAGAAAAAAAAAGAAGACAGAAATAGGAAATAACAGAATGTCTAAAAGGCTTAAAAAACTGGTGCTTCCGGAAATTCCGGTAGCGCCCAAAATATTTTTAAAATTTTGAAATTTTTTGAAGTTTAGTCGTAAAAACAAAACTATGGAATGGACTCATGACTTAGCAAAGAACTGTGCTAACATTAGATCCACAAGGGATAGAACTCTCCCTGTGAGGCTCTAAGAATATTTTGTAGTTTCATTGCCTTGTCATTGGGATAGGGAGTCTTATTATGAAACACACTGGTATTTACAGTGAACTTAGGCCACTAACATCCTTACTAAAAGAATATTTTGAGAAGGCACCCATTGAATGGGCCTCCAAACAACTCTACTCCATCAAGTTGTTGCAACTAAAAAGTGTTGTTCTGCACAATGTTTAATATTCTGAAAGGACTAAGCCATAAAGCTGTTGATCAGCGATTGTCATTGATGTCAACCCAAGAAGCACCAAGGGATAACCCAATATTGAATGAGAAGTTTGACCTACCAAATTAATATATTCTGGTTCAGTAATGATTTTTATGGTTTCTACTTGTCGAGATGTTTCCGTTGATATATGGCACGCCATGTAATTCTTCACGGTTTGAGAGATATTCATGTTTAAATTTTGTACCCTAGTTAGTGGGCTAAAACCCCATGGGGTTGGGGCATGGGTCATTGAAAATTCATAATTAATATTTTCTAAGCTCCTAAAATCCCTCCCATGTTCACTTGTTTAAGCCCCTCTCAACTTAAGCATTCATATATATTGTGATCTTCATTTCCTCCTTAAGCAAGGGATTGGGCCATCTGAAATAGGTCATCGTGGAATTTTCGCTCTAAATTTTTTTTCTAAGAAGGCTCAGAAGCTGAAATTTTTATGAGATGAAGCCAAAATCCTGAGGAAGCTGCATTAAAAATTTCAGATCAAGTTGCGCAACATTTTTGGAGATATGATCTGTGGAAGTAAGGGTTTTTGCAGGCTCCTGAAATTCATCTGAAAGAAGTGACCTTGGTAAATTCGTCATAATGCTCTCTCTGAGTATCGGATTGGAATGTCGTAAAATTTGATGGATAGTGCACAGTCTGTAATTTTTTCTCTATCAATTTTAGAAGCAAATGAATAAAAATTGACACGTGGCACGTCGTACAAGTGAGCTCTTCTGAAACAGTCCATAATTAGGGCAGTGTGAGAAATTGGGTATAAATCTCTTTTGAAGAATCCAAATTGGGTCAGACCCATGGCATTGGAAAGACGAATCAGAGGAATAATACAAGACCGAAAATCAGATATTGAGGATCTGAAATAACATAGATATACGAGATTCAATATCGAGCTCCTAGAAGGCAAGAAAAAGCTAGATCATGTGTTGTCAAGGATTGCAAAGGACTAGACTTTCTACGACATAAAAGAAAAAAAAGGTACAGCAGAGGGTAGCATGAAAAGAATAGCAACCAATGTGCATAACAGTAGCAAGAATTTCATCATATGAAGTCTTCAAGTGGGTAGCACTACATACAATCATTGTAAAGGTATCATTGTACTTAGTCATTGTAAATACATTATTGTACAAATTGTACTAGTGTCTATCTGCCAAGGGTTGAAGAGGCAGTTTTGGGAGTTCTAGGATCATCATTAGGTGGTTGTGTCAAAGTTAGGGTTATGGTCTAGTCTATCTTCTTCTTCTACATCATTCTATATCATTGTAAAGTGGACCATTTTCCCTGGTACGGGAGTCCTTTCTTCTTTTATTCTTCTATAGGGTGGTAGGGTGGTGCTAGGGTGAGTTGTAGCTCATTGGGTGTTGGTGCATCCGTTCAGTGACTACTGAAGAATCTTGGGCATTGGAGCGTCCATCCAGTGGGAGCTGGAGAAGAATG
The DNA here is from genome assembly GCA_034641835.2 of Pinus albicaulis. Taxonomy (NCBI): domain Eukaryota; kingdom Viridiplantae; phylum Streptophyta; class Pinopsida; order Pinales; family Pinaceae; genus Pinus; species Pinus albicaulis. The sequence goes on from CM076579.1 coordinate 89,645,735, forward strand.
CTTTTCTAGATTCTATGCAGTTTGAGCTTTATTTTCAATTGGAGTTGAAAAGAATTATTAGAAAAGCATTAAGTGGTTTTTGTCCCGGAGTGGGTTTCCACCTTAAAAATTGTGTGCATTTGTGTTCCTCTTGTTTGCTACTATCATTGTACAAACACTGATAATAATTGAGGATTAAATAATTCTCTAATTGAAAGAAATACTGATTCACCCCCCCTCTCAGTATTTCCAACAATTGGTATTAGAGCTTGGTTCCTTCAATAGCAGTTTAATAGCTGGAAGGAGGTCATGGAGCATACCAAGAATGGTGTACCTCTATTCAATGAAAATAATTATGCACTCTGGAAAGGAATAATGGAGGTCTATCTCTTGGCACAAGTTTACGAAGTATGGGACACTGTTCAAAATGGATTTACATCAACTGCGGATGAACAAGGTAAGAAGAATTTGGTAAATGATGCAAAAGCAAAGAATAGTATTATCAGTGGACTTATTGAATCTGATTATCATAAGTTTTTGGGTTGCAAAACCGTCAAGAATGTATGGGACAAGCATGAGAATATACATGCAGGTGACTCAAATATCAAAGAAGAAAAGCTTCAAATCTATAGAGCAAAATTTGAGCAACTTAGAATGAAAGAATATTGTAACATTGCTGCATACTTCCAATACGTTGATGAAATAACCAATACTCTGGAAGGATTGGGAGAGCCAGTTGACGAGAAGACTATTATATGGAAGATTCTTAGAACGCTACCAGGGAGATTCAACCCAAAGGTATCGGTCTTAGAATACAGTGAAAATCTGGACAAACTTAGTAAGGAAGAATTACATGGAGTTCTCATAGCATATGAAATGAGACTTGATGAAGAAAAGGGAACTTCAAATCTAGAAACTGCGTTCGTTGCATCTAAGCAAACCAATAAGGACAAACAACCTTCAATTGAAATGACATGCACCTGCAAGTGTGAATAAAAGGGAGATGATGGAGAAGGTGTTTTAGATGAAGAATATGCTTACTTTACAAGAAAACTAAAACCTGGCAAGGGAAAATTCAAAGGTAAACTTCCATTGATATGTTTCGGTTGTGGTGAGGTTGGGCATTTCGTAGAAAAATGTCGAAACAAAAGTGATGGCAACTCAAAAGGAAATAAAGGCTTTAAGAAATTCAACAAGAAAGGCAAAAATAAAGGATCCAAAAGGGACTTTCTCTCTAAAGAAGATGGCTCCTCATCTGATGAAGAAAGTGATAGCAAAGAAGAAGCCAATGACAAAGTATTGTTTATGGCCAAGCACAAGAAACAAGAAGTATCAAACAATGAAGAAGAAGGGTTGACCATAGAAGAATTTTATGAGGAGGCAATCAAGCTTATAAAAGAGCTCAATGCTGATAAGATCCATTCCAACACTCTTGAAGAAAAAGTTCAGGGTCTCAAAATTGAGGTTGAAGAACACAAATGTATTGAAGAGTCACTTCAAAAGAAGTTGGAAGAAAGAAACCAAGAAAGGGAAGCATTAGAAGCTAAAGTAGTCTCACTGCGTAAGGAAGTGAAGAAAGGAAAAACTGTCCAAAACTATGCCAACAGCTCAAGGCCATTGGAAGAACTCATCAACAATCAATGATCTTACAACGACAAAACTGGCCTCGGTTACAAAGAAGAAGAAGCAGGACCTTCTACAACAAAATACAATGAACCTATGAGATCTAACATACATGAAGACTTCATTGGACAAGATTCGCAAGCACATCCTTGGAAGACGATTCCTCGATGAAGATTTTCATCCAGGTACCAGCATATTTTTCATGGCTATTGTTAGTCATGTGGAAAATTTGGTCATAAAGTTGTAGAATGTCACACGTACCATATGAACCAATACAATTCCAAGACATTCTTCAAATATGAACCTCCCAGGGCTCAACGAAACATCAATAGATTTGAAAATTTAAGAAATAATATGGAATGTTACAAATGTCAAAACTTTGGACACATAGCCAGAGACTGCAGACTTGAAAATCCTCCAGAAGAATCATCGAAGCCACAGAATGAACAAACATGGAAGAAGAAGAAGACTGATAATTGTGCTCTCGCTCTCAAGGCTCAAAAAAAGAAAGATGTGTGGTATGTTGACAGCGGTTGCTCAATGCATATGACTGGAGATAGAAGGAAATTTGTATCCTTGAAATAAAAGAAGGATGGAACCATATCCTTTGGAAATGATGGATCTTCAAATGTTATAGGATTAGGTACCGTCACTCTCAGAAGCAAAGATGTTATAGCCAAGAATGTTCTATTGGTCGAAAACATGAATCACTATCTGCTCAGTGTTGGACAAATGTGTGATCAAGGACACACAATGCTATTCAACTCCACAAAATGTGAACTCAGGAAAGGCAGGTATGGTAAAATTGTGGCTACATCAAGTCCAACTCCAAACGACATATATGTTCTGGATGAAGCAACTAAAGCATGTCTACTAGCTAAAGAAGATGAAAGTTGGTTATGGCACAAAAGAATGGGTCACATAAACTTTGACAATATTGTCAGGATAAGAAAAAAGGAAGCAGTACGAGAAATGACGAAAATCTCAAAACCTTCCAACACACTATGTGAGGCATGTCAGCATGGAAAGCAGACAAAAGTCCAATTTAAAACAAATGAACACTTTTCATCACATCCATTGGAATTGATACACACTGATCTATGTGGTCCTGTGAGAACAAAAGGCTTAGACAGAGAATTATATTTCATGTTGATGATAGATGACTATACCAGGATGACAGCCGTTAGTCTCCTAAAGAAAAAATCTGAAGCATTTGAGTGCTTTAAGATGTACAAGGAGTTGGTTGAAAACGAAATTGATTTGAAAATAAAGTGTTTAAGATCAGATAATGGTGGAGAATTAACTTCCAAATTATTTCAGCAATACTGTAACGAAAATGGAATAAAAACGAAATTTTCAACAGCATGAAGACCTCAGCAAAATGGAGTTGCTGAAAGAAATAATAGAATTGTACAGGAAATGGGTAGAACAATGTTGAAGGACTCAAAATTGGATGAAAAATTCTGGGTTCAAGCAATTGATACGACAGTCTTCATTATCAACCGAAGTCTTCTCAGAAATAATTGCAACAAGACTCCATATGAATTATGGAAAGGAAAACTAGCCAATGTAAAATATTTCAGAATCTTTGGAAGCAAATGTTATATCAAAAGAGAAGATCAAAATTTGGGTAATTTTGAATCACGTGTTGATGAAGCTATCTTTGTTGGTTACTCATGCAAAAGAAAGGCCTATAAATGCTATAATCTAAGACAAAAACAGATAGTGGAGAGCATAAATGTTACATTTGAAGAAGATGGTGTTCTAGAGAGTAATGATGAGGATCTAGAATCTTTGAAACTTGAGACAGGGGCTGAAAAAGACACAGAGAAAATTGTAGAACAAGAAGCAACTATCAACGAGGAAGAAGTAAACAATGATCATCAAGATATACCAGAACAACAACAAGAAGCTCCTCCAAGGAGAAAAATAGAGTGGATTCAAAAGAACCATCCATCAAATCAAATCATTGGTGACATAAATGAAGGTCAACAGCTTCGTTCATCACGACAAGCTCACGTTGCTTTTCTAGCAACCTTTGAGCCTAGTAGTTTTGAGGAATCCAGCCAAAATGAACATTGGGTAGCAGTTATGAATGAAGAATTGGATCAAATTGAGAAGAATAACACCTAGGAATTAGTTCCATGACCAAAAGATAAAAATGTAATTGGGACTAAATGGGTGTTCAGGAACAAATTGAATGAAGATGGGCAGGTTACCAGAAACAAAGCAATATTGGTTTGCAAAGGCTATGCACAAGTGGAAGGAATTGATTTCGACAAAACATTTGCACCAGTTGCCAGAATGGAAGCCATCCGAATGTTTCTCGCCTATGCATGCTCAAGAGAAATCAAAGTCTACCAAATGGATGTTAAGTCAGCATTTCTAAATGGAGAATTAGAAGAAGAAGTTTAGATCGAGCAACCTGAAGGTTTTCTACTATCACAAAAAGAAGACTATGTCTGCAGGTTAAAGAAGGCTCTATATGGCCTCAAGCAGGCTCCCAGAGCATGGTATGATCGTTTTGATGGATATCTACGTCAACAAGGGTTCAAGAAAGGTACTGTTGATAGAAATCTTTATGTACAAATAGATAAAGATAATTTAACAATTGTTGAGGTATATGTGGATGATATAATATTTGGTAGCAATGATGATCGACTAAGTAAGAAATTTTCTACAAAGATGCAAAGTGAGTTTGAGATGTCTTTACTTGGTGAGCCGACATACTTCTTAGGGCTTCAAATATCTCAGCAAGAGAAAGGAATATTTATATGTCAAGCCAAGTACATCAAGGAAATGCTCAAGAAATTCAAAATGGAAGATTGCAAACCCATCCTTACTTCGATGGTAACAGGTTGCAAATTGAACATAGACAACTCACCTAAGGATGTGGATCAGAGGTTGTACAGATCTATGATTGGTAGTCTTCTATATGTAACAGCCTCTCGGCCAGATGTTATGCAAGCAATTGGACAAGTAGCAAGATTCCAAGCAGCACCAAAAGAATCACATATTATTGTCGTCAAAAGAATTCTTCGATATCTAAAGGGCACAAAAGAATATGGCTTGTGGTATCCCAAGGGTAACAATCTCATTATTCAAGCCTTTACAGATGCAGATTGGGCAGGAAGTGTTGATGATCGTAAGAGTACTAGTGGAGCAGCATTCTATCTAGGTGGTTGTCTCGTATCATGGTTGAGCAAAAAGAAAACTTCAATCTCGTTATCTACAGTGGAAGTAGAATACATTGCAGCAGCATCATGTTGTACTCAAGTCCTTTGGATGAAACAAACCTTGCAAGATATTCAAGTACAATTCAGTGAGCCTATTCCCATATTCCGTGACAACACTAGTTCCATCAGCATCTCCAAGAATCCTGTCATCCATTCAAAAACATAACACATTCCAATCAAATATCATTTTTTTAGAGAACAAGTTGCTGAAAATAATATCAAACTTCAGTATGTTTGTACAGAAGAAAAAATTGTCGATATCTTCACTAAACCTTTACCTCGTGAAGCATTTGAATATCTTAGTCAAAAGCTTGGGATTCTCCCAAGTTCTCATTAGATTTTCCTTTTTCAAAATATAAAGGGGGAGTGGAAGTGTGTACAGGTCTGCAAGATAGTTCTGTGTTAGCACGAGTGGAAGTGTGTACAAGTCCGCAGGATGGTTGTGTTTCAGGGGGAGTTACCCTTTTCCATTGATGTCAAAGGGGGAGAGAATTTTGTAGGAAGAGGTGTCATGATCACAGGGGGAGTACTTGTGTTTCCATCAATGCCAAAGGGGGAGATTGTTGATCAGCGGTTGTCATTGATTTCAACCCAAGCAGCACCAGGGGCTAACCCAATATTGAATGAGAATTTTCACCTACCAAATTAATATATTCTGGGTCAATAATTCTTTTTATGGTTTCTACTTGTCGAGATGTTTCCGTTTATATATGGAACACCATGTAATTCTTCATGGTTTGAGAGATATTCATGTTTGAAGTTTGTACCCCAGTTAGTGGGCTAAAACCCCATGGGGTTGGGGCATGGGTCATTGAAAAGTCATAATTAATATTTTCTAAGCTCCTAAAATCCCTCCCACGTTCACTTTTTTAAGCCCCTCTCAACTTAAGCATTCATATATATTGTGATCTTCATTTCCTCCTTAGGCAATGGATTTGGCCATCTGAAACAGGTCATCGTGGCATTTTCACTCTAAATTGTTTTCTAAGAAGGAAAAAAAGCTGAAATTTTTATGAGGTGAAGCAGAACTCCTGAGGAAGCTACCGTAAAAATTTCAGATCAAGTTGCACAAAATTTTTGGAGATATGATCTGTGGAAGTAAGGGTTTTTGCAGGCTCCTGAAATTCATCTGAAAGAAGTGACCTTGGTAAATTCATCATAACTCTCTCTCTGAGTATCAGATTGGAGTTCTGTAAAAATTTATGGATAGTGCACAATATTTAATTTTCGCTCTATCAATTTCAGAAGAAAATGAATAAACAGTGACACGTGGCACTCCATAAAATTGCGCTCTGCTGAAACATTCCATAATTAGGGCAGTGTGAGAAATTGGGTATAAATCTCTCTTGAAGAATCCAAATTGGGTCAGACCTATGGAATTGGAAAGAACACTCAGAGGACTACTACAGGACTGAAAATCAGATATTAAGGATCTGAAATAACAAAGATATACCAGATTCAATATCGAGCTCCTAGAAGGAAAGAAAAAGCTAGATAATGTGTTGTCAAGGATTGCAAAGGACCACACTTTCTATGGCATAAAAGAAAAACAAGGTGTAGAAGAGGGTAGCATGAAAAGAACAACAACTGAGGTGCATACCAGCAGCAAGAATTTCATCAAATGAAGTCTTCAAGTGGGCAGCACTACATACAATCATTGTAAAGGTATCATTGTACTTAGTCATTGTAAATACATTATTGTACAAATTGTACTAGTGTCTATTTGCCAAGGGTTGAAGAGGCAGTGTTGGGAGGTCTAGGATCATCATTAGGTGGTTGTGTAAAAGTTGGGGTTATGGTCTAGTATATCTTCTTCTTCTACATCATTCTATATAATTGTAAAGTGGACCATTTTCCCTAGTACGGGAGTCCATTCTTCTTTTATTCTTCTATAGGGTGGTAGGGTGGTGCTACGGTGAGTTGTAACTCATTGGGTGTTGGGGCATCCGTTCAGCTAACTACTAAAAAATCTCAGGCGTTGGAGCGTCCATCCAGTGGGATCTGGAGAAGAATGCTTTTCTAGATTCTAGGAAGTTGGAGCTTTATTTTCAATTGGAGTTGAAAAGAATTATTAGAAAAGCATTAGGTGGTTTTTGTCCCGCAGTGGGTTTCCACCTTAAAAATTGTGTGCATTTGTGTTCCTCTTGTTTTCTGCTATCATTGTCCAAACACTGATAATAATTGAAGATTAACTAATGCTCTAATTGAAAGAAACACTGATTCACCCCCCCTCTCATTATTTCCAACAAAAGAATCAAATTTGGAATGCTTAACTAGATCTGCTGCTGTGTGTCCCATTTCAACACTAGATATCCAATCTGAAAATATTCCTTTTTAGTTCCTTTGTCAAAAACTTGTTTTAAAAATTTCTGATATTTTCTCACCAAATCATATTGTTGTTCTCGTTTTTGCTGCACTTCTATGATTTGATAAACTCTCCTGGTCATATCATCTGGCTCAGCTTCATGATATTGCAGAAATTTAGCTACATGAATGGCTAATTGAACTGGAAAAAAAACATCAGTTCCATAAACCATTTGAAAAGGTGATGTATTAATAGAATTTTTTATTGTCACCCTGCCTTCCCATAAAGAAAACTTCAGTTTTGAATCCCTGGCTTTCTTGTTTTTCTCCAACAGTTTGGTGATGATCCTTGCCAAAAAAAAATTTGATGATTCAGCTAAACCATTCCATTGGGAATAGTAAGTTGTAGAGTGAGTGAGTTGAATGCCATAGTATTCATAGAAATTTATCGATTGAGTGGCTTTAAAAGTAGCTGCATTATCTGCTACTAACCTTGATGGACATCCAAATCTGGTTATAACTCCTTCCAGAAAACTAATAATAAATTTATGAGTAGCATTCCTAGTAGGTATTACTTCAATCCATTTGGTGAAGTAATCAGTTGCAACAAGAATCCAACGATGTTGTCCACTTTAAGGTGGATGAATTTCTCCAATGAAATCTAAGCCCAATTGCTGAAAAGGTGTAGAAACAACTATGGGCTTGAGAGGCAAAGAATTCAAATGTTTCTTTCTAGTGAAATTTTGACATTTTTTACATGCTCTCACTTCAGCACACACATTAGAAGATAAGCTAGGCCAAAAATATCCAGCTCTCAATATTCTGTATGCAATAGTTCTCCAATAATGATGTCCACACACACTACCCTGCATATCAAAGATAACTTTCTTGGACTCATCTGGATCAATCCATCTGAACAAAACTCCTGTAGGATCTTTCCAATATAAAAAATTATCTTTAATGCATAATTTAACAGTTTTTAGCTTCAAATATCTTACTCTGCTTTTATCATAATTTGGAAGAGGTTTGAAATGCTGCAAAAAATCAATGATGTATTTATATCAGTTGCATTCAGAAAGCTTTACGTCTACTCCCATGATGTCTATAGATTTATAAATCTACCCTTCAAAGTTGTCATCCATGAAATTCAAGTCCAAAACTTTACAATTTTCTTTAGCTAGTAGTTTGGCTAATCCTTGACCTTAGATTAGTTTAGTAGGTTTTATCTCTAAATCAAACTCAAGAACTTTAGTCACCCACTTGCTTCATTTTCCATCAATATCAGGCTAAACTAAATCTCTCTAACAATAGATTAAGGTACATAAGCAATAAGTTGAGCATGCAGAATATAAACTCTAAAAGATTTCAGAGCTTTCACTAATGCATAGGCATGCTTTTCCAACATTTCATACTTCAATTCTGCATCTCTAAGTGCTCTGTTGAAAAATGCTATGTGAGCTTCCTTATTTTCTCAATATTTTTGTAACAAAACAACAACAATAGTATCTTTTGAGGAAAATGAGAAGATTAAGAAAGGCTTTGAGTATTCAGGGCTTACAAATTAAGGTGCTTCAATGATGGATTTTTCTATCATCTCAAATGAATGTCTGGATTCAATGATCCACTTGACTTCCTTGTCCTTCTTCATCATGCAAGTAATATGTTTCACCACTTCAGAAAAATTTGGAATGAACCTTATTAGGAGATTGATCTTACCAAGGAAAGATTGAACCTCTTTCTTGGATCTTGGAAGTGTCAAATATTGAAATGAAATTACTCTCTTAGGATCAATTTTCACTCCATATTTAGAAGCTATGTGACCCAACATCTTACCTTCTTTGAGAGAAAAATGAGACTTCTTTGGATTCAATGATATACCATATTTTCTGCATTTAACAAATACTTGTCTCAAGTGTTGAAGGAATTCTTGATTTGAAATTGAATAAACTATAAAATCATATAAATAGATGAACAATAATTTGTCTGTTTCTCCAATGAATCCAAATTAAATAGCACATTGAAAAGTAGCTCCGACATTCATAAGCCCAAATGGCATCTTTGCATACATGAATTTTACCCAAGGAGTAGTGAATTTTGTCTTCTCTCAGTATTCCTGCCAAGCCGAAACTTGATTATACCCAGAGAAACCATCCAACATATAAATTTTTTCTAAACCAATTACCTTTTGAAGAATATGCTCCATCTTTGCAAATGATAGTTATATTTCTTGGAGCATTTGTTAAGATTTCTAAAATCTACACGTAGTCAGACTTCACCACTCTTCTTCCTTACTGGAACTAGATTAGTGACCCAATCTGAATATCTCACAGGAATGATGATTTTGGCATCCAAAATTTTCTTAACTTCCTTATCCATCACTAGTAACAATAGTGGATTGATTTTCCTTAATTTCTGCCTGAATGGCTTAGTACCATCCTTCAATGGTATCCTATGCTCAATGATAGTTGTATCATATGTCTTAAGTTATTCATATTTCCAGGAAAAAACATCAACAAATTCACAAAATAGCTTGTGGTATTCAGCCTTAATTTCTTCTGATAAAACTTTTGACAACTTCACATACCTTTGTTCTTTTTCTGTGCCCAAATTGAAATATTCTAATTATGTTTCTATTTTAGCCACCTGTAATTTTACTGAGACATCATTTTGATCAAAGAGCTTCTCAAGTGAGATTAATCCCTTGGGAATGTGATTGGTAGGCAACTGAATGATAGGCTGATCAACAATCTATTTTTGTGGATTTTTGGTATCTTGCAAATCAACATCATCCTTCATGATATATTTATCTTGGTCATTATTTAGGACAAAAAACTCTTCAGCGGCTTCAATGAATATTCCAATCTCCTGATCATCTTAAAAAACTTTCCAATGCTTGAAATTATCAGGAATGGTAGGTCTGAACTTAACTTCCACTTCATATTTAAGCTTCATAGGTATTGAGATCTTGAATGAGCTTGCTGAAATAGAAAGTGATTTAGCCAAAATATTACTTTATCTTGGAACAAAATAAATGTTAAAATCTAGGAATGAGTCTTCTACAATGCTCCATACTGCATTCTGGTAATCTCTGAGTCTGGGATTCTTAGTTTGATAAACATTTCTGATTTTTTGAATGATAAGTTCAACATCTCGAAAAATAGAAATTTCTGAAATATTCATCTCCTTTGATGTATTTAAACCAATCAGCATAGCTTCATACTCAGCTACATTGTTAGTTTCTTAAAATTCAAGCTTGAAAGAAAACTGAGAATTTCTGGTAGCATTCCAAATTTATGAAACCTTCACTGACATGTTCTATTACACGCATACAACTTGTAGAAAACTGAGAGCAGATAATTTACTATTAAACCCTTTAACAAATTATCACTCACACTTCACTGGTTGCTGCTATTCATATTTTAGAAGAAATTAACAAAGAAAGGATACACAACACACATTAGATGTTCCTTGAGTCCCAAAATCCTCCGACATGAACCAAAAAGGGTTTTTTATTATTCTAACATAACATATGTGTAAAAAGACATTACATCCTTATCTCCTTGAAATCTAACAGAAAGGACAGATGGAGAAGAAAGAGGAGAAGAATTCTGGGCTGGAATGTTGAGTGTATGGTCATGTTGCCCCTTTTTTTGCTAAATTTTATCCTTGTGTCTCCGGTCTTTAATAACCATGTAGCTTCATTTAATAAGACCTCCAACAACCTCATAACCACTTCTCACCATCACTTGTATTATCCATTTGTTTATAGGTTCTTATCCATCCTTAACTGGCTCAGAAAATGTGCTGACAAGTGTCAAAGTTCAGTTAAAACAGGGTGCTACCGAAAATTCTAGTAAAAACCTATAACTGCACAAAATTTGGAATGCTACCAGAAATTCCTATAGCCCGCTATTTCCTTTTCTAAATACACATACAAATGCTGAAAATTTTGTGCTGACTTGTATTCCATGAAACCTAGGCTATTGTTCAAATTTTATAACTGATTAGCAAAAAGAGATTATTACGAAAAACCTTTTTACCTTTCCTCTAAGTGTGCTACAACTTCAACTAGTTTATCTAAATCATTTTTTATGTCAATAGCTGATATTGGATCTGGTTGCTCTTGTATTTGTCTCCTTGATAGGGTCTTTATCCTCCTTAGAATCCTTTTGTGTTTTTCTTCTTTTTGGGGGCTCTGAGTTTCGTTATGAAGGGGTTGGGTTCTTGCTTTTCTTCATGGATTTTTTTGTTTTCTCTGTCTTTAAAATTTCAGGTTTCCCTTCAACATCAAAGACTTTTTTCATTAGGCTTGGATTGAGAAGAGCCTTGGATTTAAGCCTAAAATTATTTATTTCTCTTATATTTATTTTTATAGTGCTAGAAATAGGTTTATATTCTTCCTTCTGCTGCTTATTGATGATTTCATATCCATCATATTTAAGGAGTTATTCATCTGATGGTGTAGGCTGATACTCATTCTGCAATTTTTTTCTGAATAGGTGCTTCCGGAATTTCTAGTAGCACCTTTTCTTTTGATTTATCTATTGTTGCAGACCTTCCTCTTCTAGCTCTAGTGTATACATTTGGAAATGGGGGAACATGGGATACTATATTCATGCACTTGGGCTTGATTTCTGAGGATCTCTCTCCTTTTTCCACATTTCTTTCAACTTTGCGTGCAGAAAATTTCTCTTTCTTTCCCTTGGCCTTCTTATGAATGTTTTCTTTATGGGCCTTTATTTTTGTTATTCTCTTTGCAGGCTGAGGGTTTGAATATGGAACTGGATGTGTAGGTGTAGGTTGGCTTGACCTATAGAATAGAAAATGGTCCCAATTCTGGTTTCTCTTCCTCAACTCTACTTCAACCAGAAATTTTATCAAATCTTCATGGTACAAGTTGTACTCAGAAACATCATTATGCGTTTGAACCCTTGCTGACATCTTGGTCAAGATTTTCAACAAGAAAAATGGCAGATTCAATGTCTTCATCCCTGCAGTATGAAAAATAAACCTCACGTGATAGAGGAATACCACTGTATACCTCCTTTCACATGTGAGGTATATCTTGATAAGCTTGATAGATTCTGCCGAGTCATTCTTAAGGTAGCTTCTTGGGATGCCTTTTGCCCAATTTGGATCTTTATGAGCATCCTTAAGGAAGCTGTTGAGATCACCTCCTATGATAACGTGTCCCTTGAAGCACCTTTCTCCTTCTTGGGGAAGGTTAAAGGCTTCAACAATGGAGTCTTCAGAAACCTGTAAAGTGAGGCCATAAACTGTAGCCTCCTGTCCATTAAAAGAGTTAGAAAAATATTGAGCAACCCCTGAATGTGAGCTTCCCAACCTGGTACAAAGAGGATACCATCCTAACTACATCTACAGAGTTCTTACCCTTGGATTAGCATCAACCAAATCTACACCTTGTGGCTCTATTTGATTTATCTTACCACCTGTTTTAGTCTTCTTCAGAAAAATAAATGACTATATCTCTTGCAAATTATAGGTGGAAGAATAGAAAGAGTTTACCTTACAAGTGTGGACTGTATTCTTCTCTAGAATCTTGTCTCAAATCCAGACTTCTTCTCCAACTATAACTCTCAGCAAATTCGAATCCAGTAGCTCAAACTTAAAATTACAACATTCCTTTGTTTTAGGTGGTTTTAGAACTAAAACTTGATTCACCACCCCATGCAAATCACCCTCCATTATTAAAAATATTCATGATCATGGTGTGCACCATATGACACAATATCACCACCATTAGTTGGTTGCGTTTTCCGTATGGGAGCTTATGATGGATCATGGAAAGTGTTTTTATGACTTGCAGTTACCTCCGCAAACTGTGTTTTTGATTGGCCGGAATTTCTGGCAGCACCAGTCGAATGATTATGGTGTGTGGTGTGATCACCATGATCCCTTAGATTTAGAAAAACACATACCTTAACGTATTGATAACTGACTTGGTGTAGACAGGTATGAAGTGCAACGGTCCAGTCATTAACTGTCGATGACACATGTGACTCAACGTATACAATGATTTGACCTTAGCTAACTGACTGTAATACGACACCTATCATTAGATCCTAAAGTATTTTAAAAATATTTTATGTTTATTAACCCTATGACACGTGGTATAACTAAAGCGGATGTGCTTTTTCTTTTTAGTTTAAAAACAAAGTATCCTTCTGGAAATTCCGGTAGCATTAGAAGGAAATAACAAGTTGTCCGAAATTTTTAAAAAACTAGTGCTTTCGCAAATTTTGATAGCGCCCAAAATATTTTTAAAATTTTGAAATTTTTTGAACTTTAATCCTAAAAACAAAACTAAGGAATGGACTCATGACTTAGCAAAGAACTGTGCTAACATTGTCTTACGCAACATGGGTACCTTTTTCTCCTGATGACAAGTTGATTAATTTGCAAGGCATTTGTTTGGGTCAGACAACAATTATAGTGTGATGATCAAAATATTATCGGATGCCATTGATCTCGGGATACGACATTTTGTTGTTAAGTTGGACTCACATATCTTTGTGTTACAATTGAATGGGCATTATTCTGTGCGCAATCCTAAAATTTTGCGTATATATTTACGTGTTATATTATTGGAAAGGAATCTTGATTTTATCACATATTAACACATTCCATGACATTTAAATACTTTAACAGATTCATTAGAAAACCATGTATTAGGAAAAAATTTGTGCAATATGTAAATCAAGACATCATTATGATACACAAGTAGCCATAGAAACATGTATATATATATATATATATATATATATATATATATATATATATATATATATATATATATCAGTGTTTTTAAGTGTGTTACTTCCAAAAGCTCAAAAACAAAATATATGTTTTTTTACAAAAATGGCTCTTCGATCCTACATCACTACAAAAATGTATAAATAGGGTTTCTATTTTCCCACATGCTGCTCATGGTAGCATGTGAATTCTCAAATTACTCGCTAGAGTAATCAACGCAGTCTGCCTGGAACTCCCACAATGGGTCTATGAAAATGAAGTGGTATATCATCAAATGTAGGATACTCTGGGATGCCTCTAGTGAGGCTGCATAGGTTCCACTCCAGCTCAACTATTGTGTCTGATCCCTTACCATAAGGAGCATCTTCTGTTGGATGGGCTACTCACTGTGCAATCAGGGACATGTTGAGAGGTCTCTGTGGACCCACATATGTAAAAAAATCATAAGTTTACGTGTCAGAACATATAGAAAAAACATTAAAAAGTAATTTAAAAAAAAATAACTCTTCACTTGCATCAGTCCACTCTGTGTCTGGTGGGATCAGAAGATCTGGATCTCATTTGAAGTCACTGTGAGCATAGGTGTATTCCTCGACTACGATCAGCTGACGCTGCAACCAACTGAAGAAGGTTGTGGGAAATGCATTTGTTTCCCTCCTCCCTGTCAGGGAATTATGTCGCACCATCGCATCAGCCTCAGATCCCTTGGGGCTAGATCATGGATCTCTAACCACTGATACTAGAACAGGGGTACTCTCTCTAGAAAAAGGTCAGAAAAATTGACCCGTACCTAAACTATTTCAGTCTCCCTATCTTGCACTTGGTTAGCTGGCTCTTCAACTTAGATAACAACCCCTCACACCAGTTCAACATCGTTGGTGCCAAGTAATCCACCGCATACTAGAAATGCATTTTCGTTGGCTCATGCAACACCTGAGCTCCTACCACTCTGGTGATACAATGCAATATCATGTGCAAGGGGGATCACTTTGATGGAAGATGTGTCTACCTTCCCACTCTCTATCTTCCGTGCCCTAGGACAATATCTCTGGATGAACATGCTCATGCTCTCACCCCTTGGGCGAGCCCCGGAGAGTTTGATTCTCTCTCCTTTCCTAGACAATCTAGTGATAAAGTAGATTTCCATGACATCTAGCTCAATTTCTTGGTCCCCGATGATGAAAAACTATCAGTCCACATCCCAGATACTAATCAAGTACTGGAGAAGCTCCATTTGATCTCTCAAGCTAGATGTTTGATAGAATTTCAACAATCTGCAATTGCGTAAAGAATTGACATAATTTTGGTCCTACAAGGCTTGGTGGTATTCCACCTCATGGCCTCGTTCTTTCCATTCGACTGACATCTTCTTTGAAAGCAACTACAAAACATGTCCAATTAGTATTTTACGAGAATTCATGGAAGAATTTTTAGAGTTTAATGGTGGAGTTGGGAGATTTTGTCAATTTAAAACCTTCTTCACAGCCAGCATGTCTGTCTGAAATGATTCAATGACGATGGTGCACTGCCCTAACGAGTTGAGCACGACCAACACTGCCCTGATAGCTCGAAATCGCGTTGGTCGTAGTCGATTTAAAACTTTGAAATATCTTCCCTAAACTCCCTAATTATGAAAAATAAATTCTAAATGAACAGGATAAAAATGAAAAGGAGGTTTAAGAGCTCTTACTTGGTGGAGACAGATCGACGATGGTGTTCCGGATTGGTTGCACTGCTGATTTGAAATTCAGAGGGAAAATGGAGAAAATTCTCTTCTAGATATGGAAAGGTGAAAATGATTTTGGTTTTTGGTCTATTTATAGATTTTTGAAAAAAAAATTCCTATCTCAATATCCGTGATTTCCTTTTTATGTGCAGTACATGGCTTGCACACTATTGATGATCGTTTCCAGTCCAAATGAGTTGAATTTTATCTCTTTTATGGTCCAAATGAGTTGAATTTTATCTCTTTTATGGGCTCATTAAAAATTTACGAAAAAGGAACCCCCCTTGAGTCAAATTTTAGTTCTTTTCTGACTCTCAAAACATGAAAATATTTTAGAGTACTTGTCATTTTGAACTCGTTAAAGTGAATGAATTAACGTGATCTCAATATATGTTTACCCCTTTTTTAGGCTAAGATTCACTATTTACGAAAAATGAATACCTTGATCAAACATGGTCAAGAGGTTCTCTCGGACATAGTTTCCTACCTTTTCAGATTCGAGAGACGATTTATGAAAAGGGACATGATGGGATTTTCTTTTTGTTTATTTTCAAACTCCTTAATCATGAAACATTACTGAGTTTACCTTTCGTTGGACTCGTTAAATATTAAACAACGAGAGACTTGTCACCATGACAAGACCAAGTTCCTCTTTCCTAGGGCTCGTTAAGCTTAGTAGGATGGATTCATTCGAAGAATGAGCTTACATGCTCAGTATATGCTATCCTCTTCACGCTGGCTATAAAAAATAAAGAGGTGCTCGTGAAAATCCTATGTGTATTTTGGGTAGATTTTCGCTCTTGAACTTGACACTCATATGAAATTCGTGTGGGGTTGGGGACATCCTAAATTCATCACTTTTCCTCCATGGGTTTGGGAAATTTTTTTGCCTCTCACTTGATTACCAATTTTTTCAACATGACCTTTGATCCTATTTGAATCAAATGATGCCATTCTCCAGAGTCGTGTCTCCAATATGTTCAAGGGAAGTCCTTTTTTTCAAACACCTTCTTCATATTTGACCTCCTCTGATACAATCCCGAATCACTCCTATCATCTTAAGATATATTTTGTTTCGTGTCGATGATGTGGAAATCCTTATGGCCCTCCTTTGATGAAACACTTCTTGTCAACTTCAACTCCTTATTTGGGAAAATGGTTTAGAGACTTCTTTCAGTACCTTGGAGCTTGCATGCCTCAATGGAAATTTCTTCGTGTTCAATGACAACTTAACATCATTGGCCTTCGATCAAATTATTCTGAAAGTGTTAGAATTTAACACATCTATTCACATTTGTAGATTATGATGTTGTACCTTGAGGTCCATTGTCATTATTGGTGGTCTCGCTCTTTCCTGTTAACAGATTTCATCATTGGATGGTAATCAGGTGGTTTCTACCATGTTCAATGCCAACACATTTATTCTCATGGCTAGATTCATACATTGGGTTGATTGAGATTGCGGTGAAGTCCCTGGGTCACATCTGATTTTTGGTCTAGGTTGCATGGAGTTATTGAGTATTCATGATTATACACATGATCCTATCTATACAGATGGCTTTTTCCATACCATGAATCCATTTCTATGATCTATTTTAGATGGATGGTCCCGACCATACCATGGGATCATGTGTCATTTGATGCCTAGTGCAACATCATGCAGCTAGGCATATTTATATCGGAGATGTCATATATTGTAAATGGTTGATTTGGAAGGTTCTCCCAAGGTGGTCTGCATTCTTTTCCTTTGTTCAGAAAGTATTTCACCTATCACTCCTCATTCTGCCTTCATGTTTTAGGGGGCATCTATTACACAGTAATTTTTCACCATGCTCATTTTCCTTTCCCTGATCCTGAAATGCCCCATGAAAAATCTTACGCAATTTTTCCATCATCAAGAAATATACTGACATATCCCATTGAAGATCCAAAGAAGACTTCCTTGAAAGGTTACTAAAGAAACTTGGTCAAATTCCTAGTTTCCTGGGTCAGCACCCTTCCTGGTGCCATGACCGCGATGATGTCCTTATCCTATTTGTGTCCCAACATTTTCAGCACTCTAATTTATTGGAAAACCACGCTGATCCCCTTTCTGGTAGTGCTTCCTCAAAAGGAGGATAAGATTTGACCTCTAGAAGCTCAAGGGCGACGAGTTGGTTGTTGAATATAGATGATAAGGTCAAGCTCTCTCATTTTGGATCTTTGATCTCATCCATGGGCGATCATCCCTTAGAAAGTGGGCCTTCCTCCTCCTTTCATGGGCCCCCAACCTCCCTCTTTTTGCTATAAATTCACATCCCTCATTCCCCCAAGTTTGGAGTTGGGTTGATCATTTTCGCACTTGTCTGAACTCTCATCCCTTCACATGCTTGCATCATGGTTAAGCCTAAGTGCACAGGAGAAGGAATTCTTTTGAGCTGGGTGAAGGATTCATATTTTCACGTAAGTATGCCTCTAACATCAAGGCCTGGTTTTAAGCTCTCCTTTGTAATATATCAATAATAAAATCTAATTATTTCTTTCTATATTTGCCTACATGATTACGTAAATATTCTAGTACTCCTTGATCTGCTAGATAGCTAGTGTTTACATTTATTATATATTGTATCATGTTTTTTGTTGTATCTTGATCATCTACAGGTATTCGCGTGCCATCAGTAGCAGGAAGTGGGCCTACAAGGATCGTGGATCGAGGTCATCATTAACGGATCCAAGGATAATTATTGGAAAAAGGTATTTATGTCTCTTTCCTCTTTGCATTGTAAGCATTAGTTAAGAAATCTTATGTTAGAAAGAATCTCCTGTTGCTAGACCCACTATAGGGCTAGAGAGATTGCCTCTGTCCACAGAGGGGATTTATCTTGAAAAAACATAGGAGCATTCAAACTAGATAAATTAGATATTTTGGTCTGGTCCACATCCTTAAAAGAAATAGGTTTAAGAATAGAGGTCCTCTATTACCCACCACTCCGTGTAAGTGGACAACCAAAGTGAGATTTGCATCTTTTCTAGAGTTATATTATGAGTCCCTACACAATCACAAAGTCTAGGAGAAAATAGATATGAGTTGTAAGCCTTATCTTTGATGAGGTATTTTCATAATGCATTGATAATATTTCAATAAGATTTTAGTTCTATAATAGTCCAATTCATGTAGTGTAAATTCATATCATGAGATCAATACAATGTGAGTTGAAGATGACATAAAAAAATTTCCACTGTATTTTGTTTCAGTTGTTCTTATGCTCAATTATTAACATTAAGGTAGATATTTAAACAACAAATAGTTATAAAAAGTCATTTCACCTTAAAAAAAAATACTACTCATCTATCATGAAGCCCTACATGAGTGAAAATTTGTGTTTTATATCTACTAGATAAGTAAAATATTGAATCGAAAAGATTGATATTTTTTCTATAAAGGAGTGGACCATGATTTGAAAACTTACAATAATATCATAACAATATCTACTTCACTTCACCCAATCATAATGATTCATATCAAGAATTACATCAAACAATGTTCTTTCAAACATTTCATGAAATACTTGACCATATTAAAGACTACCCCTAAAAATTTATGCAGACCATGCCTTTCATCAAACATATTTTATGTAGTAGTTTTAGTGGAACAAAATGCAGTAAAATCTTATTACATGTATGCCTTTCACGGGACATTTATCTTCCCTCGATATTTTCTTCCCACAGAAACATTTTTTTGCAATCTTGGTAAGTGCAACGTTCTCAAGTAAAATTTAAGAAATAAATGGTGGCTATGACATCTTCAATATATGATATAAGTTGGTTAAAACTGATGTACAACTCATTAGCAGTGTCAAGATAGAAAATGAAATAAAAAACTCTATGAAAATATTCTCAAGTTTGCAAGTGCCCCACATCAAAACTATCCCTAATAGAATATAACTAGTCCAACTATTGTTGCTTTAAAGATACTTTCATTCAATTATTTCCATCCATCTTATTGATTATGTAACAAAGATCCATGATGTTGGAATCTTGTGTGAGTAGTACAACATTGGGGATATTTAGCCTTTATGAAAGATATTAGCTCCAAAGCAGAGAAAACACTTTTCGTCATATTGTAGGATTTGTCAGTTTCTTTCTTGCGGGATGGAAGGTTTCCATGTTTCAAATGGAGATATCTCTTTATTTTATATTTTAATGGGATAACTACTCATCATCTAACAATTTCATTCACTTTTTGATACACTTTTGTTTATAAATATTAGGATTTGACTAGTTTGGAGCTAGCCCAATATTGGATAGAAGAATTGTAACCCAAAAAAATGATGTAAGAAGGATTTATTAATTTTACAGGATTTAAAATATTATAATTTTAATAAGAAAACCCTATAATTATCTTAATAGATTATGAAATAGGTATATTGTCACTAAATCTTATAATTCTTGATTTGCATGCAATATTTTTTAATTAAAACAAAATAGTCAGGAGAAAATTAATTAAGAGGGTTATTTGTTTTTTAAATTAATTAAATTTGTTAATCTTTCTTTCAACCAAATCAAGGAAAAAATAAAAAAATTATTTCTATTTTAAATTTTCCAATTAAATATGTTTACATCTTCATTTAGCACACCGATAGATATGTCCATTTTAGAATAGGACCTCTAGAATATTAACTTAATTATTAGTAATTATGAGGTTGATGGTAGAGATTTGATGGTAGAGTTTTAACATCCAATAAATATGTCAGAATATTCCTAGTCATAGATAAAGGGTTAAGATTTATGTCCAAGTTACTTATGCTTTTTTTAATAATTCATCTAAATTTAATTAATTAATGAAAATATCAAATTGGGCATGTGGTATTGATAAGCCATGGTAATGACCCATGATATTGTAACAAAGGCTATTAAAAGTTAATAATTTCCATGGTAAAGTGGGTGTGAATCTCCATGGTTAAGAATATTATTACACATTTCTAAAAACGTATATGTGTTTAACTCAATACTAATTCCTTTATAAAAAAATTGGTCATGTTGTGTGAATATTGAGATGATTGCACACTTAACCTTTGGCTTGAGAAACCGCGACTCATGGGCATCTAAGCCGACAAAACTACCTAGGGATAACACTCCACCTAGACCACACCAACTCTTAACATGGCTAGATTTTTTCCCACAGAGTTTCAAACTTGTGACCTTCACATCACAGAGTGACTTAAAACTACACCCCTTCACCATCTATCCTTTGCTCTATGTGATCCAGGTGCTATTGGTGGCCACCCGCCTATTCCACTTGGACCCCCACCACTCTTTCTTTCAGTTTCCTTAATTGTAGAATTATGCATAGTTTACTAATTTTGAAAAATTTTCAGGTCCCAAACATCTGGAGCCATTTTAAGTCTCTAAATTATTTTGTTTTTGGAAAATGGTCAAACTTATAGATACACTCGAAAATTGTAGTCCTTAGATAGACATTTCTAACGAGGTAACATACATGTCAAATAGAGATCATATGCCAAAGTTACGATCCTGAGAAGTTGATGTACCAACTGACCCCAACAGGGCCTACAAAATTTTAGTGCTTCATCTCCTAGGGTAAGGTTTTTTAGACGTTTAGGGTTTTCCATTGTTTCTCAATAATAAAATGGCCTTTGAGCGTCATTGTGACACAATTCAGAAGACATGTAGCTGCCACATGTGACTATTATAAATTTTTATTATTGTAATAGTAGAGCATATTAATAAAGCTATGTATAAATAGTAGAGGTGTATCATCATTTTATATGTCTAGATTGAAAATATTTTTCATCCCCTAAATAATTTAACCATATATATAAAAGAGAGCCAATTTTATAAACATAAAATACTTTGGTTGTAAGATAGAGTTTATTGTAGACATCATTGCATTCACCATGAAAGCCCTTAAATTTATTCACAAATAAAAAAAATAATAGTCCAACAAATATTGTTGTGGGTGTTCACAAATTCCTTTAACATGGGCACTCTAGGAAATTTAGTGGGCTTGATCCACGATGTTTCATGAAAGGGTCATTGTTCTCATAATTGTAGCAATCTCTCCTTTCTAATTCAATTAGCTATAAATCATGGCATTGAGGGTGTTGGAGATATATTCCAATGGTGATATAAAAACTACTAACTTGTAATGTCTCCCTTGTGCTTGTCATAGCATTTTTAAAAAGGTTACAAAATAGTCAGTTTCTACATGTTGAGATTCACATTAACTCATTTTCATGTAGCTTTAAATGTTTGAAATCACCTTAAAAAATAATAATCTCTAAATTCCTTTGATTTTACACCCACATTTATGTTTTTCTTGAGTGTAACAGTTTTATATGTTTTGTTAAAAGCTTATTCATGTTTAAGTTATCAATCCGAGATCTTAAAACGTTCAACTCAATAGGTTGTGGATATTAGTTTTACTCACTCGTTAGAAACATTCTATTGCTTACATGTTGTAATTTTTTTATAAAAGTTTGTGTATAAAATTAAAAAATAAGATGAGAAAAAATATATAAATAAAAATAATAATAATTTTAAACATTTTTTACAAAACATTATCAGAGATGCTAAGTTTGTGGGTGGAATAAAAAATATATAATTACTTATATAGATGAAAGAGACACTAAATCTGTGCATGGAATTAAAAAAAAAAAATTACTTATATAGATGAAAGAGATAGTAGGTTTGTGCATGGAATAAAAATTTTTAATTATTTATATAGATGATTTGTTGGTGGAGATGAAGTGGCGGAAATTCATTCCCTTCCTTCTATTTGTAAAGGTATATTGACTATGTTTTTTGTTTTGAAAAGGTATATGAATTCCACACACACACACACACACACACACACACCTTTTGAACCATATATATAATTAAAATGTTGTTTTCCAGTGATGGAATATTTTTAAATAGATTTTGATGTAAAAACTTTAAATGGGTTTTGATGCAAAATTATAGTAACACCTTAGTCATCATTTTTCTTGATCAATTCACTTGGTCCGTTCCATTTTATTGCATTGTATTTGGAAAAAAAAACTATTTATTGCTCATAGAAATAGTATTATAATTTATTTCATTAATTTTGTTATTATTATTATTATTATCTACACTACTTTGAGAAAATAATCAAGTGTTATGCTAATTTAATCATTTCAAATTAATAATTTTATAAATTTGAAAACACCTAGTAAGGTAAGTTTTTTTTAAAGATATTAATTAAACAATCTCAATTTCTTTTAAGTGATTTTCCATTTTGTTTTTAAATTATAAATACAAATATGTTTCAATGTCATCTTCTAAATTGATTTTTCTAATTTTCATTGTGTTATATCATCAATTAAAAATTGTATTTGCACATACTTATTTAATTATTTTTATAATTAAAAAGACAAGTGATATAAAAATGAATTTAAAAAATACTAATAATATAATTTATATTTTGATTACATGTTATTTTTTTATAATTCATAAATAATTATGTGTGTGTGTGTGTGTGTGTGTGTGTGAATAATATGATTTATATTTGATAAAGTTAAACAATTACAAGAAATGTCTTTTTTTTTCTTTAAGTATACGCGCACTTAAAATTATATTAATATGACTATCACCAATTTAAAAAATGTTGACACCTAATCCTAAAGGATTGGGAGAAATTATACATTAGTGTAAAATAGGAAATAAGGAAGTCTAAGAGACAATGGGAAATGAATCCCGACAGTCTCACCTCCATGTATATATTCATAACCACCCTCAATCAACACACACAATTTGTTCTGTGGAGTTACCTCCTGGCCTGATATGGTACCAGAGCTAGCTCTATGTTTTGCTTCCCTACCCTTGTAACTCCCTCCATTCTGCAAAAATATCTCTGCTCATTGCAGACTGTCACTTCTGTCTCTAACCTTTTTTTTTGCAGACTGTCTCTCTGCGCTCTCCAAACATATTAGCTACTATTGCATTCTATTTATTTTTGTGTGTGAGGCCTCCTTTGTGCATATTTAGTCCACAAAAATACTCATTTCATGCTCCCACAGTAGGCCTGCAGCTCTAGGCCTCTCCCACCTACGCACTTACCCCCTTCGCCACTAGCCTTCAGTTCCACTGGAGTGCTGTTGCGTAACAACATGCAGCTCGTTGAACCTCCTTCGACCCTACCTATACTCTTTGGCCCTCCCTCATCCCATCGATAATGCTCCTCCCTCTTTAGTTCTCATCCCTCCTTTGCAAGGCTCCTTTGTTAGTGTTTCTCCCTCCTCCCTTCGTGTTGCTCCCTCCTCCCCGCTCCCTCCTCCCTCCTCCCTCTATCGTCCCTCACACAACTCTGACCTCCCCAAGGTCCAGCCTCCCCCAGGTTTGACCTCCCCCAGGTCTAACCTCCCCCAGGTCCAACCTCCCTCATGTTTGACCTTCCCTAGATAACACCTCTGCAAAAAAAATAATTTTTTTACAAAAAAAATCAACACCAGAATTGATTTTTTTTTGCAGCAAACTATATATTTTTTACAGTACATACTTACAATGCATTCACTAATATCTATTGTGGGAGTAGTTCTCTCTGGCAAGTAGAACTATCCTGAGTGGTCTCAGAAAATCAAGCACACTCTCATTTTTAATGAGTTGTGGAGAGGAATTTGTGAAGGAGAATGAGACAATGCACCAACAAAGGCCACCTTAGACAAGGAGATCCCCATTTAGGAAAAAAATAATTGAAAGGCCCATGCCTTTATTGCAGCTTCTGTAAATGAAGAGGCGAGACACCTTATTACACCATTTTCAAATTAATATGAAGCCTTGAGGAAATTAAAAGAACTCTCTGACTCACATTCAGAACTTCAAATTGTTCAATTAATGATTAATCTATTCAGCCTTGAATTGAAAAACGATGACCCTATTGCTTTAGCATAAAAAGTAAGATATATCATGCATGAAATTAAAAATACTGGTTTATAAGTTGACATACCTCTCATAGCTTATGTTAAGGCATTGTATCCCACTTACTCACACTACCCTGAGTCACTACAAGCAAGTGGACACCTCAACGAGATCACCTTTGACTCCCTTGAGAAAAAGTTTGCAGAAAGTGAGAAGGCTTTAGAAAGAATACAACCCCTCTGTCTTCTGAAGAAGCTATATGTTTCTCACATAGAGAGAAGGTTCGTCCTCGAGATTCTTCTAGAGGAAGAGGTGGCGGAAGAGGACGAGGAAGAAGAAATTACAGAGGAAGGGGTGGCAGAAAAGCTCAAAGTGAGAAATCCGATCTTCATTGCATGCACTACAATAGAGATTGGCATGATGCATCTGCATGTAAGCTTCCTTGGGATAGAATTGAGCAGGAAAGAAATCAAGGAAAAGGTAAAACTCATGACAGAGACAAAGGTAAAGCACACGAATCCGCTCATTATGTTGTAGCACATTGTAACATTAGAATAACTGAAGAGTTGTTTAATTCTATACTTACTTCTTGGAGGAGGGACTGGTTGCTAGATTTAGCAGCAACATGTAACATGAATTTTAGAAAATATTTTTTTGAATAATTTACTCACAAGTTCGATGGAGCAGTATAGTTTGCAGAAAAATCTAAACTCAAGCCATTAGGGCTTGGCACAGTCAGGCTTAAATTTCCTGGTCTTCCAGATCATCTTCTACATGAGGTTCTATAACTCCCTGAGTTTAGGATAAAATTGTTTCCCTTTGTCCACATCCGCTAGCAAGGACACTCCATTCACATGTTTGATGGCAAGGTTGAGGTCATAAAAGCGTCAGATTTCTCACTTGTCATGAAAGGATTAGAAGAAGGAAGACTCCTAAAGCAGCGATGTACGTCTTCTAATGCACACAAATTTTCATTTAGTTATGACTATGATGAAGGTACATTCTCATCAATTATTTTATGGCATGATAGATTTGGACACTTAAAATATGACAACCTTCGAGTGTTGAAGAAAAATGGTGTTACTAGATTGCCTACAATTCCTAGGAAACTTAAGCAATGTGATGCTTGTATTCTAGGAAATCATAGCAAACATCCCTTTAATGATTCACATTCAAAAGAACATATAAAAATTGAGATTATTCATTAATATTTTGTGGCCCCATGTCTTTTTGTTCTGCAAATGGAAATAAATATATGATGACATTTATTGATGATTACACCAGAATGTGTCTGGTTTACTTATTGAAGAACAATATGATGCTTTTCAAACATTCAATAATTTTCATGCATGGATTGAAAATGATGCACAAACTCATATTGTCTCTTTACACACTGTAATGGAAAATAATACACTTCAAATTAATTTGAAAACTATATTCACCAACATGGAATAAAACATCAAACAACCATGCCCTATAATCCCCAACAGAATGGTGTAGTTGAAAGAATGAGCAGAACAATTTTAAATATGGTTCGCTCCATGATGTTTTTCAAGAATGTAAAATTGATGTTTTGGGTTGATGCAGTTCTATGTGCTATGTAGATAAAGAATAGGTGTCCTTATAATACAATCAGAAATAAAACTCCTTATGAAATGTGGCATGGCCACATTCCTTTGGTAAAACATTTCAGGGTCTTTGGTTCCACCTATTATGCTTTGATACCTAAGGAACAAGCAAATAAACTTGGTGCTAGAAGTCAAAAATGTATCTTCATGGGGTATTCCAATACCTCCAAAAGATATCGTCTCTATGATGAAGTTAGTAAGAATTTTGTAGTATATATATATTTCAGATTCCTTGAATCTTCCAAGACTGATAATTTTGTCCAGCAACAGCTTCATCGCTTGGATAGATTCACACATGCAAATTCATTTCAAGAATTTGATAATCGGATTCCACATATTGAAGGGGGGATTCTTATACTGAATCAATCTGTGGAATCGTCTTCCAAAGCACTCTCTCCCCAACATGAAGAACCAACCATGTATGACACCTTGAATGATGTGATTGACATAATTGGGAGACTGGATCTTGTTTCAATCTCAACTCATTCAAATGAGCAGCCTGGCCCATCTCAGAAAGGTCCCCCAAAATGGATGACAAAGAAACTGTAAAATGTTTGTCCCAATGAGGTTGGATAGACAGGAACAAGAAATTCCACCAGGAAAAATGGAGGTGATGTAGATGATTCTAAGTCACTTGTTGATATGGATGTTTATTATACTTTTGAATTGAATTTGTCTACAGATCTTGAACTGACTTCCTTCAAATAAGTCGCTTCTCATGATGAATGGAATGAAGCGATGCAAAAGGATTATGTTGCCTTGATAAATAATGGCACTTGGAAGTTGGTTGATTCTCCATTGGGAACTAAACCTATTGCTTGCAAGTGGGTCTAAAAGAACAAGTACAAGGTGGATGGATCACTTTACAAGCACAAAGACAGGCTTGTGGAAAAACATTTTGCATAGAAATAAGGGATCAATTATGACGAAAAATTTTCCCACATAGAAAAATGGGCTACCATCTAGAAATTATTTTCCTTAGCAGCTAAGAAAGGTTGGAAAGTCCATCAGATGGATGTAAAAATTTCCTTTCTGAATGGTGATCTAAAGGAAAATGATTTTATCTCCCAGCCAGAAGGATTTGTTATGAAGGGCCAAGAATACAAAGTATGCAAGCTTATAAAATCCTTGTATGGCCTTAAGCAAACACCGCGAGCCTGGTATGAGAAATTAACTGAGCATCTTAGAAAATATAATTTCAAACATTTTGATCTTAATGATGCAACTTTTTTTTCAAGAAAGTGGGGAAAAAAATTGTATACATTGTGGTGTATGTAGATGCTCTTTTGATGACAAGGAACAATGAAATTTATATTGCACCCATAAATAAGGAATGGAAGAAAGGTTTTGAAATGACTTATTTGGGCTATGTTCACTACTATCTTGGTATTGAAGTAACTCAACATCCTAAATTTATATTCCTTTCTTAGAAGAAGTACATTGGAGATATGTTGAATTTTTTTGGCACGGTGGAATGAAATCCTTTGACCACTCCAATGGAAAAAAACTTGAAGCTCACATCCATTGAAGGGAAAGAATTTGAGGATGCAACGAAGTATAGACAGCTTGTAGGAAGTCTCATCTACCTGACTACTACTAGACTAGACATCTCATTTGTTGTTGGAATCATCTCCAGGTTTATGCAAAACCCTTGTGAAGGACATTGGTCTACTACAAAAAGAGTTCTAATGTACTTGCAAGGGACTCAAGACTTTGGACTCAAATATGCACAGGTGGGTGACTTCAACTTGATTGGATACTCTGATTCAGACTTTGATGGAGACAAAGAAACTACGGTATCTAATTCAGGTTATACTATGAGTCTTGGATCGGGAACTGTCTCCTGAAGATCGCACAAATAGTCAGTTCCAGCAGACTCCACAACTGAGGAAAAATATGTGGCAGCAGCTGAAGTGACAAGGGAAATTGTGTGGCTCACGAAAATCCTAGAAGATTTGCAGATGAAACAAATGCATTCAACTCCACTCATGATTGACAACACTTTTGAAATAAAGTTTTCCAAGAACCCAAATTTCCATGATCGAAAAAAGCACATCAATACAAAATACCATTTGATTCGACATCATGTTGAGGCCAAAACAATCCATCTACATCATTGTTCCACAAATGATCAGACTCCAAACATCTTCACCAAAGCACTTAGAAGAGAAAGGTTTGAAAAACTCAGAACGATGCTTGGACTCACCAACACCCCTTTAGATTAAGGGGGGGAATGTTGACAACTGATCCTAAGGGATTGGACGAAATTTTACATTATTTTAAAATAGGAAATGAGGAAGTATAAGATACATTGGGAAATGAATCCCAACAGTCTCACCTCTATGTATGTATTCATAAGCACCCTCAATCAATACACATGATTTATTTTGTGGAGTTACCTCTTGGCCTGACAATATATATATATATATGAAAGTAAAATAGATACAAGAAATGTGGATATATATATATATATATATATATATATATATTACAAAAATTAAAACATTATTGGTTTTACAAAAACCCTTATATCTATGTATATTTTCTTTTAAGAAAAAATTCCATAACGCCTGTAAATGAGTCAAATTCATATAAAAATATAATGCTTAAAGGATAATGGATGTAGAGTTGCAATGAAACTATTTTATTATGATAGAAAAAGTTAATGTAAGATATAATGTTTATATTTACCATTTTTAAATATTTACCTAAATACACTAAATATTATTATAATGCTATTCTTATATAACCCAAAATATTATTTTTACATTTTAACCATATTCTTTATATAACTCGATACAAAATAGAATATAAAAAACATATAAAATATAAGTAATAATATATATATATATATATATATATATATATATATATATATATAATTTTAATTAAAAATATTTATATAGGAAAATTTGTTTATTTTAATTTATGTTTTAATCATATAATATTCATTCTATCTATTGTGCTAAATATTAAAAAATAATAAACACAAAATAATATATTATTTATTTATTATTATTTAAATAATAATAATAAATATTTAATATTATTAGTAATTATTATTTTTATAGATATATTTTTTTAGAATAGGGTATTTAAAATTTTAATTTAGTTATCAGTAGTTATTTGGAGGAACAATTTAACCTACACTAATGTTTAGTATTAGTCACAATAAGGATTTAAGATTTATCTCAAAAAGCTAACTCCTAACCAACCTAATTACCCCCCAAATTCCACCAAACCAACCCTAATACAACTCACCAAGTGAAGAAAATGCTCATAAAAATGAGCAAGGCCAACACTTGAAACAGGTGGGTAGGGAAATAATGTCACATAGATTAATGGTCCTTTTAAATTTTCCAAGATTTTGCATTGATCTCACCAAGTGCCAAAATATAACTTGTGAAGGTGTTAAACACTTTTAACATAGCATCAATGACTTAACCACCAAAACATTATTTTGAGAATTAACACTATTTTCAACGACTTTACAATGTTCTACAATTTAGTGAAAATTTTCCAAATATTTAACAAAAATTTATAATTCAAAAAAATATTCTCCAAAATATTATATAATTGAAAAGATAGTTTGTATATTTCTATATGTACCATAGATATTCTCCCATTTATTATACATATAATTTATTTTTTTTTTCTTTTGGGGGGTGGGGGGGGGTGGTGTTTCTTAAAATTTTCTCTGCTTTCCCATTTGCTAAACTATGGGCAAAGAAGTAAGGGATGACTCATCATCTTTTCATCCCTCCAACCGATTGCTATTTTGATTGCATATTGTCAGATTCTAACATGGAATCTCACAAATAGGAGTCAATTCAAAATTTTGACTTTGTTGTTCATTCATCATATTATAAAAAACACCTAGAAATTACAATCTAGTTATATCCATGATTCGCAGAGCCATCATGGATACTCGATACATAAAATTCATAGTTAAGGGATGGAACATATTCAAAACTTACGAAATTTTGAACTAGGAAAAATGTCCTCTCAAAAAACCGGTTCATTGTGGTGAATACATGTGTAGCCATGCCAATGCCCTTTCAATTCATCTTCAACACCTATGATGTGTTCAACAAAATTATAATCTCCCAAGAAGTAGAACGATAATGATTGAAACCATAACTATGGGGTTTCTTTCATTGCTCCACCCTTGGTATGACCACCCAAGTTCCCAAGCTCACCCCATTTCCTAACATGTCATTTATATATTTGAGAAAGGATTTTTCCATCGCCATGCATTCTTAATATAAACTCTCTTATTTTACAATGTCCAACTTGATTATGTTTTCTTTAATTGTCATCCAAGGCAATCAACAAGGCCATGACAACTTCAGGAGCTTGGATGAAGGTGTTTTACCATGTCAGGAGACAAAAAATAAATTATAGCATGGGTTCCATGAGGATTGGCACTCGGATGCAGGAGGCCCTCTAGAAAACTATTGCAGCTCTCAGAGAGAGTTCATGAATTCTATTAGGGGTTTTGGAGGAGGTGAGTTTTGTGGATAGTTATGAAACCAATGAAAATTTTGTAATAGTTTTGATTAACTTATTTTGATTGATATATCCCATAAAAATAATACCATAACAACCAAATTACTAAATGTGGTTGATATACGCTCATCAACATCATTTTCATATGTTGATTAACATATAAAAGGTGGAAAATGCTGCCAATTGGCATATATCCACCACATTTAGTAATGTGGTCATGCTAGTTTATGAACATCATGCATGGGGTGGAGTTTTTAACTATAGTTGACTATGGTCAAAATTAGCTTACTATGGTTAAAAATGGTTAGAGAACATCAACCATGGTTGATAATGATAGAACACAATTGGAAAGGTTGACTAAGGGTTGACCATCGTTGAAAATGGTTGACCATAATTACCATAGTTGACTTTGGTTGATTATGGTCAATGTTAGTTGACCATGGTTGAATAGGGATTAAGAGGATAAAATGTGATGGACTAAACATAACTATAGAAGACCAAGTTTACCATGGTTGGCGATTTTCACCATTGTTGATCATGGTTAACATTGGTTGTCCATGGTCCACCATGGTTGGATGATTGATCATTATTGGCCATGGTAAATAATGGTTGGCCATGTTTACCATGATTGGAAAATGATTATTAGGATAGATTAAGGTTTTATAAGGGTGATCATGGATGACCATTTTGAGTATGATTGACTATGGGGATTATAGTTAACAATATTTAGCCATGTTTGACCATGTAGACCATTGTTGACAATGATTAAGCATGGTTGACGATAGGCATGGGATTTGAACATGTTTTACCATTTTTACCATGGTTGATCATCATTAGGCATGTGGACTATGGTTGACCATGTTGACCATGGAAACACACATTATATATGGTTAGCTGAATAAAATTGTTTGTGATTGACCATGGATGCCCATGTTTGACATTTTTTCCCATGGTTGGACTCTCTTTCTCAAATTTTCATGTTAAGTATATTTGACTCACTGTAATGTGGGATAATTTTTGTGAAATTGCAATTTTGGATAATATTTGTTCCATTCCAACATCACAACATGTTTGTCGCAATGTGGCATTGATTTGTTTTCCATGTTAGTTCATTTGACACAATGTGGCACTAGACTTTTTCGTCGTGTTGTCGAAACATAGCAGTTTCACACAATTGTTTTTACATAGTCACATTATGTTGTTAGCTTTTAAATGTCACATTGCGACAAATATGTTTTTTAAGAAAAATACAACATGGAATTTTCTTTCATTGCATATTTGTGTTATATTATTTTCAAAACCATTTTTTGGCGTAAGTTGTTTAATGTGACATTGTACTTATGTGTAATGTTCATCAAAAGGAAATGTTTATTATTTTTGTTTGTGACAATTTTTATTGTTTAGTTGTCATTACGTCATGCTAAGTTCATTCATCACATTTCCCCATCATTTGTTTTCATAATATTATTACACCATTCTTTTGGCACAAGCACATTGTAATTTTATTTTTGTAATATGACTCTTTGATGATGGTTTTTGTTCATAAAATGCCAATGCATATTTTTTTTTTGGTCACAATGAGATGTGGATTTTTGTTATCACATTGTCCTCGAATTTTTTTTCATATCAGTTTCACATCATTTTTTTGAGGGAGACACAACAGCATTTTAATGTTAGCTTTGTAATGTCACATTGTGCTAGCTACTTTTCAATTGGTTCCCATTTGAGCTAATAATATAAGCCTAATATGATTATTAGTATTGCTATAGGGAACTTGGGGTGGCAAGAGGGGTAGGGATTCTCATTAATCCTGAAGGAAACACTGAAGTCAGATATGCTTGGGGCCTAGGAAGAAAGACAAATAATCATGTTGAGGCTTATGGGTTGTTCCTCGAGCTCGATTTGGCTCAAAAAAAGGGCATCAAGGAAATATAAATTCTAGGGGACTCCTTGCTGATAATGAAACACATGAGATACAACTCAGAAGCACAAATTATGATCCTAAACCAAATTATAAAGCGATCTCAAGGCATGATTTCTCTCTTTGATCGAGTGACATTTTTCCAAATCTTAAGAGGGAATAACCATGAAGCCGATAGGCAAGAAAATTTGGCCTACTAGATGAATGAGGAAATTAGAAATGTGAATGGTATAGAGGAAAATTTATACATTCCTTAATTATGGTGAAGTATTTCAACAATATGTTTGTGAAAGGCACTCCAGGTTGGATCAAGAATTTTGGGAAAATAATTTATTATAAGTTAGTAGATTTATCTAATTTATTCCTACTGTTACGTCCTCTTCCCCTTAATCTATTCCACTCAGCCCCTTACCTCATCCTCCCCCTCACTCTTCCTACCTATCCTCTACCCTTTCCTTTTACCCATCACCCTTCCCCTCTACCTTCCTAGACGTCACCCTGCAACCTCATACATCCCTCATTCCCTGACCCCTTTCCCATCGGCCTTAAATTTTTCTGGCCCTTCCTCGTTCCTTGTGGCATGGATGGGAGTGAAATGGTGTTGCAACATGGTTTCTTACAACATGATCATCTGACACTTGGATTTAGGATGGATCCCAATGTGAGATCTCGTTATTATCCACTTCGTACCAGATGCAATGGTTGACGTTTCATCAATGGCATAATGTGAATTTGGGGAGATGGAGAGAAGAATTTAATTCCTATGCTTTGAATTGATTAGTTCATGCGTGAGAGGAAGGTGTTGGAAAGGATGAAGGACACTGAGAAGAGCAGAGGTATACTAATAGAGAATTTAGATCTTAGCATCACGAGTACCCTCAATCACTCCTACATTAGATTTTGGACTAACATCTCCTTTAAATTGAGTAAAAACATGACATTCTACTTCATTTTTTGGTCAGTCTCTACTTGGGGGGTCTCTTGCAAAGGCCCAACATTTGTGGTAGATTAGGGGTAGACTCTGTGAGTTTAATGTCAGTGTTTTCAGAATGAGGGAGGTAATTTTATCTGAAGGAAGTGGGAGGAAGGTGATGGGTGTCGGGAAGGGTGGCATCATTATTGATCAGCCCATCGATAATGCTATAATTGTTTTTACTATTTGGAAGAAGCTTAACTAGAAGATCGTGGTGTGGGAGGTTCTTTGCACCTTTGTGGTTTTGTTACACAGCAATTTTTCACCGTCCCTGCAATTCCCCATCCCGCACAATTGGAGGGCTCATTCGGTGACCTGTGAGTAGTGACATGACTTGAAAACACTTTCATGACATCCCTTTGAACATGAGCTTTCATTGCCCTGAAGACAACTCCTTGTGAAAAACCCTAAAAACACCCCTTTTTGCATTGGCGCGGGAATCCAGTTCAGTACCCGCACCAATGGGGGAAATCCTTCAAATAGGGCGCGCCAATTGGTGCTCTGTCTCAGAGTCACAGTCGCGCCAACCATTTTAAGGAGTTTTTTTTTTAAATAAATGGCAGAAGTTTCGTCCTAACTAATCCATAAACTAGCATCCAATTTGAGTGGGAGGTTTGGCTACGGATCTCCATGTAGAGGAAGTGGTTTGCCACCTCTCATGGAATCTTCCTTGAGGATAGGGACAATCCCATGATTATAGGGATCCCAACTCTCCTTCCTCCATCTATAAAAGCTTGCTCATCTCCTTTGCAAGCTAGTTCCCAAGAGCTATCAGAGCCTAATGCTGCAAGAGCCTTGATTCATTTCCTTAAGGCCAAATCCAAGCAAGGAGATTATTGTCGAGACATCTGAAGAGAGAGGCTTGTCCTATCCCCAATAGGCTTTTTCAAGACGTGTTCCACTGGCGACCCTCCGAAGGATAATTCAGCGTCAAAGCCAGGTTGTATCCTCCTTTGATTGATTAATGATAGGCGACTATTGGTTATGGTTCCACTCTTGTTTTTTATTATGATAATGAGTTATGTCTTCTCTGAATGCCATATAGTTGCATATAGTGGATTTTACACTTGCGTTTGTTGTGTTTCTTGCGTGTGCAGGTGTCCAGTCACAGAGATCGTGAGGATCATGATCTGCCAAAGCTAAGGAATGGGAGCGCTACTTTCTGTACAAGCGACAACGTTGGATTCCAGGTAAGCCTTCATCGCTAGTTGGTTTATTTGAAATTAGGAACCTGCACTATAGCATGTGACGATTGTTGCTAGACCCAGTCTGGGCTAGTAGGGATTGCCTCTGTCCGCAGAGGGGATTTACCTCTACAAAAAATTGGTGACTCCACTGGGGAATCGTCTAGCTTGTTGTTGTTCTGCTTTGTAAGCTACAGACAGAGCCTGAAGTTAGCCAGATAGCCTTCGAAACGCTATTGCTCTGCATTAGCGAAGTAGATCAAAGCTGCTTCAGTCAATCTCCAGTTTAGTTTATGAACTAAACACTTGGAGTATTGTCTCGTCTTTTCGGTTGTTTCTTAATTCTGCTTGCTTGATCAGCTCTTTTTGTGATTTTGGCTTTTGGTTAGCTTGATCATCACTGGTCTGCTTGTTGGATTTCCTATTTTTATTTTTCCATAGCAAACTCGACTGGCGCGCTTTACAGACTGACAGTCACACCCATTGGTGCAGGTTGCTAGTGTATTACCCACGCCAATTCGTATCTGGTGCTAGTTTCAGCCTCACAGTCACGCCAATCCTGTGAGGTACTAGGTTTTGCTCTGTTCTGAGCTTCTTGAGCTTGATCAGTGTGTTTGGTCTTGTCTTTTCGACTGCTTCAGTGTTCTGGAGCCTTGTTTGACTGGCTGTGACCTTCGTCCTTTGGTTGTTTGCTTGTTTCCATCGATTTCACATTCTAGCCCTAGGGCATCTAGGTGCTCTTGTGTGTCGAGCCTCCCTTGGGAGTTTTTTGGTTTCTATTTTTCAGTCAACCTTTTGATTTCTCCTCTGCATTCGTTTGGCGGTTTTTTATCATTTTATTGCGTTATTTGAGTGTTCGTTCTCTTCTTCATTCGAATTTTGCTTTGTCTCGCTTTGGGCCTAGATTACATGGTCCATTTGAGTTTTTTGGATTTTCTTGGTTTTGAGGGACTGTTTTGTCAATTTGAAGATCTGATTGTGTGTTTGCATTGAGTGAAATCTGCTTGTTTTTCTATTTCCTCATCACTTCTCAAATTGCTCTTTTCATTAGTTCTTATTTTGTTTAGTGCACTTTGCTATTAAACATTGAAAATACAAAAAAAATATCTTTTACTTTCAATTAGTTAGTGCAAATTAAAATCTTTTCGTTGTTATTAGTGATTAGTGACTTTGAGAGAAAAGTTTTTGGTTTCCATTAGCTGCATTAGAGACTTTGCTGGTTGTTCTCTGATCATTTTATTATTGTGTGAAAAGCTCTTAACTCTCTTGTAATTATCTTTCATCGAATGAAATGATATATTGTGGCATATAGTGTGCATTTAGGAGATTTCAGACATAACACTCGCTAAGGCCTGAAAACTGAAATGTAATTGAAGATAAACATTAAAATTTATTCAATTTACACTAAGGCAGCATTGAAACATTAACACAACATTTAGTGGTCTAGGCTAGAGACATGTTCCAGCGTCTTTAAACCTAGTAGTTGTCGTTCGCCTCTTGGCTTTAAACAGCACTAGTATAGACTTGTGCTCCCTATACCGTCGAGTATATAAAGGGAGACCCCACTAGGTTTCTATCCTTTATCCATAGGAAGCCGAGTCTGCTGCCCTATACCCATGATACACCAGACACATCATTCAGGGAGATTGCCTACATGTACATTAAGTCCTTGGTTGATTTCTTTTTCATTTTGAAACCAAGGTGTATATTGCAGTTCACAGTTATTTGGTACACCCTTTGCCTAGTATTCCTAAGTAGTCATTTCATCTTTTCTGACTCTTTAAATTTGAAAGGATCACCAAGTGCTTGTCCTTTCATGCTTGCTTAAAAACTAAAAGAGATAGAGTCACCTTTCATCCGTTTCTCGACTCTTAAAACATGAAACAGTGAAGTTTCTAAGTTTCAATGTGGTAAAATAAATCACCTGCGATCACACGCCCTGTTAGATTTTGCTTGTTGGCCATTTGATTGTGCGTCTTGACTCTTTTTCAGCCCATGTGTGTTGTGCTTGATCTTTTGTCATTGTTTTCACAGTGGCAGAACCTTCGGTTTCGTCTACTGGTAGTCCATATATGAATGATTCATCAGAGGCTTCTCAATCCTCTGTTGAACCCCAGAAGCCCATCGTTTCTGAGTTTCCCGACAGGGGACCGGTTTTGTCTGAGCTTCCCTTTGGAGGACCAGTTGAGTTCAATTGGCCCTTATCCGACCCTTGGTCTGGATTGGGAGTAGGTGAGCATTTCCCTCCTCTTACATCGGGTTCACCTTTTTTAGCTGCTGTTATTCCTCCTTGTCCTCGCCCTCTGTTACGAGATCTAGCGGCAGGTTCAAATATGAGTGATTCTCCTAGCAAAGAAATCCCCACGTCTGGTGAAGATTATCAGTTATTCCTTCGACAATTATTCCCAGAGGACAACCCTAAACCATCTATTATGTCATCACCTGGTCCCTCATTACCAGCAGGGTATAGATCCTTGGGTCAGATTATTGCCATCGCTGCCTCTATGGGGGTATTAGCTCCTTCTACGAGGCCGGTTGTTCCTTCATTGGGGATGTCTCCTAAGACACCCATTACGTCATCCCCTCAGGTCACTTCTGTACCCTCCAGGCCCACTGTCTGTGTGGCCGCATCTGCACCCGCTCTTACCACTCAGTCCGTAAGGACCACACTGCTTCCCGAAGATGTCTATATAGCATCTGCTATGCCGGAGAACATCTCTCCGGAGGAGTATCGATTTTCCTTGCAACAATCAAACCTCGACATTGGAAAACCCTCTCAAGATCTCAATCGCTCGTATTTTTCGCATTACGCATAGGATGGTACACCTGTGTACCTTTTTCCATATCAGTACGATGAGCATGGGAGCCCTTTACGTTTACCCGCTCCTGAGGCTCAATTTCATGCTCAGGGTTTACCATATAACCAGGCTGGACAGCCCTATAACTCGCAAGGGCAACATTTTCAAGGCCAACCTTCGGGCTAGCCTAGCTATCCTTATGACCCGCAGGGACAGCCTATACAGGGCTACCCTCTGGGCCAGCAAGGGCCGTTATACGGTTCGAAAGGACAATATTACAACCCTTTAGGTCAACTCATGCAGCCTCTCCCTGGAGTCCCACTTGGGCAACCTCAAGGACTCACAGGTCAACCGGGGTACAAACCTGGACCGGTATATGGACCTGGGGGGCAAGTCCAACCTTCTCAACCCATTCAACCTCAGTATCCTCTTGGTCCCAACGTTGCACATCAGCCAAGACAATATTATGGTCCTATTGCGGTTCAAACCAGTTATCAGCCACCACCTGGCTCCATTCCGCCACCAGGCCAACCGGCCAATCCGGCACAACTTGGTGTTCCTCCACCAAGCCAACCAGCCAATCCGGCACAACTGGCCTATCCGGTACAACCCGGTGTCCCGCCATCAGGCCAACCGGCCCATCCGGCACAACCTAGTGTTCCTCAACAGCCAGGTCAGCCTGCACAACTGGCACAACCTATTTATCCGGGTCAACCTGTTCAACTAGGGCAGCCAGGTCAGCCTACCCAACCAGGCCAGCCTGCACATCCTGTCAACCCTGCCCAACAATCGAATTATTCGATGCCACAACCAAATCAACTGCTGCACCCTAATTATCATGCTCAGCAGGGTCCCACCTATCAGCAACCCACTCAACCTCAAGGCGGTTACTATTCTCATGGTCAATATCGACCGAATTATAGCCAGCCCCAAGGTTCTAACTATTACTCTCAACAACCGGCTACACCTATGCTCAACAGCCAAATCCACATGCTGCTCAATCGGGGCCGACATATAATCAAGGTCCATACTCTGGTTATCAAGCCCCGTACACTGGTTACCAGCAACCCAATCAGACTGGTTATACGCTCTATACCCCCTATGGTCAGAATCCTACTGGACAGAACCCATGGGGGAAGGGATATTCTCAACCAGCGTGGAGTACAGCTACTGGTCCTTATCGAGGGCTAGGCATGCCGTTCAATCCGCAATTGCCGTTCTTGGCTACCTTGGAATTACCGGATGTTTCGAAATTAACTAATGATCTGATTCTGCACAATCCTTATTGGCCTCTGGTTCCAACCAAGGTACCTGGAAATTGCCCAAAATTTGAGGGTAAAGCTGGAGAGGACCCCCAAGCTCACGTAATGACTTACCATCTTTGGTTTTCATCCAACTCTTGGGTGGACGATTCGATTCGTCTACATCTCTTCCAGCGTACTCTTACTGGCGCTGCTTCCAAGTGGTATATTGAATTACCCCGTGGCATCTTTCAAGATTTCAATACGTTAGCCATGGATTTTCTGACTCACTTCCAGTTACCAATCCGTTACGAGGCTGGGATGCATCTCCTAACTTCATTGAAGTAGGATAAAGCTACGAACATCTCGGATCACATTCATGAGTGGCGACGTCGTCATAGACTGATCAAGTTTGATATACCTGATCAGCTACTAACTCATTGGTTCACCACGTCCTTTGTTAACAAAATTGCCTAAGATATTGCTATGGGGGCATGTGTGACTAAAGAACAAGCCATAGCACGTGCTCAATATCTTGATCTGGTATACTCTCAGTCTGGCACACTGTATGATATTTTGACTGATGCTTCACACCCAGGAACCTATAAAGCTCCACCTACCCCCACGGTGGATGGTGTTATTGGTTCCGTATCTCAGAATTATCGAAAATCTTCGAATGGGAGGCAGAAGTCCAATTCTTCCGATAATTCTGCTCTTCCTGCCCCTCCAGATTCTGGAAACTGCAGAGGTTAACGCTATTCAGGCTAATCCTATGGAAAAAGCCTCCGAAGGAAAAAAGAAGCGCAAAGGCAAATCCAAACCTGACACCCCAAAGTCAGAGTCTCCTAAGCCTCGTACTGAGGACGGTTCCCAACGTAAAACGAAGTACCCCTGCCTTATTTGTGAAGGAGATCATTATACCAAGGATTGTCCACGACGATATAAAATTAGTCAACTTCTCAAAGGCTCCAAAGGGACTCTGAAAGTTCTTAAAGAACCGTTCCCGTCTCAGCAGACCCAGATGGTTGAACAGCCTTCACCATCTGCACCATTTGGGTCCCAGGTCTTTATGATGAATGGTGCTGCACCTATCTCCATTGCTACGCGTTCGAAGGATTATGTTGGATCGCGCCAGGCAGTTGGGAAGGAAGTTGTGGATGGACCACCTCCCCCACCTGTCTCTGGTCCATTGGAAATTGAGAAGCCTATCACTGAACCTGTTGTGAGTCCGCCTCCTAAAGGTGTTTTACGAAGATCTTCCTACAACCCAAATGCCCGTGGCGCTCAGCACTACAGTATTGTTGAGGATTTGGCACAGGCGCCTTCTGCTGTGTATGCATTTGAAGTTCTTCAAGGTTGCCTGTCACAACGAAAAGCTTTATTGTCTGCAATCAGTGGGATCGATCCCATTGATTTTAGTCTTCTCACCTTCGACTTAGAAAATTTCACCCCCCGAATTCCACACCAAATCGCTCTTGTTATTCAAGTCGGGATCAACGGTCTTAACATCCATAGGGCCATTGTGGATGAAGGTTCTTATACCTGTGTCATGTCATCCGTTTGCTGTAAGGCCATTGGCTCTCCAGCCCTTTCATCATCTCCCAATGCCTTAGAGGCATTCGATGGTCGGGAATCGAAACCCCTGGGTGTTCTCGAGAGTTTACTGATTACCTTGCAGGGGAAGACAGTCAATGTAGAAGTATAAGTGGTTGATGCCAAGCTTAGCTACAATATACTTCTCAGCCGTAGTTGGACTCACGCCATGCTATGCATGCCATCCACCCTCTTTCGACTTCTTAAGTTCCCTCACGAGGGCAAAATCGTTAAGGTGGATCAGTTGTCTTTCTTCACATCCACCTCCGAGAACAACGTTCCTTACATGGATCAGATCCAAAATCCCCCTAACAGTATAGGACCCGGTCTCTTCAAAGACCCCGTCCTCATGGGTATTTTTCTCACACCACCACCGCACACTGCTCAAGTTAATATGATCTCTAGGTCTGACGACCGATGGCTCACCCCTTCGCTTGAGCAGGTGCTTGGTTTTGGAGAATCTATGCCCTTAACTCTAGTAGAGATTAATTATTGTGAAATCGTTGCCGCATCTGATCCTCCCCCTCCTCAGCATGCTCCCTCGAGCATGGCTTTAGATATCTATTCTCAATCCCCCTGGCTTGGTGAGGCCGACTCACTTTACCCTCTTAAAGAGATTTGTCCTTTTGATGAAGCCATTGTTGAAACAATGTCTCTTGAGGAGCTGCCTTGGAGTGATGGACATCATCGTTCCTATTTCATGCCCAGCCTGGGGGCAATGTCAGATTTTCTAGAGCGTTTTGCATCTCAGGTTCCCACTCCACCTCTCCAAATGCCCATATTGACACATGAGGTGCTTTCAGAGGGAAACCTGAGCAACATTACTCAAACTATTCCGATCGACATCTCCGTTAAACTGGGGATAGTTGAGAATATACACGTGGGAGTAACTTTTTCTCCTGATGAGATACGAGTTTATACTGATCTTTTTCGAGAATTCAGAGACGTGTTCGCTTGGTCCTATGAGGAAATGCCCAGGATTGATCCCAGCATAGTAGTGCACGATATTCCTACCTATCTTGGTGCGAAACCCGTGCGCCAATGCCTATGCCCGGTGCATCCTCGCAAAGCCACTGCCATTAAAGTAGAAGTTGAAAAAATTCTGAACGCAGGCTTCATTTACCCAATTCCCCTCATAGAATGGGTTTCAAATATTTTCCCTGTAGATAAGAAACAGGGTACTATAAGAGTCTATGTTGATTACCGTGATATTAATTGCGCCTGTCCGAAGGACAACTACTGCACTCCTTTCATAGATCAAATCATTGATGAATGTGCTAGGAGTGAGATTTATTCCCTAATGGACAGCTTTTCCGGGTATAATAAAATAAATATTCTACCTATTGATCAACACAAGACCGCATTCATCTGTGCATGGGGTACTTTTTATTATAAAAAGCTCCTGTTTGGCTTGAAGAATCTTGGAGCTACTTTCTAGCGTGCTATATATTATGCATTCCATGACATATGCCACATCGTTCAGCCTTATCTGAACGATTTGCCAGCTCACTCATCTCGGCGAGAGGACCACCGAAAACACCTGCGCCAGATTTTCCTTCGCTGTCGACGCTATAATATCCGGCTCAACCCTCACAAATGCGTCTTTTGCGTGGATTCTAGCCGTATTTTGGGGTTCATAGTCTCCAAGGACGAGATTCACCTCGATCCTTTAAAGGTCAAGGCCATTGTCAATCTCCCATCACCCTCTTCGTTACATCAATTACAGATTCTGCAGGGAAAAACTAACTTCCTACGACGCTTTATACTGAACTATGCGGAAGTGGCCAAAGGATTCATGCATCATTTAAAGCAGAACGTTCCCTTTCGTTGGGATGAGATTTCTCAACAATCCTTTGAGAAGCTTAAGACGTTACTTGTTAATGCTCCGTTTCTTCGGCCTCCAAACTATCACCGTGATTTCACTCTATACTTGGTCGCCGCCTTTAGCACCATAGCTATGGTTCTGGTGCAGGATGAAGATAATGGAAACGAACACGTTGTTTACTATCTATCACAAAATCTTCTCAACACAGAAACACGTTAAGCTCACGTCGAGAAGCTAGCTTTAGCAGCTGTACAAGCTGTGCAACGTTTTCGCCACTACATCCTGTTGCGTTCTGTAACCGTGTTTTCAGATTGCAACCCCATGACATATATTCTATCTCGACAATTACTGGGGGGGAAATAATCTAAATGGATCGTTATCCTTCAAGAGTTCGACTTAGAGTTTACTACTACTAAGTCGACCAAATGACTGGTTTTCGCGGATCTCATTTGCTCCCTCCCGACATACTCCACACCCTCTCACACTGAAGATCATATCCTGGATGAAACCCTCTTCCTTATCAGTACTCGTGACCCATGGTACGACGACATTATTGTGTATCTTCAAACATCGACGTTCCAGTCTGAGTTGACCAAATATGCCCGACGTCATATTCGGTATCAGTCTCAACCCTACCGCATTGTAGGAGATACATTATACCGGGTTGGAGTAGATTCGGTGCTCCACCGGTGCTTAACGTTGGAAGAGGCTGAAAGAGTCTTGAATGACTGTCACATGTCCGGATATGCCATCTCCCAGAAGATTCTACGTGCAGGCTACTTTTGGCCATCGATATTCAAAGACTGCATTATTTCAGTCTGAAAATGTCATGCGTGTCAGGTTTTTCAACGCAAGATGCGCGCATCGCCTCTCCCTCTGCACCCTGTCATTACCGTTAGCCCTTTCGCAAAATGTGGCGTAGATTTCATGACGTGTAACCCTCATTTGGCTGGGGGGCATGCATATATAATCGTCGTTGTCGACTACTTTACTAAGTGGGCCGAAGCGATGCCTACACTAGCCGCCGATGGTAAGATAGCTGCCCAGTTTATTTTCAACCACATTATTGCATGTTTCGGGGTCCCTCAGGCCATTCTTACCGATCATGATACTCACTTTCGAGATTACATGATGGCCGAGCTGACATCAAGATTGGGATTACGACACGATAGCTCAATGCCATATTACCCCCAGGCAAATGGCCAAGTTGAGGCTGTGAACAAATTTTTGGTCACAATGCTTCAAAGAATAGTTGGAATTCATAAGTCCAATTGGCACCTCCAATTGTTCTCAGCTCTATGGGCATACCGGACGTCAGCAAAGAGTGCAACTGAATTCACACCATTCCAATTGGTGTATGGTTTGGAAGCAACTCTTCCGGTTGAGTGCGAAATTCCTTCCTTAAAGTTGGCTGTGGAAATTTTACCCGACACTTCCCCTGAAGAAGAGAATCTCTTGTATTTGGAATGGTTGGATGAAACCCGCTGCTTGGCTGCCTTAGTTATTGAGGCACAGAAAAAGTGGGTCAAAGCGCAC
Source organism: Pinus albicaulis (assembly GCA_034641835.2). NCBI lineage: Eukaryota > Viridiplantae > Streptophyta > Pinopsida > Pinales > Pinaceae > Pinus > Pinus albicaulis. The sequence goes on from CM076579.1 coordinate 89,689,462, forward strand.
TTTGATCAATCAGTCTCTCCACGTTCCTTTGTCGAAGGGGACATGGTCCTCCTATACGACCAAGTGCATGAAAAACTCGGGGTAGGAAAGCTCCAACCGATGTGGCATGGGCCCTACATAGTAAAACGAGTATTGAAAAATGGGGCTTATGAGCTCATTGATTATGAAGGAGTTCCGTTGGCGCAGCCTAGAAATGGGTTGTACCTTAAGAAATACTACACTTGAAGTTATTTTTAGTGTGGTGTGTGTACATAGGTGTGTATATTAATTTGCGTGCATGTGTGGTGTGGTGTGTGATGTAAGAATATTTCTGCTGATCGGGTCTTCCTGATTGTGCAGATGTCCACTACTCCGTTTGTGGGTTTCGCGGATGGTGCCTCCCACAGTACCAGGAATCTGTCTTCGGCAGCCTAGGTAATTTATGTTCCTGATGGTGATTTGGTTAACCTGCAAGGTGTATGTCTGGGTCCTACTACAAATAATATCGCGGAATATAGTGTTGTATTCGAATTATTAACCGAGGCTGTTGACCTTGGCATTCGTTAATTACTTATGTATCTAGACTCACAACTTGTAGTATTGCAACTTAACGAACATTATTCAGTAAGAAATCCATCCATTTTACGTTTGTATCTGCGTATTCGTCTGCTGGAAAGAAATTTTGACTATATTACATATCAACACATACCAAAAAATATGAATACATTAACAGATGCAGTAGCTAATTTGGTTCTAGATAGACATTTGCACAATTTATAAACAAGAACATCATCACATGTAAAAATATCCATCCAGAAATAGGTATGTATATATATATATATATATATGTGTGTGTGTGTGTGTGTGTGTGTGTGTGTGTGTGTCGAAATGTTTACATAGTGTGCATCACATAAAATCAAAAAATATACATGTTCGTCTTAATACATCCGGAGACGACATGTCTCTCAAAAATATGCATGAAAGAAGCCCTAGGTGTATAATCTGCATGGTGCCCATGGTAACATGATACGGCGCGCACTAAGCGTCTCAAAATTCGGTGGAGGCGACTAGGCACTCCCACCATATGTCTCTGATACGCCATCGGGACATCTGCCAGCCAGGCGTAGTCTGGAATCCCCCGGGCGATCCCCTCAAGGTTCTAGATCAACTCTCCTCCCTCAGCACCCTCCGCCTGAGGATCCGCTACGGGCTGAGTTCTTCGTGCAATAGGAGACATACCGGCAGGTCTCTCTGGGCCGACATCTGCATACATATAAAACTGTTGTTAGAACGGACATGTATTACCAAAAAATCATAAAACATAAAAATAAAAAAGACAGGTCATACCCAACTCCTCGTCCCAGTCAACCCCCTCCGGGAGCGGAATATCGAGATCTCCAATGAAATCGGTCCCAGCATAGGGCCATTCCTCGACCATAATCAACTAACGCTATAACCATCCAAAAAACTCTGGCTTCCAAGACATCTGTTGGCCTCCTCCTGACCTGGGCATAAGTGTTGCCCAACGAGCCATCCTCGGCTCTCTTGGTATCAGCTCAGCAAAAATGGCCCCTTGGCCCTGGAAGATAGGTAGTCATTCCAGGATGAACGATACCAAAATGGAACCATAGCGAAACTGCTTTTGTTTGACTTGCTTGCATCTTGTCAGCTACCTCTTGATATTGGTTGTCACCACTGTAGCCCAATCGAATAGTGTAGGACTCATACACTTAGAGGCTAGTATGAGTTGGGCTTTGGTTGCCTCATGTGGAGCTTGTGATTCCGCAGCTCGTGTAATGGTGTGTAGGACTACTTTGAGTGCTAGATCACGGACAGTGTGGATGTCCACCTTTCCACTTCCCAATCCGATTCGTGCCCCTGGGCACACCCTCGCCATTACCTTCTCCATATTTTCTCCAGATGGTCTGCTACCTATCAAGATGGGCACCGGACCTCTGCATGACAGGCCGATTATGAAATATACGTCAAAAACCTCAAGTTCCAACACTTGGTCCCGAAGCTTAAACACTTCTTCATTTTCATCCCATATACTGACGAAGTATTGTAGTAGCTCAGGTTGAGCTTGTAAGCAGGGCGTCAGGAAGAAATTTTTGAGTCCACAGTTCTTAAGTGCATTCATACAAGCTTCATTATCCATAGCGAGTTCATCCTCTTCCCCATGCTCCCTCTCCTTCCATTCGATCACCATTATGTCTGAGTAACCTGCATCAACATGATAAAAAAGCCTCGATTAGATCTCTCTTATGCTTGGAATTTCATTTGGATCGCTCGAAATTTGAAAATTTAAAGCAGAAAATTGAGTTCTGTCATTGGCACGGCCCCTTTGTAAGCAAAAGGCCATTGGCGCGGGTCTGTACCCAATACCCGCGCCAATGGGCGAAGCCCTAAAATTTTAAAATTTTTCCACAAAAGTCTAATACTTAATGGAAATATCTTAAAAATGGATCGAAATGGAGTTCAAGGAAGCACCCCTTACCTAAAAAAAACGAGGATTTGAATGATAGCCCGGATCAGTCGCAGTCGCCGTCAGAAGTCTACACACAAATGGACCATTGTTGCTCTCCAATGAGGTAAATAGTAAAAGTAATTTTGTTTTTACCATTTGAGACTTATAACTTTTTGAAATCTAATTAGGTTTTAAAAGTTATTTTTTATTAATATTTTAATATATTTTGTCAAAAATGGATTTTACACTTGCCTTTATGTGCAACAAAAGGTCTTTACGCAACTTAAACGGTGACACGAGTTGTATTTTATACTTTTTTCAGACTCGGTAAATACATGAAAAATTCATTTTGGAGTCATCTTTCAGCTCTTTTCTGACTCTCTAAACATGAAAATATTTCCAAGTTCCTTTTCATTTCGATCTCGTTAAAGTGGACACGAAATGACATCTACCCAGTATACGTTTACCCCTTTTTCAGGCTGGGATAGATTACTTACAAAAAAGGAATACCCTAGCCTATTGCGACTAGGAGGTTTTCTCAGATTTTGTTTTCTACCTTTTCGGATTTGAGGAACTATTTACGAAAACGGACCTTTGGAGTTTACTTTTTCGCTATCTTTTCAAACTCTCTAAACATGAAAAGACGCCGAGTTCTTCCTTTGTCAAACTCGTTAAACGCCGATGACATTGGATTCAGTCGAAATGATGGTATCCGAGTTCCTCCTTCCTAGGGCTCGTTAAATGTACTAGGATGGGCTTATATAGCGAGCATATGGTATCCTCTTCAAGCTTGTGTAAACATAAAGAGGTACTCGCCAGGAATGGTGGGGAAAATGGAACCAACATCATTGTCCTGTCGATAGTATGTTGCTCTTGAACATGGCACTTGTCTGCGTTTATGTCGAGTTGGGGACATCTCATCTCATTTTTTCACTTTCCTCTGTGGGTTTGGGTGATCCCTTTTGACCTCTCATGTGCTCATTGCCTTGCCATCATGACCTCTGATCTTTTGATGTCAAATACTGCCAAATTCACTGTCATGCCATTTATATGTTCAAGAGAAGTGGACCTCTGCAAGTATTAACCTTCCTCTGATTCTCATCTGATCGTAAAAACATTATGTTCCTCTGTCTCGCGTCGATGATGTGGGAAACACTGTAGCCCACCTTCGATCAAGGTCACTTCTTGTCGACTTCAGCTCATTATCCAGGAAGATGATTTAGAGACTCCCTTCTGGTACCTTGGAGCCTACATGCCTCAATGGCAGGTTCTTTGCGTTCGACGTGAGGTTCTCATTATTGGCCTCTGATCGAGTGATTCTACGGGTATTCGACACCAGCTCATTGATTCACATGCCATAGATTGTACCTGTAGTACCTTGAGGACCATTGTCATTATTGGTGGTACCTCTCGCGTCTGTTAACAACTTTCATCACTGGCTGGTAATCAGAGGATGTTCTTGCACGTTCGACTTCAGTTCACTTATTCACATGCTTGAACTTGTACTTTGTTCGGATCGAGATGGAGCACAAGACCCTGGATTTTGTCTGTTATAATCCAGGCTTCAATTTTGTGGATTATTATGATTAGTTAGATGACTCACTTATTGGATGGTTGTGACCATACCTGAGTCTATTTATCGATCCTCACTTGATGGCTACGTCCATGCCTCGGATCTGGATTATTACATACTCTGTTATGGATGGCTGCGCCCATACCACATATGTATCATGTAATTGAGATATCAGTTGTATTTCTCTATGCAGGTTTTCTGACGGCAGTGTTTTCAGTTGGAAACGTTCTCGTAAGGCATTTCACCCCTCTCTCTCTTTCGGGCCTCATGCTCTAGGGGGCATCTGTTACACATCAATTTGTCACCGTCCCTGCAATTCCCCATCCCGCACAATTGGAAGGCTCATTCCGTGACCTGTGAGCAGTGACATGACTTCAAAACACTTTCATGACATCCCTCTGAACATGAGCTTTCATTTCCCTGAAGACAAATCCTTGTGAAAAACCCTGAAAACACCCCTTTTTGCATTGCCGTGGGAATCCAGTTCAGTACCCGCGCAAATGGGGGAAATCCTTCAAATAGGGCGCGCCAATTAGCGCTCTGTCTCAGAGTCGCACTCGCGCCAACCATTTTAGGGAGTGTTTTTTAAAAATAAATGGCAGAAGTTTCGTCCTAACTAATCCATAAACTGGCATCCAATTTGAGTTGGGAGGTTTGGCTCCGGATCTCCATGTAGAGGAAGTGGTTTGCCACCTCTCATGGAAGCTTCCTTGATGATAGGGCCAATCCCATGATTATAGGGATCCCAACTCCCCTTCCTCCATCTATAAAAGCTTGCTCATCTCCTTTGCAAGCTATTTCCCAAGAGCTATCAGAGTCTAATGCTGCAAGAGCCTTGATTCATTCCCTTAAGGCCAAATCCAAGCAAGGAGATTATTGTCGAGACATCCAAAGAGAGAGGCTTGTCCTATCCCCGATAGGCTTTTTCGAGACGTGTTCCGCTGGTGACCCTCCGAAGGAGAATTCAGCATTAGAGCCAGGTTGTATCCTCCTTTGATTGATTAATGATAAGTGACTATTGGTTATGGTTCCACTCTTGTTTTTTTATTATGATAATGAGTTATGTCTTCTCTAACTGACATATAGTTGCATATACTAGATTTTACGCTTGCGTTTGTTGTGTTTCTTGCGTGTGCAGGTGTTCAATCACAGAGATCGTGAGGATCGTGATCTGCCAGAGCTAAGGAACGGGAGCGCTACTTTCTCTACAAGCGACAACGTTGGATTCCAGGTAAGCCTTCATTGCTAGTTGGTTTATTTGTAATTAGGAACCTGCACTATAGCGTGTGACAATTGTTGCTAGACCCGGTCTGGGCTAGTAGGGATCGCTTCTGTCCACAGAGGGGATTTACCTCTTCAACAGGTTTGTTTCTCTTGTCACTCCCCTACTGCCAAAATATGTGTGAGGAGTAATTATGTAGAGTAGAGCTCAATGTTTAGTTCTTGGGGTTGTTGCCAACCTCGGAAGGGTGGGTAGCAAGAGCGAGGGGCTCGAGAGAGAGGATGACCCAAGAATACTTCTGAAATATGCATGCATGAGCATTGGGAAATCAGGGAGGGTCTAGCAATTGTGCATATGTGCCTCCATCAGCAATAGAAGGAGGTGTTGGATATGCAATAACATCAAATCGAAAATAAGGAGTGATTTTTGGAACTAGAGGATGAGGTGAATGCGTTGAGATAGGAAATTGAGAAACTAAACCTTAAAAGGGTTTAGAATAGCCTAAATACTAATAAAGGAGCCACTGGGCTAGATGTCAACATTCCAAGTTTGATGGAGGTGTTAAATGTTTTTTCTGTTACGTTTCATGTTGGTTTTTTGATGGCATACACTACATGCAGATATTTACTTAATGAGTACTGCAGAATATATAGCCATAGGCTGATAGAAAGGGGAATTGTTTTTGGTCTTTTGGTAAAAAATACTCTAGGAAGGGAGGAAGAAAATGTATTAACAGAAGCCCTTAGAAGGCTCAGAAATTTGATGTAAATTTACTGATTTTATCAACGTGTACAGGCACGGTTTATATATAAATCTACTACTGTTTCTTGTTAAAAGAAATATTACTATAGAGAACTATAAATATAATAGTCTAACTATTAATATGAATAAATGTTAATGGTATAACTATTATTATTTTTTTGTAAGCTTGGTAGGACTACATCTTCAACATGTCCAATATATCACCCCGATCAGGACGAGGAATTGAACCAGTGACTTCACATCAAGGAGTGACTTAACAGAGAACCCGATGACAGTCTATCGAAGACCCTATGGACGTTAATGCCAAAACTATTCTTTGAAGCCTTCTTGTAATATTCTAAAAAAAATGTCTTTTTTTAATTATTTTAATATTAGTTTCTAATTAGTATCAATAACGTTAAACGTTTTTAACATGATAAATAATGTTAAATTTGTTTATGAGGCATGTTTAACATGTATATCATTAAAATGATAAATAATATTTAACAACATTATGATTTTTGTTTCATATCCTTTATCATCTTAATTATGTTAATATTTTTCATCTTTGTAATATAATGATCAATATTATTGTGGTTCTGGGAATCCCTTAATTTCTTTAGGCATAAAGAGATTTGTATTTTTATACCATATGAGATTATTAAGCTAACATTTTCTTGACTTCCATTTAAGATTTGTGTTCAACAAAATGTGACATGGATTTTCTGTTACCTTCATACATGTGAAGACTTGTGGCTAACACATTTCAACAAATGAATAAAAGTAATATATATTTGTGTATGTGTGGGGAAAAACATGGGCTCATGAATTTATTGAGTGAATTGTATTAATGGATAATAATATTCCTGCATAATAATAAATTTATGAGATATTCAAGAGTAATAATATATATTAGAACATAATATTTTTTATTAAGAATGTGTGTGGGGTACTTTTTGTTACTCTCACTTAGAGACTAGTTTGTTTTCATCACATTGGAAGAAATGAATTAAAAAAAAATAGAGAAGGAAAATGATAGATGATAGATAATAGACTCTGAAAAAAACATGGGTTTATAAAGTGCTTGAGTGAACTATCTATTATAAAACATTGCCGCATAATGTAATAAATGGTTGAATTGAAATTAATATGACATTGTCATGAAATAGAGGATTTAAATTTAAAATTCATCTAATACAATATCCAAATGAGATAAGTGATAAACTGAAAAAATATATTATAATAAATTGATAAGAAGTGTGTTCATAAAGTGCACAAGTGAAATGTTATAAAACATTTTTGTAGATTTAAAATGATGAAAAATAATGTTGAATTTAAAAATATGTGTCATTCTAATATTTTAAACCAAACATACGGTTTACATTAATGCCACGAAAGAAGATAACATTCGAAATAGTAAAAAAAATTATGTTAAAGATAGACACAAGGATGTTTGAAATGTTATCACGTATTTTGAAACATATTGAAAAAGTTAAGAAGGTCACTTTAAATTTAATGTAATACTAAAAATTCACATTAAATTTAAAAATTGATGTTAAAATTTGAGCCCCATAGGTTATAAAAGTCTCGTATATGATAAAGATAACATATCTTATTCTAAAATGAAACCAAACTAGTGAAAAACGCAACAACCGTTGACATTAGCTGTTACCTGAAAACCACATTGTATATGAAACCACTATCATAAGTTGCCTTCCATCATCCATTTTATAAAAGGATGATGCGACTTCCACACAATGATCTTCATCCTAGATAAAATTTTAAGTGTTTCATCGAAAAGATGGCATGGACATCCACTTCTAGTAGTAATGAGATTTTGAATGTGTGCAATGTACTCTTCTTGTATAGTGATATCACACTTATAAATAAATAAGTTTTGAAGAATATATAATGTCTATAATTATAAGGGAATAAAATAATTATTAAGTAAATAGATCAATTAAGGAGAAGAACAAATATCTAAACAAAATGAAAAGAAACCATTATAGAAAATTGTGAATATAAATATAGAATGAAAATTGGGTAAATAATAGCATATTTCATTCATCTATAGAAAATGTAAAGTCTCACTCTAATTGAAGAAATACAGCTTTAGATATATAAAAAAAGTGGATATCCTAGAATTTTATTAAAAAATTATTGAAATGTGTTCAAATTATTGAAATCTACAAGAAAAAATATTAAAAATTATTTAGATCATTTGAAAATTATAGAAATTTATTAAAAATTATTGAAGATATATATGTTACATGATATGGAGTTAAGTAATTACTCTTATTTCTTTCAAAGTGTAATTCAAGTACTATTTTTCATTTTGGAATGACACTCAAAGACTCTTGATATAGCTATAAAAGTTAAACCTTGCCTCTCTTTATTGCTAATATTAATAGTATCTCATTCTAAATTCAACCCCTCTGAGGGCACATGCCATATTGAAAGGTATTTTTTTGTGATTTCCTCTAATAACAGGTGTTATAGGTACACCATTTGGAGAAGTTTTGTGAAAAGAAACACCTATGTACTTATAAAAATAGTCGTAGTAAACAATGGAACATTAGGGAAATTTTGAGGTCTAAAATGGGCCTCCTAAGGAAATTATAAAATAATAGTGGAAATAATAAAATAAGATTTGATTACATCATCAAATTTTAGAGGGAAAAAAAACTACTTTTTCAACTTATCTCCCTATGGGTTTACTCAAATTTGAAGCGGGAACACTCATTGGATGCATAATTTGATTCCTCATCTAAGGAAAAACCATGCTGCAGACTTTCGATGGAAACCATGTTCCTTAAATAATAATTTTAAGAGGATCATGGTTTCCATATTCAATAGAGTAGCATAAAATGATCTCAAAAGAAAGTCATTTTTCTAATAAGGAATATGGTGACACATTTATGTTCCCAATTGAGATCTCATTAACAATATCTATAGATTGGGAATGTTTTATAAAATTAATAGATTATTATATAACATCATCTAAGATCATTTATTTCTCCCAATTACAACCTATATCGAATTCCTTTTGACCAATACTATGGAGGTCATAAATGTTGACATTATTTAAAGAAATTATCTATGACATAATCTACCACTTGTCAAAATCCTCTTCAACATTAGCTACCTGCATGAGGGATTCACCATCTTCTTTAGTTATTTCATATGCAAAAGGGGCTCGATCAACATGCCATGGGTGATATATTAATTTCCTCCAATTCTCAATGATCACCACACTTTAAAGTCCTACATCTAAAGGAATGTTACAAAATGGTGTATACAAAAGAAACTTACTACAATAAAATGTCTCAAAATATTATAAAACCTCATTTGGAATAAGATAGAAATGTGACCATAATCCAATAATTGCATGGAAATCTCTATGTTTCCATGGCTATTTCTTGTCGTTGGCATTAAATGTCTAAGGTCATTAAATGTCTAAGGTATTTCTATTTATATCATAGAAACATGTTCTAAAAATTTAAGTTGACTTTGATATACTTGAAAAAAACTATTTTGGCTCAAAATTTGATGAGAATCCACTTATAGTTTATGGAATGATTTTTTTCCCAACATTCATTTTTTACTACATCAAATAAGAGGTACCTTTAGCAACATATGATAAGTTTCTTCTACTCCAATATCATGATCAATAAACATTTATGCAAGGAACCTTTTGTAGAAATTTGGATCTTCACATCCACTTGTGTTTGCAACTCTTTTTAACATTTCTTGATCACCTTTAAACCTATTTTCTACATTTGAAGCATAGTTTGAAATATATTTCAAGAATACTCGTTGAGAAACAATTCACTGAGAATCAAGATTTTCTTGCACATTGTGAGAAGATCAACGTTGTGAACATTCAGTCGAGCATCATTACATGTAGGATCATATTTAATTTTCCCTTTCTCATCTATGAATAATATATACTCATCATGAATATTCCATGGATCATTGTAGTGACATGCAAGGATAAACCCCTATTTTCATGAACAAGAGTCAACACTAGTCTTTGTATATCTATGAACACAATTCTATAAATGCTCATAACCTTCATGAGGATTGCAAGAAAAAAATTGAAGTGTTAAAAAGGTAGGGATCATCATTGAAGCTTTGAGGAACCATTATGTTTCAACAATGGATGTCACATGGATTCCAAGTTGTTACATAATTGTCAAAGATTTTTTTTACAACAGGCACATTAGAAATTTTAGACCAGTCCAATGTTTCCATGTTTGGAGCACTTGGAAACCATAATAAACTACATATGTGGGTTTAACCTCTATGTTTCCACTCATACCTATATAAAATAAAGATATAGAAAGCAATAAGAATAACACAAAAATGTTCCAAAATCATAAAGTAGGAAAGAAATGAAATGAATATGGACCTATACCAAGAGCCTTTAGCTCCAAGATATTTTTGAAGCTCTAATTCATGAAATATAGTATCTTTGGTGCATATACATGGAAAATATATGGGTAATTGGATAACATTTGCAATGTTTTTTATGTTTATTTTGTGGATGATAATGTGTTTATGAAGGCATTAGATTATGTAAGTCTTGCTACTTTGTGTCAGCTACACTTAAGTAAAGAAGAAATTTTGGGAACCCAATTGGGTAATCATGTTAGTGAGTTAAGTATGAAACTTTTCTCCAAATGGCCCTTGTACTCGTAGGAGAAGAAAAAAAATGCACTAGTTTCTTAGCTAAGTTATTAGCAAGTAAATTGTTGAGTTGTTAGGACACGTTCTAAATAATTGTAGGTGCATTTTCATGAATTTTATTTTTCACGAAGAAGAAGGTTTTTCCTTGGTTACGATGATTCATAATCACACTCAACAAGAAATCTCAAAATCGAGGTTGGATTCCAAATATTTTATCCAAATATATAAGTATATGTATACCATATTTAGGTATTTCAACATTACAAATACATGGTGTTAGCCTCCCATAAACTTTTTGACAAGAAAATAGGGGGCTAAAATGTTATTGAGCCTTCAAGGAATGCATTTCCCCTGAAAACACATCATCCTTAAAGTCTCCTTGTGCCTTCAGTCACTATTCAGAAGATGTTATCTTTGCAAAGTGATGTCCATGCCTTCAGAGAAGTTTTCCGCAACATGTTTAGTGACATATCATCTTCCAAGAATATCCATCAGAAAGAGCTCGAAAAGAGCTTTCCAACGGTATGCTACACTCTCAAAACTGACTTCCAGATTGAATTCTATGCCTAAGTGAAGTAAAAGCCTTTATACCCTCATATACCCCCTATTTCCCCATTTTTCCTTAAACTTTGTTCTATTAAAGTTTTATATCCCTTTAAGACCCCTTTTCCCCCTTTCTGATTATAAATCAAATTACAAATCGTTTAAATACATATGAGATGGATTTACAAACCGCTTCCCCAACCATACCCCATAGAGACTTTATAATAAACAAATATTAACGTTTATTATAAGTCTCGCCCCTTAACCACTTCCCCTTTCCATACCCATAAACTTCATAACAAAGTTATATCATATATATAACCCCACCGCTTTATAAATCATAATCGAAAAAATCTTTTCAATCGCATGTCTTATGTTGAATGCTCCGATCACTCCAATCAAAACCAAATGCGATTTCGATTGATCGCGACATTCTCCGATCATTGCAATCACACCATTCCTAGATCCATTGATCGCAAGTCCTTCTCCGATCATCGCAATCGCACCATCCCCCAATCCATTGATTGCAAGTCCTTCTCTGATCCTCCGATCGCTCCGATCCCTCGATTGCTCCGATCCTCCGATCGCTTCTCTCCTCCGATGGACCCAATCACGCCCGCTACTCCAATTGATCGCATCACAAATTTGTTCTCCCGATTGCAATTACAATTATCCCCACTTTCGACCTCCAATTGTGATTGATCTCGGGCCCACCGTACCATACATCCGCCCGTTCATATAATAAAGGGCTTTTCCCCTTTCTAAATTGGAAATTTGTTATATTTCGTTTTTACAAAGGTTTTTCCATTCCCCTTTCCCATCGCATCGGAAGTTTTATGTGTATCATTCCATTCCGCCCATCTCCCGATTCCGATTTGCGATTATGATTAACCCCTTGGGCCCACCATAATACTTCCGCCCGTTCATAAATAAGAGGCCTAGCCCTTTGTTAATCCAAAGAATTTGGTTATATTTGATTATATACAAAGGATTTTATCCCCAATCGCATCGGTGTTTCATATATATATCACTCTGCTTTCCCCGCTCCAGTTCTGATTGCGATTACTGTTTGTTATGTTATATCCCTCCCTCACCTGATTCAGATTGTGATTTATGTGGGTCTTGCCTACTCCCCTTCCCCTTTTCCATGCAAAATAGATTTTTCCGTTCACAAAGGCGTAATTTCATTTCAGTTTTATTTCAACGGAAAATGGAAAGTCTGAAAGTTTGAGGTCTGAAAACTCAGAAGTAGGGTCACAGGAATCAAGGCGCAGTTTGAAGACCAAATGCAACACACAAAGGGTCATATCTTCGTTTTAATATTAGCAGAACACATTCCTCCAGGAAGGACATTTATCTACATCATTCTTCATATCTCCTCAAGCCCTGAAACAGATGAAAGACACTGAAATAAGCTTCTTAAGACTGTCAGAGTTGTAGTAATGGAGGTATGGAGAGACCTGCGGACCTTCTCATCCAGTTTATCATTTCCAGAAGGCTAGCGTAGAATACCAAACACCAGAAAGGACTTCAGAGGCATCAAGAGGTCAATCTCGACCTGACAAAGACTCCCCAAGTGGCTTACACAGTACTTACAGTGATGCAAACTGCCATTAAGTAGAGTGGGCTCGGACCTTTCCACCACTTTGTCTTAATGAGATCCATTTAATATTCATCTAATCATATTGTTATCTTATCCTATAAGAATTCCCAAGAATGTATTGTAAAGGTTTTTGTTCGGCTGCTGCCATTGTAGTTAGAGGGATTCAGTTTTGACTGTTAGAGCAGTTTTGGGAGGGATTAGCAGAGTAGTTGTTATGTAGTAGGCTAGGAGGAGAAGTCTGCACTGTAACAGCCATTGAGCTCAGAGTATGTGACTAGTTTTGCATCAATTAATCAAGCACATTTCACAGGATCCTGGTCTATTACTATTGGTGATGTTTTTCTAACACTGTTTATTACAGTTTTGTTGCTGTTTCATTTTCTGCTAGCTTGCATCAAAAATATGGCATATGATTTACCCTTGTTTGGTACCTTATGTCTCTGTTGTCCTTCCCTTAATGTTTTCTGCTGTATGTGTTATCTAAGAGTAAATTCAGCTAATTTAACCAGTGTAGCGGTTCCATATGTTGTTAGCTGATGTATGAACTAGAGTTTTTTTGCTTGGATATTCTTGCTGGTGTCAAAGCATTGAAGGTTAAAAGCCCTTCTCTGATCTATAGACCCTGGCTCTGTTAAAATTATCTCTATTTTCCCTTGGAGCATGCTAAATCTGACCTGGAGTTAGATGATCTCTGGTCCGATCTATAAGCTACCCCTTTGTCCCTCCATCGAAAGCTGCCTCTGAGTATGTCCAAGTAGGTCTGGAGTTAAATGACCTCTGACCTGATCTATAGATAGAAATTGGGTGTCTTTCCTTCTTTCACTTTCAATACTTAATGTTCCATCCCATCATCTATCTAAAAGATCCTTTAGTGTAGATGACTTGCCCTCTGAAAGCCTTGGCTAGTTTTTGCAAGTAATTCTCCTTTCATGACTCCATAGCCCAATGGATGGCACTTTCTTGACCTGTCCCCTTTACTGAAACATCCTCCTATTTTGTTCCTTTCCTTCCATTACTTTCTCAGTCTGTGATCTCATGATAAACCCAGCAACCAACCAACCAAATCATTTTAAACCTACCCTTGTGCTTCATACCTAGCCTAACATCTCATTTGAGCTTCAAAGATATATATCACTCTTTTTTTTATTGGAGAGATCCCTCTCCGGGTCCAGGAGGGCTAGATCCTAGGCCCCCAAAGTGGTTCCGATGTTGTCTCATCTTTTAGTCTTGCCAATCTGGCCAAAACATGGGAACCCCAACATAATGGTGACTTCGCTGAGGAATTGAGTGCATTTCACCTTAAACATTCTTAGGCACTCAAAGACCCAAGATCTCTGGTTAGATTGGAATTCTATTGCTGATGGTGGACAACATCCTACTTCAACAATCATATACATCCACCTGGCAACTGCACACTCCATAACTCTCAAAGACTCCACTAGAGGAAGAACCTAAAATATGGCCAGACCTCATAGAAGGATAGAACACATGGGTTGGATTTGGTTTAAAGAATTCATTGTCTTTGTCTACCACTATGTTCTGTCCTACTTTAAGCCTAATCAGGTGTACAAAGATGTGACCCATAATGAATGTGGGAAAGATCTCAAGTCTTAGTCTTCAGACCATGAGGAGACCTGTACTCCTGTGAAAGACCTCATGGAACAAGAGCCTCATGTAATATCCCCCACTCCTAAAGAAACCGCAAGCAGTCATGAGCCTCTTGTTGCACTACCACACGCACAAAGGTCATAGAAAGATACAAGCCTCTGGTTTTACCTCTTCTCTTCCAACCCCTTCCTGCAGAACTTATAAACCAGCTGCCTCTTTTCAATGGAGAAAATAAAAGGACCATTGCTGAAGAAAATGTTCAAAACCTTGAGGATTTACTTGAACTATATGAAATAGAAGAAGATGATGTGTGCATCAGAATGTTTGCCTTGTCATTACAAGGAAATGTTAAGAGTTGGTTCAAAGGCCTGCTAGAGGCAAGCATTTGCAGCTTTCATCAATTTTCTCAAGTTTTCCTTGATAAGTGGGCAGCCCCAAAGAATGCTCTCCTCATCCTAAAAGAGTATCAAAATTTGAAAAGGCATCCAGGTGAGTCAGTACAAGAATTTTCAGCCAGGTTCAATAAGGTATATCATGCAATACCTTCTAACATAAAACCACCTCTAGGATGTGCCCTAGTGGATTATCCGAGTTCTTTTGACCCCGAGGTGGAATTCCATATAAGAGAAAGAGAACCTTCGAGCCTTGAGGAAATGCAGAATATAGCAGTCACTGTCGAATACAACATAAAGTGCAGGGAGGAAAGATTAAAAGCAGCAAAGAAAGACCGAGCAGAGCAAATAGCGCAGATCTCTTTAGAGAACAAGCTGGAAAGATTGATAGAGACTGCCAATACCCTACTGAGCACAGAAGAGGAAGAATATGAGGCTGAACCAGAAAATGATGATTGGGAGAGACCCGCTCCTTGTCCTCAAGAAAGAAAATTCAGATCACTGCAAGACGGAAGCGGCATGCCAAGCATGTATGATGAACAAGAGTTTGAATCAGAAAATGAACTTGCAGACTATTTTGAAGAAAGACTTACCGAGAGTCCCGAAGATTTGATGGGTGACAATGCTTATTATTATGATTTCTCTGATTTTGATCTGTCTGATGATAATTTTTTCCAAGGGGAAATTGAGCTTGCAAGGCCATCATCAGTAGATTCATGGGAGGAAGATTACGACCATCAAATTTAAGAAAATGATGAGCCAACGCAGGCCATCTATGATACTAATGGAGAAAGCGTTGAAAGCATGATAGCATACGAAGATTCATTGAATCTTCTCTCTGATTTATATCCGAACATCAGTTATACTTGCCAAGAGGACGGAAGCCGACAGCTCTTCAACACAGGGGACAAGGAGGAAAAAGATGAAGAAAATCTTGAGCGGAATGGATATCGTGAGCCTTCTCCTGAAAGGATTAAGGTAATCAAAGAATCCCCTGCTCAAAGATGTGTTTATTTTTTCACAGAGTTCAGTCCATTTTAGCAGGACCAGACTGTGTTACTAGAGGACAGCACAGTCGAATACAATGAGCCCTCTAGCTCATGCTGCAGTGAAGACGAGTGAGATCTTCTTTCCCACAGGCATCTTTGTCTCGATCCAGAGGAAGAAGAGGTATTCCTAGTTTATTCTCATCCGCCAAATACTCCCAACCAGGAAAAGGAGGAGTGTGATTACAGAGGCCTCATTGTAGATGCAATGATTGAAACTGCCAAGGATGCAGGCAGCCTAACAGTCATGGAAGGCCTTAAAAAGAAAATTATATACCATATTTCTATTGATACTGTGGAAGAATACATGGAGGCCCTCATTGGCTCAGCTCATAAAGCATCAATCCTTTGCAAGAGCTAAATACATCAGAATTGGTCACCACTGCTCGTGGCCTCAGTTTTGAAGGTCCACATGCAGAGCATCCTATGGTTGTCTCTGATGAGTAGCCAGTTCTTCTTCCCCTTTCTGCTATTACTTTACTGGCTGCATTGGCATTATTGTATCACCTAGAGCATCAGAGATTTCCAGTTAGAGTAGGGTAGGTAGGAAGTCTGAAATAAAGCTCAGCCTGTGAGCATGTAGTTATTTGTTTTAATTTCTGCAAAGTCCAGCAAGTCAGACAGTCTGACCCTAGCTTGATTGTTTTTTCAGTTTCTGTCTTAGAATGTAGAGAAGAAATCTGTTGGACAGTTTAATCCTAGCAGGTATTAGATTAGGTAGAGAGGCTATGAGGCCAACAGTCTAATCTGGTCTCATGGAGTAATAAGGGTAGAAGTAGAATAGGTTTATTTTCCTGTTTGTAAAAATTGATGATGTAAAGGGTCTGCAAGTCCAAATGCACCCAAAAGAAAAATGTTAGGACTATAGTCTGGGTAGGTAGTTGTTTGGGAGAAATTTTACTGCTGATATGATGTCTTCATGATTTGTGGCAGCTGATCCAAGAAATAAAGGGATGTGCCAAGCAGCAGGCATCTGGCCTACACCAAAGATCATTCTCTAAATTCTTGACTCCTTCAAGAAGAATCCATCCCCATGTGGAGCCACTGTTAGCCCCCCATAAAATTTTTCACAAGAAAACAGGGGGCTAAAATGTTATTGAGCCTTGAAGGAATTCATTTCCCCTGAAAAAACATCATCCTTGAAGCCTCCTTGTGCTTTCAGTCACTATTTAGAAGCTGTTATCTTCGCAAAGTGATGTCCATGCCTTCAGAGAAGTTTTCCATAACATGTTTAGTGGCTGATCATCTTCCAAGCATATCCATCAGAAAGAACCTGAAAAGAGCTTTCCAACAGTATGCTACACTCTCAAAACTGACTTCTGGATTGAATTCTATGCCTAACTGAAGTAAAAGCCCTTATACCCTCATATACCCCCTATTTCCCCATTTTTCCTTAAACTTTGTTCTATTAAAGTTTTATATCCCTTTAAGACCCCTTTTCCCCCTTTTCGATTATAAATCACATTACAAATCGTTTAAATACATATGCGATGGATTTAAAAACCACTTCCCTAACCATACCCCGTAGAGACTTTATAATAAACAAATATTAACGTTTATTATAAGTCCCGCCCCTTAACCACTTCCCCTTTCCATACCCATAAACCTCATAACAAATTTATATCATATATATAACCCTGCCGCTTTATAAATCACAATCGTAAAAATCTTTTCAATCGCATGTCTTATGTTGAATGCTCTGATCACTCCAATCGCAACCAAATGCAATTTCGATTGATCGCGACATTCTCCGATCATCGCAATCGCACCATCCCCTGATCCATTGATCGCAAGTCCTTCTCTGATCATCGCCATCGCACCATCCCCCGATCCATTGATCACAAGTCCTGCTCCGATCCTCCGATTGCTCCGATCCCCCGATTGCTTCGATCCTCTGATCGCTTCTCTCCTCCAATTGACCCGATCGCGCCCGCTCCTTCGATTGATCACATCGCAACTCTGTTCTCCCAATTGCGATTGCGATTATCCTCGATTCTGACCTCTGATTGCGATTGATCCCAGGCCCACCGTACCATACATCCACCCGTTCATATAATAAAGGGCTTTTCCACTTTGTAAATTGGAAATTTGTTATATTTCATTTTTACAAAGGTTTTTCCATTCCACTTTCCCAATCGCATTGGAAGTTTTATGTGTATCATTCCATCCTGCCCATCTCCCGATTGCGATTTGCGATTGCGATTAACCCCTTGGGCCCACCATAATACTTCCGCCCGTTCATAAATAAGAGGCCTAGCCCTTTGTTAATCCAAAGAATTTGGTTATATTTGATTATATACAAAGGCTTTTCTCCCCAATCGCATCGGTGTTTCATATATATATCACTCTGCTTGCCCCGCTTCGGTTCCGATTGCGATTATTGTTCAGTGTTTGTTATTTTATATCCCTCCCCCGCCCGATTCAGATTGCGATTTATGTGGGTCCTGCCTACTCCCCTTCCCTTTTTCCATGAAAAATAGATTTTTCCCTTCACAAAGGCGTAATTTCATTTCAGTTTTATTTCAAAGGAAAATGGAAATTCTGAAAGTCTGAGGTCTGAAAACTCAGAAGTAGGGTCACAGGAATCAAGGCGCAGTTTAAAGACCAGATGCAGCATGCAAAGGGTCATATCCACATTTTAATATCAATAGAACGGATTCCTCCAGGAAGGACATTTATCTATAGCATTCTTCATATCTCCTCGAGCCCTGAAATAGATGAAAGACACTGACAGAAGCTTCTTAAGATTGTCAGAGCTGCAGTAATGGAGGTATGGAGAGACCTGCAGACCTTCTCATCCAGTTTATCATTTTCAGAAAGCTAGCGCAGAATACCAAACACCAGAAAGGACTTCAGAGGCATCAAGAGGTCAATCTCGACCTGACAAAGACTCCCCAAGTGGCTTACAGAGTACTTATAGTGATGCAAACTGCCATTAAGAAGAGTGGGCTCGGACCTTTCCACCACTCTGTCTTAATGAGATCCATTTAATATTCATATACTCTTATTGTTATCTTCTCCTATAAGAATTCCCAAGAACTTATTGTAAAGTTTGTTGTTCGGCTGCTGCCGTTGTAGTTAGAGGGATTTAGTTTTGACTGTTAGAACAGTTTTGGGAGGGATTAGAAGAGTAGTTGTTATGTAGTAGGCTGGGAGGAGAAGTCTAGACTGTAACAGCCATTGAGCTCAGAGTATCTGACTGGTGTTGCATCAATTAATCAAGCACATTTCACAGGATCCTGGTCTATTACTATTGGTGATGTTTTTCTAACACTATTTATTACATTTTCATGCTGTTTCATTTTCTGTTGGCTTGCATCAGAAATATGGCATAGGATTTACCCTTTTTAGGTACCTTATGTCTATGCTCTCCTTTCCTTAATGTTTTCTGCTGTATGTGTTATCTAAGAGTAAATTCAGCTAATTTAACTAGTGTAGTGGTTCCATATGCTGTTAGCTGATGTATGAACTAGAGGTTTGCTGCTTGGATACTCTTGCTGGTGTCAAAGCATTGAAGGTTCAAAGCCCTTCTCTGATCTATAGACCCTGGCTCTGTTAAAATTATCTTTGTTTTCCCTTGGAGCATGCTAAATATTACCTGGAGTTAAATGATCTCTGGTCCGATCTATAAGCTGCCTCTTTGTCCCTCCATCGAAAGCTACCTCTGAGTATGTCCAAGCAGGTCTGGAGTTAAATGACCTCTGACTTGATCCATAGACAGAAATTGGGTGTCTTTCCTTCTTTCACTTTCAATCCTTAATGTTCCATCCCATCATCTATCTAAAATATCCTTTAGTGTAGATGACTTGCCCTCTGAAAGCCTTGGCTAGTTGTTGCAAGTAATTCTCCTTTCATGACTCCATAGCCCAATGGATGGCACTTTATTGACCTATCCCCTTTGCTGAAACATCCTCCTGTTTTGTTCCTTTCCTTCCATTACTTTCTCAGTCTGTGATCTCATGATCAACCCAACAACCAACCAACCAAATCATTTTAAACCTACCCTTGTGCTTCATACCTAGCCTAACATCTCATTTGAGCTTCAAAGATATATATCACTCTTTGTTTTATTGGAGAGATCCCTCTTCGGGTCAAAGAGGGCTAGATCCTAGGGCCCCAAAGCTGTTTTGATGTTGTCTCATCTTTTGGTCTTGCCAATCTGGCCAAAACATGGGAACCCCAACACATGGATGCAACCAGTCAACATCACTAGTGTAAAATAAAGTGGGGAATACCATGTCTAATAACCCTTTAGGGTTATAGTCATTGATGGAAGAGGAACCAATATCTGGCCAATCCAATGGCTGATTAGGTGTAGAATATCTAATGCCATATTTAATAACCCTTCAATATTATATCCATTGATGGGAGAGGAATCAACATCTGGTCAGTCCAATGGTTGATTATGTAATATTCCCAAATTTTCACATCATATTTGGAATATTAAAGTCCTTGATTTTCTTAATGAATTAAGTAAATAAAAGGGTGGAGGGACCCACAATCCTCAATATGAATAAATATCCACTTTTGTGTGTGTGAATGTGGATTGATTAAGCCTAGATCTACATAATAAGGTAGTTGAGCAACTACTAATGTGAATGAAATTGGAGAACCTGTCTCATTAATGAGATAGATTATGGAGGTCGACACAGTCCACTGAGATCTTGCAGGGATCAAACCGAAGGTTGATTCAGTCAACTAAGATCTTTAAGATGTCAAACAAAATATCATGAGACACTCATGATAAATTGATGGAGGATGATGTGCAAACAAAACACACTTGATGGAGAAGGTGTACATTGCACCTAGACATGATGGCTGATTTGGTCAAACATCGTAGTCCAACTTGGAGGATCTTGTCCACATACACTGCAGTCCAGATGAGGGCCAAGGCTTGGGAAGGCTAAAATGTTATTTAAAGAAGATGGAGGCAAGGATGAGGGATGTTGATTATTCTTGATGTAAGCTCTTTTTAGATCTGGAATTGTCATGTCACATTCCACTACTTTCTTAGGTTGTTTAGCAGAGATTACATGTGTTGTTTAGCACAGGGTGTTCGTGGTCGGGAATCCCACCTCTTTCTTAGAGCAGCTCTACAAAGAGTATTGTACTTCATTCTACATCAGTCTTTGAGTGCCATATCTCTTTTCCTACTTTCTGCAGAATAATCATATTCAGAAATTGCAGATTTCTAAAGATCAGTTTGGAAGGAGGAAGTTGTCTTCAGTACTTCAGCTAGAGAACTAGTGAGGGTTTATTCCTATCACCTTGGGCTTAAATATCAGCTTCGCAGAGCTTCATTGTAGATCTGGCATCAGGCCAAAAGTTATTGACCTCCCAGTAGCAATACTTCCTTCAGGAATTACATGTCTATCTTGTAGATCTAAAGGGAGGAAGGAAGTTGCTAGTATTTTAGCTAGCAATCCTGTGAGGGATCATTCCCTCACATTTCCATTAGTATTACCATCAAACTGGAGTTTATTGCAACATTTTTCAGCAGGCAGAAGGCCTCTCTTTCCCTCACAACGCAGTTTCTAGAGGTAGTTGTGTTTCAGTAGCTGCAATCATCATTGGAGGATTGAGAAGCTAGATCTAGAGCTTCTAGCTCATAGATATGAAGAAGGGATCAACCCTTAAAGCATAGATATAATCTGATATCATATTTCATCCATCTATTTGTCAGATCTAGCTTCAGATCTGTATTTCCCAGCAGATCAAGGATCAAATCCTAGGGAGGTGATTTTCCAAAGTTGTAGATCTGGAAAATCCTTTCTGGGTTATCTTGGGAATCCATCACATTGGCCAGATCTTGAATCTTGGCATCATCTAAGCTTCAATTTTGAGTAGATCTGCATTTTCCTATTCAGCCTACAACTATATGTTCATATTCTGTTGAAGGGACAACGCAGTATTTTCTTCAGTGTCTCTCCAGTTACGCTGTACCTATTGCAACAAGCTTTCAAGGTGATTCTAGACCAACTTTTTGGCTAGATCTCCTCATATTTTGTACACTGTGTAACTAATTCTTCTCCAATCTAATAAAATGTCTCAACTTCTCTGCAAATTATGATGTTGTCTTAAGATTTATTGTTTATCTTGCTGTAGTTCTTATATTGTGTTATGTATTACTGCATTCTCCCTTTTTGGGATATTATAGATTAGGTGTACAATCTGCATTGTCATGTCTAAAAAAACTTCAGTATTATATTCATTGATGGGGGAGGAACTAATATCTAGCCAATATAATGGTTGATTAGGTGTATAATTTACATTTTCAATAAATATTTTTAATTGATCCACTTTTCTCTGTTCATTCGGTAGTAAAGCAACAAAATATGATGGATGATATTCAAACAATTAGGGGCCAATCCTTCAAATCCTACATCACTTCTCTTTATTTCATCAATGTCGCGATCAACAAATGGTAGCTTGGTAGACACATTAGTTGGTATTTCAAGGAGGGCATCAACTGAATCCATGTTGACGTCAACATCCCTATAGTATTTATCCATATGAATTTTGTAAAGTAATGCATCCATCACCCATGCTGTTTTGACATAACATTCATAATATTTAGTGTGGATGTCATTTCTCCTCACATTATGAATTCAAGTTGTTCAACACATTATGAAAAATTCCTTGAAATCATAAATATATCTTTTGGAAAGATAATTGTATGGCCACAATATTAATATTTCCCACCATGAGCATGTGTCACTTGCAATATTGGATTAACCAATGCTATTATCATCTCTTTAACTTTGTTAAGAACTCTTAGAACATGCGGTTTTTCAGCAAGATCCATGTTATTAAAATGATATAAATAGCTAGAACCCCTCTCATTCTTACATATTTTATAAATATGTCCTTCATGCCATCTGAAAACTTATATACTAGGATAATATTCATTACACACTTGGAACATTTGGACAATGGAGAGGTTATCAGTATTGGACCAAAATTTTTTATAAACTTCAATCATGTCTCAGCCAAAATGAAGGGAAGCACTTCCATTTTCTCCATCACTTGGAACTCTAGGTTGAGCATGATGGGAGTCATCTTATCGATGGAACCATTAGTTTCAACATTTGTTTTCATAAAATGATGAGATTGTATTCTTGAAAAATTGGTTGCACCCTATCATGGTTTTCTTAGAGAAAAATAGATATGTTAATGTTAAAATGAGGCATGGAAAAAATTAGAAGTGTAATTGCAAGAATGAATATTAAATTAAAAAAATTAAATATTTACATGTTCTTTCCAATTAGATGAACTAAGTTAAAATTGAGGAAGGTAAAAATGTTTTCTTGGTTGATAGTGCCAATTTATTTCTCTAGAAATATTTGTTGGAATATTGTTTTGAAAATAAGGAGAAAATAAAACATGGATGAGATAATAAATATAATATATTGAAATGTAGAAATGTTATGAAAAATATACTTCACGTAAATGTGTTTTTTAAAGAGGGGGGACCCCATTGTATTTAGAATAAGGCCGAGGAAAGGTAGCTATAATGTTGGCAACATAATGTTGTAAATTATAAACCATTTCAGCAAGCATTTTATTATCACCAATAAAATAAGATGTTGCTAATTGTTGAATGCCATCATTGTGCACGTCTTCCATTTTCATCATAATAATATTGTTACGAGGATTTTAAATAGTAGAGAAATTTGTAGATGGAAAATATCTAGGCAAAGGAATATAGGTAGGAAATTTTCTTCGCATGATATTAGTCAAGATTTGATACTTACAGTTAGTGGGTTCATGATTTTGAAGATTTATTGAAGTTCTTGTTTTTCTACGATATGTGACTCTTCTTTCATTTATTTTTTTTGATACCAGTGACATCGATATTCAGTAGGACTATGTGACATCGATATTCTTTCATGTGAAGCAGAAGAACTATGTCTTTTTAAACTACACATACTTGTTCCTTCACTTGACATTTCTGTAGAAATTTACCAATATTTATTAAATTAAAAAAATATAAATATAAATTTCAATTCTTTAATAAATGAAAACAATATTAAAAATTTGGAATTGGTTACATATATATATTATTTGAATAATCATTTGTTGAATATATAGAAACATGTACAACGAAGTGCATTAGTCCATTTAATAAATTTTGTAGTTTAGAATGTAATGAAAACATGAAGTGTATTATTCTATTTTTCAAATAGAAAAACAATGTAAATATATATACATATAATTAATGAAGTGCATTAGTCCATTTAATAAATTTTGTAGTTTAGAATGGAATGAAATTTCAATATGTTATGATAAAGAATGAAACATGAAGTGTATTGTTCCATTTTTTAAATAGAAAAATAATGTAAGTAATTATTTTCAGTAAACATATTACACAATGGTATCACTTTGTTGTTGAGTATATTGTCTAATTCATATGAAAATTATTTTCAATATATACTCCAGAAGATGAAACAAAAATAACATGTATGAAAATGTGTAGGAACAAATACTTTAAAGCATTAAAGGTTAAGATGTGATATCTATAGGAAGTGGTGGTATGTCAGCAATAGAATCTATATTTGGAATAAGTGGGAAAACATTTCCACTTTCAAGAAGAGCATTGCAACGTTCAAGCAATGACACATGGAACCCAAATTTCTCTAAGATTGATACATTATTAGCAATTGTTGGTGCACAATATCTAGTTAATAAATAATATAATTGAATGGTACATCCACATAACTAAACATAACTACTTTTCCTTCATTGTACGAAAAGGAAGGTAGATAGGAATTTATTATGAATTTATGTAGAAATAGCATGCAACAAGGTCCATAGAAATGTTGGAAATATTGTCATTGATGGCAAAGGAGCACAAAGGAGCAGCACCAAAACTATCATTAAGGAAAAGGAGAAGAGAAGCAACAACAATAAGGCAAAGAAGAAGATTAAGCAATAATGTAGTAAGAAAGCATAAAAGAGAGGCAAAGGAGCAGCAAAGAGGCAAGGAGAAGCATTAGACCTTCAACAAAGGCAAAGGATTAGAGAGGAGCAACTTTAGAATCAAAGGAGAAAAGGTAGAAAAGGTAGTTAAGGAAGAAAAGGAACAAAGGCACCAAAGGCAGCAAAGGACCAAAGGTAGAAAAAAGGCAAAGGCAACAAAGAACCAAAGGTAGCAAAGGAAGTTAAGGCAGAAAAGGAGCAAAGGCAACAAAACAACAAAGGCAGAGTCGTGAACATGCTGGGTAGATTCGTGAACGGTAAGCAGGTCAAGTCGTGAATGGTAAGCGGGGAAAATCGTGAACGTGGGAAAATTAGTGAATGAGTCAAGTGTTCTACGAACAAGAAGAAAGAAACTAACGGGCACAACCAAAGAAGAAAAGTCAGCAAACTAGAGTAAAGATACAATGAGGACTGTTAAATCTGGGCATAGATCAACGATGGAAATTAAATCGCAAACCCAGTGGTATTTCGCACTTCGGAAATTTTATTGTTTATGTTTAAAGACACCACATGGTAAGATATTTTATTTGCGATGAGAATCAGATTAGAAAAGGAGTAGTGAGGATTGTTGGATTTGGGTGAGATCAACTGTGGAACTTAAAAAGTACCCAACAATATATCACACATCGTCGATTTTTGTGTTTAGTGCTAAGAATTTGCACGATAAGTTATTTAAGTTGCGATGTGAAGTGCAGGAGACGACAAGATGATGTGGCAGTGACGTGGAAAGCTGACGTGATAGATGATGTGACCCTGACCCCACAGATCGCAGGTAATTTATGATGACGTGGTGGTGACATGGCAGGGCAACATGGCATGATGACATGGAGATGACATGGATCTAGCCCACATACTGCACATCACATATCACAAAACATAAGAGATACTTTTTATTGCTAAAAGCTAAAACTTGCGAAGTGCGATAAAGAAGA
Organism: Pinus albicaulis; assembly: GCA_034641835.2. Classification (NCBI taxonomy): domain Eukaryota; kingdom Viridiplantae; phylum Streptophyta; class Pinopsida; order Pinales; family Pinaceae; genus Pinus; species Pinus albicaulis. The sequence goes on from CM076579.1 coordinate 89,715,236, forward strand.
GCTAACACGATGGAGCTTCAAAGCTAAAGTCTAGAGAATTTAAAGTCCGAAGTGGGACCCACTCGCATACCACACATCGCAATCGGTGATTATTACAGTTATATGTTAAGACTTCAAAGGTTATATGTTTTAAGTTACAACGTCCGATAAGGAGTTCTATGTGATTTGCGAAGTCATAGAATTGTAAGTATTGTAAAATCTCTAAATTGGTAAAGTTACGAAGTGCAATAAAGAAGCCTAGATGCGATGTAGTTTTAAAGGCGAAATCCAAAGCATTTCAAATCCGTATGCAAACCTTTTTCTTTGTTAAATCACATACGAGGAGGAAAAGGATATTATAAGGTAAAATCTATGGAACGCCGAAGTGCGAAGTGCGATTTGTGAAGAAGACATGATGCCGCTCAGAGGTGAATATTAATATATTTAAGGTCCAAGGTTTATTGTGTTTGCATTGGTTTTATGAAAAAAACCATGAAAGTGGAGGTCGAATTGGGTTACAAAGGAAATGCCTAAATGCATGAAAAAGGACCTAGAATTCATGCAGAACAGTGTTATGTGGTTGTGGCTGTGAGTTAAACAGAAAGGCTGAATGCAAGAGAATGCACTCGAGTAGAGAGATTTGACAGTGCGTACAGAGAATGTTGAACGTCGCAGTTAAATATAATAGGTAGAGTTAGGAAAAAGAAGGGTATAGTAGCATTGTTTGAAATGTAATAACTGGGTCAAGTCGGGCTAAGATAGTAATGCTGCAGCATAGTTGGAAATATAACAACAGGCAGAGAAGACAAAGGGAGAACAGGAGAGAAGACAAGATGAATAGAAAAGAAAGAAGCTGAAAGGGATGAATTGAAATATTATTGTACCTGTAAATGTAAATTCATTGATTATTTTATATTTTTTGTGATGCAAAGGAAAGTCTTCGTAGGCATAGGCAAAACTCCATAAGTGTTGTAATGATTATTTCTAATGTAATAACATGAACTGAAGTGTAAGGAATCAAATGGGTGGAAGATGAAGAGTCATGCCTATTCACTTCCTATTCCCATAGAGAATGCAAACATTCATGAAGTTATCTGTATGAAACAGGTAATATCCATGTACAGAAGGTTACAAAAACAGATAGAGGAAGAGAGAGAGAGTGCAACAAAATTGAAGAGAGTTGAAGATTGTTAGAAAGCTGCAGAATGGAAGAGAGCAGAAGAATATAAGAAATCTGCAAAAGGTTAGAGATTAAAATAATAAGAGAGGACTGGTAGAGATGTTGTGCATATCAAGAGCTCATATGAAGATTAAAACATCACCAATAGTAATAATAGAGATTAAAATAATAAAGAGGACTAGTAGTTTTTGTCTATGTGCTTGATAATTATGTGTTGATGTGATGTTTTAATCTGCTTAATTACTTTCTCTACACACATTAAGTTGTTGATTCATTATGTATTAAGATGATTATGAATTGAAGGTGTAATTGAGTTGAATGAAAAGAGTTTTAAATGTCCATGAATGTACTAAATTGATTCACCCCCCCTCAGTTTAGCTAAGAGTTGATCAATTGGTATTAGAGTCGGTTCCTTTGGTGCAAGCCTAATAGCTTGAAGGAGATCTCGTTGAGTCGTGGACTGTCAAAATGTACCCATGTTGAATACAACAAACTTTGTTGAATGGAGAGATAAGGTTAAAAAATATTTAATGGCTTATGAACCTGAGGTATGGAAGCTTGTATGTGATGGTTACTGCATAGAATCTCCCTCTTTGCAAGAACAATAGTGGAATGCCAAGGCAAAATGTGTGATATATAACAGTCTTCATAACAAGGATCTTGATTCAATAATAGATTTAACTTCTGCAAAATAAATCTAGAATAGATTACATCTCATGCATGTAGGAGACACCAGTGGATGCATTATCAAGAAGTAGAAGATAAACAAGAAGAAGAAGAAAAATTCCTTTCATAAGGAAAAAGGTAAATCAAATGAGGTACCTGCTAAGGTGAATGGATGTGAGTAACATGAGAAATTACATTTGAGGAAAAATCCAAACTTGAGATAGCCTTGACTGAAATAGAAATATTGAAGAATGAAAACAAAAACCTTAAGACACTGGTGCGAATATGTGATGAGAGAGAATATGAAGATAAGGAAGAAATTGTTGGCCTGAAGGCATAAGTTGAAGAAGCAAGGAAATTAGAAGATGCTTCGCTGCAGAAAATAAGAGAGAAAAGTCTGGAATGTGGAAGATTGGAAGAAAAGGTGGTAAGCGTGAGGATGAAATTAGAGAAGGCCCAAATTGAAATAATTATGAATATTCCACAAATGAAAATCTCTGTACAGTTGGACCAGATTCTAAATGCTCAAAGGTCTCCTCTCATAAAGGTTGGGATAGGCTATGAAAGAGAAACCAGTAAGTCCAAGGTAGAAGATAACAATAATATCATTTTTGTAAAAGATGTAAAGGATAATGAAGCAGCTCAAAAGATTCCTACAGAAGTAGAAGAAGCCAACAAGAACATGATTTGTAAAGAAACAAAAAGAAACAAGCGACAACATGAAAGACAGAGAATGAGAGGAATAAATAGTCAACTGCTAAAGGCTCATACGCTCCTAAGGATGAATTGAACAAATTTAGAAGATTTCAAAGGAGGTTCCTTCCTCCTGTGAGAAGTATCACTTGTTTTGACTGCCACAAACCTGGACATACTGTGGAATATTGTAAGACAAACAAAATCCAGTCCAATCAACTAAAGATGCAGCCAATGAAAAGACTAACTCAAGAAAACAAATGGAGAAGAAAATCTATCACCAGGTACACAAATCATTTTCATGGCTACTGTTATGCATGCAATGATTTTGGACATAAATTTGTTGAATGTAAATTGTGTTCAAAAGGGAGCACAAAATATTATACATCGGCTCAAACGTACCTTGGAAATAAGATGTTATGTATGCAAAAAGCTTGGTCACAAAGAAAAATACTGTAAGTTGCCATATACATTAAAGAACTCTAGACAGATGATGGATTCCAATCATATGAGACAAAAATGTGAATAAAAAAGGAGTGCAGACATTATGGAGAACCCCAATAAAGTATGGAAGGAAAAGAGAAAGGGGGAGCCTATTACTTTAATAACATAATGAATCCATCATAGTCTCAGGGGGAGTTGTTCTAGCAAGCAACACAAATATCCATCTAATAATAAATAAGAAGCAACATCCCAGGGGGAGAGAAGTTCATAAAAATTCCCCATAAAAGTAGTCTAAGAAGAGCTCCTTGGAATAAGAACAACTAAAAGTTCAGGAAGGGAAAGGATAATTCCTCTGACGGAGAACTATAGAGGAAGAAGGATACCTAAAGCATTCAATAGCCAACAGGTTGATAGAAGGAGAGAAGGCAGCATGCAACCATGGTGGTAGAGGGAACATCATCCATGAACATGTAAGATAAGAAGACAACAACACACTAAGTGATGAATGGTTAAAATCACAAAAAAATATGTTTCGAGCTATAGAACTAGAAAAATCCATAGAGGATGATCACACTGTGCATCACACTGCAAGTGTTAACAATGAAACAAAATTAAGAAGGATGAGTAAGATAAATGTTTATCATCATTATATCATTACATCATTCATCAATAGCATGCCCCCTTGGAGGAAAGCAGTTAAATGAGTGATAAAACTATCAGTTGTTTGCCCTTTTAGATTGCAAGTAAAGAAATTGAAGATGTATTCCTGAAGATTGTTATGTTAGAAAAATTGAATTGTGTATAGAGCAGCAATGATTCTGGAGCAGTCCTAGAAAGGAATATGCAGTGACATTCTTTTAAAAACAAAATGAAAGAATAAGCAAAATGTTAACGATGTCAGAATCAGATTCTTTATATTGATGATTGTTGCTGAGAAACTATGAAGGTTGTCATAGCTATGGGTGTATGTGCGAGCTGAAGTGAAACTACTGCATGGATTATCAATTGGTATCAATTGGTATTTGGAACAAGCAGCCTGCCTATTAGTAGAATACCAAGTGAATAGTAGTGGTATGGTACAGGTACTCAGGATCAGAGTATTATGGAAGAAGTGCATCAAGGTAGTATTCCCAGTGATTATCAGCATTATAGTATATGTGGATTAAGCTCTATCTGCTTTGATTATTTAAAAATATCTTCTGATTGTAAATATTGGAGAATGTTGAGATGCATTATTAAAGCATGGAAAGGTCAATGAAAATTCCAAAGGATCATTATCTTATTTTCATTTGAAGTGTTATATTGAGCATTGAAGCAGTATCTATTCCTATATATAATTGCATGCCTTCCTCAAGTCAGTACGGATATATCTTCAAGGCCTTTTTCTTAAGATCATTCATAAAATTGTGTGAAGTCTGTTTGCTGAGTTTTCAATTAAACAACTTGAAGATGTTTTGTTGAATATCATTATGATAGAACAATTGAAGTATCTGAAGTATGAAGAGCATGGAAAATTTTAGGGGCTAATATTTGTAGGTGGTCTAATTTTCCATGTTTTTTCCAAAACAATATTCGCCAATTTCCATTTTTTATAAAAATGATTCGCCCAAATTTTACAATATAAAATTATTTTATATTAAAAATCGCCAAAATTATATAGAGGGTATATATAAAATCATTATAAATTTGAATAATTTTATAAATACATCAATAAACATTTTATATTTTACATATTAGGGACTAGTGAGATTCGCCAATTTTTTAAACTTCAAGATAATTTTCTATCCTTAAAATTTTCCCTAATGAAGAGCTAGTTGTGTTAATCTTACTATTGAAGCTCAAGAGTCTTTTATTGATTCATCTAAATCTGTTATGAAACCAACTCCAAAAATAGAAGAAAAGAGAGATCAACACCTTAGAAATAGCCACTTCGAGGGGGCAACCTCCAATACATTACATAAATGAAAAATTCTTGAATTATACAAATGAAAAAAACTCCTTTCTATATATAGGAGTCCATGGGGCCACAATGTAATCCTAGTGGGGCCACAGTGTAATCCTAGCCGACCTAACAATAATAATTGAAGGGCACAATAATAACAATATGGGGGTTACAGGGGTACAATAATAACAATAAGGGGGTTACACTAACAACAATAAGGGACTATACTAGTAATATAGGGACCTAACATGATCCTCTCCTTCAAAAAAGTGTTGTCCTCAATTCTTGAGTAGCTTTGGGTGCTTTTATATGAAATTTTCATCCACCCATGTAGAATCTTCAGTGGGTAAGTTCTTCCATTTGATGAGATACTCTAAAATTGATTGATTTCGTAGTTGTCGAGTTCTTGTTTTCGTGACTGCTTCAGGTTCCAATATGGTTTTTCCTTCCTCATCAAGTTCTGGAAATATTTTTTGAACTGGAATTTTGTCCCCTATAACGTTTTTTAAACATGAAACATGGAAAAATGGATGCACTCGCGAAGAAGCAGGAAGCTGCAATTTGTATGCCATAATACCAATATTTTGCAAAACCTTGTAAGGACCATAGTACTTTGGCGATAATTTATTATCCTTCTTAGCTTGCTTGAGGGAAATTTTTTTGTATGGTTGTAGCCGTAAAAATATCCAGTCTCCCACATCAAAACTTCTCTCACTGTGATGTTGTTCTGTCTGTTGTTTCATTCGATTTTGTGCCAAATTTAGGTTATCCTTTAAGAGTTGGAGAACTTCTTGTTGACGCTCGATGTGATCCTCCACTGCTTGAACCCTAGAATTTTTCCTTAAATAGGATGTGATGGATGGTGGATGATATCCATAAAGTGCCATAAATGGGGTCATTTTTGCTGCAGTACAGAAGGAAGTGTTATACCACCATTTAGCGAGAGGTAACCACTTGACCCATTATGCTTGCTTATCAAATACAAAACAACGAAGATATCCTTCCAAAAATTTATTCACTATCTCTATTTGACCATCAGATTGAGGATGATGAGATGAGCTATGAGCTAGTTGAGTACCCAAACAAGAAAATAATTCTGTCCAAAAATTTCCTATAAAAATGGGATCTCTATCACTTACAATAATCTTCGGGTTTCCATGTAGCTTTTGAATTGTTTCCATAAATGCAGTAGAAACTGTACTCACTTTAAATGGATGAGATAATGCACAAAAGTGTGCATACTTGGTAAGTCTATCAACTACCACCATGATGACACTCCTTCCTTCGGACTTAGGTAAACCTGTGATAAAATCCATTGAAATCTCCTCCCAACATTGACTTGGAATGGATAAAGGTTGTGGAAGACCCGGGGTCTTAATTGTCTCAGCTTTATTTTGCTGGCAAACCAAACATTCCACCACAAAATTTTGAATATCAGATTTAAGGCCATCCCAAAAAAAATCTTTCTTCACCCTACGGTAAGTTTTTAAAAATCCCGAGTTTCCTCCTAAAGGAGAAGTGTGCAATTCCGAAAGAATATTTTGTTTTAGTTGGGAATTCTTGCAAATATATAAGCGATATTTGTACCATAAGGAATAATTTTTCCCAGTAAATGTATCATATGTACTAGGATATTGCTGCAAATTTTGAATGAGAGTCCACACTTCTTCGTCCTTCTTCCATTCATCCCTTGCTTTGGTTATCCAATCTGGTTGGATAATTGAAATGGCACAAAGCAATGCTTCCACCTCTTCATCCTTTCTTGAGAGTGCATCTGCAACAACATTTAGCTTCCCTTTTTTGTAGATGATTTGAAAGTCATAACCTAACATCTTTGTGACCCATTTTTGCTGCTCTTTTGAAGATAGTCTTTGTTCCAAAAGATGTTTAAGACTATTATGATCATTTTTTATCTTGAAGTTTCTTCCCATTGGGTAAGGTCTCCATTTATTTAGTGCATGTACTATTGCCAACATTTCATTATCATAAATAGCCTTTTGTAAATATTTCCCTTTGATTGAACGACTTTAAAAATCAATGGGTCTTCCTTCTTGCATTAAAACAACACCAATTCCATTTCCTGAGGCATCACATTCCACAATAAAAGTTTTTGTGAAGTCCGGCTTAGCTCATACCGGTGCTAGGAACATTGCCTATTTAAGATGTTCAAAGGCCTTAGTTGCTTCATGAGTCCATGAAAATGCATCTTTATTCAATAATATTCTTGGAGGTGCTTCTATTCTCCCATAATTATTAACAAACTTGCGATAATACCCTATTAACACAAGAAAACCACGCAACTGCTTTATGGTTGTGGGGACTTTCCATTCCTTAATGGATTTAATTTTTTTAGGGTCTACCTTAACACCCTCATGAGATACAATATGACCCAGATATTCCACCTCTTGTATTCCAAAGAAACATTTGGATGTTTTTGCATATAATTATTTCTCCTCCAATAGTTTGAGCACCCTGTCAACATGTTGAACATGATCCTTCTAAGACCTCCTGTAGATTAGTATATCATCAAAACATAATAGCACAATTTTTATAAGGAAAGGTTTGAAAATTCAATTCATCAACCCTTGAAATGTAGAAGGTGCATTGGTAAGGCCAAAAGGCATGACCAAAAATTCATAATGACCCTCATGAGTTTGAAATGTTTTTTTCAGAATATCTTCAGTCTTCATTCTAATTTGATGATATCCTGAACGAATATCCAACTTGGTAAAATAAATTGCTCCATGTAATTCATCCAATAACTCATCAATCACAGGAATGGAAAATGTATCTTTGATAGTGAGCTTATTGAGCTCCCTATAATACAGAAACATGCAGCATGATCCATCTTTCTTGCACACCAATACCTATTGTAGATTAGTATATCATCAAAACATAATAGAACAATTTTTCAAAGGAAGGGTTTGGAAATGCAATTCATCAACCCTTGAAATGTAGAAGGTGCATTGGTAAGGCCAAAAGGCATGACCAAAAATTCATAATGACCCTCATGAGTTTGAAATGATGTTTTCAGAATATCTTCAGTCTTCATTCTAATTTGATGATATCCTGAACGAAGATCCAACTTGGTAAAATAAATTGCTCCTTGTAATTCATCCAATAATTCATCAATCACAGGAATGGGAAATTTATCTTTAATAGTGAGCTTATTGAGCTCCATATAATATGGAAAAATCCACCATGATCCATATTTCTTGTGCACCAATACTACTGGAGCAAAGAAATAACTTTGACTAGGTTGAATTATACCAGCCTCTAACATTTCTACAATCATACGTTAAATTTAGCTCTTTTGTACATAAGGATATCTGTAAGGCCTGATGTTTGGAGGAACACTTCCTGGAATCAAATGAATAGCATGATCATGATCACGAATAGGTGGGAGTCCTTTGGGAGTATCAAACACCTTAGAATGGTTGTCCAAGACTTTTTGGAGATCTGGAGAAATAGATGATTTTGATGTTGGAACTTCCAGTGAGCATAATTGTGCAATTATTCCATGTTGTTCTTTCTTTAGAAGCTTTGTCATGAAATCAGATCTTATTATATTTCCTGGCTTCCCCATATTTCGATTTCCTTTCCTTTCGAAAAAAATTTCAAGAAAAGTTCTTGAAAATTAAAATCTACTGTCCCCAAAGATTGTAACCATTGTACTCTTAGTACAACATCAACACCTCCCATTGGGATGGAAAGAATTGGACTATTAAATACATATTCCCCCATGGCTAGCTTGATATTGTGGCATTTTCCAGAGAAATTTATAGTTCCTCCATTTGCAACCATCACTTGACATTCTGGTGCTGGGTATAGGAAACAATTCAAATCCTTGGCTACCTTACAAGGAATAAAATTATGGGTACTACCCAAATCAATCAACACTATTACCTTTTTCTTTTTGATATGTCCTTCTACCTTCAGAGTTTGAGGAGTGGTAATTCCTACCAATGCATTACATGACATGGTTAGAATAATTTCTTCTTCTTCTAGGGTTTCTTGCTGGTGTATATCCTCTACTTTTGAAGTTTCTTCTTCATTTTCTTGCTCCTCTTCACAATCTATGTAAAATAATTTCTTCTCAGCACACTTATGACCTTTAGTGTATTTTCTATCACAACTGTAGCAAAGCCCTTTTGCTCTTTTTTATTCTAATTGCTGTGGTGTCAACCTTGTAGGTTGTGGAAGTCTAGGAGTAGCAACACTTCCATCTTTATAGATGTGAGTGGTAGGCTTCCTTGTCGCCATGATTTTACATTCAAATTTTCTTGCCAACGTGAATGCCTTCTCCAATGAATCAGGTTCCCAAACATAGAATTCATGTTCTATGTTATCCTTTAAAGTCCTTATGAAGACATCAATCCTGTGTTCCTATGGAATATCAGTTACCCTTATATTCAATTTTTGGAAGTCCTCAATGTGCTCCGGCACTGAACCGTTTTGTTTGAGATTTATCAATTGGTGAAAGAAGGTTTTTCTCTTTGTATCCTCATAATGTGCTATCATTTCCTCTGTAAAAATTGACCAAGGGACAATTTTTTTACGAGAGAAAAGCCATTGATACCATACAAATGTATTTTGTTCTAAATGTAAAGTTGCAATATGTACCTTTTGTGTGTTTTGCACATTATTGAGATCAAAATATTGCTCCATCTATAGTATCCATGTTACAGGATCCTTGCCATCAAACTTCCTCATATCCATATTTGGAATATAGTGGTTCTTCCATCCAACATTAGAGTTTATGAAATCATGATTAACATTTATTTTGTTCTAATCATGAGTTTCATCTATTATCTTTTTGCCATCAGGAAACATTTCTTGTATCAACTTTGTCAAACCTTCAATATCTGCTTTTAGATCATTCTTCATGTTTTCCATGTTGTCTTTCATTTTTTCTTCCATGTCATGCATCTTAGCTTCCACACATTTCTTCCAACCATCCATATTATTCTTCAAACCATCCATCTTCGCTTCCATGTCTTTATTCAGAACTTCCATTTCATTTTTTGTTGCTCTTTGCGAGAGCGAAATTTGGTGCACTTGCTCTTGTAATTTTGATAGATCATGTTGCAATTCTTCATCTTCATGAGTCATATTAGAGTACTCTAAGGGCTTAATGGGTGTTGAATTCTTCTTAGGAGGCATTCCAGAACCCAATACTGAAATATATGCTCAATAAGCCCTTGGAATCACTTCAAACTGATTTTTTTACACAAGAATTATGCAATTCGGAAAAAAAATACACACCTTTTTCTTTCTTTTGAGGAGCTCGATATTGAAACTGAATTATCTCTATTATTTAGGATCTTCAATATTTGAAATTTGGCACTAAGGTATCCCTCTTAATTCTCCTTCGAATGCCAAAGGTCTGACCTGATTTGGATTCTTGAAGACAAAGTTGTGCCCAATCTCCTACGATGACCTAATTATGGACTGGTTCAATAAATCGCACTTGTACGAATTGCCACGTGTCACTGTTTTTCCCTTTGGCTCTGAAACTGATAGAAAATAAACTACAGTCTGTGTGCTTGCAGCCACCTTTTACAAAATTCCAATCCAATGCTCTGAGAGATAGTTATGGAGATTTTATGACTATCACCTCTTTGAGATGAAATTCAAGAGCCTGCAAAAGACCTAACTTCCACATACCATATCTCCGAAAATGTTGCGAACCAAGATCTGAAATTTTGCGACGATGTTCCCCAGGATTTCGGCTTCACACTCTAAAAATTTCAGCTTCTTAAACTTTGTAGAAAAATCTTTATAGTGAAAATTCCCCGATGATCTGTTTAGGTTAAATTCAGGAGCCTGCAAAAATCCCTAACTTCCATAGATCATATCTCCGAAAATATTGTGAACCAAGCTCTAAAATTTTGTGAATATGTTCCTTAGGATTTCAGCTTTGTAATAGAAAAATGTCAGCTTCTGAACCTTCATAGAAAAAAAGTTATATTTAAAATTCCATGATGACTTGTTTGGAGCAGGGAAACCCTAGAATCCAAGGCTCTGATACCAAATGTTATGAAACCAACTCGAAAATAGAAGAAAAGGGATATCAATGCCTTAGAAATGGCCACTTTGAGGGGAAAACCTCCAATACATTACATAAATGAATAATTATTGAATTATATAAATGGAAAAACCTCCTTTCTATATATAGGAGTCCATGGGGCCACAATGTAATCCTAGCCGACCTAAAAATAATAATTGAAGGGCACAATAATAAAAATATGGGGGTTACAGGGGTACAACAATAACAATAAGGGGGTTATACTAACAACAATAAGGGACTATACTAGTAATATAGGGACCTAACAAAATCCTACTTCAACAGAAAGGAATTTCTGTTATTTCACCATTGCAGAGAGGTTGATCATTAACTTACATACCCCCTTATGTCATAAATACAATTTCATAGTGGATAAGTGAGACTCACCAATGCATTGAATATATCTAGACTCAAGGATTTGTTTTGAAAATACTGTGTACAATATTAAAGTCATTTGGTCTCTTAGATTGAAAGATATTTTCTAATCTTACAATAAGTTGTAAGTTCTATTTTGATTCAGTGTTCACATCAGCTTCAAGAAATTTTGGCTTGTAGTGATTATATCTTCAGAAACCTAGAACATATCACCACTATCAAGAAGTAGGGGGCAAAAATACAGATCATTCTATGGTGACATGCCTTCGAGCATTCTCATGAGTTTGGGATAGCATTAATTTGTTGTGTATATTCATGCAATCTCAATGATTTTCAAAGTGTTCTCCCAACAAGTCTTATACACCATTTTGAGCAGCAGTGTATAAAGACAGAATGGAGAAGGCCTATACATAACTCAGAGAGAAGTAATGCAAAGATGGAAACTACACTGAAAAAATGTGTAATATTGGACACTGGATATACCAATGGTCCCCGTGTGTTTCACAACATGGAGTAATTGCCTCTCGTGGATCCTTCTCTCTGGAAATGTGATCGTTGACTTACACCTGCGGGTTTTGGTCTAATGGTAATAGTGATTCCCAACATGTAAAATTTTTCCATTGATGTCAAAGGGGGAGGAAAAGCGAGCAGAGGAAGAAAGACACTTCTTAGAATGAAAGGGGGGGAAGTCTTGGAGGAAGTATTGAAGTGTTGGAGGAAGTGTTGCCATTAATGAAAAAGGGGGAGACTGTTGTAAATATTGTCATTGATGGAAAATGACCACAAAGGAGCATCACCAAAAATATCATTAAGGAAAAGGACCAAATAAGTAGCAGCAATAAGGCAAAGAAGAGGATCAGGCAATAATGCAGTAAGAAGGCATAAAAGAGAGGTAGAGGAGCAGCAGAGAGGCAAGGAGCAGCATTAGACCATTAACAAGGGAAAAGGAGAAAAGAGGAGCAACTTTCGAATCAAAGGAGCAAAGGCAACAAAGACAGTTAATGTAGAAAAAGAACCAAGGCAGAAAAGGAAGAAAAGGAGCAAAGGCAGCAAAAAGGAAAAGGAAACAAAGAAACAAAGGCAACAAAGGAAGTTAAGGCAGAAAAAGAAAAAAGGAAGAAAAACAACAAAGGCAGAGTTGTGAATGTGCTGGGCAGAGTCGTGAATGGTAAGCGGGTCAAGTCGTGAACAGTAAGCAGAGCAAGTCGTGAACGTGGGCAAAGTCGTGAACGAGTCAAGTGTTCTACGAACAAAAAGAAAGAAATGAATGGGCACAACTAAAGAAACAGAGTCGGAAAACCGGAGTAAAGATACAGCGAGGACCATTGGATCTGGGCATACCCAACGTTATTTCACACTTCGACTATTTTATTGTTTACATTTAAAGACATCGTATGGTAATATATTTTATTTGTGATGTGAAGCACATCAACAAATGAGTAATGAGGAAATTTAGATCTGGGCGAGATCAATGGTGGAACTTAAATCGCACCCAGCGGTATATTGCACATCGACGATTTATGTGTTTAGTGCTAAGACTTCACATGATAAGTTATTTAAGTTTCGATACGAAGTGTGGGTGACAACAAGATGATGTGGTAGTGACATGGCAAGCTGACGTCGAAGATGATGTGGCCGCGACCCGTAGATCGCAGGTAATTTATGATGACGTGTCAAGGTGACAGGGCAGTGACATGGCATGATAATGTGGAGATGAATTGGATCTAGCCCACATACTGCATATCACATATCGCAAAAGGTAAGAGATACTTGTTATTTCTAAGAGCTAAAAATTGCGAAGTGTGATAAAGAGGAGCGTATGCGGTGGAGCTTCAAAGCTAAAGTCTAGATAATTTAAAGTTTGGCGTGGAACCCACTCTCATACTGCACATCGCAATCAATGATTCTAATATTTATATGTTAAGACTTCAAAATTTATATGTTTTAGGGTGTGACATGTGATAAGTAGTTCGCTACGATTTGCGAAATCGCAGAATCACAAGTATTGTGAAATCTGTAAATTGGTAATGTTGCGAAGTGCGATAAAGAGGCCCAGATGCGATGTAGTTTCAAAGGATAAATACCAATGATTTAAAATCTATATGTAAACCTTTTTATGTGTTAAATCACATTGGAGGAGGAAAAGGAGATTATAACATAAAATCTATGGAACACCGAAGTACGAAGTACGAATTTTGAAGCGGATGTGATGTGACTCAGAGGTGAATATTAATATATTTCAGGTCCAAGGTTTAATGTGTTTGTGTTGGTTTTGTGAAGAAGACCATGGAAGTGGAGGTCAACTCAGGTTACAAAGGAAAGGCCTGAATGCATGAAAAATGACCCAGATCTCATGCAAAACAATGTTATGCAGTTGCAGCTGTGAGTTAAACGGAAAGGCTGAACACAAGCGAATGGACTCGGGTAGAGAGACCTGACAGTGCATATAGATAATGTTGAATGTTGCGGTTAAATATAATAGCTAGAGTTGGGAAAAATAAGGGTATAGTAGCACTATTAGAAATGTAACAACTGGGTCAAGTCGGGCTAAGACAGCAATTCTACAGCATAGTTGGAAATATAACAACAGGAAAAGAAGACAAAGGGATAGTAGGCAGAGAAGACAAGATAAATAGAAAAGAAAGAAGCTGAAAGGGATGAAATGAAATATTATTGTAACTATAAATGTAAATTCATTGATTATTTTATATTGTTTGTGATGCAAAGGAAAGTCTCCGTAGGCATAGGAAAAACTCCATGAGCACTGTGATTATTATTTCTAATATAATAACCTGAACTGAAGTTTAACGAATCGAATGGGTGGAAGGCAAAGAGTCACGGCTATTCACTTCATATTCCCATAGAGAATGCAAATAGTCATGAAGTTATCTATATAAAATAGGTAATATCCATGTGGAGAAGGTTACGAAAACAGAGAGAGAGAGATAGAGAGCAGCATAATTTAAGAGAGTTGAATATTGTTAGAAAGCTGCAAAATGGAAGAGAGCAGAAGAATATAAGAAAGTTGCAGAAGGTTGGAGAGTGAAAGAATAAGAGAGGATTGATATAGACGTTGTGCATATCAGGAGCTGATATGAAGCGTATATGAAGGTTGTAAAGGTAGCAGTGAGGAAAGAGTAAAAAAGAGCTGATATCTAGGTAAATCAGCATATGATTTTACTGTAGTGTGAGGGAGTTGGTGCTTCCATATCAAGTTGTAGCTTGATAGATGTCCAGTTTTAGCTGGTTGAGGTATGAGCTTCCTGTGGGTTGTAGCCTGCAGAAAAATACATGGGAGTTGGTGCTTCCGTTTCAAGTTGTAGCTTTATAGGTGTCCAGTTGGAGCTGGTTGAGGTAGGAGCCTCCTGTGTGTTGTATCCTGCAGAAAAATACGTGGGAGTTGGTGCTTCCATTTCAAGTTGTAGCTTGATAGAAGTCTAGTTGGAGCTGTTTGAGGTAGGAGCCTCCTATGGGTTGTAGCCTACATAAAATAGATGGGAGTTGGAGCTTCCTTGCAAGTTGTAACTTGCAGAATTTGAGGTAGTAGCCTCCTGTAGGATGGGGCCTACAGAAAATCAATGGTGAGAGGGAGTTGGAGCTTGCCTTTGCATCACAACAACAATAAGATGTGTTTTTCTCCCTTATGGTTTTCCACTTATATCTATTTTCTATGTGCTTGATGATTGTGTTGATGTGATATTTTAATCTACTTAATTACTTTCTCTACACACATTAAGTTTGTTGATTCATGATGCATTAAGATTCTTATGAAATGAAGGTGTAATTGAGTTGAATGAAAAGAGTTTTAAATTTCCATGAATGTATTAAACTGTTTTACACCCTCCCCCCCCCCCCCCCCTCTCATTTTAGCTAAGAGCTGATCACTAAATCCCAAATAGCCTTCAAAATACTCTAGACTTCACTTATTACAAAATTGACCAAATTGATAATTGTGAACTTCCTCAAGAAACCAAACAAAGGTGGAAATGTCATTGATGAGACAAATAATTTGGTTCTTTTATAATTCCAATGACATAGATCATATGTCAATGATAGGAATAAATAAAAAACCCCACAAATTTTTGACAAATCCAACCAATAGATAGTGTACCCATATGTAGGGTAATCATCATAATATTTGTATAAATCAAACCAATAAAGTTTCCCTTGGTAGAATATGACCTTTTTAGGTGGGTCTATGCCACCATGCGGAATTTTTTTTCCTCATACAGACCATATCTATGTTGCCATAAATTAAAAAATGTGATTGCATGTTTCTCTAGATATGTTTCAGGAATACCCAATCATATTTTCATGAACTAACCTTTTATAATAGAGAAAATAATATTACTCTCCAATAGAAAGAGACCTAATATTTCTAAAGTTCTTTGTAAAAGGATTCATTACAAAATAATTATTTGAATGGGAAAAGTTTGTAGGCATAGAGAACATAATCATTGATCCTATTGGCCTTTATCATTAAGGTAGGATCCAATAAATCAATTTTGTTCAATATGAATTGTTGGAAGCGAGTGATCTAGGTGGCTCCAATGACACACACAAGACATAGAGATCTCAAAGTGTTACTCGGTTAGAGTGGTATCAGAGCAGTCTTCTTGCTTATTTGGATTGTAGGCATGAACCATTGAACATTCACTGAGTTGAGAAATGGAGGATGTCAAAAACATGTACGAGACCATGCTCAAGGTGTTTTAGAAAGCAGACATGTTGCATGAAGCTTATGATAAAAAAACATCATAGAACGTTGAGTTGAAAACACTTCCACAAGAGGAGAAGGAGGACAAACATCGATTATATCTTCAATTCCAAGCCACGATAGAGGCATTGGAGGAATTGAAGCGCAACAATAAAAGTCTTCAAGCAGATCATAAGGCATCGAAGACACTCCTACAGGAATACAAGGAGGAGAAGGAGTGATTACAACTTTAGCTACAAGCCGCGATAGAGGCCTTGGAGGAAGTGAAGCAAAATGAAGGCTTAGAGAATCCTTCTTCACCTATTTCAAAATTGACAGATGAGGTAAATAGTGTTGATTTCTCTTTAGTTTTATCTTCACATGATATCACTTCTATTGGAAGTGTTGAGATACCCATTACAGGAACCAGCATGAGATTCCTTACCAGGATGGGGTACAAAGGAGGAGGACTTGGAATTCATGGCCAAAGCATAACTCAGCCATTGGAGGTTGCACAGAGACCTCGTTATGTAGGTTTGGGATACACTGAAGGAGAATGTTCAAAGGTGTCAAAAGCCTCCACGAAATTGTGGAAACCGCTGAGGAGAGAGAATGAGGGGAATAATTCACCCTCATCTTATGACAACACATATTGCAGAGACAGAGTTGAGGCAAGCTCTCATCACCATGATCATAACAGAGATCACCAGGAAAGGTATAACAAGTCTCGAGATTCACAAGTTCATTTTGATTATAAGTATGTTGTTGATCATGAACATAAACAATGGCATAAAAAAAAAAAATTCGTTTTTGTGGTTTACATAACCATGTCATTGCTAAGTGTTGGAAGAGAATGGCAGCAAAAAGGAGGATGAGGCATGGAAAGCCTTCTCCACGACAGGGAAAGAAATTGGTTAAGAAATTCTAGAGTAAAAAGACCTTTTGCAGCCATTGCAACCAAGGTGGCCATCAAATAGCCACATGTTTGAGACTCCATCCAGAGCAACACCTTAAGGATGAAGCATCAGTTCATGAACTAATTGAAACAGTTGTTCGACAAGCAAGTGTGCCACAGGGAGATGATCCATTCAGTTTGATAAGTGAGAGATGGTTTTTTTAGATGTGGTAGTGTGTCATGGAATTGTTTCTAAATCATATGTTTCATTTTTAATTGTAAAAGTGATGATGTGTTTTCCATCACTTGTTAATAAACTATGATATTTTTGGCCTTGTTTGTAAATTATGTGATGCATTTCTTTCATGTAAAAGTGATAATGTGTTTTCCATCACTTCGAAAAGTGACACTGATGTTTTTGTGTTGATAGCTGAGGTATTATTGATTTCCATTTGATGTAAACTTGACCACCAAGTATGTAAACCCGTGGCAAGTATGGAAATGTTTGGGTCATAGTTGGTCATATTTGAGCATGTAATTTGCAGGAGATTGTAGTACATGTTTGCAGAGGATGCAGGTGTCGGCTCATTGCTTAAGGCTCCAAAGAACAATTTTGAAGGAGATGGAAGGGTGACCTTTTTCACGACACTTCTGGTGCAAACATTGTACACATCAATTTCAGATTATTGTTGATGATTTTGGAGGACCAAAAACTCCTCAGTGGGAAGGAATGATCCAGGTGGCTCCAGGGACACACACAGGACAAAGAGGGCTTATGGAAGCTAAAAAATCAAAGTGACATAAATGTGGAAATCTCAGTTCCAGGTTGGAGATCTCGTCGTCCTGATCGAAACGGTGTGAACGGATTGTCAAACCGAGTTCGTATGTGAAAGTTAGAGCTGATCATGTTCAATTTTTTTTTTTTTTAAATTATTAGGATTCTAGTGATGATGAGCAACCTACCTACCATCTTCCATTGCACCCCATGATAATGTAAAATTGATATAAGACTGAATTAAGAGAAAAAATCGGAGAGGAATGATACCAAGAATGGTTGAATCAACCATCGATTCAATTCCCGCTATGTCAAGATTCACCAATTAGGAATGACTAGAGTAATAGTAATTCTTCACAAGCTGGCAATGGAGGCAATCAAATAGAGGTTGGTATGGATGATTACTTAAGGGATACGACTGCCATGGAGACAATGTTGTTAGATGCATTCCAAAACGATGATTAGCTAAGGGATGATGCTCATATCACTGACACCTTTTTTGAAAGCCTTAAATTTGCTTCCACCACCCCTCTCTCTTGACCTAGCGGTCAGTCAAAGTCTACCCAGTTGGGGACAATGATGTTACTGCACAACTTGAAAGTAAAGTTTGGCTTGTCTAATGCATGTTGCTCGGAAATTTTGAGGTAAGTTACCATAAAGTACTCCCTTATATAAATTTGAAATATAATTAGTACACTACAATGCACATTAAAAATGGTAAATTTTATGAACGTTAAAAATTATATCGGCATTAATGTACATTTATTAATATATTTTTCCATGATCACCAACTACATTTTATTCAAAGATAAGGTTCTTCCGAGTGGTAATGTCTTGCCCAGTAGCTGCGAAGAGGCAAATAAATTGTTGAAAATGTTGGGTGTTGAGTAGATATCATATCATGCATGTCCAAATGATTGTATTCTATATAGAGGAGAATATGGAGAGAAATAGATGTGTCTGAAATGTGGGCATGACAGGTATGATAAATAAGAAAAGAAGGGTAAATCACGTATTGGTCCTCCTTTTAAGATATTGAGGCACATGCCTATAATCCCAAGGATTCAAAGGCTCTTTCGTTGCAAATAATTAGCTATGTTGTAGGGATGGAATGCCTCACACAGAAGTTAGTTTGGAGTTATGCGAATCCAAACTGATTCAATAACCATGAAACATATAGAGGATACATGGCCCAAAAAGTTCAATGATGATGTATGAAGTCTACGAATCAGCATAGCCATGGATGGCATCAACACATATTCCCTCCAGAACACCAACTATTATGTTTGGCCTATAGTAGTGATAAATAGCAATATCCTCCCGTGGTTCTCCATGAAGAATGAACATCTTATGTTGGCTCTCATAGTCCCTAGTAGAAGACAAGTGAAGAATATGGATGTCTACTTACAACGACTGGTAGATGAATTAAAGGAATTATGGGATGGGATAAATGTATATGATGTATCAAGACCCATCGCAGCAGAGAGGATTTTTATGTTGTGTGGCATATGTGCTTACACGACACATGATTATCTAGGCTTAGGAGTTTTCTCTGGTAAATTACATGTTTAATTTATTGATTTTTTTATATATGTAAAAATATTCTTTCACATATAGTTATTTAAATAATTGGAATTATTCTAATCTTCATGATATTCTTTAATGTGCCATGCATATTAGTTGTATACAATAATCTCGCAGGTCTTGTAAAAAAAGGGCATTTTGGATGTAATGTTGTGGACCTTCTCTGAAATCTAGATGGTCCAAGGACCTATGAAAGCCAGTGTATGATTTCTCCAGGGTATTCCTCCCAGAATAACACCCTTACAGAAGAGCAGCATCCTCTTTCAATGGTAAACGAGAGAGAATCCAAAGGCCTCCAATAACAACACCAGCTGAATGGCTTAAATCATATGAGAGAGAGAAGGAGAAGGAGTTCATAGAAATGTTCAATTCAAATGGGGAGCCTATGTTCGATGATCCAGAATTCTTTGACACCTGTGTTGAGAAATTTCCCATTGGGATGAAAAGTAAATCTATCTTTTATAACCTCCCATATTGGGATCATATTAAGATTACCCACTTATTAGATCCCATGCATATATTTAAAAATGTTTCATCTTCTTTATGGAGGCACATATCATCGAAACAAAATGACACATTAGTTGTTAGGAAAGATATTATTACTTCAGAAACTAAAAATAAACATTGGCCAAGACGATTAAAAAGTATGGGATCAGAGGCAGGCGTTGGTCCCTCTAATTTATGGTTTTTCAAATAAGGTGATCTCCCATGGATTTTAAAAAAAAGATGATATTTCTTTGGAAAAGGAAGTTAAAATGGGTGTGAGGGTGCCAACTTCATACAGGTCTTCACTACGACATTGCTTCACCACGAATGACCATTTTGTTGGGTTGAAATCGCATAACCATTTGAATCTTCTAAGAGTACGTATAATTTCAAAAGCATGATTTTATTATTTGTTATATTAATAAATTTTATCCCATGCGGGGATCATAAAACATAACTAATTTTGTATATTATTGCACGTTTTTATAAATTTGCAGTGTCATTATCCTTTGTTCGTGCATGGGTGTGTGAAACATGAATTCCCTCAAGACCTAATACGTGCCATATCTAAATTATCTGCATTTATATGTTGGATCACATCAAAGGTGATTCATGTGGCTAGCATTCCACAGTGGCGTCAAGAGATAGTTGATATTGTTTGCATGTTTGAGAATGAACTTCCGACGAGTTTCATGGAGTTACAGGTTCATCTTCTAATCCACCTAGTAGATGAGGTTGAATTAGTTGGGGTGGTTTCTTGTCGTTGGATGTTCTTCTTAGAGAGATACATGAAGAAATTGAAAGGTTTTGTTTGACAAAAGGAAAAACTCTAGGGGTCTATGGCAGAGGGGTACATATCGTATAAGGCTTTCTATTATGCTAGTGAGTACATCAAGGAGATCGATAATAGACCAGGTGCGGTGATCTGGGACGATGAAAGGGATGAAGACAAAATAGAAGGGGAGTTTCTCTAAACAAGTGGAAAAAAACGCTTGATAAAGAGTAAGTGACTTATAAGTTTTCAAATTTACACAAAGTTAGTATTCTTGTTGAACTTCGATATAATGTATATTTTGATCTCTAAGTACTATATAATGTTGGTTTGATTTCGTCAACGAATGCAGAAATTGAAGAAATCAATAAATTCGTTCTTTACAATTCTGAAGCAACACAACCGTGGGTCACATTGTACGAACAAAAGAGGATGAAATGGGATAGTGACAGGAAAGAATTCAGATGGTTGAATGGTAGAAGTGTGCCTTATCCTGATAGTTTAAAAGAAAATATGCCAAAAATATGCCCCAACAGTTGGGTTGCTCACAAAGTCAGAGAGAAATACGGTGCAATTGGTCGTTACCCACGTGCTGAAGAGGATGCGCTAAACATAAGGATTGGGTGCAACAATTCGCCAATAATATTTTTAATTTGTACGTAAATTTGAAACTTATAAGACATCTATATTTCATATTTTAACTGTTGGGTTATTATAAGACACATGACACTATGATTTTTTTAACTTTTTATAATAGGTGCATTTTTTCCCATCTCTGTGGGCATATGGACACCATTTTCGCATAGAAAATGTTGATGCTGGAAACATCACACAAGACTATGGAGTCGAAGTTGAGTTTGATCAATCTAGTTGATCTAGCCAGCATGATCAAAACCTAGTACGAGGCACGTTAGGTTACATCAGAAAGATACAAGAGATCATTGAAGTGGATTTCTCTTCTTTCCAATGTGTTATTTTTAGGTGCAAGTGGTGGGACACCTTTGATCGGAATAATTTAAAGGAAGATCGCAATAGTAGGATGATATGTATTAACTCTAGAAAGATGTGGGATGAATCCAAGGAGCCCTATGTTTTCCCCAAACACTACAACCAGGTGTTTTTTACCCAAATGCGTTGGATAGGGATTGGTGGTTCGTATTGACACATGACCCTAGATCAAAAAATATTTTTGAGAAGAATAGTGTTATCATGCCATGTGAGCTGGAAGATAATGAGGGTGATCATGAGAACCGAGAGTGATATGGTACATGTGTTATTTCATCGATATTTATACTTTTTAAGATGGGTTTTTCGAAACATTATAATATGTATTTTGAATTAATTGGTAATTTGCATTGTGTTAATGTTAAAATCAATATTTCACTTGATAATTTGCAATTATGTTGATCTAAAAAAAAATGACGTACTATATAAAGTTCTTTTTTTTTGTATCTAATATCATAATAAAATAATGATAATTTTAAAGTACATGAATTTATTTGCATTATTTTCCAAAATTTATTATGTTACAATAATTTATATTATTCTAGATTTATTATTTTACAATTATTTAAAATTTCACAAATTTTAAAATTTTAATAAAATTATTTCACATTAATACAATTAAAATTTCACAAATATTTTACATACAATTACAATTAAAATTACAATTAGAATTACAATTACAATTAAAATTACAATTACAATTTTAGAATATTACATACAATTACAATTACAATCAATTCACAGTAATACAATAAAAATTTTACAAATATTTTACATAGAATTAGAATTACAATTTTACAATTTCACGTACAATTACAATTACAATTACAATTTTACAAATTTACATTTATACCATTACAATTACAATTTTAGACTTTTACATACAATTAAAATTACAAATATTACAATTTTACAATATCATGATCATTTAATATTAAATTAATTAATAAACATCATGTTCATGATAACCATCGTACAAAATCATATTTGACTAAAAAACACATTCAAAATCACTAACATCATCGTGATCATGATCATCTAACAAAACACAATTAACATTATATATTAACATCATCACAACACAAACATCAAATATACATCCCATGTGAAATAATTGCTATCACATACACATATATCTACAAGCTGCACATTAAATGAACATATCTAACATGACCTAACAATATACACATCATGATGATCACCAACATGTAAATTAAGTACAACTGAAACATGGACCATATATATATAACTGAATAATGTCAAAAATATACAGCTGTAATATAAATGTCATGGATCAGTTGGTGGTACATCATCAATAGCAGTACTAGTAGAGGCCTGCTTAGTCAATGGTGCAACCTCGATGGTCGATGGTATAGCCTTCTCATGATCATGAGTACTGTTGGATGCTGTAGGCTACTAACTAGACGTGGCCGATGGTCCAACGTACTCTCCATGATGACTGTTGCTCGATGCTAGTGGAGGCTGCTCATTTGGAGCGACGCAAGGTGAATGATCATCAGATGATGAGTCGC
Organism: Pinus albicaulis; assembly: GCA_034641835.2. Lineage (NCBI taxonomy): Eukaryota > Viridiplantae > Streptophyta > Pinopsida > Pinales > Pinaceae > Pinus > Pinus albicaulis. The sequence goes on from CM076579.1 coordinate 89,738,327, forward strand.
TGCTCGTGGACTGTCGATCATGTGTTGCCTCTTGACCACGCTTATAACGTGCAATGGTCCTCCTCAGCTGCGTAACTAAGGTCGTAGCTCCTACGACATTCCGCATCATTCTATACATGTCACGCGGCATGCCTCTCCACATATGTGATAGCCTAACATCGGCCTATATGTCTCTCATATTAGTAAGCCTAATGCCTGCCTCAATAATCAATGCAATGAGTTGGTCGCCCAACTCCATCCTGTATCTTCTATCAAGCCGACCGTGGCTAGCAAAATGCAGTACTGGCACACCAGCAGGAGCAGGTTTCTCTGCACTGGCCTCCTGATGATCCTAGGCATCTGGCATGCCTTGATCATCATCATTTTCCACACCTGGATTATGTGGTGGTGTTGGCATGTCCTCGGCATCAAAATACCCAATGTTTGAAAAATATATACAAGTACACAACAATAATTAGAAAATTTCATTACATAATTTAATAAAAACAATTTAAAGAACATGTTAGAATAAATTTAACTAAAACTAATATTACCTCTATCATTTGGCGGATTATCATCTATGAAGAGGGTGTTGGCACACCCTCGCCAATACAAACCCGCATAAGGACAGGGGACCATAATGAAGGGGTGCTCATCAACGCTGCCTAGAAATTCCAGTGCATCATGCGATATCCTCGCTAGAAACATAGTCTCACCCCTCTTGGTTATCATCTACCCCCACATGTGCATCTATGCCTCAAACATTGACCTATGAGGCTTTCGAGAAAAATTAGGCATCGTCTCTTGAAACCTCTCAAAAAATAAACAAAAAATATCTGAAGAAAAAGGGAATTTAACGCTCCCTTGTGCATGAGCATGAATTCTATCTAAGGCTATACAAAACTGCCACAAAAAAATGGCGGACCACCTGACAAGTCGTGGCTCTTGTACTAAATAATAAATGTAATATAGAAGCGAGAAAATAATGTTTTTCCCATCACTGGTGTTGCGTGAAATGGTTGAAATGAGAAGCAAGAGGCACCTGACCTCGTGATTACCAAATGCACCAATACATAATTGACCTCCGAAGACCTGAAAATCTGAAGGAGACAATATATATGCGCTAATGTATCTCTGGGAGTACACTAACTGAATCCTTGTTGCATCGCCAATTGGAACCTATGGGAATAAGGGAAAATCCACCACTCTCCTCGATAGCCCTGTAATGAAATATATTTCCTCCTCAGTGGGCGTGTACCACTAGTTATGACCAACCTAGAAAGCCTGTCGGTGGGCATTCCACCTGTGGATAAGATGTCTCAAAAACAAACCATGGCCCTTTAGGAAATTAGCCTCCTCATAGAACTTGAGAAGGCCTACCTACCTTAGGAGCCCCTGGGTAGCTGCTGTAATAGTGCGAGGGTACGCATCTCTCTCCCTCTCTCGTGCCTCCCACAGGCGAACCATCTTATACTGGTCCGCCTGTTATTGTTGTTGTTCCCCCTCTCCTCTCCTTTCATGTCTCTCAATGATTGACATATTAAATACATTTTTTTATTAAATGATACATGTATTTAGAAATTTACATATATAATTTTTTTTGGAAAAAAAAAACAGTCGGTGCGCCACAAAAAACATGCATGCACTGGTCTCGATGCGTCTTTTTATGGAGCGCATCAGCAGCGGTTCTCCTGAAAATTTTTAGCGCATTGTTGACTATGTACAGTGTCAGGATTGTGGTGTGCTGAATAAACTCTATGTCCCGAGACGTATAGTTCGGTTAGCGCACCGACCTCCTGACATCATTACATGGTCAATGGTGCGGAATTTTACTAGGCCACACCATTGACCCTGTCAAAATGCGGAATGTGGTGCACTGACAAAAATACCCACCTTGAGGTAGATATTTAATTCAATGCACCATTCTGCCACTATTCCATTTGGTCAACGGTGCAGCCGGGTAATCGACCACACCACATTTTTTTAAAATTTTAAAATAATACAATGCGCCTTCGGTACCGCCCCAGAACTGGTGCAGATACCATTAGCACCAATTTACCAGGCCACACTGTTGACCCTGTTGAAATGTGGAATGTGGTGCGCTGACAAAAATACCCGCCCTGGGGCGGATATTTAAGTCAATGCACCGCATTGTCACTATTCCACATGGTCAATGGTGTGGTCAGGTAAACGAATGCACCGCACTTTTTAAATTTTTTTAAAATAACACGGTTTTCCTTTCAGTATTGCCCTGGAACCGGTGCAGATACTGTTAACACCAGTTGTAGTGTGGCCTATAAATTTAAAGGCAACACTGCTAACCGGTGCGAGCCGAACGACTCGAGCGCACCACGCAACAATTTTTTTCTTTTTCTTTTAAATGGTTAATTTTAAGGTTATTTGAAATTATAATCATCTAAAAGGTTTATTATGGAAAAAAAAAGAAAAATACCTGTACATTTGGCCATCAAGGAGGGGCTGTAGAATTTGGAAAAGAAAATTTTCCCACTGTTTTGAAAAATTCAAGCTGGAGATTGGTGGGCAATGCACAACAGTAATGCGTGCAATGGGTGCAATGGGGGCACTGATGTTAGGGTAGCTCAAACAAGGATAAATTGTGCCGATGATTGAGAGCTTTGGAGCACTAAGAAAAGTGAAAAATGTGGTTTTCTGGTCGTAATTTTTTATTTATTTAACCCTATTCCGGTGCGCATGGTTTTATAGGCGCACTGGTGCGGTTGATCAAGATTGCACCGAGTGGTTTTTGTTTTGGCGCGGTGTTTTATGACGCAATGGTGCAGAATATTTGTAAATCATCGGTGTGCTACAGTAATAAGACGTGTTGTGCGGGTGTGTATGAAGAGCACGATGTCGAGTGTGCCCATGTTTTGTGCACACCAGTGCTTTCTCTTATTGAACGCACCAGTGCGGTTTAGGATGATAAGCACAATGGAAGAAAAAAATCCGCAAAAACCTCTGCCCACCAACCTCCTCTAGTAAAATCCACTAGAAACGGATTTCTAGGGTATTTTTATAAGGGGTTCCTCAAAAACATCCGCTAGAGGTTCTTTTCCTTGTAGTGATAATAATATTAATATTAACACTAGCATCAATATTAATATTAACATAGATATTCTATGTCAATACTAATATACTAAGGTATTAATGTGGATGCTAACTTCAAGATTAATATTAACATTGAAATTAATGTTTATAGAAACATATTAATGACAAGAAGATGCTAATATTGATAATAACATTAATATGGTATTGGAATTAATATTACCATTAATGTTAATACTAATAATATTAGTATTAGTATAGCCCCAAGTGTTAGCTCAATTGGTCGAGTCCCTGTTGTTAAAAGCACCTTGGTAATGGGAGTTCATGGGATCAATTATCCTCTACCCTCTTGGGTGATGCAGGAGCATTAAGGCAGAGTCAGTAATGTGAAAATCTGGTCACATGTTGTGGCTTGGGAAGAGGACTAGCAGTCCTAATAATTTGAAGACTTTACTTTTAAAGTATTTTGTTTAAAGTTCAATTGGGCTAACGTATCCATTGTAATATGTAGTTTAAAAGAATAGTTAGATTAGAATTGTTTGGGGATTTAGTTGAATAAAATATTCTGAAATTGAATAACTGTTTTTCAACCATATGGGGATTTTGGGGAAAGGCATAAAACAAAAAAAAATCCACCATTTTTGGGTTCTTCGTTCCATTGAGAGAAAGAGAGAACGAGAGGGAAATAGGTGTGAGAGAGGGTTGGATAGAGAGTAGGAACCAATATAAAAAAACCAGCCATCCCAGGGCCCGGTTCTATGTATTTTTCTTTATAAATAAATTCCAATTGTTTTGGATTGTGTTCGGTCTCTCTGTTTCAACCCATTGGTTTTATTTCCATGTCGAATTTAAGTGTTGCATTTATATATTATTGTATATGTGTATTGTATTTATGTTGGTGCAGAGACAGATTGCGTGTGAGGATGTAGTTCCTGTGAACTTTGCATGGGAAAATATGGGACAGAGACCAAGGGATGAGAGATGAAGAAGTCTAATCGGATTGCAGGTGCAGTAAGGCTGAGCGAGAAGACTAAGTTTCCAAGAACTTCGTATAGACAAGTTATGGAGAGACAATGTTGAGGAAATTTGAACAGACTCGGAAGGATAGCGGAGGTGTAGTGTGGAGGAATCAGTAATGTAGATCAAGGATGCTGAAAGAGGATAAATTGATTGAAGACAGAATTACTTAGAAGAATTTCGAGAGAAGAATCAATGGTGGGGATTGAATCGTGGATTAAAATGTTTAAGGTTCGACGACATAGATGAGTGTGGGCAGAGGAAGTGAGAAGAGTTGTGAGAAGGTGAATGGACTAATGCAATTAGATCGCATATTTGGAAGAAGAGGACATCAACGGTGGATAATGGTTTGTGATTTTTCAAATCACAGAAGTTAGCAGATACCGTTAAGCATTTTCGCAGGTTAAGTTATTTAGTTTCGAAGCAAAAAGGATGAAGGGTGCAATGCGATGGAGCAACCACGTGTTGGCTTGGAGCACGATCGCACATCGCATATGATAAGGTTTAACTCTTATTTTTATAACTTCAAAGTTGCGGGCAGATGATTTGGGATGAGGCAAGGACCGCTGGGTTCAGCGAAGATTGATGGTGGGGTTTTCATCGCCATTTCACATCGGCGGAATCACGATATTGCTGATTAAGGTTTCTGGGTAGACTTGTGGAATGCGATGAAATATGATTGGTTACATATTGTGGGACCCGAGACACCTGCTCCATGTATGTGTAGATAATGGGTTGATTTATACGGTTGATTTTTTTATAAAGTGAAGCATTGTTGTTTTGCATATGTATGTATGTTGGCTGATATATTTTGGGACCCCGAGAGCTCCAGTTCCACATAAATATATAATGATATGGGTAAGTGTTAAGTGGTTAAGGATATCATTGTTTATTTTCGCATGTATGTATGTTAAATCACCTCCGATATATTTTTTATCCCGCTGTGTTAAGAGAAGGGGAGTTTGTGTGGGTCCTGACCCACAAGTCCATGTATATAATTTAATTTGTGGCTACGGCTGCATCATTTGTTATCATAGCAACAAGATCTGAGAGGCAGTGTGAAATACTTTGAACTAATAAAAGTTGATAAATATTTCTCATTGATTCTAATCGAGTGAACCTTAAGAGGTAGGACTATGGATTGAAGGCTTATGAAAAAGCATAAGAGCTACAACATCATAGATGAAGAAATAGTGCAGAAAATAAGGTAAGAATGTTTTGTTTCAGTTTTATTCTAGATTATGGAACTGACAAGTAAATTATCACTCTCATAAGAAGAGCATAAGAGTTTAATAGATGTAGCAGCAGGAGTGAAAAATATCAACAAAAATATTACAACCTTTAAGGGCAGTGATGAAGCAAGCTAGCAATGGTTTTCTAGGAGAAAGAATAAGTGTGGTCAGAACCTAGTATTTCAGTTGAGGTTGAAATAAAAGAGGACAATAGTGTTCTCAAGTGCCGATGAGTTGTGAGGGTAATCCTAGAATGGGCATAGAGGAGGGCTCAAGGAGGGTTCTAGGTTTAGAACCAATTCTTTCCAAAATACCAAGCACATAGGAAGTTTGGTGAGTGAAGTTGTAGTAGGAGGGGTTGTTACTGCAGAGGCTAGTGCAGCTCATAGAGGGTGAAATAACTCAAGAAGATGACTATTGAAATTCATAACAGAGGTTCAGGAGGCAACCACAAATTGAAGAAGGAAGATGCCAAGACAAATGGCATATGGAATCATATGACTGATGAAGAATATAAGAGATAAATAGCTGAGATGAGAACCCATATTGATCTATTGAGGAGTTGCTACAGAGGAGTGAATAAGACAAGAGGTGTGGATGATTTACAAGGAATAAATTTAAATGGCATGGGCTACAGATGAAGAGGAAGCATAGGTTGAATGCTCAAGAAGAAGAAGCATTACTCAGGGCAGCAAAGTATGAAAAGAAAGTTCTTGCATATGAATTGGAGAAAAGTACTACACTTGTTTCAAATACGAAAGAGGCTTGTTACAGCTCACAAGGTGGATAATAATGATTCCACAAAGGGAAGTTTAAGAGATGACCATTGATGGTTATTTGAAAGACTCAAGGAGGAGTCATAATCAGGAGAAGAGAATTCAATAGAGATGCCAGTAGAAGACTGAGGATGGAAAATCTTGGTGTGGTATCTATAGACAGGTTGATGGAATCAGCTTGTAGATATGAATTTTTGATAGTCCATGATGAAAAAAGAGGAGTTCATAAAGGAAAGAAGACTATGGCTATTGATGGTCATAGTAAAGGTTCTAAGGGATATTATAAAAGATCAAGAAAGGATAAACTTGATAGAGAATTAGCTAAGATAAAAGTGTAGCTAGAAGTATTGAGAGAATTCATACAAGGAAGTATGGAATACCAAAGGTATGATTGGGTTATTTGGAAGAAACGATTCAAGTGGAGTTATTTATAGAGCAGGTTGAGATCTAATACAAGAATTTAGCTAGAAGAAGAACTCAGAAGAGTTGAGTTACAACATAGGATGTATACTAGGGAAAAGTTTTACTTATGTGAACCTGAACAAGGGTCTATTCTTGGTGATAGTAGTAATAAGGATGAAGGTATGGGACTAGCTGATGGTTTCATGGATGCTTGGAAGGATGGGAACCAACAGAAAGAGTTGATGTTTGAGAAAACAAGAGAGGCTATGGATCCTTATGGTTTTGAAATAAATGATTATTGTATGTTTGCAGGTGAAATCTGTAAAGAAAGATAATTTTCTGATGTTGTCATAAAAGAAGAAAGAGGAGAGATAGAATCCAAATTCTATGCTGAAGGAAGATGAGACATCTATGTCTCATATGAAAGATCATACACAGTTGAGATAAGGTATTTCTTTTCAGCATGCTACAAGGGCTAAAAGAAGATAAATTTTTCCTCATGATGAAAGCCAAAAGCAAGAAGAAGTGGAGGAAGATATCAGGCATTCAAATGCAATGCTTGAGGAAGCTGAGATGTGGTCCATTGAAGACTTTATGAGTCATACAGAAGACTCAGAGAAACAAGAATACTTGATGACTGAAGCATCATGGGAGACCATAAGGTCTTGTGTTTTTAAAACTGACAATTTATATGTGATTACAGGTTTTATAGGAGACATCCAATTTTTTTTATTTTTTTTGGAACTGTCTTTAATGAGGCTGAAAGTTGCAAAGATAAGTATGATGATGAATGGATTTCAGATGAAGACAAGGATGAAATATTGCAGCAGAAGGAGTTCATATATTCCTTAATTAATGAAGGAAGAGCTCAGTGTCTAGTCAACTTAGTGTTCCTAAATTGATGTCATAAATTGTCAACCATGGCTATTAAACTGTTGAAGTGAAGTGCACTATATGTGCCTAGGTAACTTCTTCCTACTTCGTTGTGTTTAGTGTTTTCTAGTGTTTTTGGTTTTGTGTTTTTTTGCTAAGAGGAGAGGAACTAAATTGTTGGCAAAGAGAAGTTATTGGTCACACTAAAACAGAGCAAAATCTGGACTATGTATGGCACCTAAGAACAGAGAATGCTAATTCACAGATTGCAAAACTTGACAAGAAAAAAGATAACTCATAAAACGAACTCAATCCAATTCATTTCATTAGAGGTATGTTGGAACAACTTGAGAAAAGGATAAGTTGATGCAATGAGGTTCTTTTAAGCAAACAACAACTTACAATATCACAAAGAAAATCTCATCCATGGTTAGAAATTTGTTGGAACACGTTAAGAAAATATTTTCTGCAACATAGTAAGGAACTATATGCTAAATTAACTTTTAACACTAAAATTAACCCATTCTACAACTCAAAATGTTACGGTTAAGCCCCATTCAAGGGTTAGAGATCTCTTAGAGTAGCTTTGGAAAGGGTTGTTTGTAAAATTATGAGAAATTGCAGAATAGTCAAGACTTCAAAATGATACTAATAATTCTTGTCCATATGATAATGATGTATCAGCAGAGATTAAGAACAAGAGCAGTTTGTAAATAATGAAGGCCTTTTAAGTCTAATTTAACAGGGCTAGAATGCAATTAATAAAAACTTGAAATACAATGAATAGAACTGAACTAATACACAATTAGCCTTCAAAATACTATAGTTCTATCTCATTCAGTGCTAGTAATATTTTGGAACAATTCATGAGAACAAGATTGACTGCACTATTCGATGTAAGTGAGCATAAAACATGAAGTTCAAAAAACTGCCTAAATTAGGAACGAAACAGAGATAAAGTCAGTTATCTATAAAATATGCACAAAGCCTTTCGGACAGTAGGGCCCCTTTACCATCGGATTGGCACACAAATCTCCTCAAGATTTCTTCAGATCATGCATTAAAGTGGTACTTCATTCATTAAAGGAAAACGCTTCAAAAACAGAGTATTACAGTCTTGGACAACTTAACAACAAAACATCAACTAGCTAACTGTCTCTCGGTTCACCGAGTTATTTTTATAAGCAACATACATAACTGCCATTGAGAAGAAATAGGGATAAGTTTATTTTTCAATTAAAGTCGAATTATAACTCCTGTTGAGGCCTCGTACTTTTCTGAAGACATCTGTAGAGTCCTTGTCTTGGTAGGAATCTACTTCTTAGTTTTGGTTTCCTCCACGTGCATAACCACTTGCAGATTTTTGCTCAGACTTTGTAGAGGGCAAGGAATGATGTAGGTGAGTTATGGAATTCAACCATATGTGTTTTTCCTTTAAGTGACACATGTAACCTGTGTGAACATAAAGATAGCTGCGGAATAGGCGACTAACTACAGAATGGCTGCATTCTGTAGCTAAGTCTTGTAAAAAATTATTACAACAACAAAACCACAAAAGTATAGTAAGTCAGTCATTGTATGTATTCTTAAAGTGACTTTAATCAATCCTATTGATCTTTTAAGCCTATAACTGATAAAGGAAAAAGGAAATGAAGTGAAATTTGGTGAAAGAAAAGGACATCTTTGGGGCTCAACACTCAGAATGGAGGACGTGTCCATAGCAAAAATGAGACAATTTTGTATTATGTTGAGGAACCTACTATTGGTGAGAATAGGGAGAAGTTGGTTTTCATAAATGACCAGAAGGATACTCTAGGACAATCACTTGAAGCTATCATAAAGATGGAAAATCAAAACTCTTTTTTGATAGAGAATGAAGAAGTAGTGTCAAAGAGAAATTAGACTTGTGATAAAGAGGAAGATAATAATGAGGATGAAGGTGAGACAAATATGTCACATATTGAAGAAAAATTAGTCCTAGAACTGAATGAAGTAGCATTGACTACTATATTTAGTCGAGGAGCTGAAGGACATCTATTGAATGTTATCAAGGAAGAGGAAGAAGGATATGTTGGAATTGTTGAACAACATAGTGATGATGTGCTTGAGAGGGATCAATTAGAGAGTGATATTTTGAAGTGGTTTTTGGAAGAATTTGAGTATGAGGAAGGGATTGCAGTCGTTGATAGAAGAATGTCTCAAGTTTTGGTTGAGACAGAAGCAGATACTAGTTTACTAAACTATGTTATGTTTGCTAGTATACAGAGAAGTGTGAGTGAATATGTACTGCACTCATGAAATTGGAAAACAATATAATTTTTGAAAGTAAATTTGAAGATAAGGAGCAGTAATTGGATATTACAGAGGGAGATATATTCAAATATATTTAGAAATTTTAGGTGGCAGCAATGTCCAGAGTAATATTTGCAGCAATATCTGGGATAGAGTGTAGTAGAATGTGTTGGCAGAAGACTGAAAATAAGAAGAGAAGGTAAAATAAGTGGAGAACTACAGCAATAAGTATGGAAGCCTAGAATATTTCAGGTAAAGAATGGGGAAGACAATGTAGGTTATGGACAACAACAAAATAGAGTTTGGGATCCTTGAAGATTCAAGCATTGAAGGCACATGACTAGGAGGCCATGAATTCTTTTACCTCAGGAGTCTGATGCAGGAGGATTAAGGTAGAGTCAGCAATGTGAAAAGTTGGTCACATGTTATGGCTTGGGAAGAGGACTACCAGTCCTGATAATTTGAAGACTTTACTTTTAAAGTATTTTGTTTAAAGTTAAATTGGGCTAACATAGCCATTGTAATATGTAGGTTAAAAGAATAGTTATATTAGTATTAATTAGGCATTTAGTTGAATAAACTGTTATGAAACTGAATAAAAATTTCTCAACCATATGGGGATTTTGGGGAAAGGCATAAAACAAAACAAAATCCACCATTTTGGGGTTCTGCCTTCCATAGAGAGAAATAGAGAACGAGGAAAATTGGTTTGAGAGAGGGTTTGATAGAGAGTAGGAACAAATGTAAAAAAACCAGCCATCCCAGGGCTTTGTTCTATGTATTTTTATCTATAAATAAATCCCAAGTGTTTTGGATTATGATCAGGCTCTCTATTTAAACCTATTGGTTATATTTCCCCTATGAAGTTAAGTTTTGCATTTATATATTATTGTATATGCATATTGTATTTCTGTTGACTCAAAGACAGATTGAGTGCAAGGATTCAGTTCTTGTGAACTTCGCATAGGAAAAGTGGGGGCTGAGACTAAGGGATGAGAGATGAAGAACTCTAATCAGATTGCAGGTGCAACAAGGTTGAGTGAGAAGACGAAGTTTCCAAGAACTTCGTATAGACAAGTTATGGAGAGACATCGTTGAGGAAATTTGAATAGACTCGGAAGGATAGCGGAGGAGTAGTGTGAAGGAATTAGTAATGCAGAGCGGTGAGGCTGAAATAGGAGATATCGATTGAAGACGGAATTACTTAGAAGAATTCTGAGAGAAGAATTGATGGTGGGGATAGAATCACGGATCAAAAATTTTAAGGTTCGATGACAAAGATGAGTGTGGGAAGAGGAAGCAATAAGAGCCGTGATAAGGTTAATGGATCGATGCGATTAGATCGCAGATTTGGAAGAAGAGGAGATCAACGATAGAGAACGATTTTCGATTTCACAAATCGTAGAAGTTAGTAGATACCGTTAAGTGTTTTCATAGGTTAATTTATTTATTTTGTGAAGAGAAAAGGGTGAAGGGTGCGATGCAACAGAGCAGCCGCATGTCAGCTTGGAGCACGATCACACATCGCATATGATAAGGTTTAACTCTTATTGGTATAAATTTAAAGTTTCGAGCAAATTATTTGTGATGAGACAAGGACCGTTGGATCTAATGAAGATCAACGGTAGGGTTTGCATTGCCATTTCACATCAGCGAAATCATGAGGTTGTTGATTAAGGTTGCTGGGTAGACTTGCGAAATGCGATGAAATATGATTGGATGACATATTGTGGGACCCGAGACCCCTTCTCTGCATATGTGTAGGTAATGGGTTGATTTATACGATTGGTTTGTTTATAAAGTGAAGCGTTGTTGTTTTGCATATGTATGTATGTTGGTTGATATATTGTGGGACCCCGAGAGCTCTGGTTCCGTGTAAATATATAATGATATGGCTAAGTTTTAAGTGGTTAAGGAGATCTATGTTGATTTTCACTTGTATGTATGTTAAATCACCTCTGATTTATTTTGTATCCCACTGTGTTAAGAGAAAGGGAGTTTGTGTGGGTCCTAACCCACAAGTCCATGTATATAAGTTAGTCCACGTCTACGGCTGGATCATTGGGGTTAGGATCTACTAATAAAGCTGGGGGAAGTTATCCCTTAGGGTAGATCTATCTGGATATTTACCATAGATGTAGAAACCTTGATCTCCAGTGTTCATAAACCACGTTAAAAAAATATTAGTATTAGTATTAATATTAATATTCACACACACACAAACACACACATATATAAACATCAACATTTATATTAGCTTGACATATTAATACTTTTATTAACATTAAAAATAACATCAACACCAATTGTAAACATATTAATATGAATATTAAAAATAATATTAACCATATTTATATTTGACAATTTTAATTTATTATAATATTGATCATATTAACAAGCTTTAAAATTATTTAAGTTATAAAGCTCTGAAAAGTAAGTTTTTGAAAAGACATGTTATTATCAATATTAATGTTACTAATAATATTAGTATTAATGTTATTAATAATATTAATCTTATTATTTATTACTAATATTAATATTAATATTAATATTATTATTATTATTATTATTATTAATATTATTATTATTATTACTAATGTTAGTATTAAAATTAAAAATATTATCAACATCAACATTTATATTAACATAACATCTTAGTACTAATATTAACATTGAAAATAACATCAACACCAATATGAATATCTTAATATCAATATTAATATTAATATTAATAGTAGGAGTATTTATATTTCACAATTTAAATCTATTATAATATTGATCATGTTACATATTTAAATATATTAATGCTATTAGCCTTTGAATTTTTTTTTCCTTGAAAAGTAATGTTATTATTAACATAGATATTAATTGTAAAGCTACTAACCAATTTATCCTAAGTAACAACTATAACCCTAGCCCTTTATGGCAAGATGAGTATTGTGACTTAGCTAATAGATTCGAAAGAAATTATGAAGACACAATCGAGAACCTATTTGGTATTGATATTATCAAGCTTATCTGATACTTTGTGATGGAATTAATAAGTGGCCAACCTCTTTTCATATGAATTATATTCATGGGTTGGGTTGTAGTGTTGTGGATTATGAAATATCTGACACCCATATTCTCAACCGCATTGTAATTTTTGAGCTTTTAAATGACCACGAGCCCGATTCTGACCATAGACTTTTATCATTAACCCTAAATCTTGACATGCACACCAACCACATGAAAAATAATTATGGTAATCAAAGACACATTCATTTTAACATAAATAAAATGTATCTCTTCTTATAGGATTTAAAGAGCCTAGATTTAGGCTTCTTAATGTTTAATGATAACATTGATCACATCTACTATAACCCTTTCCAATAATATTAACAAATTCTCAACTGAGGTATCGTATAAAAAGAATAGTAGAACTTCCAAAGCATTGGTATGATAATGATTGTAAAATTTCTAGGAAATCAATTAGAGATACTCCTAAAAAAATTGTAAAGCTCGAGAAAATAAATGTATAAAAAATAGTTATCAAAAGGAAGAAAATGTCCTGCATTAATAAGAGGAAAGAGAGTCTTCTTCACCTTTTTAAAGTTTATCCTAGAAAGTTTTGGATGAATATTCTTGTTCGTAAAATAAAAGAAACTAATATGATCCCCTTAAAAATCGTAATATGTATCTTAATAATTTTTGTGACTCCCCAGACAGCATAGGCTACATCTTAAACACTCTTATAAAGGAGGATATATTTTCTTCGGAGGATGTGAATTTCAAAATTAAGAAGCTTTCTAATGGGAAAGCCAAGGATATTGAAGGATACCAAGATGAAATTTTCAAAATGGGAAGGTATGTCGTCATCCCTCATATTCACAAGATTCTCAATTTGTCAGTAAACCATGACTTCCCTAAGCCTTGGACGCAAAGCCTTATTGTTCCTATCTTTAAAAATGGAGATAAAATCATTCCCTCTAACTATAGGACCATTATGATTAGCCACATTTGGGCCAAAATATATGGGCTCATTTTGGAAAAGAAGATTCCCTTTTGGCTTGAAATCCATGGAAAAATAGCTAAAGAGAAAGCTGAATTTAGGAGACATAATTCAACTATTAATCATCTTATCACTCTTAGGATCATTGTTGAGGAATGTTGCAATAGTAAAATTGCCATCTTTTTTTGTTTTCTTGAGTTTATAAAAGCTTTTGACACGATCTCTCGGGTTAAGCTACGATAAAGACTCGAAGATATGATGGTTCCTCTCAAGTTGATGGTTGTTGTAATTCATCTATATGTGAATGTTTTCACGAAACTCAATGCCACCAAAAGTTGGTCTAAATAAATTAAAATAAATATAGGCATTAAGAAAGGGTGTCCCCTTTCCCCTACCCTTTCTGGTATTTACATCGATAATCTAGAAGAGTGTTTGGAAGTAGCAGGACGTGATGGCCCCAAGCTCATTAGTACGGTCATTACAGTTCTCCTTTATGCTAACAATATCTTTCTTCTAGCTAGAATCCATGATGATCTCAACAAGGAACTTAAAATTCTCCATGATTACTGTTCCAATGTGGGTATGATTGTTAATACTGACAAGTCGATTAAAGTCATGATAATTAAATCTAAAAATATTAACCAGGATAATTTTATCTATGATAAAAACTACTTTGAGAAGGTTTCTTCATACAAATATTTAGGTATTGACATTCATTATCAGCTCAAATTGAATTATAGCACTAATAAAAGGATTTTTCGAGGTTGGAAAGCTTATTATGAGCTTGAAAATAGTTGTAAGTTAACAGATATTTGGGTTTGGAGTAAAATAAAGTTCCATTTAGAGACTCTCCTCACCCCTATTATATTATATTTTTGTGATATTTGTAGTTATAGTATATCTATAGAATCATGGAGGAATATTGATATCATCCAAAAGAAATTTATAACATATAACTTCAAGATTAAAGGACATACTCCCTATCCTATCCTCTTGATTGAAGATATCATTTCCCCCATTGAGAGCATGTATATGTTTAGGTATCTGAAGTATAAGAAGAATATTTATAGCATGGAAGCAATTAGGTTCCCCAAAATTTCTTCTAACTCTATCCAAAACCCCCACCTCTAGCTCAAGCGAGGATGGCGCAAGGATGCCAAGTCTTGGATTGACCATTGGGGGATAAAGGAGGAGATCATCTTGGAGAAGAATGATGATATTAAAAATACTATTACTTCCAAATTTAATAATATGTTGTGGGAAGGTAGGGAGATAGAGAGGAAAAGGAAGATAAGGTACTATAAGGAAGTGACACCACTCTTGTTAACAAAGATTATCTTTATGTATTGACTAGTGCTAAGAAGAAAATGAAAATTGTGAAGATAAGAACTAATTCTCATTAGCTTCAAAGTGAAATTGGGCATTGGTCCATATCAAAAACACCTTGGGATGAAATAATTTTCCACCTTTATGATACTAGGAGATTTGAAAATAAAAAAAAATTTCTCTTGGATTTCCCACCTCTCACTCACATCCATTCTCATTTCCAAAACATTTTACACACTACCAAACTTCTTGACTTCTTAATTCAGAAAAATCACAGTGATCTAGAAACGCTTCTTTCTCTTCTTTTTAATCATAAAAATAAAATATTAAAGAGTCTCAATTAATTTGTTACTCTCTTAATGTATGGTAGACAGTATTGGTCTTACTAGAAGTTAAACATCATCATTAATATTAATCATATTAATCGTTTTTTAACATATTCAAACATTTGTAGAACTTGATGCAACTAAAAATTCCTCAAATGGGAAGAACATTATTACATCTAGTCTTCCACATTGAAAGTGAATACATACAATGCACACCTTTGTGTCTCCTCATGCATTTCTCACTGTTCTTTCTAATCCTTTCTCAATACTATTTCCAAACTTCTTTTACAGATCATTTTATACTAATCAATATTCTTAATAAAATAACTATTATAAAATTGTATTCACACTATTTATAAATTTTATTAACAACTATCTCAATTTCATACTATTTACTTGTTATATACATGCCTATATTAGAAACTATGAGCTATATATATCTGAATTATTGGCAGCCCCAAAACTATAACGATTATGCACATATGAAATGTGTAGTCGATATAATAATATGAAATGTGTGGTGTATATATCATACTAAAGTGAATCTAGGTTTGTTACATGTGTGTTGAGGCTAGCATAACATGGGAAGAAATATGGGTTTCCCTATCTACCATAAATTGTGCGCTTTCATTTGGAAACACCTTGTACCTAATGTCATATTACAATTTCATAAGGATCAACTTTGAATTAATAATAAAAAAGGTAAAATGACAAACCAACCATAACATAAATACTGGAAGTAATGATTCCATGTGTTTCATGTGATTACAAGTTGGCATTGTGAGCCTTGAGATCTCAATCTATAAGTCGTTGTTTCCTATGTGCATGAGTTGTAGTTGTTTCATGTCTAAGTCATAGATCCACTTTCTTAGGATCTAGATTTGTTGAAGTTAGTAATTCATATCTTATATATATGTAACCATTGTGATCAATAAATACATGAGTGTGATTTATGTTGTGTGTAATTAATATTTCATGTTTCTATCACGGTATCTGAGCCTATTTTTCTTGACTCCCTCAAGTGAGGGCCAGGAAGATAGGAGAACCTTGAATTTTATTCCTATATACATAAATTAGTATAGGATTGTTCTAATTTCTGATGTGGTAGAAAATATTGTTTTGTTTTATGTTCACACACACACACACACACACACACACACACACACACACACACACATATTTAAGTGGTGTTTCAATTAGATCGTGTGATATATATGAAAAGTAGTAAATCATGCTCTTTAGTGTCATCCCTAGGTAAAATTCAAATCAGTCTCTCATATGCCTTTTTTCAGAGATAATATTGAACTCTAAGATAGGTACTATGACTCAAAGAGAGATTTATCCATTAAATTTTGAGGCTAGAAAAATAAGTTAAAACCAAGGAGGCAAGATCCTATTGGATCAAAATTTATTTTGAGATATGATATGACCATAGAAAGAAAGCCACTCCAATCCACGATAGTAAGAAAGTTGTTACAATTTTTTGTTGAAGACCCCAGAGGTTTAATCAAGAGAAATTTCATAGAGAATCATATATTGTTGATAAAGAGCCATCCAATAGACAATGTATCAATAGCACAAAGCATGTTTCTTTTTCATTAATCAATAGTGATTGAAGGATGTATTTTCAAACTCTACAAACCATTGATAATAGTTCAGGTCACATAGTCTTTAAGCTCAATTTTAGCGTGGGTTGAAACACTATGTCCAGGAAGACGATTTTTCCCTTTTCTAGTGGCTTAACTATTGATCATGGAGTAAACAACAACGGCATGACATGTTGGATGAATGGCTAAGTTTTTATGTTTGTGGGGGTTCAAATCAAAAAATAGTGTCTTATTCAAATTGATTTCCTATGGTGATGGATTTAAGGAGTCCTACATAATCCTAGATATGCCCATCTAGAACCTAAAGGAGATTTGTGGTAGAAAGGACAGGTGAAGGTTACATGTTGAGGGTATGATGGAATATAGATATCACATTAAGGTCAAGTCATTGCTAGCTAAATAGAGGAATCCATATATGCATATTTTGGATCTAGTTTGTCCATGTAGATCTATTCATTGTGTATATATGAATTGATGAATGAGATGGAAGAATGGTGGATTCAGGTTTGAATTTTATTCGAAGCTTATATATTCTTGTTCAACAATACACTAAGTTTGCAGTTGTATAAGACAATTGGAATTTTGGCATTTCTCATTTTTAGATATAAACTAATAAAATATTATGGTTGTGTTTATACAGTTTTATTTGTGGTTCAAGTGTTAGAATTTAATTGTGCTCTTGTGCAAGTGTAGTGTGAAAAAATAAATGATGCAAAACCACAAATAACAATCCAACTATTGAACAAACTAATGTGACCCGTCGTGCCTTAGTAGCAGTAGTTACAAGTATTTATTAATAAGGTTAATCTAGTGTGATCCTTCGTACTCTACGAGAATCAGTATAGGTTATTTTATACACGTTCAAGTTGTATAATTTCCCTATGAATACATTTTTTACTGTCGAAATTGCAATAGATTTTCTACTGCTAATGAAATCGAACTGAAATCAAGAGACATAATTTTGTTCTATTATTTTTCAGAAAGGAAAACACATGATAGAAACACATGCAATAACATGAAACCATCAAATCACAAAGAATAAAATTATTTTACAGGGGAAACCAACTGGGAAAAACCCGTCTGCTTTTTTTCATTAATTCAGATGAGAAAGCGAAACAACTACAATTTATTTCTTCAACTCTGAAGCACATCCTACATTGCAATTTTGGTCTCGTGCTCACTAACCTTCTCTTACCAATACTTATCCAATTCAAGCCTCAACCTGCCTCATGTTTCCTTGCGCAATCTTGAAGAAAATTAGCCATAAAAAATAAGAGAATTCCCTATTTCCTTGCACAAATCCTGAAGGAATTGATCGCCTACTTAATGAAAAAACATTGTACACTCAAATAATATACAAATGATAATTACAATGTGCCTTTTCCTCCACTCCAACTAGGAAATTTCAATTCCATGCATGACTGGGTTTATTTTTAGTAAATTGATCAGTTAACTAAGAGATCACTGAGTTAGAAATACTCATAACTACTCAATTGACCTTCAATTGACTCAACTAATGACTTGAGGTCAATTAACTGAGTTCAACTAACAATAAGTCAACTAGATTTCTAGATATTATCAATCAAATCATTCACAACTCTACTTCTAGCCTACAAAATCGAATTTACTAACTTAACTAGGAGACAAAGCTAATCCACTCCATGTAACTACAATCCAGGTCATCTTGGTGATGTGGAAAATTGATTTCTCCATTTGACTAAGGCACAAGTCAAATGAATCCTTTTCTTTCTATAATTCCAACGTGTACCCAGAATGCTATCCTATATAACTAATGAAGGGTACAGAGGGTGATGGATGCAATAAATGGTAGCAGTGCCATAGGATGGTTCAATATCAAGACTGGGCCATCGTGCTCCAAGAGGTTGAGAAGCATCAATTCTGAAAAGTACATAATTGATGGTCTGAAGTGGTTATCTCTTAAATGGATCAAGTGGGAAGCCCGAAAATGTGGCGAATAAGGGACAAGAAACTGTGAGATTTTAGAGTGGATGTGAGTGCGTGTGATGATCATATCAGACAAATGTGATAAATATTCATACTATTGTTCTAATGTATGTTTTCAATATTTGATTCATGTAAGCATGAAGGGAGAGTATTGGAAGTAATGCTTCCATGTGTGTCATGTGGTTACAAGTTGTCATTGTGTGTCCCAAGGTCTCAATCGAGAAGGTTTCTTTTACTATGTGTATGAGTTCTAGTCGTGGCATGTCTGAGCCATATATCCACTTTCTTAGGATCTATATTTGTCAAATTTATTAATTTATATCATATATATACGTAACCATTGTGATCAATAAAGACATGAGTGTGATTTTTGATATGTGTAATCACTCTCTCTCATATTTCTATCAATCAAAAATAAAGATGAGCTTGAAGTTCACAATTAAAAGCTAAAATATTAAGAGAAGTAAAAATACAAATTAAAAAAAAAAAGAGTAAAGCAAAAAAAAAAACATGCAAGACAAGTTTTGGATTCATAAGAAAAACTTAAATCATTAATAACATCAAATGATTTATGAAATAATGGGAATTTCCAAAAAAATACGAAGCTCAAAATTTTACCCATCATTGGTGGAAAGAGTAAAGATGGTAATTTAATGTCATATATTTCATTCATGACAATTTCAATATTTTAGGGCGTAGTTCAACTTATAGACGAAATGACATTTTTCACGACATTGTTTCTAGTTAATTTAATCAAAATGGGCGTGTCGTTTCCAGGCAACATTTTGGCCCAGAATCTGGCAAATATTTCATCAGAATCATGTTTATAGTTGTTAAACTTAAGTATTTTGAGTGCCCTAAGGGATTTTGGTAGTGCTGAATCCATTTCTAACCTCAAAAATGGATTTCAAACATTGCAAGTACCTGATTTCTTGAATTTAAGTTGCTCGGATTCCGGCAAAAAACTGCCGTCCGGGCTATTTCGTTGCCTGGGTAGACAACTCCAATCAAAATATAAAAAATAAAAAATAAAAACTTGGTTTAAAGTGTTTAATATGCATAATTTGAATGTCCCAAGGTTTTTCAAGGTGGTGAATCCATTTATGCATTCAAAAATGTATTTTATAATAAAAAATAACATTCTTTCTTGAAATTGTATCCACAAATTCTAGTAAATTCGAGTGAAATATTTTTATTTCATAAATAAGTGTAAAATTCCCAATTTTTCCACAAGATAATTGGAATATTAGAGTTCTTAATAAACTTAATTAATTAATTAAATAAGAGGGTGGAGGGACCCAGAAACCCCAAAGATAAATAAAATCCACTTTTGATGTGTATGTGGATAATTCAGATCTAGATCTACATAATGGTGTAGTGGAGCAACTACTTAATGTGAAAGGAGTGGAGATCATGTCTCATTAATGAGAAAGATCATGGATGTTGAAGCAGCCAACTAAGATCATGGAAGGAATAAAATGTAAGATCATAGAGAATTCCTGATGAGATGATGGAGGAGTAGTGCATTTAATGCACACATGATGGAGAGGGTGATATTACATTCATGAATGATGGATATCATGGAGAGACAGTGCAGTCAACATGGAGGCCTATGTCCACATTCACAATGTAGTTATGAGGTGGGACAAGGCATGGGAAGGTTCACAAAGTATATAATGAAGATGAAGGGAACATTGGAGGAGGCTTTTGGATTATTGATTTGTGATCTGTTTAGATCTGGATTTGTCATTTGACATTCCATGCACTCTTATGTTGTTTATCTAAGTGTGTAGTATTGTTTAGCACAGGGTGTTCCCGAGCAGGAATCCCACCTCTTTCCTTGAGTGGCATCTAGGGAAGAGTGTTTGCAGTATATTCATCAACAAGAATTGGTGCCATATTTTTCCTACATTCTGTAGAACATCCATATTCAGAAATTGCACATTTCGGAAGATCATTTTGAGAGGAGGAGGTTATCCTTCCATATTTTACTTGAGGAACCACTGAAGGATCCATCCTATCAACTTGAGCTTCAAGATCAGCCATATAGTTCTTCAGGTCTATATCAGGAATTAGGCAAACTATTATTCATCTCCCAGTAGTGACACTTCCATCAGGAATTACGCAATCCATTATTGTAGATCCAAGGGAGAAGGGAGGTTGCTAGAATTTTAGATAGTAATCTAGTGGAGGACCATTCCTTCACATTGTATGCATTATTTCCATCAGCCTTGAGCTTCATAGCCATATTTTGCAACAACCTAGAGAGCCTCCTTCCTTTACAGCGCATTTTTTTATGAGCATTTGTGTAGCAGCAGCTGCAATCTTCAGAGGATTATTGAGGAGCTAGATCTTCAACTTCTAGCTTGAGGATCTAGTGAGGGGATTAGCCCTTCAAACTTAGATTTTATCTTGTGAGATATTGTAGCCATCTATTTGTCAGATCCAGCTTTAGATCTACATACCCAACAGTTGTATAGTGAAACCCCAAGAGGGTGATTTTCTTATCCTATTGACAAATCTGAGAAATCCTTTCTCGATCATCTTGGGTTGCCATCATAGTGCCAAGATCTAGAATATTGGCATCATCAGAGCTCCATATTTTTGTAGATCTGCATTTCCCTTTTCAGCTAGCAACTATAAATGCATCATCAGCTAAAGGGACAATGCAATATTTTCTTCCAGCAGCTCTCCATGATTAGGATATCATGTGTTATGCTAAAAAATGAAAGTCCTATAAACATGACAAAACCTAAGTGGCTAGAAAGGTCTCATCATTGTGATTTCGGTGCCGTGAACGGTTCGAAAAATTGATGTCGTATGAGGAACATATCGCGTTCTTTATCTTTTCCCAAATAGAAAAAAATTTGTGATTGGGATGCCCAGTCAGCATGCAGGTACAGTCAGCAGGCATATTTTGGCGAATATTCCCTTTTCTTACAACCAATCATATCATGCCACGTGGCTTAATCTAGGTCATTGAATTTGTGGTACGGAAGTGGGATTTTGACCGTTGGATGGTTTTCACATTTTTTTTGTTTAAGTCGTTGGATGAGAGACACATGGCAAGCCCAGAGGCTGCCACGTGTCCTCAAGAGGTTGTTATAAAATTTTATGAAGTTAGGGGGGTCGACCCTATGACCTCCAGCCTGCGCGCGAAGACCTCCAACCAATCCGCCTACTAGTTATTTCTTAACACTATATTTTTACACATCAATTTATTGTGTTATGATTTTGAGGTTGGGGGAGGGGACCGCCAGTAGTCCCAACCCGCTGGCAGACTCAAATCTTGTACATGATATATTCCAACCCATAGCATTAAACTTCAGAACTGGCGGTTACCTTAAATGTAGACTCCAGCGATTATGGTGGATACGAGCACATATCGCGCTAACATTTAAACTTGCAGTTTACGGTTTCATTTGGGCAGCTATACCTGCGGAGTATTGAATACTGTCACATGGGCAGTTTGGGTGGCAATGAATGCCACAATTTTTGGAAACGTGAACCTGGGTTCCAATGCCACATGCAGAGTTTCTTCCAACGGTTTCAACGCGGAGTTAACAGCGGGGGGTCCGCACGTGACCACCCTGCCTAAACCTTGACATTAATGTAAACTATTTATCCAATGGAAACAATAGTGGTGCCCTAAATTTTATGGATTTTTCTATTTTTAGCCACAGTTAAGTTCCAGTCTACACATTTAGTGGAGCTTTTCTAGCTTACATTGGGAAAAATACATTGAGAGGTCAATTTTCGACCAATTTGGGTGAAACAAGAGTCTACCTAGACTAATTTGAGCATTCAGGAGCCATTGGTGTAGAGAAAACAACCATTAGAGGCCTGTAAACAAATGTAACTTGAAATTTTGAGCATAATGACAAAGAGGGACATGCCATTGGGAGCTGGACCAATAGATGTAGCCCAGGAGGGGTGAACTTCTTCATTTGCCTACTGTGTAAAAATTATGTGTGATTGTATTTCTCTATTATACATTGATGTATGGTGTTTTTAAGGCTTATTTTTATGCTTAAAGTTCAAAAATTCATCTATGTTTCATGGTTAAAATACTCATTCCTTAAGCAAACAAATGGAGAAAAATTGTACATGTTTATATTACTGAAAGGACACTTAGCACAACAAAACTAATACACTCCTTCAGATCAAGTTGGTATCTAAGCTAAAGTTTAATCTCTGGTGTTTTTTTGTGCAAATATTTGTTAACTATTTGCAAGGGTTTTCATACTTACTAGGCTCAAGCTTAAGAGAGGAGAAGGAAAATTGGTGGAAGCAAGAGGTTCTCAAAGTGAGCCACACAAAAGGAGGGCAAGATTGGCACATTATCCACCACCTATTTCACCTCCAAGAGAAGAAAAATAATCTATAAGCATTCCTCGAGGGGAAGAAAAAATCCATGAAGAGGTGGATCCCAAAGAAGAAGAAAGAGTGTTAAGAAAAGCATTTCTTGACATGACTGAAATGGTGAAAGTCCTTTATCATGAAAGGAATGAAAGACTAGAAGGATAAGGATACAAACTTCACAAGGAAGGTTTGGGATCATCAGGAGGCTACAATGATGAAGTTAAATCAAAGAAGGGCAGTGGAGGAAATGGAGATAGTGGAAAGTCACCATCATCACCCACATCTTCATCCTCATCATCCTCTACTACATCTTCTATACATCATCCATACATGTCAAAGAATACTAGTAAAAGTCCTTTTCTAAAAATTGATGTTAAGTTTGAATTTCCAATGTTTAATTGTGAAGTTAATGCAAAAAAGCTAGATAATTGGATTAGGAAATTTGAGGTTTATTTGAGAATTCAGAACCTTCATGATGATGATACCAAAATCCAACTAGCTTCATTGAGGATGGAAGGTGAAAATCTTGTTTGATGGGAAGCCAAGACAAAGGAGGAGATCAAAAAGCATGGTAAGATTATTCTATCATGGATTGATTTCATTACTGCAATAAAACAACAGTTTTATCGATCAGCTCACATGAAGAAAGTCATAATGGACTAGAAAATTTTAAAAAAAATTGAAAGGACACAATGTACAAGTGTATACTCAAGAATCTAGGAGAAGAGCTCTTTTGTTAGGAGTAGATTGCAGAGCCAAGACACTTTGCTCAATTATATAGGAGGCTTACATACCTACCTAAGACATACTATCCTCATGTTTAACCCTACAAGCCTAGATGAAGTTTGTGTACAAGCCACACATTTAGAGGCAAGGGGAAAACAAAACTTAGATGAGAATGAGGAAAATGAGTTTAAAGGAAAATGGAAGAAAAAGAGAAATGAAAATATTAGAAAAGATAAGGGAAAATTATTTTGCAAGAATTGTTCTAAAACTATCCATGATGAAGACCATTGTTGGAAACTTCATCCAAAGTTGAAATTAGAAATTTTTAAAGCCTAAGATAAAGCCAAGGAGAAAGGCAAAACTGTTGCAATAGCTGAACAAGACTTAGGGTCAGATTCAGGAGATGAAACAAAAATCATATCTATGGGACTAAAGAACATGAAGGGGAAATATATTGAAACTAAACTTAGTTCTAGTATATCTAACTGTCACATACAAGCTCCAAATGAAGGAGAGAGAATTCAATTGTTTCATGTGAGGGTCATATCCAAACATACCAATATTGACACACTGTTTGACTATGGGTCAAAAGAAAATTTAATCTCAGAAGACTTGGTAAAGAAAATTAATATTGAGACCATTCCACATCCGAAACCATATCCACTTGGTTGGATTTGTAAGGATGCAAATTTGGTTTCAAAGAACTGCATCTTTCGCTTTGCAATAACTGCACATTTCATTCACATAGTTGAATTAGATGTTGTTCCACTTGATATAACAGGTATGGTGTTGGGAATTCCTTTCTTGTATGATAGGTGTTGAGTCTCAAAAATGTTCTCTATGTTATACATATTTCCATTATGTCATAACCATTTAGCTCTTATTTCATAGCCATTTGACCTAAAACCCTACATCGGAATAACCATTTACATAAATATGTGGGTTGGGATCTTGTTTTCCAAAGTTATTTATTTTATGTATTTTTAGTGAATTTATGATTAGAAACTAGAAAATTAACATGGTTTCATATATCTATATATGTATTTATGAGTTTTGTGACACATGTGTAGGTCAAAAGGAGACTTCAAAGACCCTTATGTGGCACTCTAAAGCCAAATTCCGAATTTGGCAGGAGAAGATTATGGGATCGAAGATATGTGTCTCACTTTCTTGTTGTATTGAAACTCTAGGAGGATATGTGTCTCATTCCTCAAGTTGTGTTAAAACTCTAGAAAGACATGTGTCTTATCATTTCCTATTTTGATTGTAACTCTAGAGATGGAGGGAGAGATTCATGGACTCCCATTAATGAGATGACTCCTCATATTTTGTATAAATAGGAGAAGCTTTCTCCTATCATAGGTAATGAGGAGGTAATGAGGAAGTAATGAAAAAGTAGTAGAGAAGTCTTTTGTAACAAAGTTCAAGATGGAATGAGATGTAGATTTGTGATTTCTTTTTAATAGAGAAATTCAGTTCTTTGATGCTGTTTTGATTACAACTTTAAGGAGCTGAAGGACTTCACCAAATTGGTAGCAGAGGGCCCCTGCTATCCAAGGAGGCTTTTTACATGTTTTCTAGATAAGTTGCTTTCAATTCTGTTTTGTCATATTTCCTTACTTAGATTGCTTTCTGAAATCATAGCTTTTAGCATAATTTTTCATGGCAGCGCGGGCATTTGCATATCTTTTGACTAATGACATGGAATCAATATTGTTCTGCTGTTAATTTATTTTTTTCTTAGTTTTTGTTTAATTCCGGTATTGCTTTGTTTATTTCAGTCTTGCACATTTGCTTCAGTAGTTAGATTTAGATATATTAAATTCCTCATGTCATTTTCAGTTACCTCCGAAAGCCACAGCTGGACTGATGGTGAGGGATTGAAGTATGAGTGTGTAGTTTGATATTAGTTTCCTTTATGCAAATTTAGATATATTAAACTGCTCATAACATCTTCAGTTGCCTCCAAAAGCCACAGCTGGACTGATGGTGAGGGATTGTATTATGAAATGTGTAGTTTGATATTAGTTTTCTTTCTGCAAGTTAGATATATTAAATTGCTCATAACATCTTCAGTTGCCTCCGAAAGCCACAGCTGGACTGATGGTGAGGGATTGAATTATGGATGTGTAGTTTGATATTAGTTTCCTTTCTGCAAATTAGAAATATTAAATTGTGCATGACATCTTCGGTTACCTCCGAAAGCCACAGCTGGACTGATGGTGAGGGATTGAATTATGAATGTGTGGTTTGATATTAGTTTACTTTCTGCAAGTTAGATATCAGTTACTCAAGTTGTTTATGGTTACTTCCGAAAATCATAGCTGGACTAATGATGAGGGATCAGAAAACAAGTTGATGTAATTTGATTTAGATTTACTTTATTGCAACTTTTGGATTTCTTTCAACATAGTTTCTTTTGTGTTTAGACAGCAGCAAGAATAGTTTGGTTTCATGCTCACTAGTTCACTGTTTTGATTTATTAGATTAGCAGCACCTTTTTCATTTCAGTAGCACATTTTCATTTCCTTTCAAGTTTTGTCATTGTATGTTTCAAATTCCTTTTTCAGTTTCAAGTTGGTAAATCATTATAAAGGACATCATTTCCTTGAATATCCATAACCATACTTGTCTTTTAGAATTTCATAAAAATCCAAAAACGACAAAAAGTAAGAGATAGGTTATCTTGCACATATAGTGTGCCACACTTCGTCAGCTTACGAATCCCTGGTTGATAATTTATGTTAGCAATTTAGGACACACTAAATTGACCAAACATTTTGGCGCGGTTGCCGGGGAAGTGTAACTAGGTAGCCTTATTTCTTACATCTAAAAAAATTAATAATTCTTGAGTATGCTCTCCTCCTGCACTTTGTGTGATCTGGAGGATCAGAAAAAGGATTGTTATGTAAAAAAAAAAAATTAATAATTCTTGAGTATGCTCTCCTCCTGCACTTTGTGTGATCTGGAGGATCAGAAAAAGAATTGTTATGTGAAAAAGAAAAAAAAAAAAAGGAGACAAAATAAAACTTCATCATTTCAATTGATTCAACAATTTAAAAAAAATAAATTTGTTTTCATGAAAAACTTTGATTTCAATAAATTGTTTTGTTTAATGAATATATATGTGTATTTTTAAATTTTTGAAAATATCACATACATAATTTTATTAAACAATTCAATTAAAAAAAAAATGAAAATAAAAAATAAAAAATAAAAAAATTAAATTGTTTTGTTACTAAGATATATATGTATATTTTTATTTTTGAAAATATATATATAATTTTAATAACAAATCATTTAAAAAAAAAATCAATAAATTGTTTTTGTTTAGTAAATTACATATGTATATTTTTAATTTTCCAAAATTTAACATGTGTAATTTTATTAACAAAACAATTAAAAAAAAAAAAAAAAAAATCATTTTGTTTAGTAAAATATACATGTGTATTTTTAATTTAAAAAAAAAATATAACATGTGATTTTATTAACCAAACAAATAAAAAAAAAACAAAATCATTTTGCTTAGTAAAATATATGTGTATTTTTAATCTTTAAAAATATAACATATAGTTTTATTAACAAAAACAAATTAAAAAAAAAAATTTTGAAAAACACAAAAACAAAACAAAACATTTATTTTCATTATACTTGTATTTCTGGTGAAATTATAAGCGCAGTCCTTTTCCTCAGCATATAACAGAAAGAGAAGGAGGGATCGTTGCACGAAAATGGCAGAGAACAAGAGTAAATATGATCGGCCGCTAAGGATATGGGGTGAACAGGGACAAGCTGCTCTGGAGAGAGCGAGCATTTGCTTGTGGCCCCATCGACTCAGAAGCGTTAAAAAAAAAATCTTGGACACTAAAAGCATGGGTCAATCGAAGGAAAAGTGTGTATGAGCATTTCTGCAAGAGCTCAATGACGCTATTGGAGCTAAGTTTGTAGAGGAATCACCTGAGGCTTTGCTTAAGACCAATCCTACTTTCTTCGCTCAATTTTCTCTGATTATAGCCACCCAGCTTGCAGAGAATGTGGTTTTGAAGCTCGATAGAATTTGCAGACAGCAGAATGTGATACTTGTAATTGCACGCTCATATGGACTCACTGGGTTAGTCCGAATTAGTTCGAAGGAGCATGATGAGGCTGAGTCCAAGCTAGAGCACTCTCGTGAGGATCTCAAGTTTCATAAGCCATGACCAGCGATGCAATCATTAATCTGTAAACAAAAACATAAAATTTCAAATGATATTTGCAAGCCGAATTCTATTGGAAAGATCTATTTTTTTTGAAGAATTCGGATTGAAATATTTGTGCAAGTTACCAAAATTACAGCAATTAACTCAGGCACGTGGAGCTCTAGCAGAATTAATTTTGTTACAGCACATTCAGAAAACGCAATTTTATTAACACGTCATTTTTAAACACGTTTTCTGATCAAACTAGGATGAATTTTGAAAATCCACGACATGGGTTTTTTTTGCTAACGTGGTCAATTAGATAACCCAAAAATCGTTTTACAAAATTCGTGGCGGTTTGGGAGATTTTCTCGGTTCTCTGAAGGCCATTTTTGCCTGCCGCGTGAGGAAAAACGGTTTGTTGTTTGCACGGTGGAGAGTTTGAACGGCACTTTGCTTGGTTTAACCCATGATTCGGTTTCCTGATTTCCAGGAAGTAGAATTAGAATACAAAACGAATTCCATTAATTTGATTCAATCCACTCATACGTGGCAATCAGATAAGTGAAATCAAGAGCCGTAACATACTAATTCCATGAGAAAAGCTTCTGATACATTGTTATATTATGGGTCTCAATCCTTAAAATAATTCTCTTGTTAATATTTGAATGGTCTTGCGCTACTTCAAGTATCTTTGCACAGAAACGGGTGACTCATCCTCTGTCAAACGGGTTTGGTGCTTCAAAATTTCATTGAACTAACATCAGATAGCACTTAGGAAACCCATACCGGTTTACAGGCTTCATTTGCAAGCAAAACACCCAAGAATCTCGATCTATTTAGGATATGATGTTGCCTTAGGAAGTGGTCTGCAAAGAAATAACATCAACTCTGTAAAAATCCTCAGACTAACCCAATTGTAGAAGATTCTTGCACCAAACATTTTGGATTTAAAAATAAAAAATAATAAAAAAAAAATAAAAAAAAAATTGAATCAATGAAATGAATAAGTTATTTGCTTGTTTTTCTGAAGGTATTGATTAAATTTGAACTGATGATGAATGATGAATGGCTAACTTTTTATTCAAGATTTTTAGCTACAGAAACCATCGACATTCTGCAGCTGAAGTCCAATTCCGCAGCTGTTCTTCAATTCCGCAGCTGAAGTCCAATTCCGCAGCTGTTCTCCAATTCCGCAGCTGAAGTCCAATTCCGCAACTGTTCTGCAATTCTGCAGCTGAAAAACCTCATTGTTCAAATCAGCCTAACTTTCTCATACAAAATCAGATTTTGATGATTCAAGTATCGTTGGAAAGGTCTCAACAAGATCTATACAATGAGAAATCCATCATTAGAGTTTGAAATGGCAAATAATGAAATAAATTGCTGAAAAAAAGCTACATTCAATTTGAGGCACTAATTCCAAAACAGGTATAAATTCTTTTGATTTTTCCTTTGAAAACTTGTTTCATTAATACAAATTCTTAGTTTTGTGTGTAAATATCATAACTAGAGAGATTGATCACCTCTCTCCCTTTGATAATCTTACATTCCATTGCAGAAGAAGTATTAGTTTTTTTTGCAGGTTCCAGGAGGAAGGAAAAATGACTACAAGAGAATGGTGTCTCTTTAAGAGACCAATTTGTTTCATAAGAGGATGATCAGCAACAAAGAGGAGGAAATATGCTGATGTAAAATCAGATCCAAACATTTGAAAAAATTTCAGATACTATTGTCTCCATCACATCCATACCTCATAATAAACCATTCACCTCATTTCACTTCATGTTTTCCATTTACATTCACATCCACTTTCCATTTCTTTTTGTCTATTCATAACCCACAAATAAAAGCAAGAGGCTCATTCACATGCTTATTGCCCATTTCCATTTTCATCTTCCATTTCTTGTCATTTTCATTCCGCAAATAAGCCTTGCTTCAATGCAAACTATTGAGTCTATAGTCCTTTGAGTCTAAGTTCTTTGTAAAACACCTTGAGGCTTGCATGCCTTAATGGCAAGTTCTCATGCTGACACACAATGGGAATACATTAATGTCTCTTGTTCGTCAGATCTTCTAGGTGACTCGACATCAGCAAAATCATTCGTACCTAGCAAGATGTGTTTGGGCATCTTGACTCTCATTGTCATCGATGGTGAGAGTTCTCGTGTTGACTAGTGGCATCCATTAATGGCCACTAAGTCAACAATTTCCTACTATGTTCGACATCAGAACATCTTTTCACATAGTAGGAATTATGCTAATGAGTTTGAAGACATGAAGACTATTATTTTCAGCATTTTGGAGCAGATTTCAGCAAGTTTTAGTAGAAGCAATAAAAAGTCATCTCATCTCTTTATCCATGACTCCTCTTGTTCAGCCACTTGAAGAAGAATATGATCAGAATTTTGCAGCCACCACACATACACAACTCATTCACATTTAAGGTAAGTGAAGGTATGTTGTTTTCTAATTTTTAGTCATGTAATTCATTAGAATGCTAAAATTGTAACTTTGGAAAAATTCCTCACTCCCTTTTCCACATTGTCATATCTTTAGTTGGGGGGGGAAAGGACATCATTTCATATCCACATGTCATACACTATCACACATTTTCATTTCATTTCCACCCACATATACTTCCCAACCAACTATTGTTGCAACATGATCCAAAATATTATATGTCTTGCAAATGATCAATTCATTGATGAAGTAATTGATTCTAAATGTTTTCATGAACTTTGATGCAACAAAGAAAATAAAGCATTGTTACACAAGAACCAATGCTTCAAAAAAAAAAAAAATGGTTGTTACACAAGAACCAACCATTGAAAAAAAAATGGTTGTTACACAAGAACCAACCATTGAAAAAAAAATGTTGCAATCAAATGTATTATACTTTGCCAAAAAGGAAAAATCAAGAAGCAAAGTTTGGAATAAATCTATATGAGTCAAAACTCATAAAAGATCAACTCATGGACAAATGAATCATTGCAATGGTTGCATGAGGACATGCAACAACTTCAGTTGGGGGGTATGTTGAGTCTCAAAAATGTTCTCCATATTCATACATATTTCCATTGTGTCATAACCATTTAGCTCTTATTTCATAGCCACTTGACCTAAAACCCTACATCAAATAACCATTTACATAAATATATGGGTTAGGATCCTTGTTTTCCAAAGTTATTTATTTTATGTATTTTAAGTGAATTTATGATTAGAAACTAGAAAATTAACATAGTTTCATATATCTATATATGTGTTATGAGTTTTGTGACATGTGTAGATCAAAAGGAGACTTCTAGAAGACCCTTATGTGGCACTCTAAGGCCAAATTCGAATTTGGTTGGAGAAGATTATGGGATCAAGAGGATATGTGTCTCACTTCCTTGTTGTATTGAAACTCTAAGAGGATATGTGTCTCATTCCTCAAGTTGTGTTAAAACTCTAGAAAGACATGTGTCTTATCATTTCCTATTTTAATTGTAACTCTAGAGATGGAGGGAGAGATTCATGGACTCCCATTAATGAGATGTCTCCTCATATTTTGTATAAATAGGAGAAGCTTTCTCCTATCATAGGTAATGAAGAGGTAATGAGAAAGTAATGAGGAAGTAGATTTGTAACTAATTTCAAGATGGAATGGGATGTAAATTTGAGAGTTCTTTTAAATAGAGAAATTCAGTTCTTGATGGTGTTTTGATTACAATTTCAAGGAGCTAAGGACTACACCAAATTGGTAGCAGAGGGCCCCTGCTATCCAAGGAGGCTTTTACATGTTTTCTAGATAAGTTGCTTTCAATTTTGTTTTGTCATATTTCCTTACTTAGATTGCTTTCTGAAATCATAGCTTTTAGCATAATTTTTCATGGCAGCCCGGGCATTTGCATATCTTTTGACTAATGACATGGAATCAATATTGTTCTGCTGTTAATTTATTTTTTCTTAGTTTTTGTTTAATTCCAGTATTGCTTTGTTTATTTCAGTCTTGCACATTTGCTTCGGTAGTTAGATTTAGATATATTAAATTGCTCATGTCATTTTCAGTTACCTCCGAAAGCCACAGCTGGACTGATGGTGAGGATTGTATTATGAAATGTGTAGTTTGATATTAGTTTCCTTTACGCAAATTTAGATATATTAAACTGCTCATAACATCTTCGATTACCTCAAGCCAGTTGGAGTGATGGTGAGGGATTGTATTATGAAATGTGTAGTTTGATATTAGTTTTCCTTCTTTTAAGTTAGATATACTAAATTGCTCATGTCATTCGATTCTCCAGAAAGCCACGGTACGGGTGATGGTGAGGGATTGAATTATGGATGTGTAGTTTGATATTAGTTTCCTTTCTACAAGTTATAAATATTAAATTGTGCATGACATCTTCAGTTACCTCCGAAAGCCACAGCTGGACTGATGGTGAGGGATTGAATTATGAATGTGTGGTTTGATATTAGTTTACTTTCTGCAAGTTAGATATCAATTACTCAAGTTGTTTATGGTTACTTCCGAAAATCATAGCTGGACTAATGATGAGGGATCAGAAGACAAGTTGATGTAATTTGATTTAGATTTACTTTATTGCAACTTTTGGATTTCTTTCGGCATAGTTTCTTTTGTGTTTAGACAGCAGCAAGAATAGTTTGGTTTCATGCTCACTAGTTCACTGTTTTGATTTATTAGATTAGCAACACCTTTTTCATTTCAGTAGCACATTTTCATTTCCTTTCAAGTTTTGTCATTGTATGTTTCAAATTCCTTTTTCAGTTTCAAGTTGGTAAATCATTATAAAGGACATCATTCCCTTGAATATCCATAACCATACTTGTCTTTTAGAGTTTCATAAAAATCCAAAAACGACAAAAAGTAAGAGATAGGTTATCTTGCACATATAGTGCGCCACACTTCGTCAGCTTATGAATCCTTGGTTGATAATTTATGTTAGCAATTTAGGACACACTAAATTGACCAAACAATGGGAAAGAAATCTTCCATCGCCATGAGAACAAATACCATTTATTCAAAGATGGTAAGGAGTATATTGTGAGAGATCATCGCAAGAAACTAAACACTTCTTTAGTTAATGCAGGGAAAATGAAGAGGCTAGTCAATTCAAGCCAAAACTTGACATGGATGATGATTAAACAAAGAGATTTTTTACATCATCCTTTTCAAACAAATGCTGGTGTATGTAATGAGTTGTTTCAGTTTGAAAGCAGGTTGTATTTGAAAGAAGATAACAAGTAGTTGCAGCAGTCGACATGGGTGTTGAACGGTGCTGAAAACAAGGTGTCAGTGCAAGAAGTTGCAAAGGTCCAAGAGAGGGCAAAGAAACTTGGAAAAGAAGGCATAGAATTCAAAAATTTTCATTGTTGGTTTCGGAAAGGCATGGTACAATGGGGGGGAAACTTGGTCAAGAGTCAACACAAGTTCAAAGCAAAATCAACAAAAAATTGCCATAAGGACAGAGTGCAAGGTGAGAACAATTCTAAGTTTCCTTTGATTATAGACCTATGTAGAAATAAGATGTTTACTACAAAGTTAGGTTTCCGTTCTGCAAGTTCAGAAAATATGCAGCATGACAGTGTCAAAGACAACAATGGTTGGTTGACAGAATCAAGTAAAAATTGTCTTTTAATGAAAAGCTCCAATTAATGAAATTAGGGAAACTTCAATGGATAAAGATTGGATGAGTGGGGATACAGTCTCCTCATCTTCATGTTCAGTAATATAGAGAGCTTTTGGGGTCCAAAATCTTCCCAGTGGGGAGGTGTGAGCAGGAGATCATGTGTTATGCTAAAAAATGAAAGTGCTCAAAACAGGACCAAACTTGAGTGACCAGAAAGGTCTCATCGTTGCGATTCCGGTGTCACGAATGGTTTGAAATATGAGGAAGTTATCACGTTCTATATTTTTTCCCCAAAAATAAAATAAAATTGTGATTGGGATGCCTAGTCAGCATGTACGTACAGTTAACAGGTATATTCTAGGGAATATTCCCTTTTCTTACAGCCAATCAGATTGTGCCACAGCTTAATATGGGCCTTTGAATTTGTGGTACGGAAGTGGGACTCTGACTGTTGGATGGTTTGCATGTTTTTTTTGTTCAATCCATTGGATGAGAGACACATGGCAAGCCCAGAGGCTGCGACATGTCCTCAGGAGGTTGTATAAAATTTTATGGAGTCTAGGGGGTTCGACCCCGCAACCTTCGGCTTGCTCGCGAAGACCTATGACTAATCTGCCTACTAGTTGTTTCTTAGCAATATAGGTTTACACATCAAATTATTGTGTTATGATTTGGAGGTTGGGGGAGGGGACCGCCAGTGGTCCCAACCCACTGGTGGCCCCAAATATTATAGTCACATGATATATGCCAACCCGCAGCAATAAACTTCATAACCGGTGGTTACCTTAAACACAGACTTTGGAAGTTACGGCGGATACGATTACATGTCGCGGTAACATTTAAAGTTGTAGTTTACAGTTTTGTTTGGGTGGCTATACCAGTGGAGTACTAAAGACTACCATAGTTTGTGGAAACGTGACTCTAGGTTCCATTGCCACATGCGTAGTTTATTCCAAAAGTTTCAACGCGAAGTTAATGGTGGGGGGTCAGCATGTGACCACCCCACCAAAACCTTGACATTAATGTAAATTTTTTATCTGGTAGAAATAGCAACGGTGCCGTAAATTTTAGGTATTTTTCTATTTTTAGCCACAGTTAAGTGCCAATCTATACTTTTAGTGGAGCTTTTCTAGCTGACATTGGGAAAAATACATTGGGAGGTTAATGTTTGACCAATTTGGGTGAAACAAGAGTCTACCTAGACTAATTTGAGCATTCTAGAGCCATTGGTGTAGAGCAAAAAACCATTAGAGGCCTATAAGCACATGTAATTTGCAATTTTTATCATAATAACAAAGAGGGACATGCCATTGGGAGATGGATCAGTAGATGTAGCCCAAAATGGGTGAAATGCTTCATCATGCCTACTGTGTAAAACTTATGTGTGATTGTATTTCTCTATTATAAAATGTTGTATGGTGTTTTTAAGGCTTATTTTCATGCTTAAAGTTCACAAATTCATCTATGTTTCATGTTTAAAACACTCATTCCTTAAGAAAAAAAATGGAGATAAATTGTACATGTTTATATTAGTGAAAGGACACTTAGCACAAAAAAACTAATACACTCCAATAAGATCACTCCAATTACAAAGTGCTTGTTTTAGCATGCTTTCAGGGTCATTCTAGGCCATCTTTTTGGCTAGATTACCTTATATTTTGTACATTGTTGTAACTGAATCATATCCTATGAATAAAATGGCTCAACTATTTTTTATATATCTGTTTAGATCATAAGCATGCATATACATTTTCTGTGTTACAAATATTTTCTTTGTGTATCAATGAACTATTCCATTTTGGGATATTACAGTGGTATCAGAGCATGATCTTTGGCTCATATTGTGGACATTCTTTACAACATATGAAAAGAAGATAATAGAGATCTACTACTATGGAGGGATTAAGTTCTGCCTCATCTTTATTTAGATCTATGAAGGATCTCCCCAAGGATATTAATGAAACAAGAAGAGAAAGGCAAAGAGAAACCTCAAGAGGGTTTCAAGATGAAAAAGGTTCCAGTACTTCTTATCAATAGCAAAGAACACCGGAGAAGAAAAGAGCTTCACATTATTCCACTAGATCCATTTTCTTTGATGAGAAAGAGGATTGGTATGAATATGTAGAAGACTTGGGGCATGAGACCATAAGTAAATATCTATCTGAATACAAGTCACAGCCTATTTCTTTGAAGGAGAATCTCTCTCTCCAACATTTTTTGCAAATCAAAGAAGAGAGGAGATCCAGAAGCAACAATAGAAGAAAGAGGCATAGATTCTTCTTGCCTACATTTTATGGATCTTCCACAAGAAACTTGAGGGCTTGGAGGGAAGAACTATTTACATTCTTTCTGAAATATCCTTTATCAGAAAGAGAGGTTTTGGAGTTTGCAGTGCTGCAGCTAGAGGGTGAAGCAAGATATTGGTGGTTCATTCATGTATCACACATGGAAGTGTCTGCCTATGCAAATTTTATTCAAAGACTGAAGAAGAGATATGGTAGGAAGAAACCAGAGACATCTCACATAGTGACATCTCCCATAGTGACATCTCCCATCACCAAGGAGATAGTACATGAAGACCTAAAGGAAGATGTCCTCACTATCACTCGGGAGGAGGAGCCTCTACCACCACCAGTTGCAGATGTGCTTACATCAAGGGGGGGATCACTTTCACCTTTCCAAGATGGTCTCGAGTTCTTGAAATTTGGAGCCCCATGCATGATTGGTGAGATGCATTATGAGGAGGAGAAATATTCCAGGGCTGGTACACTTGTGGAAGTGCAGCCATCACTCTTACCATTAGTTGGAGTGATCTTTGCACCGGAAGAGGAAACTCTTCTATTCTTGCAAGATGTTTCTGAGTATCAGTTGATCCAATCTACACATCCACTTTCATCTCATATTGTTTCAGTACCTCTTATTGAAACTTATGGGGACATGCCATCAGGGTTAATGCATGACCAAGGGTTAGGACAACATGCTGATTTGGAGCAAAACCATATCACTGCATAGAGGACCCTTGATTTAATCAAAGAAGAGATGAAAATATATCACAGTTGATCATTTTTGAGCTACATTCAACCCTTTGATTTGAAGTGTAGAGTTTTAGAAGATTGGATGAGTATGGTCCTATGTACAATGGTTGGCTATGAGTTCTGTATTATGACTTGCCTTGAGATAGCACATGTTTTACCTTGTAGATCTATATGTTGTTGATGAGCAGCAGTGAGAAGAAGTGGACCCATTCCTTATGGGAGAAATAAAATGGCAGCTTCATTCATGAAGCAATGGAGAAAAAGATGATATATGGTAGACATCTTGAGATGGTAAATCTTTTCCCCTTTCAAGATGACTCTTTCTCAATGAGAATATCGTAGCTCAAAGAGAAACTTGTACCTGCAGCAAATCCAGAACCTTATTGGTTTTGGAGGGCCATTGATAAGAAGAAGATCTCATGGAGAGGTCTCATTGGAGGTGCACTTCAACATATCATGGAGTGAAAAGTTCTTCAACAATTTGAAGAGGTTGGTGTTCTACAATGGGAGGATACCAAGTTTTTGCAAAGTGAGATTCATCATCCTCATTGGGATGAATGGTTGTTGATATGGAGCAAGGGGTGGTGAAACAACTTACAGATCTATGAGATAGGCCAGCAAGAAGCATGACTACACTGATTTCTCTTGGGTGAGTATGGTCACCACCCAATGGATCATACTTTTATGATTCATGCCTTGCACATCACTCAAAGAATGCAGAAGAAAAAGGCATGGTTACTCTGGTTGTTGATGATAGAGTTTGGACATCTCAAGATATATCTTATGTCCTTGTATTTACTCTTGTTTGGGATATGTCTCATGTATTTACATGTATTTATGTTTGGGATGTATCTCATGTTCATGTATGTACTTGGGGTTGGGAGAAAGTATAACTCTCACATGATGTGGAATAAGGGAGCTTGTGTGTATTATGTTGATGAGACATTTCACATGTCCATTACTAAATTGTTGCTCCATGACTTGCATCATGATGATGTAAGGATGTAGCAATAATCCTTTTTTCGATGGTTACTATTAGGAGAGTATGGAATTATTTCTACCCATACATTGCATGGTATTAATGGAGGATGGAAACATGAGGCCTTACAACACTGGCTTTTATTGGGGGATTATAGTCATTGTACATGGTATGATGATGATGTGATGGGGCATCAAGATGCCTTGTCAAGGTGGCTTCCCTTGAGAGAATATGGCCACTACATTTGGTAAAATGATGATGTGGTATGGCAACAAGAAGCATTTTTGTGGTGGCTTCTATTGAGAGAGTATGGCTCTCTTACTTATTTTCATGATGATCTAGCATGGCAACAGAAGGCTTTTCTATGTTGGTTGTTATTGGGAGAATATGGCTTAACATTGTTCATGTTCATCCATATGTCTCTACTTCTTATTTTTTACTATGTTGATGTGATGTTTAGATCCTACATGGCCAATAGGGCTAATGATGTGAGCATTGATAGATGCAATCTACTCTATGTATAATGGGTTGGAGAGATATTTCCTGAGTTGGGACTTTCCACTTTGGGAATGAAACACTTCATTTTCTGTATCTCGCGCGTAGAGGAGATATTTTTTCATCATATGGTTTCCACTTGGAGATTCATTGATGAAGAAGAGTATCTAACTTTTTAGTTGGAGGCCATTCTAGAAATTCTAGAGAGGCAGCTTTGGAGTTGGACATGCATGACACATTGTGGTAGATGGGGAGGCCTTCCATATGAGAATGCCATTTGGAGGGAGGATGTTTTATATAGCATCCAATTTTGCAGTTGCTTGAGGACAAGAAACATTTTTCCGGGGTGGACTATAATATTCCCAATTTTTCCACAAGATAATTGCAATATTAGAGTTCTTAATAAACTTAATTAATTAAGTAAATAAGAGGGTGGAGGGACCCAGAAACCTCAAAGATAAATAAAATCCACTTTTGATGTTTGTATGTGGATGTTTTAGATCTTGATCTACATAATGGTTTAGTGGATAAACTACTTAATGTGAAAGGAGTGGAGATCATGTCTGATTAATGAGAAAGATCATGGAGGTTGAAGCACTCAACTAAGATCATGGAGGGAATCAAATGTAAGATCATAGAACATTCATGATGAGATGATGGAGGAGTAGTGCATTTAATGCACACATGATGGAGAGGGTGATCATTACATTCACACATGATGGAGATCATGGAGAGACAATGCAGTCAACATGGAGGCCTATGTCCACATGTACAATGCAGCTATGAGGTGGGACAAGGCATGGGAAGGTTCACAAAATATATAATGAAGATGAAGGCAACATTGGAGGAGGCTTTTGGATTATTTATTTTTGATCTGTTTAGATCTATATTTGTCATTTGAAATTCCATGCACTCTTATGTTTTTTAGCTAAGTTTGCAGCGTTGTTTAGCACAGGGTGTTCCCAAGCAGGAATCCCACCTCTTTCCTTGAGTGACCTATAGCGAAGAGTGTTTGCACTACATTCATCATCGGGAATTGGTGCCATATTTTTCCTACTTTCTACAGAACATCCATATTCATAAATTGCACATTTTTTAAGACCAGTTTGAGAGAAGGAGGTTGTCCTTCAATATTTCAGTTGAGGAACCAATGAAGGATTCATCCTATCACCTTGAGCTTCAAGATAAGCCTTCCAGTGATTCAGATATATATCAGGCATCAAGCTAACTATTATTCATCTCCTAGTAGCAACACTTCCATCAGAAATTGCACAGTCCATTCTTGTAGATCCAAGGGAGAAGGGAGGTTGCTAGCATTTCAGCTAGTAATCTAGTGGAGGACCATTCCTTTACATTGTATGCATTATTTACACCATCCTTGAGCTTCATAGACATATTTTGTAATAGGCTATAGAGCCTCCTTCCTTTACAACACAGTTTTTATGAGTATTTGTGTAGCAACAGCTGCAATCTTCAAAGGAGGATTGAGGAGATAGATATTGAGCTTCTAGCTTGAGGATCTAGTAAGGGGATCAACCCTTCAAAATTAGATCTGATGTTGTGTCATATTGTAGCCATATATTTCTCAGATCCAGCTTCAGATATGCATACCCAACAGTTGTATAGTGAAACCCCAAGAGGGTGATTTTCTTAGATTGACAGATTTGAGAAATCCTTTCTAGGTTATCTTGGGTTGCCATCATAGTGCCTAGATCTAGAATCTTGGCATCATCAAAGCTCTAGATTTCTGTAGATATGAATTTCTCTTTTCAGCCAACAGCTTTACTTACATCATCAGCTAAAGGGAAAATTTAGTATTTTCTTCCAACAACTCTCCAGTTACGCATTACTTGTTGTAGCATGCTTTCAAGGTCATTATAGGCCATCTCTTTGGCTAGATTACCTTATATTTTGTACACTATTGTAACTGAATCTTCTCCTATGAATAAAATGGCTCAGCTATTCTTTCTATATCTGTGTTGATCATAAACTTGCATGTACATTTTCTGTTTTACAAATATTGTGTTTGTGTATCAATGCATTATTCCATTTTGGGATATTACAATAAGTTAGAATATGTCATATTTTAATGCACACACAAAGGCCATGCACTCATCATTCTTTTAAGAAATAGATAATGGGTATTTTCACACATTACTTTGGTATTTAATACATAATCACACTCCTTTGGCATTTAATAGAGACAACAAGTTAAGTTGTAGGACTATATATACTTTGGCATTTAATATATAAAGTGGGGTAAGTTTTAACACTATGTCTAAACAAACTGACTCTCCACATAATTCTTAATTAAAAAATAATATACAATTTTATAAAACCTAATTATTTGAAATTTTATAGGTATTTACCCTTTATAAATTTTGTTTGTTTGTATATAAACCAACCTAGATCCATCTTAACTCTAGATCTATCAAGCGTCGAGAGGGATCAAATATCTCGAGGTGCAAACATATTTTTGAGTGCCAAAATTCAAGAAAGTTTTGCACATCGACATATTTGGTCCCTCTTGATGCTTGTTAGATCTGAAGTTAAGATGGATCTAGGTTGGTTTTAGTCATGTGCGGACAAGGAAATTATATCAAAGATATGATTAATTTTTTCAATACTATGTAAATATATCTAATATTAATATAATCATTTTAAATATGCTAAATATGTGTAAGATTAATCTAGTCATTTTAATTTGAAATTTTCTTATTTACCTGAGTTTTTTGATATGATAAATATTGCTAATAAATTTAATGATGAAAAATGATGATATAAAATTTTGAATGCAAGGTGACAATTTAATAGTGTTGAATGATAGAAAATGAGAATAATAAGAATGCAGTAAATTACAAATAGTCTTCATTGTGATCAATCTCAAACTATTTTCTTATAACATTCCTATTGTCACCATTGTTAGTTTTGTCATCTTTTCATATCAATTATATGAAAAGGACAGCTGAAATCATAAACCATTTAAATATTTAGCTCGAGTTGTTGTAGTAAGCAACATACCTTGTCTCTCTTTCTCTCTAATATTAATAAGTTGAATTACTATAACACAAAATCCAATGTACATTGCCAATAATGTTTTATTCTTACACTGAAATTAATGCACATTGTTAATCCAATCAGATTAGAATTAATGCACCATCATACATTCAATTACATCAAAACAGAAATAAACATCTACATTGAAATCAATGAATCTAATGCAACCAGTCAAATAATATTAGAAAACCACTTATGAATTGAAATCAATGCATCTAATGCAAGAAATAAAATAGGATTAGAAATCAACATCTACACTCAAATCAATTCATCTAGTGCAAGTAAGAAAATATGATTAGAAACCAACATCTACACTAAAATAAATGCATTTAGTGCAAGAAATCAAATAGGATTAGAAATCACCATCTACACTTAAATAAATGCATTTATTGCAAGCATAAAATAGGATTAGAAATCATATACATTTAAATCAATCTATCTAGTGCAAGAAATCAAATATAATTAGAAATAAACATCTACATTGAAATCAATGTGTCTATTGCAAGAAATCAAATATAATTAGAAATAAACATCTACATTGAAATCAATGCATCTAGTGCAAGTGTGGTTGCAATCCGATAGTAGCTTGCAATAGATGTACACGGAAGGGTCATGTGGCGTCTTTTATCTCTTAGAGAAAAACTGGTTTTTAGGGAAAACTCTAAGGTAACCTAAAACCTATTTGAGGTTGAAATTTGTCCCTTCAACCTGGACAGGGATCTCTCCTTAAACTCAACTACTCTAGGTCATTGTAGTAGTAGGTTTACACATTTAAGTTCTATGGCCATATTTTTCTGAGAAATGATGAAATTTGGTTAGCCTATGTGGAAAGTACACCATTGGGCATGGAGTCTAACCCTATCAGGTGATGCTATAGATTTGATGAGAAAAACATAAAAGCGGGGTAGCAATAATTCCTTTGACAGTTTAAGGAATTGAGAGGGAAAATGAAAGAAATCAGTATAAAATTTAAATGAAAAAAATATTACTAATGTCGAAGAAGTAAAGAAACAAGAGCATATACGTATCCCAATCTCACACACTCATCTTTCCAGAAATGAAGAAAGTTTTAAAACATAGAATACAGACAGGGAACTACAACACAATACTTTTTGCGAATGCTCATGAAAAATTGTATATATTTAAGATATGCTCAAATATTACACAAAGATGTTATATATTCTCAAATAAACACCAACCCCTTTTCCTTATATATTTCTTGATGATATAAAAATTATAACAAATAATCATAGGATTATAGTTCAAATTTTAATTACAATAATCCAAAATAGTAAGGAAAATATTCTAAGTACATGCATCTGAAAAATATCCTTTAAATAGATCAAGTATTTCCAAAAATAAAAAATGCTTGTTGAAAATCATGCTAAAAATGATGCTAAGAAATATTTGTCATCATAATGTCTCCCTCGCTAGTAGAAAAGGTCCCTCACTACAAAATAGGTCTAGTCACCCCCCAAAATTGTTGCTTTGTATGAGCTCCTTCTTTCTTAGATTTTTTGTTGTAATCACTGATACTGTCGTTGTCAGTCCTTAGCTTCCTAAGTTGATATTTTTGCTAACAGATATACTTTCAACACTTTTTATAATCTGTTTCTTTTCAAAAATGCGCTGACAATGGAAATGTTAGCGCCTTTCTACAAAATTCGCTAACAACTGGAATGTCAACTCTCCCGTGCATTTCTTTTTATAAAACACTGACAGGCACATTATCAACGATATGTCAAAATTCACTTTTTATCAATGAATAATCAAAACTAAAAATTTCTCTTAGCTTCTTAGCTAGGGGTGTTGGTTTCCATTAGGAGAACATATACTTTTCCATTATTTGCCTCTTACTTTCCTTGGTTTCCACAAGGCATTTTTCTTTGGTTTTTTTATCTTTTAATTTCTTA
The DNA here is from genome assembly GCA_034641835.2 of Pinus albicaulis. Lineage (NCBI taxonomy): Eukaryota > Viridiplantae > Streptophyta > Pinopsida > Pinales > Pinaceae > Pinus > Pinus albicaulis. Next base: position 89,781,554 of record CM076579.1, read on the forward strand.
GGACCTGTAATTTTTCCTATGTTTATTATGAGGTCCTTCAATGACATGTTGTCCACATCAGTCACCTCTTTGAAAAGTTCTATATTTCTTTTCAGTTTTATCTTAAACCTCAACTTGTTGGTAGACCTGGTATGAGGTCTCTTTCCTCCCTTAAATATTTCAGAAAGTGTAGGTTCTTCTTCAAATCGGGGTTCAGCTTCGGTTTCAACATCAAGCTCTTTTCCTTTAAATATTTCTGGTGAATGGGTTTTTGTAGGGGATTTCTCCATGGGTGATTTCTTAGCATGAGGGGAACTGATGGCAAAGGACAGGTTTTTAGTAGAAATAGGGTTTTTCTTTTGAGCCTAGCACTTCTTCTAGCATAAACATTAGGGATTTTGGGACTAGAATACCATGAGGGAATTTTTGTCTCTTTTCTTCTAGGGGTTGTCTCAATGGAAGCTCCTACAAGCATTTTCCTACCCTTTTTTGTGCACCTTTATTCCTCCCTCCTATATCCTTAGTAGGTTGATGTTTAAAACCTCCCCAAAACAAGAAATGGATTTAGGTTCTTCCTGTCTTGGCCATTTGATTCTCAATTAACAGTTTGATTAGGGCTTTATGATAATAAAAAAATGAGGATAAGGGTTTTTCCTCCCTCGAAAATGAATGATCATGTGTTTTAAGCTCTCAAGTAAATAAAAACAAGCATTCAATTGGATTTGGCTAGCTAAATGAGCTAAGAAGTGAAAATGGTAAAGGTTTACCCCATTGAAATGACCTTCACGGGTGACATAGGACTGGGTTATCCTTAGAAACCAATTCCACTTCTCATCCAACCAAGTTTTTTGAACCCCTGTCTTCGAATTTCATCTTTTGAACTCTTTATTTAGGAAAAATGGGACATTGATCTCTGCTATAACATGACTCCTAAAAAATATTTCTCCCTCTGAAGGCAGATTCGTGGCCTCTGAAATCAACTCTTCTGTGACTAGAAAAGAAATTTTTCCTATCTCCATTCGGTGATCATCAAAACCCTAAGTGAATGCTTGAGCCACATTATCATGGTAATCAGTGCATCAGTCAAAAAATTCCTTCCACCCTGCTCAGTAAAATTGTTACTGGATGCCTAGATAGATCTCCAGGAGGTCACACACTTTTTGCTCGGCTTGGTTGGCTTTTCTATTTTTTCCCATTTGATGTAAAATATAGTGGAAACACACAAAGTTTCATCGAGGTTTGATCCTGGATGCCTGTCAACAATATTGGAAGAAAACCTTTCTAGGAGTTACCAAAATCACAAGCAAAAACACGAAAATAATGATACGAGTAAATTTTTTAACAACTAGGTAATGATGTAACAGTCATGTAAATGATTTAATAGTAATCCACATCTTAGATTTGAATGATTATTTTACAACCACATACTTGGTGGCACTAGAACACTTTCACTCAAGACATAGCTCCCACCTTGGAAATGAACGTGGCACATTTAATACGAGTCATTGTTGTTGCTAATGTGGTCAACGTTTTCAAAAAATAAAAATTTGAAATTAATTTTGGCGTTGACAGTTTGTATATCAACTATACCTGAAATTCTGATGATATGAAATGATTGTATTAGTTTTGATGTGCTAAGTGTCTTTTCAGTTTCAAAACATGTGCATACTTGTCTCATTAGTTTGCATAAGGATTGAGCTATTTTTCCATGAATTGTAGATGATTTTTAGTGAATTAGAAGCATGAAATAAGCATAAATAACACTGACCAACAGTGTAAAACAAATAAATAAGTCACCACATGAGATTTACACAGTAGGCATGATGAAGCAGTCTACCCCTCCGGGGCTACATCTGCTGGTCCGGCTCCCAATGGCATGTCCATCTTTCATTATGCTTAAAATTTTGCTATTAAATGTTGTTACAGTGCTCGAATGGTTGTTTTATCTGCGCCAATGGCTCCAGAATGCTCCAATTAGTCAAAATGACTCTTCATTCACTCAGAATGGTCAAAAATTGGGCCTCCTACACTTTTTCCCAGTTTCACCTAGAAAAGCTCCACTAAAAGTGAAGAACTCCACCTAATTGGAGCTAAAATAGCTTTTCCGCTCAAAAAGGTCCACTTGCCTAAATTGCCACCGAATTCAACTATAAAATTAAGTGTGAGTGGTTGGGGTGGCCACATGCGCACCCCAAACCCACGACATCACCGTAACAGTCATCAGAACTACGGATTAACTGTGGTTGAACTCCGGTTTGAATCTGCGGGTTAGTCTGACCACTACGGTGGGGGTTTCATTTAACCGTGCCATGTGACACAAGTTATGGAAACATTGGCGGTTAATATTTATCTGCACAGAGGTTTTATTTTATGTTTTTTATGTGACCATATATATGGGAACTGTTACCTGGCGGGCTTAACGCTTATCCGCGGAGATGTGGTTACAAACGTTGTTTGCCATGTGAACACTTCGAGGAACTGTTGGCGGGTTGGGACTGCCGCCGATTCCCAACCCCCAATACAATTTGTAACAAACAATAAGTTTTACTTGAAACCTATAGTTGTTAAGTCATAACGTATAGATAGAGTGGTAAGAATTGTGCGTGCCCGACGGGAGGTCCGAGGGTTGATTCCTGCGGCCTCCAAAAAAATTTTACCACTTCATTTCAGGGACACGTGGCGGCCTCAAGGCTGGCCATGTGTCACCTTATGATTGATTATTCAAAATATATCCAACCAATAGGAATCAGACACTTTTAAACCTGTAATTGATTCTGACGAAGGAATATTCCTCGAAATATTTCCAGTTTGCTGACTGTGCATCCAAGTCAAACTTGGTCAAACTGTCACAATTTTACATGTTTAGAATTTCGATCAAAACGCGATATATCCCTCATATGACATCGGGTTTTTTAACCATTCATGGCACCAAAATCAGAAATATGAGATCTATGCAACCATCCTAGTTTCAACCCAATCCTGTAACTTTTGATTTTGAGCAAAATTTATGAACTCCTGATCACTCCTCGCCATTGGGAAGCTTTTTAACCCCAAAGGACTTGATTACCTATTTAGTAGATGAGGGTTCAACTCCCTCACCTTTCCAACCTCCATCCATCTTGCCTTGCTTGGTTTAGTGCCTTGAGCCCAACTCGAACGTAGTCAACACTTCCCCTCTTGGATGCTCTTGTCCTCTTGTCAAGAATTATATCTTCTTTGAGCTCATCCAAAAATTTTGGCAAGAAATATTCAATAGAAGGTAGTTGAACATCACTTCCTTGATAATTGATCAAAGGTGGATCACACAAGCGTAAGTTTTCAACATTAACAACTGAATAAATTTGCATATAAGAAGACAAGTCAAGTTGGAATGCATTATTACCAGCTTGTTTTATGATCTGGAAAGGACCATAGTGAATGGATTTGAGCTTTTTACCTTCCCCTTGCATCCTTTCTTTGCTAATGTGCAACCATACCTCAGCTCCATCTTGAAATTTGTGATCAGCTCGATGTTTTTCATGCCTCTCTTTGTATTTTCTTTGAGTTTTCTCAAGTTGTTCTTGAACTGGTTGATGTATAATCTAAATTTTCTCAATGAACTTTCGAGCCTTGTCAATATCACTATGGCCATGAATTTCAACATCCTTCCGAAATATGAAGCCTAATGGCGATTTTGGAAAATACCCAAAGCATACTTCAAAAGGTGATGTTTGTGTTGAATATTTCTTTGCCCGGTTGTAAGCGTGCTGAATGTAATGCAGTTTTTCATCCCACAACTTAGGATGTTTGCTGCAATATCCTCTCAATAGATGCACAACTTTTATATTCACCACCTGGGTTTGTCCATCTATTTGTGGATGAAAAGCGGTACTCTTTTTCAACTTTGTGTCTATCATCTTCCATATATTTTCCCAAAAAGTCCCAATGAACCTAGAATCCCTGTCACTAACAATAGAAGTGGGCAATCCGTAATGAACCCAAACATGTTGAAAATAAAGTCCAATAGTTTGTTCAGCAATAATGGTTTTCTTACATGGCATAAGTATACACATTTTACTGAATCTATCCACAACTACATAAAGATAATCATGTTGCTTTCTTGACATAGGTAGACCTCCAAAAAAGTCCATGGAAACACTCTCCCATGGCCTTGATGGTACCGGTAGTGGCGTGTACAACCCAAGCTTCCTATTACTAGGCTTACTTTTTGCACACATAGAACAACCTCTTATAAAATGTGACACACTATCTACCATGCGAGGCCAATAAAAATACCTCTGTAGATGCACCACTATTTTTGTTACCCTAAAGTGTCCAACAATAAGAGATGAATGATCTTCTCTCATGAAACTTGGCCTCTCTCCTTGTGGAATACACAGCTTGGCCAAATGAAACAACAAATTTTTATGCATGTGATAATATTTTTCTTCAACATGATTCCCTTCACTCAAACTATCATACACATCTTGGAAATCAATGTCATGTGCATATTGTTCTATGTAACTCTCATGTACAACATAATCATATTTGAGTAAAGTAGTTGCACTAATGATTGGTCTTGAAAGCATATGTGCAACTTTATTGAAAATACCTTTCTTGCACCTTATAACCAAGTGAAACTGTTTAAGGAATCCCATCCACCTGAAAAGTCTTGATTGCTGCAATTTTTTTTGCGACTACAAGTACTGTAATGGTTGGTGATCAGTGTGTACAATAGTCTCTTTACCCATAAAGTAGTGTTTCCACTTCTTGACACTTTTTACCAATGCATATGGTTCTTTTTAATATGTAGGATAATTAGTTACAACATCATTAAAAGTTCCAGAATGAAAATCTATAGGCTTACCACGCTGCAAAAGTACTGCGCCCATGGCATAATCACTAGCATCAGCTTGAATCTTGAATGGCTATCTCAAATTTGGTAATGCAAGGACTAGAGCTAAACTGATCTTGTATTTTAAATCTTTGAATTTTTTTTTTTTCCTCCCCATCAAAATCCTTTCTTCACACTTGTCACTGCATGCATAGGAGTTGTGATGGAAGAAAAGTTAGCAATAAAACTCCTCCAATATTGAGTTGCACCTAAGAAACTTCTTATCTCGGTTACTATTTTGGATGTGGGCCAATTCACAATGGCTTCCACTTTATAAGGATCAATCCTCAATTCTCCTCCTCCTACAAGATGTCCCAAATAGACCAAATAAGTCTTTCCAAACTCACACTTTGACATTTTAAGAAACAATTTCTCTTTATTCAAATATCAAGCACTCTATTCACATGAAAGACATGATCTTCTCTTTTTTTGTTGAAAATCAATATGTCATATAAGTACACAATCACAAAGTTATCAAGGAATGGACGCAAAACACTATCCATGACATACATGAAAGTTTCTGGTGCATTACATAAACCAAATGGCATAACTAGCCACTCAAAGAGTCCTTGTTTGGTTTTGAATGCAGTTTTCCATATATCAGTTTCTGTAATTCTTACTTGATGATATCCACTTCATAAATCTAACTTAGTGAAAAACTTTGCTTCTTTCAACTGATCAAGCAAATCATCTATTTTTTGGAGTGGGTAACGATTTGTTACCGTAATCTTGTTCAAAGCTCAAAAATCTACACACATGTGCCAAATCCCATCTTTCTTTGGTATCAAGACTATGGGTGAACCACATGGCGAGGTGATTGGCCTTATGATTCCTTTGTCCAACATATCTTTGATTTTCCTCTTTATTTTAGAATTCTCCATTATCAACTTGTGATACATACTAATATTTGGAAGAGGACAATCTTACTGCAACTGAATATCATGTTGAATTTCTCTTTTTGGAGGCAATCCTATTGGCTCTTGAAACATCTCATGATGTCCATTAACCACATAATATAAATATGATTTCAACTTAGGATCACATCCCTCAAATGATTCATGATTAATATCAACTTTAGGCTTAATCATAAGAAAAACAAAATTCTTACTTGAATTTACCAGCCTCTTTACCTATCCAGCATTTAACATAGCAATGTTTGTCTTCTTGTGATGTTCTCTAACAATGAACTTCTTGCCATATTTTAATAAATGAAACTTGTTCTCATGGCGATAGAACATTTCTTTCCTGTCATACAAGTAAGGACTCCATAATACAATACGAGTGATGTCAAGCGTAACCACATCTAATTCAACTGTGTCAACGAAATTTACAATGATTGCAAACCTCAATATGCATTTCTATGAAACCTGTAGATTTGCATCCTTACAAATCCAACATAATGGATATGTTTTTGGATGTGGTATGGTATCAAGGTTAATTTTCTTGACCAAATCTTCAGAGATTAAGTTTACTTGTGACCCACTGTCAAATAATGTGTCAATATTTGTATGCTTGGATATGACCCTCACGTGAAACAATAATATTCTTTCTTCTTCATTTGGAGTATGTATGTGGCAGTTTGATGTACTGGTAATGGGTTTTGTTTCAATTTATTTTCCCTTCATGTTATTCAAGGCCATGGCTGTAGTGTTAGATTCATCACCTGAATTAGATCCTAAATCATGTTGAGCTGTAGCAGTATTTTTCTGTTTCCCTTTGTTATTAGGTTTCTTTGGCCTCAATTCAGGATGTAATTTCCAACAATGAGTTTCATCATGGCCTTCTTTTCAACAATGTTTACAAACAAATTTTTCTCCATTTTTATTAACATATGAATTATTTTTGTTTTTACCTTTTGAATTCTTTTCCTTGGCTTTACCCTTAAAAGGTTTTTTCCTACCTTCTTCAGAAATGTTCTTCCCTCTAGCTTCTAGATGTGTGGCCTGAACACATAATTCATCTTGACTGGTGGGGTTAAACATGAGAATAGTATTTTTTATGTATCTATGTAAACCTCCTATGTACTTGATCAAAGTATCTTGGCTCTGCAAATCCACCCCTAATAAGAGAGCTCTTCTCCTAAATTCTTGGGTGTATTATTGCACATTTTTTCCCTTTAATTACCTAAAGTTATGCCAGTTCATGATGAATTTCTACATATGAGCTAATGGATAAAACTATTGTTTAATTGCAGTAATGAAATCTGACCATGATAGAATAGTCTTACCATGTTTCTTGATTTCCTCCTATGTCTTGGCTTCCCACAAAACAAGTGTTGCACCTTCCATTCTTAATGAAGCTAATTGGATTTTGGTATCATCAACTTGAAGGTTTGTATTCTCAAATAGACCTCCAATTTTCTAATCCAATTATAAAGCTTTTCTGCATTGACCTCAACATTAAACATGGGAAATTCAAATTTAACATCAAGTTTTAAAAAAGGAATTTTACCAGGGTTCTTTGACTTGTGTGGCTAATGTACTGAAGAAGAAGTAGATGATGATGATGACGATGGTGAGGATGATGGCTCTCCATTTCCTCCATTTCCATTCTTTGACTTATCTTTATCATGGTGACCTCCTGAATATCCTTGTCCTTCCTTGTGAAGTTTAGATCCTTCTCCTTCTAGTCTCTCATTCCTTTCTTGATAAAGGATTCTAACAATCTCAGTCATGTCAAGAAATGCTTTCCTGAACACTCTTTCTTCCTCTTTAGGGTCAATTTTTTCATGGATTTCTCCTTCCCCTTGAGGCATGCTTAATGGAGCTTCTACCTCCTTAGGAGGTAAACTAGGTGGTGGAGATTGTGGCAATATTTCTCTCCTTTTCTTTTGGATCCTTTTGAGACCCTTCTGATTCCACCAATTTTCCTTCTCCACTTTTGAGCTTGAGCCTTGTAAGCATCTAAAACTTGCAAACAGTTAAACAATTATTTGCACCAAACAACACTAGAGAATAAAATCTAGCTCTGATACTAATCTGATTTGAAATGACTGTATTATTTTTGTTGTGCTATGTGTCTTTTCAGTTTAAAAATATGTGCATACTTGTCTCATTGGTTTCCATAAGGATTGAGGTATTTTTCCATGAATTGTAGATGATTTTTAGTGAATTAGAAGCATCAAATAAGCATAAATAACAATGGACAACAATATAAAATAGAGAAATAAGTCACCACATGAAATTTACATAGTAGGCATGATGAATCGGTTCACCCCTCCTAGGCTACAACTATTGGTCCATCTCCCAATGGCATGCCCATCTTTCATTTTGCTCAAAATTTTTCTATTACATGTAGTTACAGTGCTCTAATTGATGTTTCCTCTGCACTAATGGCCCCAGAATGCTCCAATTATTCAAAAATGACCTTTCATTCACTCATAATGGTCAGAAATTGGGCCTCCTACACTTTTTCCCAATTTCACCTAGAAAAGCTCCACTAAAAGTGGAGAACTCCACTTAACTAGAGCTAAAATAGCTTTTCTGCTAAAAAATGTGTGCTTGCCTAAACTACCACTGAATTTAACTATAACATCAAGTGTGAGTGGTTGGGGTGGCCACATGCGCACCCCAATCTTGCGGTATCACCATAACGGTCGGTGAAACTCTGGATTAACTATGGTTGAACTCCAGGTTGAAGCTGTGGGTTAGGCTGACCACAACGGTGGAGGTTTCATTTAACTATGGAATGTGACAAAAGCTGTGGAAACATTGGCAGTTAATGTTTATTTGCATAGAGTTTGTGTTTTATGTTTGTTATGTGACCATATATATGGAAACCATTAGTTGGCGGGTTTAGTGCTTATCCGCGAAGTTGTGGTTACAAACGTTGTTCGCCATGTGAACGCTTCCGGGAACCGTTGGCGGGTTGGGACCGATGGTGGTTCCCAACACCCAATACAATCTGTAACAAACAATAAGTTTAACCCAAGACCGATATTTTTTAAGTCGTATTGTGTAGAGCGAGTGTTAAGAACTGTGTGTGCCCGGCGGGAGGTCTGGGGGTTGATTCCTACGGCCTCCAGCAAAATTTTACCACTCCAATTCAGGGACATGTGGCAGCCTCAGGGCTAGCCACGTGTCACCTTCTAATTGGTTTTTCAAAATATATCCAACCAATAGGAATCAGACACTTGTCAACCTATAATTGATTCTGAGGAACGAATATTCCTCAAAATATTCCCTTTTTGCTAACTGTGCATCCCAGCCAAACTTGGTCAAACTGTCACAATTTAACATGTTTGGCATTTTGATCAGAACATGATATATCCCTCATATCACATCAGTTTTTTGAAGAGTTCATGGTGCCGGAATCAGGAACATGAGATCTATGCAACCATCCTAGTTTCAACCCAATCCTATAAGTTTGAATTTTGAGAAAAAATTATGAACTCTTGATCAGCTGACAACCCCATTATCAGCGCATTGTTCATAAAATATTATTGAACCATAACAATGTTGATAATCCCAATATCAGGGATTTCCTTGTTTATTACAAATAAAATTCTGACACTGAAACTGTCAGCATTTTCTTTAAAAAAATTCAAAAACAGAGTAAAATGTGATAACAGATTCCAATTATAATCCCTGTTAGGGAATAAATTGTGTGCACATATTTCATCTAGTAAATATGCAGCCATGTAAAATCTCACTTGCCTACCCTTCGGAGGATTCAAGGCATTAGCTACATGGATAATTAATTGTCAAGCCAACAATTCTGATGATTTCAATGGCTTCCCCTCGTTCACAACCTGGTTCAATAATATTTCCCACCCTTCAGGTTAGGTCTTAGTGCTCTGCTAACCATATATTCTACAATATAGGTTAACCAAAAGATGATAGGCCTTCCTATGAGACTTTGTCTTGCAATTTTTGGTGGGTGTTTGACGAAAATTCGATATCTCTTTCACCCAGCCTTTAAAAATGTCCTTCATACTCACATAACTATTGGTGACATAGAAGTATGAATCGATGAGTGCTTATGGATTGGGAAAATTATACATAAGACAGTACCAGAAAAGTAGCAATCTTATGTCTATTAGCATTGCTCAAAGTCATATTATTCACATCAATATGTGAAAAAATCTAGCTTATAACATCTACACATGGGAAGGATGGATATCTTCATGAAACCTTGTGTAGCCTTGACCTCTCAACATTGATATATACATGTCGGTCCTCTAGATCTGCCTTGAAGCTCTTCACTGGAAATATTTGTTCACTCTCTTCCGTGTAAGATCTGATTCCTTTTCCACAAATAGATTTTCTAAATACACTGGCAGGTTTACTCATGTACTCTCAATTGTTTCCCCAATACTTCTCTTTTTGGTATCCTTTGAAGCAGCTCTCATGGGTGCCATGGTAACAATGACTACTGGAGAGAAGGGCTCAACAATTGCAATACCTCTAGGATGAAAAGGAACTCATGGCAAGAGTAAATTAGCTTTTACAAATCAAATTTCAAAGCAAGATAATGAAGAAAACACACACACTGATGTGTTATATTTCACATTTTATGGGTTCAAGGGAGGGATAATATCTAGATAGACTATGCATTATATAGTCTCAGCAGCTACTGATGCAACCTAAGGCTTGAGACTACACAATGTCCAGTTCAGCCTGTGCAGTGTCAGGGAGAGATTGCACATTACACATTCTAAGTGGCCAAGGTGGTAGGACTGATCCCTAGAACTAAAAAATGCACAGTTGTTCCAGCATGTACTTCACATTATTTAGTATCAAAGGCAAAGGTTTTAGCTTGAGCCCTAGACTTGTGCAATGCCTAGCTGGGCAAGGGAGTTCATGTCCAAGTGAAGTGAAGATATTCTCAGTGAGTGTGTGGGAAACAAGAAGATCAAAGTGATAATGCAAGTTAAAGTGCATATATTACTAACTATGAATAGATCAGTGTAAATCAAGTGTAGAAAATCAACAAATGGAAGGAAAAAGAAATATGCAAGGATAGTTGTCGAAACGACAATCACTAGTGTGCAAAAACAAGAAAACTAATGTGACACTTATAAAAGGCGAATTAAAAATGAAACAAACACTTCTACATGATAATATAATTTAAAAAACTAGCAACCATGAAGAGAAACAAGAAAAATAACACTCACATAAGTGAAATGATAAAATGCGACAGAAAAGGCGGCAAAAGACGAAAAAAGAAAAAATCACCCGAAAAAGAAACACAAACTCCACTAAAGGCTCCTTGGTATCCTTACGAATGATAGGGATCCAAGATCAAATATAAAAATGAGCTCTATAGGTGTCTATTAAATAGATTTGGGCAGATTAGGGTTTATGACCTGCATGCCTAAAATCAAGGGAAAATTGATACTTGGCGGAAAGTTCCAAAAATTGTAATTGTGCCACCTTTGAGAAAATAATAATGACTCCCTATTTTTTAGGGTTAATCTTTCACTTTTTTTATTTTTTTGGAAACTTTCCATGCTCTATTCCAAGAAGGATTGTGTAATTCTGGGGAACTTTGCAACTTCTTGGCTCAGTGCATTGCGTAGTTTCTGAGCTCAAGGAATGGTTTGCGTAGTTTCTGCGCTTAGTGTTTGGTTTCCATCCTGGACTGCACAATTCTCAATATCAACACTGAGCTTACATTTTGGATTGTGCATTTTCCTTCATCAAGGCTAGCTCACAATCCAATATTGCACAGTTTCTGGAGGCAAGCCTAGAACTACTACAAGGTCAAGTCAAGAGGTTAGCTTGTGACTCAAAAATATCAGATCAGTATCAAATAAGCAAACACAAGCACAACATGAAAATAATAATTCTTGATCAAATCATGAATACTTGATGCCATTAAAAGATAATCTCTTGTGGATAGAAGAAAAGGCTTCAAAATAAAAGCATAGGAAACAATTTGGAGGGTGATTGTAGCAGCTACAGTAGTTTCTTATTGCAATAGGCACTCAAGAAATATTTTTCACATATAATATTGAGTTATCTTGTTGTTTAAATTATTTTTTATGATTTATGTATCAAGATGAACCAATTATTCGATATTGGGGTAGGATTTTCAAATGTACCTTAAATGCCAACTCATTTTTGGATTATGACATGGACAGGACAAAGAAAGAATTATGGAAGACCAAGATGGAAGCTATGGCCATATAATAGGAATATTTGGATCAATAGATCTATCACCCATACCAAGAAACATGTTGTGAAGATGGATATTACTACTACATGGGTTGAATCTTGAGTTTAAAAGTTGTGAACTTTGATAAAGAAAGTAGAGGCTAGATGTTTCCTATGTTGGTATTGTTGACAAAGAAGGATGCCTAAGATAATAGAAACATTAAAACAAGTAGTTGAAATTTTGTAAGTCTAAATGTAAGAACGTTTCATGTTTTCTTTCTTACCAAAATCATTTTTCCATGGATTGTGCTTTGAAGAAGAAATTGGAAAATTTGCAAGAATTCCAAGTGCAACCAATTTTGAAGGTAAATTTAGCATCGTTATTAGGACCCCATGTAAAATATACTTCAAGATAAAATTGGGGCTTCTAAGTTCCTTGACAGAAAGTTTGGGAAATTTCGTGTTAGAAAACCGTGAACATCATGTGAAATAAACTTCAAAATAAACTTGGAGGTTTTAAGTGCCTTGACAGAAAGTTTGGAAAGTTTCATGGTAGAAAACCATGAACATGGTTTGTAAGGAGAAGAAATGAATGGTATTTTTTTTTTTAATGCAATCACAAATGGGTTAAAAGTGATATACTTGGTAGACACTGATGTGACCCACAACTTTGAAGTGAATAGAATTCTATAACACTTCATCATAAGTCTAAGAGTAGTATGGTTATATTCAAGGTGGTGAAATCGATCATGAATCCAACAACATTAGTAGTTCATTTTTCACCTTTGAGGTTTGGGGAATCTTTTGGAAGTTTGGAATTGAAAGTGGCTCCAATGGATGGTAATACAATTTTGAAACAACCATTATATGTTTCCTATGGTTTTTTTAATGCAGTGATACTATGAATCATAAATGGATATATTTTTATGTAATGACCTATAGAGCGGGACAACATATCCATGATCTAATGAGGAAGAGGAAAAATAATCTTGTGTGGAGCTAGTTGGCACCACTATCTAATTATGGGTTGCTTAATTTATTAGAAGAAGTGTCCAAGAGGAGATGAATATTCTAAGCGAAGCATGAAGAAGAATCCTTGATAAATTATAAAAAGGAATTTGCACAACAATGTTGGGGTTGGGTTTTCTTCTTGAGAAAGCACATGAGAAGTGTGGGAGATACATACAAAGTGGAGGCAATAAAATTCATTGGGAAACTAAATTGTGGCATAGAGGAGCTCAATAAATTCTAAGGAAAAATGGTAATAAGTGCTTGCCAATAATTGGTTGAGAAACCACTCAAGGTGCTTCCTAAAAAGCTAATAAACCACCTGATTTTATCAGTAATACCTATCCTCTTTGTTGGAAGAATTATTATTTTTAATGTCAAAAGAGACACGACCTCAAGTTAATAATCACCTTGGCTAATACACGACTTCAAGCCCTTTCCAATGAGTATTTATTTTCCTCCTAAACCCTAGTCAGTGAAGAGAAATTGAATTTCCAATGTAGGAAATCTATATTTTGTCTCTCAAGTCAAGTCGACCTACATGAACATAAGCTGACCTCCCCAAAATACATGTTGATTCACGCATAAATGAATCAGTGCAAATAGAAGTTATTCCTCCTCCAATTTGTTCATCTAATTTGGTCAACTAAGCATAGAATATATTCGTATATGAGGTAGAAGAATAAGAGGATCACAACTCGAGAACCAAGAAGTTTATCAAGGGAAAAAGACGATGGTTTCTCACATGTTTTTTGGTCAAATTTTTATGTGTTTTTTCATGGCATGTATCTTGCGATTGTCTTTGAAAATATTTATGTCCCTCTCTTGGAGTTTATCTCCTCCAATTTAGGAACAAAATTTTGGCCTTCTCATGAGGATACCTCAACCCTCCTTGGAAGAATAACTTGGCCCTTTTTGGATCATAATTTTGGCCTTATTGAGGAGCATATCTAGGCCTTCCTTGGGAAAATACCTCAACCCTCCTTAAGAGCATACCTTGACCCTTATTTGAGTATTCCTTGACCTCTTTCTGCATCAGAATCTTGACCATATCTTAGAGAAGTCCTTAGCCTTACCTTGATAACATACCTCGACCTTATCTTGAGAATACTTCATCCCTATTTTTAGTAGACTTTGTCCCTGTATGGAAGAATGGCATTGGCCTTGTTTAGAAGTAGAATTTGGTCCCTTTAAAGCAGAAATTTGAGCTAAATTTTATCTCTTGAAGAAGACATCCTTGACGCATCTTTGGAGCACTATTGAAGAAATCTATGTAGCATTATTGAAGACATCTTAGAGCACTATTGAAGATATTATTTTGAGGATTTCTTGAACACACTTCAAGATCCTTGTGTGTAGACCTTGTATCCTTTGTTGTAAAAATATTTGAAAGTCTATTTTGTAGCACACTCGGAACATTATTTGAGAACACCTTAGAGATTTTTCTTTGAATATATTCTCATCCTTGTTGAAGAAGAGCTCCTTGAAGCATTGTTGAATAAATTATTGAAGCATTTTTGAAGACACCTTTGGAGAATTATTAAATATAAATTTGAAATTTGAAGTAATTATTTCTTGTAAAATTTTGAAGTTGACCAAGTTGGAGCTTGGAGATGTTCAGAGGATTGGAGTCCCCATTTTGATAAGTTGGAGTTTGGATTTTTTGAAGTTTGGAATCTTAAAAAAGTTAGATATTTTATTGTACAAGTTAGAACTAGCAATTTGTTTGAGAGGATTGTATTACTCACTATATTCATTAATAATAATAATAAAATGCTCTATTGCTTGTGTTTTGGTTTAATTTGTGATTAAAATTCTTAACTAACATAATAAAAATTGAAAGAAATATTGATTAACCCCCTCTCTCATTATTTCCAAAAATTGGTATGAGAGCCAGCTTCTTCAAGGTCAGCCTAATAGTTGGAAGAAGGATTTTTGAATCACAATGGCCAGTAAAGATGGTAAGGTCCCCCAATTTGATGGAACAAATTTTACCTTTTGGAAACTTAGAATGGATTTCTACTTAATATCTCTTGGATTCAAAGTTTTTCAATCTATCATAGATGGATACAAGGTCACATCTCCTCTTCCAATAGATCCATATGCGAAGAAATAATATGTGGAAAATCCAAAGGCTTTGAATTCTATAGCAAGTTTCTTGTTCAATTGAAAATTCACTAAATTTATGAGTATTAAAATAGCTAAAGAGATGTGGGACAAGCTTGAAAATTGATGTCAAATTGGAGGAGGCATTCTCTTTCCTCTTCCTCATAATCACATAAAAACAAAACTTAGGACAATGTCAAGGCTTTCCAAGGTTAAAAATGGGTCTTGAACCAACAACTTATTTTAATGTTTCTTCAACATGAATTAGTATTCATATGAAACTAAAAATAATGAACATAACACACATAATCCATGTAGGCATAAATAAGAGCAAGAAAAGAGGTTTTTTGATAGATTTCACCCCTCCTAGGCTACATCTCAAGGTCTGTAAACATGACTAGACCGCTCATACATATTCAGTATCAGTGAAGTACATAAAATTTTGCTGCAAATAAACATGTGGATATTTTTTAAGTCCCTATATTAATAGTGTAGTCCCTTATTATGTTAGTGTATCCCCCCTCATTTTTATTGTTGTACCCCTGTAACCCCCATATTTTTATTATTGTGCCCTTACATTATTACTGTTAGGTCGACTAGGTAACATTGTGGCCCCATGGACTCCTATATATAGAAAGGAGGTTTTTTCATTTGAATCATCCAAGAATTGTTCATTCATGTAATGTATTGGAGGTTTCCCCCTTGAAGTGGCTTATTTCTAAGGCGTTGATATCTCTTTTCTTCTATTTTTGGAGCTGGTTTCACAACATTTGGTATCTGAGCTTTGGATTCTATGGTTTTCGCTGCTCCAAACAGGTCATCGTGGAATTTTCGCTATAAATTTTGTTCTATGAAGGTTCAGAAGTTGAAATTTTTAGAGTGTGAAGCAGAAATCATGCATAACATCGTCGCAACATTTCATATCTTGGTATGCAATATTTTAGGAGATATGATCTGTTGAAGTTAGGGATTTTTGCAAGCTCCTGAATTTCACTTAAAAATGTCATCGGCGAATTTTTGATATAAATTTTTTTCTACGAATATTTAGAAGCTAAAATGTTTATAGAGTGAAGCCGAAAGCCTGAGGAACATCTTCACAAAATTTCAGATCTTGGTTGATAATATTTTCGGAGATATGATCTGTGGAATTTAGGTCTTTTTCAGGCTCCCGAATTTCATCTCAAAGAGGTGATCATGGGAAAATATTCATAACACTCTCTCTGAGCATCGGATTGGAATTATATAAAAAGCGACTGGAAGTACATGGACTATAGTTTCCTATTTATAAATTGCAGAGCCAAAGGAGAAAACAGTGACACGTGGCAAGTCGTACAATTTCACTCTACTGAACTAGTCCATAATTAGGTCATTATGAGAGATTGGACATAACATTGACTTGAAGAATCCAAATCAAGTTAGACCTATGGAATTTTAAATAAGCTTCATAGGAATACTACAGGGCCGAATTTCAGATATTGAGGATCTGCAAGTATAGAGATAAGTCAATTTCAATATCAAGCTCCTCAAAAGCAAGTAAAAGGACCAGTGTATTTGGTTTTTAAAATTTCATAACGTTTGTTTGAAAAAGCAGTTTAAAGTGATTGCAAGGGAATATTTTAGAATTTTTATCAGTATAGGGTTCTATAATGCCTCCAAAAAATAATTTCATACCCATTAAGCCCTCAAAAAGCTATACTATGATGCATGAAGAGGAAGAATTGCAGTATGAGATATCAAAATTATGGTACCAAGTGCAACAAATTTTGATCTTACGAAGAGCAACCGAAGATGACATAGATGGTTTAAAAGAAGAAATGGAGGCTAATTTGGATGGTTTTAAGGATCAAATAATAGCTAATATGGATGATAAATTAGTGGAAGATCACATCGAGCATCAACAACAAGTTTTCCAACTCTCAAAGGATAACCTAACTTTGGTGCATAATCTAATGAAACAACAAGAAGATCAATATCACATCGAAAGAAGTTCTGAAGCAGTCACAAAAACAAGAACTCGACAAGTACTATGAATTTTATAGTATCTTAGCAAGTGGAAGTACTTTCTTGTAGAAGATTCCACATGGGAGGATGAGAATTTTATACAGAAGCATCAAGAAATAATCAAGCATTGAGGACAACACTTGTTTGAAGGAGAGGGGCATGTTAAGTCCCTATATTAATAGTGTAGTCCCTTATTATGTTAGTGTATCCCCCCTTATTGTTATTTTTGTACCCCTGTAACCCTTATATTTTTATTATTGTGCCCTTACATTATTATTATTAGGTCGGCTAGGGTTACATTGTGGCCCCATGGACTCCTATATATAGAAAGGAGGTTTTGTCATTTGAATCATCCAAGAATTTTTCATTCATGTAATGTATTGGAGGCTTCCCCCTCGAAGTGGCTTATTTCTAAGGCGTTTATATCTCTTTTCTTCTATTTTTGGAGCTGGTTTCACAACAATATTACCCCTACAAGGTAATGTTCTCCTACATAGAACTCTCACAATAGCAACAACTCAAAACATCTCCTACAAAGATGACATACTTCAACTGAAATGATTTAAAAACATCATGTGCACCCTTAAATTCCACATTGAAGCACATAATAAAAACTTCATAATGAAAGAAGTTAAACCAGAGCTGAACCCTTTTGGTTGTAGTTGCTACAGTAGCCTTATGGAAGTGATAATACTCCTACAAATTCTTCTTCATGCCCAATATCCTCTTGAATTTCTACCAAACCTTTCTTGATCCATACACCCCTTAGCGTCCAACCTTGAAAAAGGCCATTTAGATGTATTCAAAATAGAAAAAAAAAGGTCACCATTGGATTCAAAACATCCATAAACCCATAAGAAACCTCTTTCTAAGTTCAATTTGGATAAAAACTCAACAAGTTATGAGCTACAAGCTCTCTCATGAATTTTATAGTTAATCGTCCTAT
This sequence comes from Pinus albicaulis, assembly GCA_034641835.2. Taxonomy (NCBI): domain Eukaryota; kingdom Viridiplantae; phylum Streptophyta; class Pinopsida; order Pinales; family Pinaceae; genus Pinus; species Pinus albicaulis. The sequence goes on from CM076579.1 coordinate 89,799,564, forward strand.
AAATTTGGCAAATTGTCTAATGTTCCTAAAATTTTGCTATGTTTTTTACCAACTGAGCAACAAATTCTCCCTCTGCATATGAAATTTGTTGCACCATTAATTCACCCTCTAACGCTTTAAGGCCGAAAAATGTGGAAATATGGGACAAGTTACTGTGCATGCGTCGTGGGTTTAGGCCCTTAGGGGCTAGCCCCCCCACCAAATGCACCACATATAAAGATTTTATATAGGTTTTGCCCCATACATAACAAGGAACATGCAGTGGTCTAGTGATTAGGCTTGTGGTTTCTTGATGGGAGGTCACAAGTTCAACTCTCGTGGGTTGGATGACCTCCATAATAAATTTTTAGTCCAGTGTGGGGAGGCCACATGGATGCCTCCCATTGGCCCACATGGCTCCCTATTATTGGTACACCTTAAACCAATATAAACCAATTAAACCTTGAAATTTCGACCAATGGAGGGAGGCCAAGTGTCATCCTACCATTGGCCCTAAAAAACCCAAAAAACACAGTAAAAACCCAATTTTTGCTATTTTTTTGCATGTTTGGGAAAACGGTCAGCGAGCTATAAATTGAGCTCTCGGTGTCGGATTGAGGTGAAACAAATGTAGTTGGATTCAAAATGAAAAGCACTTCAATTGGGTGCTAGTTTCAAGAATTTCAAGGCACTTTCATATTTTAGTGAAAATTTGATCACCTGATCACACCTCCCCACTAGGAACTTTTAGGCTCCAAACGTTTACTTTCTTAGTCAACATAATGAGGCTACAACCTAAAAATACCCAAAAACGCAACCCAAATTGAAAAAATTTCAATCTGTACCCTTCAAGCCCCAATCGAGGCACTTCACTTATCATTCTCATGAAGACCTATTGTCTTGTGTAATATTGCCAATTAGCTTATTGCTAGTTGGAATATTATATGTTGCTTCTATTTTCAGTCTGGAAGAATAAATGGGGTAAGGATACCCTTAGATCTCTTAAGTAGAATAAAACACTTCTAGTGTGAATGTGGATCAGTTTAGATAGACAAAATAAACTCACCTTGGGTGTGAAAGGGAGCAATGCATGTAGACTAGATCAAGATTGACCAAATCAAAGCGCTGCCAAAGAAGAGAGTGGAGCTAGTGGGAACAATGTAGTTTTGGAGGAGGAATCTTTGCATGTAATTAACCTCATAAATGAGTGGGGCCAAGGGTGAGGAAGCTCACCAAGAATATAAGGGAAGGGATGGAAGCCATGAGAGGCATTTAGAATATTGTCTATGTTTGAGTCTTATTACTTATTGCATGCTTTAGTTGTTTAGCTAGGTTTGATATACTGTTTAGTACAAGGGTATTCTCATGTGGGAATTCCCCACTCTTCCTTGGAGGACTTGTTGAAGAAATTTGAGAGGAGTATTTTGGGTTTCATTTCCACCATCTGGAATTGGGCCAAGCAGTCATATTCAGCCACAATGTATTCTTCTTGAGAAACTGCGCTATTTTTCATGGTGTTGTAGTGGAAGGGTCAAAACCCCTATTGATGAACTAGTTTCCTAGTGAAAGGATCAACCTTTCACCTGGAAAGCTAGTGAGGAGAAGTTTTAGCTATTTCTTTGTATTTTCAGCCATATATTATGTAGAGCTTCATTTAGACAGTGTGATTCAGCCATAGATCTGCATTTTATACTTTTTGTATCTCATGCCCTTCAAAGAAACCCTTATCGAGTTATCTTGAGATTGTGTAAAGGAGACTAGATCTCCATTTTTCAGCTCTTTTGAGTAATATATCAGTAGATCTATTTGCTCTATATTTCTTTAGTAGAAACTCTCATTAAATTGTGTTGTCACATGCTTCAAAAATTCTGTGTTGCAGTAGTCATGGGGTTATAGTGTTTTTGGACTATATTGGGCTTGGGAGATCTGTTTAACTAAGATAGAATGAATTTTTTCTGATCCCCTTGTATAATTGCATGCAATAATACATAAATTAATGGATCCATATTATTTTCTTTATTTTTATAGCGTAATTTTCTAAAAAATGCATTTTTGGTGCCTATATTGCTGATTTTCCTAAATAGGAATATTACATCTTGTCAAGAATCAAGCCAACATTCTTATCGTTGTTGCAAGAATAAAATATTGATGAGTTGAATCTGAAAATTCTCTTTACTCTCATCTTTACACGACTCCAAAACACTTCATCCCTAAATTTAAATTGTTGAAGACAAACTTTACTCAATCTTGGAAATCATAAAAAACATAAATTTGCTTTAACATCTTCAATTTGAGTACATGAGTAGTAGACTACTGAAAAATGTTTCATGATATGCTTGGGCTTGTCCATAAAACATAGTCATCTTATACAATCTTAAAAACCATAATCTATTCACTAAAGTTTCAAATTGATTACTTGTATCGATGAACGTATGAAAAACTTGTAGACAACTTGAACGACAATCTTGTACATTCACAAAAGTCCTTGAACATGTGGACTAGAACAAGCCAATACATACATCAATGAAAAATATTTACTTGTTGAACATAGTGACAATAAATTTTCACTTTAAAAAATGACCTAAACAGGTAATGACAACAACTATTTACACAATTTACAAAACAACTTTACAATAAGAGTCTACCCATTCTTTCCTTTCCTAGGCTTCTGGGTTCTCTTCTTGCACCATATTGTCTTGAGGGTTGCTCAATATTGTTGTGAGTCCTCTTTGCCACCTTTTTTTTCTCTTGTATTATGCAGAATAATTTCTTTACCTTTCTTTCATCGAAATTTCAGATGCAACTTCCAACATCATTCATTTTAATGTCCATGCACTTTGGAATGAGCACAAATAAAATTCTTCTTTTTTGCATACATATAAGTGCTTTCACGTGGAAGAGAATCATTATGCTTGATTCCTAGAATATGCTCCATTATCTTAACCATTATCATACGTTTCTCACACACAACTACCCAATTGTCAAAAGCATCACAAAATGTACAAGGGTATTGATTCCATAAGTATTCAAAATCACCATGAATTGAAAAACACTCTTAAGAGTATATTTTTCTTTAGATTTGTAGCTTCGACGGTTGTCACAAGGTGGTGCCATCTCTTTCTCATATTTTTGATGCACCTCAAACCATTGCGAGCATTATCCATACTATTTGTGACCATATCCCAATCCCATATATTTTGGTCTTTCATCTACCAAAATTGGATTGGTAATACCTTGGCCATTTATGTTGAGGGATGCACCTTCATAACCCATATTGGAGAGAAATTTTATACCTATGCCTTTGTTATGTTTCTTGAATGTTTCAAAAGTGTTGTCATCCACATATATGGAAGAATTTGTACTGGAAATGCTAATTAGCTCCTTAAATTTGTCATTCATATTTCCAGCCTCTAATGATGATGATGATGATGGCCAACTTGTAGATGACTCTAGCCACCCACTTTTATCCACTGGAATACGGTGTACTACTTGAATATGTTTTGAAATTTCACATGTGTCATCTTCTACATATGGTCCAAATCCACTATTTGAACTATGACCACATACTAGCTTCATCTTGGAGGTTTCTCTTGTTGGTGTAGTAGTTGAAATTTTTGCAACTTTCTCATCAAGCACTTGCTGCAATACAAAGTGCATGTGACTTTTCTACTCTTAAGCCCTTTCTAACATCCTTCTCAACTCTATATTCTCCATTTGAAGAGCCAAATTTTTCTCCTCTAGCTCTTGGAAAATATTTTTGCTATTCATCTTGAAACTTGCTCAATTGGTACTCTGATACCAACATGATATGAAATTAGAGGAGGTGTTCTCTTTCCTCTACCTCAAAATCACATAAAAACATAAATTAAGACCGTGTCAACACTTTTCAAGTTTTAAAATGGGTCTTGAACCAACAAGTTATTTCAATGTCTCGTCAACATGAATTAGTCTTCATATGCAACTAAACATAATGAAAATTACACACAAAATCCATGTAGGCATAAAGAAGAGCAAGAGAAAATGTTTGTTGACAGAGTTCACCCATGTTCAGTGGACTATAAATTGTGCTCCCAGTGTCGCATTTAGGTGAAATGAACATCGTCGGATTTAGAATGATGGATTTAGCGATGGTTTCAAGAAGTTTTGGGCACTTTCCTTTTTGAGTGAAAAATTGATCACCTGATCAAAAATATTTATGAAGGAGATGACAATGTCAAAAGGGAAAATCCTCAAACCTATAGAAGGTATATTGAAATTCTCAAAATGAATTATGAAGAAGATATTTCTGCTTAATTTCTCTGAGTAGATTAGGTAATCAAATCTCTCAGAGGACTAGGTAAAAAAGTCAATGAAAAGATTAGTGTCCAAAATCTATTGAGATCCCTTCAAGATCGTTTTGATGCCAATGTACATGATCTATAAGAAAAAAATATTTGCACTCTCTATCAAGGGATGAAATTCATTAAATACCTGTAGCATATGAGATGAGCTCAAGAAATTCAAATCAAAGGCAAATTTCTTTCAAAGCATAAAAAAAATCAAGAAAGCACAAGAGTTGTGATTGCAAAAATGATGATTTTGATACTAAAACAGTGATCCAAGTTGATATTGGTGGCCACCCACCTATTCCACCTAGATCTCGAGTTAGTTTAATAGGTTTCATTTTTATAGTAGCATTTACTATTTTTAGCAGTTTTTTTGGGTCCTGAACTTCCAAAGGAGTTTTGACCCCCTAAACGGCGTTTTTTTTAGGTCTACAACATGCCCATAGCAGTAAACAGGGGCCTTTGGTAAAACCTGTAGTACTTGGAGAGATATTTCTGATGTAGTGTGTTCCAAATATAGATAATATGACCAATTTACGACCCCGGGAAGTTGGCTGCCCAACTAACCCCAATGGGGCCGATAAAATCTTGGTGTTTCATCTCTTGGGGTTAGGGTTTTCCTATGTTGTTCAATAATAAAAAAACCATTCAGCCTCATTTTAACATATTTTGGAGGCCTGCATATGCCACATATCTTCTTAGAGATAAGCTACCAATGCCCTAGCTAGTTTATTTCCATTCTCTCTGTAAGCATATTTCAATTATTTGATATTACTGTAATATTCCAAATTAGTCATGAGCTAACTGGAATATTAATTTTTGTTTTATTACTTTTTTTAAAGAATAAAATAGCAAAGGAGGTCCAAAATACTCCTTAATAATGAATAAATTAATGCCAAATATGAAAAGGCTAAACCTTGGCTGTTAAATCTAGCACTCTGAGCTGTGAAAGGGGCTGGAACATTTTGACTGGGTCAACCTTGACCAAATCTACAGAGCTGTCATGGAGGAGTGGCCATTAATGAGGGACAGTACAGCTTTAGATGGAAGTTCCCTGTGTGAAAGAAGTGATCTCATTGGAAGTGGTTTAGGGTTTGCAAGCTCTTGTCTTATAAAAGGAAGGGGATGGCCGCATTAGAAGGTTGTTGATATTTATCATATTTTCTGAATATATGGTTTGTTTAGACATATATCTTTCTCTTGTTGTTTAGTTGAGATTGAAATTTTTTTAGAATTAGGTGTTCCTGATCGGGAATCCCACCTCTTTCCATTGAGTAGCTATTGGGAGAGTTTGTATTGAATTATCCACTATTTGGCTTAGGGCCAAGCTTCTTCTTTCAACTACAACATAGATCATGTTGAGGGCTTGGTTGTTTTTGCAAGCTGCAGCAAGTGGAGACTATATCTTTTAGATATAGGCCATTTCAATGCTCCTTTTCAGTGGAGGAGGTTTCTACTTCATTGGGAGGACAATATTGAAGGCATTGAGCCTCATTTTCAGATCTTGGCATCATGCCAACCATGTTTTGATCCCTACAGTGCAGTTTAGATCCAGATCTACGTTATTCTTGTAGGTGAAGTTGGAGGGTGGTTCAACACACCATTTGGAGAGCTGATTTTCTAAGTGTTGGGGATCTACCCTTCACTTTTGAGATCTATTGGAGGAGGCTATTCTATTGCATATATGAGTTCAACAACACTTTCCATATCTATAATTTTTAGTAGATATGCAGTCTTAGCTCTCAGATCTACATCTTGTACTTCGTGTTTTGCTGAAAACCCCAAGGGGGTTCTATAGAGGAGCTTGTATAGTGCATGGATATAATATAGATCTAAATTTTTATGTACTTATTTGCTCTAGATCTAATATTCAATCTACATCTATGCAGAGCCAATAAAATAACACTGTAAGGCTTTTCTAGTCTTTATATATGGTTGCAACACCTCGTTTTGAGGGATTTCTTTCATTGGAGGCTTTCTTTTCTTGTTATGCATCTTATGGGCCATTTCTCACACATGATTTGCTGTTGTAATAACAAATGAAAGGTCTCCATATTTGTCTCTTGATATATAAAAGATGATTTGCATTATTTTCCTATCTTTCTACATTGTATTGCTACATTCCCTATTTGGGAATATTACAGTGGTATGAGAGCATCATCTTGGCACAACATATGCATTCTAAAGCCAATATGTCTTCTAAAGAAAGAGGGCCTCTTACTGACAGAGAAAAGAGGTATCAAAAGAGAAGGCATAGAAATTTTGATTATACTAATGATAATGAAGAAAAGGGTAAAGCCAATTTATATAGAGGTGCAAATGAGGAGAAGGATTTCCCTAAGATCCTTCTTAGAGCCATGCAAGACCTTGCTAGAGAGATCAAAGAGATGATAATGGAAAGATTCAAGGAATCCCCTAAATGATTTCATCATGGAGAAGGCTCTAGCATGTCTCACCACTGGAATGATCAACCAGTGCATCAGCCACAAGTTTCCCGACGCTCTACCATGCCTACATTTTTGGCTGTGGGAAATGAAGGGTTTCAAGAGCATGAATCCCTTGAAGACTATTTTGAAGAATACAAGTCTCAAAAGCAGAGATTCAAATATCACTTGAGTTTTCAGAAGTTTTGTCAAATAGAGGACAGTAGAAGACCAAGGCATCATCATAGAGGTGGTGGATTCATTTAGAATCGTGATCGACACCACACTATGGGAAGATTATTTTTACCCAATTTTGATGGGTCATACAAGTGTTCTTCCAAATCTTGGGTAGAAAAAATTGACATCTATTTTCAGTTGAACAAGGTTGCAGATATGGAAGCCATTAATATTGCAGTGCTACACCTTGAAGGTGAAGCACATGACTGGTGGTTCCATGGCTTGTATACATTAGGTCATGCCAATGTGACTACTTATTCAGAGTTCACTAGAAGGTTGGTGGAAAGGTTTGATAGAAGAGATCCAAAAGCACCAATCATGAGCCTTGCAAAGTTGAAACAATCAGTTAATGTAAAAAATTACATCTCTGAATTTTTAAGACTTTCTGTTATGGTTCTTGATTTTTCTGCAGCAAGAAGGGTGTACATGTTCATTAACGGTTTAAATGAACCCCTTCATGGGTTGGTTAAATCTACCAAGCCCACTACCGTACATGATGTTATTGAAAGGGCTAGAGACCTTCAAGATTCCTTGCCAGAAGTAAAGGCAACATTTCAGCATAAGCCCTCTTTCCCTTTAAAGGGAAAAGAAGAAAATGTTGCTCCTTCTAAGAAGAGTCAAAATAAAAAACCTCTTGATGATGATGTCCGAAGAGATCTAAGAAGAAGGAAGTTGTGCTTCAGTTGCCAAGAATCATGGGCACCTAGACATAGATATGCAGTTCGAAAAGCACATTACATAGAGGTCTTCTCTGATGATGAGGAGGAAGAAGAAGATGAACCAAGAAGAGGTCACAACGCTGACAATGCAGGAGGAGAACCAACACCATTAGAAGATGGGAATGGATCATTTTCTCCTATTAGAGGGGCTCTTGCATATTTGAGAGGAGTACCTAAGTACTTGACCTTAAGAGTTCAAGGTTCCATCTTGAATTAGAGGGTTTCTGTTTTGGTTAATATTGGGGCTACCCACAATTTTATTGATGCCCAACTAGTGCAAAGGAGGGAAATACCCACTGATGCTTTGAGGGATTCTCTTTTTTGGTCCCGGAGATAGAACAATGCAATGCATGCATTATGTCCCATCACTATCAGTCACCATGGGAACATATACATTGATTGATCACTTCTTTGCGGTTGACATACCTGACACCAATGTGATATTGGGTGTTCAATGGTTGATTACATTGGGGAAAGTCACCATTGATTGGGAGGCTTTGCAAATGGAATGGGTGGATAAGAAGAGTGGTAAGACTCAAATGATCAAAGGCATGCATACATATCCCTCACATACAACTTCCACATAGAAAACAAAGATGGATTTGTGTAGTGGAAGCAAGGACCTTATAGTCCTATCTATTATTGTTAGTATGAATCTTAATTCCAAGCGTATGAAAAAGACCACTTTAGTTGCGCATAACAAACAGCCCTAACAATAGAAATGACTACTAATATCTTCAGATCTGCAGTTAGGTGATCAAGATAAATGCTGCAAAAATCAATATCTATGCATTAGAAGACATTAAACGGTAGAAAAAACAATATTTACAACATGCATCCAATAGAAAAGACAAGAATATATCAAATTAATTTTTTATTAATGGCACCTGGGAGGAAAACACAAGAGGGTGTTCCTAGTTCTCCTCAATGGGATGGGTTCTTGTAAGTCCTCAACACTTCAGATTTAGAATTCCTCTCTCTTTATGGTGTAGAAAACCCAGACAAAAATGGAAAAATATGTAGCTGTGATGGTGGATCGATGATCGGACCAAGAGTTGATATCAGTGATATTTAGCTTAAAAGGTGACAAATGAATGGGAAAACCCTTGTATTTTACTGTAAAATATATTAGATTAGTCTAGATATTGGTGCATAATTAAAATATTATTAACCAAATCAAGATCCAACTTTTATGGAACATTTTATTATATTTGTTGGAGGAAAGAATTTGACTTGAGTCAATCCCCTTATTACCGTAAATAATAAATAAAGAAATGATTTATTTATCATTTTGAATGTGATTAAGTCATAATAAATAAATAAATGATTTATTTATCATTTTAAGGATGTGGTTGAGTGATAATCAAAAAAATAATTATTTATTTAATTATTTAAGGGTGATTTAGTCATATTTAACAAATTATATTATTTAAATAAGGTTTAAATAATTATTCTTAGGAAATAATAAGATAAATAATGATTTAACTAATTAATTTCCCTGTTTAGGGTTAAATATAACCAAGAATATTAATTAAATTGTTGTTTAACTAATTATTCCTTGAGGAGAATCAAACAAATATGGATTTTTTTAATGTTTTTCTATGGGGTTTCCTGTTTAGACCATAAACAACTTAATAGAGGTGGTTTACTAAGTTATTTTTCATAGTCAATGCGATTTTACTTGAGGTAAAATTGGTATTATTTGGTGTACTTGGGTCCATATAATAAAAATGGATTAGATGACCAAAAAATGGTGTAACAGATTGCCCCCTAACGTGCGAGCGTTAGGAGCTAATCATATGACCGAAGTACATTGTAAGAACTCAATAATTAGACGTCAAAGGGGAAGTCAAAGAGAGAGGAGTGTAAGGTAGACCAAAGTGCTGAAATAACTAGACCCTGAGGAGGCGAGACTTGCAGGTGCGACAAGTCTCTTTGATGAGTGAATACCTGTTATAGGTGGCAGGGGAGGCATACTTATGCCTGCTGAGGAAATAGTAAAAACAATAATGTTGTGTAACCAGCTCCAAAAATAGAAGAAAAGAGATATCAACGCCTTAGAAATACGACATTTCGAGGGGGAAACCTCGAATACATTACATAAATGAACAATTCTTGGATGATACAATTTACAAAAACTCCTTTCTATATATAGGATTCCATGTGGCCATAATGTAATCCTAGTGGGCCACAATGTAATCGTAGCCGACCTAACAATAATAATTTAAGGGCACAATAATAAAAAAATGGGGGTTACAAGGGTACAATAATAACAATAAGGGGGTTACACTAATAACAATAAGGGACTATACTAGTAATATAGGGACCTAACATGCCCCTCTCCTTCAAAAAGTGTTGTCCTCAACGCTTGAGTAGCTCTGGGTGCTTCTGTATAAAATTCTCATCCTCCCATGTAGAATCTTCAGTGGGTAAGTTCTTCCACTTGATGAGATACTCCGAAATTGATCGATTTCGTAGCTGTCGAGTTCTTGTTTCCATGACCGCTTCAGGTTCCAATATGATTTTTCCTTCCTCATCAAGTTCTGGAAATATTGTTTGAACTGGAAGATTTTCACCTATAACCTTCTTTAAGCATGAAACATAGAAAATTGGATGCACTCGTGAAGAAGCAGGAAGCTCCAATTTGTATGCCATAGTACCAATCTTTTGCAACACCTTGTAAGGACCATAGTACTTTGGCGATAATTTATTATCCTTCTTAGCTTGCTTGAGGGAAATTTGTTTGTATGGTTGTAGCCGTAAAAATACCCAGTCTCCTACATCAAAACTTCTCTCATTGCGATGTTGATCTGCCTGTTGTTTCATTCAATTTTGTGCCAAATTTAGGTTATCCTTTAAGAGTTGGAGAAATTCTTGTTGATGCTCGATGTGATCTTCCACTGCTTGAACCTTCGAATTTTCCCTTAAGGATGATGTGATGGATGGTGGATGATATCCATAAAGTGCCATAAATGGGGTCATTTTTGTTGCAGTATGGAAGGAAGTGTTATACCACCATTCAGCGAGAGGTAACCACTTGACCCATTGTGTTTGTTTATCAGATACAAAACAACGAAGATATCCTTCCAAAATTTTATTTACTATCTCAGTTTGACCATCAGATTGAGGATGATAAGATGAGCTATGAGCTAATTGAGTACCCAAACAAGAAAATAACTTCGTCCAAAAATTTCCAGTAAAAATGGGATCTCTGTCGCTCACAATAACCCTTGGGTTTCAGGGTAGCTTTTGAATTGTGTCCATAAATGTAGTAGCAACTGTACTTGCTTTAAATGGATGAGATAATGCACAAAAGTGTGCATACTTGGTAAATCTATCAACTACCACCATGATGACACTCTTTCCTTCGGACTTAGGTAAACCTGTGATAAAATCAATTGAAATCTCCTCCCAACGTTGACTTGGAATGGATAAAGGTTGTAGAAGTCCCGGGGTCTTAATTGTCTCAAATTTATTATGCTGGCAAACCAAAAATTCCGCCACAAAATTTTTAATATCAGATTTAAGGCCATCCCAAAAAAATTCTTTCTTCACCCTGTGGTAAGTTTTTAAAAATCGTGAGTGTCCTCCTAAAAGAGAAGTGTGCAACTCCAGAAGAATATTTTGTTTTAGTTGGGAATTCTTACAAAAATATAAGCGATCTTTGTACCATAAGGAATCATTTTTCCAACTAAATGTATCAGATGTACTAGGATCTTGCTGCAACTTTTGAATGAGTGTCCATACATCTTTGTCCTTCTTACATTCATCTCTTGCTTCGGTTATCCAATCTGGTTGGATAATAGAAATGGCACAAAGCAATGCTTCCACCTCTTCATTCTTTCTTGAGAGTGCATCTGCAACAACATTAAGCTTTCCTTTTTTGTAGATTATTTCAAATTCATAACCCAACATCTTTGTGACCCATTTTTGCTGCTTTTCTAAAGATATTCTTTGTTCCAAAAAGTGTTTAAGACTATCATGATCATTTTTTACCTTGAAGTGTCTTCCCATTAGGTAAGTTCTCCATTTATTTAATGCATGCAGTATTGCTAACATTTCCTTCTCATAAATAGGTTTCTGTAAATACTTTCCTTTGATTGGACGACTTTCAAAAGCAATGAGTCTTCCTTCCTCCATTAAAACAGCACCAGTTCCATTTCCTGATGCATCACATTCCACAATAAAGGTTTTTGTGAAGTCTGGGGTAGCTAAGACTAATGCTTGACACATTGCCTCTTTAAGATGATCAAAGGCCTTCGTTTCTTCAGGAGTCCATGAAAATGCATCTTTCTTCAATAATGTTGTTAGAGGTGCTACTATTCTCCCATAATTCTTAACAAACTTGTGATAATACCATGTTAACCCGAGAAATCCTCGCAACTGCTTTATGGTTGTGGGGACCTTCCATTCCTTAATGGCTTTAATTTTGTTAGGGTCTACTTTAACACGCTCGTGAGATACAATATGACCCAGATATTCCACCTCTTGTACTCCAAAGAAACATTTGGATGTTTTTGCATATAATTGTTTCTCCTGCAATAGTTTGAGCACCCTGTCAACATGTTCAACATGATCCTTCCAAGACCTGCTATAGATTGGTATATCATCAAAAAATACTAGCACAAATTTTCTAAGGAAGGGTTTGAAAATGGAATTCATCAACCCTTGAAATGTAGAAGGTGCATTGGTAAGGCCAAAGGCATGACCAAAAATTCATAATGACCCTCATGAGTTCGAAATGCTGTTTTTGGAATATCTTCAGTCTTCATTCTAATTTGATGATATCCTGAACGAAGATCCAACTTGGTAAAATAAATTGCTCCATGTAATTCATCCAATAATTCATCAATCAAAGGAATAGGAAATTTATCTTTAATGGTGAGCTTATTGAGCTCCCTATAATCCGGACACATTCGCCATGATCCATCCTTCTTGTGTACCAATACTACAGGAGCAGAGAAAGAACTTTGACTAGGTTGAATTATACCCGCCTCTAACATTTCTGCAATCATACGTTCAATTTCGCTCTTTTGGAAGTAAGGATATCTCTAAGGCCTTATGTTTGGAGGAACACTTCCTGGAATCAAATGAATAGCATGATCATGATCACGAATAGGTGGGAGTCCTTTGGGAGTTTCAAACACCTTGGAATGATTGTCCAAGACTTGTTGGAGATCTGCAGAAATAGATGATTTTAATGTTGGAACTTCTAGTGAGCATAATTGTGCAATTACGCCTCGCTGTTCTTTCTTTAGAAGCTTTTTCATGACATTAGAGCTTATTATCCTTCCTGGCTTCCCTGCAATACCCCGTAATTCGACTTCCTTTCCTTCTGAAAAAAATTTCAAGAAAAGTTCTTGAAAATTAAAACCTACCGTCCCCAAAGATTGTAACCATTGTACTCCTAGTACAACATCAGCACCTCCCATAGGAATGGAAAACATTGGACTATTCAATACATATTCCCCCATGGTTAGCTTGATATTATGGCATTTTCTAGAGAAATTTATAGTTCCTCCATTTGCAACCATCACTTGACATTCTGGTGCTAGGTATAGGAAACAATTTAATTCCTTGGCTACCTTGCAATGAATAAAATTATGGGTGATACCCGAATCAATCAACAATATTACCTTTTTCTTCTTGATATGTCATTCTATCTTGAGATTTTGAGGAGTGGTAATTCCTACCAGTGCATTACACGATATGGCCGGATTCATTTCTTCCTCTTCTAGGGTTGGTTCCTGGTGTATATCCTCTTCTTGTTCATTTTCTTCTTCCTCTTCACAATCTAGGTAAAATAATTTCTTCTCAGCACACTTATGACCTTTAGTGTATTTGCTATCACAATTGTTGCAAATCCCTTTTGCTCTTTTTTCTTCCAATTGTTGTGGTGTCAACCTTGTAGGTTGTGGAAATCTAAGCGTAGCAACACTTCCTTCTTTATAGAATTGAGTGGTAGGCTTCCTTGTCGCCATTATTTTACATTCAAATTTTCTTGCCAACCTGAATGCCTTCTCCAATGAATCCGATTCCAAAACGTGAACTTCATGTTGGATGTGATCCTTTAAAGTGCCTATGAAGAGATCAATCCTGTGTTCCTCTGGAATATCAGTTACCCTTATATTCAATTTTTGGAAGTCCTCAATGTTCTGCCCCACTAAACCCTTTTGTTTGAGATTTATCAATTGGCTAAAGAAGGTGTTGCTCTTTGTATCCTCATAATGTGCTATCATTTCCTCCGTAAAAATTGACCAAGTGACAATTTTTTTACGGGAGAAAAGCCATTGATACCATACAAATTTATTTTGTTCTAAATGTAAAGTTGCAATGCGTACCTTTTGTGTGTTTTGCACATTATGGAGATCAAAATATTGCTCCATCTGTAGTATCCATGTTAAAGGATCCTTTCCATCAAACTTCCTCATATCCATTTTTGGAATATGGTGGTTCTTCCCGCCAACATTAGAGTTTATGAAATCACGATTAACATTTATTTTGTTCTCATCATGAGGTTCTTCTACTATCTTTTCACCATTAGGAAACATTTCTTGTATCAACTTTTTCAAACCTTCAATGTCTTCTTTTAGATCATTCTTCATGTTTTCCATGTTGTCTTTCATGTCATCCATCTTAGCTTCCATGCCAGTTTCCATGCCATCCATCTTAGCTTCCACGCCTTTCTTCAAACCGTCCATCTTCACTTCCACGCCTTTATTCAAAACTTCCATTTCATTTTTTGTTGCTTTTTGCGAGAGAGAAATTTTTTGCACTTGCTCTTGTAATTTTGATAGATCATGTTGCAATTCTTCATCTTCATGAGTCATAGTAGAGCCTTCTGAAGGCTTAATGGGTGTCAAATTATTTTTATAGGGCATCTTTTAGAACCCAATACTGATATGTATTCTACAATATGCCCTTGGAATCAATTCAAATTGATTCTTCAAACAAGAATTATGCAATTCAAAAAAAAATACACACCTTTTTCTTAATTTTTAGGAGCTCGATATTGAAATTGGATTACCTCTGTGATTGCAGCACTTCAATATTTGAATTTTTGTACCAACGTAGCCCTCTGAATTATCTTTCGAATGCCACAGGTTTGACCTGATTTGGATTCTCCAAGACAAATTTGTGTCCAATCTCCCACAATGACCTAATTATGGACTGGTTCAATAGAGCGAAATTGTATGACTTGCCACTTGTCACTGATTCGTCCTTAGGCTCTAAAATTGATAGCCAAGAAGATATAGTCCATGTGATTATGACCACATTTTACGGCACTCCAATCTGATGCTCACAGAGAGAGATACAAATATTTTGTCACGATCACCTCTTTGAGATGAAATTCAGAAGCCTGAAAAATCACTACCTTCCACAAATCATATCTCCGAAAATATTGCGAACCAAACTCTGAAATCATTTGAAAATTTTCCTTAGGATTTTGGCTTCGCACCCTAAAAATTTCAGCTTCTGAAACTTCGTAGAAAAACTGTTATAGCGAAAATGCCACGATGACTTGTTTAGGAGCCTGAAAAAAGACCTAACTTCCACAGATCATATCTCCCAAAATATTGTGAATCAAGCTCTGAAATTTCTTGAAGATGTTCCTCAAGATTTTGGCTTCGTACCCTAACAATTTCAGCTTCTGAAACTTCGTAGAAAAAGAGTTATAATGAAAATTCCATGATGACCTGTTTGGAGCAGCGAAACCCTAGAATCCAAAGCTCTGATACCAAATGTTGTGTAACCAGCTCCAAAAATAGAACAAAAGAGATATCAACGCCTTAGAAATAAGCCACTTCAAGGGGGAAACCTCCAATACATTAAATAAATGAACAATTCTTGGATGATACAATTTACAAAACCTCCTTTCTATATATAGGAATCCATGTGGCCATAATGTAATCCTAGCCGACCTAACAATGATAATTTAAGGGCACAATAATAACGAAATTGGGGTTACAAGGGTACAATAATAACAATAAGGGGGTTACAATAATAAAAATAAGGGACTATACTAGTAATATAGGGACCTAACAAATAAGGCGTCCGGAAAACCACGAGACGACATAATATAGGATATGTTGGCATAAACATGAGCCAGATGAATAACATGATAATGAATCCTACATACATATTGTGCCTGGGATAACAGCCATGACTTTTTACAATAATATCTGAGTACATGAGATATGAATACAACCTGGATGCCCCTGTAAAAAAGGAAGGGCTTTGAAATTTTGACTGATATATGAAATCAAGAAGGTGATGCAAGAGACTGAGGTCGGTATCATCAAATCTATGGAGCTGCATCGAAGGCTGAAGTGAAGAAGTCATCCAAGTATGTGGGGGGCTACCTGTAGGGCCACCCCCTCATGAGGGTTGAGACATCTCACACACACCTGGGAATCACTGATATCAGCTGCTGCATCACTGGACCATCAAGTATACGGATCTCGATGATGCTGAAGGGAGCTAGAGCTGAGAATCAATCAAGTCAAAGCGAAATAAGGAGTCCCTTTGCCTGATCTGGGGCACCAAGCAAGAGTGGAAGCTGGAACCAAGATACACCACCCTCTAGACCTGTTTTCTGGAATGAATGAGTTGATGTTGACAGAAGGAGGTATGCCATAGGTGAGGTAATAAGGGATCCTCAACTAAGGCACGAGAGACAATATTAGAGTGACTGAAAAACTGACACCAATGATGATGATGAAATGGGGGGTACTAAGTAGTGAACGAACGACTTCCCTTGTTAGAGCATAAAGGGCATGAATGACCTGGCAGCGACTGACACAACATCATGAGAGATAGGGGACAGTGGAACTGAAGGCCATAATGTGCAACATGAGAGAGGGACCAAGCAGTGAAGGATGGAGGACTATAGCGAGATGCAAAGGGACTCAAGATAGACTCCAAGGATGCAATGAGGACTCAACTTGGATGCTTTAGACGAGGGTGAATCGATGGTGCTACTACACAGAAAAGGTCCAATGGAGACCATAAAAACATGAGTATAAGATGGTAACTCACGAGGAAATTCTACACAAGTGTGGACATGTATGGAGGCAAAGTGATGCCCATAGTACAAGTGTTACAAGTGACGAAATTCGATTTTGAGGAAGGGTGGAGTGGCGCTTCTTTGACAAAATGTGTCCTGGTGAAGTATCAAATCACTTAAAAAATAATAGATACCCATTTGAGGGCTTGGTGATATCTTTCCAATGGTATAGACGGTTCATCAAACTGAGCTACGATTTGGTCGCAACAAGTGAAAGAAAATCAGGGGTTTTCTTTTAATAAGGAATTTTCCTTCCAGATTCACTCATTTTCTGGTGGAGTTGTGGTGAATGTTGTGAGGAGAGGAGGTCTTAAATATTTGTGGTGATTGTAGCAGATAAACTGACCATTGGGATTTAAGATCCTACAGTTGTAGGTAAGATGCCTAATCCTACTCTTTCATTTTAGTTGGTTGAAAGTTCAGTTTAGGTACTCGAAGCTCATGAACAGGCCAGGTCGCACTTTCTTGGGGTCTGTTCTATGACCTGGGTAGTAGGTATAGGTCACACTTTCTTGGGGTCTGTTCTATGACCTGGGTTGTAGGTACTGGGCAGAAAACTGCTACCTGTCCCAGGGAATGACCTAGAAAGTGTGACCTGTCAGAGAAAGGGGGTTTTCATGCTGTTATGGGCTGAGATTTAGGATTTTATGGTTGAGGGGCATGGGTTCCCCCAGGCATGTTATGGACATGCCAAAATGTATTTAGAAAAAGGGAAATATAAACACATTTTAATGATGTGGTGCGCCACATGTTTTCGGTATGGTTATGTAGTTTAAGAAAGAAAATATACGATTACCAATCTCTTTTGGTACTGCATATATGAATCAAATGGAATTTAAGTTTTTGGGTTGGCATACATGGTGTTACTATCCCAAAGATAGGATTTGGGGATAATGAACTCATGTTCTCCCAGAAAACCCATAGGTGGGTCAACCACAATGTCTATGAGATTGGGTTGCTGATGTAATATGAAGGAATGATGAGGGGTATCATCCCTAGAGCGATCTGAAGTGATATGGGACTCTAGAGGTTCTTCTAAATGTGGAAGAATAATGGGACTAGAGTCAACACGACTAGATTCACTAGGAGAGTGGTGGAGAACTGCTTCTCCTAGTCTCTCAAATATGGGTGCTCCCTTACCCAAACATTGGGTGTCAATGTAATGGCCACAAGGTGCATGTGGTTCAAATGCATGAGTTCAATGTAAGGGGGGGTAAATAAATTCAAGAGTGGTGGCTACTTCCATAACGTCGTCATCGTAATAGAATATTGGGTGACTGATGGAAGAAAGACCACCTGACGCGGCGAATTTACCTTACTCCTCATCATGAAAGGAGAGGTTCGCATTTGCATCATCACAAGGGGTGATAGAAGAGTAAGCAGACAGAGGATCTACTGATGTTGAAACTAGGGAGGTTGCTGAAGGGAGGTCAAGCGAAACATCAGGGGAGGTCTCAATGGGGACTTCCATCGAGGGTCTCGTGGATGATGATAGATAGCAGATGGAGAACCAAGGCCCCGTTATCTCGACATCATAAGGGGGAATGTCAATGGGAGCATCTGTGTCCTCTGTTGTTGCCGAAGCAAGATGCGAAAATAAGGGAGAGGTTGACTCATTGCGCTCAACCTCAAATTGGTGTAAGGATTCTCAAGAGGAACGATACTCTTCAAGGTGAGGAAAAAGGTGAGTGTAGTGGCCATGGAAATCACACAGAGAAAAAGGGTGATTTGTGCACAATGGTTTGAGTTTTAGGATTGAATCGGGTATAGTGACATATACCTCTGGGATATTAGATTCCGGAAATGTCTCATTGACCATGGACTTGAGGTGAGGCAAATCTGGACAAGTATCGGTGGCGTGGTCAACAACATCACACAAAGCACACTGGATGGTACGCTTTGGAGGTTGAGAAGGGGTAGGGGTTTTGGGGTAGCCTTGTCCTTTGATGCCCCCTTACGAGCTTTGCCCTTCTTACCCAAAGTAGTCACAACGGGAGGTGGTTCCTGTTGAGGTGAACGAGGCATTGTTGCAGCGGGAGAATTCATAAGGACTGGTTGAACTGGGGTCAAAGCAAGATAAGATTTGGGTTGACCAGGCAGTGTAGCGGCTGGACGATCAAGGTACCAGATGGGAATCCCAAGGGTCAGGTTAGGAAGAGAGAGGGTGGCCATAACAGGTATTGTGTACACTCCTGGTGGGGGAGCTAGGAACAGTATCTGACCAAAAGGGTAATGACCAGGTGGGATGGCTCCAAGATGGTTAAGGCCTGGAGGAACCATTCTAGAAGGATAAAGGTGCTCATGAGTCCCAGCTGAAGGTAAAGGGCTAGGAGAAGATGGTTCAGAAGGATGATCCGAGAACATCATGAAAATTTGGTAATTGGGGGAACCAGATGGAATATGTTGAGTGGCCACCTGACCTTCAGGTGGTTAGGTAGGCACAAATCCCTGCTGAGGGAAAGGATCAGTAAGCACAGCCGGTTGACTAGGCGCAGGACTGGGAGGAACGGAAGGGATGGCTTGTTTTCCTCTCAATGTTGCTTGAGACTCCCATAGTTGTCTCATCTGTGGCAGAAGATAAAAACATGCATATAATGACCATAAACACCACAACAAGAACAGGGCTTGTTCATAGGAATAGGCCTATCCTGCTTGGGCTGAGTGCCTTGTTTCTGGTTTGTAGTGTTAGGAGCATTACCTTGAATAGGTCTAGGATTACTAGGGGAAGCTTGATTTTTAGTGCCTTTCCTCTTCCTTTTAGAGGGAGAAGGATTAGTCATGCCTGGCTGTGCGTACACCTACCCCGGAGGGGGCAGCAGTTGTTGTTGCGGGGGTTGAGAAGCCAAGGGAGGAGGAGGTGCTAATGCTGGAGGAGCTGTAGCACCAGGCTGTGGATACAGATAATAATGAGGCTGGGAAATAGTGTGGTAAATAGGAGTTTGGGCAAAAAGAGGAGGCATGCCATATCCTGGATACGTGCTACCGGTAGGGGGAAAGGTGACAGAGGTGCTGGCCTCGCTCTGAGAGAAACCATAGCCCATGGGAGGTTGATCATACGGATTAAAGAGAGCTCCAATGATACCATCGGTGGCATGAGATGCCCCCAGTGCGTTTACACCATCGGGTCTGGGAATATCAGGTAGAACGGTATAACCATAACCCGATTAAGCATAGATCAGGTCATATTTTAACGTAATTTGGACAACGGCTTCTTTGGTTTGAGAAAAGTGCGATGCAACATCTTTCTCGATAGGCAGCAAGAGATTCCTAAGGAACCAGTCCATGTAGACATGGTCTTCGAAGGTAGGGGCTCGACATAGGCTCCTTCTTCTCCGCCATTCCTGAACATGGTCGGATAGGCAGGTTGCAAACGATTGACGGAAAGAGGCCAAGAGCTCGATACTAGTGTCATAACAAAGGGGAAGCTGTAAATAAGACAAAAAAGCCCGGGCAAGAGTCACAAAGGTGGTATGAGAGGAGGGGGCCTGATCAATGTACCACTTAGATGCTTCACCAGTAAGTGTTCATTGGAACAACCGAAGACAGATAGAGTCATCCATAATGGAATTAGATGAACACCGCATGTGGAAAGATCAAACATGATTTGAAGGATCTTGTCCAGTAAGACCTTAAAACTTTGGGATGTCTGAAGGGAGCTTTGTTGGCATAGCAGGCCAAATAGCATCATGGTGTATAGGGTTGTTTATCAACTGGTCAAAATTGGGGAGGCTGAGACCTGCCATGAAGGGGAGTAGGGGCGCAACCGAGGTAGTGTCTGTTGCTGTCCCACTAGTGGTATTCCCGGCAGGAGGGCCAGGATTACCACCAGCATTAGGTCCTGCACTAGACATAGTGAAGGTGGCAGGGGGAGAACCGAAGGCGGAACGAGAATGAGAACCCAAAGGACCAGAAGAAGAGTCGGTGTGCAGACTCGGTGGAGGACTAACTCGAACCCTACGTGGAGGAGTAAGTCTTCTTACCGGAAACTGAGGATGAAGGCCAATAAGTCTCTGGGATAAATGCCTTGGTGGCGCAATGGTGACGACACAAACACAACCCAAAGGAAAAAGAGACCAACAAGGGCAGGAAGGTGCAGGATCAAGTGATTACAATGTCAAATCAAGGCCAGAGAGGTGCAGGATCAATTTATTTCAATGTTTTAGAGTATTTACTTGGCGGTGTTAACCAAGCCCTTTTTCGCTTAGGGTGTGTGTGTAAAAGTGTGTAAATTTTAATTTTTAAACCTAGACGTTTGTAGAGAAAAAGAAAAAGTGTGATGTATATCTATAAATAAACTTGCAAACAACAGTATATAGGCCTGCAAAACAGAAAATAAACAGCTAATAATGCAATAATCTAAACCCAAGGAGGCGGGTCTCTCAACAACTAGTCTACAAGTGAGTAAAAAACTAATAAAAACACACTAGAAAAGCTAATATATCTAAGGTAAAGAGGGACATGGATGTAAAAGAAAAAATTTGTTGGAAAGTGGTCTAGAAAACAACAACAAATCAAATGAAAAAATGTTGTAAAAGAGGTGGCGAAAGGCTATCTCCTGAAGGTAAATGGAGGGAACCCTAGAGGAAGATTTTGTATTGATAAAGGAAACATCAAGAAAAGCAAAAAAGAGGGGATGAAGAGAAATCCTAGGGTTTGAAGCAGCTGGATATGCAAGGATCAGAAAAACGACAGCGGTTGTAATCGTAAACCCGTGTGGAGTTACCAGTTGTTAGTATGAATCTTAATTCCAAGCATACGAAAAAAGACCACTTTAGCTGCGTATAACAAAAAGCCCTAACAATAGAAATTACTGCTAATATCTTTAGATTTGCAGTTAGGTGATCAAGATAAATGCTACAAAAATCTAGATCTATGCATTAGAAGACATTAAATAGTAGAAAATACAAGATTTACTCCATGCATCCAATAGAAAAGACAAGAATATATCAAATGAATTTTGTATTAATGGCACCTGGGAGGAAAACACAAGAGGGTGTTCCTGGTTCTCCTCAATGGGATGGGTTCTTTTAAGTCCTCAGCACTTCAGATTTAAAATTCCTCTCTCTTGATGATGTAGAAAACCCAGACAGAAATGGAAAAATATGGCTATGATGGTGGATCAATAGTCAAACCAAGAGTTGAGATCCAGAGTGATCTTTAGGCAACAAAATGTGACAAATGAATGGGAAAACCCTTCTATTTATAACAAAATATTGAGTTATTCTAGATATTGGTGCATAGTTAAAATATTATTAACCAAATCAAGATCCAACTTTTATGGAATATTTTATTATATTTGTTGGAGGGAAAAGGAATTTGACTTGAGTCAAATCCCCTTATTTGTAAATAATAAATAAATAAATTATTCTTTATCATTTTAAGGATGTGATTAAGTCATAATAAATAAATAAATGATTTATTTACCATTTTAAGGATATGGTTGAGTAATAATCAAATAAATAATGATTTATTTGATTATTTAAGGGAGATTTAGTCATATTTAACAAAGAATATTATTTAAGTAATGTTTAAATAATTATTCTTAGAAAATAATAAGATAAATAATGAATTATCTAATTAATTTCCTTATTTGGGGTTAAATATAACCAGGAGTATTAATTAAACTACTGTTTAACTAATTATTTCCTGAGGACAGTAAAAAAAATATGGATTTGTTTAATGTTTTCCCATGCGGTTTCCTATTTTGACCATAAACAACTTAATAGAGGTGGTTTACTAAGTTATTTTTCATAGTGAATGCGATTTTACTTGGGGAAAATTGGTCTTACTTGGTGTACTTGGGTCCATCTAATAACAATGGATTAGATGACCAAAAAATGGTGTAACAATTATGCTCATGAGATTGTTGCATGGGACACTATTATCTGGTGGAAAAACACCTAGGAGGCCACTTGATTTAGATCTTGTGGGAGATGTCTCACAACATGATGCTCCAAGCATAGATCTAGGATCGGTGGCATCATTAGAAGGAAATGATACAACGCTAGAAGTTTTGGGTAGACTCAAGGATAATGGAGACATTTTCCCAACATCATCATTACCCACTCTCATTTTAGATTTTGCGATGTGGGAGGAGAAGCATGGGAGGGATGACCTTCCAACATGTACCTTTGGCATGGGATATGACAAGGAGGAGAGCAACCATATGATAGAAATTTCTGTTGATAGATCATCAACACTGTCACTATGGGAGATTGATCCATATTGGAAATCCCAATTTTTGGTGGATTATTCCAAGGATCTTCACACATGCATGATACTTGATGACCAACTACATGAAAAGGGTTATTCTGTCCAAGAATGAGTCATCTACTATCATGGTAGGAGCTTCTTATTGAGAGCCTCCAAGCTCAAGGAGAAGTTACTACAAAGGGCCTATGAAGAGTTCTATTTCAGGCACACATATTCCATGAGATTCTACAACATCATCATGAGGAGCTACACTTGGAAGGGCTTTGAAGGAGAACTATATCAGCATTTTCAAAGATCCATGTACCATGTGGAGATGGGGCATCAACATGACTCTATGAAGGATTTAATTCAGCCATGTATTTCTCCTTTTGAGAGAGGGGATAGATCTATGCACCACTCCATTTGTTTAAGGAGGAATTTTGGTGGCGAATATGCTCATGTAACTAATGTTTCATTTCATTATTATTTTCATTATTTCACCATGCATATGCAAGCCATAACTCCAAGAAGGATTATTGTACCTTATAAACTTCATGGCCAAATCTGGGCCATAAAAATTTCTGAACATGGCCACTCTCTTGGAGGAAAAAGGGATATTTTGTTTCATGATGGGTGCATTCCTAAGGCACCAAATATATCTCACTTTCAACCATAGTGAGATGACTTGGACAACAAGTAAGTGGTGGGGAAACCACTTATCACATCATAATCTGATGCAGTCAGGAGATGCACTGTGCTGGTTCCACATGTGGGACTATGACCCACCTCCATATGCACAAATTTCTATTTGTCTGTATGTAGTTTTGATCCCATACATTGATGATGTACTTGTACTTTTTATGGGAATGTATGGAGGGAGGATGGGAGGTATGTATGTGCCCTATGGGATGGAGATTCTCCATGTATCTTATGCTACATGTTTCAGGGAGAACATTGGGCAAACCATGTTTGTTTCATTTGAGCTATTGTCTCCTTATGGGATGGATTATTTACGTCTCATGAGAAATTTGGAGGAGCAATTCATGGAGGGGTGGATTGGTGAACACTTAGCTTATGGAGGAAGCTTATCACATGTTGGTGTCACCAATGGAGGAGGATAAGAGTTGCAGCACTCACCTTGCCAGTTCCTTGAGGATAGGCAACATTTGGGAAGGGAGGACTGTAATATTCCCAATTAGTCATGAGATGATTGTATATTAATTTTTGTTTTATTACTTTGTTTAAAGAATAAAAGAGCAAAGGAGGTCCAAAATACTCCTTAATAATGAATAAATCAATGCCAAATATGAAAAGGCTAAATATTGGCTGTTAAATCTAGCACCCTTAGGTGTGAAAGGGGCTGGAACATTTTGACTGGGTCAACCTTGACCAAATCTACAACGTTGTCATGTAGGAGTGGTCATCAATGAGGGACAACGCAGTTTTATATGGAGGTGCCTTCTGTGAAAGAAGTGATCTCATTGGAAGTGGTTTAGGGTTTTCAAGCTCTTGTCTTATAAAAAGAAGGGGATGGCAGCATTATAAGGTTGTTGATGTTTATCATATTTCCGAATATATGGTCTGTTTAGACATATATCTTTCTCTTGATGTTTACCTGAGATTGAATGTTGTTTAGAATTGGGTGTTCCTGATCAGGAATCCCACCTATTTCCATTGATTAGCTCTTGGGAGAGTTTGTATTGAATTTTCCACTATCTAGCTTAGGGCCAAGCTTCTTCTTTCAACTACAACACAGATCCTGTTGAGGGTTTAGTTGTTTTTGCAAGCTGCAGCAAGTGGAGACTAGAAATTTCAGATCTAGGCCATTTCAGGGCTCCTTTTTAGTGGAGGAGGTTTCTACTTGATTGGGAGGACAGTATTGAAGGAATTTTCATATCTTGGCATCATTATAACCATTTTTTGATCCCTACAGTACAGTTTAGATACATATCTGCATTATTCTTGTAGGTGTAGTTGCAGGGTGGTTCAGCACACCATTTGGAGAGCTGATTTTCTAAGTGTTGGGGATCTACCCTTCACTTTCAAGATATATTGGAGGAGGATATTGTGTTGCCTATATCAGTTCAACCACACTTTCTATATCTTTAATTTTTAGTTGATCTGCAGTCTTAGAACTTATATCTACATCTTTTACTTGGTGTTTTGATGAAAATCCCAAGGGGGTTCTATAGAGGAGCTTGTATAGTGCATGGAACTGATATAGATCTAAATTTCTATGCACTTAGTTGATCTAGATCTGATTTTTAATCTACAGCTATGCAGAACCAATAAAATAACGATGTAAGGCTTTTCCAGTCTTTATATATGGTTGTGGCACCTCATTTTGAGGGATTTATTTTATTGGAGGCTTTATTTTCTTGTTATGCATATTATGGGCCATTTCTCACACATGTTTTATGTTGTAAGAACAAATGAAAGGTCTCCATATTGGCCTCTTGCTATATAAAAGATGATCTGTGTTATTTTCCTATGTTTCTGCATTGTATTGCTGCATTCCCCATTTGAGAATATTACAATTAATGAAATGAGGTGTTATTTCTATTTCATCTATGTGTTTATGTGTATTTATATATTTTATTGCATTCCTGCATATTTTTGGATCAGTGGTATCAGAGCGGTTTTCTCTTTGTCGATCCTTCTTTGCATGTCCCCAACAAGGTTGGGGTATAAGGAGTTAGGCCTCGATCTAGTTGAACCTTTACAAGATCAGCCTCGCAAACCCCGACGACCTCCCATGGCGGGAGAAAAGAAAGATGATGAAGCAAGATATCCTATCAAAATATTTCTCGATGAGGCCCTTGAGAAACAAAGGAACACGATGATGGACAAATTTTCCCAGATCCTTCAACGGCTGCCCACTGGCGGCGCATCTGCATCTAGTAGCCACTCTGGAGGCGCCACTCATTTTAAGGTACAAGTAAACTTTGACATTCCCACATTTGAGGGCCAAATATATGTAGAATTCATAGATATATGGTTTAATATATTAGAATTATATTTCTTTATTCGTGAATTTTCCAACCAGGAAAATTTTACTTTTGCACTCCTCAAAGCTTCCCCCCTTGTCAAGGACTTGTGGGAAACCTACTACGAGAAAAAGGACAAGAGGAAACTGTCTCCGGTCTTGAGCGCACCCACTTGGGATTCGTTTCGAGACACCATCGAGGGAAAAAATTATCTCATGGGGAGCTATGAGGATAGGCACATACAGTGGATTACGTTGTGACAAAAAACGGATCAAGATGTGCATGAGTTGACGAATTTGTTCCATACCCTAAACACAAAGTTGGGTATCAAATATTCAAAGAAAAAATTGGTGTTGAAATATTGTATTTTTCTGCACATATACATTCAGGAGGAAAGGGAGTTCCTTGACATCTCCTTGCTTGGTGCAACGTACCCGTATGTTTCCAAGATTAAGCAGAAATTCAAAAAAAAGAAGCGAGACTTTGGATCTGCGAATTAGAAATGAAGGAAAGGTGCCCCCAAATATTAGAACAAAGGAAAAATCCAAGGTGGGGTGGCCCAAGACAACCTTCCAAAGCTGCATGCAAAGAACAATTTCGTGAAGCCAGATAAGCACATGCAAAAGTGGTGTGAGTTCTATAAGAGCTCCACTCACAACACAAGTAAGTTTCAGGCCATGCAGTCACTGGTGGCCAAGCTGAAGGCTTCTAAGTTAGATGCATGCTCCGAATCTGAATCAGAACCCAACAAAGGGAATGAAAAAGGGAAGCATATTATCGATGCAGAGCCCAACGCCATTCTTGCCACCTCGATGATCCAGAAGGAGGTTGTTATGAAAGAAACTGAAAAAATAGAAGAAAAGAGAGATCAACGAATTAGGAATAAGCCTCTTTAAGGGGGAAACCTCATTTCTATATATAGGAGTCATGGGGTCACAATATAATCCTAGCCGACCTAAAAATAATAATGTAAGGACACAAAATAAAAATAGTGGGTTTTTATGGGGCACAATAATAACAATATGGGGACTACAGGGGTATAACAATAACAATAAGGGGGCTACACTAACAAAAATAAGGGACTACACTAGTAATATAGGGACCTAACATGCCCCTCTCCTTTAAAAAAGTGTTGTCCTCAACGCTTGAATAGTTCTAGAGCCTTCTGTATAAAATTCTCATCCTCCCATGTGGAATCTTTAGTGGGTAAATTCTTCTACTTGATGAGATACTCAGAAATTTATCAATTTCGTAGCTATCGAGTTCTTGTTGCAGGCGCCGGGTTCCAATAGGATTTTTCCTTCCTCATCAACTTCTATAAATATCGTTTGAACTGGAAGTTTGTCACATATAACCTTCTTTAGGAATGAAACATGGAAAATTGGGTGCACTCAGGAAGAAGCTGGAAGCTCCAATTTGTATGCCATAGTAATAATATTTTGCAACACCATTTAATTACCATATTACTTTGGCGATAATTAATTATCCTTCTTAGCTTGCTTGAAGGAAATTTTTTTGTATGGTTGTAGCCGTAAAAATACCCAGTCTCCTACATCAAAACTTCTCTCGATGTGATGTTGATCTACCTGTTGTTTCATTCGAATCTATGCCAAATTTAGGTTATCATTTAAGAGTTAGATAACTTGTTGTTGATGCTCGATGTGATCTTCCACTGCTTGAAACATAGAATTTTTTCTTAAAGATGATACCAATGGACAGTGGATGATATCCATAAAGTGCCATAAATGGGGTCATTTTTGTTTTAGTATGGTAGGAAGTGTTATACCACATGTTATCACTAAATTGAATATGGATGGGTTGCTTCAATAGTCAACCTAGAGTAACTAATTCAAACCTACTTCTAGCTGAAAAATTAGCCTTTTCAACCAAAGAGGGCTCTCTCAAGGATATAAAATGATATTATCTAAATGAAACTCAACATATGGCTAACTCTGAAATTGGTTTTTAAGTGTGTTTTTATGCAGGTGAAAGTTGTGGACAAATCAATACCATTGGGAATATGGAGTCAGTGTAAAAAACTCAATGACATGTGAAACTCCTCTCATGGAAGTTGAGGCATATAGATATTCTGATGGAAAAATAACATTCAAAGTAGACTAAATGTTTGAAGGAAGTTCGAGCATGTAAGCCATGAATTATAAGTAATCAAACACTAGAATACTGAAGATAAAATTGCAGAATACAAAAGACAAATACTCATGATAACATTAGTGAATCTCCGGTGAAGAGAAACAAGCTTCCACTTTATATTACTAATGAAAATTTTTACAATAGTAGTTTTTCATAAAAATCAATCAACCCCTCTTTCAACCTTCTAGCTGCCTATTTATAGAACTAGATATATTTACGTGAGGTTTTCCAGATATCTAGATCTTTGAATACTCTCAGAGCCACATTTTTTAAATAGGAAACCTATTACAAGGAGGGAATCTAGTGCTATTTCTGTTTCTATGAATCCAAAACCTATTAGGACTCAAACTCTATTTATTACACTAATATCCTTTACATAATCTATACATGATGACATTATCGAACATAACCACTTTGAGTGAGGTGGCACTGTCCATAAATAAACCAAATAACAACCAACTAACATTAAGGGTCTACTCCTCAAATTTTGGAAATGTGTTGGCCTAGTTGATGTTGTGTCCAGCATTGATGAGCTGAAAGCCCAATCACCATATTTTCTAAGTGTTCTACCCAAGAAAAATCTTCACTGATACTCTTTGACTACTCCAGGTGTTTTTTGTGCTTCAAAACTTTAATAAATGCTTGTAAAACTTAGGAATTTATTTTCATTGTAAAAACAGAGTATTATAGGCAAGTTTGTAGCGAGAAGCTCATAACAGTCTTCTTTTTACCTTTTCTGCAATTTGATTGACTTCTTTTCTGATTTGGAGGTGTTCATTAAGTCAAAACACTTAAATAGATGCTTTTACCTGCTCCTTTTGAGACAAAATTTGGATTTTATAGCAAATAATCATCTTCAGCGAGTTCACGGTGAAAAATTGGCATTAAGCCTAGAGTACAATACAAACTTGCGTGATAATTGAATATTTTGAAAATTTCACTTCCCACATCCCAAAAATTTTCCAAAAATGTGTGAAATTATGATATGAAACATGACAAGGTAAAATTTATTGAAAACATGTCTTACCCTTATTCATGGACTAGCATGTGGCTCATCTTCCATTAAAAACGAACCTATTTTTCTAAAAATTAGGGGTCCTAAATGAGCTCCTATCTCCCGATACTTTATAGTATTTGAAAAATGGGAGGATTTTTTTGTAAAAAATCTTGCTTTGAAGAAAAACCTCTCTTGGTGTTTTGAAAAAAATCTCCAGATGTCTAGAATATGCATTTGAAAAACATGTCTAAAACAAGAAAAAAACGAACTCTGAAAATAGAGTTGAAAGACATCTTCGAATCTCCTAATTTGTAACTCCTGTGAGAAAAGTGAAATAGGTTAAGGTTCTTTGATCTATTTTTGACAATAATATCTCTCAGTTTTTCATAATTCATCTCCTTTTACCCAAAAAAATCTCTTGAAGTTTATTGCTCAAACAGTTAAAAAACACAAAAATCCCTTTGTAACTTCTGACAAAGTCTCATGCAACCAGCTTTGATGAAGGCCTCTACAAAACTAGGATCTTCCATGACCAATTTTAGGTCCATAGGGTCATACTTGACCACTGAAACTCCCGTGTTGGTGTTCTTATGTGCTACCATCTCTTCCAAAACAATGTTTCCTTCTTTTAAAGTTGACACCTGCAAAAAGTATATATGACAACAAGTTGTTTGTTGACAGAGATGTCAAATAACCTAAGAAAATAGCTAGATCTATACTCAGAAAAAATTTAAAATTTGGTAGAAGTAGCTAATAGGGATTGACAACGTAAATGATTAGGCTCGAATGCATGAAATATGCATAAGGAAAGGAAAGTGGGAGAGGAAAACAAAATGATGGTGATATAATGATTGCTAAGCATGTCATACACTGAATAATAACTCATAACAAGTAGGCACATGGTGACATATTGAATCCTAAACATTAAAAAATGATAGCTCATTTATCCCCATACTACTTGCAAAAAGCATGATTTCATAGCGAATTTAGTTATAAAGTTGGCAAATTCGCTACGAACTTGCCAGGTGAGTTCGTAGCGAAAATCACATGTTTTGCATAGAATTTGCTGCAGAATCAGGAAAACATGAAGTGGCTTAAACCTTAATTTTAACCAATGCATGTGGATTTTTGGTAGATTTTTATTGATATTACCATGATGACATGACATTTGGGACTCTTAAAACCTAGGATTATGACCAATTCAAAAAAATTTATCAATTTCATGAATTAATCTACCAACACAATAAAACCTATACCAAATGACCTTCCTAACCAAAATGAAATTTTATTGGTGATAATAGTGGCTCCACTAGGGATGGTGTGCCCCTGTGGTACAAAAAAGAACCTTTAGTTCTAGTTCTTTTCTTGGAAAAACTGAAATTGATGAAATTTTCTTCAAACTTTTATAGCCTTCTCCTCAAGCCCAAGCTTGTTGAAAACTGCAATCCAAGCTGAAAACTAAACCTGTACATGCTAAAAATCTGCTCATAATACTTGAGCTTATTCACACACACTCCTACCTACCCTAACAACTGCAATCTTCATGTTTGATTCAAGTGACATGAAACCTCCAATAAAGCTAGTCATTGAGCTGATTTGATACCTGAACTCCTTAAATGTTCTTAAAAAAAATGAAAATTGGATATTGTAATGACAAAGGAAACATAAAATGGTTCTGAATTTCACAGTGAAAACATAATTGAAAAGTTAAATTGTAGAACTCTTCTATGTATTCAGCTATGGGATCATAGAAGACATAGTTTGTTTGGTGATTCTCAATACATTCTGCAGTTTTGGACAACTCATATATGCTTTCTTTAGCAACATAAGATTTCAGTTGTGCGCTATCAAACTCATTTTCAAAAACAAGACATTCCTCCTCAATCTCAAAAGAAAAAGGTAGCACCACCTTCTCTTTGTATTTTGGCATGAAAAAGCTTTCAAAAGACCGATCTTGACAATGAAGACTATAGGAATAAATTTGATATTCTAAAACTTCAATGTCTTTCTCAATGTTCTTCAAATCCATCCAAAAATTGAATCATATCTTCTGACTTGCACTCAAATTTCTTTAAATAAGAAGACAAGACTGAAGAAAAAATTTCATCCACTTCCTCATTAGTGTGCTCATCATTCCATTGCTTAAAATGTTGAATGGAAAGAAATTCTGCCACAAGCTCTATTTTTTCCATCCATATTTCCAAAATATAAGCCAAAAATATGCAAATGACTTAATAGATATAACAGGAAAAATTTCAATCCATTTTCTACATTTCCCTTGAAATGAATCATAGAACACTCTAATGAAAACATCTTCATGTTTGATTCTAAGAAGCTTGGTAAAGTTGCGAAAAATTGATATATGCTTCAAGGTCAAACTCAAATCTTCTCCATTAAATTTTGGACAATTCCTTAAAAAATATGCATCCTTGGGAAAAATATTTGGGAAACCATAAATTTTTGAAAATTCCTCACATTCATACCTCG
Organism: Pinus albicaulis; assembly: GCA_034641835.2. NCBI lineage: Eukaryota > Viridiplantae > Streptophyta > Pinopsida > Pinales > Pinaceae > Pinus > Pinus albicaulis. Next base: position 89,831,128 of record CM076579.1, read on the forward strand.
AAACAAGAATGGCAACATCTGAGTTCCTCATAAGTCCAGTGGAGTCGCCATGAAGTTATGAATTTATGAATTCTTTAAGAATGGAGTTGCCAAAGCTGAATGCAGCCTCTCAAATGCTTCTGAGCTTCTACTACCTCCAAGAGTTTAGTATTTCTGTTTGAGGACAAAATTTCAGGAAAATGTATCTTGAGTCTCCCGGCAGATGCACCAAAATGTTATCACTAAATTTAATATTGATGGGATGCACCAAAAAAGAACCTAGAGTAACTATTTCAAATCTACTTTTAGCTGAAAATTAGCCTTTTCAACTTTAGAGGGCTCTCTCAAGAATATATAAATGAAGCTTAACATATGGCTAACTCTGAAATTGGATTTTAAGTGTGTTTTTATGCAGGTGAAATATGTGGACAAATCACTACCTTTGGGCATATGGAGTCAGTGTAAAGAACTCAATGATATGTGAAACTCCTCTCATGGAAGTTGAGGCATATAGATATTCTGATGAAAAGATAACATTCACAGTAGACTAAATGTTTGAAGGAATTTAGAGCATGTAAGCCATGAATTCTAAGTAATCAAACACTAGAATACTGAAGATAAAATTGCAGAACACAAAAGACAAATACTCATGAGAACATTAATGAATCTCAGGTGAAGAGAAGCAGGTTGCCATTGTATATTACCAATGAATTTTTTTACAATAGTAGTATGTCATAAACATCAATCAAACCCTCTTTCAACCTTCTATTTTCCTATTTATAGAACTAGATATGTTTACATGAGGTCTTCCAGCTAGCTATACCTTCGAATACTCTCAAAGACACATTTTCTAAATAGGAAACCTATTACAAGGAGGGAATCTAGTCTTATTTCTGTTTCTAGGAGTCTAAAACCTATTACGACTCAAAATATATTTATTACACTAACAACCTTTACATAATGTATTCATGATGACATTATAGAAAATAACCACTTTAAGTCTTGTGGCACTATCCATAACCAAACCAAATAACAACCAACTGACATTAAGGGTCTGCTCCTTGAATTTTTTAAATGTGCTAGCCTAGTTGATGATGTGCCCATGGTTGATGAGAGGGCAGCCTAATCACCCTCTTTTCTGAGTTTTCTGCCCATAAAAATATTCAATGATACCCTTTGACTTCCCCAGGTGTTTTTTGTGCTTCAAAACTTTAAGAAATGTTTGGAAAACTTAGGAATTTCTTTTCGCTGTAAAAACAGATTATTCTAGGCAAGTTCATAGCAGTGTTGTTTTGACCTTTTCTGCAACCTGATTGAATTCTTTGTTTATTTGGAGGTGTTCATTAAGTTTAAGCACTCAAATAGATGCTTTTACCCGCTCCTTTTGAGACAAAATTTGGATTTTATAGAAAAAAATCATCTTCAGCGAGTTCGTAGTGAAAACTTGGCTTTAAGCCTGGAGTATGCTATGAACTTGCCTGATAATTGCATATTTTGAAAATTTCCCTTCACACCTCCCAAAAATTGTCCAAAACTATGTAAAATGCTGGCATGAAACATGACAAGGTAAAATTTATTGAAGACATGTCTTACATGTCTTCATGGAGCAGCAAGTGGCTCATCTTCCATTAAAAATGGACTTATTTTTACAAAAATTAGGGCTCCGATAGTTGTTGCAAAATGAGAGGAGGTCTTTATAAATAATATTTCTATGAAGAAAAAACTCTCTTGGTTTTTTGGAAACCATCTCCATATGTCCATAATCTGCATTTGAAAAACATGTTTAAAACAAGAATAAAATGGGCTTTGAAAATAGAGCCAAAAGACATCTTTGAATATCCAAATTTGTAACTCTTGTTAGAAAATTGAAAGAGGTTGTTCTTTGATCAGTTTTTAACAATAATCTCTCTTAGTTTCTTAGAAATAATCTCTTTTTACCCAGAAAATTATCTTGAGGTAGACTTCTCAAATAGTTAAAAAATACAAAAATTCCTTTGTAACTTCTGACAAAGTCTCATGCAACCAGCTTTGATGAAGGCCTCTACAAAACTAAGATCTTCCATGACCACTTTTAGGTCCATAGGTTCATACTTGACCATTGAGCCTCCATTTTTGGTGTTATTAATTGCTTTTGTCTCCTCCAAAAAAGTAATGCCTTCTTTGAAAGATGACACCTGCAAAAGGTGTATATGACAACAAGTTGTCCGTTGACAAAGGTGAAAACTAAACTATGATAACAACTATAGCTATACTGAGACAAAAGGTAAAAGGTGGAAGAAGTAGCTAATAGGGATTAACAAGGTAAGTGATTAGGCTCGAATGCATGAAGGCTGCATAAGGAAAGGAAAGTGGGAGAGGAAAACAAAATCATGGTGATGTAAACAGGGAAAATTTTAGGGGCTAATATTCGTAGGTGGGCTAATATTCCATGCTTTTTACAAAAAGAGATTCGCCAATTTCCATTTTTTCTAAAAATTAATTCGCCCAATTTTTTTATTATAAATTTAATTTACCTTAAAAATCGCCAATATTATATATTTTCTAATATATAATAATTACAAATCTAAACATTTTTACAAAATTATCATCAAACATTTTTAAATTTGGATATTAGAGACTAGTAAGATTTGCCAAGGTTTTAAACTTTAAGAAACCTTCCATCGTTAAAATTTTCCATGGATGTAATGATTACTAAGCATGTCATACACCGAATAATAACTCATAGCAGGTAGGCAGATGGGTTCATATTGACTCCTAACCATTAAAAAATTACATCTCATCGATCCCCATTTCGCTTGCAAAAAACATGAGTTTATAGCGAATTTAGTTATAAAGTTGGCAGATTTGCTACGAACTTGTCAGGTGATTTTGTAGTGAAAATCACCTGTTTTGAATAGAATTCACTGTGGACTCAGGAAAAAGTGAACAAGTAGCTTAAACCTTAATTTGAACCAATGCATGCGGATTTTGGTATATTTTTATTGATATGACCATGATGACATGACATGTGGGACTCTAAAAACTTAGGATTATGAACAATTCACAAGATTTTGTCGATTTCATGAATTAATTTGCCTATACCAAATTAAATTCCTAACCAAAATAAAATTTTATTGGTGATAACACCACCATTCATCCAGAGGTAACCACTTGACCTATTGTGTTTGTTTATCAGATACAAAACACGAAGATATACTTCCAAACATTTTTTCACTATCTCAGTTTTCCCATATGATTGAGGATGATAATAGGAGCTATGAGCTAGTTGTGTACACAAACAAAAAAATAATTTCGTCCAAAAATTTCTAGCGAAAATGGGATCTCTGTCTCTTACAATAATATTTGGGTTTCCATTTAGCTTTTGAATTGTTTCCATAAATGAAATAGCAGATGTACTTGCTTTAAATGGATGAGATAATGAACAAAAGTGTGCATACTTGGTAAGTCTATCAACTACCACCATGATGACACTCTTTCCTTCAAACTTAGGTAAATATGTGATAAAATCCATTGAAACCTCCTCCCAACATTGACTTGGAATGGATAAAGGTTTTAGCAGACCTGGGGTCTTAATTGTCTCAACTTTATTTTGTTGGCAAACCAAAAATTCATCCACAAACTTTTGAATATGAGATTTAAGGCCATCCAAAAAAATTCTTTCTTTACCCTGTGGTAAGTTTTTAAAAATCCTGAGTGTCCTCCTAAGGGAGAGGTGTGCAATTCCAAAATAATATTTTGTTTTAGCTGGGAAGTCTTACAAATATACAAGTGATATGTCTACCATAAGGAATCATTTTTCCAACTAAATGTATCAGATATACTTGGATCTTGCTGCAACTTTTGAATGAGTGTCCACACTTCTTTGTCATTATTGCATTCCTCCCTTACTTCGGTTATCCAATTTGGTTGGATAATAGAAATGGCACAAAGCAATGCTTCCCCCTCCTCGTCCTTTCTTGAGAGTGCACCTGCAACAACATTTAGCTTCTCTTTTTTGTACATGATTTTGAAGGTCATAACCTAACATATTTGTGACCCATTTTTGTTGTTCTTTTGAATATAGTCTTTCTTCCAAAAATTATTTAAGACTATCATGATCACTTTTTACCTTGAAGTGTCTTCCCATTAAATAAGGTTTGCATTTCTTTAGTACATGTAATATTGCCAACATTTCCTTCTCATAAATAGCTTTCTGTAAATACTTTCCCTCGATTGGAAGGCTTTCAAAAGAAATGGGTCTTCCTTCTTGAATTAAAACAACACCAATTCCATTTCCTGAGGCATCACATTCCAAAGTAAAGGTATTTGTGAAGTTCGGTGTAGCTAAGACTGGTGCTTGGAACATTACCTATTTAAGATGTTGAAAGGCCTTAATTGCTTCAGGAGTACATGAAAATGCATCTTTATTCAATAATGTTGTCATAGGTGCTTCTATTCTCCCATAATTATTAAAAAACTTGTGATAATACCCTATTAACTCGATAAATCATCATAGTTTATTTATGGTTGTGGGGACTTTCCATTACTTAATGGATTTGATTTTGTTAGGGTCTACCTTAAAACCCTCCTGATATACAATATGACCCAGATATTCCACCTCTTGTAATCCAAAGAAACATTTGGAGGTTTTTGCATATAATTTTTTCTCCTGCAATAGTTTGAGCACCCTGTAAACATGTTGAACATGATCCTTCCAAGACGTCTTGTAGATTAGTATATCATCAAAAATTACTAACAAATTTTTTTTAATGAAGGGTCTTAAAATGGAATTCATCAACCCTTGAAATGTATAAAATGCAATTGTAAGGCCAAAATTCATGACTAAAAATTTATAATGACCCTCATGAGTTCGAAATTTTGTTTTCAGAATATCTTCAGTCTTCATTCTAATTTTATGTTATCCTGAACGGAGATCCAACTTGGTAAAATAAATTGATCCATGTAATTCATCCAATAATTCATCAATCATAGGAATGGGAAATTTATCTTTAATAGTGAGCTTATTGAGCTCCTATAATACAAACACATGCACCATGATCCATCCTTCTTGTGCACCAATACTACTATAGCAGAGAAAGAACTTTGACTAGGTTTAATTATACCAGCCTCTAACATTTTTGCAATCATACATTCAATTTCTCTCTTTTGGACATAAGGATATATGTAAAGCCTGATATTTGGAGGAACACTTCCTAGAATCAAATGAATAGCATGATCATGATCACGAATAGGTGGGAGTCCTTTGGGAGTTTCAAACACCTTGGAATGATTGTCCAAGACTTTCTAGAGATCTGGAGAAATAGATGATTTTGATGTTGGAACTTCTAGTGAGCATAATTGTGCAAATTACGCCTCGTTGTTCTTTTTTTAGAATATTTTTCATGGAATCAGAGATTATTATCTTTCCCAGCTTCCCTGCGATACCCCGTAAGTGAACTTCCTTTCCTTCCAAAAAAAATTTCAAGAAAAGTTCTTGAAAATTGAAAGTTATCATCCCCAAATATTTTAACCATTAACATAGTTGTTGATCAAATAATTAACTGAAATGGTACCTACTTTTTTGAGGTAGTAAGAAAAACACCCTATTTTGAAAATTAGTGATGCAAAACCACTTTTTTTTTGGGGCATTCTTTTGGAACTTTTTTTTTTATTTAATTTTTATTTATTTATTTTTTTGTGATGTTTTTTACGTTGATTTTGAATAGTGTTGGTGTATCATCACCCACTTTTTTTTAGAGGATTGATTTTGAAACTATACATTTTCTGATGTCTTCTTCTTCCCTGAGATGTTTATTTTTAAGTGCATTTATGTACTTGTGTTTTAAAAAGAAAAATATTATTTTTTTTTTAAATAAAAATTTGTAATGAAATCTTCATTTTTTCACATAAATAAAAAAATCAAAAAAGGGTCAATATTATAAAGTTTATATTTTCTACATGTTGATGTATTGTTAATTAATATTTCAATGCACATCAAATAATTGTTGCTAAAAAACCAATATTTTGAACCATATGACAAAAAAATACAAATTTTCAATATAAATAGAATGCAAAAAATACACTTTTAGAGACGTTTTGTTAAAAAAACATATTAAATAAACTATTTTTTTGGGAAAATATTAACAAAAAAACTTAAGAAAATAGCATTTTTATTGAATTTTATGTCAAAAAATAATAGTAATCACATGGTTTTTGCAAAAATAAGGATTCTTCTCATAAAATATCAAAGTCTAAACATAAAAAAGTAAAAATGATTAATAGATCTCAAAATTGAGCTTTATCTGCAAGCATAACTTAAAGATCATCAACAATATCAACTAATCCATGTTCAACATCCTCTAGAGCATCATTGATGTCTTCTTCCACAACATTTTCTACTTCATTTTGGTCATTTTCATCTTATAATGGATCTTCCAGGTCTGAAAATCTTCCAAATTTTCCCTTTCCAATCATTACATATAATGGTGGTTGAGGTTCCTTTGCTTTTTTTGCCACATGTGATTCATTAAAATCCCCTTTCCTCAAACCAACTTCTTGTTTCACATCTGCAAGGAATTGAAGAGCGTTAATTCTTTGTTGAATAAATTTGCATTGCATTGGGTCTTTCTCAATGGAAATGCAATTTCTTCCTTTTAGTAGGAAAAATTCTAGTGTTGTACCTAATAATCAAGCACAAAAGAAATAAATAAGAAAATTAGTATAAAGACGTAAAAAATAAAATATTTAAATTCAAATTTGTATAATAAAACTTACCTGAACCTGAGAATAAATCCAAATCCCAATCTCCTTCATTTGAACATAGATCTATAAGATAGTTAATCAATGCTTGTGGTTTTTGATAAATTTTAACTATATCTCCTTTTGCATCTTTATCCTGATATGTTAGTTTTTTTGCAACTGCATCATGAACCAATACTTGACTATGCCTCTTCCCATTTGCTCGATTCATAAGAATACCCTTATAGCTATCCTTTTTTTTCCAACATTCAACATGGATGAACTCACAATCATTTATAACAGGTTTACCTTCAGAAGAATCAATATTTGACTGCTGCCTGTAACATAACATAGTAAAAATTCAATTGAATTGTACATAAATAAATAAAAATTAACAGTAATCAAACATACAATTTCAAAGTCTTACCATGTAGGTTGCATCCTTGAGTTTGTTTCTCCCTTGAAGATTTTTAATAACATTGCAAACTGTGTGTTTGAATAAAATGTCACAAATCACCAAAGTGGTGATGTTGTCACTTCTTGAAAACCCATAACCACCTTACTAAAATCTTGATAAGTATATGGTTCACTATCATATTCAATGTCTAGTAAATTGAAACCATAAGGAATATCTGGAATAAATAGGGCATATTCCCTTTTAGGTATTAGTGATGCAATGTCTTCACAACCACCTTGTATTATTTGATATTGGATACTGTCGAGCCCACTCCAAATGTAATGATTAAGAGTAGGATCAAGTTCAGCATTCATAAGAAGCTTCTTTCTCATCTTTTCCAACTTAATTTTTTCAATAAATCTTTTGAAAGTATCTGGTACTCCATTTCCATCCTTATTCGAAATCTTTAATGACATAAAAATATATATGTATAAGTAATAAAATAAAAATAGTTTAAATATGATTAAAATGAATGTATAAATCGACATACCTTATTGAATGCAATATAAAAATCTTTAAGTGTTGTTGCAGAACTTGCTTCTGGATAGTGGCGCAAAAAATCATCCCAACTGTCTTCATTCTACATTTTAACCATATGTTCTTGTATTTTCATAAAAATCTTCTGACTGAATAAATAAAGTTAAAATTGTTTATATAGTTACATGTATAGCAAATTCTACCAACAACATTATGTTTTATTTAAAATAAAATTATAATGAAAGGAAAATAAGAAATAATTCAAGAAACTTACTTTTGAAATTCTACGCACATTTCATCCATTGATAATTCACCCAAATTCACACGGGCTAATACTGATTTGACTAGTTTCTCATCCTTCACACCTTGCATTTTTCTCCAAGGTGTGATAGTCATATCCTCTAGAAGTTTCTTCATTTCAGGACCTGTCTTACTGTTGGTACATATTATGGGTTTACTCGTTTTAACCTTCTGAATTTTTATGGAAATATTCTCCCACTGCTCAAAAATCTCATCAATCAAATCCCATATCTCCCGAGTTCTAAATGCCAACTGAAAAATTTTATCCATGCTTCTGAATATATTTGAATGCATTTTTCCATATTTTGCTTTGCTTTTTCATCAATTTGGTAACCTGTTCCATTAAACATTCCTTCTGAAAGGTTAGACTAACTTGTGTCTTATCCCCACCACATTTTTCTATGAACTCATTATGAATAAATATGACCCTTTCGATGATAATCATTTTCATTCTGTACTCATTATCTGTATTATGATACCATGCCAATAAATTTGATTCTATTTATGTTAAGCCAATGTAAATGATGCATTTAACTGTTTGAAAAAGATATTTATTGGGATATTCCTCAATCAACTATCTTTTAGCCTCTACCGAATGGATCCCTCCAATTACATAATATTTATAATCAAAACATTTTGTCTTGTCAAATGCCTGTTTGTTAGGAACCTGGCATAGAACAACAAGAACCACATAATCCACCACATGTGCATTTGGATTGAGCCTGAACAATGTCTTCAGATTAAGTACATGTAGGTGATGGGCCTTTCTAATTTTATATTGAGATTGCCCTTCATCTGGCCTATAAAATTGGCTGACATTAAGCTCAAATGTTTGGCCACCAAGAATTAATTTATTCTTCCTCAACTTATATCGAATGAAATTTTGTTTTGTTTTAATAATTGCATCCTCTAACTCAACATCTGGTGTTATGATTTCTCTACTTCCATTAGAGTATTCAGTTTTTTCTTCACTGCTACTAATGACTTTTATAGGTTGACCAATATTTGATTTCCTCTTCTTATTGGTTAACATATCAGTATTTTTGTAAACAAGCTCTTCATTATCAGGTAAAAGAGAGACATATTTGGCCATTTTTCTTTTTGGTGTCTGATTTGTTTTCTCCTTTTGCACAATAGTTCTAATCTCCTCCTCACTAATTCTATCATAATTTTCAGTTTCATGTTCCACATCTTCAAAAGCAACATGTTTAGGTTTACTAGATTGACCCACCTTAGTGACTCTTGGTTGATCCCTTCTTTGTAATATTGCAATGTCACGAGCTATTGATCTTTGCTTCAATATCCTTTCCTCTTCTTTATCTGTGTGGAAAGTGTTGATCACAGTCATAACATTTCGCTCCATAAAATAAATACCTTCAAACATGTTTGAAAGACTCGAAATAAAATCCTATGAAACAAAATAAAACATGTCAATAATCAATAATTTATAAAAAATTGAATGATCCTTACAATAATGCATAGCGGAAATGTAAATAAGCATACTTACAATGTTATTTGCAATGTTGCTTGAGATTTGTTCACACAACTTTGTAGATATTTCATTTGTGCCATACTTGACCTTTGATAGACGATATCTAACCTTGACACATTTATTGGCCTTCCTTGCAAGAACATAAATAGTGTTTGTATTCGCAACCATACATATGTCTCATACTCTGCCCATCACTTCATATGGTTCATTTAAGTCAAGCATACCACAAACCAGATAGATATGTATATCAGCCTCTGTTTCATTGTCTTCAAGATACCATGAGAAATCGGTTTTATTTATTTCCTCGACATTATTTTAATCATAAATAAGCTTTAATGAACATGGTGGGCCACTTGCTTGACTTTTATTAGTCTGTGCAAAAATGGCCTTATTGTGTCCAGCAGTATCCATAGTGCATCCAGCTGCAGCTTTAGATTTGGGAGTTGCTGCCCTAGGTGCACAAACATTCACATAAATATTTTTTGATGTCATTTTCCTGATAAAAAGAAATATATACATTAGTTAACGAGAAAATACATAACTTAGTTAATCAATTTTTTTTTAAAGTTTACCAATATATATTTAAAAGCTATTGAAAAATAATGTCTATAAAATAAATTAAAAAAACAAAATTTATTTGTAAAACTAAATAAATTGAAAATAAACCAATAAAATTAACTATAGAATTTTTTCATTTAAAAGAAAAATATTAAAAATCATATTTAAATATATGTATATATATCTATATAATATTTTTTGAATAAATTTTATAAATAAAATAAAATTTCTTTTAAATGGTATAAAACAATTTTAAAAAAATAAAAGTTAATTTCAAACTCAAGTTTATGTTTAATATTTAAAAAAAAACACAAAAAAATTAGTTATGGTTTAACAAATGTTAAAATTAATTTTTTTTTTAAACTAAAGAGAAAATTAAAAAAAAAAAACAATGTTAATTTTTTGTTTTAATTTTAATTGTTTTGTTTTATTAAATATACACATAATAAATTAAATTTTAAATTTTAAATATAATGAATATAATTAAAGCATATATTTTAAAATTAAAATTAAAATTTAAAACTTATAATGTTTTATTATATTTTAAAATTTCATTTTAAAATTTTAAAAATTTATTTTGATATATATATATATATATATATATATATATATATATATTAAATTTTAAAAAATTAAAATTTTATATTATAACAATATTAAAATTATATATTTAACATCATTTTTAAAACTTACATATATTTAAAAATTTTAAAAAAATTATATTATATATTTAAAAAAAAAAACCTTATATATTTATATTAAAAAAAAATTATAAATTTCATTTTATATTTAAATTAAAAAATAAAAATAAAAAAAATAATTATTGTTCTCGCATGCGCTGGGGGCCTGAGGCCGGCAGGGCGGCGCCTTGGAGGGCTGCCCAGCCGTGGGTCGGAGGCTAGCTTGGCAGCCCTCCACGGCGTCGCCCGGCCAGCCTCTGACCCCCGTCTGGGTGGAGTACGATTCTCAGAATCGACCTCCGCCCAGCCGGGGGTAGAGGGCCGGTGGGGCAGTGTTGTGGAGAGCTACCCAACCTCCCTCCAGCCCCCAGCGGGCGGCTAAATTATGATTATTATTATTATTATTGTTATTGAAAACAAAAAATATATAAAAACGTTAATTTTTTTTAAAACTAAAATAGTTATAATAAAAAAAATGTTTAACATAAAATATAAAACTATTCAATCTAAATTTAAAAATTAAAAGAAATAAAAATAAAAATAAAAACAATAAATTTAAATGTGTTTTAAAATAAAATAAAATAATATATATATATATATATATATATATATATATATATATAATATATATATATATATATATATATATTAATTTTAAATCTTATTATTAATTTTTATTTTTATTTATTTTTAAATATTTTAAAACATATATTTTAATTTTTTTTTTATTGTTTTTTTTTTTATTTTAAAAAAATTAAATTTTATAGTATTATATTTTTTATTAAACAACAATTATTTTAATTTTAAGGTTTTATTTCTATTTTTTAAAATTAAAATAATTGTTGTTTAATAAAAAATATAATACTATAAAATTTAATTTTTTTAAAATAAAAAAAAACAATAAAAAAAAATTAAAATATATGTTTTAAAATATTTAAAAATAAATAAAAATAAAAATTAATAATAAGATTTAAAATTAAAAATAAAAAAAATAAAAATAAAAAATAAAAAATTCAAATAAAAAGCAAAACAAAACAATTTAAATAATGAAACCACCAATATATTAATGAAAAAAACAAACCGGTTTAATATAAACTAAAATTATCTATTCTCATTTAAATAAAAATAAATAAAATATGTAATAATATTTTTAAAAATAAATTTTCATGTTTTAAAATAAAAATAAAGATACTCTTTTCAATTTTTCCAGTTGCATTTTTAGAAAAAATAAAAAATAGAATAAATATAACTGTTTTTTTATGTGCGTGGTCATTTTTTGTTTTTTTATCATAGAGGAACCTGTTAGTCACCCATAATTTTGGCTTTATCCAAAGATGACTAAATGTAACAAACCCAGATTTCTAGAACAAAATTGCAAGAACATGATGAGTTCTAGAAATATCACTACCTTCATCATTTCAAGTCCATTAGTCCACTGAAATCTTCATCTACTTTCCTGAAAAGATTATCTTGTTGTTCCTTAGACAGTATTGTTCCTTAGACAGTGATGTTCCCTTAAGTGTTGTTCATGTTCCTTATTCAGATACCTTGAGAAACACTACTGAACAAAAAGAGACTGTATGTAGGCCATTTTTCATCATTTACTAAGCCTATTTTCACTCATTTTTGCCCCTTTTTCGTCCTTCATTTTCCTCTGAACGCCTTCAAAATCCCTTTTTTTTAACTCATAGAAAATCCTTGTTATGTTTTAAAAACAACCTTTTCACCTATCGGAGCTTCCAATTTGGCCTAAAAACCCATTTTCGGGCCTTAAAAACAGTCTTTTTATAAATAAAAGTATAAGCCCCGAGGGCTTAAAAACCTTTGACCCCTTTCCTCCATATGTCCGAGCGCCCGTGACCATGCGCTAGCCCCATCGCAACGGGCATTCCCATCGCAGTGGCGCTTTTATATCGCATCGACGATACCGTGTGGATCATTACATCGCTTCCCCTTCTGTCGATGCGATTAGCCTTTCTATCCCCGACCCCTAGTCACATACCCCGCCATACAACCATACTCCAGGGATTATCTCAAACCCCCATCGTATCGTAGAATCAGAATTCTTCTCTTTTCCTTTTTTCCTTTCTCCGCAACGATATGTCGATGCGATAAGCCCCTCCTTCCATCGGCCCCTGGTCACCTTATCCCTCCATGTGACCATACTCCAGGCCCTATCCTAAGCCCTCATTACATCGGCATTATCTCATTTCCTTTCCCATTCCTTTTTTCCCCGTCGATGCGATAAGCCCCTTTCCTTTCACTCCCGACATCAAATCCCCTCTCGACACCTGGAGTCCACTATTGTTCTCCGTCCATGCAACTTTCCATTTTTGTGCTCTCCCATAGTCGTTGGATCTTCCCCCTGAGATCCAATGGCCTACGATCACTTTCGCATGATTTCGCCATCTGAGGTTTAACCTCCCAAATTCACGCGAGACCACTGGTATTGAAAAATCCATGCGTCATATGTTGATTGAATCACATTCCTTTCTCATAAAACCACTTACCACCGTTTATGAACGTGAAAACCATTCGCAGTTTTCACCATACCACCTTCCCCATTTTGTGCCGAAATACGAATTCTTATCCGTTTTCTTCACTTTTTTCTCCTCTGCCTGTATATTCCGCTCCTCTGCATAAGCTTCTTTCACCCCTCCACCATAAAAACGCCTCTTCCGCCTGCACATCATACTCCTCTGCCTTTGCTAGCCTTCGAAGTAGTTTTACCAACCACGCAGGGTTCTATAACATGTTTTATGGTTATGTTAAGGTTCTATGATGATTTTTAAAAAGGAAAAAAGACCCCCTATAGTTCATAAGGGGACAGTGGCAGAGGGTGACGATCCTCAGAGACCGATCAAAACAAAAGAGGGTCGAATTTCTTGCTTTAAATAGTGTTTCATCGAGCATTGGTTTCACAGCTAAAAAAAAAAAAACCCTCCTGCACGGATCATCTGTGAGCAAATTAATTTAATGAAGATCTGCAAAGAGTATCAGGATTTAAACATGAAGTATTAAAGTGAAAAGTGAAAGGATTAAAGGCTTAATTCTGATGTTTTAAAATTTAAAACATAGTTTAAAGATTGATACAAAAGGTTAAGAGGAATTCGATCAAATACTCAAGGATAAAGGGTTAGTACATAAAGATTGAACATAGAAAGGCATAACCCGACATGTAGAAATTTGAATAAATGATATGTTATCCATCGAGATTCTCCTAATCACACACTATTTTATCTTCATGCACAATACAGAATCTCTTCTATCATTGATCATCACATGCGGAAATAAAATCAATTGCATGCACACATTAAAGCCATAAAAAAAATTCACACATATGAACACAGTATGTAATGGGAAAGCTTAAAGCTGAAAACCCCCAACTATCTGTATATTATATATTTCATAGAGATCATGTAACAATCATTATACAAAGCTCCTCACAAGCTCTCAGTATAATCTCCACTTGCTACACACTAATCAGGCTCGATCTTGCAAATCCCATGCACCGATCTTTGCCAGCCTTTAGCCTGCCTCTACTGCGCAATCCCTGCTGAAGAATGCCTCTTGATGAGAATGAATTACCCCAGCCTTGCTCACGCAGTCTTTATAGGCATCTCTACTAAGTGTTGGATGCAAATCATGCATCACTTATAGTCACAACTGATAGTCACACTTGCCCTTTCACCTATCTTTGCACTGGTCTCCACTGAAACTGTCCATGCACTGAAGTTAACTGATGTATTCTTTAGTTGATTAATGAGTTTATAATTAGTGAATTAATTAATAACTAATTCACACCACTCTCACTAATTGTATCAATCAGTTAAACTAGATACAAATAGCTCAACTATGTTTAGATTAGTTAAACTGAACACAACTCCATTAACTCCTCAATCAACTCCACCAAACTCTGTCACATGAGTTCTAACTGAAGTATCCATGCAATAGCTCCACAAAACCCTCAGGAATAGCGTAATTCCTTCTGTCAGCTCTTGTGCCACATCTGTGCACTTAACTGAAGTGCTCCAAGAGAATAAGATAATGTTTATAGTCCAGATATTATTAAGAGCTAATAATATTCGACATATCTATTTTTAGACTGGCAATCTAAAAATAGATTCCGCCCAATATGTCTAAAAATAGAAGTCCATCTATTTTTCCAACTTGACCAACCATCCACAAATAGCATCCTGCAACTCATAGAATATAATCGACATGTCTAAAAATAGACATAGTCTAAAAATAGACTTTTCGACAAAAATCACCTGTGTGGTCCCCCACCTAGTTTAGGTGATCACTTTCCAACTAGGATCAGGAAAGATGTTTCAGGAGGCCTCCTTCACTGTTTCTTGTTGCCATTTTCAACACTCCCTCTCAACAAGAAAGGAATGTCTTTGCATGTGACATGCAACTCCATGCATTCGCCCTGCAACCTTCACAAGCGCCATGCAACTCCATGCATCTGCTCTGCAACTCCTCTGAAACTGAATAGGCTCCAAACAACTCAATCAATCTGATGCATCTATCATCAAATTCTTCTACTTCTGCTGGTACCAACTGCACATGTCATCAGGAACCACTACGCTGTTGAACTCTTGCACCCATGCACTTGCTGTCAACTCTGATCCGCGCTCCAGTATCCGACACTGTCACTTTGATCTACCTGCATCAATCCAACTGATCATGCTACTGCTGCGCTATGGGCACCTCGTAGCCAGGTTCAACTCATGATATCCACACCATCTCATGAATCATGCCCAAAAATCTCCTCTTGGGATTATTCATGCATGTCACCCCACCTCTCACCTGGTGGTATAGCTGCATGCACTCCCTCTGCCCATCTGGCACGAAATTTCTCTGCATGAGTGGTTGCTCCCACTCCATGATCCTCATCTTGTGGCTGCTCCACATCCTGAGGTTCACTCTTACCTGCATGCAAAACTTGTTCCCTCTCAAGCATCAATTGCATGTCTTTCTTGCACTTCCCAACAGTAGGAAGCTCCGTAGACATCCCATCTACTTCAAGTCTGTAGAGATTCTTTGCTCGAATCCCAACCTTCTTGACTTGTCCTTCTTCATCCACACTAACTCCTACACTCCCAAGCTCATCCCTGCAGTGGACAAACTTTGTCAAGTATACCGGAATAGTGTCATTCTTCTCCATTTTTATTTTCCTGAGTTTATCCTTGAGCGCCAACTTCCTCTGGTCACTCTTGCTTTGGAACAAATCTGTCAAAGCTTTCCACATCAAGAATGGAGAAGATTTACCATGAAGGCTGGACACTATGTGATCCTTCACACCTTCCAACAGAATCCTTCGACACCTTGCTACCTTCTTTTTCCATGCGTCAAGTACGGCAACATCACTAGAAGTAGGTTTTGGAATTTCTGCATCTATGAACTCCTTCAACCCATTGTCATCCAGCACCGCCTCCATCCTATCCTTCCATGCAATATAATTCGAGCTGCCCTCAAGGGCATACTCCAATCGCAATCCGTTGAAAGACATCTCAACTTCGACACCAAGAAAACACTGCTGCAAATTCGAATTCCACCAGCACAAAACTCAACCGCTTCAATGTTTTGCAATTGCTCCAATGATCAATATCGCTCTAATACCATGTAGAAATTTGAATAACTGATATATTATTCACCGAGATTCTCCTGATCACACACTATTTTATCTTCATGCACAATACAGAATCTCTTCTACCATTGATCATCACATGCGGAAATAAAATCAATTGCATGCACTCATTAAAGCCATAAAAAATTCACACATATGAACACAGTATGTAATGGGAAAGCTTAAAGCTGAAAACCCCCAACTATCTGTATATTATATATGTCATAGAGATCATGTAACAATCATCATACAAAGCTCCTCACAAGCTCTCAGTATAATCTCCACTTGCTACACACTAATCATGCTTGATCTTGCAAATCCCATGCACCGATCTTTTGCCAGCCCTTAGCCTGCCTCTACTGCGCAATCCCTGCTAAAGAATGCCTCTTGATGAGAATTGTTGAATTACCCCAGCCTTTCTCACGCAGTATTTATAGGCATCTCTATTGAGTGTTGGATGCAAACCATGCATCACTTATAGTCACAACTGATAGTCACACTTGCCCTTTCACCTATCTCTGCACTGGTCTCCACTGAAACTGTCCATGCACTGAAGTTAACTGATGTATTATTTAGTTGATTAATGAGTTTATAATTATTGAATTAATTAATAATTAATTCACACCACTCTCACTAATTTTATCAATCAGTTAAACTAGATACAAATAGCTCAACTATGTTTAGATTAGTTAAACTGAACACAACTCCATTAACTCCTCAATCAACTCCACCAAACTCTGTCACGTGAGTTCTAACTGAAGTATCCATGCAATAGCTCCACATAACCCTCAGGAATAACATAATTCCTTCTGTCATCTCCTGTGCCACATCTATGCACTTAACTGAAGTTCTCCAAGAGAATAAGATAATGTTTATAGTCCAAAAATTATTAAGAGCTAATAATATTCGACATATCTATTTTTAGACTAGAAATCTAAAAATAGATTCCGCCCAATATGTCTAAAAATATAAATCCATCTATTTTTACAACTCGAACAACCATCCACAAATAGCATCCTGCAACTCATAGAATATGATCGACATGTCTAAAAATAGACATAGTCTAAAAATAGACTTTGCGACAAAAATCACCTGTGTGGCCCCCACCTAGTTTTGGTGATCACTTTCCAACTAGGATCAGGAATGATATTTTAGGATGCCTCCTTCATTGTTTCTTGTTGCAATCTTCAACATGACAAAGAAGACCTAAAACCAAAGAAAAGGGATTAAAGTTAAATCCAAGTCAGCGGGGAAATTTTAAAGAAATGAAGACAAAGTTTGAAGATTAAGGGATTAAATACATAAAGATTAAATATTAAACGAGCTTAACCCTGTGCATACAGTCAGAAAAAGAAAAAATTGAAGACCGAAGAAGGCAAGATAGGCCTAAAAAGCCTCGAATGCGTCAAAAGAAGTAGTTATTCACTTAATAAATAAAAAATGACACCTTTCACTTACTTTATACCTCAAAGGGAAAATTGGCATTTATTACACAAAAAATATATTTTACAAACTGTAAGACAGTTATTGTAAAATACATAAAAGAGCCTCAAAGTCAATCTTTTCAGCTATTTTTTCCTCAGGAAGTAAAGACAGAGTTAATACACACAGAAGTAGTTGAGAAACATTCCTACCTTATGCCTTGCATGGTTTTTAAGGATAGGAATTCATTTACTATGTCATTTATAACATTTTGAACTCTAGATGGTTAAACCTCCTCATTTAAAGTATAAATACTGCGCTGGAACTCATTGTAGGGTGGGCATTTGATAACTCTTTGAAGTAATATATAATTCTGCTAAGATTGAAGAGAAATTGATGTATTGGAACCTGTCGATGTTTTGACCTGTTTGTGGATGAATAAATCTTTGTCATTGGATCCTTGAGCTTGGCTATTGGTGAAGTATTCTAAACTATTTAATGTTTTTCCTGTTTTCATTCTATTTCCATCATCTATTACTTACAGTAGAGTAAAAGTTTAAGGCTAAGAAATGTCTCCTGGAAGCACCTTAGACCTGTTTACTCTTCACTGTATTTATGTTTTCATTTGTTGAATGTTTGATTGAGTAATTTTAACTGATTTTTCAACCTTAAAGTTTGTTTGTTTTAGAAGTAATTCAATACAGTTGGCCTTAAGATGATTTATGGTTTTCCCTGCTTTTTGTTGACACTTTAAAAACTATTTCTGAAGTCTCCTTTCAAAGTACCATTGTCCAAAGTTTGCCAAAGAGGTATGTTTTGATCATGCCTTTTGTACTTGCTCAAATAATTGTTTTGAAAGTCTTTATAATTGCAGTCCTAGATGTTTAGGATTTCCCTCCTCTATGAATGCAGTTATCTGTTTATCTTGAATGTTTTCTTATCCTTGAAAGTGAAATATTTGATGAAATAGAGCACTCCTCGACTCTTAGATTTCATTTTGAAAGTTTGTCTTGAAATTGTTATTTGTTGAAGTATAGTTTCTAGAATTCATGTTTAGCCCTGTCTATAAATTACTTCTTCATGTTCAAATGATGCTTTAAGTCCCTTTGTTGAAGAGTACATATAATTAAGGATTCTTAATTGCCCTTAGTTCTAATTTTCATTCTAAAACCTTGATGTTCATTTCATTTCACCTGAAATACTTTGTTAATCCAACAACCAAGTTAGATTTGCCCTTTGATACCCCTAATTCATCTACAAAATTTTTACAAACTTCTACTTGACTCCATTGCCCAATGAGCTAGAGATTTCCCTCTTCTATCTATGCTCCCTAGATCATCATGTCCCACAAAACAATTAAACAAACTCAAGCTTAATAACTAGCCTAAAATCAACCCTTTACAAAAAAACAAGTCATATCTTTGCAAACATATTGAGAGATCCCTCTCTGAGACTAGGAGGGCTAGATCCTAGAGCTCTAAAGACTAGTTTACATGTTGCCTTGTCATTTGGTTTATCAATTGGTCAAATCACAGGACCCAAACATTCTGGCGATCATGGTGGGACATCTGAGTACATAGTCGCATAAATACCTCATAAAAACTCATTAGACCCTCAGTAAATCAGAGAATATCCAGTGAATTTGCCACCTCATCGCCATCCTAACATTCTGGCGATCACGGTGGGACATTTGAGTACATAGTCACATAAATACCTCATAAAAACTCATTAGATCCTCAGTAAATCAAAGAATATCCAGTGAATCTGCCACCTCATTGCCATCCCAACATTCTGGCAACCACGGTGGGACATCTGAGTACATAGTCACATAACTACCTCATAAAAACTCATTAGACCCTCAATAAATCAGAGAATATCCAATTAATCTACCACCTCATCGCCACCCCAACATTTTGGCGATCACGATGGGACCTATGAGTACATAGTCACATAACTACCTCATAAAAACTCATTAGACCCTCACTAAATCAGAGAATATCTAGTGAATTTTCCACCTCATCGCCATCCCAACATTTTGGCGATCACGGTGGGACATATGAGTACATAGTCACATAACTACCTCATAAAAACTCATTAGACCCTGAGTAAATCAGAGAATATCCAGTGAATCTGCCACCTCATTTCCATCCCAACATTCTGGCGATCACGGTGGGACACCTGAGTACATAGTCACATAACTACCTCATAAAAACTCATTAGACCCTCAGTAAATCAGAGAATATCCAATGAATCTGCCACCTCATCGCCATCCCAAAATTCTGGCGATCACGGTGGGACCTCTGAGTTCATAGTTGCCTAGAAAGCTCTTATAGACTCATTAGTCCTTCAACAAACCATAAAAACTTAGAAAAACCCAAAAACATTTCAGATAGGTTTTTTAATAAACCACTGGTGGTGAACCATAAAACATTTTACCTTCAGAAAAGCTAAAAATTTCCACCTGGCGACTCCACTAGCCCCAGTAGGCCTATTACCTCACTAGATCTCCAGATTTCGTTAGGGTTGTGTTAACCAGCCTTGAGGAAGTTTAGAAGCCTAGTTATCGTATTATAGAAATCACTGTGAGAGGAAATTTTTTGAAAAATAGTCATAAAAACCTCTTCCTCTCTAAATTTTGAAAAACTGAAATCTAGCTTCACATAGGATCAACACTAGATCCCATCCAGATCCTAATCCCCCTACCATAGTTGACAATCCAGAGAGGATTTTGTTGCAAAATTCTAGACTTGGAAAGCCAACTACTGATAGGACCATTCCAAGAACAAGATTTGTCCCTAAAAACCTCACAGTCTTGAAAAATCCTCACTTTGACTTACCTCACACAAGGAACCTCTTTAGAAATAAGTCTCAGAGTGATTTAAACCAAGCTGATTTGGAAACCACAGATTTGCAACAGAGCTTTAGCAGAGAAGCTTCACCTTCTACTCCACTTGATTCTCAGCTTCTCCATCATTTCAGCTCCTTCCACAACAAATCTGCTCATCATCAGTTTGCTGGCCCAAGTCTTTCTTCCACTCCTATCCACACATCCACTGTTCAAAACACTCCATTTCAGCCCACTTTCCCTCTTGTTAATCCACCTCTTGTAAATCTCCCATTATTTCCAATCATGGCAGCATGGTATGCTCCACTATTGTTACCACAACCTATGGCTCCTTTACCAAATGATTACCAGTCCAAAATTCCCCATTTCACTGCAAATGAACCTACTACTGCCCAATAGCATGTAGATAAAATGAATGATGCTTTTGATTACATGGAAATAGAAGAAGAGACCATTAAGATGAGAATTTTTGCTCAAATTTTAGGAGGAGAAGTCAATAAATGGTTTAAAAAGTTAGCTCCTCACAGCATAAATGATCTCCCTTCTCTATATCAAAAATTTATAAACAAATGGGAAATTATAAATAACCCTCTCCAAATATTTTTAGACTATACTAACCTCAAAAGGAATACTAGGGAAAGTGTCCATAATTATTGCACTAGATTCAATAGTGTGTATAATGCACTTTCTCCAGACATGAAACCTCCACTAGGCTTAGCCTTGGCTAAATTCTGAGAAGGCTTTGACCCTGAAATGGCCTACCAGCTTAGGGAAAGAGACCCTTGAACTTTAGAAGATATGTAGAGGGGAGCCATGAGTGTGGAGGAAAATCTGATTGGAAAAAGAGCTAGGTTGAGAGCAGAGAAAAGAGTTACATACAAGGATGATACAATGCCATCAACCTCAGCATCAGATACTAAAATTGATAACTTAGTGAAGGTAATGGAGAGGATGCTTGAAAAGATAAATCTGAATGATAGAGTGCCTCCTAGAGAAAACTAAAACAAAAATAGATACCAAAATCTTAGAAGAGACCCTAATCAAGATAGGCAAAGAGGTAATGACCAACAGATTAGGCCTCCCTTTCAACAAAACTATGTTGATATAGAAGAAGAAAGGGAAGTTGAAAGGTTGGAAGAAAATCATGTAAACTTGATAGGATCTGATAGTGAGATAGATGTTTTTCTCACTGAAGAAGAACAAGGATTCTTCTCTTCAGAAATAAATGAATACAATAATGAGGATTCTAAAGATTACAGATTGGGGTTTGAAAATTCTATCACGGAGGTACACAAACAATACAATATTAGAATAAAAGGTAGCCCAGTGACAAAAACACTAGTACTTCTGTCAAGAAAACCTCAGAAAATCAGCCTAAAAAAACAGCAACTAACACCAACACTTTAACCAAGAAAAATGACCAAAATAAGGACAAAAGCATTCAGCAAAGTGTTGAACAAATCTACCCTAGTACTTCTGCTAGTGGCCCTAACAAATCTGTCCCAAATAACAGTTCAAATAAAAATCAGCAAATCAGAATTGCTGAAAGAAATGTAAATGACAAAATAGATATAAATATGTTAAAAACAATAGTTCCTTTCATCCTTGAAGGGGAAATTGCCAAGATTAAAATCACCATACCCTTAGTTGAACTAATAACTCAGGATGTATATAAAAAAAAAGTTTTGAAAGCTTTGAATATGGGTAGTGACACTGATACTTTAAACTTTGCGTATGATAAACCAAAATTATTGTTTGGTCCTGAAGTTGAAGGGAAATACCAAGAAGGCACTATCCCTCCCTTCTCTGTCAGCTTGAATATACATGAGAAAATCTTGCACAATGCCATGCTAGACTCAGGTGCTTCTCACAATCTTATGCCCAAAGCAGTAATGGAAAGCTTAGGCTTAGAAATTACTAAACCATACAAAGACTTGTATTCTTTTGATTCCTGCTGGGTCAAATGCTTAGGCTTAATTAAATATTTGTGTGTTAACTTATCTCAAATTCTTGCTAAGAGTCTACTAATGGACATAGTGGTAGCTGACATCCCCCCTAAGTATGGCATGCTTTTATCTAGATCATGGGGAGCCAAAATTCAGGGGAGCCTTCAAATGGACATGTCTTATGCCACCATCACAGTGTTTAACCAAACTAGAAGACTATACAGGGAATCCCACATGAAATACATGGTGAGCAACATAGATAGACCAAACAATTCCCCTATCTACTCCATCCATTCAGATTTGGATTCCTTTATCTTATATAATGAAGATGAAATCAACCAACAAGAAAAGGAAAACAAGGGAGAATTTAGTCTACCAAAACAATCAAATCTTCCATCAATTCAAGAAAATAACAGTCCAAATTTCAGCAGCCTTGAACAACACAAAGAAAATGAAAAAAAAATTGAAATACCTTGGAAATTAAACTTTGATGGCTCTTGTAGTAAAAGTGTGCAGGGGCTGGTGTATGGATACAAAACACAAACAAAGGATTCTCCTACAAATTGGATTTTCCATGCACAAACAATATTGCTGAGTATGAAGCCCTCCTTATTGGCCTACACTTACTCAAAGATTTAAGAGCCAAAATAATATCAGTCCAAGGGGATTCTAAGCTAATTATCAGGAAAATAAAAGGGGAGTATTCAACCAAAAACCCAAAACTCAGAGAATATAGGAACATTGCCCTTGACCTCCTGAAAACCTTTGAAAAATATGAACTCATTTTCATCCCAAGAGCTCAAAATCATCTAGCAAATGAACTTGCCTTTGCTGCGAGTAATTGTCAAATACCAGAGACCATTGAACAATTTGTTGTAAAGGTAAAAAACAGACTTGCAATACCAGATAATGAAGATTATTGGCAAGTATTTGAAGGAGACAAACACATAGATGATTTTCTGCAATCAAAGAATGACTCTGCCATACCAACACCTGTTTTAAGCCATAAGGAAGACTATTTTAATGAAGAACAAAACCCTGAAACAACGCTTTCCTTTTCTGCCGATATAAACCATTTTGAACATCAATTTGGAGTAGAAATAGTTGACAGTACGGACCAGAAAGACCTGGAAATTTTACATTGTAAATATTACACAATTCCAAGAGGTCTTATACCATTAGAACAAATTTTTGATTTCAATGATGTAGCCAAAGAACCAAGAATGGAGCCTATAGAAACAAACATAGAAGAACATAATATAGGCAACCCATCAGAACCAAAAATGATCAAGTTGTCCAACACTCTCCCAGCCCATATTAAACAGCAATACATAGACCTGTTCAAATAATTTAAAGATGTATTTGCATGGGGATACAAATATTTAAAATCATATGGTACTAGCATCATTCAACACAAAATTCCTCTTAAAGAAAATCAGACACCTTTCAAACAAAAACTCAGGAGGATAAACCCTGTTTTATTTCTCTTAGTTGAGAAAGAGATTAAGAAGATGTATGAGGCTGGGATCATAGTTCCCATTAGGTATTCAGAGTGGGTTTCCAAATTAGTATCTGTTAGGAAAAAGACAGGAGAAATTAAGATCTGCATTGATTTTAGGAATCTAAATAGATCCTCCCTTAAAGATAACTATCCCTTGCCAAATATGGATCATATACTTCAAAGGGTGGTTGGGGCTAAAAGAATTTCACTTTTGGATGGGTTCTCAAGCTACAATAAGGTTTTAGTACTCCCAAGTGACCAACATAAAACCGCTTTTACTACACCTTGGGGTACATTCATGTATGTGAAAATGCCATTTGGTTTAATGAATGCAGGGGCCACGTTCCAAAGGGCCATGGACATAGCCTTCTCAGAGGACATATGCTATTTCATAATCATTTATCTTGATGACATTACTATTTTCTCCAAAACTAATGAAGAACACTTGATCCATTTGAGAAATTTTTTTGAGAAATGTAGGAGATATGGTTTATCTTTGAATCCCAAAAAGACACTCTTTGGTCTCCAAGAAGGGAAAATTCTTGGCCACATTATTTCTGAAGAGGGAATCAAAGTAGACCCTAAAAGGATTGATGGCATATTGAAGATCAACCATCCTAGAAACCTTAAGGAATTACAATCTTTGATTGGGAAGATAAAAATTTTAAGGAGATTCATCCCAAACCTTGCTGAGCTATTGAGAGATATTACAAACATGCTAAAGAAAGAGGTAGGTATTAAATGGACCATACAGGCTAAAAAATCATTTGAACTGGTAAAACAAGCTTTAACTCAAACACCAGTTCTTATTAGTCCTGATTTCACCAAAGATTTTTATATCTTTTCCTTTGCATCCGAACACACAATAGCTGCAGTATTGCTGCAAAACAATGATATGGAGCATGAAAAAACAATATCATTTTTTAGTAGGGCTTTGAGAGATTCTCCACTCAAGTATAACATCATGGAGAAACAAGCCTTAGCCTTGGTAAAAGCATTGAAAGACTTTAGAGTCTACATTTTTCATTCTCACATCATTGCTTTTGTCCCACATATTGTTGTCAAAGATACTATAAGTCAAGACCCTGATGGTAAAAGGGAAAAATGGATTTCTATTATTCTAGAATATGACTTAGAAATTAGGCCTACCAAACTAATCAAAGGACGGGGATTAGAAAAACTCATGGCTGAATCAAACTTCCAAGCACTAGATATGAATATGGTTGATGTCTTAGAAGAAATAGAGGAATGCACAGCTCCATTCATTGAAGAAACATTTGTGAACTCACCTTGGTATGCTGATATCATATATGTGCTCCTTTATCTGAATACCAGTCCTTCTTTGTCTAAAACAAAAGCTAGATTTTTGAAACATAAGGCTTTGAATTATTGCATATTGGATGGGGTTTTATATTGGAAGAATGCTATTGGAATATTGCTTAAATGTTTTCTTGAGAGTGATGCAGGAAAAATCATGCATGAGCTACATGAAGGAGAATGTGGTGGACATTTGTATTGGAAGACTACAACAAATAAAATCCTCAGATTTGGTTACTATTAGCCCACCCTTTTCCCAGATACTCAGAAACTTGTCATGTATTGCCATAAGTGTCAAATTTTTGACGGAAAGAGAAAACTCCTACCTTTACCCCTACATCTCATCAATGTTGAGGCTCCTTTTCAACAATGGGGCTTGGACTTCATTGGGGAAATTCACCCATCATCAACAGCCCAACATAAGTGGATCCTCACTGCCACTGATTATTTTACCAAGTGGATAGAAGCCATACCCTCTACGAATTCTACTAACTCTGTCATTATCAAGTTCCTTGAAACCAACATACTATTCAGATTTGGTTGTCCAAGAAAAATTATCACAAACAATTTTGTTGCCTTCAAATTTAAGAAAATGGTTGACTTCTGCTATAAATATCATATTACATTGAGTCATTCCACTGCCTACTAATCCCAAGGAAATGGATTAGCCAAATCCTCCAACAAGAGCCTTGTCAATATTATAAAAAAAATGTTGGATCAGAATCAGAAATCATGGCATAGTAAGCTTGTTCATGCTTTGTGGGTTCATAGATTAACCACCAAAAAATTAATAGATATGTCCCCCTATCAGCTGGTTTATGGCATGGATGCAGTCTTCCCCACCTCTTTAGGAGTTCCAGTTATGAAACTCCTCCAAGAAGTACAATCTGAGGAAAATGATATGCAGAGAAGGATAAATCAGACCATTCATTTACAGCAAACTAGAGAGGAAGTGTACATCAGAACACAAATAGTCCAAGAAAGCATCAAGAAATTATTTGACAAGAGGACTAACGAAAGTGATTTCCAAGTTGGAAATTCTGTTCTAAAATGGGATTCCAGAAGGGAAGAGAAAGGAAAGCATGGAAAATTTGAAAATTTGAGGAAAGGGCCCTACATTATTCATTCTATTAGGGGTCATAATGCATTCTTTCTGAAAGAGCTGAATGGAGAAGATTTATTTGGAGGTCCTATCAATGGCAGGATGCTCAAGCACTATTTCTGCCAAGAGTCCTAAAATTAAAAAAAAATTATGTTTTCCACTGTGTATAACATTGTTGTTTCAATTTGAAAAAAGAAGAAAAACACAAAAACAACAGAAAAAGAAAAGAGGGCAGATTCAAAAAAAGTATATCCCCATACCCAAAAAGAGAATTTTCTGAAAGTGAGCAAATCTAAATGCCACTGCTGATTTGAAAATGACATATTGTTCAGTCATCTAGCCTAACCATGGCTGAACATACTTAAAATTTATGTTGATAAGTTAGCAGAAGCACAGATTTATAAAGATATTTTCAGACTTGGCTTATCAGTAGAATAGATTAGGATAGAAAGGAAATGGTTCTAACAAGCTCAAAATCTGAACCAAGAAAAGGAAAAAGATAGCTCTAAATAGATCAAAATCGGAGCTGGAAAAGGACTAGAAGGATATTTATAAATTTTCAGATCTTAAGCCTTCATCATTTTGTTTTATTTTTCTGCAAATAAAGTCTCTGTGCAGCTTGTATATACAGCCATAAACACCATAGCAAATTAGACAGTCTAATCCTAATTTGATTGTGTTTAAATTTCTTGTTTTAGAAATAGAAATAAAATCTGTCAAACAGCTTAATCTTGACAAATAGTAGTTAGGTAGAAAATAAAGAGTTCAACAGTTTAATCTAGACTCTTGGAAGAAATAAGGATAGGATTAGATAGTTTATCTATGCTTTCAAAAATAAAATTTCAAAGAGTTTGCTAGTTCAAATGCACTCAAAGGAAGAATAAAAAATGCTAGAAAAAGTAAGGTTGGGTAGGTAGAGATGTTGTTTGAAGAAATTTCATGTTGCAGATTGATAAAAGTTGTCGTTTTCAGAGAAAGATCAGCAAGAAAATAAGAAATCTGCCCAATGGATAAGGCACTGGTCCACTAAAAGCCAGAGATCTATAAACTGAGGTTCTGGACACCTAAAAGGATAGTTTTCCTCCCCAAATGGAGCCACTGTTAGTCATCCATAATTTTGGCTTTATCTAAAGATGACTAAATGTAACAAACCCATATTTCTAGAACAAAATTGCAAGAACATGATGAGTTCTAGAAATCTTGCTACCCTCATCATTTCAAGTCCATTAGTCCACTGAAATCTTCATCTATTTTCCTAAATATATTATCTTGTTGTTCCTTAAGCAGTGTTGTTCCTTAGACAGTGTTGTTCCCTTAAGCGTTGTTCCTGTTCCTTATTCAGATACCTTGAGAAACACTACTGAACAAAAAGAGACTGTATGTAGGCCATTTTTCATCATTTAATAAGCCTATTTTCACTCGTTTTTGCCCTTTTTTCATCCTTCATTTTCCTCTTAACACCTTCAAAATCCCTTTGTTTTAACTCATAAAAAATCCTTGTTATGGTTTAAAAACAACCTTTTCACCTATCGGAGCTTCCAATTTGGCCTAAAAACCCATTTTCAGGCCTTAAAAACAATCTTTTTATAAATAAAAGTATAAGCCCCAAGGGCTTAAAAACCTTTGACCCCTTTCCTCCATATGTCTAAGCACCCGCGACCAAGTGCTAGCCCCATCGCATCGGGAATTCCCATCGCAACGACGCTTTTATATCACATCGGCGATATTGTGTGGATCATTACATCACTTCCCCTTCCATCGATGCGATTAGCCTTTCTGTCCCCGACCCCTGGTCACATACCCTTCCATAAAACCATACTCCAGGGCTTATCTCAAACCCCCATCACATCGCGCAATCGAAATTCTGCTCTTTTCCTTTTTTCCTTTCTCCGCGGTGATATGCCGATGCGATAAGCCCCTCCTTCCATCGGCCCCTGGTCACCTTATCCCTCCACGTGACCATACTCCATGCCCTATGCTAAGCCCTCATCGCATCGGCGTTATCTCATTTCCTTTCCCATTCCTTTGTTCCCCGCCGATGTGATAAGCCCCTTTCCTTTCACTCTTGACATCAAATCCCCTCTCGACACCTGGAGTCCACTATTGTTCTCCACCCATCCACCTTTCCATTTTCACACTCTCCCATAGTTTTTGTATCTTCCCCTTGAGATCCAATGGCCTACGATCACTTTTGTGTGATTTTTCCATCCGAGGTTTAACCTCCCAAAGTCACGCGAGACCGCTAGTATTTAAAAAGCCACGCGGCATATGTTAATTGAATCGCATTCGTTTCTTAGAAAACCACTTACCGTCGTTTACAAACGTGAAAACCATTTGTGGTTTTCACCATACCACCTTCCCCATTTCGCGCCGAAATACGAGTTCTTATCCATTTTCTTCGCTTTTTTCTTCTCCACCTATATATTTTTCTCCTCTGCATAAGCTTATTTCAACCCTCCACCATAAAAACACCTCTTCCGCCTGCACGTCATACTCCTCCGCCTCCCCTAGTCTTCAAAGCAGTTTTACCAACCACGCAGGGTTTTAAAACATGTTTTATGGTTCTGTGCAAGTTCTATGATGATTTTTAAAAAGGACAAAAGCCCCCCTATAGTCCATAAAGGGACAGTGGCTAAGGGTGATGATCCTCAAAGCCCGATCAAAAGAAAAGAGGGTCAGATTTCATGCTTTAAACAATGTTTCATTGAGCATTGGTTTCATAGCTAAAAAAAACAAAACCCTCCCGCACGGATCATCTATGAGAAAATTAAGTTAATGAAGATCTGCAAAGAGTATCAGGATTTAAACATGAAGGATTAAAGTGAAAAGTGCAAGGACTAAAGGCTTAATCTTGTTGTTTTAAAAGTTAAAACATAGTTTAAAGATTGATACAAAATATTAAGAGGAATTCGATCAAATACTCAAGGATAAAGGGTTAATACATAAAGATTGAACATATAAAGGCATAACCCGACAAAGAAGACCTAAAACCAAAGAAAAGGGATTAAAGTTAAATCCAAGTCAGCGGGAAACGTTTAGAGAAACGAAGACAGAGTTTGAAGATTAAGGGATTAAACACATAAAACTTAAAGATTAAACGAGCTTAGCCCTATGATACAGTTAGCAAAAGAAAAAATTGAAGACCGAAGAAGGCAAGATAGGCATAAAAAGCCTCGAATGCATCAAAAAAAGCAGTTATTCACTTAATAAATAAAAAATGACACCTTTTACTTACTTTATACCTCAAAGGGAAAATTGGCATTTATTACACAAAAAATATATTTTACAAATTGTCAGACAGTTATTGTAAAAGACAGAAAAGAGCCTCAA
Source organism: Pinus albicaulis (assembly GCA_034641835.2). Taxonomy (NCBI): domain Eukaryota; kingdom Viridiplantae; phylum Streptophyta; class Pinopsida; order Pinales; family Pinaceae; genus Pinus; species Pinus albicaulis. The sequence continues at coordinate 89,860,883 of CM076579.1, forward strand.
AGTCAATATTTTCAGCTATTTTTTGCTCAGGAAGTAAAGACAGAGTTAATACACAGAGAAGTAGTTGAGAAACATTCCTAACTTATGCCTTGCATGGTTTTTAAGGATAAGAATCCATTTACTATGTCATTTTTAACATTTTTAACTCTAGATGGTTCCACCTCCTCATTTATAGTATAAATATTGTGCGAGAACTCATTGTAGGGTAGGCATTTGATAACTCTTTGAAGTAATGTATAGTTCTGCTGAGATTGAAGAGAAATTGATGTATTGGAACCTGTTGATGTTTTGACCTATTTGTGGATGGAGAAAGCTTTGTCATTGGATCCCTGAGCTTGGCTGTTGGTGAAGTATTCTAAACTATTTAATTTTTTTCCTGTTTTCATTCTGTTTCCATCATCTCTTACTTACAGTAGAGTAAAACCTTTAGGCTAAGAAATATCTCCTGGAATCACCTTAGACCTGTTTACTCTTTGTTGGTAAAAATACTGAGAGGGGGGGGTGAATCAGTATTTAGGGCATACTAAAAAATTTATACTTTTTCTTCCTTTAAACCCCATACGCTACTTTCCTGAAACCAACTCGCGTATACACACGGATATCCTTCATAAAAATCGCGTATATACAGAGATCTTATTATGCATTTAATTCTTTACTTAGATCTATGCATCATTTATTCATCAGATGTTTAGTTAGCAGTAAGCATGTGCAGTAATAACAGAATGAACCATCACACATAGGCAACACACATGAACACCAGGATTTAAGGTGAAAACCCAAGTCGGGAGAAAACCACCACTGCCGTCGTCTCAGTCTTCAATATTTATTATATAAAGAAAACTTCTTACAATCATGTACAAGCACAGACTCATACCAGCACGCAGGCACCCACCTGAAGAAGGCTACAACCTTCTCTCATTTACCAGCCTCTCCTGGAAGGGAGCTACAACCCCCTGCTCTCATTTACCAGCCTCTCCTGGAAGGGAGCCACTACCCCCTGCTCTCATTTACCAGCTACCACTGGAAGGGAGCTACAACTCCCTCACTAAAGGCTTCGTCCTTCAGCACCATTGCGGCCCACATTTCATCAATTTTCATACTAGATCCAACAGCTTCCATACAACACAACTTGTAGGCAACTTTTCATCAGATTTTCAGACTGGGCCCACTCCACACATTTAAGCTCAACATTCATCAAAATGAAACTTACAACCCCATCAATTCATTCATTGAATCATCAACCAATAAACCAACAACTTGATCTTCAATTAACATAATCAGCAGCATATTCATCATTTAAACAACCCAGTTCTATATGAATACATCATTGACAAATAACAGTAAAATAACAGAACAGATTAGATATTTCATACCACATACTTCAGTAAAACCCTAGATTTCATACGCTCTTTTACTTCACTGAACCTGCATATGTACGTGCTTTCATGCACACCAACCCGCGTATACTTCTGTGCATTCTTCAGAAAACCTTAACTGACTATACGCGGTTTTCCTTAAGCAGACCCGCGTATACACATGCTTTTACTGAAGCGAACCTGCGTATACATCTGAAAATTTTCAGCACTATACAGCTCTTTAGATCAGATACAAAACTTAGATTTCATCCTTTACTTCAGAAAGTATTTTGCCTCATCTCAGATCTAAACATTCCATTAAAAGATCTAGGAAATACATATACATTTCAGATCTAGAGAACCCTCTTCATCATTTTCTTCATAGGTGCATCATAGATTCAGATCTATCAATCATGAACAGAGTTCATCCATGCAGATATACTTCAGAGTGAAGTATTCATTAAAACCCAGATACTTGCACAACCTTGCACTATGATTTCCTTCTCCTTAAATAGAATTAGCTTTTGTCAATACCATGAGTCAAAACCACTCAACTACTAATGGTATTCCTGGACAAGATCAAATAGATATTCCAGTGCTCAATACAATGGGTCAATACCATGGTAACACCCCTTGGTATTCTAAATTTGGAGCGCAAAAGGGCATACGTGACTTGGCATGTACTTTTCCGCGTGCATACGCTACTTCACCTTAACAAACCCGCGTATGCTTTGTAGCATAACTTATTTATCATTATTCTGGCATTTTCTGAATTCATTTCTTCTGCTACTTCTGAACTGATCTGTAGATACATCAGATTTACATTATTAACAACTCATCAAGTCAGTTTCCATTAAGAACAACTTCATTAAGAAGGTTCCATCAAAGTCAACACATTGTATCACATTGCCAAAAATCTCCCTTCATCAAGTAGGTTGTCATCAACTTTATCAAGTAGGTTGCCATCAAGGACAACACTCTTCATCAATTGCCAACAATCTTATTTCATCAAGTAGGTTACCATCAACTTCATCAAGTAGGTTTCCATCAAGGACAACATATGCCAACAATCTCCCCCTTTGGACTTGATGGCAACCATGATGGTGTTTGATCATCACACCAGATAGATACATTGAATATAACCATTATGAAAACACCATGATATTCTCCCCTTATTCAAACACCATGCTAATCTCCCCCTTTGACATCAAGGCAAAAAGGAGGATGAAAACCAAAACAAGGTTTTTCTCCTCATGTAGAAAGAAGAACTCTGTAGATCTGATGTGCATTGAAGTTACCATGCTCCCCCTGAGTTCATGCTGAATCTTCAAACATATGACTCTATGACCTTTCCTATCACCAAGGACTCATACTTACATCAATGATCCAACCAAGTGGATTTACATATGTGACTCCAGTACCCAACCAAGTGGGTTTACACATTTTGACCCAACTACCCAACCAAGTGGGTTTACAAATTTGACTCAAGTACCCAACCAAGTGAGTTTACACCTTTGAACAAGTCCTTACATGACTGAATGTTACAATTTTACATCATACGTATCAACATGACCTTTTCATCAAATTACAAATATGACTTTTTATAATCAAGATCAAGGAATCGCAATCATGAGATCAGATCACAGTAAATAAAGAGAATGCCAACAATGCATCCTTTCCACATGAATAATGCTCCCCCTTAGCTTGTGCATCCTGAACACTTTCAACAGCAAATCATCTAGGCATATTCATCAACAATATCAGAGAATGAAACAGAATTATGAAAACTGGAACACCACCAGAGATACCAAACAGTACAGCAGCTGTGCTGAAAGAATGCTGACCCAGAAGAATTTTGTCAGCAAATACCCATACGTGGTTTTCTGTGTATGAAATCGCGTATATATGCGACTGTATTTCAGGAAATCCGCGTATCCAACTTTATCTTCTAAAATTTAATCAGATTTGATCTTCTGAGAGGTAGAAACATCTCCTAGCTTCTGTCTGAGAAATTTGAATGCTTCCCTGGGATATATGAGAGAAGTAAGATAGGAAAATATAGCTATGTTTTCAAGTGTCATCCAACAGTTGTATCTCATTAGTAACCAAACCTTCAGATTCTTTGCAGCATCATATTCTTCCCAAGAGGAATTATCATACCAGAACAACTTCTTCAATAGAAAAGATGTGTCAAGCAATCATCCATGTGATCCGATATCACCAAGATCTTCATGATTCATAATCATGGTAATATGCGTAGGAAAGGATCTCATCCATAGCAACAAACTCTACATGATCTATTCTTATCTCTAAATCATAAGACTTCTAACTCATCCATGAGTGAAAACAAAAGATACTCTTCAGTCAAAAGTAATTAGGGCTCATTCATAATCTCATCATAAGAAACCATGTATCATGTCATCATCATTTGAGCAAGAACTAAGGAATAACCAGATACAATGCCAACAATGCAATCATTAGTTGTTAGACTGATGCTCTCCCTAAACCTGTACTCCTGTTCTTGAGCTGAATCACTGTTTTCTTTAACAGAAAAGCATACGCTTCTTTCTCCAAAGGAACTCGCGTCTATACGCAGCTTTTGTTCACGAAACCCGCATATGGAAAGTGAAACACTGAAAATTTCCACAACTTCATCTCCCCCTGAATTTGTACCACCTGTACCTGTCTTCTTCACATCAGATGCATTGTCAGAAATAAACATAACCAGAATTACCAAACCAACCATGGGAATCATCATACATTTCTCCCCCTGTGATGATACATTACTAATCCCTATAATGTATCTCACATCATTCTGCAGTCATTATGAGAAGTAGGCTTTAGAAGCGGATGACTGCAATAGGATTATTATCCCCTACGTTTTTTACTGGTCCTCCTTCCTTTTCCAGATTTGCTTGAGCTTTCTTATTGTGTGCTGAAAATTATCCAATTTCTCAGATCTGTTCATCCTGCATTATTTTTCTACATGCCCATACTTATTACAAGCATAACATCTTATGTGACCAGAAAAGTAAGCATAAGGATCATAGTATGTTTTTCTATTCTTTCTTCTATTGAAATCAGCTACTTTATGACCATACTTGCTACATGAAAAAAAATATCCCTTGAAGAAACCAGAGTACCTTTCTGTGTAGAATCTGTTTGTTTGTGATTGAAATGATCTTCTTCTGCAATTGGCTGCAACATGCCCATAATTGTGACATTTAAAGCATTCAACATTATTGATGCTTTTATAGTTAGGAGGGAATGATTTCTTTTGAGATTTCATGATTGTCGGTTGACCTTTTGTTTCCTCCAACACTTCAGGATTTACATTGATATCCTTTGAATCTTTAGCACTTCCTTGTGAACTAGATTCTCCTTTAACAGTTTCATGAAAACCAAGACCAAATTTAACAGAGGGAGACCTTTGACTACTAAGAATATTATCTAGAATCTTAGTACTATCTTGAAATCTCAGGAGTTTATCTTTTTCTTCTACATTACCTTTTAGAATGTTTACCTCATCCTCCAATCTTTGGCATTGCTTCTTCATACTTTCTTTGATCCTTCTTCCTTCTTCTACTTGATCATTCAATTTTAAAATCTCTTCCTTCAACCCATTTTCTTGTTCTTCAAAAGTTTGTAGAAGTTCTTCATTCTTCTTATTTGATTTTTCCAGATCTTCATTTAGATCGATGAATTCTGCTTCAAGTATTTTATTTCGATTGGTTGCATAATTGTACAACCTTTGATACTTGTCTATCTGTCCATTTAGTATTTCTATCTATCCTTTCATTTGAGAGATCATCTCATTGTAGGTAACTTCTTTCTCTTTAAATGATCTTTTTTGATCTTCAAATTTACTCTTGAGAGCTTCTTCTAGATCCATAACATTACTTTCATTATTTTCACTATTGCATGCACAAGAAAGTGAATCACAAGAACCACATTCAATACCTGTTTTATCTTCTTCATTTTTCGCTGCACATGTTTTCTGAGATATCTCCTTTTGAGTAGCCTTCTTCTTTTGCTTCTTTCCCATTATGACGGATCTCCTTCAAGTGATCAAGCTCCTTCAGAAGGACCTCCTATGATACCAATTGTTGGGAAAAATACTGAGAGGGGGGGTGAATCAGTATTTAGGGCATACTCAAAACTTTATACTTTTTCTTCCTTTAAAACCCATACGCTAATTTCCTGAAACCAACTCGCGTATATACAAAGATCTTATTATGCATTTAATTCTTTACTTAGATCTATGCATCATTTATTCATCAGATGTTTAGTTAGCAGTAAGCATGTGCAGTAATAACAGAATGAACCATCACACATAAGCAACACACATGAACACCAGGATTTAAGGTGGAAACCCAAGTCGGGAGAAAACCACCGCTGTCGTCGTCTCAGTCTTCAATATTTTATTATAAAGAAAATTCTTAAAATCATGTACCGGCTGCCAGACTCATACCAGCATGCAAAAGTACCCACCCGCTGTATACAACCTTCTTGTTTACCACCTCTCCGGAAGGAGCTACAACCCCGGCTCTCATTTATGCTCTCCTAGAAGGGGAGCTACTACCCCCTGCTCTCATTTACCAGCTACCACTGGAAGGGAGCTACAACCCCCTCACTGAAGGCTTCGACCTTTAGCACCATTGCGGACGACGTTTCATCAATTTTCATACTGGATCCAACAGCTTCCATACAACACAACTTGTAGGCCACCTTTCATCATATTTTCAGACTAGACCCACTCCACACATTTAAGCTCTACATTCATCAAATTGAAACTTATAACCCCATTAATTCATTCATTGAATCATCAACCAATCAACCAACGACTTGGTCTTCAATTAACATAATTAGCAACATATCATCATTCAAACAACCCAGCTTCTATATGAATACATCATCAATGTATAGCAAGAAACAACAGAATGCATCAGATATTTCAACTGCAATTTCCGCAAAAACCCTAGATTTCATACGCTCTTTACTTCATCGAACTCGTATGTACACGCTTCATGCACACCACCACGTATACTTCGTGCATTTTTCATAAAACCTTAACCGACCATACACGCTTTTCCTTGCTGCACTACAGATACACGCGCTTTATCGAAGCGTAACTTGCGTATATATTTGTAACTTTTCAGACCGTCTCTGTTTTCTGATCAGATAAGCAATTCAGATCTCATCCTTTAATTCAGGAAGTATTTCATTCATCTCTCGTGATTTAAACATCTAAGAATGTAATTGTGGAAATAAGTATATACATTTCAGATCTAGAGATCCCTCTTCATCATTTTCTTCATAGGTGCATCATAGATTCAGATCTATCAATCAAGAATAGAGTTCATCCATGCAGATATTATTTAGAGAGATTTATTCATTCACAACCCTTACTCATGCACACACTTGCACCATGACCTTCTTCTCCTTATATAGATTTAGCCTTTGTCAATACCATGAGTCAAAACCACTCAACTACTAATGGTATTCCTGGACGGGATCAAATAGATATTCTAGCGCTCAATACAATGGGTCAATACCATGGTAACACCCCTTGGTATTCTAAATTTGGAGCGCAAAAGGGCATACGCGACTTGGCACATGTTTTTCTGCGTGCATACGCTACTTCACGTTAACAAACCCGCGTATGCTTTGTAGCATAACTTATTTATCATTATTCTGGCACTTTCTAAAATCCTTTCTTCTGCTACTTCTAAACTAATCTGTAGATACATCAACTCATCAAGTCAGTTTCCATCACGAACAACTTCATTAAGCAGGTTCCATCAAAGTCAACACATTGTATCACATTGTATCTCCTCTTTAAATCATCAAGAAGGTTGTCATCAACTTTATCAAGTAGGTTTCCAACAAGGACAACACTCTGCATCATATTGCTAACAATCTTATTTCATCAAGTAGGTTACCATCAAATTCATCAAGTAGGTTGCCATCAAGGACAACATATGCCAACACTGCTTCCTACTTCGTTGTGTTTAGTGTTTTTTTAATGTTTGATTGAGTAAGTTTAACTGCTTTCTCAACCTTAAAGCTTGTTTATTTCAGAATTAATTAAATACAGTTTCCCTCAAGATGATTTATGGTTTTCCCTGCTTCTTGTTGACACTTTAAAAACTATTTCTGAAGTCTCCTTTCAAAGTACCATTGTCCAAAGTTTTCCAAAGAGGTCTGTTTTGATCATGCCCTTTGTACTTGCTCAAATAATTGTTTTGAAGGTATTTATAATTACAGTTATAGATGTTTAGGAGTTCCCTCTTCTATGAATGCAGTTATCCATTTATCTTGAATGTTTTCTTATCCTTGAAAGTGAAATCTTCGATGAAATAGAGCGTTCCTCGACTCTTAGATTTCATTTTGAAAGTTTGTCTTGAAATTATTATTTGCTGAAGTATAGTTTCTAGAATTCATGGTTAGCCCTGTCTATAAATTACTTCTTCATGTTCAAATGATGCTTTAAGTCCCTTTGTTGAAGAGTACATATAATTAAGGATTCTTAATTGCCCTTAGTTATACTTTTCATTCTAAAACCCTTAATGTTCATTCCATTTCACCTGAAAACTTTGTTGATCTAATAGCCAAGTTAGATTTGCCCTTTGATACCCCTAATTCATCTACAAACTTGTTACAAACTTCTACTTGACTCCATTGCCCAATGACTTAGAGATTTCCCTTTTCTGTTTATGCTCCCTAGATCATCATGTCCCATCAAAATATCAAACAAACTCAAGCTTAATAACTAGCCTAAAATCAACCTTTTACAAGCAAACAAATCATATCTTTGCAAACATATTGAGAGATCCCTCTCTGAGACTAGGAGGGCTAGATCCTAGAGCTCTAAAGACTGGTTTACATGTTTCCTTATCATTTGGTTTACCAATTGGCCAAATCACAGGACCCCAACAGAACCCATCAACCCTAAAAAAGAAAAAAACAAAAAAAACTAAATTTTTGTCCTAAAAACCCTAAAAAACTGAGTTTTTTTCCATGTTCTTCACTAAAAGAATATTTAAAAATTATGTTTTTCGAACCTAGAAACCATAAAAAAATAGTTTTTGAACACAGAAACATAGAAAACAGATTTTGCCTAAAATTGTCTTTAAATGGATAGAATAGAAAGAAAACTAACCTTTGAAATGTGAAAAAATCATGTTACCAATGCGAACACAACGCCTCCACAAAACTACCAATGCCAAAACAACGCCTCCACAAAGTTACCAATGCCAACGCAACACCTCCAGAAAATTGCTCCAACAAAAACCAGAAGACTTGATGTGATGTGATGAATAGAAATAATGATTCTTATTATATAGTGAATATTGTGTGATTGGTTTACTGTTTAACGAATGTGGGATTAAAATTTAAAATTTAAAATATTTACATGCAGTTAAATATAGTTAATATTATAGTTAAAATAATTAATATGTGCATGTAGTTATTATAGTTAACATTTACATGTAGTCAATAAATCAATTGAATAATAAAATTATTTTAGTTTTTGAAAAAGCATGGATGAAAGGAATTTTTGTGGATATTTTGAATAGAGAGTATGGTGAAATATTTCAAGACCAACTCTTTATTAAGAAATTTTGAAATATATTTTAGATGAATATAATGTAGGTTTAAAATTTAAAATTTAAAATATTTACATGTAGTTAATTATAGTTAAAATAGTCAATATTTGCATGTAGTTATTATAGTTAATATTTACATGTAGTCAATGTTAAATCATTAAAATAACAACATTATTTTAGTTTGGAAGGCATGCATAATAGGAATATTTTGTGGATATTTTGAATAGAAATATCAGTAAAATATTTCAACACAAATAGTTTATTAAAATGTTTTTAAATACATTCTAGATGAATATTTTATACGAAATATTTGAAACGAAAATTTTGGAGGGAAAGTTTTTAGCGAAAATTTTTGGGGGGGGAATTTGGAGGGAAATTTTCAGTCTTTAAGCTATATATTTTAATTGGGAGAGGCATTTGTATCATTCAACATCTTCTTGTTGAAAGCCATGGGTTCTTCTGGTAGTGAAGTTTTTATGTCTACAACATCAACTTCTTCATCATGTAACAACTCTATTCAGATTGATGAATATAGCAGGAGTTCGTTCACCATGAATAGAGAGTCAAAAATTCGACTTGGTCGTAATCCTAAGGATGATGAGAACATAATTGATGAGGTGCAACAAAAAGAAATTTTTGTAAATCGAGAGTCAGTTATTCCGCTTACTCTTAATCTTAAGGATTATGAAAGCAACAGTGATGAAGGGCATGATGAAGAATTTCTAGAGTCAAAATTTTCACTACGTTCTAATCCTAAGGATTATGAAGGCACCACTGATGAAGGGGGAGACGAAGAATATCCACTTCGTCCTAATCCTAAGGATTATGCGAGCACCACAGATGAAGAGGGGAATGAATAATTTGTAGAGTCAAAATATCTTCTTCATCCTAATCCTAAGGATTATGCCAACACCACTGATGAAGAGGGGAATGAAGAATTTCCAAAGTCAAAATATCCACTTCATCCTAATCCTAAGGATTATGCCAGCACCATTGATGAAGAGGGGAATGAAGAATTTGCAGTGTCAAAATATCCACTCTGTCCTAATCCTAAGGATTATGCCAGCACCACTGATGAAGAGGGGGATGAAAAAAATCCAGAGTCAAAATATCCACTTCGTCCTAATCCTAAGGATTATGCCAGCACCACTGATGAAGAGAGGAATGATAACATTCCAGAGTCAAAATATCCACTTCGTCCTAATCCTAAGGATTATGCCAGCACTACTGACGAAGAGGGGAATGAAAAATTTGCAGCGCCAAAATATCCACTCTGTCCTAATCCTAAGGATTATGTGAGCACCACTGATGAAGAGGGGGATGAAAAAATTCCAGAGTCAAAATATCCACTTCGTCCTAATCCTAAGGATTATGCGAGCACCACAGATGAATACGGGAATGAAGAATTTGCAGAGTCAAAATATCCACTTCATCCTAATCCTAAGGATTATTCCAGCACCACTAATGAAGATGGGAATGAGGAATTTGCAGCGTCAAAATATCCACTTCGTCCTAATCCTAAGGATTATGCTAGCAGCACTGATGAAGAGGGGGATGAATTTCCAGAGTCAAAATTTTCACTTCATCCTAATCGTAACGATTATAAGAGCACTACTGATGAAGGGGGGATGAAGAATTTCCAATGAATATAGATTCAAGGCATCCACTTATTCCTAATCTTAAGGATTATGAGAGCACCAATGAGGTATGGGAGGGATGAGATGAAGAAATTCTAGTGAATAAAGATTCAAAGATTCCACTTAGGCCTAATCCCAAGGATTATGAGAGCACCACTAAGGAAGGGGAGGATGAAGAGTTTCTTACAAATGATAATTTTAGAGGCACGGATCTGAACAATGCATTTTCTCTAAGTGATTGTTTCAAAGACACTCATGGTGATGAAGAATTGAATCCTCCCAGTGAAGAATCTTAAAGCATGGATCAAGATGGTGAAGAACTTGGTCTAAGTCAGGGTTACAAAAGCGCGGATGATTTTTGTGAAATGTTTTCTTCAAGTGAGGATGGTAATGAAAATTTTCCAGGAAATGGTGTTGATGAATTTCTTAACTATGTTGAGAATGATGATAGTGGGGATAATATTCCTCCTAATGGTGATGAAACTGCTTCTACAAAGGATGATGGAATGATGAAGCTGTTGCAAGCAAATATTGTAACTAGGAGTAGGAGTAGACCTTTTCATATCAATCCAAAACAGTCCAGTTATACAAGGGTGTTGACAACATATCTCACAAAAAGAAGTTTTTTCGTTCATTTAATTTCAATTGAATTTTTTAGAAGGGATTTCTTGAAACATATGGATTTCAACTTTGCTTTGGAGAAAATCAAAAGATATCTATCAATGAATAAAAGCATGAAAACTTCATATTTAGTGGTTTGCATGCAATCTACACTAGTAGGTTATGATTATCATATTGGGACTGTATTGCTCTGCAGAAAGGCTTTCAAAATGTTGCATTCAATTGGTACGTGTCATTTGTCAAGAATCCAAGAAAAACTGGAAAAGGATCCCACATATTATTTAGAAGTACGTTATAAATGGGAGGTTGGGCCGTTAGCAAATACTTCTATGTCATGGATGAAAGACTTATTTTCAAAGCATGGATAGTGTATTCCAAATAAAAACATAATACATATTCCAGATAATTTCTCGAGACGAGAAATATTCAGCTTATACAAAGATTATGTAGAAGTTGTTGAAGGAGTTGGTAATTTTATTACATATTCTTATTTTACAAGGGTATGGAAAAATGAATTCAACAATGTTCGTATTCCTAAGAAGACAAGGATGGGGATTTGCAGCACATGTGCTTCTCTTAAAGAAAAAAGAGATAAATGTCAAGGGGTAGAAAGAGGTATGCATTCAAAACATTGTTTTTTAAAATTGGATAGTTATCAAATATGAAAATATATTTATTCATATGTTTCTTTTATTTTATGTATAGATTCTGTTGTCAAAAAACTTCAAGAGCATCGCAATCAACAAACAAGTGAAAGGAAAAATTTGTATAAACATCGAAAGAAGTGTTATGATAATCCAAATAAATATCTGGGTTTGATAATTGATGGTATGTACCAAAAGAAAACACTTCTTCCACATTTTTTCCGCATGCAAAAAAAATTACAGGAGGAAAATTTCATTCAGTTTTACTTGGTTGGTTGTATGGTATTTAATGAGAAGATGATTTCAAGAGTTTTCTTCACATCTCAAAATATTCATAATGATGCAAATATGACCATAATTATAATCCATGATGTGGTTACCTATTGGTCTGGTATTCTTCCTAGAGTTCTGTATGTACAATTAGACAAAAAAATCCATGAAAACAAAAATCAAGCTCCTTTTGGGTATCTGAACATGCTCGTTGAATTGGGAATTTTTAAAAAGATGAAGGTTGGTTTCCTTCTTGTTAGGAATACTCATGATCATATTCATCAAATTTTCAGTCGTTTTTTAGTAATATTGAGGAGGAAAGGTGTTGGGAACCTGCCATCATTAATTGAATGTATTAAGAAATCATACATTCCAGAGCATGTTTTTCATGTGTTGGAAGAAAATATTGACATGCGAAGGTTTATTTTTGGATCGCATGGTGAGGAGAGATGCATTGAACAACTTAACGAAATTAGCTTCCAGCATCAATTTCATATCAAAAAAATTGATGGGATAACACTTATATAGGGCAAGAAGTATTCAACTAGTGCAGAATGGGGGCCATCATTAGGTTTAGCATTTTTTAAGTTCATTCCAGAGAATCCAATCTTTTCATCAAAGATATTGTTATTACAGTCAGTTTTTGAACTCCATAATGCACGAAGGCATAAGAGAGACATAAATTATTCTAAATGTCTAGAGGAAATTAAAATATATATTATAGATACATATGAGTACTTCGATGTTGCTGATTTATTTTGGTGGGAGTATTTTTTCAATAATCAAAGTGATATGATTTCAAGATCAATAAATGGGGATATGCTTTTGAAGACTCTTTTTTTGTTTTGCCACAAAATATGCCAAATGAACATGAGGAAACACACATTGTTGAACAAAAATACTCTCAAGCTATTATTAATTCTCCGCGGGTAGAGAAGTGAAATCTATATTGGTTCTAGAAGATCACGTGCACAACGTGAAGCCATGGAAGACCGTTACAAGGGTTTTGTGCAGGATGTTAAGGAGGGTTTCATGATAACAGTGTTAGCTGATGAAGATCCACTTGGCTATCCATTCTGGATTTCCAAGGTTATAAAGGTCATTAATGAGAATGAAGATATTACAGTTGTTGATATACATTGGTGTGCCACCAGTACCCACCCTTTCAATGGTGTGTACAACCTAGAGATGGTAGTTGAAAAAAAAAGGCAGAAAGAGAAAAAGAAAGGGCACAAATATAAATCGTCGCCGCAAAAATGTCTTAAAATTGGAGAATGTTGACATACTTGTGTATGACTTCAATTTGACAAAGAGAGGAAGTCTTCGGTTGAAGATCATAAATATTTTGAAGAAATTTCTACCAGAACAATTACTGCTAAGATGGGACTCTGTAGAATGTAGTCGTAGATCTACAAGACATTTAAACTCTGAAATGGCAGGCATGCATGTTGACTTAGATGGAATACTAGTTGATGAAAGATAAAAATATGGATCATCTTCATCTGCATCGAGTCATTCATCTGAAGATGTAGCTTCTGATGGTGTGCCAGAACCTATGGTTTATTTTGAATAACTATCTAAGACACTTTTATGTAATTTATGTTTGCATGGTAACTTGAAATTAATATTTTGACTTCCATCTGATTTTTCATGAAGTTATGAGGCATTTCTATGTTTGTTGGATTATATGTTTTAATTATGAATAATTCATCTCTTTAGAATATCCACAACACTACAATGAATTACAAAAATAATTTATGTTATATTCAATGTACCAATGTTGATATTTTGATTAAAAGTAAAAAAGAAAATAGAAATTAATGTTGAAATTTTAGATTATGCAGCGATATTGCCATGATGTTATGTATTCTTACCATTTGGTATAAGATACTTTTAAAATTTTTAAAAATTATATGCCTCATTGAAAAGGGGCACTTTGTTTTGATGCTTGATTTTTAGGTTTTGGTTGCAATTAGATTTGAGTTTGCCTTAGGCTAAGATTTGAAAAGAGATATATATTTTATCCTTTAAAATTAAAATTACTCTTGGAATAATAAATATTTCATTTACTTTTTCATTTTTAAAAATTGTTTAATTCATATAATTTCTCCATAATTTCATGGTTCAAGTATGTTGAAAATTTAATATTTAAAAAATTGAGATTTACAACTTGTCATTAAGCTTTTTCTGCACTACAAAATTTTTTCTTTAATGCTATGGTTGAAAACAATTATGATTTTAGGGTTGTTTAGAGTCAAGATATTTTATATTTAACAACATGGATGAAAATTGTTCGAAATGATAAGGCCTTCAGACATGATTTTGTTTATCTTTAACATCATGTATCAAAATTTTATAATTTTACGATTTTTCAATGTCGTAATATGTTGTCTTTAACTCCATTGTTACAATGTGTCAAAAGTGTGACACAATGATTTTTTTGTTATTCCAGCATCAACTCCTTTTGTTTTGAGGGTGTTTTTTTAATCCATTTTTCAAGAAACAATTTCTTTTTAGCATAATTTTATAAAATTTTGAAATTTGACCTTGAAAAAAAAGCAAATGCGTTCGGGAATACACACCTTTTGTTTTTGGGGTGTTTTTTCATTTTTTTTTAGTCTTTTTGGGCTAGAGTTCCCATTTTGAGGTAATAGTTCCCCTTTGATCGGTAACTATGTTCATTGTACTCTTAGTACAATATCAGCACCTCCCATTGGAATGGAAAGCATTGGATTGTTCAGTACACATTCCCCCATGATTAGCTTGCTATTATGGTACTTTCTAGAGAAATTTATTATTCCTCCATTTGCAACCATCACTTGATGCTATGGTGTTGGGTATAGGAAGCAATTTAATTCCTTGGCTACCTTACAATGAATAAAATTATGGGTACTACTCGAATCAATCAACACTATTACATTGTTATTCTTGATATTTCCTTCTATATTGAGAGTTTAAGGAGTGGTAATTCCTACCAATGCATTACAGTATATGGTCAGACTCATTTCTTCTTCCTCTAGGTTTGGTTCCTAGTGTATATCCTATTCTTTTGAAGTTTCTTGTTCATTGTATTCCCCCTCTTCACAACCTATGTAAAATAATTTCTTCTCAGCACACTTATGACCTTTAGTGTGTTTTTTATCACAACTGTAGCAAATATCTTTTGCTATTTTTCATTCCAATTGTTGTGGTGTCAACCTTGTAGGTTGTGGAAGTATAGGAGTAGCAACACTTCCATCTTTATAGATGTGAGTGGTAGGCTTCCTTGTTGCCATAATTTTACTTTGATTTTTTCTTGCCAACCTGAATGCCTTCTCCAATGAATCAGGTTCCCAAAGGTGAACCTCATGTTGGATGTTATCCTTTAAATTCCCTATGAATAGATCAATCATGTGTTCCTCTGGAATATTAGTTACCCTTATATTCAATTTTTGGAAGTCCTCAATGTGCTCCACCATTGAACCCTTTTGTTTTAGATTTATCAATTGGATAAAGAAGGTGTTTCTCTTTGTATCCTCATAATGTGCTATCATTTCCTCCATAAAATTTGACCAAGTGACAATTTTTTTACCAGCGCAAAGCCATCGATACCATAAAAATGTATTTTTTTCTAAATATAAAGTTGCAATTTGTACCTTTTGTTTGTTTTTCACATTATGGAGATCAAAAAAATTCTTCATCTGTAGTATCCATATTACAGGGTCCTTGCCATCAAACTTCCTCATATGGAATATGGTGGGTCTTCAATCCAACATTAGAGTTTTTGAAATCACGATTAACATTTATTTTGTTCTCATCACGAGTTTCCTCTACTACCTTTTCGCCATTAGGAATCATTTCTTGTATCAAATTTGTCAAACCTTCCTTCAAACCTTCCATGTCTGTTTTTAGATTATTCTTCAGGTCTTCCATGTTTCCTTTCATTTTTTCATCGATCTTAGCTTCCATGTCATCCATATTAGCTTCCATTCCATTCTTCAAAACATCCATCTTAGCTTACATTCCTTTCTTCAAACCATCCATCTTAGCTTCCACGCCTTTCGTCAAACCATCCATCTTAGCTTCCATTTCATTTCTTTTTACTCTTTGCAAGAGCGAAATTTGTTCCACCTAGTCTTGTAATTTTGATATATCATGTTGCACTTTTTCCTCTTCATGAGTCATAATAGAGCCTTTTGAAGGCTTTATGGGTGTTGAATTCTTTTTATGGGGAATTTTATAACCCAATACTGATATTTATGCTTCAATATGCCCTTGGAATCACTTCAAACTGATTTTTCAAACAAGAATTATGAAATTTGTTAAAAATAAATACACACAGTTTTATTTATTTTGATGATCTGAAATGACTATATTAGTTTTGTTGTGCTAAGTGTCTTTTCAGTTAATAAACATGTGCATACTTGTCTCATTAGTTTGCTTAAGGATTGAGGTGTTTGTCAATGAAATAGAGATTATTTTTATTGAATTAGAAGCATAAAACAAGCATAAATAACAATGAACAACAGTGTAAAAAAGAGAAATAAGTCACCACATAAAATTTACACAAAATGCATGTTGAAGCAGTTCACCCCTCCTGGGCTACATCTGCTGGTCCAGCTCCCAATGGCATGTCCATCTTTCATTATGCTCAAAATTTTGTAAATACATATAGTTACAGTGCTCTAATGGCTGTTTTCTTTGCACCAATGGCTCCAGAATTCTCCAATTAGTCAAAAATGACTCTTCATTCACTCAGAATGGGCGAAAATTGAGTCTTATACTCTTTTTCCCAGTTACACCTAGAAAAAATCTACTAAAAGTGGAGAACTCCACTTAACAGGAGTTAAATTAGTAATTACCGTCACAAATAGTGCGCCCACCATCCTTGACCGCCAAACAAACTGTGGAAATTAAATTTTATGATTGGGGTAGCCACATGCCAACCCCAAACCCATGGCTAACACAACGGTTGGGTGGAACCCACGTTGGAAACTACAGTTAGAAGCTTAAATTGTGGGTTGTTGTTGGGTTTATGGTTGACGGTTAGAGGACCGCGCGAAGGAGTTGACAAAAAAAATTTCCATGTGACAACACATAAATACGGGCAGGTTGTTAAAACCATTGGAGGGTTGTTACGTTAACAGTTGCGATATTTGATATGTGACCACCATTGCAGGTACTGCTGGCAGGTTGGGACCGCCGACAGTCCCCAACCCCCAACATGACTTGCAGTAAACTTTAACATAAACTCGACGACCATTGTGTTAGTCATTAGTAATTTTTGTCTTTGTATATGACTAAGTGCTTATCCTAGATTTCTAGAAACAAAATTCATGAATATTGTGAGTTCTAGAAATCTCAATGCCTTCATTATCCTTGCAATAAATTTTTCACTATTTCATTATCCCATCATGTCATGCTCAGCTCACCAATCCCAGAAGACCCATCATGGGCTCATACCACTCATTTTGTCTATATTCTGTCACCCCTGACCTTCGTACTCTGTTTTGTCTTGCCTAATTCCTCCACTTGCCACTTAGGATCACCAACAAACCTACTCACTCTTGTGTTTCCCGGATACATCAAGCATTGATGGTCTTTAAAATATCTATGTAGACTCTTTAGATAAATCAAGTACATTGGATTTTTTATCTTCAATACACCACTTTTTCAATACTCTATTTTTACACTTGAAGATTCCAAACCAATTTTCAGTCAAAGAGAGGTCAAAGAATCCCCACTAAGTCAATTAGGGTTTCATGTGTTTCAAGGTCATCATCTCCAAAAAATACTACCATTCAGCTTCAAAGTCTGCACATAAGGTAATGGGCTATCTTGACACTTTTTCAGAAGAAATAAGTGGCCAAACAGTAGAAGAAATTCATAAGGTAAGAGGTTTGCTACTCAATGATGACATCTTGCAGCAAGGGAGACATGAGAACTAGGGTTTTTTAGGGGAATTTTCTTGATTTCATGACTTCCATGGTTAAATCATAAACAAGTATTATATCCTAATGCTATTACACCTTCCCCTATCCTTAATATACCTTCATCAACACTTCCCATCACTCCTATCCCTCAAAATCATCATTTTTCTACAAAACCTAGTTCATTGCCACAATTTAACACTTTTTGAGACTAGGCCTGTGTTTTGCCCTTTAGGACCCCTCCCCTCACTCAATTCTTGAAATTCAACTTTCAACTACTCTCTAACATCTATCCCTATTCCCCAAAATTTCCCCAAGAATTTAAACAATCCTTAACCCCTTCATTCCCCTCCCTCTACAAGGCAGTCCTAAATTCCCTACACCAAACCCTAATTTCCTCTTCCAACGAAGCTAGGGTTTGCTATGGAAAAGATTCATAAGAGAAGAATATTCATATCGTAGATCATATCAGCAATAATGAAGCCATACCAACTCATAAAAATCATGCCTCCATCTTTTTCCAGGAATTATTTCCAAAAGACAAGCCATGTGTCACACCTAGGGAGAGTTGTGCTTCAAACTGTGTTTATGACAAAACATAGATGAATTTGACAAATGTGAGAGAGGTTTTTGTCCATCATAGGCCCCAAAATAAAAACCTCCTTCATGTTTTAGACAGGTATCATGGTTTGGGAGAAATGTAAAAAATACAAGTGTCCCAGGAAAATTTCTCCACTGCTGGAGTCAACTTGGGAAAATCGGGGTTTCTCATAGCTGGAGTGTCCTAACGACTTCCTTGATCAGTCACATGAGAAATATACTTGAATATATTTCCAATGAGCTATAATGAGCTCAATTTAGAGTTAATAAGGCCTCCAAACATTGTCTGCACCAGCACTCTGCATTTCTGCACCATCACTCAGTACTTTTTCATCAATCTTGGGAAACTCAACTTTTGACAGGGCACATCAACTCCAATCAGGTAAAAAATGGTATATTTGGAAATTATACAAGTTAATATTTCCAAAGAGCTATCACGGGCCCAATTAATACACCTAGAAGGCCTCTAAATTCCCTATGAAAAATGGTGTTGCGCGCCTGCGAGGTGGTGTTGCGCCCTTGGCCAGGAGGGCCTCCTAAACCCTAAAAACACTCAATTCACTCCCAAAATCTTGATGAAGGTCCTCCAGGCATATTTAAGGTTAAGTACCATCACATCAGGCCAACCATGCATGAATTGAAGATTTCTAGAAATTATAAATGAAGAAGGGAAAAACCCTAAAGCCTAAAGTTTGAGAAGGTAGGCAAAGAGGTGAAATGAAGACCATAAATCTCCATGATGATTGTAGGCAGAAGTTTGAAGAATGATATCATAAGGTCACCTCCATGGTTTTTCAAGGCAACAAGGCTTCACTGCATCAAAGGGAGGGAAATACAAAGAGTATCTGTGTGAGGGAAACTAAGCCTTCAAGTGCAGTCAATTGCCCTCAAAATGGTCAAACGAAGGAAATCATAAGGTCAAGTGTCAAAAAGAGAAATCAAGCTGAGCATGAGCTTTTTGTTGAGTAACTAAGACTGTCAAAACTAAAAACCATGAGAAGAGAAAGGCTTTCAAGAGAAATTTCCACATTCTGGCAAGCTTCGGGCATCAAAAACACTGTGGTTCACTCCTGGGATGCCGTACTACGTGCCTGTGGGTGCTTCCTTTTGAAAATTCAATAGAGCGGTAGACGCCTGTGGACAGACACTACGCATTTTCCAGCATGCAAAACCAACAACCTTTTCCTGTGCATTAGAACAATGTATAGAGCCGACTCGACACCGTGCAGAAACTCGACTGGCCTGGGCGCTACACAAAAGGCACATTCAGAAGAGGCCCGACTGGCCCAGGAACTACGCATAGGCACGTTCAATAGCCGAGCCGACTGGCCCGTGCAGGCCACCCAATTGGCCCGACGCTGCGCTCATGTGCTACGCATATATCCAGGAAGCTTTCTCCAGTAGGTCAAGCTCTCAAATTTGCTAAAAACTCCTCAAAATCACTTCCAAAGGGTCCATAGTACCTCTAAGGGGTCAGTAACAAGAGACCTCCTTCACAAAAAATGCAAAGTATTTTTCACCATTCTCTTATAAAGATGATTGTGTTGCATCAATTAGAGCAACAGGGTATCCCATGGGAACTTTTCATCGCCCATGAAGTTTTCACAAATCCAAAACCTCCTCATCAGCCTAATTTACCCTCATTATCTCATCCACCTCCTTCCACTCCTCCATCACGCACCACTGACCATGACTCCTCATCGACAGATGAATCTGTTAAAAAATTATATATTATAGAGAAATGCACACAAAACACTTAAAACCAGAGAGACACAGATATACATGGTTCACCCAGTTTGGGCTACGTCCACCCCGAACAGCCAGTCCATCCTTTCTATTATCTAGCAAAATGAAGAGACACAACCTATAACAGATCTGTTGTAATATCCTTTGTTCTCTCTCACAGTCTCCCAATCTGTTTCTCACTCTGAGAATACACATACAATACACAGCCGCAATACAATACCCTCATACAAGTGAGGGGTTTCCTTCTAGGGAAAAAACCCATAAACTAAACATAACTTCTACCATCACATCACGCGGCTAATGAATGACCCAGATTGAATAGAAATTACTATACTTTTACAAGGCAATTTTACATCTATTTTTAGCTTCGAGGGCGCTGCCCCCGAACCCCCCGCCAGGGGGGGGGCTCCATAAAGTCACAACTACCCCCCAAGCAGTGTTTAATTATGGGCGTCGTTTCTGCCCCATTAAGGTACAGGGGTCCAATGCTATGATACAAAAATAAACAAGATAATTAGGCTCCACACCCAACAATCTCCCACTTGGAGACTAATTGTAGAAACTCCACCGCTGCTTCATTTGCTGGACAATGACTCCTCTTTGGACCTCGCTATTTCTCATCTTCATATTCATCCTTGAAGACCAATTTAAACTAAGCATAATCTCATTTTCTCCTGGTTACAACTTTTGTTAGCATATCTGCAGGATTCTAGCTAGTGTTTATCTTTTCCAACTTCAATTGTCCATCTTCCAATACTAACCGTATGAAATGGTACTTGAGTTGTATGTGTTTAGTACTGGAATGAAATTCTAAGTTCTTTGCAAGATGAATGGCACTTTGGTTATCACTGTATAACGTGCCCATATCATGCTTCTTACCTAATTCATCCATAAACCTCTGTAGCCAAATCATTTCTTTACTAGCCTCTGTAGCAGCAACATACTCTGCTTCTGTTGTTGAAAGTGCAAAAAAACTCTGGATTTTTGAAACCCAACTGACAATTGTTCCACCTACAGTAAATATATATCCTATAGTGCTCCTCTTGTTATCTCTGTCACCTGCCATATCTGCATCAACATATCCCTGTAGAGAAATGTTTGAACCACCAAAGCATAATTCTTGATTTGTGGTACCTCTCAAATATCTAAGAATCCATTTCGTTGCCATCCAATTTTATTTTCCCGGATTTTTCATGTACCTGCTTACAACTCCCACTGCATGTGCAATATCAGGCCTTGTGCAGACCATTGCATACATTAAGCTTCCAACTGCTGATGCATATGAAACTTTAGACATATAGTCCATTTCTTCTTAGGTCTTAGGGCACATCTCCTTACTAAGTTTGAAATGGCTAGCAAAAGGTGTACTAACTGGTTTTGCATTCTGCATATTAAATATTTTCAACACCTTTTGTATGTACTCATTTGGAGAGAACGTTAATTTGCTATTTTTCCTGTCTCTAGTTATTCTCATACCAAGGATTTGTTTTGTAGCTCCCAAATCCTTCATTGCAAATGAATTTGCCAATTTTCTTTTGAGAAAATTTATTTCCTGCATGTTAGACCCTGCAACAAGCATGTCATCTACATACAATAACAATATAATATAGCTACCATCATTTTTCTTTTTCAAATAAACACAATGTTTAGAGTGACATCTAGTATAACCTTGTTTAGACATAAAATTGTCAAATTTTGGATACCACTGGCTTGGAGCCTGTTTTAATCCATACAAGCTCTTATTCAGCCTGCACACTAATTTTTCTTTCCCTTTGACCTCATATCCTTCTAGTTGCTCCATATATATCTCTTCCTGCAAATCTCCATGGACAAATTTTGTCTTTACATCTAATTGTTCAAGATGTAAATCTTCCGCTGCTACAAGAATTAAAATAGTTCTAATCAAAGTATTCTTAAAAACAAGAGAAAATATTTCATCAAAATCAATACCTTTCTTCTGTGCAAACCCCTTCACCACAAGTCTAGCTTTGTACCACTGTTTTCCTCCATCTTCTTCCTTCACCCTGTAAACCCATTTATTCTGCAATGTAGTTTTACTTGCAAGCAACCTGACTAATTCCCAATTCTAGTTATGCATTAAGGAATCCATCTCTTCTTTCATGGCTAGCTCCCACTTCTTCTTGGTTTCAACCTGCATTGCTTCTTCATAGCATTCAGGTTCATCAGAATCAGTCAAAAATAAATAATATAACCAAGGAGAGTATTGCTCAGGGGGTCTACTTATCCTAGTAGATATCATGACACCACTTTCAAGTTTTTGAGGTGCATATTGTTGTTATGGTGGTTGTTGTTGTTGTGGCTATTGATTATTATTATTTTCAGGCACCTTTACTTTTCCTGTAATCTCATCAAGAACTATGTATTCTTTGTTTTCTTTTTCCCGTTTCTTTTCCTGCAACTAATTATTATACAAGACCTTTTCATTGAATATTACATCTCTGCTCCTAATGATTTTGTGATTTTCATAATCATATAAGCGATAACCAAAATCATTAACACCATATCCAATAAAATTACATTTCTTTTATTTTACCTCAAGCTTTGTTCTGTTTTCTTTATTAATATGGACAAAGGCCTCGCAACCAGAACTCTTTAAAAAGATTAGTTTACATTTTTACCTGTCCATGCCTCCTTTGGAATACCACCATCCAAGGAACTTGAAGGCCCTCTATTTATTATATAAAAAGCAGTATCTACAACATTTTCCCAAAATTTTAAAGGCAATCCTACATGCAATCTCATTCACCTTGAACACTCCATGATTGTTCTGTTCATCCTTTTTGACACACCATTTTCTTGTGGTGTTCTTGGAACTATCTTCTCTCTACAAATTCCATGCTTTGAAGAGTACCTATCAAACTCTTTGCTGCAATATTCACCTCAATTGTCTAATCTGAGAAACTTCAACTTCTTTCCTGTCTCAATCTCAAAAAAAGATTTCCATTTCTTGAAAGTATCAAATACATCAGATTTATTTTGAATACAATAAATCCAAGTTTTTCTTGTTGCGTCATCAATAAAAGTAACATAATAACGAGAGCCACCAAGAGATGATACCTGAGCAAGTCCCCATACATCTGTATGCACAAGCTCTAATTTTTTGCTCTTCTTTTCTTTCCCAACTTGGGGAAATCTGACTCTCTTCTGTTTTCCATAAACACAATTCTCACAGAAATCCAAATCAACATTTTACAAACTTGGCAACAAATTTCTTGAGTGAAGAATCTTCATCCCCTTCTCAGTCATGTGTTCGAGCCTATGATGTCATAATGCTGCATCTGCTCCTTTGGAAGTCAAAGCATTAGCGGATTTAGAAATACCATTGCATAAATACAATGTACCAACCTTTTCTCCTTTTTCTATTACCATGGCTCCTTTGGTGACCTTCCCAGTTTTATCTGTGAAAGTTGTCACACAACCTTCACCACCTAACTGCCTTGTTGAAATCAATTTTTTCTTCAAATCTGGAACATGCCTTACCTCCTTTAATAGCCATCGGTTTCCATTTTGTTGTTTTACAACAACTTTACCCATTCCAACAATTTTTACAGGGTTTATCATCATCCAAACAAACTTGTCCAAAATCTCCTTTAACATAGTCATGAAAATATTTCTTATCAAGTGTGGCATGGAATGACGCCCCTGAATCTACTACCTAGAAATCAGTAACATTTTTGAAAGAAAGAATAAAAGCATATTGTAACACATCACCTATCACATTTGCTTCATGATTTTTTTCTTCTTGTGCATCACCTTATTTTCCCTTCCAAGATCTACAGTCTTTCTTCAGGTGACCTTTCTTTCCACATTTCCAACACACTATCCCCAATCTGGACTTGGATCTGCCTTTCCTTGATTTACTGCGATATCCTGAGCTCTTTTTTTTTTCCATTTTTCTTCCCCTAGACTCTGCACTCAAAGCATTACCCAATGTCTCACCGGAGCTTTTCCATTGCATTTCCTCTCTAAGGATAGCACCGATAACATCATCAAACTTTAAAGTACTAGATTTGAAGACAGAGTTATTAATGGCCATAACTAAACCATTCCAGCTTTCTGACAATGAGCACATAAATAAAAGAGCCCTAACTTCATCATCAAAGTTTTCCCCTACAGAACTTAACTGACTAGTAACTATATTAAAATCATTTAAATGGTTTGAAACAAATCAACCATATGGCATCTTCATATTAAATAAAAATTTCATAAGAAATACCTTGTTTGAGGTTGAGGGTTTTTCATATAGTTTCGCTAATGCCTTAATCAAACCCTTTGTTGTTGTTTCCTTCGAAATATTTAAGGGTACCGATGCCGCGAGGCACAACTGTACTGTTCTGAGTGCCTTTCTATCGAGAACCTCCCATTCTGCATCTTTTATAGCCTTCAGCTTCTTTGTTTTTCCGCTCAATGGTAGGTACAAATCTTTCTGATACAGATAATCTTCCATATGCATCTTCCATAGTGGGAAGTTTTGGCCGTTAAATTTCTCGATCCTAAACTTACCATCCTCTGCCATTTCTCCCACTCGAACTAGGAACCCTTCTTTCCTGTGATTTTATTAGCCAAATTTACCTTCGGCTATGATACCATTTGTTAAACAATTCTATATTACATAGCAATGCAACACATAAAATATGCGGAAAACACAAGCACACAAAACACATAAAACCAGAGAGACACATATATATGTGGTTCACCCAGTTTGGGATACATCCACCCCAAACAGCCAATCCTTCCTTTCTATTATCCAGCAAAATGAAGAGGCACAACCTACAGTAGATCCGCTGTAATATCCTTTGTTCTCTCTCACAGTCTCCCTATCTATTTCTCACTCTGAGAATACACATATAATACACAGCTATACAATACCCTCATACAAGCGAGGGGTTGCCTTATAGGGAAAATAACCCTAAACTAAACATAAATTCTACTGTTATATCATTCGCCTAATGAACGACCCAGATTGACTAGAAATTACTATACTTTTACAAGGCAATTTTACATATGTTTTAGCCGGGGCACGCCGCGCCCGCCGGGGGGGGGTTCCATAAATTCGCAGCCGCCCCCCCTAGACCCCCCAGGTAGCGTTTAATTACAGACGGTGTTTCCACCCCATTAAGGTACAGGGGTCCAACGCTGTGATACAAAATAAACAATATAATCAGGCTCCACACCCAACATAATCCTCTCCTCAAAATAACCTCCCTCCATCACCTTCTCCTAAAGCATCAAATCAAGAAGACGTTGTTGAGGAAGAAGAGGTTGATAATGAGGAAGAAACAGAGAATGATGATCAGGAAGAAGAAACAGAAAATAATGCAGAGGATGATGAAAACAAAGGCAGTGAGCCAAACAATGAAGAGGGAGAAACAAATGATGAGGCAGATTATGAGGAAGAAGACAGTTTAGAAAAAGAAGATAATGAAGAGGCAGATTTTGAAGACAAAAGAAGTGAGCCAAATAATGAAGAGGGAGAAACAAATGATGAGGTAGATTATGAAGAAGAAGACAGTTTAAAACAAGAATATAATGAAGAGGAAGATTTTGAAGACAAAATAAGTGAGCCAAATAATGAAGAAAAGGCAGATTATGAAGAGAAATACAGTGATAATGGAGATAAAGAATAAGAGACAGAGGCAGAATTAGAAGAAGAGACGGAGGTATAATTTGAAGAAGAGACAGAGGCAGAATTAGAAGAAGAGGGAAGTGAACATGACAGTGATGAATACGAAAACAGTGAGCATGACAATGTGTAAAACAATGAAAATGATGAAGGGGATAGTTTAGAACAAAATGACAATGCAGAATATATGGAAGAGGATGGAAATGATGAAAATTATCAAAACAATAATGAAGACACTGACAAAGACACCTCTAATAGTGACAACACATAAAATGATGATGGCAATGATAATGTTGCAAACACAGAGGTGGATGATAGTGGTGAAGATCATGACAGTAATGCTAGCATGGAGTAAAATGACAGTGACTCTCAAGAG
Source organism: Pinus albicaulis (assembly GCA_034641835.2). Taxonomy (NCBI): domain Eukaryota; kingdom Viridiplantae; phylum Streptophyta; class Pinopsida; order Pinales; family Pinaceae; genus Pinus; species Pinus albicaulis. The sequence goes on from CM076579.1 coordinate 89,887,292, forward strand.
GGAAACCAAAAACACATTGCAGGAGACATAAATGCAAAGATCATTGGTGAAAATAAAGGCAGTCTTGAGGTAAGTCATGGTAAGAGCACTCTAGTAAACCAATTTTAGTTTCTGCCTCTCACATATCAAAAAGGATCAAGGCAAGTGTTTGCTGCCTCCAAGAGGCAAGGGACCATGCCATCCTCCTCACCTCAACCACTAAAAAAAGGGAGCAAGAATCAGCCCCAACAAAAAAACACCCTTTAGATGAGCTTTTGGCTATGGAGATAGCCAATAACCAGGAGCCTTGGTTGGAGAGAGCCAACAAACACTTGGAGGCTAAATTGAAGAAAGAAAATTAAGATATTGACCTCCAAAGAAGAATGACTAAAAATTATGCCAGAAGGAACCAAATTGCAAGGGCTAAAATGAAAAAGGCTCAAGACAAGCTCCAGACACTAAAAGAAGAAAAATTCCAAGCTATGCTTTGAATCTTGGCACAAGCCTCTCTACAGGTCTCCCAAAACCCATGACGCACTCATCCACCAAATTTGGGAGAATTTTGACAAGTTTTTGTTTTTTGCTAATTTTGAGGGCCAAGGGGCTAGCACATATGGTGCTACGCTTTTTCTCGGAGCATATTCAGGAGGAAAGGCTCACATTTTTGGAATCCTAATCTCAAACATAGCATGCTCACAAATTTTCAGATCAATTGGAGTTGGTTTGGTCCTCCAAAAGGGTCAAAAACACCCAAATTTGCACCTTTACCAGCCTTGGAATTTTTGTTTTTTGAAAAGGTTGCAGAGGTCAGATCAGAGAACCAAGGATATATCTGGAAAGTAGACTCAGAGGGATGTTCATTGGGCCATCACTAAGCCTTTTGTGACATCGTTAAGGCTTCAAAACACTGTTGCAAGATGACCCAATTTTCCTGCTCCTATGCTACGCCCTTGGCATGGAAATTCCTCCTAAAACATAGTGCTGCACCCTTAGCAGAGGGAAAGTTAAAAATGTATGCTTGGAAAGTTTTAGGAGGCTTTTCAGACCTCAAATATCATTTTCTTTGCTAAAAATGTCTGAAAAGATATATTTTTAGATGTTTTGTGCCTTGGGCCTTGCAAGGTCTCAAGGACAATAGTGACATTTCTGATTAGCCAATAGGCTTCTAGATACTCTTTTAGGTTTTTTTCCTCCTTTATGATTAAATAGAGAATTTAGGACTCACTGTTAATGTTGTATTTTCATTATTTTTGAGAGCAATACATGGTTCTTTGAGGGTGAAGAGCAATTTGGTGTTATGGAGCTTGTGAATGATATGCTTTGATTGATGATGATGAAAGGTTGCTTGCAGGATCCCTGAGATTGGTGAATGGTGATGTGTCTCTAAGTTGTTCATGTTTTATTTTTTATCATTATTTCAATCCTTCTATGTTGTAATAGATCAAAAAAGTATATGCTAAGAAATGTTGTTTGAGGCACCTTAGTCCTTCCTGTTGCTATTATCTTTATGTTTTCCTCTGCTGGGTGTGTTTAAGGAATTCTTAGTTTCTCTTTAGGCCTCCTTATGCTTGTTTATTTAATCAATGGATTAATTTGCTAGTTTCCAAATATGTTTCATGGCAAGCCTTGCTTATTTGATTCTATCTAAAATATGTTTGTGAAATCTCTCATTGAAGTATTACTTGTTAGGTTAAGTCAAGGAGGCCTTGTTTTGATCTTGCCCTTTGTCCATACTTATCAGTTTGCCTCAAGGTTATTTATAGCTTGATTGATGATGTATAGGATTTCCCTCTTCATTGGTTAAAGTTATTTTTCATCTTATATGTTTTCAAAATTTCAAGCTGAAATCACTGAATTTAGATAGGATTTCTTGCTTTTTGTGTTTCACTAAATTGTTCATCTTGGATGTCTATTTTTTTAAAGTATTGTCATTGAGTAAATGGTTTTTCCTATCTCGTGATTATTATATTTTTCTTATCAGTATTTGAGACCTTATTTTTTACGGGTATATGACAAAGGATTCTTAGCTGCACTTTTCCCTACCTTGTTTCCCCAACTTAATGTCCATTTCACTTCACACATAACCTTAAAAGATCCATTCACTACACTATATTTGCCCTGTGATGCACTCTAACTCATTTCTGAGATATCCATGAATTTCATAGACTCCATAGCCCAATTATTTGATGACCTCTCATTCCACCTATTCCACTTGATAATTTTACCCAACCCAACCAAACAAACAAAACCCTAAACTTCACAACTAGCCTAAAATAAACCATCTAAAGAAAACAAGTTCACATACTTTGCATACAGTAGAGAGAGCCCTCTCTGACTTCAGGAATGCTAGGTCCTAGGACTCTAAAGATTTGTTTCATGTTACCCTATGCATTTGTTCTACCAATCTGCTAAATCACGGGACACTAAAACATTGTAGTTAAGAAAAAAACATAGCTCAGATGGTAAATACCTGTGCGTGCTTGTGGGAGGTCCGAGAATCGATTCCTGCAACCTCCAACTAAAATTTTATAATCTGGTTCCAATGCCACGTGGTGGCCTTAGGGATAGCTACGTGGCACCTCCGGATTGGCCCTCAAAAAAAACGTACAAACTCATTCGACCAATAGGATTCGAACACTTTTCAACCTGTAATTGATTCTGAGGAAGGAATATTCCCTTTTTGCTAACTGCGCATCCTAGTCAAAATTGGTTAAACTGTCGCAAAATTTACCTGTTTGGAATTTCGATCAGAACGTGATATCTCCTTCATAAGACATCGGGTTTTTGAACCGTTCACGACGTTGGAATCAAGAAGACGAGATCTACACAACCATCCTGGTTTCAACCCAATCCTATAACTTTGAATTTTGAGCAAAATTTATGAACTCCTGATCACTCCTCCCCATTGGGAAGCTTTTGGACCCCAAAATACTTGATTATTTGTTCAGTAGATGAGGGTATATCTCCCTCACCTTTCAAACCTCCATCAATTTTTCCTTGCTTGGTTGAGTGCCTTGGAGCCCAAATTGAAGGTAGTCAACACTTCCCCTCTTTGATGTTCTTGTCCTCTTGTCAAGAATTGTATCTTCCTTGAGCTCATCCAGAAATTCTGGCACGAAATCTTTAATAGAAGATATATGAACATCACTTCCTTGATCATCAATAAAATTTGGCTCATACAAATGTAAGTTTTCCACATTAACAACTGAATACATTTTCATATAAGTAGGGAAGTCAAGTTGTAATGCATTATTACCAACTTTCTTTATGAGCTTGAATGGACCATAGCATATGGGTTTGAGCTTTTTACCTTCCCCTTGCATCCTTTCTTTGCTAATGTGAAACCATACCTCATCTCCCTCTTGAAACTTGTGATCAACACAATGTTTGTAATGCCTCTCTTTGTATTTTATTTGACTTTTCTCAAGATGTTCTTGAACTTTTTGATGTATAATATGAATTTTCTCAATGAAATTTCGAGCCTTATCAATGTCACTATGGCCATCAATTGAAATATCCTTCTCAAAGTTGAAGTCTAATGGAAATTTTGGAAAATACCCAGAGCATACTTCAAAAGGTGATTTGTTTGTAGAATATTGCTTAGCTCGGTTGTAAGCATGTTGAATGTAATTCAGTTGTCGATCCCACAACTTAGGATGTTTTATGCAGTAACCTCTCAATAAATGCACAACAATTATGTTCACCACATCGGTTTGTCCATATGTTTGTGGATGAAAAGAGGTAATCTTTTTCAACTTTGTGTCCATAATCTTCCATATATTTGACCAAAAATTCCCTATGAACCTGGAATCCCTATCACTAACAATAGAAGTTGGCAATCCAAAATGAACCCAAACATGTTGAAAATAAAGTTCATTAGTTTTTTCAGTAGTAACGGTTTTCTTACATGGCATAAGTATATATTTTACTGAATCTATCTACAACTACATAAATTTAATCATTTTGTTTTCTTCACATAGGTAAACCTCCAACAAATTCCATGGAGACACTCTCGCATGGCCTTGATGGTACCAGTAGTGGAGTGAACCCAAGCTTCTTATTACTAGGCTTACTTGTTTCACACATAGAAAAACCTCTTATAAAACATGACACACTATCTACCATACGAGGCCAATAGAAATACCTCTGTAGATGCGCCACTGTTTTTCTTACCCCAAAGTGTCCAGCAATAAGAGTTGAATCAGCTTCTCTCATGACACTTAACCTCTCTGATAGTGGAATACACAACTTTCCCAAATGAAACAAAATTTTTTTATGCATGTGATAATATTTTTCTTCAACTTGATTCCATTTGTTAGTCATCATTAATTTTTTTCCTTGATGATGACTAAATGACTATCCAAAGATTTCTAGAAACAAGGTTCATAAACATTGTGAGTTCTAGAAATCTCACTGCCTTCATTATCCTCTAGATAATTTTTCACTATCTCATCACTCCATAATGTCTAGATTTGCTTAATAGTCCCAGAAAACCCATTAGATGCTTTTATCACCCATTCTATGCATATATATTCACCTTTGGCCCAAATCCTCTATTATGTTTTTCCTAAAAATTCACCACTACCACCTAAGCCTACCAATTAAACAACTTTGTTATGCCTCCCATGATACTCTCAAACACTGATGGTCTCAAGTTGTCTCTGTAAACCTTTTGGATAGTCAAGTATGTGGGATTTTAGATCTTCAATACACTAAGCTTATCATGGATCCTATCTTACACTTGGTGATCCCTAAGTTTATGTTTCAATCCAAAATCCAAATCCCAGAGAGCCTCCACTAGGACACCTAGGGTTTCATGAGTCTTAGGGTGGATTTGGTATCTTTCAAATCTTTCAAAAAAAAAGGACAGAGATAAGTAACTTGGTCTAAAACTAATAAAGAGATCCTTTAAGGAAGGTCTTCGATCTGAAGCATAACTTTGGTAAGGGGACAACTGCCCCTTGCTCATTTTCCTGCCAGGAAAACCAAAAGGGCTAAAATATCAGATATGAGGTAAGGTAAAAGAGGGAGAAAATCATCATAGGAAGATCATAAGTAGAAAAAGGACAGCAACAAGCATGGGTTTTGAGAGATCAGGGTTAGCAAATATTGTTGGTCAAAACAAGGAATAAATGCTAAGGTTGCAAAGGCAAAGGTTACCTGACTCCTTCAATGCACAATTAGAAAGATAAAAGAGTTTTGATAGGTTTTTTAGAACTTATAAGATAACATTGTTTATCCTTTTCTGAGCAGCCCTCAAAACCATGAATTTGGAGAGAAATGATAAAATGATCAAAGGATGATAGAGCCTCCGTAATTACAACAGATGGCCACCAGAGATTCCAAAATCACCTCTCTAGGGTTTTTCAAGAACAACAATGTTTCACCAGCACTGAAGAAGGGTAAAAGAACATCAGCACATCAACACCACTAGAAGAGAAAAGTGCCTTGAGGAAGTTTCTCAAAACCCTCCAAAAGATAAAGGTTATGAGACAAATGAAAGGGGACCTAGACATTACAAAAGTGGGTTTTATGGTTTGACTTATTTTTTCTCAAAAGCATAAAGGATTTTGAATTTCTCAATTTGTTCATTTCCCGCACTTGGCAAGGAGAGAAAAAACTCCAAAGAGATAAACCAGGGTTTCTGGGCCATTTCTAGGTGAAATTGTCAGGCGCTGTGCAAAAGAGGAGTCGACACTGCGCAAACTGCCATCCTCCCCATTCATTTTTGTATGGCGCTATGCAAATTTTTCTTTGATGCTGCGCAAAGTTTGAGCATTTCACAAACACAGGCCCAGCCCACTAGAAGACTGGAAATCTATACCTTTTTCCCGAATTGAAATTCCTTCCACCCGAGCGTTATGCAAATAGGCCGCCCAGCCACCTGACTGACGTGCAGGGGCCACCCATTCCTCCGGTCACTGTGCAGAAAGGCTGCCCATTCCTATGGGAACTGTGCAAATAGGCCACCCATTCTACCGGGCACTGCGCAAACAGACGGCCCGACCCACCCAAGCAGCGTGCAGGCCACCCGACGCTACACAAAACACCATTCAGCCTCGTCGGCACTGCGCAAAAAAGCATCCCAACCCGCCCAGAATAGGGGCGCTACGCAAAGTTCATAGAGGTGCCAAAGGTGCTAGAAGGACCCTAATGCATGAATTTTGTTAGTATGAATCCTTTGTCGAAGTGTACGAAAAAGGACCACTTTAGCTACGCATAACTAATAGCCCTAACAACAAAAGTGGCTGCCAATATCTTCAGATCTGAGATTAGTTAGATAAGAAAAGAGCTGCAAAGCACCAGATCTATGCATGAAAAGACATTAAGCAGTAAAAACAAGGGTTTTCTCCATATACCAATAGACAAGACAAGAACAATTTTTGAAAGAATTTTTATATTAATCGGGCACCTGGGAGGAAAACAAGAAGGCGTATCCAATTCTCCTCGGTGGGATGGGTTCTTGGAAGTCCTCAGCACTTCAGATCTAAGATTTCTCTCTCTTGTTGGTGTAGAAAACCCACACAAAGAATGGAACTCAAAGGGAGCTCACACAGCAAATGGTAGAAAAATGGGACCAAGTGTATAGATCGAGAGTGATCTAATAGGCAACAAAAGGTGAAGAATGGTAGGAAAAACCCTCCTATTTATAACAAAATATTGGGTCATTCTAGATCTTGGTGCATGGGTTAACCAGATCTAGATCCACTTTTTGTGGAATATTTTATTATATTTGTTGGAGGGAAAAGGTATTTGACTTGGGTAAAATCCCTTGATTTGTCAAAAATAAATAAATAAATGATTTATTTATCTTTTTAAGGAAGCGGTTAGAATATAATCAAATAAATAATGATTTATTTAATTATTTGTGGGTGATTTGGTCATATTTAACAAGGAATATTTTCTAAATAAGATTAAATAATTATTCCTAGAAAATAATAAGATAAATAAAGGTTTATCTAATTAATTTCTTTGTTTTTGGGTTAAACATGACTAGGAATAATAATTAAATTATGGTTTAATTAATTATTCCATGAGGAAAATTAAACAAAATGGGTTTGTTTAATATTTCCTTTTTGGGTTTCCTGTTTTGACCATAAACAACCTAATAAATGTGGTTTATTAAGTTATTTTACATAGTGAAAGCAATTTTACTTAGGGTAAAATTGGTCTTACATGGTGTACTTGGGTCCATCTAATGATAATAGGTTAGATGACCAAAAAATGGTGTAACAGATTGCCCCCCAGGGTGTGAGTGTCAGGAGCAAATCGTATGACCGAAGTACGTTGTAAGAACTCAATCACTAGACAACAAAAGGGAAGTCAAAGAGGGAAATGAAAGGTAGATAGTGTGCTGAAGAACTAGACCCTGAGGAGACGAGACTCGCAGGTGCAACAAGTCTCTTTTTATGAGAGGGTACCTGTGCTGAAGGCGGCGGGGGAGGCATACCTATGCCCGCCGAGACAAAGTAAAAAAGAATAGTGTGTCCAGTAAACAAGGGACCAAACCATAGAGTACAACTGGCATAATCATGAGCCAGATAAAAATATAATATGGAATCGCATATACATGCTATGCCTGGGATAACAGCCAGGACTTGCACAATATTGTCTGAGTACATGAGATACAAATACAGCCCAAATGCCCCCTGTAAATGGGGAAGGGCTCACAAAATCTGACTGATACATGCAAATCAAAGAGGTGCTGCAAGTGGCTAAGGCCAACATCATCAAATATCTGGAGCTGCAGCGAAGAGGGTACACTGAGAAGAAAGTCATCAGGGCACCGCGTAAACGGAGACACCTACGGGCCACCTCATGAGGTTGACACATCTCCCACACAGCCGGGAATCATCAAGAGCTGCTGCTGGATCACTGGACCGTCAAGTATGCGGATCTCGATCATGCTGAAAGGAGCTGGAGAAACAATCAAATCAAAGGGAAACGAAAGATCCCTTTGCCTGATCCGAGGCGCCGAACAAGAGTGGAAGCTGGAACCAAGGTACACCGCCCTCTAGACCTGGCTTCTGGAATGAATGAGCTGATGTTGACAGAAGGAGGTCTACCATAGGTGAGGCAATGAGAGACCCTCGACTAAGGCACGAGAGAAAATAGTAGAGCGACAGACAGACTGACACTAATGATGATAGTGAAATGGAAAGGATTGAGTGGTGAATGGACGACTTCCCTTGTTAGAGCATAAAGGGCATGAATGACATGGCAGCGACTGACATAATATCATAAGGGATAGGGGACAGTGGGACTGAAGGTCATAATGTGTGACACAAGAGAGAGACCAAGCAATGAAGGATGGAGAGCTATAGCGGGGTGCAAAGGGACTCGGGATAGACTCCATGAATGCAATGATGACTCAACTTGGATGCTCTAAACAAGGGCGACTTGATGGTGCTGCCACATAGGGAAGGCCCAATGGGGGACCAGAAAAACATGAGTACAATATGGGAACTCATGACGAAAATCAACACGAACAAAGACAAGTAAGGAGGCAAAGTGGTGCCCTGAGTACAAGTGTCGCAAGTGAGGAAATTCGATTTTAATGAGAGGTAAAGTGACCCTTCTTGGAAAAAATGTGTCCTGGTGAAGTATCAAATAATAAAAAACTAATAGATACCCATTTGAGGGCTCGGTGAGAGCTTTCCAACGGTGTAGACGGTTTGTCAAACGGGGCTACGGTGTGGTCGCAGCAGTCGAAAGAAGAACCAGGAATTCTCTTTTAATAAGGCAGTTTTCCCTCCAAATTCACTCATTTGCTATTGTTGATGTGGTGAATGTAGAGAGGAGAGAAGGCCCTAAATCTTGCGGTGAGCGTAGCGGACAAACCGACCGTTGGAATCGAGATCTGTCAGTTGCTGGTAAGAGGCCTAACCTTACTCTTTCATTTTGATGGATTGAAAGTTCAGTTTAGGGCCCAAAATCCCAGAAACAGACCCTCCTTCTTCTCTATGGCCGAGTCGCACTTTTTGGGCCAAAAAGTGCGACCTGGGATGCAGGTTTCAGGGAAAAACCTGTGACCTGGTCAAGAACTGGGCAGAAAACTGCGACCTGGGAGATGAGGGGGTTTTGGTGCTGTTTTGTGGCTAAGAGTTGGGTTTTTGTGTTTGGTTATGGTATTCTCGATCTGTATGCTGACAAAGATGATGTTTTTGTGCAGTTATGGCAGATTTATGGGTTAACTGGAGAGAGAGAGACCTGGGTACATTACGGGCAAAGATCCAGGTAGATCAGGGTGTCCGTCGTGTGTTGGCCAGGTTTGGGGTTCTAAAGTTTTTGGAGAACCCGTTGATGAGAGTAGGAGAGCCCTTGTTGGATCGGATTATCAGTTATTGGGATCCAGAGCATGAGGTCTTTGTAGTGCAGGGGAAAATGATTGAACTGACAGTCCAGGATGTGTATTTCCTGACGGGTCTCCCACCACTGGGGATGGTGGGAAACATGCAGCCAGTATTACCGTGGGGGCGGCATATCATGGAGTTTGTGTAACGACATTGTCGACTGGGTCTCCAAGTTAAGGGGACTCGGATACCGATCGGGGATCTAGAGAGGCTAGAAACCCGTGCAGTGGCCACAGTTGTGCTGCGTATCCTGTGCAACCAGGCATTCCATCACATCACCAGGGGGAAGATGATGCTTGTAGAGAGCGTGTTGAGTGGGACCTACTATGGGTGGGCCCAAATGATGCTGGTGTCATTGAAACGACAGTTGTCGCTCTGCAAGTGACAAGTGAACCACGATTGCTCGTATGGGACTTTATTGTGCGCCTTCTTCTTTGAGAAGATCCTGACCTTGCGGCCTCATGTACAGCTCCCATATGGGGGCCCGAGAGAGCCCAGGATGCGTCGGTGGGGGCAGCTACTGTGCAGAGGAGGAGGAGGGGCGGTCGGGCGAGTGTTTCGACCTGAGTTCTTTGCCCATTGGGATCAGATGCCGTTATACATAGACGACTATCCCTATAGTGGGATGAGTTATTGTGGAGATCCGGACCTGCCACTTCCGCCTGGTCGAGTATGGGGCCCCGATGGTAAGTGACAGATTGCTATTCTTGTATGGTCATGTTTAAAGTTTTTGAATAGTAGATAGGGTACTGATTCGTGTACTGTTGGTATGCAGATATAGCTCCAGTAAAACCGGCCGGATATATGGGACGACCGGCAGCAGCTGGTGTTGCAGGTCCGAGTGGGTCGAGAGCAGCACAGAATGAGGATGAAGCCGCCCCTTTGGAGGACATCCGTTGTAGATGCAAAAGGTTGCTGACCGGAGTATCAGAGCGCGGGTGGCAGGACTTAGACGACCAGTACATAGAGCCATGTATTGGTCTACCCTCGGAATGGCAAGGGGTCATGCGGTGCATGGCGATGGCCGGTCAGGGGATACATGATCTACAGGCTATAGGGGCAGAGCCATTGGCTCGGGATCCGCCAGATAGTGATTAGGCGTGGGGCATGTGGTGCCCCCTAGTGTGTATGTAGGGGCAGGTGGTGCCCCCAGTTTTGAGTTTTTTGTAACATGCTATGGGCATGTCATATGTATCAGAGTAGATGGACTCTAAACACATGTTTTTTGAGACACATATTATGGATATGCATCATTGTTAATGATTATAAATTTTATTGTCTTGCATGAAATGCGTGTGATAAATGCCAATCTAGAACATGGTTTGCAATACTATCTACATAATGATTCTGTTCTCGAGGTACATGGTTGAAAGTTATGGTTTCAAATGCACATATCAAGAGTTTCACTTGTAAATAGCATCTAACTAGCACAGGGTTATGCACACGATAAACACCATTTAGTTGCATGACAAGAAGTAGGGAATCCAAACGAACATGCAGATGGAGGATGCGATGGAAGAGGGCATCGACTAAGAGACCACACACTACATCATATTCGGCCTGATTGTTGGTGGCAGAACCAATGCAGACCCCATTGGAGAGAACAAGGGCATGCAAGGGGGTGAAGATGGCCCAACCTGCTGAGGCTAGATTCCAGGAATAACGACTTGCACCATCAGCATAACCGATAAAGGGTGAGGACGGAGGGTCCTGCGGAATGGTGTGACAAGACAAAAAATGAGGGGAGGGGAGACAATGACGGCAGTGTGAGTAGACAGAAGACATCAAGCGGCAACTGCAAGAGGGAGTGCAATGAGCCGGATGAATATGACTCATATAAAAACTAGAGGGTGGTATATGAGGGCTATCGGAAGTATGGAGAGGACTCGGGCTGCGGAGGTCAACAGAGATACGGGTGGAGTGATCTCGAGTATGGGTAGAGAAAAGGTGGTCAGGCGAAACGACAGGGGAGGATGCAGGGGGCTGGGCTCCAAATGTCTCGCAGAGGATAGGTAAGAATGGTTGTGGTAGGCTCGACATCTTAACGTTGGGGGGAGGGAATGATGGGGGCGGGGGATCCTCGGGGGGCCGGCCGAACTGCACGAGTATGGGAGGCGGATTGATTGAAGGCTGACAACCTCATGTCTCGGACTAGACACTATGGTTGCCCCTATGCATCGGTGAGAGAAAATGAGAGTGGGAGTAATGGCCATGGACACCGCACAAAGCACAGGGTTTGTTGGTGCGGAGAGTCTTTGGGTTCTTGGTTACGGACGAAGAAGGAATGGAGGCTTCAGGGACCGTAGCTTCAGGGAACGCGACTTTAACCATGGGCTGAATACGGGGCAACTCGGGGCAAGCATGGATGGCATGACCGGCGACATCACATAAGGCACAAGGCTTTGCTGGCGAAGGAGGGGCCAGGTCGGTCGTGGTGGTCTTGTCTTTGGGTGCCCCCTTACGAGCTTTGCCTTTCTTCCCGGGAGCTGTCACGATAGGAGAGGGGTCTTGTAGAGGTGCTGGGGGCATAGGGGCAACGGAGGAAACGAGGGGGACCAGTTGAACCGGTGTCAAATCCATGTAGGGTTTGGGGTGACCAGGAGGGGTAGCTGCGGGAGGATCAAGGTACCAGACTGGTATGCCCAAGGTCAGGTTAGGGAGAGAGAGGGTGGCCATGATGGGGACAGAATATACTCCAGGAGGGGGAGCCAGAAAAGGGATCTACCCAGCAGGGAAATGACCAGGGGGGACGGCTCCGAGATGGTTAAGGCCTGGGGGAACCAATCCAGGAGGATAAAGAGGTTCAGGGATACTAGCTGTAGGGGGAGGGCCAGAAGGAGGAGGTCCAACTGGCTGAGATGAATGGATAGGAGCAGGTTGCGGAGGGCGAGGGGGAGGTTGCTGACTAGCCGAGGCAGGCCGCTTACGGGCAGCCTGAAACGATTGCATCATGCAAACATTCGATAAGCTGGGATCAGTGATGGGAGGAGGAGGGAGATTAGGAAAAGTTCCAAGCAGGGAGGAATCTTTGTAAACGCTAGGGGAGAAACTGGTCAAGGAATCGACGGTTTTCTTGTTGGCTACAGAAGAGATGGTCGTCTCAGGTGAGGTCTGAGATTTTGGCTCATGATATGTCAACTGGTCAATGGTGACTATCTTTCCATTATGGGGGAAAGAAATCTTGCGGAAAACCGCGGATGGGACAGCGGACATAGCATAGGTGTAGCTTCGCCCCAATACAATGTTGTAGTCTAGTGGGGCGTCGATGAATTCGACGTCAACGCAAACAGTCTTACCGGCGAGGGTGATAGGACAATTATGGAAAAGGCCAATGGGCTAGGAGGCGTGGCCGTCCCACGCTCGAAGGGTGATCATGGAAGGGGCCAGCTCATGGGATCCGAGTTGCTTCCAAACTGAAGCGGACATCACATAGGTGGATTCCCCCTCATCAATTATACACCGTGAAACGTTGGCGTTCTGGATTTTGACTGGGATTTGGAAGGCGACGGAAGCAGGAAGAGGGGGATGGTCTGATTGCATGGCATCGAAAAAAATCATTTGGACATCAGCAGGATCTACAGCGCCCACGGCAAATAGTAGAGCCTTCTTTTGGGAAGGGCACGACTGGAGGAGTTCCAGTGTGGAAATGGGAGCAGGAGATTGCGCCAAATCATCTACTATACTATACGAATGAGCAGCTCGACCGGAAGCAGCGTTTCGACGTAGGGGTCCCTTAGGAATCTTGGTATGAACCTCAACTTTGGGTTGAGGGATATGTAAGGGGCCACTAGATGTCGAAAGAGGCTCTATAGAACCTGAAGAAGGAGGCTCGGGGGCAGACTGAGCAGGAGGCTTGGGGTACTGGCGAGACCGAGTTTGAAGGTGAAGGTCGATGGTCGGGGAAGGATCGGAGTGCATCATAAGGATCTGGTAATCAGAGGAACCAGAAAGGGAAGGGGGAGTGGCGACCTGGCTGTTAGGCGGTTGGGTAGCCACGAATCCTTGCTGAGGGAAAGGATCAGTAAACATAGCCGGTTGGGTAGTGGCCACATTAGGAGGAGCATGAGGGGAGGCGTGTTGTCCGCGCAATGTGGCTTGAGACTCCCACATCTTCCGCATCTGGGGTAAGAGGGGACAATCGTGGGTGTAATGACCATAAACACCGCAACACGAACAAGGCTTATTTGTGCGAAGTGGCCTGTCCAGCTTGGGCTGAGTGCCCTGTTGCTGGTTGGCAGTGTTAGGGTCCACACCAGAATTGGGTCCATGGGTACCAGGGGTAGATTGGTTTTGATTGCCTCTCCGCCTTCTTTGAGAAGAAGGGGGATTAGTCGTGCCCTGCTGTGCAAATACTTGCCCTCGAGGGGGCTGTAAGTGTTGTTGTGGGTTTGGAGGAGGCAAGGGAGATGGAAGCACATATGCTGGAGGAGCTGGTGCACCAGGCTGCGGATAAAGGTAATGGTTAGATTGGGCAACATTGAGGTAAGCAGGAGGTTGGGCAAAAGGAGGAGGCATTCCGTATCCTGGATACATGCTACCGGGAGGGGGAAGAGTGTTAGAGGTGCTAGCCCCTCCCTGAGGGAGACCATAGCCCATAGGAGGTTGAGCGTACGGATGGGAAAGGGCTCCAATGATACCGTCGGCGGAATGAGATGCCCCCGGGGCATTAGCACCACCAGGCCTGGGGAGGTCAGGAAGAACGGTATAAACATAACCAGATTGAGCGTAGATCAGGTCATATTTCAAGGCTATTTGGAGGGCGGCTTCTTCAGTTTGAGGAAGGTGAGAGGCGACATATTTGTTGATAGGAGCTAAGAGGGTGTGAAGGAACCAGTCCATGTAAACCCGATCTTCGAAGGGGGGGGCTCGACATAAGCTCAGTCTTCATGTGCTTTCTGCCAGAACTGTGGTAGAAAGGCAGGCTGATTTGTGAATGAAGTCAAAGCTGAGTACTGGTATTGTATAGGAGAGGAAGTAGGAAATAAGATAAAAAACGGCAAGGTGCGCAAGGTGCAGTATGGGAAGAGGTGACTTGGTCAACATACCATTTAGAAGCTTCGCCGGTAAGCGTGCGTTGGAACAAACGAAGACAGATGGAGTCATCAGTAATGGAATTGGAGGAACACCACATGTGGAAAGATCGGACATGATTGGTTGGATCTTCTCCATCAAGGCCTTCGAACTTAGGGATGTCGGAGGGGAGCATGGTTGGCATAGTAGGCCAACCAACATCGTGGCGGATAGGGTCATTAATCAACTGATTGAAATTGGGGAGGCTGAGGCCTGCAATGTACGGCAGCAAGGGTATGGCCGAGGTAGTTCCTATGGCAGTTCCGCTAGTAGTGACTCCGGCATTAAGGCTTGGAGCACCACTAATGTTAGGCCATGGACCAGACATGGTGAAGGTGACAGGGGGAGAACCAGGAGGGGAAGGAGAACCCAATGAATCAGAAGAAGAGTCGGAGTTCGGACTCGGAGGGGGACTGGCTCGACGACGGCGGGACAGAGCAGTTCAATTGACCGGAAACTGAGGATGAAGGCCAAGAAGTCTCCGGGAAAGGCGCCTTGGGGGCGCAATGATGACGAGAAGAAGGAAACCGACAAGGGAAAAAAGGGACAGAATCAAGTTAGGTCAAGGGCAGAAAAGGTGCAGTGACAATTGATTTTAGAGTCTTTGCCAGGCGGTGTTAACCAGGCGCTTCTTCACTTAGGGTCAGTGTGTGGCGTGTGTTAATTTTAATTTTTAAACCCTTTCCGTTTTGAGAGCAAGAAAAAAGTGTGCTACATAACTGAAAATAAATCTACAGAGAACAGTATATAATGCTGAAATAATAGAATATTAACAGCTACTTGTGCATCTATCTAACCCAAGAAGGTGGGTCTCTCAAAAATAATCGAAAAAAGGGGAAAAATCTAGGCAAAACACACGGAAAAGAGGCCAATAGATCTAAGGTCAAAAGGGACAGGGATCTAAAGGATAAAGCTGCTGAGAAGAGGTGCAGATCACAGCCAAGAGACAGAGGCAAGGTGGCTAGAAAAAGGGAGGAAATCAGCAAAAAGCGGAAAGGACAGGGAGGAGGTCCTAAAGGGAGGTCCAAACAAAATGACAAGAGGTGATTTGAAAGGAAGAAAGGCTGATTTAAAGGGATCTGAAGAGGAGGTTTCAGATCTGAAAAAGGGAAGGCTGAAACTATGAAAAACAGACGGCTGAAACAGCTAAAACTCTTCCACAAAAGGTGGAGGGTACTAAATCCCTAAGGGGCTAGGTTCCCACTTAGATGAGTAAAAACAGATTAGAACTAGGTCAAAGTGGGCGGAGACAGAGGCTGGAAAACCCTGACAGAAGCTTCAGCAAAACCCAGAAAAATTGCAGAAAAATCACTGAAAAATTGGCAGGTCGCAGGTTCTGACCTGTTTTCAGTGCAGGTCGCAGAAAATAGGCTGAAAAGTGCGACCTGGAGGTCCAGGTCGCAGGTTATGGGCCAAAAAGTGCGACCCCCCATTCCGGTTGTCTCGGCGGCAGATTTTCAGAAAAGTTGTCGTCTCAGTTGCGGCTGGTGTCGCTTACCTGCGCAATAGGGCCAGAAACACACGGAAGTTAGAAATTTTAATGTTTTAGGGTTTTATGTGAGAAAAAAAAACATAAAAATAGGAAAAATAAACAGCTGAAAAGAAACCCTAGGGTCTGAAGTAGCTGGATATGTAGGAATATGAAAAACGACAGCGGTCGTAATTTAAAACTCGTGTGGAGTCGCCATTTGTTAGTATGAATCCTTTGTCGAAGTGTACGAAAAAGGACCACTTTAGCTACGCATAACTAATAGCCCTAACAACAAAAGTGGCTGCCAATATCTTCAGATCCGCGGTTAGTTAGAAAAGAAAAGAGCTGCAAAACACCAGATCTATGCATGAAAAGACATTAAGCAGTAAAAACAAGGGTTTGCTCCATATACCAATAGACAAGACAAGAACAATTTTTGAAAGAATTTTTATATTAATCGAGCACCTGGGAGGAAAACAAGAAGGCGTATCCAATTCTCCTTAGTGGGATGGGTTCTTGGAAGTCCTCAGCACTTCAGATCTAAGATTTCTCTCTCTTGTTGGTATAGAAAACCCAATGCAAAGAATAGAGCTCCATGGGAGCTCACACAACAAATGATGGAAAAATGGGACCAAGTGTATAGATCCAGAGTGATCTAATAGGCAACAAAAGGTGAAGAATGGTAGGAAAAACCCTCCTATTTATAACAAAATATTGGGTCATTCTAGATCTTGGTGCATGGGTTAACCAGATCTAGATCCACTTTTTATGGAATATTTTATTATATTTGTTGGAGGAAAAAGGTATTTGACTTGGGTCAAATCCCTTGATTTGTCAAAAATAAATAAATAAATGATTTATTTATCTTTTTAAGGAAGCGGTTAGAAGATAATCAAATAAATAATGATTTATTTAGTTATTTGTGGGTGATTTGGTCATATTTAACAAGGAATATTATCTAAATAAGATTAAATAATTATTCCTAGAAAATAATAAGATAAATAAAGGTTTATCTAATTAATTTCTTTATTTTTGGGTTAAACATGACTAGGAATAATAATTAAATTATGGTTTAATTAATTATTCCATGAGGAAAATCAAACAAATATAGGTTTGTTTAATATTTCCTTTTGGGGTTTCCTGTTTTGACCATAAACAACCTAATAAATGTGGTTTATTAAGTTATTTTACATAGTGAGAGTAATTTTACTTAGGGTAAAATTGGTCTTACATGGTGTACTTGGGTCCATCTAATGATAATAGGTTAGATGACCAAAATATGGTGTAACAAATTTATCCTTCAAAGGTGCCTCCAAGACTGAAGAAAATTGAGGAAAGTGGTAAGTGACTTTCCTCTTTGATTCCTCAAATCAAATTTGCAAAAACTTCTTGTTTTTAGTGGTGAAAGTAAAAACCCTAGGAGGGTGAAACCCTAGGTAAAAATCAAAGAGAATGATTTCACTCCTGAAACTAAATTTGATAGAAGAAAGTATAGGGGGAAATTAAGGCTGTTACTATATTTGTGATTAAACTCTTGAAGCTGCAAAAATCACTCAAAACCTCAAAATTCATCTCCTAGCTAAAATTGAACTCAATTCCATTCCTCACTTGATTCTTCCACTAAAAATCCTCAAAATTCCAAATTAGTGTCCCCCATCACCATCTCAGAGATGGAAAACAACAGAGGTAGTCAAGGCAATCAAAGACCTTCAAAATCAAAGCACAAGGGAGGGAAAATTAAGAGGTTGGAACCCCAGAATACAGTGGCTATCACATCCTCTCCTAGGATATTGTCATGCTTCCAAAACACAAGGTGTTTTCAGTTCTGTGAGAGGGTCAAGCAGGTGAAGAGAAATCCTAAGCTTACAAGGCTCCTCATACTTAATTTGCAAAATAAACATTCAGACCTTGCAGGGATAAAATTTGAGATTTCAGCAATGTCCATATCTGAGGCCACCGGTATCCCTTCAGTGGCTGAGAAATGGTTCAAGAATGGTAAGCTAGAAAGAGATTTGTTTTTGCCATTTCTCAAAAGGAGGTATAGATAGGGCAATATCATTATTTTTCCTTTCTCACATCTCAAACATAGGTATGCACATTTGATGTTGGCTATCATGAGGTACTTCACCCGTGAGGGGAGATACTCCAGGGTCTATACCTATCATCTTAGACTCCTTATGCATTTTACAGGGGTTAAGGCACTTGACCTACCCTACTATCTCTACAGGAGTATTATGAAAATGTGTTCTATTGTTCAAAGGAGGATTTTTCGCAACAAATGTCTAGCTTGTTCCACCATTCCTTGATCAATATGGTGGTTGAACATCAGCTAGAACAACATGGTGTACCTTGGGATGCTTTCATAACCAATGAGTTCTTTTCAAACCCATAGCATCCTCATCAAACAAATCTACCTTCCTCATCTGCACAAGTACACTCACCACAGGCACACATCCCTTCCTTTCCTTCTCTTAATGCATCAAGTGAAGCAGGAAGTGGACATCAAGAATCACACGGAGATCAGGGTGAGGGAGAAGAAGTCAGTGAGGAAAACATAGAAATAAATGAGGAAAAGGCAGAGGATATGGGAAGTGATGGGGAAAACAGTGATAAAACACAAGGCAGTGAGCATGATGAACAAACAAATCAGCAGCAGGATGAAGAAGACAGTCAGCATAATGCATAAGGCAGCCAAGGAAATTTTCATGACTGTCTTGATAGCTGTCAATACTATCATGACACTAATCAGTTTTTAGATGATCAAGAAAATCAAAGTGATAATGCAGAAAATGAACAAGTAGAAAACCTTAGTAAAGAACAAAGCCAAGATGAGGGTCAAAGCAATGATGAAAACATGGTCAAAACTACCATCATCACCCCTCACATATGCACATACTACAGAGGACAAAGAGATGTGTTTGCTGCCTCAAAAAGGCAAAGGGCTATCTCTCCTCAAGCTATCAAAATAGTAGGGCAAGCAAAAGGTGGGAAATATTGAGCAGCAAGGAAAGGTAAGGAGGAGTAAGAGACTGAAGAAAACTACTCAAGGGCCTGAATTCATTAACTTAGACAGTGATGAGCAGGATGAGGAGATGACCACTAAAATTTTTCTCCTAGAGAAAGATGCACAAATCAAAGAGTGGGAGGAGGATTTTGAAAGAGCACGGCTCATCATTCAGTACTATAAGAATGAGAATAAGTACTTCAAGAAGATCAAGGGAGGCCTTGCTCTCCAAAAGAAGATGACTAAGCACTACGCAAAGAAGAACAAGCTTGCATGTGCCAAAATCAAAGAAGACCTCCTTGAAATAAAAAAACTAAAAAGAACAAATGAGCATGATCTCCTTTGAATTTTTTTTGAGGCCTCTCAACAATTATCTAAAAAAATCTAAGGAGGGTCTCCAACAATTTTGAAGGAATTTGGAGAATATTTTGTTTTTTGTGAAATTTTTGGCCTACTTTGCGCAGTGCCACTGGCGCTATGCAAAAATTTTGGTCATCCTCTCGAGGAAAAATTGACATTTTTTTATTTTTCATGACCTACACATCATCTACACAGAATTTCAGAGGATTTGGAGCTGTTTTGACCCCTCAAAAGGTCAAAAAACACCTTTCTTCCCCTGTTTTAGGCCTGGTGCTGCACAAATGACAGTCTGAGGGCTTTTGCATTTTATACTAGGTTACAGGAGCTGGATCAGAAAACCACAAGAATTTTTGGAAATTAGACTCTTCATTCTTTCCAACAAACCATCACGGGGCCAAATATGACATCGGGAAGTGGTCCAAAACTTGGTTACAAAACAACCTATTTTATGCAAAAGTGGCGCAATGCAAATGGACTGTCTTTTGCCAAAAGGTCAACAAAACACACAAATGAATGGCAAAATGGTTTTTTAATATTTTCTTGGGAAAATCACTCTAGATTTTATTGAGAAGTTATATTATGTTATTTTTCATTTATTAGCTTAGATATTATATGTCTTAGGCCTTGCATGGTCATTAAGCACATAAATGACATTTATGACAGAATTAGGGTTTCTGGAAGCCTCTTATGGTTTCCACCTCCTCACTTTATCCATAAATAGAGCATGCGGCTCTTATGTATTGGGTTGGATTTTGATGACTTATTCTAAAGTAATACATAGTCTCTTGGAGTTTTGAAAAGAATGTGATGTCTTGGAGCTCATGCATGCCCTGATTTGTTTGTCGATGGAGGAGAACTGTTTGCAGGATCCATAAGCCTGGTTGATGGTGATGTGTTTCTATTTTTTTCAAGTTTTATAGTTTTTCATTATGTTTCCATCATTCTCTGTTGTAGTAAGACAAAGAATTTAGACTAAGAAATGTTTTCTGATGGCACCTTAGGTCTGTTTGTTCTTCATTGCCTTAATGTTTTCTTCTGCTAGGATATGTTAGAGAATCCATATTTTTCTCTCTAAGGATCTCCTGAGCTTGTATATTTCTTGAATGGTTTAGATCAGTTGGTATTGAGCATGATTTATGGCTAGCCCTGCATATTTTTTGCCACTAAAAACTTTGTTCTTGGAGTCATCTCTTTAAAGAACCATTACCTAGGTTTGTCAAAGAAGTTTGTTTCAATCATGCTCTTTGCATTTTCTTAGCTAATTGTTTCAAAGAACCTTCATAGCTATAATCTTAGATGTTTAGAGTTTCTCTCCTTCTATGATTATCGTTATTTTTGCATCTTTAATTTTTTCTATTCTTGATAATGAAATCCATGAAAGTTGAATAAGTTTCTTGCCTTTATGTATTTCATTTTAAAGTTTGTCTTGGATAATTATCTTCTTTATGTCTAAATCAAAGAGTTTAGGATTTCCTCTGCCTTTGATTTCTTATCTATGCTTATGATTATTCTAACTCCCTTAGTTTAAGTATATGATAAGAAAATTCTTTACAACTTTTTGTCAAACTTTGTTTCTCAAAATTAATGTCCATCTCATGATCCTTCAAACCTCAAAGATCCACCAACCAAGCTATATTTTCCCTAAAATACTGCCTACTCCATTTATGAACCTATCATGAGCTTGTTAGACTCAATTTCCCAATGACTTTAAGTTTCCCTTGTTTCTATCTAGTCTATCTAAGCATCATACCCAACCAAAAAACAATCAACAAACCCAATATTTCATAGCTAGCCTAAAAGTCAACCTTAATCAGCAAACAAGTTCACATCTTTGCACCTAATAGAGAGATTCCTCTCTGAATACAGGAAGGCTAGGTCCTTGGATTCCAAAGCTTGGTTTGATGTTACCCTTGTCCATTTTTATCTCAATCAATCTAGCAAATTACGGGGATCTAACACCCTTCACTCAAACTAGCATACACGTCTTGAAAATCAATGTCATGTGCTTATTGTTCTATGTAACTCTCATGTACAACATAATAATTTTTGAGTAAAGTAGATGCACTAATGATTGGTCTCAAAATCATATCAGAAAATTTATAGAAAATACCTTTCTTGTACCTTATAACCAAGTGAAACTGTTGAAGAAATCCCATCCACCTGAAATGTCTTGATTGCTGCAATTTAGTTTGTGACTGAAAGTACTGTAATGGTTGGTGATCGGTGTGTACAATAGTCTCTTCACCCATCAAGTAGTGTTTCCACTTCTTGACACTTTGTAACAATGCATATAATTCTTTTTCATATGTAGGATAATTAGTCACAACACCATTAAATGTTTCAGAATGAAAAGTGATAGGCTTGCCATGTTGCAAAAGTACTGCGCTCATGGCATAATCACTAGCATCAGTTTGAATGTCAAATGGTTGTCTCAAATTTTGTAATGCAAGGACTGGAGCTAAACTAATATTTTCTTTTAAAGCTTCGAAAGCCTGTTGTTGTTTTCCTCCCCATTGGAATCCTTTCTTCACACTTCTCACTGCATGCATAGGAGCTGTGATGGAAGGAAATTTAGTAATAAAATTCATCCAATATTGAGTTGCACCTAAGAAACTTCTTACCTTGGTTACTGTTTTGGTTGTGGGCCAATTCACAATAGCTTCCACTTTATAAGGATCAATCCTCAATTCTCCTCCTCCTACAATATGTCCCAAATAGATCAAAGAAGTCTTTCCAAACTCACATTTCGACTTCTTAAGAAACGATTTCTCTTTCTTCAAAACATCAAGCACTCTATTCACATGCAAGACATGGTCTTCTCTTGTTTTGCTAAAAATTAAAATGTCATCTAAGTAGACAATAACAAATTAATCAAGGAATGGATGCAAAAAACTATCCCTAACATGCATGAAAGTTGTCGGTGCATTACACAAACCAAAAGGCATAACTAGCCACTTAAAGAGTCCTTGTTTGGTTTTGAATGCAGTTTTCCATATATCACTTTCTGCAACTCTTACTTGAGGATATCCACTTCAAAAATCTAACTTAGTGAAAAAAATTTCTTCTTTCATCCGATCAAGCAAATCATCTATTCTTGGCAGTGGGTAACGATTTTTTTACTGTAATTTTGTTCAAAGCTCGAAAATCTACACACATGCACTAAGACCCATATTTCTTTGGTATCAAGACTATGGGTGAACCGCATGGCAAGGTGCTTGGACTTATGATTCCTTTGTCCAACTTCTCTTTTATTTTCCTCTTTATTTCAGCATTCTCCATTATCGACGTGTGATACATACTGATGTTTGGAAGAGGACAATCTTGTTGCAACTGAATCTCATGTTGAATCTCTCTTTTTGGAGGCAATCTTGTTGGATCCTGAAACATCTCATGATGTGCATTAACTACATCATATAAATATTATTTCAACATAGGATCACATCCCTCAAATGATTCATGATTAATATCAGCTTTAGGCTTAATCATAAGAAGAACAAAATTCTTACTTGAATTTACCAGCCTCTTTACTTGTCTAGCATTTACCATAGAAATGTTTGTCTTCTTGCGATGTGCTCTAATAATGAACTCCTTGAAATATTTGAATAAATGATACTTTTTCTCATGGATATAGAAGATCACTTTCCTTTCATACAATTAAATACTCCCTAATACAATACTGGCAATGTCAATCAGAACCACATCTAATTCAACTGTGTCAACAAAATTTGCAGTTGTTGCAAACCACAATATACATTTCTTTGAAACCTATAGATTTGCATTCTTAAAAATCCAACCTAATATATATGGTTTTGGATGTGGTATGGTCTCAAAGTTAAGTTTCTTGACCAAATATTCAAAGATTATGTTTTCTTGTGACCCACTATCAAACACTGTGTCAATCTTGATATGTTTGGATATGACCCTCACATCAAACAATTATATTCTTTCTTCTTCATTTGGAGTGTTTATATGAAAGTTTGATGTATTTGTACTGGGTTTAGTTTCAATTTATTTTCCCTTCATGCTTTTCAATCCCATGGTTGTAATCTTAGATTCATCACCTGAATCATATCCTAAATCATGTTGAGCTATAGTAGCATTTTTATGTTTCCCTTTGTTATTGGGTTTCTTTTGCCTCATTTCAGGATGTAATTTCCAACAATGAGTTTCATCATGGCCTTCTTTTGAACAATGTTTACAAACCACTTTTTCTCCCTCTTTCTTAACATATGCATTATTTTTGTTTTTACCTTTTGATGTATTTTCTTTGGCTTTACCCTTAAAATGTTTCTTTCTAACCTCTTCAGAAATGTTCTTCCCTCTAGCTTATAAATGTGTGGCATGAACACATACTTCATCTATACTGGTGGGGTTAAACATGAGAATAGTATGTTTTAGGTAGATATGTAAGCCTCATATGTACTTGAGAAAAGTATCTTGGCTCTGCAAATCTACCCCTAATAAGAGAGCTATTCTCCTAAATCCTTGGGTGTATTCTTGCACATTTTGTCCCTTTAATTGCCTAAAGTTCTGCCAGTTCATGATGGCTTTCTACATATGAGCTAATCGATAAAACTATTGTTTTATAGCAGTAATGAAATCTGACCATGATAGAATAATATTACCATGTTTCTTGATCTCCTCCTTTGTCTTGGTTTCCCACCAAACAAGTGCTGCACCTTCCATTCTAAATGAAGCTAATTTAATTTTGGTATCATCATCTTGAAGGTTATGGATTCTCAGATAAACCTCCAATTGCCTAATCCAATTATCAATATTTTCTACATTTACTTCACCATTAAACATAGGCAATTCAAACTTAACATCAAGTTTTAAAAATTGACTTTTACCAGTGTTCTTTGACTTGTGTCGCTAATGTATTGAAGAATAAGTAGAGGATGATGATGATGAGGGTGAGGATGATGGCTCTCCATTGCCTCCATTTCCTACATTTCCCTTCTTTGACTTATCTTCATCATGGTAACCCCCTGAAGATCCTTGTCCTTCCTTGTGAAGTTTAGATCCTTCTCCTTCTAATCTCTCATTCCTTTCTTCATAAAGGATTCTAACCATCTCAGTCATGTCAAGGAATGCTTTCCTAAACACTCTTTCTTCCTCCATGGGATCATTTTCTTCATGGATTTCTCCTTCCTCATAAGGCATGCTTAATGGAGTTTATACTTCCTTAGGAGGTGAACTAGGTGGTGGAGATTGTGGAAATATTGCTCTCCTTTGCTATGTCTCTTCTTGAGACCCTTCTGCTTCCACCAATTCGCCTTCTCCTCTCTTAAGCTTTAGCCTTGTAAGCATCTAAACTTGAAAACTTGATCTAAAATGACTATCCTAGTTATTTTGTGCTAAGTTTATTTTCAGTTTATAAACATGTGCATATTTGTCTCATTAGTTTTCTTAAGGATTGAGGTGTTTGACCATAAATTAGAGATGTTTTTTAATGAATTAGAAGCATAAAACAAGCTTAAATAACATTGAACAGTAGCATAAAACAAATAAATAAGTCACCGCATGAAATTTACACAGTAGGCATGATGAAGCAGTTCACTCTTCCTGGGCTACATCTACTGGTCCAACTCCAAATGGCATGTCCACCTTTCATTATGCTCAAATTTTTTTAAATACATGTAGTTACAATGCTCTAATGGCTATTTTTTTTGCACCAATGGCTCCAGAGTGCTCCAATGAGTAAAAAATGACTCTTCATTCACTCAGAATGGGAAAAAATTGAGTCTCCTACTCTTTTTCCTAGTTACACCTAGAAAAACTCCACTAAAAGTGGAGAACTCCACTTAACTGGAGTTAAATAAGTAATTACCACCACAAATAGTGTGCCCACAAATCTTGACCACTGAATAAACCATGGCAATTAAATTTTTCGGTTGGGGTGGCCACATGCCAACTCCAAACCCACAGCTAACACAACAGTTGGGTGAAACCCGCGTTGGAAATTGTAGTTAGCAGCTTAAACTATGGGTTGTTGTTAGGTTTATGGTTGACGGTTAGTGGACTGCACGGAGGAGTTGACAAAAAAAATTTCCATGTGACAACACATAACTATGGGCGGTTTGTTACATTAACGGTTGCAATATTTTATATGTGACCACCATTGCAGGGACCGCTGGTGAGTTGGGACCCTCGGCAGTCCCCAACCCCCAACATGATTTGCAATAAACTTTAACATAAACCCGATGACCATTGTAGTTAAGAAAAAAATGTAGCTCAGATGGTAAAGACCTGTGCATGCCCATGGGAGGTTCGGGGGTAGATTGCTGCGACGTCCAACCAAAATTTTATAATCTGGTTCCAGGGCTACGTGGTGGCCTTAGGGCTACCAATGTGGCACCTCCTGATTCACCCTCTAGAAAAACTTACAAAATCATTTGACGAATAGGATTCAAACACTTATCAACCTATAATTAATTCTGAGGAATGAATATGCCTTGGAATATTTTGTTTTTGCTGACTGTGCATCCTAGTCAAACTTGGTAAACTGTCGCAAAATTTACTTGTTTGGCATTTCGATCAGAACGTGATATCTCCCTCATACGACATCAATTTTTAGAACTGTTCACAGTGTCAGAATCAAGAAGAAGATATCGACGCAACCATCCTTGTTTCAACCCAATCCTGCAACTTTGAATTTTGAGAAAAAATTATGAACTCTTGATCATTTGAGGAGCTTGATATTGAAACTGATGAATATCTATAATTTTGGATACCCAAGATTTTATCTTTGATCTTTCATTAGCCCTCTGAATTTTATTTCCAATGGCATGGGTCTAACTAGATTTGTATTTTTCAAGACAAAGTTATGCCCAATCTCCCACAATGACCTAATTATGGACTAGTTCAATATAGTGAACTTGTACGATGTTCTGCTTGTCACTGTTTCCTCCTTCAGCTCTAACATCGATATAAAGGAAACTAAGGCCTGTTTGATTTCGACCACTTCTTACGGAATTCCAATCCAATGCTCAGAGAGAGAGAGTTATGATGATTTTCCCAAGGTCACCTCTTTGATATGAAATTAGGGAGTTTGCAAAAACCCTAACTTCCATGGACCATATCTTCGAAAATATTGTGAACCAAGATCTGAAATTTTTACACAAAGTTCCTCAGTATTTCTTCACAAATGGGTTTTTTTTATCTTCTGAACCTTCGTATAAAAAACCTTATAGAGAAAATTCCATGATGACCTTTTTGAAGTAGCGAAATGCTTGAATCCAAAGCTCTAATACCAAATCTTATGAAACAGCTCAGAAAATAGAATAAAAGAGAGATTAACGACTTATAAATCAGCCTCTTCAAGGGGTAAACCTCCTTTACATTACATAAATGAAAAATTATTTGATGATACAAATTAAAAAACCTCCTTTCTATATATAGGATTCCATGGGGTCACAATATAATCCTAGCTGACCTAACAACAATAATGTAAGGGCACAACAATAACAATAGTGGGCTTTTATGGGGCACAATAATAACAATATGGGGACTACAAGGGTACAACAATAACAATATGGGGGCTACAATAACAACAATAAGGGACTATACTAGTAATATAGGGACCTAACAGAGAAACCAAAAGATCTAGAGGAGGGGGAGCGGATCTTCCATTCCCAGATGTGGGTAAAGAGTTCCCCACTGCAGTTCATTGTCAATAGTGGGAGAAAAAAGAACCTCATTTCAGCAGAGGTCATGAAGTGTTTGGTCATACCAATCAGATCACACCCACAACCATACACCATCGGGTGACTTCTCCAAGGACGAGATCTCAGCACGAGCCAGCAGTGCCCCCTTCCCTACAACATCAAGCCCTCCATGAATGATGCATTATGTGACATTTCTCCTCGTGATGTTTGTGATGTATTATTACGCCAACCATACTTGTGGAAGAGACATGTTGTGTATGAGTCCAAGCCTCGTGTTGTTATTGTTACTTTGCATAATAAGTTGTACATGATACTAGAGGAAGCACTGCCTACTACCGTCTCTACCACAAAACAATGTAGTAAGCTCATTTCGAAAACTAGGAAATTTGCTTTCCTGATGATCTGCCCTAAGGGCAAGAAGAATTTTGTGGCCTTGACCTCCATATAGGGCTCCTGTGCATGACAAAAATATATGGACAAATTCATGGAGGAGTACGAGGACATCTTCACCTCACCCATAGGGGTGCCTCTACACTTTCAGGTCAAGAGCTCCATCGATCTGACCCCAGGTGCGTTGCTTCCCAATGGACCAATCTATTAGAACTTTTTTCTGGAGAACGATGAAATCAAGAGGCAGATTCAAGAGCTGCTACAGAAATGTCACATCCGACCGAGTTCATTGCCCTGTGGGAACTCGATCATGTTGGTGTAGAATAAGGATGGGACTTCGAGATTTTGTATTGACTATCAGGTGTTGAACAAGATCATTGTCCGGAATAGGTACCCAGTCCCATGAATTGATGACCTTCTAAACCAACTTAAAAGGGAAAAATATTTTAGCAAGATCGAATTGAAGTAAGGGTATCACCAGGTACCAATCTAACCCTCTGATATGTGGAAGACTACCTTTAAAGCCAAGGAGGGCCTTTTTGAATGGCTGGTCATGCCTTTTGGGTTGACGAATGCTCCTGCAACCTTCATGAGGCTAATGGAATACATCTTGCGGCCATTCACTAATGCATTTATGGTGGTGTAATCGGATTATATCCTCATCTTCAGCCATACTTGAGAAGAACACCTCCACCACCCAGGTTGAGTATTTGGGATACATTATTGATGAGCGGGGGGTGCATGTGGACCCAACCAAGATCCAAGTCATTTAGGATTGGCCAGGCCCAACCACTCTAAGAGAGCTCCATAGCTTTCTGGGTATTTCCAATTTCTACCGTAGTTTCATGCTGGGATTCTCTCATATCACTTGGTCATTAAGTCAAGTCACCAAGGGAGGAGCGAAAGAAAAATTATTTTGGTCTAAATCTCAATAGAAGGCATTCACAGAGTTGAAAAATCGCCTCTAATCTACACCAATGCTCACATTATGAGACTTTCAACAACCATTTGAGATCGAGACTCATGCCTCTGACTATGTTATTGGGGCAGTTCTTACTCAACAAGGGCATCCAGTGGCATATCACAGTGAGACAGTTTCCGACATAGTCTGGAAGTATTCAACTTATGAAAAAGAGATGTATTCCATTATGCAGGCTTGCCAACAATGAAAGAATTACATTTTGGGGAAGGAAATGGTCATCAACATAGACCACTGACCCCTGTAGCTCATACAAACATAAGGGAAGTTGCAGAATGATCGCCATCATAAGTGGTCCACATACATACAATAGTCTCATTTGAACATCAAGTACAAGAAGGGAAACACCAATAATGTTGCAGACTACGTTAGCTAACCATCGTGCTCAACTCTTATGTGCATGAGACTTCCGATTGGCCACTTCTGTATAAAAGCGATCCAGAATTCAGCCACACATACAAGATTCTCTTGGAGGGTAAGCACATTCCAAATTTTCACTTCCAAGATGCACTGCTATGTCACCTGGGACACCTTTGTGTTCCTTCAAGCGAGCGTGCCAATATGGTTTGAAAATCGCACTACATTTGGGTCATTGGGCATTTCGGGGTTGAGAAAAAAGTGGCAGTACTACATAAGTATTTTTGTTGGTCGAACCTTTGATGGGATTTTGGTAAGTACGTCAGATCCTGCACTACCTATGCCATTTCCAAACCAACCATCAAGAAGCAAGGCCTCTATACTCCGTTTCCTACCCCTAGTCAACCTTGGGAATCCATCTCCATGGATTACATGTTTGTCCTTCCTTCTCCTAAGCATGGCAATGACTGTGTTTTTTTGGTCATTGACAGATTCTTGAAGATGGCCATTATGGAGGCCTACAATAATAATATCACAACATAATCCACTACTAAAATATTCTTTGAATGAGTGTAGGTACACTTTTGGATCCCACTGTCTATCATCTCAAATTGGAACAAGCTCACCAAGTCCATATCTTTCCATCCCTAAACTGATGGACAGACAGAGGTCATCAACAAGATGATCAAACACATTTTTCACATATACAACTCAAAGCATCCACGCACATGGGATGAGACCCTCCCCTATGTACAACATAACTATAACCATCCTCTCCATAGCTCAACCGGCCACAACCCCTTTCAGGTGGGCTTGGGATTCTAGCCACTATGTCCCAATGACGTAGACATGCCATTTGCAGCTACCTAGGCCGATTCGGCTCATGTCCAGTCTAAATCTGACAAGGAGAAAAACTTCATTGAGCGCATTGAGAACATTCACTAACAGTTTCATGACATATTGGACAGAGTCAATGCTAAATATAAGCAGCGACATGATCAAATTCAGGTGCCACACAACTTCTTCGTGGATGAAAAAGCGTGGATACATTTATAGAAGGAGTTCCTCATTGGACCCCACGGCAAGCTTTGCCCGCTTCGATATGGGCCATAAACCATCGCCAAGGCTTAGGGGACAATTCCTTCAAGCTCTGTACTCCACCATTCCTTTGTTTGCACCCAGTGTTCAATGTGGACTACCTTCGGCCCTACTTTCCACCTCTAATAGACACATCTGACATGGTATAACAACTCACACCAAAAGATTTAAACCCAGACTGCATGGAACAAGCCAAAACTGATCGAATCATGAACACATAGATCAATAATGTCCACTAGCATAGGATCCAACTATATCGAGTTGTGAAAGCGAGCCAACTCCTCCACCAGGGCAACTGGTTCACTAGGGACCAGTTTCAACAAAAATTTCCTCCCCACATGGAGACTCTACACACAATGGGTACCATTGCTTCCTAAGTGGGGAGGAATGATCCATGTGAATATTGGTGGCCACCCACCTATTCCACCTAGACCTCTAGTTAGTTTCCCTAGTTTCCTTTTTTATAACAGCATTTATTACTTTTAGTATTTTTTTGGGTATGCTTGGTGTTGCGGATTCGCCATCCTGGGCTTCCATGATGCCTGCTAGCCCTTTCTTTACAAACTCTCTGGAAATCTCTTTGAAACTTATCTCATACATAAAGCAACACTCTTGTCACACACTTGGTCGCAAATTCTCAAATTTAATTCTCCAGATAGCAAAGTGTAAAAAATGTGGAGAGGGACATATCTTTTATAGAGGATTTAAATTTTGAACCTCATGATAGCCTAGATAATGTTCATTTAATACAGATATGGTGGCAGATCTGACCAAGTGTTCTTCATAAATGTGTTTTTAGCACACCTCTTAACAGAAAATTTCTTTTAACAAAGAT
The DNA here is from genome assembly GCA_034641835.2 of Pinus albicaulis. NCBI lineage: Eukaryota > Viridiplantae > Streptophyta > Pinopsida > Pinales > Pinaceae > Pinus > Pinus albicaulis. Next base: position 89,917,855 of record CM076579.1, read on the forward strand.
TTTTCCCTCCCACTGTCATATTTCTAGTGAAATTTTCCAATTTCCTGCAGATTGCATAGTGATCTTCCCTCTGTCACGGTTCTTTTGGACTTCTACATACTCCTAAATAGCACACAGTAATCCTCCTTTGGCAAAGTCCCCTTCTGCAAAGTATTTTATAATCAAGTTCTCACTTTCAAGTTTAGGTGGCACTAAGAATATTCTCCTTTCATCTTTCAACCCGAAGCTCCAGGGACAGGTTTGTCCCTATACACCTTCAATTATCTACCATTCACTCATCATGGAATCATTTGACCATTTAACTTCACGAGCTGAACTGCACCACCATCAGAGATGTGCTTGATGATCTACGGTCCTAACCAATGTGTTTTAAATTTTCCTAGGAACTTCGTGAGTTTTCTATCATACAAAAGTACAATATCTCCTTCCCGGAATGTATTATTCTTGATGTGCCTATCATGCAAGGCTTTATCCCTTTATTTTTTCACTTGTTCATGAAAACCTGCTATAAACATGTCTTCTTCCAGAGCAAGAAATTGTGCCATCCTTCCTTCCATTATATCGGAGTCTTCGATGCCTATGAAGGTTGCGATTCTCAAACTTGGCACAATGTACTCCATAATCATGATTGTTTCTTTCCCATATACCAACCTAAAAGGTGTCTGGTCTGTCAGTTTCTTGCACATTGTCCTATATGCCCACAACACCGTTGGAATCCTTAGATCCCAGTCATTTATGTTCACATTTCACACTTTTGTGAATGCATTATTTAGAATCTTATTGAAGCTTTGACTATCCCATTTACTTGAGGATGATATGGGATAATTTTATAATGGTATACCTGGTATTCTTCAGTTAGTGCCTCAATAATATTATGCAAGAAATGTGAACCTCGGGCACTCATTAATATCTTTGGACACACAAATCTAATCAAATGATATTCAAAGAAGATATTTTTGGTGGTGTCTACGCTGCAATCCTTAACTGGTTGTGCCTCGACCCACCTTGTCAAATAATAAGTTGCAGTGATTATATATCTTGCATTGGTCTTCCTTCCTGGTGGGTTAATAGGTCCAACAAATTCAATATCCCATTTGTCAAATGCTTGTAGTGTCACTTGTGGATTTAATGGCATTTCGTCACTTCTGGATGGCTTTTCTATTCTTTGGCATACATCACATGCTCGACAAAACACTTTTACATCCTTATGTATTGTGGGACACCATAACCCACCTCTCAAGAACCATTTGTTGGATCCGTCAGGCTTGACCCAGTTTCACCTTGTACTTCGCACCAACAAAACCCTCAGACATCGTCCCTTTCAACAACGACTTGAAAGTATATCACAGTCTCACCTGAGGTGGCTATGGGTGGGTTTCAAAAATAGGTTTATGTAGCCATAAGGGACTGTGTGAGTTGGATTTTAATTCTCTTTTCTTTATTTTACTTATTCTTCTGGTATACATATCACTATTGTGTTGTATAACTTAACTACTTACTATGTTACATTATTTTTAACATAAACATATCTCAATACAATTTAAACTGCGCTACCATAACATTTACTAGAAATTAGTACTTTTCATCCACAGATAGAAAGAAAACATAACAATACACACAAGAAAAAAATATCGCCAATTTTCTTTTCTTTATTAAGATGAATCTTTTCAGTACATTCATCTCCTCAACCTGCACATATATTTGCAGGTGGTCTGTTCACTAAGCTGTAGAATCTTCTAAGGTCTTCTCGCACTCAGCTACGGAGCCTTTCCTTAAGTCCCAAAACATAGAAAAAAAGAATCAATGACTTTCTCTTATCAGTCTCTAATGTGATATATCTTCCACAAAGAATTACATTTCCTTATGTACATTACATAGCTACAACACCATGGTCCACATACCATGGGCTTCGAAAAAACAATAAAATTAAATCACAATACCTGTTACAAAATCAGGGGCTTCGACCCACCCCTAAGCCCATATAACACCGCATGGTAAATATAACTGCATGGTACCGTGCACTCTACTCCTCAAAATGCAGAGCCTTTGACGAAAATTGGACCAATTTTGGTTTTGCACAACAGTTGGACAGCACTCCATGCATGTAAAGTATAAGGGGACACTCTCATTGAACGATTAAGCATTAGAAAAAATTACTACAACATGTACTCCCACATACCATCGACTATATTTTTGCAGTCCCCTATAGGTTTCTATCCATCCATAGGTAACTAAGTCTACTGCCTTATATACCGTGATACACTGAAGATAGGATTCCAGGAGATTGGTTGTCATACATTAAGTCCTTGGTTCACCAAGGTGTATATTGTAGTTCACGGTTGCTTGGTAATCCTTTATGCCTATATTACCCTCTTTTTTTTGTGTGTGTTAATAAAATTTATTTTCCAACATGGAAGAACGAAATCCCCCACCCCATCATTCACGTAGAATGAAAAATAAGCCTCCACTTCCTCCATAGGCTACTCTTGGTCGTCGTCAGAAGCACAAGAAGATGCAAACTACTGAATTGGGAACATTGCGAACCACTTCTAGCCCTACTCTTGATATTTATTCACTAGAATCATCTGTCCCTTTGAGTTTTGAGCCCGAGATTACATATACTCTTCACGGTGACACTGAGAAAAATCGAAACAGAAGTCCCTAAAAAATTGTTTCCTGATGTTGTTGAACCTTAGTTTGCTAAGTCAGACACTTTGATTCCTAAGGTTTTTGAGCCTGAGGAACCTCAACCATATTTATCTGTTACTTCAAGACCTTCCTCTTCTCTTCTTGTGTCTTAGTCGTAACCTATATATCTTGAACTCAATGTTTAACCTCTTCCACACAATGTTGTGAGTATTAAAGAGATACCGCTAGAGGAGCCTCTTCATTATACTCCTGTTCTTTGGGAAGGAATTCATTTTCATCAAATTTATGCTCTTCCTCTTCAAACTCTAACATAAACTCCTTTGCCTGATTCTTTTGACTCACCCTTATACAATATTTTTGAATATAAAACACAATCTTTCAATCACATGAAAGTAAGAGAAATAAGTAAATCAATTGCACAACACAAGATATTCCTGGGAAAGAAACTACTAAAAACCCCTCTATCATATACTTTATAAAGTCAAGGAATCATTAACCAATACAATGTATTCTTTCTCACAAGAATATCCTACACTCTACCAATCGTCTCACACTGATCTAGGTAAAATTGGACAAACATTTAGCCAATGCCTTGCCTTCCTCCAGCCAACCTTGCTCATGCAATTCCTAGAGAAATAAACTCCAATTAAATAGTACTTTCAACCTTCCTTTATTGTACAATCCATCATGGCCTTCCTGTGACTTTATAATTTCACCTGGGCAATTTTCTATTAAGACAACAGATAGTTATGTTCCCTTTAACCTCTCTCTCAACTGGGTCTTCATCAGAACTGAAATGCATGTAGCTATTAATAGAAAATCATCAGTTTTTTGATTGATCACTAATTGTGAATTAAATATAGTTTAATTCACTGGACCTCACACTAGCTCATCACTCAGTTAGAAATACTTAAACTAATTTTAACTCAATTAATTTGTGTTAACTGATTACACTCACACCACACTAGTGCTACAACTGCAACTGGACCCCCAAAATAATAGAACCACTCTACATGCCTCATCTTAGACCCTCAACTCGAAATTCTTGAGAAAACTTAGTATTCATGACTTAGTTAACTTATAAAAGTTGTTATGAGATGAAATTACAATTTATTATCCAATTTATTTAAGGCAAAAATAAATTCGATGCCCATATTTACCACTAATGTGTAACTGAATTCCTCACCAATGCATGACTGGAATCCCACACTAGTATGTGGTGCATTTTCTTCCTGAATTTCAACACTCCCTCTCAACAAGAAAGGGATTAACAGTTACCCCGATATTTCCTCTGTGGTATTCGAATTTTCTCTTTGCCAGTGCCTTCATCAAGAATTTTTCATCTTGATCCTCCGTGGGAATGTATTGTAACAACATAATGTGCCTCTGAACACAATATCCAAGATGGAGGTACTAGATATCAATATTCTTGGACATGTCATGGAATACCATATTAACTGAGAGTTTTATGCAACTTTGGTTATCACAATGTATCACCGTTGGATCCATCTAACGAACAAACAAACCAAGAAGTATCTTCCTCATTCAGATGGCCTTGCATGTAGTTTGACTTGCTGTCGTGTACTTTGCATTGGCTTAACTAAGTGTAACTGATCTCTATTTCTTGTTGTACCAAGAAACTACTATTGATCCTATGCTAAAGATGCCCCCTGATATGCTCTTATTGTCTGATGGACTGCTAGCCCAATCTGCATTGGTGACGCCTTGAAGCTTCACTCCCTCTGTCCATCTATACCGTAATCCATACTCTGTATTCCCCTGAGATATCTCAAAACATGCTTCCCCGCCTTCCAAAATATCTTGGTATGCTTAAACATATCTTGAATAATTTTTTTAAATATGTAGCATATTTCTGCGCATGTGTTCACCAAATACATAAGTGAACCCACTAGTTTCCTGTAAACAATAGTATCCACTACCTCACCTGAAGTAGAATCCTCCTTCCTCTAGTTTCCTGCAACAGGAGTCTCCATGGGTTTGCTTCCCTCCATGGAGAACTTCCTCAAAATCTCCTTGGCATACTTTCCTTGAGATAAAAATATCTCCCCTTATCTTTGCCACATTTCCAAACCAAGGAAATAATGCAAGAGCCCCATGTCCTTCATCTCAAATTCTCTTACAAGATTATCTTTGCAAGAAGTTATGAGTTTCTCATCACTTGTCAGTATCAGATCATCTACATAAAGTACAATAATCAAAATCTTACCATCAACCACAATATGATATAGGTTTGCATCTGCTTCACTCTTTTTGAAGCCCAACCCAGTGAAATAGTTTTTGATCCCAGTGTACCAAGCATGAGGTGCTTGCTTCAAACCATACAGTGATATCTTGATTATGCACACATGCAACTCCCTATCTAAGGTCTCAAAACCTTATGGTTTCTCAATGTACACTTCTTCCTCAATAACTCCATTAAGAAAGGCTATCTTTACATCCATTTGATGTATCTTCCATCCCATCTACATTGAGAGTGCAAGAATGGATCTAATCGATGAGTACCTTGCAACTGGTGCAAAAGTATCCTCATAGTCAATCCCCTCTACCTGTGATGATCCTTTGACCATGAATCTAGCCTTGTAGTTCTCCACACTCCCATCTACTACTTACATCACCTTATAGATCCTCCTGGATCCATCCACTGACTTCCCCACTAGCCTTCGGACCACTTCCCATGCATTGTTTCTCATAATGGAGTCATACTCCTCAACCATGGCATCAACACATACCGTTTCTTGCACTACTTCCTCAAAAGAGGATGGTTCTATCACAATACATTCACTCATAAGAGCCATGTATCCAGTATACATGTCTGGGGACCTTATCTACCTACCTTGTGATGTAGGTGCACCTACATCCTATGTCGCATCTAGCATCAATCTGTTAGCCTCTCTGGTGTGCTTCCTTCCACTTCTAGTGGATGGATATTAATGATTGGTTTCTACCACTCGCTATTCATCTGCTTATGGTTGCTCTACATCCTGAGGTTCATCCTTTGGAACTAATATTTCCTCTTCTACATGCAAGTGAATCTCCCTCTCAACGGACAATTGCGTGGCTTTCTCCTCATCAAATTTCACATCTCTCATGAAAGCTGTCATCCTATGTGCTGGAAAATACATCCAATAGTTGTGGGGAGTATATGTGTACCCCACAAATATCCCAACCTCTGTTGTTGGTTCTATATTCTTCCTATGATCTTTGGTCACACAAAAATAGACCAATGAGCTAAAAATTTTAAAATATGAAACATCTGGTTTCTTACCTAAAAACGCCTCCTCTGGTGTACTCATGCCAAGACTCCGATGAGGAATATCTAAATAAATACAACTATGTTTCATGCCTCTGCCCACAGACATGATGGTAGGCCCTAATTATGTAACATATCTCATGTTGCTCCAACAATTGTTCTGTTCTTTATTTATACAACCCCATTCTATTGTGGGTTATGAGGTGCAATCAATTCTCTATGAATTCCTTCTTTGGTGCAGAAGTTCTTGAATTCATTAGAGATATACTCACCACCATTATCACTCCTTAGAGCCTTCACCTTTTTCCTTGCATATTTATCTACCAGTTCTTTGAACTCACAATAGTTGGAGAACGTCTGGTCTTTCTTCTCCATAAGGAAAATTCAACACTTTCTAGAAAAATCATCAACAAAAATCACATAATACCTGTGTTTTTCTGTGGAAGATATTGAGAATGGTCCACACACGTCTGAGTGAACTCTCTGAAGAATTGTTGTTGATTAGTTCTCCTCATGAAAGGTGGCCTTTGTATACTTCCCCATAGTACAACCCTTGCATGTGTCTCTTTGTGCAAGTGTACCCTTTGGAAGCCCTATCAAAATCTAATGCATGATCTTGAAAGCATTTTGGTGTAGGTGACCCAACCTCTTGTGCCATAACTCATCGGTATCCTGGCTCACCACCTCATATGCTTTACTACTCAATATTGCGCAACCATCTACATCAAGTTTATAGAGGTTCTTCACATGAACCCCAATCTTCTTTACATGTCCTGTGGCTTTGTGACGAAGGAATGCCTTTCCTTCACTGAAAACCACATCATATCCAAGATCCTCCAACATAGAAACTGAAACTAAATTCTTTTTCAAAGCTGGTACATGCATTACATCTTTTGGTACGAAAGGTTTACCTAACTCTCTCTGGAAAGTAACTATACTACCCGGTAGCGCTATACCTCTCGTAATTACCCATCTCGATGTGCATCTGAATATCCTTCTCCTCCAAGCTACTAAAGAGTTATTTGTTGCCAGTCATGTGGAAATATGCTCCACTATCCAAGTACAACATAGATCCCATCACCGTTGACACCATGCATGTGACGAGAGAGAATTCCAACTCAAACTATGAGGCCAAAGCTTCACCCACTGCAGTTCCCAGAGCCTTCCTGTTTTTCTTCTTCTTTTGTGGAAAATTGGTAGCATAGTTTCCATGATCATGACAGTTGTAACATTTCACCTTTGACATGTCTCCTTTCTTGCCTTATTTTCCGGTCTCGGATTTCGAATGGAACTTCTTCCCTTTCCCCTTCTTTACCTTGCCAGCTCAGGAAAAATTTTCCTCACTATCGATATTGGATGAGGATCCATCCCTGGTATTCTGTCGAAACTCTTCTTGCACCAAATCTGACCATAGTCACTCCCACTTTGGTAATTGCTCCCTCCCATTCATAGAGTCATGGTAACTATGCCATCGCCTAGGAAGGCCTAGAATTTCTGTGCTCACCAAGTCATCATCAGTCACAGTAATCCCAACACTTCCAAGATCATCTTGAGATTGAGTGAACTTGGAAAATCATTTTAGGATTGTGTCGCCCTTCTCCATTTTGATTTTCCTAAGATTGTCCTTGAGTGCTTATTTCCTATGGTCACTACTACTTTGAAACATATCTGTCAAGGCCTTCCACATAGCATATGGAGTTTCCTTTCCTTGGATACTTGAGACAATATGATCTATAACTCCCTCTAATAAGATCCTCCTCACCTTTGCAACATTATTCCTCCATGGTTCATGTTGTGCAACATCTGCCTAACAGGGCTAAGGAATATCAGTGTTAATGAACTCCTTTAGCCTGCTATCGTCAAATATTTCCTCCATCCTATCCTTCCATGCAATATAGTTTGAATTTCCCTTGAGTGCATATTTAAGTCTCAAGCCAGTGAAATACATCCTCGTCAACTACTAGGTCCAAAGAATGAATCTGAAAATCTGAATCCTGCTAAACACAAACTCAATTTCTTCTCTTGTATTGTGATTCCTAGCGCTTTGATACCATGTATAAATTATACCAGTGGATTCAATCCAATATTTAAATGTACTAAAACAATATATTGAACCCTTCTACAATATTTGCGGAATATAAAACATGATCGCTCAATCACATGCAAGTAAGATAAAGAAGTAAATCAATCGCACAACACAAGATATTCTTGGGGAAAGCAACTGTTCAAAACCCCTCTATCATATATTCTAAAAATTCAAGGAATCATGAAACAATATAATGCATTCTTGCTCACAAGAATCTCATGCACTCTACCAATCGTCTCATATTGATCTAGGAAAAATTGGACAAATACTTAACCAATTCCTTGTCTTCCTTCAGCTTTCCTTGCTCACGCAATTCCTAAGGAAATAAACCCCTATCAAATAGGAATTTCAGCCTTCCTTCATTGTGCAATCCATCATGGCCTTCCTGTGACTTTATAATTGCACCCAGGCAATTTTCTAATAATACAATTGATAGTTATGTTCCCATTAACCTCTGTCTCAACTGGGTATTCATCAGAACTAACATGCATGCAGTTATTAATAGTGAATCATTATTTATCTGATTGATCACTACTTGTGAATTAAATCTAATTTAATTCACTCGACCTCTCACTAGCTCATCACTCAATTGGAACTACTTAAACTGATTTTAACTCAATCAATTTGATTTAATTGATTACACCCACACCACACTAGTTCTACAACTACAAATGGACCCCCAAAATAATATAATCCCTCTACATGCCTCATCTTAGACCCTCAACTTGAAATTATTGAACTATATAAGTCTTCATGACTTAGTTAACTGATACAAGTTGTTATGAGATGAAATTACAATTTATTGTCCAATTTATTTAAGGGAAAAATAAATTAGACACCCACATTTAGCACTAATGTGTAACTGACTTCCTCACCAATGTGTGGCTAGAATCCCAGACTAGTATGTGGTGCATTTTCTTGTTGAATTTCAACAGATTTCTCACGGAAATATTCATCGGTTTTTTTAACCATGACTAGAATTGATCCAACTTCTCAACCTATGTCCGCCACTATGGCCGAGACATAAAATATTTCCTCCACATATATGTTTACAACATCACTAGAAACACATCTCTATGGTGTTATTTCCATCCCACAAAGATATCATTCCTTATTTGGTACCTTTTCGGGTGTAGCTTCTAGTCCTTGGACCTCTCCTATGTCATCCAATGTGGGAATATCATCTGGTACTTCTCTTATGAGTGCCACATAGTCTTCTCCTCCTCCTCCTCCTCCGCTTACACCTACGTTTGAGGAGCAGGTTATCCCTTATGTCAGTGATGAAGGTTACCTTCAATAACTCAACTCTCCTTATGTTGGTTATCCTCTATCTGGGTCACAGTTCCTGCCATCATCCCTTCCTCATTTTTCAAGGGGGAAACTATTTGGCATACCTCAAATTGGTAATCATCTTCATTATAGTCCTCCTTATCCTAGAATTATTTTCAGTGTTTGGAAACCTACTTTTCCCGTTCAACTTGTTTCATATTGGGATTGATTTTTGATCCTCAACCTCCACCATATTCTCAAATTCCTATACATCCATCAACACCCCAACAAGCTCAAATACATAAGAGCCAACCTTTATAGGTTGTCATTACATCTCAATATATTCCAACTATATCTGGATCTTCCCAAGTCCCACTTACCCAACCAGTACAAGATACCTCCCACTCTCAACTGCTTGAGCAAGGTACTCCTCAAGTTTAGATAGGATAGGTTATTCATAGTATGGGGAAATCCCAACCAGGCCCACCTTATCATGGGAAAATGGAAACTCTCATTGGGAAACATTATGGTCAATATCAAGTGGCTTTTCAAGGCCAAGAAATCCAAACACAATCGTTCCAACAAATTTATCATCACCCTGGTGCTGGGAAACATGGTCACTTTTATACTAGTTATCAAATTCCTCCTTATCCTATTACTCAGGTTCTTTATTATCATAAGCCCCCTTATCCGGGAATGCAAGTACTTGGTGCTCAAGTTATTCCTCCATATCTGGGTCATCCTTTTCCGAAATTTAACTAGCAATTCCCTTTTGTGGCCACTCTCGAATTTCAAGACTTAAATTGGCTCACTGATGACCCCATCACTGATTTTCCGTGGTGGATGATTATTCCCACTAAATTTCCTTCGAATATCCCAAAATTCAATGGGAATCTAGGAGAAGACTCATCGATGCACATTATGACTTACCATCTCTGGTGTTCTTCAAACTCCCTCAATGATGATTCCATTCGACTTTGTATTTTCCAACAAACACTTATAAGTATCGCAGTTAAATGGTATATTGATTTACCTAGAGATTCGTTTAATGATTTGAGAACTTTAGCCACCACCTTCCTCACACATTTCTAGTTACCCATCAAATATGAAACTGGAATAGAATTATTGACCAATTTCAAACAGAAAAATTCCAATCACATCTCAGATCTCACATTTCGGAGTGGAGGCATTGCTTCCAATTGGTTAAGACTTATGTTCCCAATCAATTTTTAGCGGAATTTTTTACCAAATATATTTTTTAATCTATAAAAATAGATATGGCTAAAGGTGGAGTTATGGATGAAGAGAAATTTATTGCTCATGCACAATATTTGGACCTCATTTATACCCAATCGGGCATGATCTATGATAAGATACTGAATGCTATGAGACTGGTGAGCCCTGGTATTTCTCCAAGAGTGTTGCAAATCCCAGATGCTACTCTACTTTACTTTATCAACCCATTGTTTGTAAAAAATTATAGGTGACAATGATATATACACAGCAGATGCATTTTACTCATACCATCCTCTTCTGAGTCCTACGAAAGGGTGTTATTGCCATGGTTTTTGAGTGACATCTGTCACACTTATGAATTAGACCTAGAACTACAAATGACTCAAAATCGTAAGTCTATCAACAATCAAAGGACTATTCTAAAGAAAGAAGATACATCTAGCTATTTTGCAAGGAAGGAAATCTACAATTTAGGATATTGCAAGAAATAGAAGTAAACTAGGCAGCATTCAAGAAGTAATTTACTGAATTGAAATTGCAGAAAGGGAGACTAATATAATCACACATTTCTGGGCCAAATGGCTAAGTAAACTCTAACTATTTTATTCTTAACTTCTATGCTTTAACAATGCATCTAGTCATGGGCCAACAATGCTTGTAAATACTCAGTTTTGTAGCAAAATAAGGAGGCGCTAAGGTGGCATAAGGGTTCCCCGCTGCAGTTCATTTTCGATAGTGGGAGAAAAAAGAACCTCATTTCAGCATAGGTCATGAAGTGTTTGGGCATACCAATCAAATCACACCCAGAACCGTACACCATCAGGTGACTTCACCAAGGATGAGATCTCCGCGCCAACCAGCAGTTCCCCCTTCCCTACAACATCAATCCCTTCATGAATGAGGTATTATGCGACATTTCTCCTCATGATGTTTGTGATGTATTATTAGGCCAACCATACTTGTGGAAGAGACATGTTGTGTATGATTCCAGGCCTCATGTTGTTATTGTTACTTTGGGTAATAATTTGTACATGATACTAGAGGAAGCACCACCTACTGCCATCCCTACCGCAAAACAATGTAGTAAGCTCATTTCCAAAACCAGGAATTTTTTTTTCCTGATGATCTGCCCTGAGGGCAAGAAGAATATTGTGGCCTTGACCTCTAGATAGGGCTCCTCTGCATGACAACAATATATGGAAAAATTCATGGAGGAGTATGGAGATATCTTCACCTCACCCATAGGGGTGCCTCTGCACTGTCAGGTAAAGAGCTCCTTCTATCTGACCCCAGGTGCATTGCTTCGCAATGGACCAATCTATCAGTGCTTTTTTCTAGAGAACGATGAAATCAAGAGGCAGATTCAAGAGCTGCTACAGAAATGTCACATCCGACCGAGTTCATCGTCCTGTAGGAACTTGATCATGTTGGTGTAGAATAAGTGTCTACTCAACTTAGTGTTCCTAGATTGATGTCATAAATTGTCAACTAGGGCTAGTAAATTGCTTAAGTGAAGTGCACTATATGTGCCTAGGTATCTTCTTCCTACTTCGTTGTGTTTAGTGTTTTTCTAGTGTTTTTGGTTTTGTATTTTTGTGTTAAGAGGAAAAGAACTAAATTGTTGGCAAAGAGAAGTTACTGATCACACTAAAACAAAAAAAAATCTGCTCTAAACTGTGTATGACACCTAAGAACAGAAAATGCTAATTCAAAAATTGTAAAGCTTGATAAGGAAAGTAACTCATAACATTAACTCAGTCCAATTCATTTCATTAGAGGTATGTTGGAACAACTTAAGAAAAGGATAAGTTTGATGTAATGAGGTTCTCTTTAATGAACAACAACTTACAATATCATAGAGAAAATCTTATCCATGGTTATAAATTTGTTGGAATACTTTGAGAAAAGATTATCTGCAATTTAGTAAGGAATCTTATGCTAACATAACTTATGACACTAGAATTAACCCACTCTGCAACTCAAAATGTTACTATTAAGCCTCATTCAAGGGTTAGAGATCTCTTGGAATAGCTTTGGAAAAGGGTTGTTTGTAAAATTATGATAAATTGCAGGATAGTCAAGAGCTCAAAATGATATAACTAATTCTTGTCCATATGATGATGATGTGTTAGAAGAGATTAAAAACAAGAGCAGTTTGTAAATAATGAAGGCATTTAAGTCTAATTTAACATAACTAGAACACAACTAGCTAATAAAACTTGAAATACAATGAACAGAACTGAGCTTATATGCAATTAACCTTCGAAATACTACAGCTCTATCTCATTCACGTATTAGTGATATATTGGAACAGTTTATGAGAATAGGATTGACTGTAATATTTGATGTAAGTAAACATAAAACATGATGCTCATAAAAACTACCTAAATTAAGAATGAAACAGAGCTAAAGTCACTTATCTAGAAAATATGCACAAAGCCTTTCGGACAGTAGGGGCCCTCTACCATCAGATTGGCACACGAATTATTAAATCCTCAAAATTTCTTCAAATCATGCATCAAGTTGTACTTCTTTCATTAGAGAAAAAAAACGCTTAGAAAACAGAGTAACACAGTCTAATAACAAAACATCAACTAGCTAACTATCTCTCGGTTCACCGAGTTATTCTTATAAGAAAAATACATAACTTTCCTTGAGGGGAAATAGGCATAGGTGTATTTTTCAATAAAAATCAAATTATAACTCCTGTTGAGGACTTGTACTTTTCTAAAGACATCTGCAGAGTCCTTTTCCTTGTAGAAGTATACTTCTTAGTTTTGGCTTCCTCCACGTGCATAACCACTTATAGATTTTTGCTCAGACTTCGTAGAGGGCAAGGAATGATGTAGTTATGGAATTCAACCATATGAATTTTTCCTTTAAGTGACACCTGTAACCTGTGTGAACATAAAGATGGCTACAGAATATGCGACTAGCTACAAAATGGCTGCATTTTGTATCTAAGTCTAGTAAAAAATCACTACGACAACAAAACCACGAATTTATAGTAATTCAGTCATTGCATGCATTCTTAAAGTGAATTTAATCAATCCTATTGATCTTTTAAGCCTATAACTAATAAAGGACAATGGAATAAAGTGAAATTTGGTGAAAGGAAAGGACATCTTTGGGGTTCAACATACCCCCACTGCAAAGCTTTTGCATGTCCTCTGCAATCAATCCATGTATTCTGAAACTTCTGCTAGGACATCTAACTTCCTTTTTCTGCTTTTATTGGTGTTCAATGGCATCCTAGGCTTCCTTATGACCAATTTGAACCTCAGATTTATAAGTGCCCTTCTCAACGTTTTGTTTTTCTTCTTCAGCTTCTCACTAGCCTTGTACAATTTTTCCATTTGCGGGGAGAGAGTTGTGTTCATGTTACTTTTCAGCTTGACTTGTTCCCTTAAAATTTCATTTTCATTTTTTTATGTGCCTATTAAGTACTTCCAGTTCATATTTATCTCTTCTCAGCACTTCAATTGAAGATTCTTGTGGGCAAGGAGTTCTTCCTCTGTTTTCTGAGGCTCTATTTTCTAATGACTCAACATAATTATATATTTGTTTTTGGGTTGGGTCTACCTCCAGAGTTCCTCTATCAAGATCCTCTTCATACTGGTATTCAGGAGATCTGTCAGTTGGTGTCTCTTCATCTTCAATATCTATGATTCCCATTTGCTTAACCCTTGTTTTCTTCAATATGCCTCTAAGCCTATGGCTTCTTCTTAGTTTAGATGGTCCCTCACCTCTCTCCTTAGCATAATTTCTTATTATCTTCTCCTTTTTAAGCTGTTTCTTGATTTCAGCCAATTTTTTAGAGATAATATCCTCATTGTCTTCTTGTACGGATTTACCAGTTTTAATTTCAACAGATTTGGAAAATTTTCCTCTCCTACTTCTTCTTGCAAGTTTTCCTTTAGATGGAGTTTTTTTAGGTTCTTCAAAATGATTCCTCAAGAGGAACTCATCCCAACTATCTCCCACCTTTTTCAAATGATGCTAAATTAGGATTTTAACTAGGCCATGGTGATACAAGGTGGTTTCTAAGAATTGAACCCTTTTTGGGACATTAGAAGCCATCCTCTTTAGGCTATGGAGTAAGAAAAAGGGTTAATTGATTTCTTCATCTAGGACATGCATCATAAGTCGAATGTGATAAACATATAGGGTGCCAAACCTTCCCTCACAAGTTATAAAATTTTGCAGAATTAGCAACATATTTCGCCATTTATTCTTTAAGGCTAAACTAGGAATGCCTTTCTTGAAAACTGAGATATCCATACCTAGTGTTTTTAGCATTTGCCTCCATGCTTCATTGTGAAATTTCTTGTTTTTGAACCATTGTTCACCTTGCCTTGGTAATTCCGTTGCTTCTTCAATGAAGGATTTTGTGATAATGAACTTGACATCACCTATTTCAACTTCTGACCTGTTGAATGACCAGGCAAATGTCTTGGTTACCTCCTTATGAAATCCATTGAACTTATCCAAAAATTGCAACCACCCTACCTACTGTAACATCTCTCTAATCTGTGGGTAACCCTCTAGGTATTTGGTTCCAACTGGTTCAGACCTTACAATGAGTCCCGTGGCTTCTTTTCTCAATCTTCAATTTACTGCTCCGTTACTGCTCTCCTATTCAAGGTAAAAATGGTTGTAGAGATTTTTTTTCACCCCAAAGATAACTTCTTTGTTTTTGCAGACAGAAATTGGCTACGGAAAAATGATATGAAGTGGATATGGAATGAGTGAAATACGGTGAGGGTAAAGCACACGAATAAATGAGTTTGAGATCTATGATGTAGTAAAATACCGAGGAGAAATCTCGTGAGAATTTCAAAATCACCACTGAATACTTCGGGTTAGTGACGTGACCTAATAGGTCACTTCAAGTACTAACCGTTAATTTTTAATAAATGATGATTTGATATGGCGGAATGGAAGGGATTTTTCCAAGGATTTTATGATAGGCTTGATCAATACAAATAATCAAAATAACTTTATGAAACATACATATGACTTAACCATATTATAACTTTCATAATCTGTTATCATAATAATTTCACAATTTTACCTTAGCCTTTCTTTTGATTTTTGTGGTTTTAATGTGCTTTGTCTTCTTTTGAAAATCATTGATCTTTTGGTCTTCATAATCCCTTTGATTTTTCTTGTTGACATAGGTATGCAGGATCAATTTTCTGTTGAAAAAGTGGTTACTGGATAGTTTCCTGTAGGATATCTGGTTGCAGAATGTCTGGCTACAGAATGTCTGACTGCAGAATATCTGGCTACAGAATATCTAGCCGCAGAATGTTAGGTCCCTATATTACTAGTATAGTCCCTTATTGTTTTTAGTGTAACCCCCTTATTGTTATTATTGTACCCTTGTAACCCCCATATTTTTATTATTGTGCCCTTAAATTATTATTGTTAGGTCGACTAGGATTACATTGTGGCCCACTAGGATTACATTATGGCCTCATGGACTCCTATATATAGAAAGGAGGTTTTGTAAATTGTATCATCGAAGAATTATTCATTTATGTAATGTATTGGAGGTTTCCCCCTCGAAGTGGCTTATTTATAAGGCATTGATATCTCTTTTTGTCTATTTTTGGAGCTGGTTACACAACATTTGGTATCAGAGCTTTGGATTCTAGGGTTTCGCTGCTCCAAACAGGTCATCATGGAATTTTCACTATAACGTTTTTTCTATGAAGTTTCAGAAGCTGAAATTTTTAGGGTGTGAAACTGAAATCCTGAGGAATATTTTCTAAAAATTTCAGAGCTTGGTTCGCAATATTTTCAGAGATATGATCTGTGGAAGTTAGGTCTTTTTTCAGGGTCCTAAAAAGGTCATCGTGGAATTTGCGCTATAAATTTGTTTCTGTGAAGGTTCAGAATCTGAAATTTTTAGGGTACGAAGCTGAAATCCTAACGAAAATTTTTAAAAAATTTCAGAGCTTGGTTCGCAATATTTTTGGAGATATGATCTGTGGAAGGTAGTGCTTTTTCAGGCTCCATAATTTCATCACAAAGAGGTGATCATGGGAAAATTTCAATAACTCTTTCTCTGAGCATCGGATTGGAGTACCGTAAAAAGTGGTCGTAAGTACACTAACTTTAGTTTCTTGGCTATCAATTTCAGAGCCGAAGGATGAAACAATCACATGTGGAAAGTTGTACAAGTTCGCTCTACTGAACCAATCCATAATTAGGTCATTGTGGGAGATTGGACATAACTTTGTCTTGGAGAATCCAAATCAGGTTAGACCTGTGGCATTCAAAACATAATTCAGAGGGCTACTTCATTGCTGAATTTCAAATATTGAAGAGCCGAAATCACAGAGATAATCCAATTGCAATATCGAGCTCCTCAAAAGAAAGAAAAAGGTGTGTTTTTTTTTTTTCCGAATTGCATAAGTCTTGTTTGAAGAATCAATTTGAATTGATTCCAAGGGCATATTGTAGAATACATATCCGTATTGGGTTCTAAAATATGCCTCGTAAAAATAATTCAACACCCATTAAGCCTTCAGAAGGCTCTACTATTACTCAAGAAGACTAAGAATGGCACCATGACATATCAAAATTACAAGAGCAAGTGCAACAAATTTTGCTCTCGCAAAGAACAACAAAAAATGAAATGGAAGTTTTGAAGAAAGGCGTGGAAGCTAAGATGAATGGTTTGGAAGCTAATATGGATGGCATGGAAGTGGGCATGGAAGCTAAGATGGATGACATGGAAGCTAAGATTGATGAAAAAATGAAAGACAAGATGGAAAACATGAAGAAGGATATAAAAGTAGACATCGAAGGTTTGGCAAAGTTGATACAAGAAATGTTTCCTAATGGTGAAAAGATAGTAGAGGAAACTCATGATGAGAACAAAATAAATGTTAATCATGATTTCATAAACTCTACTGTTGGAGGGAAGAACCACCATATTCCAAAAATGGATATGATGAAGTTTGATGGAAAGGATCCTGTAACATGGATACTACAGATGGAGCAATATTTTGATCTCCATAATGTGCAAAACACACAAAAGGTACGCATTGCAACTTTACATTTAGAACCAAATACATTTGTATGGTATCGATGGCTTTGCTCCCGTAAAAAAATTGTCACTTGGTCAATTTTTACGGAGGAAATGATAGCACATTATGAGGATACAAAGAGAAACACCTTATTTAGCCAATTGATAACTCTCAAACAAAAGGGTTTAATGGGGGAGCACATTGAGGACTTCCAAAAATTAACTATAAGGGTAACTGATATTCCATAGGAACACAGGATTGATCTCTTCATAGGTACTTTAAAGGATAACATCCAACATGAAGTTCGCATTTTGGAACCTGATTCATTGGAGAAAACATTCAGGTTGGCAAGAAAAAATGAATGTAAAATTATGGCAACAAGGAAACCTACCACTCACTTCTATAAAGAGGGAAGTGTTGCTACTCCTATATTTCCACAACCTACAAGGTTGACACCACAACAATTGGAAGAAAAAAGAGAAAAAGGGCTTTGCTATAGTTGTGATAGAAAATACACTAAAGTTCATAAGTGTGCTGAGAAGAAATTATTTACATAGATTGTGAAGAGGAAGAAGAAAATGAAAAAGAAGAGGAAATACACCAAGAACCAACCCAAGAAGCGAAAGAAATGAGTCTGACCATATCGTGTAATGAATTGGAAGGAATTACCACTCCTCAAACTCTCAAGATAGAAGGAAATATCAAGAAGAAAAGGGTAATAGTGTTGATTGATTAAGGTAGTACCCATAATTTTATTCATTGTAAGGTAGCCAAGGAATTGAATTGTTTCCTATACCCAGCACCAGAATGTCAAGTGATGGTTGCAAATGGAGGAACTATAAATTGCTCTGGAAAATGCCATAATAACAAGCTAACCATGGGGAAATATGTATTGAATATTCCAATGCTTTCCATTCCTATTGGAGGTGCTGATGTTGTACTAGGAGTACAATGGTTACAATATTTGGGGACGGTAGCTTTTAATTTTCAAGAAATTTTCTTGAATTTTTTTTCAGAAGGAAAGGATGTTGAATTACGGGGTATTGCAGGAAAGCCAAGAAAGATAATAAGCTCTAATGTCATGACAAAGCTTCTAAAGAAATAACAACGAGGTGTAATTGCACAATTATGCTCACTAGAAGTTCCAACATCAAAATAATCTATTTCTGTAGATCTCCAACAAGTCTTGGACAATCATTCGAAGGTGTTTGAAACTCCCAAAGGACTCCCACCTATTCGTGATCATGATCATGCTATTCATTTGATTCCAGGAAGTGTTCCTCCAAACATCAGGCCTTATAGATATCCTTACTTCCAAAAGAGCGAAATCGAACGTATGATTGCAGAAATGTTAGAGGCGGGTATAATTCAACCCAGTCAAAGTTCTTTCTCTGCTCCTGTAGTATTGGTACACAAGAAGGATGGATCATGGCGAATGCGTCCGGATTATAGGGAGCTCAATAAGCTCACCATTAAAGACAAATTTCCCATTCCTGTGATTGATGAATTATTGGATGAATTACATGGAGCAATTTATTTTACCAAGTTGGATCTTCGTTCAGGATATCATCAAATTAGAATGAATACCGAAGATATTCCAAAAACAACATTTCGAACTCATGAGGGTCATTATGAATTTTTGGTCATGCCTTTTGGCCTTACCAATGCACCTTCTACATTTCAAGGGTTGATGAATTCCATTTTCAAACCCTTCCTTAGAAAATTTGTGTTGGTATTTTTTGATGATATACTAATCTACAGCAGGTCTTGGAAGGATCATGTTGAACATGTTGACAGGGTGCTCAAACTATTGCAGGAGAAACAATTATATGCAAAAACATCCAAATGTTTCTTTGGAGTACAAGAAGTGGAATATCTGGGTCATATTATATCTCACGAGGGGGTTAAGGTAGAACCTAACAAAATTAAATCCATTAAGGAATGGAAAGTCCCCACAACCATAAAGCAGTTGTGAGGATTTCTCGGGTTAACAGGGTATTATCGCAAGTTTGTTAATAATTATGGGAGAATAGTAACACCTCTAACAACATTATTGAAGAAAGATGCATTTTCATGGACTCCTGAAGCAACTAAGGCCTTTGATCATCTTAAAGAGGAAATGTGTCAAGCACCAGTCTTAGCTATGCCAGACTTCACAAAAACCTTTATTGTGGAATGTGATGCATCAGGAAATGGAATTGGTGTTGTTTTAATGCATGAAGGAAGACCCATTGCTTTTGAAAGTCGTCCAATCAAAGGAAAGTATTTACATAAACCTATTTATGAGAAGGAAATGTTAGCAATACTACATGCACTAAAGAAATGGCGAACATACCTAATGGAAGACAATTCAAGGTAAAAACTGATCATGATAGTCTTAAACACTTTTTGGAACAAAGACTATTTTTAGAAGAGCAACAAAAATGGGTCACAAAGATGTTGGGTTATGACTTTGAAATAATATACAAAAAAGGAAAGCTTAATGTTGTTGCAGATGCACTCTCAAGAAAGAATGAAGAGGTGGAAGCATTGCTTTGTGCCATTTCTATTATCCAACCAGATTGGATAACCGAAGCAAGAGATGAATGGAAGAAGGACAAAGAGTGTGGACACTCATTCAAAAGTTGCAGCAAGATCCTAGTACATCTGATACATTTAGTTGGAAAAATGATTCCTTATGGTACAAAGATCACTTATATCTTTGTAAGAATTCCTAACTAAAACAAAAGATTCTTCTGGAATTGCACACTTCTCCTTTAGGAGGACACTCAGGATTTTTAAAAACTTACCACATGGTGAAGAAAGAATTTTTTTGGGATGGCCTTAAATCTGATATTCAAAATTTTGTGGCGGAATGTTTGGTTTGCCAGCAGAATAAAGTTGAGACAATTAAGACCCTGGGACTTCTACAACCTTTATCCATTCCAAGTCAATTTTGGGAGGAGATTTCAATGGATTTTATCACAGGTTTACCTAAGTCCGAAGGAAAGAGTGTCATCATGGTGGTAGTTGATAGACTTACCAAGTATGCACACTTTTGTGCATCATCTCATCCATTTAAAGCAAGTACAATTGATACTACATTTATGGACACAATTCAAAAGCTACATGGAAACCCAAGGGTTATTGTGAGCGACAAAGATCCCATTTTTACTGGAAATTTTTGGACGGAGTTATTTTCTTGTCTGGGTACTCAATTAGCTCATAGCTCATCTTATCATCCTCAATCTGATGGTCAAACTGAGATAGTAAATAAATGTTTGGAAGGATATCTTCGTTGTTTTGTATCCGATAAACAAACACAATGGGTCAAGTGGTTACCTCTCGCTGAATGGTGGTATAACACTTCCTTCCATACTGCAGCAAAAATGACCCCATTTATGGCACTTTATGGATATCATCCACCATCGATCACATCATATTTAAGGGAAAATTCAAAGGTTCAAGTAGTGGAAGATCACATCGAGCATCAGCAAGAAGTTCTCCAACTCTTAAAGGATAACTTGAATTTGGCACAAAACCGAATGAAACAACAGGCAGATCAACATCGCAGCGAGAGAAGTTTTGATGTAGGAGATTGGGTATTTTTACGGCTACAACCATAAAAACAAATGTCCCTCAAGCAAGCTAAGAAGGATAATAAATTATCGCCAAAGTACTATGGTCCTTACAAGGTGTTGCAAAAGATCGGTACTATGGCATACAAATTGGAGCTTCCTGCTTCTTCGCGAGCACATCCAGTTTTCCATGTTTCATGCTTAAAGAAGGTTATAGGAGAAAATCTTCCAGTTCAAACAATATTGCCAGAACTCGATGAGGAAGGAAAAATCATATTGGAACCAGAAGCGGTCATGGAAACAAGAACTCGACAACTACGGAATCGATCAATTTCAGAGTATCTCAACAAGTGGAAGAACTTACCCACTGAAGATTCTACATGGGAGGATGAGAATTTTATACAGAAGCACCCAGAGCTACTCAAGCGTTGAGGACAACACTTTTTTGAAGAAGAGGGGCATGTTAGGTCCCTATATTACTAGTATAGTGCCTTATTTTTGTTAGTGTAACCCCCTTACTGTTATTATTGTACCCTTGTAACCCCCATATTGTTATTATTGTGCCCTTAAATTATTATTGTTAGGTCGGCTAGGATTACATTATGGCCCACTAGGATTACATTATGGCCCCATGGACTCCTATATATAGAAAGGATTTTTTGTAAATTGTATCATCGAAGAATTGTTCATTTATGTAATGTATTGGAGGTCGCCCCCTCGAAGTGGCTTATTTCTAAGGCGTTGATATCT
The DNA here is from genome assembly GCA_034641835.2 of Pinus albicaulis. NCBI lineage: Eukaryota > Viridiplantae > Streptophyta > Pinopsida > Pinales > Pinaceae > Pinus > Pinus albicaulis. Next base: position 89,939,713 of record CM076579.1, read on the forward strand.
CTTTTATTCTATTTTTGGAGCTAGTTACACAACACAGAATATACCTGTAAAAGCTCTAAGACATGGAATGAAATGATTTGAATCATGGATGGAATGTAGTATGAAATGAAATAAAATGGATCATGAGATATGGTGGAATGAAGCATGAGTGAAGTGAAATATGATGGAATGAAATGGATCATAAATTTGAAGTGAAATGAAATATGAAAACTGGCCTGCAACTTATGATTTGTAATACTCAATTTGCAGAAAGAGATCAAATTTAAAAATTTGAAATGAAAATGAGATGGACCATGAAATGGAGTGAATGAAGTATGGATGAATGGAGTGAATGAAATATGAATGAAGTGAGATATGATGGAGTGAAATGGATCATAAGTGGAATGTGATATGTAAAGTGGGCCTGCACTTGTGATTTTATGATAGCTGCTTGCAGGAAAAGAACAATTTTGAAAAGCTAAAGTGTCAGAGGGATTCTGATTTTCACTTTATCTTTTCTGTATAAACATGCTAATCAATGATTGGTTTTCATGTTTATAGTTTATTATTATATTATTATTAATTTTTTTTTTCAACTATTTGATTTCAAAAAACACAATTAAGTTGATGAAGAGGAAAGATTCTTCTTCATTAACTTCACATCACTGTTCTCTTGGAATCTCTTGAAAAATTCTTCTCTTGAAAGTGGCTTATAATACAGTTTCAATCTATGACCATTTACAAGAAAAGTGACCTCTTCTTCATCTATTGTCCTGATTTTTATTGCTCCATTGTCAAAAAATTTCACAATTTCATATGGCCCAAGCCAATGTGTTTGGAATTTACCTTGAAAATCTTTGAACTTTGAATCAAATAAGAGGGCCCAGTCACCTTCTTTGAATTTCTTTTCCTTAATGTACTTATCATGCCATCTAGTCCTTTTTTGTTGGACTATATTTTTTCTCTGAACTGCATCATGTCTGATCTCATCCAATTCATTAATCTGATTCAATCTATGCTTTTGTGCTTCTGTTAGATCAAGTCCTAGCTGGACTACCATTTTAAAAGTTTGAATCTGAAACTCTATGGGAAGCAAGACTTGTTTTCCATAAACAAGTTCATAAGGAGTATGACCTATTGTGCTTCTCCATGTAGTTATATAGGCCTACAAGGCTTCAGGAAGCCTGTCTGCCCAATATCTTCTATGTAAATGAACAGTGTTTGTTAGGATCCCTTCAATGACCTTATTAGTAGATTCCACTTGACCATTTTCTTGTGGATGATAGGGAGTAGATTTTCTGTGTCTGATTTTGTACCTCTCCACCATTTTTTCCACTAGCTTTGATGTGAATTGAGCTCCTTGATCTGTAACAATTTCTCTTGGGACACCAAAATGAGTAAAAATATCCTCAAAAAGAAAATTAACTACAAATGCTTCAGTAGCAGAAAGTAATGGCTTGGCCTCTACCCATTTGGTAACATAATCAGTGCAAACTAATATATATTTCTTTTGTCTTGATGGAGGACTAATAGGTCCTACAAAATCTAAAGCCCATTTTTCAAAAGGTTCAATATGTACCTAAGGCTGCAATGGCATCTCACCTGAAGGAGAAGGTTTCCCTACCCTTTGGCAACTGTCACACCTTTTGAAATACTCTTTAGCATCTTTAAAAAGGGATGGCCAATAGTATCCTAAATGAAGGACCTTATAAGCTGTCCTTTTATCAGCAAAGTGTCCGCCACAAGGTTCATCATGACATGCCTTGAGGATCTCAGGCATCTCATCTTCTCGAACACATCTCCTAATGATAAAATCTGGACTTGTTTTGTATAACTCATTAGCAACCCATGAATATTTTGCACTGTGATAAATGATCTTTCTTTTGTCTCTTGCATTCATTATTGAAGAAAATTTTCTTGAAACTAAATAATTAGCAATGTCATCAAACCAAGGAGTTTGAGTAGAAATTGCAAAAAGATATTCATGAGGGAATTTATCTTCAACTGGAGTATTGTCTTTAATGTTTTGGAGTCTATATAGGAAATCAGCTACTGTATTTTGTTTCCTGGGCCTATCTAGAATGGTGATGTTGAATTCTTGTAAAAGCAATAGCCATCTTATGACTCTACCATTAGTAATTGATTTTTTCATTAGATATTTAATTGCAGAGTGATCTGTGTGAACAAAAGTTTCATAGCCTGTTATATAGTGTCTGAATTTATTTATGGCAAGAACAACAACTAAGAACTCTTTTTCAGTTATAGTATAATTTAACTCTGAAGGAGTCAAATTTTTACTTGTATAGTAGATGGCATAAGGAATCAGGTCTTTTTGTCCCAATACTGCTCCTAAAGTTGTATCCGAGGCATCTGTTGAAATATGAAAAGGTAATTTCCAGTTAGGTCCCCTTAAAATAGGTGCTTCAGAGATTTTTGTTTTCAGGGTCTCAAAGGCTAACTGGCAATCAAGATTCCACTTGAATTCACAGTCCTTGGTAAGTAATTTGAAAAGTGGAGATGCTATCTTAGTGAATTTTTCTATAAACCTTCGATAATATCCTGTAAATCCTAGAAAACTCCTAACATATTTTTGACAACTTGGAATAGATAAGTTAGAGATGACTTCAACTTTTAACTCATCAACTCTAATCCCATCCCCTGAAATGTGATGTCCCAAAACAATTCCTTCAGTAAACATCATAAAACACTTTTCATGACTTAGTGAAAGATTTGCTTCTTTACATCTCTTTAAGACTTTTTCCAAGTTTGCTAAGGCTTCTTCAAATGTATTTCCATAAACTGTGAAATCATCCATATATACCTCTACACAATCATGTATTAGATCCGAAAATATTCCTAGTACTGCCCTTTGAAATGTTGCAGGTGCATTGCATAGTCCAAATGGAAATACTCGGTAAGCATAGGTACCCCAAGGACAGGTAAATGTGGTTTTGTCTTGATCTTCAAGTACTACTTGAATTTCATTATAACCACTAAACCCATCTAAAAATGAGAAGTAGTTTTTTCCAGCTAATGTATCTAACACCTGATCTATGAAAGGTAGGGGAAAATGATCTTTAAGAGTAGCTTTGTTTAATTCCCGGTAGTCAATACATACCCTCCATTTACCATTTTTCTTTGGCAAAATTACCAAAGGAGAAACCCACTGACTATCTGAAATGGGATATATAAAGTTGACATTTAACAATTTCTGCAATTCTTCTTTAACAATCTCCCTAAGGTTTGGATTCATCCGTCTCCGAGGTTGTCTGATTGGTTTACAATTTTCCTCTATGTAGATGTGATGAGTGCAAGTCTTAGGGCTTATCCCTTTCATATCAATGTACTCCCATGCATATGCAGAAGAATGTCTCTATAATATCTTGACTAGCTTTTCTTGTTGAGATTTCTCTAGGTTCTTGTTTATGTTTAAAGTTTTACCTGGAAATATCTCAATTGCAGAGCTGCCAAATTTATCCATGGAATAAAGAGACATCTGTCTTGATGATAAAAACTCAATGTTGGATTCTTCTTGAAATTTTTCATGTTTGTATTCCAAAGAGGATTCAAAATTTTCTAAGGTATTTAGAATCTGGCTATCTTCACTAATTTATGAAATTGTGAAGAGAGGTTGTATGTCTTCTTCATCCTCAATCCATTGAGTATCATCTAATTCTGTAATTGTTTTTGCTGGAGGATACAAGGTAAATTTCTTGGTTGAACTACCATCAGAGATGTACATATCACCGAATCTACAACTAATGAAAGCATCAGTTGTAGCTAACCAAGGTCTTCCTAATATAATAGGATGCCCTCCTAGATTATTCTTAGGAGTTAGGATCATAAAATCCACAGGATACTCCTAAGAATCTAGGGACACTGGAATGTCTTCTATTACCCCATCAGGTTTGATCACAGATCTGTCTACTAATTGTAATAATGTGGGTGTAAAAAGAAGATTAGGAAGTTTTATTTTATCCATGATTTGTCTACTCATGATATTGATTGCTGCTCCTAAATCAATAAGTGTGTTTTGGATCTCAGTTCCATTGATGTGTATTTTAACAACTGGATTTCCTGGGTCTAGATACTTTGGAATGGCAATCTTACCCATCATGATATCTGTTATTTTTCCTTCCAGTTGAATTTTCTTTGTCTCTTTGATTCTTTATCCTATTTTTTTCGAGCTCAAATCCTTTATTGTTTTTGCTAAAATTGGAATTTCCTTGATAGCTTGTAATAATGGGATATTAATACAAACATTTCTCAGCTCATCCAGGAAATCATAATTAGGCACCATAATTTGTTTTTCTACACCCCTATCAATTTGTAATATTTCTGGAAAGGGAGGTGTAGAGGTAGATGTTGATGGATGCTCTAATATAGGAGTTGAAATTATTCGTTATTTTTGTTTTGATTTTTCAATATTTGGGTCTTGAAAAGATGTGTCTTCTTCAAGACTTTTATTTACCCATAGAGAATCTTCCTCAGATTTGTTTTTCTCTTGTATGATTACAGAAGGTTTCTTCTTTTCAAGTATTCTTCCAGACCTAAGTTGAACATCATTAAGGTCTAAAGGAGTAATCAAATGTTTCAGGAAATAACTCCCTAGAGGTTTGTTGGGTCAAAACCTCCATAGATCAGGGCATGCTATTCAAGAAGGACTCACACAACCACAAATCGGAATGGATCATTCATCAATTTCGAAAAATCTGGCAAGTTCAACGTTGCTAGAACAGGTAAACGAGGCGGAGCCTGAGGATTCCATCCTTGATGGGATGAATTCCCAACATTCTAAAAAGAGTACCCTAGATTTGATGAGGCACCAAGTTGCCAGAAAGAACTCGTAGAAAAAGGAGAAGAACCCCCTCCCCATGTAGAGTTACCAAAGACCGGACCAGTTCCCCCTGCTGAAGTGTTGAATGAAGAGGAAAGCCCCTGATAGGGGTTCCAAGCATTACAAAGAGGGGAAAAGGTCTGATAAGCACTCGACGAAGGGAAAGAAGCATTCCCTTGGTGACCAGCGTAAAACTGATTCCCTACCCCCACTGTTGTAAATACAAAGTTCCAACCTGTAAAAGTAGTCGAACTCTGACTTCCAGACCAAGGGTTAAAACTCTGAGTCTGAGAAGTAAAAGGAAAAGACCCTAATGAAGGATTTGAACTAGGAATATGACCAGTTTCAAAGGGGAACCCTTGAAAAGAGGTTGACCCACTAACCATGGAAGACATGGGTGTAGATGCAGTTGCAGTAGCAGAAAAGGAAAAAGGCGGAATCCCACTAGTGGGCATTCCAAAACAAAAGGGACCAGCTTGAGAAGCATGTGCTTGGGTGAAACTAGAGCCAAACACAGCAGTACTAGAAGCAATCAAAGATATAGCAATAGTTTCTCCTCCTTCAACTGAATCAGGAGTCTAAATGCCTACAACACTCACAGCAGAAGGCACATTCCCAGTCGTGGCCATTGAAAGGTATGAATAAAATGGAGGATCTTCTGGTCTTGCAGACTTAGGTCCGATGTACTCAACAAAAAATGGATAATCAGGAGGAAGAGGAGATGGAAGTAACTAAGGAGACTCAGGTACTTCCTCTACTTCTATTCCCAACTCTCCCAGAAACAAGACCGTCGAGGTGAGCGGAACGCTCCTCTCGGAACCAACACCAGAACCAACTACAGGACCTTCAAGCCCTTGTGGAGGATCACTCTCCATTGCGTCAGATACCACAGGGTGATATTCACCTGCTATGTTACTCCTACGCCTTCTTGAAGAAGGCTCTACACTCTCGGGAGATAACCCTCGGATTCTCCTCGATCGACAAGGCGCTTGATCAGCCACTTTAACAAATTTTAATTAGACTCAAAAAAAGTATAAAGCTAAGCAATCTAGGAGCAAAGAGAACTCACTACAAAAAATCCCTAAGATATAGCCAAGCAAGCAGCCTTCAGGTATTTCCGCTCCGGGTGATTAGGACCGGACACTAAAATATGAGAAAGCGAAAAATAGGACCTCCCGAAAGTATTCTGGGATAATTATGGCCTAGGCCTACTAGCGAAGGTAAAAGAAATAGTTACGTCAACCTCCTAACAACAACCTTTCCCGGTACAAGTACCCAAGCTTTGCAAGGGCACCCCCTAGAAGTACTGTTGGAAGTGATACGACGTCTACCTCAGGTACCATGGGTATTCCCCCCCCGCAGTCACCTGTGTGGAACCTAGGAATGGCAACTATGGGCACCAATCCATGTCAAAAGCCGGGAGGAACGGTCTTGAGGCGAGATCCAGCAAATCAAAGAGGGGGTATCTCTCTTCTCGCTCTTCACTTCCCCTTGCGCTTGACTCTCTAGAGGAGAGCTTTCTCGGTCCACCTAACGGAGTTGGATTTCGCTCAATTAATAAACTTCTATGTTTTAGTTTGAGCGGACTTGGAGAGTTAACTCTCCACTCACCTAATCCAAGGCCCTACAACCTAGCTATTTGGTGTATGACACTTAATAAAAAACTTGCTAGTTGTTTTTAAATTATATCACTTATTTTAATTCGTTGTTATATTAGGTCAATGGGATATGGAAATGAAACTTGTAGTGTTTTATGACGCAGAAAAGAAATTAATGAAAACCAAACTACATGAAAATGCAGTAATTTCCTTTCGATGAAAATAAATTTCTACACGGGTTCTACGAGACTATATATATTTGTTTTCCTTTTCAAATATCAAACTCACACTCACCAAAACTATGAAAAAGACTACAAATTATTAAGTGCACCTAATGCAAATAACTAAGAGCATGCAAATTCTAAGATGCAAAATCTAACAAATAAAAGAGAAATTTCCAACGAATCCTTCAGTTTTATCACTTTTCATTTGTCCACAAAACTAGTTCCCAAAATCAGAAACTCTCAGTATAAAGACACAAAAATATGCTTGAAACAAGACGAACAAACCATTGACAATTCCCTTCCCAAATCAAGTCAGAAACCAAAGGCAAGAAATCTCAAAAAAGCTTCAAAAGATGTAACAAAACGAAAACAAAAATGAAAAATAAAAGAAAATGACAAAACAAAATGTTTTTTGAGCTTTTGAATTTTATAAAATGAAGAGCTCGAAGAGACCAAGAAAACTATCCAATTACCAAGGAAAACAACTCTGAATTTCAAGAAAAACTTCAAAAACACTCTGAATCTTATAGTTCCACTTAGTAGCAAGATTTATATGAGCAAAAGAAGACAAGAAACTCAGTAACTTAGCCCAGAAGAATAGTACAACCTTGCAGCAAACAAAAACTTCAAAGAACCAAGAAAGACTCTTCAAAAATTGCAACAAGACCTAGTCAAATGAACTCAATAAAACCAACCAGAAAATGGGAAAAAATCGAAGCGCAAAGCAAGACACAAAGTTAGGAAAGAGTATATGAGCAGAGGCTCTCTGTCCTGATGAAGCAGAACATCCAAGAATCCCCGGAAAGAGATCTTGGTACTCGAACCAGAAATGAAAGCACTAAAAAACAAGATTTGCCTAATAAGCTAGTCTTCCTCCAAATAAGAGAGAAAAATACCAATAGCCACTATCAACACAATCCATAGAGTATAAAGACACTGTAAGAATAGGTCTCCACAGGCAGACAATACCAAAAAGTCCAGAAATCAAAAATTTCAAAATTTACCCAGGCATACGCTACTTGGCAGTTTTTCAATAGGCGTGCATACGCGGCTGCGTCAAACGAAACCCGCGTATACGTGACTTCCTTTAATAAAAACTGCATGTATACGTGACTGTGTATAGGAAAACTCGCGTATGGGAAGGTAAATAACGAAAAACAAAAATGATCAAGCCTGGATAAAGAACCAGGTCTTCAGTCTGACTGAGAAAAAGTTAACTGGACTGGAGATAATGATTAAAACTATTGGAAACCTTTAAAACAGTTGAAACCACCCAACAGGGGAATCAAAAGAATGTGATCCCCAGTGGAGTCGCCAGTTCTGTTTCGGGAAATAACTCCCTAGAGGTTTGTTGGGTCAAAACCTCCACAGATCAGGGTATGCTATTCAAGAAGGACTCACACAACAACACTTGTATGCTAAAACCTAGATAACATCAAACGTAGGATTACGAGTGAGTTCTACTATCGATGTTATCTAGGTTTTAGCATACAAGTGTGGTTTTTTGAGTCCTTCTTGAATAGCATGCCTTGATTTGTGGAGGTTTTGACCCAACAAACCTCTAGGGAGTTATTTCCCGAAACATCAAATAGGTTGGAAACTGTTGGCCTTCTATCATGTATGTGTTTTGAGGATTTTTATTGTTGGGGTTTGGTATGGGTTGGGCAGGTAACTGATTTTTTTTCTGAGGAAATGGCAATGGAAGTGGTGGATTTTGATGTTGTGGATTTTGAGGATTTTGTTGAAGATTTTTTTGAGGAGGGAAATGTGGATATGGTGGATAGGATGGTGGATATTGATAGTACTGAGAGTATCTTCCATATGGATTTTGTGTTCCTTGTGCCCAAGTTTGAGATTGATTTTGGAATTGGGGCCAAGGTTGCTGCCAAGAATTCCAATTTGGTGGGGGTTTATTATACAGCTGATCATGGAATCCTTGTGTTTGAGGTCCTTGCCAAGGCCTCCTAGAGACAAAATTGAGAGATTCTGTGGAACTTGTAGGGGTTTCTTCTTGAAATACAGGTTTAAGACCAGGAAGTGAAGGACAACTCTTGGTCTCATGTTTTTCTGAACAAATTACACAATTCTCTACTACTTTTTTATCCAAAGGGCACTCTCTCAAGTCATGCTTCTTTCTACATTTGGGACAAAATATTGCTAAGGCATCAGATTCAACTTTTTGCTTGTTTTGTAACTTAAGGGTGTCTATTTTCTCACTAAGACTCCCTAAAATGTCATATTTTAATTCATCAAGCATATGTCCTATTTCTGCCCTACTTACTGTCCCAGAAGCAGACTTAATTGCCTTTGCAAGAGCGGGGTCTCTTGTTCCTTTTACAGTTTTAGATTTCCCTCTTGAAAGGTTGATACATAATTCATCTATTTCAGGTAATGTGAGCTGAGATATATCCCCTTTTCCCATCATATTAAGGATATCTAGCCATTCATCCCTAATTGTCTTCAACAAGAGAGCTTTCAAAGTATCTTGGTCTACGTTTTCCATTTTTTCTCTTTTGATGTTGTAGTTAAACCTCTCCAACAAATATTCTAGATTTTCATCCTCTTTTTGTAGCATTTTAAACACTTCCTCCTTATGGTTGAATGGCATACAGTAATCCAAATACCTCTCTAGAAACGCATGTTTCATGTCTTCCCATGTCCTAATAGAACTGTTGATCAAACTCATAAACCATTTTAATGTTGCTCCTTTCAATGTTGAAGGGAATAGTTTAAGTTTTTGGGCATCTTGTAAGTAATCATAGGTTCTACATAGGACTTCAAACTCAAATAGGAAGGTTTCAGGATCTTCACTTTTGAGTCCATAAAATTTTGGAACAGGGTGAAATATTTTTCATAGTTGCATTGGTTTCTTCATCTACTATATGAAACCCAAAAGAGCTTCCCATTTCCCTTCAACCTCTTCCTCTGCCTCCTTCTTCACCTCTACCTCCTTCTCCTTATGCACCTCTACCTCCTTCTCCTCTACCTCTACCTCTACCCGCTCCAAATAGTGTATGTTCTCCAATAAAGAATCCTTCTCCCCCTTCTTCTGCCATGGTTGATTCTCCTATGGAAGTGGAAGAGTTTATGTCTCTAGCAGGGGTCCTTGAATCTTCTTCTAGAATAGGTTCGGTGAATGAAGTGGAAGGTTTTTCTGATGGAATATCTGATCTTAAGTCTTCTGGAAGTCTATGATCAGTGAAGTATGGGATGTGGGTTTGAGTTGGAGGTGTGTTGCCTCTTGGTCTTGGTGGAACAAGTGGTGTTCTAGGAATCAAGCTTCTGCTTCTTATGAATCTACCCCTTGAGTCTCTTTCTCTACGCATATCATTGTTTTTGGGAGGTAAGAAACAAGGCTACCTAGTTACATTTCCTCGACAACGGCGCCAAAATTTCTACTCAACTTAGTGTTCCTAAATTGATGTCATAAATTGTCAACCAAGGCTAGTAAACTATTGAATTGAAGTGCACTATATGTGCCTAGGTATCTTCTTCCTACTTCGTTGTGTTTAGTGTTTTTGGTTTTGTATTTTTGTGTTAAGAGGAAAAGAACTAAATTGTTGGCAAAGAGAAGTTACTAATCACACTAAAATAGAACAAAATCTTCTCTAAACTGTGTATGACACCTAAGAACAGAAAATGATAATTCACAAATTGCAAATCTTGACAAGGAAAGTAACCCATAACATTAAATCAGTCCAATTCATTTCATTAGAGGTATGTTGGAACAACTTAAGAAAAGGATAAGTTTGATGTAATGAGGTTCTCTTTAATAAACAACAACTTACAATATCACAGAGAAAATCTTATCCATGGTTAGAAATTTGTTGGAATACTTTGAGAAAATATTATCTGCAATTTAGTAAGGAATCCTATGCTAACATAACTTATGACACTAGAATTAACCCACTCTGCAACTAAAAATGTTACTATTAAGCCTCATTCAAGGGTTAGAGATCTCTTGGAATAGCTTTGGAAAAGGGATGTTTGTAAAATTATGAGAAATTGTAGAATAGTCAAGAACTAAAAATGATATAACTAATTCTTTTCTATATGATGATGATGTGTTAGAAGAGATTAAGAACAAGAGAAGTTTGTAAATAATGAAGGCCTTTAAGTCTAATTTAACAGAACTAGAACACAACTAGCTAATAAAACTTGAAATACAATGAACAGAACTGAGCTTATATGCAATTAACCTTTGAAATACTACATCTCTATCTCATTCACGTGTTAGTGATATATTGGAACAGTTTATGAGAATAGGATTCACTGTAATATTCGATGTAAGTAAACATAAAACATGATGCTCAGAAAAACTACCTAAACTAAGAATGAAACAGAGCTAAAGTCACTTATCTAGAAAGTATGCAAAAATCCTTTCGGACAGTAGGGGCCTTCTACCATCAGATTGGCACACGAATTCTTAACTCCTCAAACTTTCTTGAAATCATGCATCAAGTTTTACTTCTTTCATTAGAGAAAAAAAACGCTCAAAAAACAGAGTAACACAGTATTTGATAACTTAACAACAAAACATCAACTAGCTAACTGTCTCTCGGTTCACCGAGTTATTCTTATAAGAAAATACATAACTGTCCTTGAGTGGAAATAGGCATAGGTGTCTTTTTCAATCAAAATCGAATTAGAACTCCTGTTGAGGACTCATACTTTGCTGAAGACATCTGCAGAGTCCTTGTCCTTGTAGAAGTCTACTTCTTCGTTTTGGCTTCCTCCACGTGCATAACCACTTGTAGATTTTTGCTCAGACTTCGTAGAGAGCAAGGAATGATGTAGGTGAGTTATGGAATTCAACCATATGTGTTTTTCCTTTAAGTGACACCCGTAACCTGTGTGAACATAAATATGGATGTCAAATATGCGACTAGCTACAGAATGGCTGCATTCTGTAGCTAAGTCTAGTCAAAAATCACTACGACAACAAAACCAAAAAAGTATAGTAAGTCAGTCATTGCATGCATTCTTAAAGTGACTATAATCAATCCTATTGATATTTTGAGCCTATAACTGATAAAGGACAATGGAATGAAGTGAAATTTGGTGAAAGGAAAGGACATATTTGGGGCTCAACAATAAGGATGGGACTTCAAGATTATGTATTGACTATCAGGTGTTGAACAAGATCATTGTCCGAAATAGGTACCCGATCCCATGGATTGATGACCTTCTAGACCAACTTAAAGGGGAAACATATGTCAACAAGATCGAATTGAAGTAAGGGTATCACCAGGTACGAATCTAACCCTCTGATGTGTGTAAGACTACCTTTAAAGCCAAGGAGGGCCTTTTTGAATGGTTGGTCATTCCTTTTGGGTTGACAAATGCTCCTGCAACCTTCATGAGGCTAATGTAAGACATATTGCAGCCATTCACTAATGCATTTATGGTGGTGTAATTGGATTACATCCTCATCTTCAGCCATAATTGGGAAGAGCACCTCCACCACCCAGGTTGAGTATTTGGGATACATTATTAATGAGCGGGGGGTGCATGTGGATCCAACCAAGATCCAAGTCATTCAGGATTGGCCAGGCCCAACCTCTCTAAGAGCTCCATAACTTTCTGGGTATTTCCAATTTCTACCATAGTTTCATGTTGGGATTCTCTCATATCACTTGGTCATTGAGTCAAGTCACCAAGGGAGGAGCAAAAGAAAAATTATTTTGGTCTAAATCTCAATAGAAGGCATTCACAGAGTTGAAAAATTGCCTCTAATATGCGTCAGTGCTCACATTATGAGAATTTAAACAAGCATTTGAGATCAATACTAATGCCTCTGACTATGTTATTGGGGCAGTTCTTACTCAACAAGGGCATCCAGTGGCATATCACAGTGAGACAATTTCTGACACAGTCTGGAAGTATTCAATTTATGAAAAAGAGATGTATTCGATTATGCAGGACTGCCGAAAATGGAAGAATTACATTTTTTGGAAGGAAACAATCATCAACATAGACCACTGACCCCTATAGTTCATACAGACATAAGGGAAGTTGCAGAATGATTGCCATCAGAAGTGGTCCACATACATATAACAGTTTCATTTGAACATCAAGTACAAGAAGGGAAACACTAATAATGTTGCAGACTGCCTCAGCTAACCACCGATCATGGCACTAACCATCAGGCTCAACTCTTATGGTCATGAGACTTCCGACTGGCCGCTTCTGTATAAAAGCGATCCAGAATTCAACCACACATACAAGATTCTCTTGGAGGGTAAGCAAGTTCCAAATTTTCACTTCCAGGTTGCACTGCTATGTCACCTGCGACACCTTTGTGTTCCTTCAAGAGAGTGTGCCAAGATGGTTTGAAAATCAGACTACATTCAGGTCGTTGGGCATTTCGGGGTCGAGAACAAAAGTGGCAGTACTGCATAAGTATTTCTGTTGGTCGAACCTTCGACGTGATTTTGGGAAGTACGTCAGATCCTGCACTACCTATGGCATTTCCAAACCAACCATTAAGAAACAAGGCCCCTATACTCCGTTTCCTACCCCTAGTCGACCTTGGGAATCCATCTCCATGGATTACATGTTTGTCCTTCCTTCTCCTAAGCATGGCGATGACTGTGTTTTTTTTGTCATTGACAAATTCTCGAAGATGGCCATTATGGAGGCCTACAAGAATAATATCAGAACATAATCCACTGCTAAAATATTCTTTGAATGAGTGTAGGTATACTTTTGGATCCCACTGTCTATCATCTGAGATTGGAACAAACTCACCAATTCCATAGCTTTCCATCCCTAAACTGATGGACAGACAGAGGTTGTCATCAGGATGATCAAACACATTTTACGCATATACAACTCAAAGCATCCACGCACATGGGATGACACCCTCCCCTATGTACAACATAGCTATAACCGTCCTCTCCATAGCTCAACCGGCCACAGCCCCTTTCAGGTGGGCTTGGGATTCCAACCACTATGTCCCAATGACTTAGACATACCATTTGTAGCTACTTAAGCAGATTCAGCTCATGTCCAATCTAAATCTGACAAGGAGAACAACTTCATTGAGCACATTAAGCACATTCACTAATATTTTCATGACATATTGGACATAGTCAATGCTAATTATAAGCAGCGACATGATCAACTTCAGGTGCCACACAACTTCCTGTTGGGTGACAAAGCATGGACACATTTACAGAAGGAGTTCCTCATTGGACCCCACCACAAGCTTTGCCTGCTTTGATATGGGCTATACACCATCACCAAGGATGTAGCGGGCAATTCCTTCGAGCTCAGTACTCCACCATTCCTTGGTTTGCATCCAGTGTTCAATGTGAACTGCCTTCGGCCCTACTTTCCACTTCTACTAGACACATCTGACACGGTATAACAACTCACACAAATAGAATTAAACTTAGACTGCATGGAACAAGACACAACTGATCAGATCATGGAAACACAGATCAAGAATGGCTGCTAGCATAGGATCCAACTATATTGAGTTGTCAAAGCAAGCCAAATCCTCCACCACGGAAACTGGTTCACCAGGGACTAGGTTCAACGGAAATTTCCTCACCTCATGGAGACTCTACACACAATGAGTACCATTTCTTCCTAATAGGGGAGGAATGATCCATGTGAATATTGGTGGCCACCCACCTATTCCACCTAGACCTCCAGTCAGTTTCATTATTTTCCTTTTTTATAGTAGCATTTACTATTTTTAGAATTTTTTTGGGTACACTTGATGTTGCAGATTTACCATCCTGGGCTTCCATGATGCCTGCTAGCCCTTTCTTTACAAACTCTCTGGAAATCTCTTTGAAACTTATCTCGTACATAAAGCAACACTCTTGTTACACAATTGGTCACAAATTCTCAAATTGAATTCTCCAGATAGCAAAGTGTAAAAAATGTGGAGAGGGACATACTTTTATAGAGGATTTAAATTTTGAACCTCATGATAGCCTAGATCTTGTTCATTTAATGCAGATATGGTGCTAGATCTGACCAATTTTTCTTCATAAATGTGTTTATATCATGCCTCTTAACGGAAAATTTATTTTAACAAAGCTTTTTCCTTCGAACTGTCATATTTCTAGTGAACTTTTCCAATTTCCCACAGATCGCATAGTGATCTTCCCTCTGTCGCGGTTTTTTCAGACTTCGACATACTCTTGAATATCACATAGTTATCCTCCTTTGGAAAATTCCCCTTCTGAAAAGTATTTTATAATCAATTTCTCACTTTCAAGTTTAGGTGGCACTAAGAATATTCTCCTTTCATCTTTCCACCAGAAGCTCCAAGGACAGATTTGTCCCTACACACCTTCAATTATCTACCATTCACTCATCATGAATTAGGTGACCATTTAACTTCACGAGCTGAACTGCACCACCATCAGAGATGTGCTTGATGATATATGGTCCTAACCAATGTGTTTTAAATTTTCATAGGAACTTTGAGAGTTTTTTATCATATAAAAGTACAATATCTCCTTCCCGAAATGTCTTATGCTTGATGTGCCTATCATGCAAGGATTTATCCCTTTATTTTTTCACTTGTTGATGAAAACCTGCTATAAATGTGTCTTCTTCTAGAGCGAGAAATTGTAACATCCTTTCTTCCATTATATCAGAGTCTTCGATGTCTATGAAGGTTGAAATTCTCAAACTTGGCACAATGTACTCCATAATCATGATTGTTTCTTTCCCATATACCAACCTAAAAGGTGTCTAGTCTATCAGTTTCTTGCACATTTTCCTATATGCCCACAACATCGTTGGAATCCTTAGATCCCAGTCATTTATGTTCAAATTTCACACTTTTGTGAATGCATTCTTTAGAATCTTATTGAAGGCTTCAACTATCCCATTTGCTTGAGGATGATATGGGGTACTTTTATAATGGTATACCTGGTATTCTTCAGTTAGTGCCTCAATAATCTTATGCAAGAAATGTGAACCTCAGGCACTCATTAATATCTTTGGACACACAAATCTATTCAAATTATATTCAAAGATGAGATTTTCATTGGTGTCTACACTGCAATCCTTAAATGGTTGTGCCTCGACCCAATTTGTCAAATAATAAGTTGCAGTGATTATATATCTTGCATCGATCTT
Organism: Pinus albicaulis; assembly: GCA_034641835.2. Lineage (NCBI taxonomy): Eukaryota > Viridiplantae > Streptophyta > Pinopsida > Pinales > Pinaceae > Pinus > Pinus albicaulis. The sequence continues at coordinate 89,955,459 of CM076579.1, forward strand.
CCTTCCTGGTGGGTTAATAGGTCCAACAAATTCAATTTCCCATTTGTCAAATGCTTGCAGTGTCACTTGTGGATTTAATGGCATTTCGTCACTTCTGGATGGCTTTTCTATTCTTTGGCATACATCACATGCTTGAAAAAACTCTTTTACATACTTATGTATTGTGGGCCACCATAACCCACCTCTCAAGAACAATGTTTTGGCTCCGTCAGGCTTGACCCAGTTTCATTTTGTACTTCACACCAACAAAACCCTCAGACACCGGCCATTTTGTAATGTTCCCAATTTTTAGCCTCAAGCTAAAAGGAACATTATAGTTACCAATATTTTATTTAGTTAAATAAAATGGGTAAGGAGGCCCCATAATATTTGAGAAGGAATAATAAACACTCCTCATGTGAAAGGAGGAAGAGTAAAGTAGCTAATTTGAGCACCACATGGTGTGAACAGGATTGGATCATGCTTGATCTAGTCATTTTGACCAAATTCAACTAAGCTGTCCAGATACATTGAACCTTCTTGGACAGCGCAGTTTCAGTGGAGACTCCACTTACATGAGATAGGTGGCAATTTTGGATGGGACCCATGTTGAGAGGAGTTCATTTTCTTTATACGGGGGATATGGCAGCCTATTTTCATTATGCATTAGCTTATCATTTTCGTTGGGTTTGTTAAGACTTGCATACCTGGGCTGTTTAGCAGGGTTGTAGTGTTCTTGAGCACAATGGTGTTCTTGGTCTGGAATCCCTACCTCATCCTCAAGGAAGGAGAGAGTTTTGAGCTCCATTTACTCATTTCCTCATTTGGCCAAGCTTACTCCTTTAGCTACAGCGTTATTCTATTGGGCAGAAAATGTTGAGTTGTTGGGTGCAGCAATAGAGGAACTCATAGAGTCATTATTTGGCTTGTTCTTCAATGGAGATCTTGTATATTCTTTGGAGGAGCAGCAGAGGAGACTCCTGGGCATCATTTCAGATCTTTGGCACTAGGCCAATCATTCACTATCTCTCACAGCATAGTCTAGGGATGGAACTGCATTATTTTATGCAGGCAATTGCTCGGAGGGTCATTGGAGCTTATCAGGAGGAGTGTTTTTGAGTAAGAGGGATTAGTCCTTTGCTTGAGAATATTATCAGAGGAGGGAATGAGTATTTCAGATCTGCCTTAGCCTCATCATTTGTATTTAGTTTTGCAGTGACATATTAACCCTAGCAGTTAATTTTCACATTGTATTTTATCTGCCATGTCTAGAAATCCCTCTTGGATTGGATAGAGATTTTGTACTGGAGCTCATATTTCCATTTGTGGGAATTTATTTGTATCCTTCAGCCACCATTTTTTATGCATTCAGTAGCTATTACTCTCATAGAGACAACGTAGTACTGCTTTCCGACATTCTATGCAATTGCAGCAACTGCTGTATTTTATTGCTTGATCATTGGAGATTGGTTATCATAGCTTGAGTGGCTTGCCCCTCATTATTTTATTGTGTATTATTGCTGATATATTAATATAATTATGACTTCATGACTTTTCCCTCTTATGTTGCATTCAGAATTGCAGAGTTTAATGGTTATGTTCATGTACTGCTGTAAGCTCTCTCATTGAGCATTTTCTAAGAGATCTTGTTTGGGGAGATCTGAATTACCCATCTAGAGACATTTCTTTGGGCTCAAATTCTAGAAGAGAAGTTTTTAATGAGTTAACAAGGGGATCCAAGTCCCCCTTCAGCTTATTTTTACATTTCTTTCCTTATACAGCGTCCTAGAGAACCCTATTACAGAAATTCCCAAAAAAGGGATATTATAGTGGTATCGGAGCATCAATATTGGCTCATTCTGTGCAGCCCAAGATAATATTCCATTAGAAGGAGAATCTCCTCACATAGAAGAGGAGATGTATAGAGAAAAAAATAAAAGAGGAATTTCGGAAGAGGAGATATCCCTACTCCTTTTTCAAACTATGGAAGCTATCATAGAAGATCTCAAGGAAATATAAAGGGAAAATTGCATAAAGTTTCTGAGAGGGTTTGAAGATGAATCAAGCCCTAGCTACTATCATGATGGGTGTGGAAATTCAGCCACACATGCAGATCCACAGCACAATTCATTTCCCACTTGCACTGCGGGAAGAATGGAGGAAGAAGATGAGACCATTGGAGCAGCAACGTTGCAACTCAAAGGTATGGCTCATGATTGTTGGGTTGAAATTTATGTTTCATATTGTCATGCAAATGTAAAATCATATGATGCATTCACTAATTTTTTGGTGAAGAAACTTGATGGAAGTCAATATGAATCATCATGTATCATAACTTCAAACACTTTGCATGCATTAGATGGAACCATCAAAACTCCATTCCTTGTTTCTGAAGTGGATGACAACATGTATGATGGCTTACTAAGGGCAAGATCCCCATTATGTAAAGGGCCCTCTTCCATTTTTGAAGACATGGAGGTAATTCCTTCAAGAGATGATTGAGATCTAGGGTCTCTCCTTGATGATGAGGTATTCTCATTGATTGATGGAGGGGATGAGCATAAGAGAACAAACAGTGTTGTCACACATGGAGGAGATCCATCACCACATGAAGGTGAAAAGGGATCCTTTTCTTCCACTAGAGGAGCCCTTGTGTCATTACAAGGAGTTCCAAATGATTCAACAAGTGGGAACCAAGGCACAATTCCGGAGCCATATGCAGCAGGTTTTGGGGATTGTGAGATGGAGGAGGAAGAGAAGGATCAACATCAAGGGATGATACACCCTTATCTATTCCAAAAAAATTTCTCACAAGAGAAGGAGACTGTACAGTGCAGTGAAGAGAGGGACAAATCAGTCCACTCATACATACAGTCCACTTCTGAACTCAATGTTTCACTATATGGAGGTATTCCACCTAGGAGGCCACCTGATCTAGAGTTGATGAGGGGCATCTTGTCATGTGGTTCACCACTCTTGGATTCCAGAGAGGTGAAGACATTGGAGGAGTCCAACACAGCACAGAGAGTTTGGGGTAAACCCAAGAAAGAGGGAGACACTCTCTCATTTTTAATATCGCCCACTCTCATCAGTTATAATGTGATGATAGAGTTTGTTGCAAGGATGGAGGATTGCATCTTCATGATGCAGGATGAATGCTCCACAGATTTGGAGAGGAAGAGGATATTTCCTTTGAGGGAGGACTCTTTCATACATAGGAGTGGATGTAGGCCACTCATGCTTGCTTTGGCCTAGCTTGGGAGATTCTTTGGGGATGACAGCTTCTCATGGGAGGCCAACTTCCAAAGGACACCATCACTATTTGAGCATGAGCAGCTGCATGATGGGCATGGTAGCATTTTGGAGGATGAATTTGGCATGGGGAATGTCAAAGTAGCAAGCAGAAGTGTGAGGGGAGCTTCACATGCTAGATCACCAGCGCTGTTTATGAGGAGGATTGATCTGTATTGGAGGTCTCAGCTTTTGGTAGAATACTCCAAGAATCTTGGTGCATTCATGGTCCTTCATAACCTGGAGGGAGATGACAGATACATGGTGGATGATATGGTCATCTATGGTTATTGCAGGAGCTTCTTGACTAGGGCATCTAGTCTCAAGGAGAAACTATTACATGCAGCACATGAGGACTTCCTAGCTATGCACCTTGATGCATATCTTATTTTCTTAGAGGAGTTCACTTGGGAGGGCATCTAGAAGGAAATATATCAGCATATGGAGAAATGCATAGCCTGGATGGTGATAGAGAGGATGTCACAGCCGCCTTCCTACTCATTGGGAGTGAGGGAGCTTTTTCAGTTGACCCATTTCAGCTCAAGGTCTCAAGTACATTGTAGAGAAGGTATACTTTCACATTATCATTTGTACTTCTTTACTTTATATGAGTAGCATATTATATCAGGAAGGATCATCCTTTCTTGCATTTTGTATAATGTACTTGTAGCTACTTTTAGCATTGATTTTGGCTACCTTAATGGTGGTTTGTGGGTGAAGCCACATGACTCTTGGTGTGCACTATTAACACCACATTGTACATTCATGTTCAAATCTTATGAGATGACTATGGCCACAAACAAGTGGCTAGTAAAGGACTTGCTATATTTTTTTTTAGGTAGGTATGGAATGCACTGTGCTAGTTCCTCATGTGGAACTATGATTCACTCTCCGGTTGCCATGTGGCAACTTGTTTTCATTGTATTTTGCTTCCATATGTTGCCGATGTTTGTATACTCATGGGAGGCTTTGATTGGAGAGTGGTCTTGGAGTTGAAGATGGCCATTCGGAGTATGATTCTCCCCTTTTCACATGTTTTATGTTTCAGGAGAAACAATGGGCACACCATGATTTCCATGTCACTACTTTTCTCTTCATATAGGAGGAGCTATTGGGAGAAAATGCGTTGTGGGAGGAGGCACTTCATGGTTGATTCATTTTGTGGGGAGGCTTGGGCCAATTTTGGAGGCCATAACATTTCAGCCCAATATCAGCAACCCCCTCATACTTATCATAAATGGAGAGAGAAACTACTTGGATGAGAAAATATAAACTCTCCATTCAACCCAACATGTTGCATAGATCCGAGGTTGAGGACTGCTTTGTTGAGCTACCTAGGATGGCTTATTTCATTTGGATGATTGCATGGGTGAAGGAGTCACTCATTGGGAATGAGAATTCCCATGTTTTTCACCACTCCTACCTTGAGGAGGCCATTGAAAAACAAGGATATTTCCACTTGCATATTCTATTGTCTCATGATGTACACTTTGGTTTTACACACTCGGAGGGATACATGGAGGACAGATTTATTGCATACCTTGATGAACTATGGTGGGGTCCATTGATGAGGATGCCACAAGAAGAGGAGGAGGAATTTTTCTCTACCTTGCAGTTTCTTGAGGACAAGAAACATTTTGAAGGGGGAGGAATGTAATGTTCCCAATTTTTAGCCTCAAGCTAAAAGGAACATTATAGTTAGTAGTATTTTATTTAGTTAAATAAAATGGGTAAGGAGGCCCCATAATATTTGACAAGGAAGAATAAAAAATCCTCATGTGTAAGGAGGAAGAATAAAGAAGCTGATTTGAGCACCACATGGTGTGAATAGTATTGGATAACGCTTGATCTAGTCATTTTGACCAAAGTCAACCAAGCTATCCAAATACATTGAAGCTTCTTGGACAATGCAGTTTTAGTGGAGACTCCACTTGCATGAGCTAGGTGGCAAGTGTGGATGGGAACCATGGTGATAGGAGTTCATTTGATTTACAAGGGGGATATGGAAGCCCATTTTCATTATGCATTAGCTTATCATTTTCATTGGGTCTGCTAAGACTTTCATACCCAGACTGTTTAGCAGGGTTGTAGTGTTCTTGAGCACATGGGTGTTCCCGGTAGGGAATCCCTACCTCATCCTCAAGTAAGGAGAGGGTTTTGAGCTCCATTTCCTCATTCCGAAATTTGGCCAAGATTACTCCTTCAGCTACATCGTTATTCTATTGGGCAGAAAACGTTGAGTTGCTGGGTGCAGCACCAGAGGAACTCATAGAGTCATTCTTTGGCTTGTTCTTCAGTGGAGATCTTGTATATTCTTTGGAGGAGAAGCAGAGGAGACTCTTGGGAATCATTTTAGATCTTTGGCACCAGGCCAATCATTCACCATCTCTCACAGCGCAGTCTAGGGCTGGAACTGTGTTATTTTATGCAGGCAGTTGCTGGGAGGGTCATTGGAGCTTATCAGGAGGAGTTTTTTTGAGTAAGAGGGATCAACCCTTTGCTTGAGAATATTATCAGAGGAGGGAATGAGTATTTCAGATATACCATCGCCTCATCATTTGTATTTAGTTTTGCAGTGAAATATTAACCCTAGCAGTTAATTGTCACATAGTATTTTATCTGCCATGTCTAGCAATCCCTCCTGGATTGGCTAGAGATTTTGTACTGGAGCCCATATTTCCATTTGTGGGAATTAATTTGTATCCTTCAACCACATTACCATTTTTTATGCATTTATTAGTTGCTACTCTCATAGAGAAAACACAGTACTACTTTCCAGCATTCTCTGCAATTGCAGCAACTCCTGTATTTTATTGCTTGATCATTGGAGATTGGTTCTCATAGCTTGAGTGGCTTGCCCCTCATGATTTTATAGTGTATTATTGCTGATATATTAATATAATGATGGCTGCATGACTTTTCCCTCTAATTTTGCATTCAGAATTGCAGATTTTAATGGTTATGTTCATGTACTGCTATAAGCTCTCTCATTGAGCATTTTCTAAGAGATCTAGTTTGGGGAGATCTGAATAACCCATCTAGAGACATTTCTTTGGGCTCAAATTCTGGAAGAGAAGTTTTAAATGAGTTAAAAAGAGGATCCAAGTCCCCCTTTAGCTTATTTTTACATTTCCTTCCTTATACAGCGTCCTAGAGGACCCTATTACAGAAATTCCCGAAAAAGGGATATTAGACCTTTCAACAACGACTTGCAAGTATATCACAGTCTCACCCGAGGTGGCTATGGGTGGGTTTCAAAACTAGGTTTATGTAGCCATAAGGGACTGTGTGAGTTGGATTTTACTTCTCTTTTCTTTATTTTACTTATTCTTCTGGTATACGTATCACTATTGTGATGTATAACTTAATTACTTACTATGTTACATTATTTTTAACATAAACATATCACAATATAGTTTAAAATACGCTACCATAACATTTACTAGAAATTAGTACTTTGCATCCATAGATAGAAAGAAAACATAACAATACACACAAAAAAAAAATATTGCCAATTTTGTTTTTCTTTATTAAGATGAATCTTTTCAGTACATTCAGCACCTCAACCTGCAAATATATTTGCAGGGGGTCTGTGCACTAAGCTATAGAATCTTCTAAGGTCTTCTCACGCTCAGCTATAGAGCCTTTACTTAAGTCCCAAAACATAGAAAAAAAGAATCAATGACTTGCTCTTATTAGTCTCTGATGTGATATATCTTCCACAAAGAATTACATTTCCTTATGTACATTACATAGCTACAAAACCATGGTCCACATACCATGGGCTTCGAAAAAAAAATAAAATTAAATCACAATACCCGTTGCAAAATGAGGGGCTTCGAGCCACCCCTAAGCCCATAGAACACCGCGTGGTAAATATAACTGCACGGTACCATGCACTCCGCTCTTCAAAATGCAGAGTCTTTGACCAAAATTGGACCAATTTTGGTTTTGCACAATAGTTGGGTGGCGCTCCATGCATGTAAAGTATAAGGGAATGCTCTCATCGAATGATTAAGCATTATAAAACACTACTACAACATGTACTCCGACATACCATCAACTATATTTTTCGAGTTCCCTATAGGTTGTTGTTGGTACCATTTCATGACTCATCCTTTCACCTAAAAACTTCATTTTATCCATCATATTTTCTCATTTAACCTTCATAAATCTTTCATATTCCTTTTAAACTTATTAATTTAATACCATTATTATTATTTTTACATTGGAATTGATTTTAGGAATTTTTGTGTTAAAATTAGGATTTTTCAGAAAATTACAAGTTTTTGTAACTTCCTGTAATGGCTTCATCTTTTGACACGTTGCATGACAGGTTGGCCAAATCGAAGACTGAGGGTCTATTCCTAAATGTACAAGGATGGTGAAATACCTTTCCACTTCCAGGTTAGAAGTCTACAGGTGGCTAGTCAAAATTGGTCAACTTCAGTTATTTTAGCAGAAAATCCAAAGTAATTAATGAACAGATTTGATTCTTTTTAATATTTTTCTTGAAAAGAGGGATCTGAACTAATTCGACTTCTTTGGGAAATTATCTAGTATTTTGAGGAACACAAATAGCCTCTTCTTGTTATGTATTTTGATGATAAATAGCTAGAAGGAAAACATTGAAGAACTACATGACATTACGTGACAAACTTCAAAACTCGATTTATGTAATTGTTGGTTTTAAGACTTTAATACATAGATTCAGTTATTTATGTTGTTACATTCAGTAATATTCTTCATCTGAGTTATCTTAAGGTGTTCTTGCAACGTGTGGAGGACCCCCACTACAGAGCTAGTACACTTCCTTGTGTTTTTCATTTACAATTGCATAATTAGATTTGATATCTAGACATTTCCATTTAATTCGTGTGCTACAAGTTTATGAATTAGAATTGTCAATTGAAGCCAGTGTATTTTGTGAAATATCTTTGTAAGAAGATTCAATTGATATCAGTCTTTGAATTGAGAATTGTGTTTACTATTTCATGTTTCAAAGATTAAGTTTATCATTTCTGTTTAATGATCATGGTTGTAATTGCAGAGCTCAACTTGTAGTCTAATGACTGAACCTTGTAAAAGGACTTAGCTATTGGTTGATTTCAATATTATTTACCTTGCTTTCTGTTTTGAATGATTGTGATTGATAAGTGTGTTGATTTAATACTTGGAAGAGGTTCTATGAATTGAGTTCTTGTAAAAGAACTAGAGAATCTGGGACAAACAATAGAACTCTGTTTTTAGGAAATCATATTTGTTTTGTTTAAGAAGGTGTTCAAGTGTGGAAGGAGACAAGGAAAAACCTCTTGTAAAAGAGTATTGAATCCTATTACACCGAACCCTCATTTAGGAGACCAAATCATTCTAGATCTATATATTTTAGATAAGTACCTCTAACTGTACCTACTTGGATTGTTAGGAAATTGAAGCCTAATCTACACTAGCAGATTGGACCAAACATTTTGGCACCATTGCCAGGGAGGTGCAACTAAAAGGATTTAAAAAAAAAAAAAAGACAAAAACAAATCTAAAGAAACAAAAACATAGATCTAGTTTCAATTCTTCATTTTGTTCAGCCATGATTCATTATGTCTAGACCTAGGGATGAAAAAGGTAGATTTCTAAAAACCCCACATCCAAAAAATAACCCACCATTGGGAGCAGAACCTTTAGAGAAGGTTGAATTCACAACACCAGCAGGAAAAGTTACTATAGAAGAACTTCAAGAAAAACAAAAATCAGGCCAGAGACTTACTCTTATTGAAAGAAAAATCCTATTAGCTTATGAAGCAAAGAGAAAACATATACCTGAATCTTCTATAGTAAAAGAGAGTGGTCGAAGAACCCAACAACCTCTCCTTGAACAAACTGACCCTGAAAAGCCTCAAGAGGAAGAGAAATTAGAAGAAAAATCTCTCTTTGAACAAATTGACACTGAGGAAGAGAAATTAGAAGAAAAACATATCAAAATGGTTGAGGAAGGAGGAGAATCAGAAAGCGGACCTACTATTGAACAGATGAGAGAATATCAGAGACAATTGGAAGAAAGGAGAAGACAAAGAGAACTTGAAAAAAAATAAAGAGATGATGAAAATCGAAACCCAAGAGAGGAAGAGGAGTCAACATTTAAATTTCCCATTCAAGACAGAGGAGAATTCAATGATGAAGAAATTAAAATGAAAAATATACCCCCATCTGTATTACGGAATTTTTATGGCATGGCATCTGAAGACCCTGATTCATTTTTATTTGAATTTTATATAGTATGTCGAACCTATGGGTATACAGATGATGCACATAGACTTAGACTCTTTCCTGCCACATTAAAAGCATTAGCGCTTAGGTGGTTTATGGGATTAGGTTAACATGCAGTGATTGATTGGGATGGTATGAGGAAAATCTTCTCGAAAAAGTATCAACCTTACTGTCGATGAAAAGATTCCAAAGATGACATTTTTAGAATGAATCAACAAGAAGATGAAAACTTAGAAGAATACTTGGAAATATTCATATATAATCTGCAAAAATCAAAGCATAGAACCATGTCTACTGGTCTTATTCGAGCAATATTCCTAAAAGGCATCCAAGAAGAATATTTAGATGACCTTAACCTAATGGGTAAAGGTGATATCTCTAATTTACCCTTTAATGAGATTGCAGACTTGTGTGAAAAGTATTATAGAAGTAAAGAAAGGAATGGAAAAATAACTATGACATCTAAAGCCACTAAATCTGCCACAACAAGTGTTACAAGAGCTGAAATAGGAAACCTATTTGAAGACTTTAAAACAGACCTATTAAGCACCTTGGGAAATCAAATAGATATGATAAAAACAAAGAAGAAACAAGAAGAATAAGACCAATTGATGGCTGTGTTCTGTTCAAAATGTAGAAAAAAACATGCTTTAAAAAAATGTCCTTTAGAAAATGTTTAGGTTTGTGCATTTTGTACAGAAAATCATGATATTTTTAATTATTCTAAGATAAAGGTTTTGCAGAATTACAATTTGGAAGCTAATGCAGAAATGGAGAACTTATATCTCATGGGAGATAGAAGACCGTGGAAAATGAGACCTCCAAGTATGTTTCAAAATCCAAATTTACAATTTCCTGCACATTATCAAATGCCTATTCAGAATTCTTGGAACATTCCTATGCCTTTGTACAATTGGTCCAATCAGTAGCAGAAATCTTATCCACAACAAGGATGGAGAGGATATTCATATCCTCAACAACAAATTCCTTCACAATATCCTCAGCCATATCAACAATACCCTCAACAATACCCTCAATAGCCAGTTGTTTATCAACCACAAAATCCTCAACAAACAGTAACTTCTCCTCCACCAATAAATTCACCACAATTACAAATACCTTATAACCAACCTCCTAGACCTACTCAAATACCTGCTCAACCTGTAGCTAACCCAAATAACAGAGTAGACAGACCAGCATATAGTGTAGATGAGGGAACATCTTACCCAATTCTACCTCTGCAAAACATTGAGCTTAGGTCTGGTCAAACTCTCCAAATAGAACCTCCAGTAGCTACAAAACAAAAAGAAAACAAGAATGATGAACATAAACTTCCAATTCAAAGAAAACAAGATGATGAAATTCAAAACAAACAAATGCAAACCATGCATCCACCTCCTTCTCCTAAGAGATTAATCCAAGAAAAATTACCAATTCCTTTGCCTCAATTTGATGTTCTAGATGAATTAAGGAATGTCTATTTACACCAAAGCCATTAAAGAATTATGTCTTAAAAAGTCTACAAAGAAAATATTTGATTCACAAACCATTCATGTCATTGGAAATTTAGCTGGCCTCATGAAAAATGTTATTTCAATGGATAAGTATGTTGACCCTGGTATCCCTAGAGTTACCACAATCATTAACAAAATTTCCATTCCAAATATCTTGATTGATCTTGGAGCTGCCATAAATGTGATGACACTGGAAACAATGAAAACATTGCAGCTCACAAACTTACAATTAACACCAATTATCCTGGAATTAGCTGATAGATCCAAAGTCATTCCTGAAGGGATATTGGAAGACATAATTGTCTCACTGGACTCTTGGGAGTATCCAGTAGATTTTCTAGTACTCCGGCCAAAGTCCAATTTAGGAGGACATCCTATCATACTTGGCAGGCCATGGTTGGCATCTGCTGATGCATTTATTGGGTGTAGATAAGGCAACATGATCATTTCTAGAGGAACAGAAAGAAAAAAAACTTACCTTATACCCATCAGCACAATCTCCAGCAATATCTCATAACCTATGGCTTGATGACAAATATAATGACAAAGAACAGGTTCACCTTGTTTTGAGCATTAACCAAATCTATGCTTTTGAAGAAGATAAAAATGAAGATTTGGTGGAATTGTTTATTTCTCAACCTGATGTTTCACAGGAATTGATAAATGAAAAATATAGTGCTACAAATCAACTACTAGTAGAATGTTTTCAGGAAACTTGTACCATCCATTCTCTACAAACATTGTTTGAAGACATTTTTCCTATTCATTCCATTACAAACACACAAAGAAAAACCATAGAGATCAGTCCAGGAAAAACATTAAACATTGGAAAACTCCTCGACTCATCTCAGGAACAAAAGTTGATTGAATTATTGACAAAATACCAAAAAGAATTTTCTTGGGACTATACTGATATGAAGGGAATTCACCCAGAAACTTGCACTCACCACATTTACACAAACACTAATATAAGACCAGTGAGGTAGCCACAAAGAAGGATTAACCCTATGCTTCAGGAAATTGTAAGATATGAATTGCAAAAGTTAATGAAGGTCAATTTCATTTACCCCATCTTTGACAGCCAATGGGTATCTCCATTAGTGATAGTACCCAAGAAAAATGGCAAATGGAGAATCTGTGTTGATTACAGAGAACTCAATAAAGAAACCCTTAAAGACTATTTTCCATTGCCATTTATTGACCAAGTTTTGGACACATTAGCTGGGAAATCATCATTTTCCTTCATTGATGGTTTCAGTGGTTATAATCATATCAGCATAGCCTTAGAGGATCAGGACAAAACAACTTTTACTTGCCCCGAGGGCACATATGCTTACAATTTTTTACCATTCGGATTGTGTAATGCTCCAGCAACATTTCAGAGAGCAGTATTAGCTATTTTTGTTTATCTAGTTCATGATTGTATTGAAGTATATATGGATGACTTTTCAGTATATGGTAACTCTTTTGATCATTCATTGCAAAACCTTGAGAAAGTTCTGAAAAGATGTGTAGAAGCCAATTTATCCCTAAGTAATGAAAAATGTTATATGATGTTAAATGAAGGGGTAGTATTGGGCCATTATGTTTCTTCAGAAGGAACCAAAGTAGATCAATCCAAAATCCAAATTATTGTTTATCTGCTAGTACCAAAAACTCAAAAAGATGTGAGAAGCTTTCTTGGTTATGCGAGTTATTACAGGAGATTTATTGAACACTTTAGTAAGATAGCTTTGCCTTTGTTTAAGCTTCTTGCAAAATTTGTATCTTTCAATTGGAATGATAATTGTCAAACAGCTTTTGAAAAACTTAAAGAGAAATTATCCACTACTCCAGCTCTAAAAGGACCTAATTGGAATCTACCTTTCCACATCACCACTGAAGAATCTGATACAGTAGTAGGTGCTTCATTAGGAAAAAAATAAGAATATTGAAATGATGCCATTTATTTCATTAGTAAGAATCTGACATCTGTAGAACTCAACTACATAGTAACTAAGAAGAAAATGCTTGCAATTACACATGCTGTGAACAAATGCTATCATTACATAACTCGTTATGAAGTCTTTATTCATAATGATCACTCTACCATTAGGTACCTAATGAATAAACCTATAACTAATGGTAAAGTCACCAGATGGTTACTATTATTCCAGGAATTTAATGTTACAGTGCTGGACAGACTAGGTAAAGAAAACCAGGTGGTAGACTTCTTTTCTAGACTCCACAATCTAGGTGAAGTTGTTCCAGTTGAAGATTCTTTTCCTGATGAACATTTATTTGTATTTTCAATATTGAATCCATGGTATGTTGATTTAGCTAATTATCTCTCAAGAGGAAAGATACCTCCATCCTTCAGTTCAAAGGATAAGAAAATACTAATCAAGCAAAGTGCCAGATACTCATGGGTTAATGGAGACTTGTTTTATACTAGCTATGATTTGATTATTAGGAGATGCATAATAGAAGATGAAATTATTGATATATTAAGATATTTCCATGATGAACCTTGTGGTGGCCATTTTGCAGCTAAAAGAACAGCATTCAAAATCCTCAGTCTTAACTATTATTGGCCATCAATTTTCAAAGATTCAAAGAAATATGTAAGAATTTATGACAGTTGCCAATGCATGGGCAGACCAACTGACTCAGATCAGATGCCACTACAACCTCAAGTACATCTAGAGCCATTTGAAAAATGGGCTCTAGATTTTTTTGGACCCATTAATCCACCATTTAAGGGTAAAAAGTAAATCTTAGTATGTACTAACTATGTAACTAAATGGGCTGAAGCAAAGGCACTTGTTAGGGAAATTGAGAAAACAGTGGTCAATTTCCTTTTTGAAGAAATATTTGTCAGATATGGAGTGCCTTGAGAAATAGTAACAAACCAAGGTACCCAATTTACTTCAATATTTGTTCAGGACATCACTAAAAAGTAAACAATCAAGCATAGGAGGAGTACACCCTACCATCCACAGGCCAATGGCCAAGTGGAGTCTACAAACAAAAATCTGGAAGGAATCATCACCAAAACAGTGGAAATGAATAAAAAGGACTGGGAGGATAAGCTCAAGGATGCTCTTTGGGCTTATAGAATCACATGGAAAGATACAACAGGACTTACACCTTATCAGCTGGTGTATGGTAAAGAGGTAATGCTGCCTATTGAGTTTCAAATACACACTTACAAATTGACTGTAGAATTAGGCATTGATCTTAATGAGGCTAAAAAAGAAAGGATCATGCAATTGAATCAATTAGATGAAATGAGACAAAAGGCATTAGAAATAACAATTCTTATGCAAAAACAAAGGAAGCGATGGCATGACACACATATCAAGAAGAAAAAATTTCAGGAAGGTGACTGGGCTTTACTATTTGATTCCAAATTTAAAGATTATAAGGCCAAGTTTACAACACACTGGATGGGCCCTTATGAAATTGTTCAGGTCTTTGAAAATGGATCAGTAATACTTAGCACCTTTGACCAAGAAGGAAGAACATTTATAGTAAATGGACATAGGCTGAAGATTTATCACAAGCCTATAAGCAAAGAGGATTTCATTTAGACAGTGACACAACAGAAGGAGGTTGATATAGTACAGCAATCAGCGGTGATATCTTTACCATATTTATTTCTATTTTTCTTCAAATATTTAAAAAAAATAAATATATATATATATATATATATATATATATATATATATATATATATATATATATATAAAATAATAAAAAAAAAATAAAAAAAATTAAAACAAAATAAAAGTTTAGATGTGAAAACCAGACTTTGGCACAATCTAAACTAGAATTCTTATAGGAAAACCAAGAAATTGGCTGGTAAGAATTCATTTTCTCATTTCTGTAAAAGTCATTTGCTCTTGCCAATTCTAAATAATCACTTGAGGACAAGTCAATGAATAAGTAGGGGAGAAGAAAAAAGTGATTTTTTCATATTTTCTTTCATTTCCTCATTTTCATAATTTCAATAAAGCAAGGGATTTGTTTTATTTAATTGATTGATTGTTCAAAGAAGGAGCTGTTCTAATTCAAATTAGCAGAGGGACCTGTGCATCATCAAAAGATTATCAAAGTTCTACAAGGAAATGGTAGAGGGACCTGTTCAAGCAAGATCACATAAGTTCAAAAGTTGCATCAACATGTTGGCAAAATCAAATAAGTTCTGCATCAACATGTCTACAAAACCAAGCAAGTCAAAGGCTGCATCAACATGTTTGCACGATTAAACAAGTCAGATTTCAACAAGAAATATCAGAAGGACCTGTTGCATGCTCATTTCCAGAAAGGGACCTGTTTAGAAGAAGAAGACTACATCATACCTGCACAAAACGAACCAATCAAAGGGAGAATACAAAAGAACTAGTAAAGGACACTTGCACAAAACGAACCAATCAAAGGGAGAATACAAAAGAACTAGTAAAGGACTATAATAATTCTTGTTTTAATACTTAAATTTATGTATGTTAATTTAAATTTTAAATAATTAATTTATGGTTAATTATTGAAATCAGTTTCATAAATTCTCATATAACCTATACTCCTAACCATTATACCTATACCACTACTCTTAAAAAATCCCAAACCCTCAAATCTACATTCTATAGCCTATATCTATACTCAACCCCTCTTAAGACCTTAATTTTAAAACCTCAAATCTAGGCTAACCTATTTCACATGAACTGACAGCCAGTACAAGCAATAGTCTATAAGGCCTCTTTACGGCCTTATCAGACATTATATTTGAGACATTTTTCTAAAGACCACCACCATTGTAATAGTCCCATATCATTTTGTCCTGTCCTGCATAGCCATTTCATCCTGTCCTCTGCAACCAGAACCACATCATTCCATAATACACAGGCACAGACTTTGAGGTTCTCCATGCACAGGGGTCGGTGTAGTTTAAAACGTGGAGGTCAGCTCAGAAGATTCCAAGAAGAACGCAACAGATTCGGACCAGGTTAATTATTAAAATACCCTGGGTAAATTTTAAAAAAAGAAGAAAAAAACAGAGCATAAGGAACAAGGTATTAGTAATAGAGGAATTTTATGGCGAATAGAGAAGAACCGGAGAGGTTTGATAGTTCAAAAATACATGCAGATTGTGTTAATATTTTGAGAGATAAGAAGTGGTTGACATTTTTAAAGAAGTTTAATGCATATAACCAAGAAATCACTAGGAAATTTGCTTCTTCCTTTAATGGAGAAAGAGCCACAATAGGAAACCTTTCATTCAGGGTTTCATAGGATACCATTGCTCAAACCATAGGCATCAGTCCAGAGGGTGAAAAATATTTCAAAAATAAACAATTTAAGGAGAAATCATGAACATAGTTTTTACCTAGATCCAGAGTATCCTTGATTAATTGGAAAATTGGAGTTTCCAGAAGCTGGCTTGTTCATCCTTGGGATGAAATGGTTTATGAACTTCAGAATTTTATTACATGCAAAGGCAGGTATAGCATAGTATATCTTTTATCACATAAAAATGTTGTTGCATCTAAAGGGAGAATGTACTATAAGCCTTCCATATTTTCTTCTACAAAGTTTGACTAAAATGTCTAAAACCATACAGAAACAAAGAATTAATATGGATAGAAGCCGATATCACTTCGGATTGGTGAAAATTTTGATTGAATTTGAACTACAGAAGACAAGGATATCATGGAAGAGATTTTTGATCTCTAATGAAATTAAAATTGATGAAGAAGAAAAGAAAGAGCAAGAATTTACATAATTGACAGTTGATATAATTGAGATAGATGATGAAACTCCAGAGTATAGACCAAACACCGTTTCTCTATCTAGCAGCAGTATGAGAACAAGGAAAATGAGAAGGGAGGAAGCTAAGAAAGCTGAAAAGGATAAAATTTCACCACTAATACAAGGAAATATATAAGGAATAAAGGCAAGATAGTACAGGATAGTGATAACCTACAACAAGCCCAGGATGACAATACACAAGAACTAGAAATCAAAAGCAGGGAGGAAGAACCAAAGGAGAAAAAACTCTCAAACAAAAAGCAGAAGCAATTAGAGAGACAAATTCAAGATTTTCAACAAGAGCTTATGGAATAAGAAATGTTGGAAAGAGTTGTGAAAAGAGAAAATGAGGTACTGAGAATACAAAGTAAGAAAATTCAATATGAAAATGAAAAATTTAAGAGAAAAGTAAAAAAGCTCCAAACCAACAAGATTGAAATCTGTAGATGGGATAGAAAATGGTATAGACAAAAGAAAGCTATCAAGGCCAAATACCAAATCATGAAGACTGAATATCAAACTTAGATGAACATGGATGTTTTATTGCAGGCTGCATAAGCAGCAAGCAAAGGAGTTTGACAGGTTAGCATGAGGACATGCAAAGTCTTGTGTTTGGGGGAAAAGTTGGTACCATTTCATGACTCATCCTTTCACCTAAAAACTTCATTTTATCCATCATATTTTCTCATTTAACCTTCATAAATATCTCATATTCATTTGAAACTGATTAATGTAATTACATTATTATTATTTTTACATTGGAATTGATTTTAGGAATTTTTGTGTTGAAATTAGGATTTTTCAGAAAATTATAGGTTTTTGTAACTTCGTGTAATGGCTCCATGTTTTGACACGTTACATGACAGGTTGGCCAAATCGAGGACTGGGGGTCTATTCCTGAATGTACAAGGATGGTGAAATACCTATCCACTTCCAGGTTGGAAGTCTACAGGTGGCTGGTCAACATTTGTCAACTTCAGCTATTTCAGCAGAAAATCCCAAGCAATTAATGAAGAAATTTGATTCCTTTTGATATTTTCCTTGAAAAGAGGGATCTAAACTAATTCGACTCTTTTGGAAAGTTAGTTAGGATTTTGAGGAACACAAATAGCCTCTTCTTGTTATGTATTTTGGTGACAAATAGCTAGAAGGAAAACATTAAAGAGCTACATTATGTGACAAACTTCAAAACTCGATTTATGTAATTATTGGCTTTTAGACTTTAATACAGAGATTTAGTTATTTATGTTGTTACATTCAATAATATTCTTTATCTGAGTTATCTTAAGGTGTGCTTGCAACGTGTGGAGGGCCCTCACTACAGAGATGGTACACTTCCTTGTGTTTTTCGTTTACATTTGCATAAGTAGATTTGATATTTAGACATTTCCATTTAATTCCCGTGCTGCAAGTTTATGAATCAGAATTGTCAATTGAAGCCAGTGTCTTTTGTGAAATATATTTGTAATAAGATTCAATTGATATCAGTCTTTGAATTGAGAATTGTGTTTACTTCCTAGATAATCATGTCCATCAAGCAATCCAAGCCTGACTCAAGCTTAATAACTAGCCTAAAATCAACCCTTTACAAGAAAACAAGTCATATCTTTGCAAAAATATTGAGAGATCCCTCTCTGGGACTAGGAGGGCTAGATCCTAGAGCTCTAAAGACTGGTTTACATGTTGCCTTGTCATTTGGTTTACCAATCGGCCATATCACAGGATCCCAACAACTAGTTCCATTTCTCACCCTTCACCAACCTCCTTTCAACAAAATTACCCTCAGCTCTGTTTTTATGATTTTCACCACCACACCGAGAGCAACCCTAGAAGCACAAGACGTAATTTGGAATAAGTTCTAAGCTTGGACAAGCATTTGGCTACCTTCCATCCACATAAATACACATTTATATCACCTTCCCTACCCCTTTCCTCATCAATTTGGCAGAAAACACCCTCAACTTTGTTTCTTGTAGCATTCGAGGACATCCTGTACCCTACGAGAAACCTATAATAGATCATGTAGCTATAGCGATGACCCTCTCCTTCAGCCCAGGAAACCATCTTCCACCTCCACTATCCCACCACAACCTCCAAGACACCTTCAGCTCTGAATTGATGAGTCAAGACCTTCTTATGCCACCTTAGCGCCTCCTTCTTTTTCTTTATAAGCAGTATTTACAAGCATGAATTTATCTCATGACTAGATGCATTGTTTAAAGCATAGCGATTAAGCATAAAATAGTTAGAGTTTACTTATAAATTTGGCCTAGAAATGTGTGAATATATTAAGTCTTCCTTTCTGCAATTTCAATTCGGTAACTTACTTCATGAATGTTACCTAGCTTACTTCTATTCCTTGCAATATCCTAAATTTAAGATTTCCTTCCTTGCAAAATAGCTAGATGTATCTTCTTGCTTTAGAATAGTCCTTTGATTTTTGATAGAGTAACGATTTTGAGTCATTTGTAGTTCTAGGTCTAATTCATAAGTGTGACAGACTTCACTCAGAAACCATGGCAATAACACCCTTTCGTAGGACTCAAAAGAGGATGGTATGAGTAGAATTCATCTGCTGTGTATATATCATTGTCACCTATAATTTTGTACGAACACTAGATTGATAAAGTAAACTAGAGTAGCATCTGGGATTTTCAACACTCTTGGTGCAATACCAGGGCTCACTAGTCTCAGAGCATTTGGTATCTTATCATAAATCATGCTCGATTGGGTATAAACGAGGTCCAAATATTGTGCACGAGAAATAAATTTTTCTTCGTCCATAACTCCACCTTTAGCCATATATATTGTTATAGATTAAAAAATATATTTGGTAAACAATTCCGCTAACAATTAATTGGGAACATAAGTCTTGACCAATTGGCAGCAATGCCTCCACTCCTGAATGTGAGATCTGAGATGTGATTGGAATTTGTTTGTTTGAAATTGGTCAATAGTTCTGTTCCAGTTTCATATTTGATGGGTAACTAGAAATGTGTGAGGAAGGTGGTGGCTAAAGTGCTCAAATCATGAAACGAACCTCTAGGTAAATCAATATACCATTAACTGTGATACCTATAAGTGTTTGTCGGAAAATACAAAGTCGAATGGAATCATCATTGAGGGAGTTTGAAGAACACCAGAGATGCTAAGTCATAACATGCATCGATGAGTCTTCTCCTAGATTCCCATTGAATTTTGGGATATTCGAAGAAAATTTAGTGGGAATAATCATCCACAATGGAAAATCAGTGATGGGGTCATCAGTGAGCCAATTTAAGTCTCAAAATTCGAGAGTGGCCACAAAAGGCAACTGCTAGTTAAATTTAGGAGGAGGATGACCTAGATATGGAGGAATAACTTGAGCACCAAGTACTTGCATTCCCGGATAAGGGGGCTTATGCTAATAAGGAACCTGGGTACCAGGATAAGGAGGAATTTGATAACCAGTATAAAAGTGACCATGTTTCCTAGCACCAGAGTGATGATAAGGTCGTTGGAACGGTTGGGTTTGGATTTGTTGACCTTGAAAAGGCACTCGATATTGACCATACTATTTCCCAATGGGAGTTTCCATTGTCCCATGATAAGGTGGGCTTGGTTGGGATTTCCCCATACTATGAATAACCTGTCCTATCTAAACTTGAGGACTACCTTGCTCAAGCGTTTGAGAGTGGGAGGTACCTTGTACTGGTTGGGTAAGTGGGACTTGGAAATTTCTAGATATAGTTGGAATATATTGAGATGTAACGACAACCTATAAAGGTTGGCTCTTATGTATTTGATCTTGTTGGGGTGTTGATGTATGGATAGGAATTTGAGAAGATGGTAGAGGTTGAGGATCAAAAATCAATCCCAATATGAACCAAGTTGAACAGGAAAAGTAGGTTGCCAAACATTGAAAATCATTTTAGGATAAGGAGGACTATAATGAAGCTGATTACCAATTTGGGGTATGCCAACAATTTCCCCCCTTCCAAATGAGGAAGGGATGATGGCAGAAACTGTGACCCAGATAGAGGATACCCAACATAAGGAGAGTTGAGTTATTGAAGGTAATATTGATCTTTGACATAAGGGATAACCTACTCCTCAAATGTAGGTGTAAGAAGAGGAGGAGGAGGAGGAGAAGACTATGTGGCACTCATAAACGAAGTACCAGATAATATTCCAACATTGGATGACATAGGAGAGGTCCAAGAACTAGAAGCTACACCCGAAGAGGTACCAAATAAGGAATGATAGCTTTGTGGGATGGACATAACACCATACATATGTGTTTCTGGTGATGTTGTAAACATATATGTGGAGGAAATATTTTATGTCTTGACCATAGTGGCAGACATAGGTTGAGAAGTTGGATCAATTCCATTCATGGTTAAAAAATCCGATGAATATTTCCATGAGAAATCTGTTGAAATTCAACAAGAAAATGCACCACATACTAGTGTGGGATTCCAGTCACACAATGGTGAGGATTTCAGTTACACAATAGTGCTAAATGTGGGTGTCCAATTTATTTTTCCCTTAAATAAATTGAACAATAAATTGTAATTTCATCTCATAACAACTTGTATCAGTTAACTAAGTCATGAAGACCTATATAGCTCAAGAATTTCGAGTTGAGGGTATAAGATGAGGCATGTAGAGTGATTGTATTATTTTGGGGGTCCAGTTGCAGTTGTAGAACTAGTGTGGTGTGAGTGTAATCAATTAACTCAAATTGATTGGTTAAAATCAGTTTAAGTAGTTCCAACTGAGTGATGGGCTAGTGAGAGGTCCAGTGAATTAAATTAGATTTAATTCACAAGTAGTGATCAATCATATAACTAATGATTCAATATTAATAGTTGCATGCATGTTACTTCTAATGAATACCCAATTGAGACAGAGGTTAATGGGAACATAACTATCAATTGTATTATTAGAAAATTGCCTGGGTGCAATTATAAAGTCACAGGAAGGCCATGATGGATTGTGGAATCAAGAAAGGCTGAAATTCCTATTTAATAGGGGTCTATTTTCATAGGAATTGTGTGAGAAAGGTAGGCTGGAGGAAGACAAGGAATTAGTTAAGTGTTTGTCCAATTTTTCCTACATCAATATGAGATGATTGGTAGAGTACATGAGATTCTTGTGAGAAAGAATGCATTGTATTGTTTCATGATTCCTTGAATTTATAGAATATATGATAGAGGGGTTTTGAGTAGTTGCTTTCCACAGGAATATCTTGTGTTGTGTGATTAATTTAATTCTTTATCTTACTTGCATGTGATTGAGAAATCATGTTTTATATTCCTCAAATATTGTATAAGGGTTCAATATCTTGTTTTAGTACATTGCAATATTGGATTGAATCCATTGGTATAATTTCTGCATGGTATCAGAGTGCTAGGAATCACAATAGAAGAGAAGACATTGAGTTTTTGTTTAGCAGGATTCAAATTTGCAGATTCATTCTTTGGACCTAGTAGTTGATCAGGATGTATTTCACTGGCTTGAGACTTAAATATGCACTCAAGGGAAATTCAAACTATAATTCATGGAAGGATAGGATGGAGGAAATATTTGAGGATAACGAGCTAAAGGAGTTCATTAACACTGATATTCCTGAACCCCATTAGGAAGATGTTGCACAACATGAACCATGGAGGAAGAATGTTGCAAAGGCGGGGAGGATCTTATTATAGGGAGTTAGAGATCATATTGTCTCGAGTATCCATGGAAAGGAAACTCCATATGCTATGTGGAAGGCCTTGATAGATATGTTTCAAAATAGCAGTGACCACGGGAAATAAGCACCGAAGGACAAGCTCAGGAAAATCAAAATGGAGAAGGGCAACACAATCCTGAAATAATTGTCCAAGTTCACTCAATGTCAAGATGAGCTTGGAAGTGTCGGGATTACTGTGACTGATGATGACTTGGTGAGCCTAGAACCTATAGGCCTTCCCAAGAGTTGGCATAGTTACCATAACTCTATGAATGGGAGGGAGAAGTTACCAAAGTGGGGGTGACTATGGTCAGATTTGGTACAAGAAGAGTTTCAACCGAATACCAGGGATGTATCCTCATCTAAGACTGATGGTGAGGAAAATTGTTCCTTAGCTGGCAACGTAAAGAAGGGGAAAGGGAAGAAGTTCCATTCCAAATCCGAGACCAGAAAATAAGGCAAGAAATGAGACATGTCAAAGGTGAAAATTTTCAACTGTCATGATCATGGAAACTATGCTACAAATTTTTCACAAAAGAAGAAGAAAAACAAGAAGGCTCTAGGAGTTGTAGTCGGTGAAGCTTTGGCCTCACAGTTTGAGTTGGACTTCTCTCTCATCACATGCATGGTGTCTACGGTGATGGGATCTATGTGGTACTTGTATAGTGGAGCATATTTCCACATGACTGGAAACAAATAACTCTTTAGTAGCTTGGAGGAGAAGGATCTTCAGATGCACATCGAGATGGGTGATGACGAGAGGTATAGCGCTACCGGGTAGTATTGTTACTTTCTAGAGAGATTTAGGTAAACCTTTCATACCAAAAGATGTAATGCATGTACCAGATTTGAAAAATAATTTATTTTCAGTTGCTATGTTGGAGGATCTTGGATATGATGTGGTTTTCAGTGAAGGAAAGGCATTCCTTCGTCACAAAGCCACAGGACAGGTAAAGAAGATTGGGGTTCATGTGAAGAACCTCTACAAACTTGATGTATATGGTTGCATAATATTGAGTAGTAAAGCATATGAGGTAGTGAGCCAGGATACCGATGAGTTATGGCATAAGAGGTTGGGTCATCTACACCACAATGCTTTGAGGATCATGCATCAGATTTCGACAGGGCTTCCAAAGGGTACACTTGCGTAGAGAGACACATGAAAGGGTTGTACTATGGAGAAGTATACAAAGGCCACCTTTCATGAGAAGGAGAACTGATCAACGAAAATTCTTGAGAAAGTTCACTCAAACGTGTGTGGACCATTCTCAACAGCTTCCACTGAAAAACACATGTATTATGTGATTTTTGTTCATGATTTTTCTAGAAAGTGTTGAATTTTCTTCATGGAGAAGAAATACTAGACGTTCTCCAACTATTGTGAGTTCAAAGAACTAGTAGATAAATATATAGGGAAGAAGGTGAAGGCTCTAAGGAGAAAAAATGGCGGTGAGTATATCTCTAATGAATTCAAGAACTTCTACACCAAAGAATGAATTCAGAGAGAATTGATTGCACCTCATAACCCACAACAGAATGGGGTTGTAGAAAGAAAGAATAGAAAAATTATTGGAGCAGCATGAGATATGTTACATAATTAGGGCTTACCATTGTGTCTGTGGGTAGAGGCATGAAACATAGTTGTATTTATGCAGATATTCCTCATCGGATACTTGGCATGAGTACACTAGAGGAGGCGTTTTTAGGTAAGAAATCGGATGTTTCATATTTTGAAATTTTTGGCTCATCGGTCTTTTTTCATCTAACCAAATATCATGGGAAGAATCTAGAACCAACAACAGAGATTGGGATATTTGTGGGGTACACATATACTCCCCACAATTATTGGATGTATTTTCTAGCACATAGGATGATAGTTGTTAGGAGGGATGTGAAATTTGATGAGAAGAAAGCCATGCGATTGTCCCTTGAGAGGGAGCTTCACTTGCATGCAGAAGAGGAACTCTTAGTTCCAAAGGATGAACCTCGGGATGTAGAGAAACCATAAGCATAGGAATATCTAGTGGTAGAATCCAATCATTAATATCCATCCACTAGAAGTGGAAGGAAGCGCACCAGAGAGACTGACAGATTGATGCTAGATGCGACATAGGATGTAGGTGCACCTACATGACAAGGCATGTAGATAAGGTCCCTAGATAGGTATACTGGATACATGCTTCTTATGAGAAAATGTATTGTGATAGAACCATCCTCTTTTGAGGAAGCAATGCAACAACTGGTATGGGTTGATGCCATGGTTCAGGAGTATGACTCCATTATCATAAAAAATGCATGGGAAGTGGTCCCAAGGCCAGTGGGGAAGTCAGTGGATGGATCCAAGTGGATATATAAGGTGATTCAAGAAACAGATGGGAGTGTGGAGAACTACAAGGCTAGATTCTTGGTCAAAGGATTCTCATAGGTAGAGGGGATTGACTATGAGGATACTTTTGCATGAGTTGCAAGGTACTCATCGATTAGATCCATTATTGCACTCTGAACGCAGATGGGATGGAAGATACATCAAATGGATGTAAAGATAGCGTTTCTCAATGGAGTTATTGAGGAAGAAGTGTACATTGAGAAACCATAAGTTTTTGAGACCTTAGACAGGGAGTTTCATGTGTACAGAATCAAGAGATCATTGTATGGTCTGAAGTAAGCACCTCGTGCTTGGTACACCAGGATCGACAACTATTTCATCGAGTTGGGCTTCACAAAGAGTGAAGCAGATTCGAACCTATATAATATTGTGGTTGATGGTAAGATTTTGATTATTGTAATTTATGTAGATGATCTGATACTGACAGGTGATGAGAAAATCATAAATTCTTGCGAAGAGAATCTTGCAAGAGAATTTGAGATGAAGGACATGGGGCTCTTGCATTATTTCCTTGGTTTGGAAATATGGCAAAGATAAGGGGAGATATTTTTATCTCAAGGAAATTATGCCAAGGAGATTCTGAGGAAGTTCCACATGGAGGGAAACTTACCCATGGAGACTCTTGTTGCAGGAAACTGGAGGAAGGAGGATGCTAATTCAGGTGAGGTAGTGGATACTATTGTTTACAGGAAACTTGTGGGTTCACTTATGTATTTGGAGAACACACGTCCAAACATATGCTTCGTATTTAAAAAAATTAGTCAAGCTATGGTTAAGCATACCAAAATATTTTGAAAGGCGGGGAAGCATGTTTTCATATATCTCAGGGGAACTACAGAGTATGGATTATGGTACAGAGGGACAGAGGGAGTGAAGCTTCAAAGCTTCACCGATGTAGATTGGGCTGGCAGTCCATCAGACAATAAGAGCATATCAGGGGGCATATTTAGCATAGGATCAATAGTAGTTTCTTGGCACAACATGAAACAAAGATCAGTTGCACGTAGTTAAGCCAATGCAAAGTACACGGAAGCAAGTCAGACTCATGCAAGGTCATCTGGATGAGGAAGATACTTGTTGGTTTGTTTGTTCATTAGATGGATCCAACGGTGATACATTGTGATAACCAAAGTTGCATAAAACTCTCGTTTAATATGGTATTCCATGACATCTCCAAGCATATTGATATCTAGTACCACCATCTTAGATATTGTCTTCAAAGGTGCATTATGTTGTTATAGGACATTCCCATGGAGGATCAAGATGAAAAATTCTTGATGAAGGCACTGGAAAAGAGAAAATTTGAATACCACAAAGGCAGGATCAGGGTAGCTGTTAATCCGAAACAAAGATCAGTTGCATGTAGTTAAGCCAATGCAAAGTACACGGAAGCAAGTCAGACTCATGCAAGGTCATCTGGATGAGGAAGATACTTGTTGGTTTGTTTGTTCATTAGATGGATCCAACGGTGATACATTGTGATAACCAAAGTTGCATAAAACTCTCGTTTAATATGGTATTCCATGACATCTCCAAGCATATTGATATCTAGTACCACCATCTTAGATATTGTCTTCAAAGGTGCATTATGTTGTTACAGGACATTCCCATGGAGGATCAAGATGAAAAATTCTTGATGAAGGCACTGGAAAAGAGAAAATTTGAATACCACAAAGGCAGGATCGGGGTAGCTGTTAATCCCTTTCTTGTTGAGAGGGAGTGTTGAAATTCAAGAATAAAATGCACCACATACTATTGTGGGATTCCAATCACGCATTGGTGAGGAATTTAGTTACACATTAGTGGTAAATATGGACGTCTAATTTATTTTTCCCTTAAATAAATTGGATAATAAATTGTAATTTCATCTCATAACAACTTGTATAAGTTAACTAAGTCATGAATACTGAGTTTTCTCAAGAATTTCAAGTTGAGGGTCTAAGATGAGGCATGTAGAGTGATTATATTATTTTTGGGGTCCAGTTGCAGTTGTAGCACTAGTGTGGTGTGAGTGTAATCAGTTAACACAAATTAATTGAGTTAAAATCAGTTTAAGTAGTTCTAACTAAGTGATGAGCTAGTGAGAGGTCCAGTGAATTAAATTATATTTAATTCACAAGTAGTGATCAATAAAATAACTGATCATTTGCTATTAATAGCTACATGCATGTCAGTTCTGACGAAGACCCAGTTAAGATGGAGGTTAAAGGTAACATAACTATCAGTTGTCTTAATATCAAATTGCCCAGGTGAAATTATAAAGTCACATGAAGGCCATGATGGATTGTACAATAAAGGAAGGCTGAAATTACTATTTAATTGGGGTTTATTTATCTAGGAATTGCGTGAGCAAGGTTGGCTAGAGGAAGGCAAGGAATTGGCTAAGTGTTTGTCCAATTTTACCTAGATTAGTGTGAGATGGTTGGTAGAGTGTAGGAGATCCTTGTGAGAAATAATGCATTGTATTAGTTCATGATTCCTTGACTTTATAGAGTATATGATAGAGGGGGTTTGAGTAGTTTCTTTCCCAGGAATATCTTGTGTTGTGCGATTGATTTACTTATTTCTCTTACTTTCATGTGATTGAGAGAGTGTGTTTTATATTCACAAATATTATATAAGGGTTTAGTATCTTGTTTTAGTACATTACAAGATCAGGTTGAATCCATTGGTAAAATTTCTACAAAATCCATGGGTGAGTCAAAAGAATCAGGCAAAGGAGTTTATGTCAGAGTTTGAAGAGGAAGAGCGTTAGTTTGATAAAAATGAATTCCTTCCCAAAGAATAGGAGTATAATGAAGAGGCGCCTCTAGCGGTACCTCTTCAATCCTCACAAGTCTGTGTGGAAGAGGTTAAACATCGAGTTCAAGATATATAGGTTACAACTAAGACACAAGAAGAGAAGAGGAAGTTCTTGAAGTAACAGATAAAGAGGTTGAGGCTCCTTAGGAATCAAAGTGTCTGGCTCAGGAAATTAAGGTTCAACAACATCAGGAAACAAAGTTTTAGGGACCTCTGTTTCGATTTTGTCAGTGTCATCATGAAGGGTATATGTAATCTCGGGCTTGAAACTCAAAGGGACAAATGATTCTAGTGAATAAATGTCAAGAGTAGGGCTAGAAGTGGTTCCCGATGTTCCCAATTCAGTAGTTTGTCTCTTCTTGTGCTTCCGACGACAACCAAGATTAGCCTATGGAGGAAGTGGGGGCTTATTTTTCATTCTCCGTGAACGACAGGTTGGGGGATTTCATTCTTCCATGTTGGAAAATAAATTTTACTAACACACAAAAAAAAGAGAGGGTAATCTAGGCATAAAGGATTACCAAGCAACCGTCAACTACAATATACACCTTGGTGAACGAAGGACTTAACGTATGACAACCAATCTCCTCGAATGCTATGTTCATTGCATCACGGTATACAAGGCAACAGACTCAGTTACCTATGGATGGATAGCAACTGTTTGGTCCAATATGCTAGTGTAGATTAGGCTTCAATTTCCTATCAATCCGAGTAGGTACACTTAGAGGTACTTATCTAAAATATATAGATCTAGAATAATTTGGTCTCCTAAATGAGGGTTCAGTGTAATAGGATTCAATAATATTTTACAAGAGGTTTTTCCTTGTCTCTTTCCACACTTGAACACCTTCTATAACAAAACAAATCTGATTTCCTAAAAATAGAGTTCTATTGTTTTTCTGAGATTCTCTAGTTATTTTACAACAACTCAATTCATAGAACCTCTTCCAAGTCTTAAATCAACACACTTATCAATCACAATCATTCAAAACAGCAAGCAAGGTAAATAATCTTGAAATCAACCAATAGCTAAGTCCTTTTACAAGGTCCAGTCATTAGACTACAAGTTGAGCTCTGCAATTACAACCATGATCATTAAATAGAAATGATAAACTTAAGCTTTGAAACATGAAATAGTAAACACAATTCTCAATTCAAATACTGATATCAATTGAATCTTCTTACAAATATCTTTCACAAAAGACACTGGATTCGATTGACAATTCTAATTCATAAACTTGTAGCAAACGAATTAAATGGAAATGTCTAGATATCAGATCTAATTGTGCAATTGTAAACGAAAAACACAAGGAACTGTACTAGCTCTGTAGTGGGGGCCCTCCACACGTTGCAATCACACCTTAAGATAATTCAGATGAAGAAGACAAGGAAGAGTTCTATTGTTTTTCTGAGATTCTCTAGTTATTTTACAACAACTCAATTCATAGAACCTCTTCCAAGTCTTAAATAAACACACTTATCAATCACAATCATTCAAAACAGCAAGCAAGGTAAATAATCTTGAAATCAACCAATAGCTAAGTCCTTTTACAAGGTCCAGTCATTAGACTACAAGTTGAGCTCTGCAATTACAACCATGATCATTAAATAGAAATGATAAACTTAAGCTTTGAAACATGAAATAGCAAAGATAGAAAATGGAAATCTCTAAGTCATTGGGCAATGGATTCAAGAAGAAGTTTGTAACAATTTTGTAGACGAATCAGGGATATCAAAGGGAAAATCTAACTTGGCTGTTGGATCTACAAAGTCTCAGGTGAATTGAAATGAACATTAAGGATTTAGAATGAAAAGTAGAACTAAGGGTAGTAAAGAATCCTTAATTACATGTAATCTTCAACAAAGGGACTTAAAGCATCATTTGAACATGAAGAAGTATTTTATAGACATGGCTAACCATGAATTCTACAATTTACACTTCAGAAAATAACCATCTCAAGACAAACTTTTAAAATGAAATCTAAGAGTCGAGGAATGGTCTATTTCATCAAATATTTCACTCTCAAGGATAAGAAAAAATTCAAGATTCACAAATAACTGCATTCATAGAAGAGGGAACTCCTAAACATCTGCGATTACAGCTATAAAGACCTTCAAAACAATTATTTGACCAAGTACAAAGGGCATGATCAAAACAGACCTCTTTGGCAGACTTTGGACAATGGTACTTTGAAGGCAGACTTCAAAAACAATTTTTAAGAGGTAGCAAGCAAGTTGGAAGAACCATAAATCATTTTTGAGGCCACTGTATTGAACTATTCTTGAAATAAACAAGCTTAAGGGTTGAAAAGTAGTTAAACTATTCAATCAAACATTCAGCAGATGAAAAAATAAAGACAGTGAAGAGTAAATAGGTCTAAGGTGCTTCCAGGAGACATTTTTTAGTCTAAAACTTTTACTCTACTGCAAGCAAGAGATGATGAAAACAAAATGAAAACAGAAAAAACATTAAACAGTTTAGAATACTTCACCAACAACCAAGCTCAGGGATCCAATGACAGAGCTTTCTCCATCCACAAACAGGTCAAAACATCCACAGGTTCCAGTACATCAATTTCTCTTCAATCTTAGCAGAACCATGTATTACTTCAAAGAGTTATCAAAATTCCCCCCACACAATGATTTTGAATGCAGTATTTATGCTGCAAATGAGGAGGTGGAAATATCTACGATTCAGAATGTCATTAATGACACAGTAAATGCACTCATATCCTTAAAAACCATGCAAGTCATAAGGTAGGAATGTTTCTCAACTACTTATCTATGTATTAAATCTATCTTTACTTTCTGAGGATAAAACAACTGAAAAGATTGACTTTGAGGCTCTTTTCTTCTTTTTACAATAATTGTTTGACAGTTTATAAAATATCATTTTGTGTAATAACTACCAATTTTCCCTTTGAGGTATAAAGTAAGTGAAAATGTGTCACTTTTGATTTATTAAGTGAATAACTACTCCTTTGATGTATTCGAGGCTATTTAAGCCTAAGTCTTCTTGATTTAATTCTAAAATTTCTCTTTAGGCCTAATTTGCCTTTATTTCATCACTTAACTATGTTTTAAGGCTCTTTTAGCCTTGATCTGCTAATTTAAACCTTTAACACTTCTATCCGTCTCTGTATACCTTGATATTCTTTTTTGACTCTGATTTTGTGTTTTTGAGGCTGATCATGCCTTCTTCGGTCTTCAATTTGTTTCCACTTGTTCTTTTTCTGACCTTTTAACTGATTTCAAGCCTTGATAATGTTTTTGGCCTTTATAATGTAATATTGTTTCCCTTTTTCCTTTTATGGTTGATTCGAACCTTTAAACTATGTTTTTTAACCTTTAACCTTCAACTTTTAAGCATAATGCTTTATCTTCAATCCTTTAATCTCTGTTCCTTGGGCCTTTCTTCCTATTTCATTGATTTTTCTTTGTTCTGTAGTGTGCAGGGCCTTTTTTGGTACGCTGAGGGTTTGATTGCATAATCCATGCTCATAAGCATTGATCAAGCCATGAAATGTAACCATGGCAGTCCCTTTCTTCATTATTTGGCCTCTGTTTGGACTGTGAAAGCCATCATCCTCTGGCCCGTTCTTTTATGGACTGTGGGAGGGTTTTCGGCCCTTTAAAATCATCATCCAACCTGCACAACACAAATAAAACGTTAATAAAACCATGCGGGGTTGGAAATATTGCTTCAAAGGCTGGCAGAGGAGGTTGCAGAGAGGCAGAATGCATGGAGGAAGGATTTTAATGGCGAAGGGAAAAAAAATGGTTTTAAATGGCCTTTGGCGCGAAAATGGGCATAAGTGGATTTGGAAAACCATTGGCGGTTTTCGCACGACAAACGGGTGGTAAGTGGTTTAGCTTGGAGGGAACGTCATCCAGTTATATTGCACCACGCATCCTCTGCAATACCATCAGTCTCCCGCAGCTTTTGCTTGTTAAAGCTCGGACGCAGAAATAATGCGATATGCGATATCGACCGTTGGATGAGAAGGGTTGGATCTGACGGTCGGGAGAGAAACATGATGGGAAAGGTGCACGGGCAAGGAATTAGTGGAAACCAAGTGGGAGCCAAAGATTGGACGACCGGCTCTATGGGTGGAAGGTGGGCCATGTGGTGATGTAAGAAGTTTTTGTTTGGTAGCGGGGTGGTTTATCAACGGGGTGTAAATGATCAGGTTGCATGGTAGCCGTTAGATCTAGGCCTAAGGCCTACGATCTATGGTCAATAATGGACCAAGATAAAGCAAGATGGGGTGAAAAAAAAAAAGGGGAGGGGGGCTTAAGGCAAGGGCTCCGGGGAGTGGTCCTGTGGATGGAGCAGAGGACCGAGAGCGAGGTGTGAAGGGGCTTATCACGTTGGGAAATTGGTAAATAATAAAGACAAGGGGGAGGGAAAAAAAAATGGGAATTTCGATGCGATGGAGGGGCTAATAACTAGGCACTGGGGCACGGTCCCGTGGGGGAATATGTGACCAGGTGCTAAGGATAGGGTGCTAATCGCATCAGCGAGGGAGAAATTTCGAAAAAAAAAAGTGGATTTATAGAGGAAGGCCGATGCGATGGGGTTTAGAGCGCTTGGTCATAATGCTCATACATATGGAGGAAAAGGGCCAAAGGTTTTAAGCCCTCAGGGGATTATACCTTTATTTATAAAAAAGACTATTTTTTAGGCCCGAAAATGGGTTTTTAGGCCAAATTGGAAGTTCTGATAGGTGAAAGGGGCGTTTTGAACCAAAACAACAGTGAGTGTATTGGTTTAAAGAGGTCTTTTACGTACCATATAAAGGGTTTATGATGGTTTGGAGGGGTTTTTTAGGGAAAATGGAGGATAAATGAGAAAGGAAACGAATGAACTGGGCTTAGCAAATGATGGAAAAAATGGCCTACATACAGTCTCTTTTTGTTCAGTAGTGTTTCTTGAGGATTTTGAATAAGGAACAACTACAGCAGCTTAGGGAACAACAGCTGCTAAGGAACAACAGATTAAGGAACAACAGCTTAGGGAACAACACTGCTAAGGAACAGTAAGATAATCTTTTTAGGAAAAATAGATGAAGATTTCAGTCGACTAATGGATCTGAAATGATGAAGGCAGTGAGATTTCTAGAACTCATCATGTTCTTGCACATTTTTTCTAGAAATCTGGGTTTGTTACATTTAGTTATATTTGGACAAAGTAAAAATTATGGATGACTAACAGTGGCTCCATTTGGGGAGGACAGCTGTCCTTTTAGGTGTCCAGAACCTTAGTTTATAGATCTCTAGTTTTAGTAGACCAGTGCCTTATCCATTGGGTAGATTTCTTCTTTTCTTGCTAATAATTCTCTGAAAAGGACAACCTTTATCAATTTGCAACATGAAATTTCTTCAAACATCATCTCTACCTACCCAATCTTACTTTGTCCTAGCATTTTTTCTTCCCTTTTGAGTGCATTTGAACTAGCAAACTCTTTGAAATTTTATTTTTGAAAATAGAAATAAACTATCTAATCCTATCCTTATCTCTTCCAAGAGTTCAGATTAAACTGTTGAACTCTTTGTTTTCTACCTAGCTACTATTTGTCAAGATTTAGCTGTTTGATAGATTTTTATTCTCTATTTCTAAAACAGGAATTTTAAACATAGTCAAATCAGGATTAGACTGTCTGATTTTGCTATGGTGTCTATGGTTGTATCTACAAGCTGCACATAGACTTTATTTGCAGAAAAATAAAACAAAATGGTGAAGGCTTAAGATCTGAAAATTATAAACATCCTTCTAGTCTTTTTCCAGCTCTGGTTTTGATCTATTTAGAGCTTGCTCTTTTCCTATTCTTCCTTGGTTCAGATTTTGAGCTTGCTAGAACTATTTCCTTTCTATCCTAGTCTATTCTACTGATAAGCCAAGTCTGAAAAAATCTTATCAATCTGTGCTTCTACTAACTTATCAACATAAATTTAAAGAATGTTCAGCCATGATTAGGCTAGATGACTGAACAATATATCATTTTTTAATCAGCAGTGGCACTTAGATTTTCTCACTTTCAGAAAATTCTATTTTTTGGGTATGGGGTTGTACCTTTTTTGAATCTACCCTCTTTTATTTTTCTATTGTTTTTGTGTTTTCCTTCTATTTTCAAATTGAAACAACAATGTTATACACAATGGAAAAAATAAAAACTTTGAAATTTAGGACTCTTGGCAGAAATAGTGCTTGACCATCCTGCCATTGACAAGACCTCCAAATAGATCTTCTCCATTTAGCTCTTGCAGAAATAATGCATTATGACCCCTGATAGAATGAATAATGTAGGGCCCTTTCCACTAATTTTCAAATTTTCCATCTTTTCCCTTTTCTTCTCTTCTATAATCCCACTTTAGAACTACATTTCCAACTTGGAAATCATTTTCTTTAGTCCTCTTGTCAAATAATTTCTTGATACTCTCTTGAACTGTTTTCGTTCTGATGTACACTTCCTCTCTGGTCTGCTGTAAATGAATGGTCTGATTTATCCTTCTCTGCATATCATTTTCCTTAGATTGTACTTCTTGGAGGATCTTCATGACTGGAACTCCTAGTGAGGTTGGGAAGATTGCATCCATGCCATAAACTAGCTGATAGGAGGACATATTTATTGACTTTTTGGTGGTTAATCTATCAGCCCATAATGCATGCACAAGCTTACTATGCCATGATTTCTAATTCTTCTCCAACAGTTTTTTGATCATATTGACAAGGCTTTTGTTGGAGGATTCAACTAATCCATTTCCTTGGGGATATTAGGCAGTGGAATGACCCAATGTGATATGATATTTATAGCAAAATTCAACCATTTTATTGGATTTGAAGGCAACAACATTGTCTGTGATAATTTTTCTTGGACAACCAAATATGGATAGTATGTTGGTTTCAAGGAACTTGATAATGACATAGTCAGTAGCATTCCTAGAGGGTATGGCTTCTATCCACTTGGTAAAATAATCAGTGGTAGTGAGGATCCACTTACGTTGGGCTGATGATGACAGGTGAATTTCTCCAATGAAGTCCAAGCCCCATTGTTGAAAGGGAGCCTCAACACTGATGGGATGTAAGGGTAAGGGTAGGAGTTTTCTTTTGCGATAAAAAATTTGACACTTATGGCAAGACATGACAAGTTTCTGAGTATCTGGGAAAAGGGTGGGCCAATAGTAACTAGATTTGAGGATTTTATTTGCTGTAGTCTTCCAGTACAGATGTCCTCCACATTCTCCCTCATGCAGCTCATGCATGATTTTTCTTGCATCAACCTCAAGCAGACACTTAAGCAATATTCCAACAACATTTTTCCAATATAAAACCCCATCTAATATGCAATAATTTAAAGCTTTATGTTTCAAAAATCTAGCTTTAGTTTTGGACAAAGAAGGAGGAGCATTTAGATAAAGCAACACATATATGATGTCAGCATACCAAGGTGAATTCACAAATGTTTCTTCAATGAATGGAGCTGTGAATTCCTCTATTTATTCTAAGACATTGACCATATTCATATCAAGTGCTTGGAAGTTTGACTCAGCCATGAGTTTTGCTAATCCCTGCCCTTTGATTAGTTTGGTAGGCCTGATTTCTAAGTCATATTCTAGAATAATAGAAATCCATTTTCCCCTTTTACCATCAGGGTCTTGACTTAGAATATCTTTAACAACAGTATGTGGGACAAAAGCAATGATGTGAGAATGCAAAATGTAGACTCTAAAGTCTTTCAATGCTTTTACTAAGGCTAAGGCTTGTTTCTCCATGATGTTATACTTGATTGGAGCATCTCTTAAATCCCTACTAAAAAAGGATATTGGTTTTTCATGCCCCATGTCATTCTTTTGTAGTAATATTGCAGCTATTGTATGTTCATATGCGAAAGAAAAGATATAAAATCCTTGGTGAAATCAGGACTAATAAGAACTGGTGTTTGACTTAAAGCTTGTTTCACTAGTTCAAATGATTGCTTAGCCTATATTTTTGATTTAACACCTACCTCTTTCTTAAGCATGTTTGTGATATTTCTCAATAGCTCAGTAAGGTTGGGGATGAATCTCCTTAAAAAAATTATCTTCCCAATGAAAGATTGTAATTCCTTAAGGTTTCTAGGATGGCTGATCTTCAATATGCCATCAATCCTTTTAGGGTCTACTTTGATTCCCTCTTCATAAATTATGTGGCCAAGAAGCTTTCCTTCTTGAAGACCAAAGAGTGTCTTTTTGGGATTCAAAGACAAGCCATATTTCCTACATTTCTCAAAAAAATTTCTTAAATGTATCAAGTGTTCTTCATCGGTTTTAGAGAAAATAGTAATGTCATCGAGGTAAATGATTATAAAATATCCTATGTCTTATGAAAAGGCTATGTCCATGGCCCTTTGGAAGGTGGCCCCTGCATTCATTAAACCAAATGGAATTTTGACATACATGAATGTACCCTAAGGTGTAGTAAAAGAAGTTTGATGTCGGTCACTTGGGAGTACTAAAACCTGATTGTAACATAAGAACCCATCTAGTAGTGAGATTATTTTAGACCCAACCACCCTTTGAATTATATGATCCATTTTTGGCAAGGGATAGTTATCTTTAAGGGAGGCTCTGTTTAGATTTCTGAAATCAATGCAAAGCCTAATTTCCCCAGTCTTTTTCCTAATAGATACTAAGTTGGAAACCCATTCTGAATACCTAATAGGAACTATGATCCCAACATCATATATTTTCTTAATCTCTTTCTCAACTAAAGGCAATAAAATGGGGTTTATCCTTCTAAGTTTTTGTTTGAAAGGTTTCTGATTTCCTTAAGAGGAATTTTGTGTTGAATGATGCTGGTATCATATGATTTTAGATCCTTGTATCCCCATGCAAATACATCTTTAAATTCTTTGAACAGGTCTATGTATTGCTATTTAATATGAGCTGGGAGAGTGCTAGACAACTTAATCATTTTGGGTTCTGCTGGGCTACCTATGTTATGTTCTTCTATGTCTATTTATATAGGCTCCATCCTTGGTTCTTTGGCTACATCATTGAAATCGAAAAGCTATTCTAATGGTGTAAGAACTCTTGGAATTGTATCATTTTTACATTGTAAAACTTCCAGGTCTTTCTGGTCTGTACTGCCAATTATTTCTTTGATTGCAGAAAATTATCTATGTCTTTGTCTCCTTCAAATACCTGCCAATAATCTTGATTATCAGGTATTTCAAGTCTGTTTTTTACCTTTACATCAAATTTTTTATTGGTCTCTGGTATTTGGTAATTACTAGTAGCAAAGGCATGTTCATTTTCTAGATGAGTTTGGGCTCTTGGGATGAAAATGAGTTCATATTTTTCAAAGGTTTTTAGGAGATCAAGGGCAACGTTCCTATGTTCTCTGAGTTTTGGGTGTTTGGTTGAATACTCCCCTTTAATCTGTTTGATAATTAGCTCATAATCCCCTTGGAATGATATTATTTCGGCCCCTAAATCTTTAAGTAAATGCAAGCCAATAAGGAGGGCTTCATATTTAGCAATGTTATTTGTGCATGGAAAATCCAATTTATAGGAAAATCCTTTGTTTGTGTTTTGTATCCGTAGACCAGCCCCTGCACTTAGTTTACTACAAGAGCCATCAAAGTTTATTTTCCAAGGTATTTCAATTTCTCTTTCATTTTCTTTCTGCTGTTCAAGGCTGCTAAAATCTGGACTGTTATTTTCTTGAATTGATGACAGATTTGATTGTTCTGGTAGACTAAATTCTCCTTTGTTTTCCTTTTCTTGTTGGCTGATTTCATCTTCATTATATAAGATAAAGGAATCCAAATCTGAATGGATAGAGTAGATAGGAGAATTGTTTGTTCTATCTATGTTGCTCACCATGTATTTCATGTGGGATTCCCTGTATAGTCTTCTAGTTTGGTTAAACACTGGGATGGTGGCATAAGACATGTCCATTTGGAGGCTTCCTTGAATTTTGGCTCCCCATGATCTAGATAAAATCGTGCCATTTCTAGGGGTAATGTCAGCTACCACTATGTCAATTACTAGACTCTTAACAGTAATTTGTGACAAGTTAACACACAAATCCTTAATTAGGCCTAAGCATTTGACCCTGCTGGAATCAACAGAATACAGATCTTTGTATGGTTTAGTGATTTCTAAGCCTAGGCTTTCCATTATTTCTTTGGGCATAATATTGTGAGAATCACTTGATTCTAGCATGGCATTATGCAAGATTTTCTCATGTATATTCAAGCTGACATAGAAGGGATGGACAGTGCCTTCTTGGTATTTCCCTTCAACTTCAAGACCAAACAATAATTCTGGTTTATCATCCGCCAAGTTTAAAGTATCAGTGTCACTTCCCATATTCAAAGCTTTCAAAACTTGCTTTTTATATGCATCCTGAGTTACTAGTTTAGCTAAGGGTATGGTGATTTTAATCTTGGAAATTTCCCCTTCAAGGCTGAAAGGAACTATTGTTTTTGATATATTTACATCTATTTTGTCATTTACAATTCTTTCAGCAATTTTGATTTGTTGAAATATATTTGAACTGTTATTTGGGACAGATTTGTTAGGGCCAATAGCAGAAGTACTGGGGCGGCTTTGTTCAACACTTTGCTGAATTTTTTTGTCTTTATTTTGGTCAATTTTCTTGATTAAAGTGTTGGTGTTAGTTGCTGTTTTTTTAGGCTGATTTTATGAGGTTTTTTTAACAGTAGTACTAGTGTTTTTGTCACTGGAACTCTTTGGGCTACCTTTGCTTCTAAGATTTCATTGTTTGTGTACCTCCATGATAGCATTTTCAAATCCCAATCTATAATCTTCAGAATCCTCATTATTGTATTCATTTTGTTCTGAAGAGAAGAATCCTTTTTCTTCTTCAGTGAGAAAAATATCTATCTCACTATCAGATCCTATCAAGTTTACATGATTTTCTTCCAACCTTTCAACTTCCCTTTCTTCTTCTTGATCAACATAGTTTTGTTGAAAGGGAGGTCTAATCTGTTGGTCATTGTCTCTCCGCCTATCTTGATTAGGGTCTCTTCTGAGATTTTGGTTTCTATTTCTGTTTTGGTTTTCTCTAGGAGGCACTCTGTCATTCATATTTATCTTTCCAAGCATCCTCTCCATTACCTTCACTAAGTTATCAATTTTAGTACCTGATGATGAGGTTGAATCCATTGTATCATCTTTGTATGTAACTCTTTTTTCTGCTTTCAACCTAGCTCTCTTTTCAATCAGATTTGCCTCCACACTCATGGCTCCCC
This sequence comes from Pinus albicaulis, assembly GCA_034641835.2. Lineage (NCBI taxonomy): Eukaryota > Viridiplantae > Streptophyta > Pinopsida > Pinales > Pinaceae > Pinus > Pinus albicaulis. The sequence goes on from CM076579.1 coordinate 89,994,453, forward strand.
TCTGCATGTCTTCTAAAGTTGAGGGGTCTCTTTCCCTAAGTTGGTAGGCCATTTTAGGGTCAAAGCTTTCTAGGAATTTAGCCAAGGCTAGGCCTAGTGGACATTTCATGTCTGGAGGAAGTGCATTATACACACTATTGAATCTAGTGCAGTAATCATGGACACCTTCCCCACTATTTCTTTTGAGATTGGTATATTCTGAAAGGATTCGGACAGGGTTCTTTCTAATTTCCCATTTGTTTATGAATGTTTGATATAAAGAAGGGAGATCATTTATGCTGTGAGGAGCTAAGTTTTTAAACCATTTCTTGACTTCTCCTCCTAAACTTTGAGCAAAAATTCTCATGCTAATAGTCTCTTCTTCTATCTCCATGATCAAAGGCATAATTCATTTTACCTACGTGCTATTGGACAGTAGTAGGTTCATTTCCAGTGAAATGGGGAATTTTGGATTGGTAATCATTTGGTAAGGGAACAATGGGTTGTGGTAACACTAGTGGAGCATACCTTGCTTCCATGATTGGAAATAATGGGGGATTTACAAGAGGTGGATTTATAAGATGGAAAGTGGGCTGAAATGGAGTGTTTTGAATAGTAGATGTGTGGATAGGATTGGAAGAAACACTTGGTCCAGCAAAATGATGATGAGCAGATTTGTTAAGGAAGGAGATGAAATGATGCAGAATCTGAGAATTAGGTGGAGTGGAAGGCGAGGCCTCTCTGCTACAGCTCTATTGCAAATCTGTGGTTTCAAAATTAGCTTGATTTAAATCACTTTGGGACTTATTTCTGAATAGGTTCTTTGTGAAAGATAAGTCAAAGTGAGGATCTTTTAAAACTGTAAGATCTTTAGGGACAAATTTCATTCTTAGGATGATCCTATCAGTAGTTGGTTTTCCAGGTCTAGAATTCTGCCACAAAATCTTCTCTGGATTGTCAACTATGGTAGGGGGATTAGGATCTTGATGGGATCTAGTATGGACCCTATGTGAAGCCAGATTTTAGTTTTTCAAAATTTAGAGATGAAAAGGTTTTTCAAGACTATTTCCTCAAAAAATTTCCTCTCACAGTGATTTCTATAATAGAGGACTAGGTTTCTAAACTTCCTTAAGGTTGGTTAACACAGTTTCAAGGAAATATGGAATACTAGTAAGGTAATAGGCCTACTGGGGCTAGTGGAGTCATCAGGTGGAAATTTTTAGCTTTTCTGAAGGTAAAATGTTTTATTTGGTCCACCACCAATGGTTTATTTAAAAACCAATCTGAAATGTTTTGGGTTTTTCTGAGTTTCTATGGTTTGCTGAAGGACTAATGAGTCTATAAGAGCTTGCTAGGAAACTATGAACTCAGAGGTCCCACCGTGATCGCCAGAATGTTGGGGTTCCTATGATTTGGCCGATTGATAAACCAAATGACAAGGCAACATGTAAACCAGTCTTTAGAGCTCTAGGGTCTATCCCTCCTAGTCTTAGAGAGGGATCTCTCAATATGTTTGCAAAGATATGTCTTGTTTGCTTGTAAAGGGTTGATTTTCGGCTAGCTATTAAGCTTGAGTTTGTTTGATTGTTTGATGGGACATGATGATCTAGGCAGCATAGATAGAAAAGGGAAATCTCTAAGTCATTGGGCAATGGAGTCAAGAAGAATTTTGTAACAAGGTTGTAGATGAATCAAGGATATCAAAGGGAAAATCTAACTTGGTTTTTGGATCTACAAAGTTTCAGGTGAAATGAAATGAACGTTAAGGATTTAGAATGAAAAGTAGAACTAAGGGTAGTCAAGAATCCTTAATTATATGTACTCTTCAACAACGGGACTTATAGCATCATTTGAGCATGAAGAAGTATTTTATAAACAGGGCTAACCATGAATTCTAAAATTTACATTTCAGCAAATAACCATCTCAAGACAAACTTTTAAAATGAAATATAAGAGTCGAGGAATGCTCTATTTCATCAAAGATTTCACTCTCAAGGATAAGAAAACATTCAACATTCACAAATAACTGCATTCATAGAAGAGGGAACTCCTAAACATTTGTGATTACAGCTATAAAGACCTTCAAAAGAATTATTTGACCAAGTACAAAGGGCATGATCAAAACAGACCTCTTTGGCAGACTTTGGACAATGCTACTTTGAAGGGAGACTTCAAAAACAGTTTTTAAGAGGCAGCAAGCAAGCAGGGAGAACCATAAATCATTCTTGAGGCCACTGTATTGAACTATTCTTGAAATAAACAAACTTAAGGGTTGAAAAGCAGTTAAACTACTCAATAAAACATTTGGCAGATGAAAACATAAAGACAGTGAAGAGTCACAAGGGCTTCACTAGGGGAGCAATATCATACTACGTGGGTTCATATTGGGGGATATATATTGAGGGGAAAATGACATAATATATTGGGGGATATATAGGGGGTAAATGGTTTTTATATTTACAGGTATAAAAAATGGAGCTCAAAGTTAATGAAAAAATATAAAGGGGTATAAAAAATGTTAATGAAAAAATGGATATCTACAATATCTAGTGAAGGTAGGGTTTTTTTTAATTGGAAAGGTGTATTGGGTTCATATTGGTAGGGGGTTAAATAATGTGATTTTTAGAGGTATTTTCCAATATGTCATCAAATTAGGGGTATTTTTTAGTATGCCATGAACACACGTGATATGTCACAGGTTCATTGAGTGAAGACCATGTGTGAAGAGTAAACAGGTCTAAGGTGCTTCGAGGAGACATTTCTTAGCCTAAAACTTTTACTCTACTACAAGCAAGAGATGATGAAAACATAATGAAAACAGAAAAAACATTAAACAGTTTAGAATACTTCACCAACAACCAAGCTCAGGGATCCAATGATAGAGCTTTCTCCATCCACAAACAGGTCAAAACATCCACAGGTTCTAGTACATAAATTTCTCTTCAATCTCAGAAAAACTATGTATTACTTCAAAGAGTTATCAAAATTCCCCCCATATAATGAGTTCGAATGCAGTATTTATGCTGCAAATGAGGAGGTGGAAATATCTAGGGTTTAGAATGTCATTAATGACACAGTAAATGCACTCCTATCCTTAAAATCCATGGAAGGCATAAGGTAGGAATGTTTCTCAACTACTTATCTGTGTATTAAATCTATCTTTACTTTCTGAGGGTAAAACAACCAAAAATATTGAATTTGAGGCTCTTTTCTGCTTTTTAAAATAACTTTCTAACAGTTTATAAAATATCTTTTTGTGTAATAACTTCCAATTTTCCCTTTGAGGTATAAAGTAAGTGAAAAGGTGTCACGTTTGATTTATTAAGTGAATAACTTCTCCTTTGATGTATTCGAGGCTATCTTTAAGCCTAATTCTTCTTGATTTAATTCTAAAATTGCTCTTTAGGCCTAATCTTCCTTTATTTCATCACTTAACTGTGTTTTAAGGCTCTTTTAGCCTTGATCTGCTAATTTAAACCTTTAACACTTATGACTGTCTCTGTATACCTTGATATTCTGTTTTGACTCTGATTTTGTGTTTTTGAGGCTGATCATGCCTTCTTTAGTCTTCAATTTGTTTCCACTTGTTCTTTTGCTGAACTTTTAACTGATTTCAGGCCTTGATATTGTTTTTGGTTTTTATAATGTAATACTGTTGCCCTTTTTCCTTTTATGATTGATTCGAACCTTTAAACTATGTTTTTTAACCTTTAACCTTCAACTTTTAAGCATAACACTTTATTTTCAATCATTTAATCTATGTTCCTTGGGCCTTTCTTCCTATTTCATTGATTTTTCTTTGTTTTGTTGTGTGCAACACTTTTTCTAGTACGCCGAGGGTTTGATTGAATAATCTGTGCTCATAAGCACTGATCAAGCCACGAAATGAAACCATGGCAGTCCCTTTCTTCATTACTTGGCCTCTTTTTGGACTGTGAAAGCCATCACCCTCTGGCTCGTTATTTTATGGACTGTGGGAGGGTTTTCGGCCCTTTAAAACCGTCATCCAACCTGCACAAGACAAATTAAACGTTAATAAAACCATGCAGGGTCAAAAATATTGCTTCGGAGGCTGGCAGAGGAGGTTGCAGAGAGGAAAAATGCATGGAGGAAGGATTTTAATGGAGGAGGGATAAAAAATGGTTTTAAATGGCCTTTGGCGCAAAAACGGGCATAAGTAGTTTTGGAAAACCATTGGCAGTTTTCGCATGACAAACGGGTGGTAAGTGGTTTAGCCTAGAGGGAATGCGATCTAGTTATATCATGCCATGCATCCTCTTAAATACCACCGGTCTCATGTGGCTTTTAGTTGTTAAACCTCGGATGCAGAAGCGGTGGATCCAACAGTCGGGAGAGCAACATGATGGGAAAAGTGCGCAGGCGAGGAATTAGTGGAAACCAGGTGGCAGCCAGAGATTGGATGGGTAGCTCTGTGGGTGGAAGGTGGGCCATGTGATGACGTAAGCAATTTTTGTTTGGTAGCGGGGTGGTTGATTGGTGGGGTGTAAATGATCGGGTTGCATGGTAGCCATCGGATCTAGGCCTAAGGCCTTTGATCTATGGTCAACAATTGACCAAGAGGAAGCAAGACGGGGTGAAAAGAAAAAAGAGGAGGGGGCTTAAGGCAAGGGCTCTGGGGAGTGGTCCTGTGGATGGAGCAGAGGACTAGGAGCAAGGTGTGAAGGGGCTTATCGCGACGGGCAATCGGTAAAGAAGAAAGACAAGGGGGAGGGAAAAAAAAGGGGAATTCTGATGTGATGGAGGGGCTAATAACTAGGCACTGGGGCACGGTCCAGTGGGGAATATGTGACCAGGGGCTAAGGGTAGGGTGCTAATCGCATCGGTGGAGTAGAAATTTCCAAAGAAAAAGTGGATTTATAGAGGAAGGCTGATGCGATGGGGTTTAGGGCGCTTGTTTGTAGTGCTTGGACATATGGAGGAAAGGGGCCAAAGGTCTTAAGCCCTCAGGGGCTTATACCATTATTTATAAAAAAGACTATTTTTTCGGCCCGAAAATGGGTTTTTAGGCCAAATTGGAAGTTATGATAGGTGAAAGGGGTGTTTTAAACCAAAACAATAGTGAGTGTATTGGTTTAAAGAGGTTTTTTTTCGAACCATATAAAGGGGATATGATGGTTTGGAGGGGTTTTTTAGGAAAAATGGAGGATAAATGAAAAAGGAAATGAATGAACTGGGCTTAGAAAATGATGGAAAAAATGGCCTATATATAGTCTCTTTTTGTTCAGTAGTGTTTCTTGAGGATTCTAAATAAGGAACAGCTGCAGCAGCTTAGGGAACAACAGCTAGTAAGGAACAGTAGCTTAAGGAACAACAGCTTAGGGAACAACACTATTTAAGGAACATCACTGTTTAAGGAACAACACTGCTAAGGAACAGTAAGATAATATTTTTAGGAAAAATCGATGAAGATTTTAGTGGACTAATGGATCTGAAATGATGAAGGCAGTGAGATTTCTAGAACTCATCATGTTCTTGCACTTTTGTTCTAGAAATCTGGGTTTGTTACATTTAGTTATCTTTGGACAAATTCAAAATTATAGATGACTAACACTAGTGATTCTAGTGGATTCCTCCTCTTCTTCTCTACTCAAACTTGCAAGAAAACTACATATTCATGCAATAAAAATTTGCAAATCTATGATGAATAAGATTGAAAATATGAGTTAAATTTGAGAAGAAAACCTACTTATGCATTCAAATATAAATATAACTCAATAGTCTCAACATGTTCATGACAACTACAACTACCTATCTATTATTTCCAGGAAATCATAAACTGAAGAGCAATTTTGGGCCTATGGTGAAGATCTGCCCTGCCCAAGATCCAACAAAAGAAGTGAGAGAGGGAGGCTTTGACACACATATTTTGCATTTTATATCATAATGTATCATGATCTACAAGATCATAACTACATAAAATGTGAAATGGAAGCAAACCAAAAATAGTGAAATGAAATGTAAGCAAACTAGCTAAAACTCATGAAGTAAACTAGCTACAATGGCATAAAAATAAACATAAATACACAAGAGAGAGACTGAGGCTAATGGATTGGGCACTAACCCACAAGCTGAGCTATTTGAAACAAAATCAGTTAAGGATGAACTGAATACTCATTTTATTGCAGAAATAGTCTCATTACATAATCATGAAAGTCTCAAAACTCTATCACAAGAGCTAAGAGTCTACTAGCTTCCTCCATTATTCGAATCCTAATGATCTCTTGCTCTACCCTATTTAACCTAAAGGGTAGCTACCAATAGCACCCTACACCCTTTACTCAGTCCCAGCAGCAAAGATGGACTGAGTTTCACGCTAAGCCATTGTATTTTCATTGCCTTCATAACCCTCTTGTATAATGGTGATCTTTCTAGGGCACTCCTCACTCTCTCTGTGGTATGATATTCCATGTTGATGAATCCCCTACAACTTTATCATTCTGGCCTTATGTGTAGAGGCTCTTTGTTTTCTCTTCTCATCACCTTATTTAATTCCTCTACTCTAGCTTCCTCATTGACCATCCAAGAAGGTAATTCATTAGCTGCATATCTCCCAACCTAGGGTTAGGGTCACAAATGTTTAAGTCTGTCAAGATAAGATTGTGCATGTAGAATTCTACCATCTTGGCCTTGTCTCCCATGCTAGACTGATTGAAAAAGTCAATGAATTGTCTATAGTTCTGAAAAGGTAAGGACCCATGAGAGGCTAATGTCTTAATCTGAAATTGGAGCCATTATTCTTTGAGGTAGATGGCATAGGAGTTTGATGGATATCTGTGTTGGATGGCCTCCATGGAAAAATATTCCATGGTGGCAATTGTTTTATCTTTTTGTTCAATTTGACTTTGCAATATTTCATTCTTTGCCTGTGTATCCTGAAGCTTCTCTATCAACATGGGTTCTCTTAGTCTAACATCAGACAAATCACTTCCCAACTCAGTGTCCTTATCCTCCATGATCCCTATGTCATGCACACCTTTTGTTGTAGTAATTTTCATCCAATTATGAGTGCGATCTATTTCTTCTTCTAACTGATTAAATAAGAGGAATGCAAGATTCTGATGAATTATTATACCACCTTCAATAAATGTATAGTAAGAAGTAATATTTGGCTGAGGTCTAGGGTGTGAAACTGCTGATATATCTTTAGGGACATATTTTCGGGAGGTAGGCTCCTCATTTTCCTCCTTCTCTTCCTCACCTTTGGCATCTTGCCCTTTAATTTGTGCTTCTTTCTCAACTTCTTGGCCCTCTTTCCCACCCACGGGTGCCTTATCTCCCTCCCCCAAGGGTTCCTGCTCTGTTTTTGGCACTAATGGAGTTGTCTGTAGCACATACAGAGTTTCCTGTAGAAAAATCTTTTTTTCCTATAGAAAACCATCCCTTGCTTTTCCTTATTTTATGTCTTTTCAGAGTCTGTGGGGTTCGATAGTTGTGTAGGGGATGCCAAACTAGATGAATTTATCCTCCTATAGGTCAGAGGTGTCCTCTCAGTTCAGGTGACCTCTTGAACTTTCCCTTCTTCCAACTTTATCTCATCATCCTTTTTTGGTGACTCGTAAATTATTATAGGGATTTTGGTTGGAGTCTGTGGCTTCCCCTGCCTTACCATAGAAATCTTTCTAGTCCTAAAGTACATGGGTGTTTGTAGTTTTCTCTTGGTCTTCACTGGTGTGCTCAAAGTGGCTAAGGTTGTAGCCACTTATTTCTTTGTTATCTTAGGAGATATGCTGGTCTGTTGAGGAGAGGTATTAGTGTCTAGAATAGGTTCTAATATTTCCTCTTTACCTATCTTCTCTTCCTTCTTATCCTCTGTTTCATCTCCCTCTTTTTATTCTTCTTTTCCTTTCTCTATTTATAGGGTTTCTATGTTTTCTGTTTCAACCTCTATTTCTTCTTCTTCCTCATTTTCTCCTTTTGCCTCTTCAACCTCCCCTTCTTCCTATTCTTCCCTTCCCATCTCTCCAAGACTAGAGGAGAGGTTTGTCCAGTTTGGGTGGCTATGAAGGCTTCCCTATCCATATCTATCAATGAGGAATAGGGCATAGGGAGGTTCAATTTGTTTAGAGCATCATTCACTATTAGCTTGATGAGGCCATGGTGAGCTAAGTGTTGGTACTTCCTTTCCCTCACCTTTTGGCTCATGTCCCTAATTGAATGCAAGAGGAAATAGGGAATGCTCAATATTTGTTCTAGAGGGAGTTCTCTTTGAAATCTAAGTTCATTCAACAACCTGAAGTGGTATCCATAAACCACACCAAGTATGCCCTCATAGGAAACAAATTTAATAATGTGGAATGCTACTTCATCCCAAGGGTATGGAAGGATTTTTATCCTCACTCCATTTTTGTCTTCAATGAATTATTCACCTGGCGGAAAGAAGCTCATTTTAGCTATAGTGTTGGACACCCTATCTTCCATATTCCACTTGAGTCCTAGGGGAAAAGTGGTGATTCTGCTAATTAACCTAGGTTTAAGTGTGATAGATAGGCCTTTAACCACAGTGGTGGCCCTCTCATCTGTTTGTGATTGCAGGGCCACTACAAATTCTCGATTTATCTCCTCATCAAAGAACTTGAGGAGATCAAAGAAACCTAACCACTGGTGGTTCCTAAAAATATCCACCACCTGAGGGTTTGATCTTATCCTTTTAATATCTTTGGGCTCCCTTTTGTTAAATCCTCCTCCCATTTTATGGTTGTGTTAGGAAGGTGTCTGAATGATTTTGTCTGAGATTTCTTTGTGAAGTGTGGCCTTAGAGATTATAGTTTTTAAATAAACTCAAGCTACCTTGATTCAACCTCTTAATTTCCGAATTATTGCTGACTATGAATAAATTTCATGGAAAATTCACAACTTTGGGGAGTGGAAACCACTTAGCTCTGACCTTTGGTTTTTTTTTTCTTGGGAGATAGTGGTCTTAGGAGTTAATACCACCTATGAGTCACTCTTCTTTGCACTTTTTCTCACTGTTGAACCTTTTGTGAAGTTTCCTATAACATCTATAGTTTCCAGTAGCACGAGGTTTGCATGCAGACTCGGCCTTGGTGTTGCATCCTTCAATGGATCCTCTAACTTTCCTTCCTCTCAATACTATCTAAATGCTAAATGAAATGTGAATAATGATCCAACACTTCCCTTTATGGAAATTTAACTGAATTTGGTGCGGAGTGACGGCTTGGACCATGGCACGGGTTTTCCTCTTTTGGATTTTTGGTCCCACTCCACTTAATCATTTCCTCTACCTCAGAATCACCTCCATGTCCTTTTGAACTCACCCTTAACTAATTTGAATAGAACAGGTGGCATGCACGCTCAAATTCTCATTCACTTTAACTTCATGAGGGTGGCCAGGTCAACTAGCCACCTTTTTTCCTTTTTAGTCTCTACTTCTCAACATTAAGTCATTTTGGTCAACATGAGTGCATAAAGAGAGGGTGAAGGGCCATACCTGAGCCTACATATTGTTGAGGATTTGCAGACATCATTTGATGCAGGAGCTGGAGTTTGGTGATAGCCATGACTACTTTTCCTTTCTTTGTGTCTTTTTTTATATACATTTTTGGAGCAAGCAACTTATTTCTGAGTGAGCTTGTTAACCTTTTTATTTTCTTTTTATTTTTGCAGGTGCTGCATGGAGGTCCTCAGGTGCTCTTGTTGGTTTTATCATCCTCCTTGAGTCCTTTGGTGGTCCTTTGAATCCATTTCCATCGATTTATTCTCAATTTTTTACATTGTTGTGTGATGTACATGATTGCTACAAGAAGTAATCAACTTCATGTAGCAGTCCTGTTGGAACGGGGTCTCCTAACAAGCTGTGAAACTGGTCCATTTTGATTATTTTGGATTATATCTAATATAGTGCAAGGGTTTTGGGGTGGTTCAAAGCCCTGAATGCATTGTAATGGGTCAAAGGGTAAACTAGGGGTCCGAAAACCATGGGTTGCGGACCATAGGAACGTTGAGGCTAGATTGTTATAAATAGAGATGCATTTTGGATTGTAAGGGAGAGGAATGAATGAGATATTTATGTGATCTGTTGTTTAAGCTATTTTTTTGGGTTTTGGGGGAATAGAATCCTGCTAGATGTGTGCGTGGAGCTCCTAGTGTAGCTGTGTGTGGACCCTGCTGTTGTGTGCGCAGGTTGGGAAGGGAATTGTAAGGAAAGGTGATGAATGAATGAATGCGAAGGATTATTAAAGATCTGAATCCATGATTATTGTTGTATGAACTACTAATAATTACTGTGTTATGTATTTTCTGTCTTTCTGTTGTGAAAGTCTGTGTACTGAATGCTTGGATCTAGATCTATTCCGTTGTATTTATATAATGTTGTGTTGATGTTATGTAAAGAATATAATTGTAGATCTAGTGCACATGGATGCAACTAGATACATACTTAACCCTACGAAGAAACAAGTTAATCTGAACAGAACGCAGCTCTACTTGCCTTACCCTTCCTTTCTCAAGGTGTGGAAACCTGGTTCCAACACCCACCCATACTACTTCGGGTGAGACTGTGACCTGTGAAAGAAGGTCACTACCGAAAGGGCTAGTAGTATAGGGGTTTTTTGGCAAACCTTGCACACCGAACCTGGGTCAGGACCCCTCAAGCCAAAAAATGGTTCCATTACCGGGACCTGAAGGATTCTGAGAAACAGGATCGGGTAATGGCATTAGAGATCTAACGCGGGGTGGAATGAGTGATATTCTGGGCGGAAGTACAACACGGATCAATAAGAACTATCGAGATGGTAAAGGAGAGGATCACTCTGCTCATAGTTTGCTGAAACCTACACAAGGTCTATTAGTTGCCCCGATGTTACGGCCCCAGGAAGATAAACCAGAGGATCCCATGGTAACACACTTAAATTTACCTACTTTTAAAGGAGCAGTCGATGAGGACATGGACCGATTTTGGTTCGTGACCGATTCGGTGTGGATGGCACAAGGGGTGGTAAGTGATACTGTGAAGAGAGTGTAGCTATCATTGGCTTTTAAAGAGAGGGCGCTAGACTGGAATATGTAGTATATATCTCAGAATGGGAGCGCAATGCTTCAAAATATCAAGGATGCCCTAAAACAACAATTCCGAAAGCCAAAATCCTATTCCCAGCTAGTAGCGGAAGTAAAAGACTTCAAGTAAGGAATGATTGAGTCAGTATGGGAGGCCGATCAATGGTTAAAGAAAGTGATCAGGGAAGGTGAGTTCAAGTACGATGACAAAAAACACACGAAATGGTTCATCGCTATGCTGCTACCTCACTTGCGCATACCCATGGGCCACCAACCTTCGAATCGCAGGAAAAAGCCTTGGAAGCTACCATGAAACTTGAAGCTACACCTAAGGATGAAACAAGGGAAGGAGTGCCAAAAATTCAGGAGCATCTCGGGGCCATGCACCTGGAAATACAGAGCTTACAAACGGAACGGGGAAAAGGAGTCGGTACAGACCTCTAGTGCGAATATTTTCAGGTAGCGGGACTACATGATACAACCTAGTGTCCTCGAATAAATAGGGGTGAATTGAGGCAAAAATGGTTTAGGTTCTACCAATCTATAGGGCACGATGAGAATAATTGTCGCACATATGACTTATTGGTAGATCAGGGAACCCTTTATAGAGTACAGTCCGATCCTACCTCTCCGAGATCTCCTGCAACCTTTGGTAGCTCTCCTGCAGGGGGCAGGGGGGATGGGGAGGGAGTGCAGGATGAGGACGGGGCCAGCTGATCTGCTACAACTATGGAGAGGTAGGAAACTTCTCTAGGGACTTCCCAAATCCCACGAGGCATTCCTATAAATATTGCAGACAATTGGACCATGAGATCGAAGACTGTCCGATGTTGTTAACAAAAATGAAGGAAAAATAGTCTACCCCCACCCAAAATGTCCAGAGAGTCAAAACGGAGCTAAGGAGTGAAGATCCCAGTGTAAAAATCATAACGTGTAGCATGGCCACCCAAGGAGTGAGGGAGGAATTGGCTGCCCAGAAGGGACCAAATCCCAGGAAACAGGAGTCGCTGGAAGCCCCTACGCATCCGCCAGCGCACCTCCAGATAGAAGAGGAAGTCGAAACCTTGTTAAGGGCATGCTTGAAGCTACTACGCAACCCAAAGGCTGGAGAAGATCTTCAAATATTACTATAGAACTGCACAGCCTGACCCAGCCCAGCGGCTGAGGTTAAAGAAGTACACAAATTACACAGCTACAAAAGGAGCATTGGGAGGGAAATGTGACTGACGGCGCAGATTGGTGATTATGAGATGGATCAAGTTATTCTTGATCTTGGATCTGACGCAAATGTCTTACCAAAATAGACATGGCAACGAATGGAAGAACCTAAATTAGACTGGTCTACTATCTAGCAGCAAATGGCGAATCAACAGAAGCTCATCCCTCTAGGAAGGTTGCCAAAATTTGTGGTCGATATCGCAGGAGTAAGGGTCCTAGCTGACTTTGAGGTCATAGAAATTGTGGAGGATAGGGATCCCTCTCCTGCACTCCTAGGACTAGACAGGGCTATCGACGTAGGGGGTGTCATTAATCTGAAAAAACGTAGCATGGTGTTTGAGAAGAATGGTACCCTTGTAATAGTAACACTGGATCCCACTGAGGGTATTCGATACACAGAACCAGCATACAAAGAGGAGGAACTCGATCATATCTACAGGATGACAGCACAGGACGACGACTAGGGTGACCCTACAACATGCGGAGTATTCGATTGGGAGAAAAACAGGGAGTACTATTCTGACCCGGATGGAGAACTGGAGAGTTGGTGGACCCGGCTACACAATGTCTCAGCACTATGATGCCCTCGGGTTGCAAGGTCCCTCTACTGCATTACTTTGGAGGTAAGGGACCTTCCCCACTTTGATGAGTCTAGTACTATCCAGAACATTTGAAGAACATTAGAGGCTAGGGTGCCAAAATATAGGTGGCTCTGGGCACTCAATCTGGCACTGCGTGGCACACTTGCACGCTGGTGGGATGCCCACAAGAAAGCATTTCCGGATTGGGAGACGTGTCAGGATAGGATGGTGTTATGGTTTGCACCTCCCGCTGATGTGTGCACCAAGATATTCCTAGGACCCAGGGACCCCCACACGCATCTGCATACTTGGACAACCAAATGGGCCGACTAAACCCCAGAAGAATGGATCAATCTATTTATACATGCCTTGGGACCTATTCCTGCTACTTGGTACTTAGATGCAGAGTTACATCAGTGGAACCGCCACTAGGAAATATTAAAAGAGGACTTTATTGGAACGTTCAAACTTATTGGGGGAACAGAGATGCTTGACGAATCCCTACAGGACATTGATGCATTCATCTTTAAGAAGCCTCACCCACACACCCCTCCAGCCTGTCTGACATGGGAGGCCCAGACGTAAGACATAGTCAACTATCGAAGCTTGGCGATTAACGAAGAAGAGGATAACCCGCAGAATATCTCTGTTCCAGAATCAGAAGGAGAACATACCGTTATCGGACCATCACTCCAGGATGTTGATGTAACACAACCTCTCTGGCTACATGAAATTAATATTGGGACAAAATAACACCCTAAGCTGGCTAAAATTGGGGATTATTGGGACAAAGGCACCGTAGGAAAAATTTCCGAACTACTTACAAAGTACTAGGACTTATTCCCTACAAATTTTTCTGAGTGAAGAGGAATCATTGGGGACCTCGGCATTATGCACATCACTCTGAAGCCTGGAGCGCAGCCTGTTGGGAAAAATACTGAGAGGTGGGGGTGAATCAGTATTTAGGACTTACTCAACTCTTTTTACTTTTTCTTACTTTAAAACCAATACGTGACTTTCCTGACACGAACTCGTGTATACACGCGGATATCCTTAATAAAACATGCGTATGTCTAGAAATATTATTATGCAGATAATTCTTCACTTATATCTTTCCATCATTCATTCATTAGATGTTCAATAAACAGTAAACATATGCAGTAAGAATAGAGTAAATCATCACATATAAGAAACACATATGAGCACCAGGATTTTTAGGTGGAAACCCAATTCGGGAGAAAACCACCGCTGCCGTTGTCTCAGCCTTCAATATTTTATTATAAAGAAAACATCTTACAACCATGTACCGATGCAGACTCATACCAGCACGCAGACACCCACCTGCAGAAGGCTACAACCTTCTCTCTTTTACCAGCCTCTCCTGGAAGGGAGCTACAACCCCCTGCTCTCATTTACCAGATTCTCCTGGAAGGGAGCTACTACCCCCTTACTGAAGGCTTCGACCCTCAGCTCCACTGCAGACGACGTTTCATCAATTTTCAAACTGGATCAAATAGCTTCAATACAAACCTTCACTTATCAACAATCATACTTTGCCCATTGCTTCCAACAGAACAGTGAAACCACTGTAACCAGACTATCAGAGAAAAACCAGACTTCAGAATAGATATGCAGAATCACATTCAACCTTGAGAAAATATAAGTTCAGATACCATACGCGCCTTTGTTTAAACAGATCCACGTATACACATGCTTTTCACGAAACGAACCCGTGTATACATCTGTGCATTTTTCAGAACAACCCTAACTGCCCATACGCGCCTTTCTTTAAACAGATCCGCGTATACACGCGCTTTTTATGAAATGAACCTGCGTATAGATCTATAAAAGATAAAATTTGTAGAACAGACCAGATCTATGAACTTACCCAGATTTCTTCAATTTCTTCAACAGATTTGCGCCAAGTCTTCAATACTTCTTTTCAGATCATCCTAGAGATTCATCATTTCCAGACCTAGAGATTTTGAACCTTCATCATATTCATAGGTGCATCATAGATTTAGATCTATCGATTAAGAACAGATTTCAACCATACAGATAAACTTCAGAGTGAAGTATTCGTTTAAAGCCCAGACACATGCACACCATTGCACAATGATATTCTTCTCCTTATATAGGTTTAGCCTTTATCAATACCATGAGTCAAAACCACACCACTTCCGATGGTATTCCTAGATGGGACCAAATATATAATCAAGCGCTCAATAAAATGGGTCAATACCATGGTAGTAACCCCTGGTTTTACACATTTAGAGCGCAATTAGGCATACGCGACTTATCACTTAATTTTCCGCGTACATACACTACTTCGCCTAAAGAAACCCGCGTATGCAAAGTGACATGTCTTATTCATCATTGCTCTGGCCCTTTCTGAAGTTTCTTTCTTCTGTACTCCTTAGCTGATCTGTGGATACATCATCTGTACATATTTGACACATAGGTTGCAACTCATCAAGTCAGTTTCCTTCAAGAACAACTTCATCAAACAGGTTGCTATCCAAAGACAACTTCATCAAATCATATAGCCAATTCTCATCTCATCAAGTAGATTACCATCAAAGACAACACATGCCAACAATCTTCACGCCAACAATCTTCACATCAGATTTATATCATTAATAAACTCATCAAGCATCAAGAACAACTTCATCAAGTAGGTTTCCATCATCTTCATCAAGTGGGTTGCCATCAAGGACAACACTCTGCATCATATTGCCAACAATCTCCCCCTTTGGACTTGATGGCAACCACGATGGTGTTTGATCACCATAACAAATAAATACATTAAGCATAATGATATTTTCATTCAAACACCATGTCACTCTCCCCCTTTGACATCAAGGGCAAAGGGCGGATAAAAACCAACACAAGTTTTTCTTGTAGATAGAAGAGCGTTGTAGATCTGATGTGCACTGAAGTTACCATGCTCCCCCTGAATTCATGCTGAATGTTCAAACATATTTTCAATGAAGTACATGACTCTATGACCTTCCTATCACCAAGGACTCATACTTACATCAAATATCCAACCAAGTGGATTTACATATGAGACTCAAGTACCCAACCAAGTGGGTTTACACATTTTGACTCAACTACCCAACCAAGTGGGTTTACACTTTTGAACAAGTCCTTACATGTCTGAATATTACAATTTTACATCATAGGTCTCATCATGACCTTTTCATCAAATTACAAATATGAATTTTTATGACCACTACCAAAAAGACCTCAAGAAAGAGATCACATTTCAGAATCATCATAATGCCAACAATTCATTACACTCAGCAAGGCTAATGCTCCCCCTGAAACTGTGCTCTTGTTCTTGAGCCATCTCACTGTTTTCCTTAACAGAAAAACATACGCTTCTGTCTCCATTGGAACTCGCGTGTATACGCTACTTTTCTTCATAAAACCCGCATATGGAAAGTGAAAAACTGAAAATTTCACATTCCTTCTTCTCCCCCTGAATTTGTACCACCTGTACCTGTCTTCTTTTGTCACATCAGATGCACTGTCAGAAATAAACATAACCAGAATTACCCAAAACCAACCATGGGAATCATCATACATTGCTCCCCCTGAATACTTTCAACAACCAATCATCAAGGCATCTTTACCCAATATCAGAGAATGAAACAGAAATATAAGAGCTAAAACATCATTAGAGATACCATACAGTACTGCAGCTGTGCTAAAAAATGCTGACCCAAAACAAAATTTGTCAGCAACTAACCATACGCGGTTTTCTGTGTATAAACCTACGTATATACGCGATTATCTTTCAGGAAACCCGCGTATCCAATTTAATCTTCTGAATTTAAGAAATTCTGATTTTCTGCAAGGCAGAGACTACTCCCAGATTTTGTCTGAGATATTCGAACGGTTCCCTAGGCAGAGGTTTGGTAAATATATCAGCAACTTGTTCTTTCGAGGGAACATACTCCAACTTCACCTTTTGTTCAAGCACTTGTTCGCGTAAGAAGTGATACTTGATGGGAATGTGCTTGGTCTTAGAATGCATAACATGATTCTTTGAGATACTGATGGTGCTTGTATTATCACACATGATGGAGATAGGAGGTGAACATTTGATTTGAAAATCTTGTAAGGTTTGCATCATCCAAAGAAGTTGAGTGCAACATGATGCGACAGCCACATATTTTGCTTCTGTTGTAGATAAGGCAACAGAGTTTTGCTTCTTGCTGAACCAAGATACTAGCCGGGGCCCAATATAGAATGCACCACCACTAGTGCTTTTTCGATCATCAACATTTCCAGCCTAGTCTGCATCAATGTAAGCATGAAGAGTAAGATCAACATTCTTTGGATACCATAGTCCAAAGTCTTGAGTTCCTTGTATATATTTGAATATTCTTTTGACAACCTGAAGGTGAGTCTCTTTTGGATTAGCTTGGAATCGTCCAACAATCCCAACTGCATGCATAATGTCCGGTCTAGTCCTAGTGAGATACAGAAGACTTCCTATCATAGATCTGTATTATGGTTGATTTACCGTGGGGGAATCATTATGAGAACTGAGATTACATCCGGTTATCATTGGTGTACTTACAGGTTTGCACTCTTCCATGCCATACTTCTTCAGAATTTTCTTAAGGTATTTTTCTTGTGACAAGAATATACCATCTGTAGTTTGATGCACTTGCAAGCCAAGAAAGAATGTTAGTTCCCCAAGTAAAGACATTTCAAATTCTTGTTGCGTGCCCGAAGCAAATTTTTTACTCATAGATTCTTCATTACTTCCAAAAATGATATAATCAACATATACAACCACAATCAATAGTTTATCATTTTCAATTTTTTTGTATAAGTTGCTATCAACAGACCCCTTTGAAAGTCCTTGTTGATGAAGATATTTGTCAAGACGATAATGCCATGCCCTTGGAGCTTGTTTGAGACCATATAGAGCCTTTTTAAGTCTACAAACAAGATTTTCATCATTTCCCAAAATGAATCCTTCTGGTTGTTCTATATAAACTTCTTCTTCTAGATCACCATTGAGAAATTCAGATTTAACATCCATTTGATAAACTTTGATTTGTTGAAAACTTGAAAAAGCAAGAAACATTCTTATGGCTTCAAGTCTAGCTACAGGAGCAAAATTTTCTTCAAAGTCTATACCTTCTTGTTGAGTATACCCCTTGCAAACAAGTCTAGATTTTTTTCTTACAACATCCCCATTCTCATTTAACTTGTTTTTGAATATCCATTTAGTTCCAATGACATTTTTGTTATCAGGTCTTGGTACTAATTCCCAAGTATGATTCTTTTCAATTTGATCCAGCTCTTCGTTCATGGCTTGAACCCAACATTCATCTTTTCTAGCTAAATTGACATTGTGAGGTTCAATAGTGGATAGAAATGCCAGATAGCTAGAAGATCCCAAAAGAGTCCTTCTTGTTTGTACACCTGATCCCTTATCTCCCAAAATTTGAGATTCTGGATGATTCTTATGAACATATCTGGATGGAGCTTTTTCAGATAAATCATCTTCAGGTTCTTCATTGGGTTCACTGTCTATATCATTTCTATTTGATGTAGAGGTACATAAGTCACCATCATCTTCATTTGTTGTTTGTTTTTCTTCTCTTGGGGCTGTAGGAGACTCATCAATAACAACATCAATACATTCAACAATATTTTGAAGTCTTTTATTGTAACATTTATATGCTCTACTCCTAGAGGAGTATCCAAGAAGTATTCCTTCATCTGCTCTAGGTTCAAACTTGCCAAGTTTTTCATCATTATTTTTGATAAAGCATTTGCTTCCAAAAATTCTAAAATGCTTCACAGTGGGAGGATTACCATACCAGAGTTCATATGGTGTTTTATCATTATTTACATGAACATGTGCCTTGTTAAGAATATTTACCACTGTATGTGCTACTTCTCCCCAAAAAGTGTCAGGTGTTCCGGAATCATCAAGCATAGCTCTGGCCATTTGTTGAACTATTCTATTCATTCTTTCTGCTACGCCATTTTGTTGTGGAGTGCCAGCTACAGAAAACTGTCTTTTTATGCCATGTTGTTCACAAAATTCAAGGAATTCATCCGATGTATATTCTCCTCCTCGATCAGATCTAAGACACTTGATTTTTAGATCTAATTCATTCTCAACTAGTGCTTTGAAGATCTGAAATTTCTCAAATGCTTCATCTTTGTGTTTAAGCAACCCAATCCAACACATTCTAGAGAAATCATCAACAAATAAGATATAGTATTGTTCACCACGTGGTGACTTTTTCCTCATAGGTCGACATATGTCAGCATGAATGAGTTCAAGAGGCTTACTTGATGATCCTTCCTTGGTACATTAAATTGCACTCTCGTTTGCTTACCTAATTGGCAGATTTACACATATGATACTTTCTGTGTAGAGTATGTGCGGGGGAAGACCTCTGGTTTTTACATTAAGTCTACTTGGATTTGCTGATTCGAGAGAAGCTCATTGATTCGAGAGAAGCTTAGATGGCCCCAAACTTCTATGCTATAGCTATTTTTGTGAAGATTTACTCAAGTAACATTGTTCTTTAGTGCTTCTTGAATACATACAAAGTTAAGCTGAGTTCTTTTCCTTTTATAATTGTTTTACCCGTATCAAGATCACGAACCACACATTCTTTGAACTAAAGACAACTTCGCCCGATCACACATTCACTACACTTAATAGGTTATGCCTTAATCCATCCACATACACATGAAATCATTAGTCACCTTTCTCTCTTAGAAACACAGACCCTTTTCCTTTAATTACAGCAGGAGTATCACTTCCAAAAGTAACTTTCTTTTCCTTTTCTAGAGCACTATATGCACGAAGTTTGTTTTTGTCACCTGTCATGTGTCTTGAGCATCCACTATCAATGTACCATTTATTGTCTTCACCTTCTGAAAATAACGCTATGCCACAATTTTCAACCTGTAATTCCTTCTTTTTCCATACCTTGGATTTTGAAGGAAGATGCTCTTTTGACTGAACTTTGCTCCTGCATTCAGATTCTTCATGGCCAAATTTATTGCAATAAGCACATTCAACTTCATTTAGAAGAGGAGAAAAGTTGTTATATGTATTCTTCTATGTTTCAATATCAATCCTTTTCTTTATTGCTTCTCTTGTCATGATGGTTTTATATGCAACACATTGAACAACTTTATGACCAAAATTGTGACATGAGAAACATTGTCCATTAAAAAAGAATTTTTTGCGATCATGAAGTCTTCTACTCGAATTTACCTGTTGATTGGTGTTTCTTTGAAAGATATTCCTGTTAGTGTTCTTTGAATTGAGATGATCATGCTTTACCTCGAGAAGATTTTTTGTCTTCATTGATACTTTTGGTAGAAAGGTTGTAAAACCACCGGTAGCCGACTTTTAGATAATTTAGTCAAGCCCGAGAAGATTCCCTGGTATATCCAAGACCTGTCTTTATAAGAAGAGAATGTTTTACCTTGATTATCTCATCTAAGGTTTCAGATCCTTTAGAAAATCTAAGATTCAGAGTCTTTACTTTCTCAAGTTCTTTTCTTAGACTTACTACTTCACATTCTAATTTCTCATTGTGTTTCTTCTTTTCTTCATTCTTCTTTTTCACAGTCTCAATGATTATTTTACTTTCTTCCGAGCGAATTTTGAGTTGATTGTTTTATCAGGAAAATAATTGTCATCTAGAGCATCCATAAAAGTATCCTTGTCTTCTCTAGAATATTTTTCAAATGCCATGAGAAGTCTAAGATCTTGTAAACATTCTTCCTCGCTATCAGAGAACCCATCACTATCTTCATGAGTATAGTAACTTTTTCTAGTGCTAGACTGGTTCTTATTCCTTCTTGCTACTTCCTTCCCTTTTGCGTATGTTTTATAAGGACACTTAGCAGCATAATGACCAACTCTTCCACAATCAAAACATTTGAAAGGAAGCTTACCTCTGAACCGTCTGTGCCAAGTTGAAGTTTCTTTACAAAATTAACCTCATCTTCTTCTGAGATATATCCTGATCCTTCTTCTTCTTTTCCTTTTGTAGAAGCTCTAAAGACGACTTTTTTGACTTCAAATGGTCCTCCGCTTCTCATTTCATAAGCAGTCAGTATGCTATGAAGTTGCACCACAATAAGATTTTGAAGATCCTGTTTTTCTTCAAGGGCAGAAACTTTTGATTCAAATTTTGCCGTTAGTGATCTTAAAATTTTCTCAACCAAAGTAGATTCGGCTATCGTTTCTCCCAGATTTCTCATACGATCTACAACATCATCAAGACATAAAAATAAACTGGAAATACTCTCATTACTATGCATCTTTAAATTTTCATATTCAATTCTCAGAGTTTGGAGTTTTGCACCTTTTACCTTTGCATCACCTTCATAACTTAAAATGATTTTGTCCCATATTTACTTTGTTGTATTCAACTGCATGACTTTGACAAATTCAGATTCAGTTAGACTTCCCAATAGAGCATTAACCGCCTTTGCATTTGTTTCATAATTCTTCTTTTCTATTGAATCTGTTGGTACTACGACTGGATATTGATATCCTCCTTCAACAATGGCCCATACTTCTGCTCCCAGAGATTGAAGATAAGATCTCATCCTTGTTTTCCAGAAGATTAAATTGTTTCCATTAAAGAGCGGAGGCCTGATAGATGCTAATCCCTCTTGATTGCTCATCTCGCTGATCTTCCTTCTAGCAAATGCAAGCCTTTTCGAAGGACCTACTCGACACAATTATTGGGAAAAAATACCGAGAGGGGGGGGGGGGTGAATCAGTATTTAGGACTTACTCAACTCTTTTTACTTTTTCTTACTTTAAAACCAATACGCGACCTTCCTAACGCCAACTCGCGTATACACGCGGACATCCTTAATAAAACATGCGTATGTCCAGAAATCTTATTATGCAGATAATTCTTCACTTATATCTTTCCATAATTCATTCATTAGATGTTCAATAAACAGTAAAAATATGCAATAATAACAGATTAAATCATCACATATAAGAAACACACATGAACAATAGGATTTTTAGCTGGAAACCCAATTCGGGAGAAAACCACCAATGTCGTTGTCTCAGCCTTCAATATTTTTTTATAAAGAAAACATCTTACAACCATCTACTGGCGCAGACTCATACCAGCATGCAGACACCCACCTGCAGAAGGCTACAACCTTCTCTCATTTACCAGCCTCTCTTGGAAGGGAGCTACAACCCCCTGCTCTCGTTTACCAGCTTCTCCTGGAAGGGAGCTACTGCCCCCTTACTGAAGGCTTGACCCTCAGCTCCACTGCAGACCACGTTTCATCAATTTTCAAACTGGATCAAACAGCTTCAATACAACCCTTCACTTATCAACAATCATACTTTGCCCATTGCTTCCAACAGAATAGTGAAACCACTGTAACCAGAATATCAGAGATAACCTAGACTTCAGAATAGATATGCAGAATCACATTCAACCTTGAGCAACTATAAGTTCTGATACCATACGTGCCTTTGTTTAAAAAGATCCACGTATACACGCGCTTTTCACGAAACGAACCCACGTATACATCTATGCATTATTTAGAACAACCCTAACTACCCATTCGCACCTTTGTTTAAACAGATCCGCGTATACACGCGCTTTTTATGAAATGAACCTGCGTATAGATCTATAAAAGATAAACTTTGCAGAACAGACCAGATCTATGAACTTACCCAGATTTCTTCAATTTCTTCAACAGATTTGTGCCAGGTCTTCAATAATTCTTTTCAGATAATCCTAGAGATTCATCATTTCCAGATCTAGAGATTTTGAACCTTCATCATATTCATAGGTGCATCATAGATTCAGATCTATCGATTAAGAACAAATTTCAACCATACATATAAACTTCAGAGTGAAGTATTCATTTAAAGCCACATGCACACCTTTGCACAATTATCTTCTTCTCCTTATATATGTTTAGCCTTTATCAATACCGTGAGTCAAAACCACACCACTTTCGATGGTATTCCTGGACGGGACCAAATAGATAATCAAGCACTCAATACAATGGGTCAATACCATGGTAGTAACCCCTGGTTTTACACATTTAGAGCGCAATCAGGCATACGCGACTTATCACGTACTTTTCCGCGTGCATACACTACTTTGCTTAAACAAACCCGCGTATGCAAAGTGACATGTCTTATTCATCATTACTCTGGCCCTTTCTGAAGTTTCTTTCTTCTGTACTCCTTAGCTGATCTGTAGATACATCATCTGTACATATTTGACACATAGGTTGCTACTCATCAAGTCAGTTTCCTTCAAGAACAACTTCATCAAACAGGTTGCTATCCAAAGACAAATTCATCAAATAATATAGCCAATTCTCATCTCATCAAGTAGATTACCATCAAAGACAACACATGCCAACAATCTTCACGCCAACAATCTTCACATCAGATTTATATCATTAATAAACTCATCAAGCATCAAGAACAACTTCATCAAGTAGGTTGCCATCATCTTCATCGAATGGGTTGCCATCAAGGACAACACTCTGCATCATATTGCCAACACGGCCTGTCAAGCAGCAGCCATACCGGTTGAATCCTAAGTATAAGAAAAATGTCAAAGAAGAGTTGGACAAAATGCTGACCGCAGGTATCATTGAACCAGTTGAACAGTCAGATTGGGTAAGCCCAATGGTCGTTCAGGAGAAAAAAACAAAGGGAGAAATACGCATATGTGTGGACCTACAAAAGCTGAACAATGCCTGCGTTCATGACCCTTTCCCTACTCCCTTCTCCGATGAAATCCTTGATATCGTGGGTGGCCAGGAGGCCTATTCCTTCACTGATGGATTCTCGGGATACCACCAGATCAGAATTGTTCCCGGGGATCACAGTAAGACCACCTTTGCCACTGAATGGGGTTCCTTCCAGTATACTGTCATGCCCTTTGGTCTTAAGAACGCACCTGCTATCTTTTCAAGGGTTGTGGTGTCTGTGTTAAAAGAATTTATTCATAAATTCCTAGAGGTTTACTTCGATGACTGGACAATTTTTGGCTTAGTGAAAGAAAATGTCTCGAACATGTGATTAATGTTGGATGTGTGCCAGAAGCACTAGATCCCCTTGAATATCAAAAAGTGTATCTTCTGCATACCTTTCGGAATCTTGCTTGGGCACATAGTTTGTCGGAAAGGACTGATGGTTGATCTTGTGAAGATGGCCGTAATTATCAACCTGGCAGCCCTTGCCATGGAGAAACAACTGCACTCCATTCTCGATCACACAGGATATTACAAAAAATTCATTCAATCATACGCTCTGATCACAACACCCATGGAAAATATACTAAAAAAAAGATGTCTCTTTTTTCTGGAATGATGAATGTCAGAAGAGCTTTGAACTACTAAAAGAGAAGATGATTTCTGCACCCATACTGATATTCCCTGACTGGTCAAAACAATTTCATGTACATGTCGATGTGTTAGGCATTTCCCTAGGCGTGGTTCTCACGCAGCCTGGCGAAGAAGATATTGATCACTTGGTTGCCTTTGCCAGTCACAAAATCTCAAGTGCCGAATGAAATTACTCTACCACTAAGTGTGAAGGACTGGCTATGGTGTACGCACTACAAAAATATTGGCACTATCTGCTGGGTGGACACTTTAAGATGTTCAGAAACCATTCAGCTTTGAAATACCTAGTCAACAAGCCTGTGTTGTGGGGGAAGATTTTCCATTGGCTATTGCTATTTTAGGAATATGATTTTGAGATCATCGTTAAGCCCGGGCGGTTGAATGCAGGCTCGGATCACTTGTCTCGTATCGATACAGGGGAAGAACCCACTAACCTGGACGAAGTCTTACCTGATGTGTAGCTGATTACCGTTAAGATGGTTGATGCTCACTTTGCTGATATCATTGAATTCCTTACTACGGGTGTGGCCCCTGCTGCGTATTCAGTACAACAAAAGAAGGAGTTGGTTACCCAGGCTGTAGACTTCACTATCATCGTAGGATAGCTATACAAGCTGGGCACCGATTAAATACTCCGCAAATATGTATTGGAACACGAACGATGCACCGTCCTCACAGAAGCACATGATGGAGTCGCGGGCGGCCACTATGCGAGCAGAGCTATGGCATAAAATATTTTAAGGGTTGGCTTCTGGTGGCCTACCCTGCATCAGGATTCTTATGCCTATTGTAGGTCATGCGATACATGTCAGCAAACTGGCCGACCCTCACGACAATATGACATGCCATTACAGCCTCAGATGGCCCTACAGGCTTTTGATAAATGGGCCATTGACTTTATCGGACCCATCCATCCACCAAGCAAGAAAATAGGTGCGCGCTACATTATCACTGACACTGGCTACGTCGCACGATGGGCTGAGGCATAAGCTGTAAAATATTGTACTGCTGATACTGTTGCGCACTTCATCTTTGAGAAAATTCTAACCAGGTTTGGCTGCCTGAAGATCCTGATGAGAGACAGAGGTATTAATTTTTTTAACCAAATGATTCAAGCTTTGAATGAGGAATTCCGGATCCACCATGCCAAGATTACACCATATCATCCCCAAGCTAATGGGGCAGTCGAAGCTTCTAACAAAATTTTGGAGCAGACATTAACGAAGGTTTGTAATGTTGATCGTAGTGACTAGGATGTTTGCATCCCCTCAGTTCTGTGGGCATATTGAACGACCTGCAAAAAGCTGACCGACAGGACACCCTTCCGAATAGTCTATGGCAAGGAGGCTATCATGCCAATAGAGTACGTTGTTCCTAGCCTACGCATCGCAGCGTTCACGAATATGGCCGACTATGACATCATAGAAGAATGCCTGGCACAACTAGTGACTTTGGAGGAAGATCAGTTTATTTCTCAGTTTCACCAGCAAGTTCAAAAGGATTAGGATAAATCCTAGCACGATCGACACATTTTCCAAAAGACATTCGTAGAAGGTGATCTTGTCCTTTTATACGATAGCCAATTTGCAAAACACCCAGGCAAATTCCGGCAGCACTGGTTTGGTCCCTACACAGTTAAGGAGGTTACGAATGGCGGCATAGTATAATTAGCTACCCTGCGCGGTGACCTCATTCCTGGCTTTGTCAATGGTAGTCGACTCAAACCATACCAGTGCAGTGACTCAGAACGAGTCACAAGATTGTGTTGGGGGATTGTTGGAATGGGGTCTCCTAACATGCTACGAAAATGGTCCATTTTGATTATTTTGGATTATATTTAAGATAGCACAGGGGTTTTGGGGTGGGTCAAAGCTCTGAACGCATTGTAATGGGTCAAAGGGTAAACTAGGGGTCCGAAAACCATGGGTTGCGGATGATAGGAACGTTGAGGCTAGATTGTTATAAATAGAGATGAATTTTGGATTGTAAGGGAGAGGAATGAATGAGCTATTGATGCGATCTGTTGTTTAAGCTATCTATTTGGGTTTTGGGAGAATGGACTCCTACTGGCTGTGTGTACGGAGCTCCTAGTCCAGCTGTGTGTGGACCCTGCTGCTGTGTGCGTAGGTTGGGAAGGGAATTTTAAGGAAAGGTTTATGAATGAATGAATGAGAAGGATTATTAAAGATATGAATCCATGAGTATTGTTGTATGAACTGCTGATAATTACTTTGTTATGTATTTTCTGTCTTTCTGCTGCGAAAGTCTTTGTACTGAATGCTTGGAGCTAGATCTATTCCGCTCTGTTTATATAATGCTGTGTTGATGTTATGTAAAGCATATAATTGTATATCTAGTGCACATGGATGCAAATAGATACATACTTAACCCTGCAAAGAAACAAGGTAATCTGAATAGAACACAGCTCTACTTGCCTTACCCTTCCTTTCTCAGGGTGTGGAAACCTGGTTCCAGCACCCACCCATACTACTTCGGGTGATACTGTGACCTGTGAAAGCAGGTCACTGCCGAAAGGGCCAGTAGTATAGGGATTTGTTAGAAAACCTTGCACACCGAACCTAGGTCGGACCCCTCAAGTGAACAAGTCCCTTCTCTACTTCTTTTGAGCTCCAGATTGCTGAGAAATGAAGGGAAATGGTGCATGGAGGTTAGGATGTATCTATGGAGTAAGTGGAGTGATTGAGAGATGAAGGTAGAGGTCCCATGTCCAGATATAGGTAACGTAGCTGCTAGTGATGAAAAATAGGGTTTAGAGATTGAGTACTCATGCATGGAGTGGACTCATTAGGGGAATTTTAAGGTCTAAAATGGGCATCCTAAGAAAAATTTACAGCAAAAATAAAATTTATAAGAACCAATAGGATTCAAGATGATGATGTCAATTATGGGGGATGATTCATAATTTTTCGTGTTAAAAAGTAAAAATATTAAAAAATAGTAAAATAATAAAACTACTTTTTCAAATCGTATTTTCAACTTATCTCCCTAAGATTTTACTCAAATTTCTAGTGGGAGTACTCATTGGATGCAAAAGTTAATCCCACATCCAAGGAATACCCATGTTTCATAATTTTGATGGACCCTACTACACGAAGAATGAGAAATACATGAAAAAGCATGTTTTCAATCACGTTTTTCATGTATTTCTCATTTTTCGTGTAGCAGGGTCCATTTATAGTATGCAACATGGGTACTCCTTGGATGTGAAATAAAATTCTACATCCAACGAGAGTTTACGCTCTCAATTTGAGTAAACCCATAGGGATATAAGTTGAAAATACGATTTGAAAAATTAGTGTTTCCTTTTTTTCCTCTAAAATTTGATGATGTAATCTAATATTATTTTATTATTTCAACTATTATTTTATAATTTCCTTAGGAGGCCCATTTTAGACCTCAAAATTTTCTTAATTCAGAGGGTTAGGAGTGGTAGGTATAGGAAAAAATTCATTTTCACGCTTTTCTTGAATTTTAGATTCCGTTGAGAGAGCTTCCTTTCTTGCAGATGAGTTTCCTGTAGCAGTTATAGGGCTTCCCGTCGCACTACGAGAAATCCTGTAGCAGCTAGGTCATCCTGTAGCAATTCAGACATGAGAAAAAAATGGGTTTTCTGCTTAATTGAAGGGAGAAACAGGTGGATGGATGCATGTTGGAATTGCTCATTGAGTGGGTAGGTAGAGTAGAGAGAGAAGATAGGAAGAAAATTGCTTCTCTATGTCTAAAACTGCCTTTGACTAGCAACTTACAAAGCAGAAATAAGTGAGTGCGTAGGTGTGATTTTTATTTTTCTTTTTCTCTTTTTATTTTGTATTTTTTTCTCTTTTTTCTGAGGACGGGTGGGTTTCCTCCACAAAGGTTTTCAACCCACAAGCCTGCCTTGGGTGCCTCAAGGAGGATTTCACCCAAGGATATTTTATTTCTTTTTTTTATTTTTCTGCTCCAAGACTTCCTCATGGAGGTTTTCAATGCTATATTTGGCCTTGGGTGCCTCATATAGGTTTTCACCCATGCATCTTTATTCTTTCTTTTTCTATTCCTTTTTATAGGAGGGGGATGCACTAGAATATATGGATATTACAATGACATACACCTCCATGTTTATGGAATTTATAAACTTAGTCATAGACAGGGTCTTCTTGTATACTTTGAGCCTGTAACCATTGACAAGCAGGGGGATCCCCTCCTCATCTATGGTCATAATATGAACTGTACCATTATCATAGCATTTTTCCACTTTGTAAGGTCCCAACTATCTTGTCATTAATTTTCCTTTGAAGTCCTTGAACCTTGAGTCATAGAGAAATGCCAAATATTCTTCTTGAAAGGTCTTTTCCTTAATGTGATTTTCATGCCAAAACTTCCTTTGCAGTTGCATCACTTCTGTGTGAAGGAGTGCCTGCATCCTGAACTCATCCAAACCATTTACTACAATAACCTTTCTTGTTGTCCCTTTGTGATATCTAGGTCTAAATCAGCTTCCATCCTCAAGTTGTTGTATTGAAATGCAATGGAAAGAAAATTTTTCTTGCCATAGACTAAGTCTTAACGCGTGAAGCATGTGGTTGTCTTCCAAGTGGTATTGTAGGCCCAAGTGGCTTCCACCAATCTGTCTACACAATCTTTCCTACTGCTGATGAGAACCTTGGTGAGGATATTATCCAAGGCTCAGTTTGTCACTTCCACCTGGAAATTTTCTTGAGGATGGTAGGCAGTGGAAGTTTTATGCTTTATCTTGTGCCTCCTCGGAAGATTTTCAATGAGATCAAATGTAAATTGAGCCCCCTGATCATTGACTACCTCTCTGGGCTATCCAAGCTTGTAGAACACATTCTCTCTTAGAAAATTTTCTACTTTCTCCTCTGTTTCCACCTTTCCAACCCTCGTTTCATCACACTTGGTCAAGTAGTCAGTGTATACTATGATATACCTCTTCTTCCTGGATGGTGGATCAATGGGTCCAATGAAGTCCATGCCCCACTTTTAAAATGGCTCTAGAGTGAGTGAAGAGACATTTCATTCCTCTGTGTATGTTTCCCCATCCTTTAGCATTGGTCACGCCACTAGTGTATCTCCTATCATCTTGGTGGAGGGTAGGCCAATAGTAACCTACCTGCAAAGCTTTGAATTTTTTTATTTTTGTAGAAAAGTGGCCTCCACAAGGAGTATCATGACATCCCGAGAGGATGTCAAAATCTTCTTCCTCACTTGCACATCTTCTGAGAATTTGGACATGGCCCAACTTAAAGATATTTCCACATATCCAGGTGAAAGGGGTGCTTTTTCTTATGATCTTTCTCTTCCCCCTAGATGAGAGGATTGGAGGGAACTTTTCAGCAACCAAGTAGTTAGCTACGTCAGCAAACCACATAGAGAGTGTTGAGATAGCAAATAGGTGTTCATCTAGAAGTTGGTCATCCATCATTCCTTCCTCATCTGTAGGTAGCGTTGGGTCCCTGTAATTTCTCAGATTGGTAAGACTAGATAAACAAGGGTAACATCAAACCAAATTTGGAGTCCTAGGACCTAGCCTTCCTAGACTTAGAGAGGGCTCTCTCTATATTTGTATAAAAGATATAAGTTGTTTGATTTAGGATCTTGATTTTGGGCTAGTTAAAGTGATAGGGGTTATTTGTTTTGTTTTGTTTGGTTGGGTTGCTTGTTAAGAAGAACAGATAGAGTAAGAGAAATTCAAACCATTGGGCTATGGGTTCTGTGAAAATCTTGAAAAGTACAACAATAAATCAAGGGTGTTTCGTAGGGAAAGTTAACAAAGACAAATGGATCTTAATAGCTTATGTGGGTGTGAAATGAACATTAAATTGTGAGTTTAGTAGGTTTAAAGGGAAATTAAGAATAATTTAACATATACTAGAACAAGAAGAGCTTTTAAGATCACTATGCTTAAGAAAAAAACAAAGGACAAGGCACACCATAAACTTCTTTGGCCTAGCTTTATCAAGTAAACTTTGAGACAACAATCGAGCAAACCCTAGAGAGCAGGGAACTCCTAAATTCTCTAGCTATTTACCTTCAAATAAAGAAAACATTTAATATGGCATATAAGTGATGATTAAAGAGAAGGGAACTCCTAAATTCTTCATTCAGACTTTAAAAGACCTTAAAAGTGACTTTTCAAGATAGACCAAAGGATAGGGAAAACCATAAAATTCTTTAGCCTAAACCCTAGTAACTAAACTCCAAAGAAAGGCTTTAAAAATAATGTTTCAAGCCACACCAAAGGATATGGAATACCATAAACTTCTTCAGTTTGACTCTTATTAAATCATTTTCAAGTAAACAAGCTAGGTGGAATTAGAAATCAATTAAGAATTCTCCAATCAGACCCAGCAGAGGAAAACATTAAGATAAAGAAAGAAGACAGACTTAGGGTGCTAAGACAGCATATCCTAATCTAAAATTTATGTTCTTTTATCAAAGAAATGATGAAAAATATGGAAAAATAAGGAAAACAAGTGTATGATAAGAAAAACATCACCATTTAACAAATTTCATGAATCCTGTGAATGTGCTTGCTCCATTAACATCTAGTCCAAAACAGTTACAAAGCTTCAAAGCCAACTTCTTTCTAACTCAAAGTTTATGACGTATCAACTCAAAAATCAACCAACAACCAACTATGAAGCATACATGTAGTATTTATCTTCAAAATGAAGAGTTAAACCCTAGCTATGGTTTCAAATGTTATTCATTACATAGTTAATGCATTTTGACCTTTGAGACCATGCAAGGCCCAAGGCAAAATATCTAAAACTCATTTATTGCAACAATAACTTCTAACATAACTATTTGACCTAATTTTGGAAAAAGTTTGAATTTAAGGCTTCAAAATTTCTTTTTCAATAACTCCTGGTAAGGGCACAACTCCAAGGTACAGGGGCACAGCGCCAGTGCAAACACGCAGCGCTAAGACTAGGAAAATGACCTGTTTTGCAACTAACTTTTGGAGGCCTTCCCGGTGTCCAAATGAGCTCCATGATAGCTCATCGGAAAGATATATGAGTCTATTTTCCAAATATTCTTTCACTTTCTAGAATGGTGCACATTTTCACTCTCAAAAATCACTTCTTCCGAAACTTCTAAATGCGTAGTGCCAGTGCCAAAAAGAGGGCAGAAAGGTGTTTTTTTGGTAGTTTTCTGCCTTTTTGAGGGACCCGTTTTACCCCAAATGTATGAAATTTTTTGAGGTTCATGTACTTCAAATGAGGAACATAAAAATGCTGAAATTTTTTCATTTGAGTGCCCCAAAAAAGAGCGTAGCACCAGTGGCGTTGCACGTTTGGCCCAATTTCCTGCAAGCCAAACTGTCAAAAATTCAAAATCTGCACCAAAGTGCCAAAAATTGGAATTTGCTTTGTTGATCATGGTTTGGAGGCTTGGAGGGACACCTCAGCAATAATATTCAGTTTTTCCTTCTCTTTTGCCTCATTTAGAGCCTGAATCTTTGCATGGGCTCATTTCAGCTTGGTCCTTGCAATCCTATTTCTCATGGCATAATGTCTTGCCATCTTCCTCTGCATGTCAGTGTATCTTTTTTCCTTCTCTACTTGACCCTCTAGGTGCAAACTAGCTCTCTCTAGCCAATATTCTCTATCCTTGCTAATTTCTATGGCAAGCAACTCACTTGGAGTGAGCTACTCTGCCAATTCTGCCTCTTTCTCCCTTTCCTGGGCTAAAGAATTCTTCAACCAAATTATCCTTGGCCTCTGCCTAGGATGTTGTTCTTCCTCATCATCACTATCATCAAAAGTGCCCAAGGTCTCATCTAGCAAAGCCTTGGCCTTTCCAGCCTCTTTCTGAGCTCTGATTGTCCTAACCTCACTGATGGCCTGCTTTGTCTTCAACTGCTCATTCTCTAGCTCAAAAATGTTAATCACATTCTTTGCCTTACCAAGCTTAGCTTGAAGCTCACTAATCTTGGCATCCTTGCTTTTGATCAACATACTAGTAATTATCTCCTCATCCTCATCCTCAAGGTCAATTAACTGAAACTCCTGCTCAGTTTCATGTTTGTCCTCCTCTTCAACAATGACATGCTCTGTAACCTTTTCCTTGCCTTATAAACCTCTTTTTCTCATGAAGAAGGCAGGGCCCCTTTCACCTCAAGTGAAGCAAACACCTGCCTGTGGCCTCTCTGATATGTGAAAGGAAATGGCTCAGTGTCAATCATTTTAGTGCCAACTGTTTCAATGTTCCTTTCCATGCTTGATGCTCTGGTGTCATGACATGAGGGTGAAGGATTGTGGAAAGGTGATGAGGAAGGATCATCATGAGGTGAATGGATGTAAGTGTATGATGATGTATGAACAACAGGATGTGATGGAAAAGTGGATACGGGAGGATGAGAAGATGAAGGAATATCTTACTGATGATGGCCAGGTGGAGTAGTGAAAACCTCATTGGCAATGAACGTCTCCCATGGAATGTTTTTCTGTTGTAGCTGATGCATGACCACCATCTTGATGAGTGAATGATGAAATAGGCTCTACATTTTCTTATTATAATCTCTCTTTTGCACAATGTAGGCCATTTTTTCAATGCTACAGAAAATATTATATGGTATATGCAAAATCCTAACTCTAGTGAAATGCATAAGAAGATGGATGTGGTAAGAGTAGAGGCAGGAAAACATTCCTTCAAAAGTGAAATACTTTGTTATTATCCTCATCATGGGTGCATATATATCGAGAAGAAGAGAAAAAGGGAAGATGGACTTGTGATGATCTTTATACCTAGGTTTAAGGTATGGTTCAAAATAAATCATGTCCAAGTTTGCTTGTTTGAACCACTTTTCTCCCACACTAGGTATCCCTATAGCAGCTCCAATGGCATCAGTGGACATCCCAAATGTAACCCCGGAAAGATTGAGCTGATTTTAATGTATATTAATGATGAATAATCTTGTTAGCTTCGGGTGATTTTGTACTTGTTGCACCTTCTCACAAAACTCAAAGCATCCCACATGTTTAAAGCAAGAAATAGTGAAGGGAGAGGCCATGAGTCCCTTGTATTGAGGGGTTCAAACCTATTTATCTTCCCTCCCTTATGATCATGTATTCTTGGCATTTGTGCCTCACCACCACTATCTTCACCCTCAGAAATTTAGACTCTGTTTTATAAAACCCTAGAGTGTAAGTGGAAATGAGGTGAGGGGAAAAATAACTCAATGAAATCCCTCAAGTAGTGTAATTACCCTGTCTATAACTAACACTTTGTTTAGGAGGATGAAATAAGTATATAGACAGTGATCTTTGATTTGTAGCTAGGGTTTTATTAGCGTTTTACTTTAATGCATTCAAGAAGCACAAAATAGCTTAGAAATGGGGTGATGATATGTACTTACCACTTAATAGTGCTTTGGATTTCTTTGGAAAATTTTTTAGGAGATTTGAAGTGATTTGGATGGATGGATCACTTAGAAACCCTTTCTGTCTAAGCGCGCAATGCCAATGGTTGAGGGCGCAGCACCAAGCCAAACGCGCAACGCCAAATAAAATTAGCACAGGGTCCTTTCTGGTAAGGGCACAACACTCTGGCAAGGGTGTAGCACCGGCTCCCAGGTGTGCAGTGCCTTCAAAAAATGTGTTGAGGAAAACTAGCAAGGGCACAGCGCCAACTCCCAGGTGCACAGTGCCAAGCCAAATGCGCAACGCCAAGAAAATTTGCCCAAATTCTGCTTGAAAACTCACAAATTTTTCCTTGCTGATCACTCTTAATGTTTTTAGAGGCAACAATGACTCATTTGAAATGTGAAATGGGCTTTTATAGACTTATAGATTTAATTTAACTTGAAAAACCCACTTTCTAATGTTTTTGAAGTCTTTTTACTTTGTCACTGATACTCTTTGACACCTTTTTTCTTGCAGGTTGCTGAAGTCACTAAGTTGGCTTCACTTTTGATAATTGAGGCATGACAGGTTCATTTTGACAACTTTGGGATTTAATCACATAGTAGCATCTTCAAAACCTTCTGTAGTTTCCAAGTTCAACTCAACTTTTCCACCTTTTCTGGCCACCTTTTTCAAAACCCTATGTGTCTACAGTTCTTTACAGAAATCATCAGTGTTGTCTTCTAAGTTCTCTATAGCCCTTTCAAGTTCACTTATTTATGTCCAGTTCACCACACCTTTTTTCCATATTCCATCAATATTTTCTTATAGACTTTCTTCATGCTTGGCCTTGTGTGCTTCCTCTATGTCCTTTTCCTGCAAGTAATTTACTATTTGGCACTTAAATGGACTAACCAATTCATAACCCTTGTCATCTACTAGACCAAGGGTTTCCTCTTTCTTTTTTGTACATTTTTTTCATTCAAGAGTAGACAGTTCCACATCATCAGTACATTTCTGCTGATAAATCTTCCAACACTTCTATAGAAGTGCTAAATTTTTTCTATTTTTCTCACTTGTAGGTTCTAAACCGAGAAGATAATCCTTCTTGGAAATTTTAGATCTTTCTTGAATAACCATTTCTTGAAATTCTATTACATCTCAGCCAAATTATAGCAAAGGAAAAGTAGTGCCTGAAACATCCAAGGGTTTTTTGGGAATGACCTTGAAAAATTGAAAACCCTAATGACCTAATGGGAGTGTCCTTTGACCTGATTTTGCCTTAAATTTGAGTTGGAGATTTTCAAGTGAAAATAGAGTATTGTTATAGGTTATTCTACCCAAAGGGACATGGGAATGGGTTAGCAACAAGAAACCCTAGAGGGAGGGTGGAGTTTATTGACAGGGGAAAAAAGGGGAAATGAGGTTCTAGGTAAGGAAGAAAGATGAAAATGAGAGGTATAAGCCCATAATGATTCTTTTAAGAGAAAAAAGGTGACTTTGAGATGGAAAACTGATAGAATAGTGAAAAAGGTTTTATTAGGATAATGAAGGCAGTGATATTTCTGAAACTCAAGATATTCAAGGAATATTTTTTTCAGAAAACTATAACCATCCTATAGTCATCTAAAGATAGTGAAAAATACTGATGACTAACAGTGGCTCCACTTGGGGAGGGAAGGTCATTTAGGAGGTGTCAATAACCTCAGAGTTTAGATCTCTGGAATTTGTAAATCAGTGCCTCAATTGTACTTGGCAGATTCCTCTTTCTTCAATTGCTGATTTAATCCTATTCTTTGAAGCTTGTGATGTTAAAATCTAAAAAAACATGATTTCCTCAACATCAAATCTACCTACCCATCATACTTTTCCTAGCATTTTTTCTTCATTTGGGTGCATTTGGACTGGAAAACCATTTCCATCATTTTTTCTTTTGAAAGCACAAACTATGTACTTCTACCCTTATATCATCCAAAGGCTCAGATTAGACTGATGAGCTCTTTTATTCTCTACCTAATCTACTTATCCGTCAGGGTTTAAACAATTTGACAGATTTTCATTCTCTAATCTACTAACATAAAATTTAAAACATGACCAACTCAAGGTTGAGTAGTTTTATTTGTCATGAGATGTGGCATTTTGGACAAGTTGCACACAGATTTTATTTTTGCACAAGTAAAACTAGAAACTTGATGGCTATAATTCAAAACTTGTCATTCATCCCTCTCTTTTCTCTTCGGTTTAGATTTGAGCTTTTGGAACCAGTATCTTTTCCTAACCTAGTCTATTGATAATCCAAGTTTAAACCATTTGGAAAATCTTCATTCTCTAACTTATCAATGGAAATTTAAAACATGTCCAATCATGGTTAGGCTATATGACTAAACAAGACTTTCCTTTCTCCAAAGTAGTGGCATTTGGGCTTGCACACTTTCAAAAACATTCTTTTTTGGTATGGGGCTTTACGTCTTCTTTTTATCTGCCCTATTTTCTTCTTTTCTTTGTTTTTTTGTTTCATTTTTCTGATCTCTTATTCAAGCAGTGTTATGTACAATGAATAAATATTTAAACTAAGAACTTGAACAAAAGTAATGCTTAAGCATATTGCAATTGACAGGACCTCCAAATAAATTTGTTCCATCCATTTCTTGTAGAAAGAATTCATTTTTACCTCTTTCTAAAAGGATGATGTACAGAAATTTCCACAGATTTTTAAATTTTCCATGCTTTCCTTTGTCCTCTCTTCTTGAATCCCACTTTAGCACTTTGTCTCCAATCTGGAAATCATTTTCCTTGGTCCTCTTATCAAAAAGCTTCTTGATGCTCTCTTGTACTACTTGTGTTTTGTTTTTTTTTTCTGAGTAAGTTTAAACTATTAATATACAAAAAAAGAATTACATGGAGGCCGAGACCTCATAGGTTCTGGCCCGAGAGATGGGAATTCTAGTGCAGCCATGATGGTTTTCCATAATAACAACATACTGTGCCGATTGACAGATACAACAGTAAAACACAGATAGACATCTAAGCACAAAAAAACTGTCCTCATAGGGGAAACTGGCCGGAGAATCCAAACATTTTATCAACCTACAACATATAGCTTCAGAGATGTGAACATGAACATTCTTATACAAAATGATTTGCCGCCCCCGAAGAGGAAACTGGAAATCAAAAGAGCAGTAGAAGTAGAGCCAGCTGAACAGCGTCATCATACGAAAACCAGAGCCGAGCACAAAGAGCAGCCAAAAAACATGCCTGAATGAATAAAGGCCATTAATTACCTTGTGAAGAAGGAGGCGACTCGACCACAGGGAAAGCATGAGCGTCGGGGTCATCCTCGTCCTGCCCAACAACAATATCATCCAGAGAAACCTGTTTGGAAGTGTTCGCCAGAGTCTCGATAGCCAGAGTAGTAGAGCAGCGTCCCTTGAGAATGCCCGCAACAGAATCCACGAAGGGGTATTGCGAGGAACTGCCTTCATCCATCTTATGCTTTTGACCAGCTTTAGGAGGAGAATAGGGCCTTTCAGATGCCAAATGCACTGAAGGTGAGTCAGAAAGTCTAGCAATCGAATCAGGTGGCTCTTCTTTGAAATGAATAGTGATAGTGGTCATGACAGTGGGCATGTTGAGCAGGCAGGGGAAGCGGAATTGAGCTCTGTGCTGCTGACCCGAGAGAAAATTGGAGAGGTTTCGAGCCTACATAGCACTCCCACACCCCGCCAAAATGCTTCTGCCGCTACGAGTCTCAGGATATCTTCCTCTCAAGGAATCAGAAGGTGGAGAGGAGGAGCTAAGCGAGGAGGGAGAAGGGTGACGAGAGGGACCGCCACGGTACGAGCCCCTCCTGCTTCTCAGCCTATGTCGCAAATGAGGCATTGAATTCAGATGAAAATTTATAAAATTGAAAGAGTAGGAAGTGCCCAAACTGAGGGTAGAAGATTGGCCAGTATCAATCTCCACAAGGAGAGAGACAGAGTGGATTTTAGAACTCTGAGAGCAGAAGGAGCTGTGCGAATAGTGCAATACAGGAGCAAGGGAAACACAGTAGGAGAGCGAACACCTGCGCCCAGTGTTAGTCTGAAAGCTCGGCGCAGAGGTGACAGAAGCACAACAGGAATGAAGGGGAAACAAATGAGGTCTGTAGCGTCCCGGAGAAGCCATATCTCTGTGGATAGAGCGTAAGTATGGATGAGTGTGCCGCATAAATGTCCCGGGGAGAAGAATGTTAATGCCATTAATGGCACAGAGGACGCAAAGAAGTTTGGTGGTGGTAGAACCCCATGTGCCTGCCCACCACCCTTGCCACCTATCATGCATGTTGGCCACCCGCATCCGGGTTACTGCTTGTGTTTTGTTGTATACTTTTTCCCTTTATTATTGTAATTTAATGGTTTGGTTTAACCTCCTTTGCATATCATTCTCCTTTTATTGTACCTCTTGAATAAGCTTCATCATTGGGACTCCCAAGGATGTTGGAAAAACTGCATCCATGCCATCCACTAGTTGATAGGGAGACATGTTAATTGATTTTTTGTTTGTTAATCTGTCTGCCCATAGTGCATGCACTAATTTGCTGTGCCATGAATTTTTGTTATCTTCCAACAATTTCTTGATGATATTTACCAATATTTTGTTAGAGAACTCAGCCAACCCATTACCTTGAGGGTAATAAGCTGTAGAATTCACTAATGTAATGTGATACTTGTGGAAAAATTCAACCATTCTCTTGGAGTTAAATGCAATAGCATTATCAATGATGATTTTTCTTGGACAACCAAATCTTGACAAGATGTGATTTTCTAGGAATTTGATGATTACCAAGTTAGTGGCAGTTCTAGAAGGGATGGTTTCTATTCATTTGGTAAAATAGTCAGTTGCAGTGAGGATCCATTTGTGTTGGGTAGAGGAGGCAGGGTGGATTTATCCAATGAAATCTAAACCCCATTGTTGAAAAGGTGTTTCAACACTGATAGGTTGCAAAGGCAAAGGCAATAGTTTTCTCTTTCCCTCAAAGATTTGGCATTTATAGCAAGTCACTACTAGCTTGTGGACACCATGGAAAAGAGTGGGCCAATAGAAACCAACTATAAGGATTTTTTTGGCAGTGATTTTCCAATAGAGATGACCTCCACATTCTCCTTCATGAAACTCATGCATGATTATATTTGCATCTTCTTTAAGTAACCATTTAAGCAGGATACCAACAAAATTTTTCCAATATAAAGATTTATCTAGAAT
Organism: Pinus albicaulis; assembly: GCA_034641835.2. Classification (NCBI taxonomy): domain Eukaryota; kingdom Viridiplantae; phylum Streptophyta; class Pinopsida; order Pinales; family Pinaceae; genus Pinus; species Pinus albicaulis. Next base: position 90,033,295 of record CM076579.1, read on the forward strand.
GCAAAAATTTACAGCCTTTAGTTTCAATAATCTAGCCTTTGTTTTGGAAAAACTAGGAGGAGCATTTAGATTAAAAGGAACATATAATATATCAACATACCAAAGTGATTTTAGAAATGCTTCTTCAATATGTGGAGTCGCCAGCTCCTTTTGTTCATCTAAGGACTATATCATGTTTATGTCCAGAGATTGAAAGTTTGCTTCAACAATCAGTTTGGCCAGTCCTTGCCCTTTTATTAGCTTGGTGGGTTTGATTTCCAAATCATACTCTAAGATGACAGAAATCCACTTACCTCTTTTACCATCAAGATCTTTAGTTAGTATGTCCTTAACAACTGCATGAGGAATAAAAGCAATGACATGTGAATGCAAGATGTAAACTATGAAATATTTTAAGGCTTTGGTTAAGGCAAAAGCTTATTTTTCCATAATGTTATATTTCAGAGGTGCATCTCTTAGTGCCTTGCTGAAGAAATCTATGGGCTATTCTTGTCCCATCATTTTCTTTTGTAGCAATACTGCAACAATTGTGTGCTCTGATGCAAATGTGAAGATGAAAAAATCCTTTGTAAAGTCGGGGCTGATTAGAATTCGTGTTTGGGTAAGTGCTTGCTTCACTATTTCAAAGGATTTTTTTTCTTATATGTTCCATTTGACTCCTATTTCTCTTTTTAGCATGATTTTAATGTTTCTTAGGGGTTTTGCAAGGTTTGGTATAAACCTTCTTAAGAAGTTGATCTTTCCAATGAAAGATTACATTTCTTTTATGTTTCAAGGGTGACTGATCTGCAATATCCCCTCAGTCCTTTTTAGGTCTATCTTAATCCCTTCTTCAGATATGATGTGGCCTAGAATTTTTCCTTCTTGAAGGCCAAACAAAGTTTTCTTGGGATTCAAAGATAAACCATACTTTCTAAACTTTTCAAAGACTTTTCTTAAGTGAGCTAGGCGTTCTTCATCAGTTTTTGAGTAAAATGTGATTTCATAAAGATTTATCACAATGAAGTAACTTATTTCTTCAGAAAAATAAATGTCCATGGCTCTTTGGAAGGTGGCCCCAACATTCATTAAACCAAAAGGCATTTTAACATACATGAAGATGCCCCAAGGTGTAGTGAAGGCGGTTTTGTGCCGATCATCTAGGTGTACTAGAACCTGATTATACCCTGAAAAACCATCAAGAAAAGATATTCTTTTGGAGCCAACTACCCTTTGCAGTATATGATCCATCTTAGGTAAAGGGTAATTGTCTTTCAGGGAGGCCTTGTTTAAATTTCTGAAGTCTATGCATAGCCTAATTTCCCCTGTTTTCTTCCTCACTGATACAATATTTGAGACCCTTTTCGAGTACCTGAGTGGGACTATTATTACAGGATCATACATATTTTTAATTTCTTTCTCAACCAGAGGCATTAGGACAACATTTATCTTACGCAATTTATGCTTAAATGGTTTCTGGTTTTCCTTGAGAGGAATCTTATGCTGAATGATGCTTGTATCATAGGATTTCAAGTCCTCATAGCCCCATGCAAACACATCCTTGAATTCTTTGAATAGCTCAATGTATTTATTTTTTATAAGGGCTAGCAGTGTTTTGGATAGTTTTATCATTTTAGGTTCTTCCTCATTTCCTATGTTGCATTCTTCTACATCTCTCTCAGTGGATTCCATTTTTGGCTTCCTAGTAACATCATTGAAATCAAACAGTTCTTCTAGGGGGGTAGGTCCTCTTGGCAATAGATTGTATTTCCATTGCAATACCTCAAGGTCCCTTTTGTCTAAATCTTCACACAATTTTTCCTCATGAGGGTGTTCTAGCAGATTTATATCAGCAACATAAGGTGGCTCTATTTTGTGTGTTTGTTCCTCAGCAGAGCAGTCCTCTTCATGATCTGAATCTAGTTTTGGCATTTCAAAGTCATTTTTGGATTGCAGGAAGTCTTCAATATGTTTTTCACCTTCAAAAAATTTCTAATAATCTATGTTATCAGGGACTGTCGGTCTGCTTTTGACCTTTACCGTGTATTGTTCATTGGCATGAGGCAGTTGGCAAGTGCTAGCAGCAAAGGCTAGTTCATTTACAAGGCTATTTTGAGTTCTTGGGACACAGGAAAATTCATATTTTTCAAATGTTTTTAGGAGGTCTAAGGCAAAATTTCTATATTCTCTTAATCTAGGATTTTTGGCTAAATATTCTCCTTTAGTTTTCCTAATAATCAGCTCAAAATCTCCTTGAACAAAAATCCTCTTAGCTCCTATACTTTTCTACCATTGTAACCCTAGGAGAAGAGCTTCATACTCTGCAATATTGTTTGTACATTGAAAATCCAACTTGTAAGAGTAACCTTCATTAGTGTTGTGTATCCAAACACCTTCTCCTGAACCAGCTTTGCCACAAGAGCCATCAAAGCCTATGTTCCAAAGAGTTTTAAGTTCAGATTTGCCATTGTGTTATTGTTCATGGTTGTTAGGATTTTGGCTGTTATGTTCTTCATTTTGTGTTTGGTTTGACTATTCTAACAGGTCTTGTTCTTACTCTTTTTCAGCTACTTGTTCATTAATGTCATCTTCATTGTACATAATAAATGAATCAAATTTTGAATGGATAAAATAGAGAGGGGTGTTATTTGGCTTATCTTGGCTGCTTACCATGTATTTCATGTGAGATTCTCTTTACAGTCTTCATGTTTTGTTAAAGGCTGGAATGGTAGCATATGTCATGTCCATTTGGAGGGTTCCTTGGAGTTTGGCTCCCCATGATCTAGATAAGAGCATGCAATATTTTGGGGGAATTTCAGCCACTACAATATCCATTACAAGGCCCTTGGCCGGTATTTGTGCTAGGATGACACATATATATTTGATTACGCCCAAAAATTTTACTCCACTCGAATCAAAATAGTACAATTATTTGTATGGTCTAGTTATTTCAAGGCCTAATCTTTCCATCACTACCTTTGGCATGAGGTAATGTGAAGCACCGGAATCTAGCATGGAATTGTGTATGATTTTGTCATGGATGTTAAAACTGACATAGAATGGAGGCGCATCTCCCTCTTGGAAATTTCCCTCTACCTCTGGTCCAAACAACAATTCTGGCTTTTCATCAGTCAGATTTAGAGTATCAATGTCATTTCCTATGTTTAAATCCTTCAAAAATTGAGATCTATATACATCTTGAGTCACTAATTCAGTAAGGGGTATGGATATTTTGATTTTGGAAATTTCACTCTCAATACTGAATGATGCCTAAGTTCTTGGCAAAGTTAGATCAGTTTTATCATAAACGGTTTTTTCAACAACTTTAGCTTGTTGAGTTTTATTGGGAATCTCAGTTAAAGCAGTTTTTTCAGGGCCACTATTTGATGTACTAGGGCAGCTTTGGTCACCATCATGTTGGCTGATTTTGTTTTTGCTTTGGTCAGAATTCTTAGAAATTTCTAGTTTGTTCCTCATGGGGATGTCTCAGGTTTTCCTACTTCTGAGGTCATACTGCGTATGAACCTCCATGATAGCATTTTCAAACGCTAATTTGTATTCTTGAGAATCCTCATATGTTCTTTCAATTTGGTTTGAGGAAAACAGACCTCGTTCTTCTTCTGTGAGGAAAATAATGTCCTCACTATCAGAGCCTATTAGATTCACATGGTTTTCTTCCGGCTCCTCAGTCTCTCTCTCCTCTTCATCTACATATTTTTCTTGGAAAGGAGGTCTGATTTCTTGGTCATTTTCTCTTTGTCTTATTTGAGGAGGATGTCTTCTGAAGTTTTGGTTTCTCTTTTTGTTTTGAGGATTTTTTTTGTTTTCCCTAGGAGGTTCTCTTTCATTTAAGTTGATTCTCTCCAGCGTCCTTTCCATTGTCCAAACTAGACTGTCAATTTTAGCATCAGATGTGGAGGCCATAGGTTCCTCTTTGTATGTAACCCTCTTCTATGTTCTCATTATATCCCTTTTAGCAATTATATTGGCTTCTACACTTACTACTCCCCTTTGTATGTCTTCTAGGGTAAGGGGATATCTTTCTCTTAATTGGTAAGCCATTTCCAGATCAAATCCATCTAAAAATTTTACTAGGGCTAAGCCTTGTGGGGGTTTCATGTGGGGAGGGAGAGTATTATATACACTATTTAACCTAGTGCAGTAGTCTTGAACACTCCCTCCAATGTTTCTCTTAAGGTTTTCATACTCCGATAAGATTTGAAGAGGATTTCTCTTAGTCTCCCATTTGTTTATGAATGTTTGATAAAGGGAAGGGAGCTCATGAATGATATTAGGAGTTAAGTTCTTGAACCATTTCTTTGCTTATACTCCTAAACTTTGGGAAAAAATTCTCATTTGTATAGTCTCATCTTCTATTTCTTGGTAGTCAAAAGCATCATTCATCTTGTCTACATGCTGTTGGGCAGTTGTAGAATCAGACCCATTAAAGTGAGGGATTTTAGATTGATAATTCTGTGGCATAGGCAGTAAAGGTTGTGGTAATACCAGAGGGGCATACCATGCTGCCATGATGGGAGGTAATGGAACCCAAGGAATATTTATAAGAGGAGGGTTTATGAGTGGAGGTGGAGGATGGAATGGAGTGGTTTGCACAATGGATGTATGAGTGAGGGTAGCAGATGTACTTGGACCAACTAGCTAATATTGAGCATATTTGGGCTGAAAGGAGTCAAAGTGTTGGAGAAGCTGAAGATCAGGAGGAGTGGAAGGAGAGGCTTCTCTACTAGGACTCTGCTATAAGCTTGTAGGCTCAAGGTTTGTCTGGTCTATCCAACTTTGAGACTTATTTCTGAATAGGTTTCTTCTATGGTGTAAGTCAAACTGGGTATCCTGCAAGGATGTAAGTTTTTCAAGAAAGGAACTCGCTTTGTGAATTGGTCTGACAATAGTTGAATCCTCAGTCCTAGAAGTTTTTCTTAAGATTCTTCTGGGTCAACAACTATAGTAGGAGGGTTTCGGTCAAGGTGAGATCTAGTGTTGATTCTTTATGAAGCCAGATTTCAGACTCACAACACAGAGAGGGTGAAATTTTATAAGAGTTTTGAAAACAAATCAATGTGTAAAAATACAGAATTCACACAGTATGTGACTGGGATTTACACTATTAGGATTTATTGATACATTCCCAGAGGAGTCAGTGAGAACCAGTGGAGTCAGCTGGCCTACTAAAGACCAGTGGAGTCACCAGGTGGATGATGCTAATTTTTTTGAGGATTTGTTTGTTGTCCATCATCAACAATTTGATACCAACCTTGAGATATTTTTGGGTTTTCTGAGTTCTTTATATAACACTGAGGTTTTTAATGAGTGTCCCCAGTGGAGTCGCCATTATGTTAGGTCCCTATAATTTGTAAGATTGGTAAGACCAAATAAAAAAGGGTATCATAAAACCAAATTTGGAGTCTTAAGACCTAGACTTCCTCGACTTAGAGAGGGCTCTCTCTATATTTGTATAAAATATATAACTTGTTTGATTTAGGATGTTGATTTTAGGCTAGTTAAAATGATAAGGATTGTTTGTTTTGTTTTGTTTGGTTGGGTTTCTTGTTAAGAAGAACAAATAGAGTAAGAGAAATTAAAACCATTAGGCTATGGGGTCTGTGAAAAGCTTGAAAAGTACAACAATAAATCAAGGGTGTTTCATAGGGAAACTTAACAAAGCCAAATGGATCTTAACAGACTATGTGGGTGTGAAATGAACATTAAATTGTGAGTTTTTTAGGTTTAAAGGGAAATTAAGAATCCTTTAACATATAATAGAACAAGAAGAGATTTTACGATCACTACGCTTAAGAAAGAACCAAAGGACATGGCACACCATAAACTTATTTTCCCTATCTTTATCAAGAAAAATTTGAGACAACAATCCAACAAACCCTAGAGAGCAGGGAACTCCTAAATTCTCTAGCTATTTACCTCTAGACAAAGAAAACATTTAAGATGAAATATAAGTGATGATTAAAGAGCAGGAAACTCCTAAATTCTTCAATCATACTTTAAAAGACCTTCAAAGTGACTTTTCAAGATAGACCAAAGGACAGGTCAAACCATAAACTTCTTTAGCCTAAACCCTAGTAAGTAAACTCCAAAGAAATGCTTTAAAAACAATGTTTCAAGTCACACCAAAGGAGAGGGCATACCATAAAATTCTTCGGTTTGACTCTTATTAAATAATTTTCAAGACAATAAGCTAGGTGGAATCGGAAAGCAACTAAGAACTCTCCAATCAAACCCAGCAGAGGAAAATATTAAGATAAAGAAAGCTGACAGAATTAGGGTGCCAAGACATCATATCCTAATCTAAAATTTATGTTCTTTCATCAGAGAAAGGATGAACAATATGGAAACATAAGGAAAAAAAGTGTGAGATAAGAAAAACATCACCATTTAACAAATTTCATGTATCCTGTGAATGTGCTTGCTCCATTAACATTGAGTCCAAAACAATTACAACACTTCAAAGCCAAATCTTTCTAACTCAATGTTTATGAGGTATCAACTCAACAATAAACCAACAGCCAACTATAAATAATACATGCAGTATTTTTCGGCAAAATGAGGAGGTAAACCCTAGCTAGGGTTTCAAATTTCATTCATTACATAGTTAATGCATTTTGACCTTTGATACCATGCAAGGCCCAAGGCAAAATATCTAAAACTCATTTATTGTAAAAATAATTTCTAGCATAACTATTTGAGCTAATTTTGGAAAAAGTTTGACTTTAAGGCTTCAAAATATCTTTTGCAATAACTCCTGGTAAGGGCACATCTCCAAGGTACAGGGTCGCAATGCCAGTGCAAACGCACAGTGCTAAGACTGGGAAAATGACCTATTTTGCAGCTAACTTTTGGAGGCCTTCTTGGTGTCCAAATGAGCTCCAGGATAGCTCATTAGAAAGATATCTGAGTATATTTTTCAAATATTATTTCACTTTCTATAATGGTGCCCACTTTCCCTGTCGAAAATCACTTCTCTCAAGACTGCTAAACGTGCAACGCCAATACCAAAAGTAGGGCAGAAAGGTGATTTTTTGGTAGTTTTTGACCTTTTTGAGGGACCAATTTTTCTCCAAATGTTCTGAAATTTTCTGAGGTTGATTTAATTAGCAAGAGGAACATGAAAATACTAACCTTTTTTCATTTGAGTGCCCCAAAAAAGAGCGCAATGCTAGTGGTGCTGCGCGTTTGGCCCAATTTCCTCCAAGCCAAACTGTCAAAAATTCAAAATTTTCACCAAAGTGCCAAAACCTGGAATTTTCTTTGTTGATCATGGTTTGGAGGCTTGGAGGGACACCTCAGCAAGAATATTCAGTTTTTCCTTCTCTTTTGCCTCATTTAGAGCCCGAATCTTTGCATAGGCTCGTTTGAGCTTGGCCCTTGCAATCTTGTTTCTCATGGAAAAATGTCTTGCCATCTTCCTCTGCATGTCAGTGCCTCTTTTTTCCTTCTCTAGTTGACCCTCTAGGTGTAGATTGGCTCTCTCTAGAAAATATTCTCTATCCTTGCTAATTTCTATGGAAATCAACTCACTTGGAGTGAGATGCTCTACCAATTCTACATCTTTCTCCCTTTCTCGGGCTAAAGCCTTCTTCAACCCAATTGTCCTTGGTCTCCACCGAGGAAGTTGTTCTTCCTCATCATCACTATCATCAAAAGTGACGAAGGTATCATATAGAAAATCCTTGGCCTTTCTGGCCTCTTTCTAAGCTCTGATTGTCCTAACCTCAATGATGGCCTACTTTGTCTTTAACTGTTGATTCTCTAGCTTAAAAATGCTAATCACATTCTTTTCCCTACCAATATTAGCTTGAATCTCACTAATATTGGCATCCTTGCTTTTAATCAGCATACTGGTAATTATCTCCTCATCCTCAAGGTCAATTAACTAAAACTCCTCCCTAGTTTCATGTTTTTCCTCCTCTTCAACAATGACATGCTCTGTAACCTTTTCCTTGCCTTTATCAACCTATTTTGCTGATGAAGAAGGCAGGGCCCCTTTCACCTCAAGTGAAGCAAACACCTTCCTATGGCCTCTTTGATATGTGAAAGGAAATGGATCAATTTCAATCATTTTGGTGCTAGCTGTTTCAATGTTCCTTTCCATGCTTGATGCTCCAGTGTCATGAGATGAGGGTGAAGGATTGTGGAAAGGTGATGAGGAAGGATCATCATGAGGTGAATGGATGTGAGTGGATGGTGATGTGTGAACAGCAGGATGTGACGGAGAATTAGATATGGGAGGATGAGAAGATGAAGGAATATCTTGCTGATGATGGCCAGTTGGAGTAGTGAAAACCTCATTGGCAATGAAGGTCTCCCATGGAATATTTTTCTGCTGTAGTTGATGCAAAACCACCATCTTGATGAGTGAATGATGAAATAGGCTCTGCATTTTCTGATTATAATCTCTCTTTTTCACAATGTAGGCCATTTTGTTAATGCTACAAAAAGATAATATGGTATATGCAACATCCTAACTCTAGTGAAATGCATAAGAAGACGGATGTGGTAAGAGTAGAGGCGGGAAAAACTTCCCTCACAAGTGAAATACTTCATTATTATCCTTATCATGGGTGCATATCTATCAAGAAGATGAGAAAAAGGGAAGATGGGATTGTGATGATCTTTATACCTAGGTTTGAGGTATGGTTCAAAATAACTCATGTCCAGGTTTTCTTGTTTGAACCACTTTTCTCCCACACTAGGTATCCCTGTAGTAGCTCCAATGGCATCAGTGGAAATCCCAAATGTAACCCCAACAAGATTGACCTGCTTGTCATGTAGATTAATGATGAATAATCTTGTTAGCTACGGGCGATTTTGGACTTGCTGCACCTTCTCACAAAACTCAAAGCAGCCCAGATGTTTAAAGCAAGAAACAGTGAGAGGAGAGGCCATGAGTTCCCTTGTATTGAGGGGTTCAAACATGTTTATCTTCCCTCCCTTACGATCATGTCTTCTTGGAATTTTTGCCTCACCACCACTATCTTCACCCTCAGACATTTAGAGTCTGTTTTATAAAACCCTAGAGTGTAAGTGGAAATGAGATGAGGGGAAAGGAATGAAATGGTGGCTTTGAAAAATGAAGGGAACGAGTGAAGGGGTATCGATGTAGGAAATTAGTGAGGGGAAAACTAACTCAATGACAACCCTCAAGTAGTGTAATTACCCTTTCTATAACTGATACTCTATTTAGGAGGATGAAATAAGTATATAGATAGTGATCTCTGATTTGTAGCTAGGGTTTGATTAGGGTTTTACTTTAATACATTCAAGAAGCACCAAATAGCTTAGAAATGGGGTGATGATATGTACTTACCAGTTAACACTGATTTAGAGTTATTTGCAAAAGTTTTTAAGGAGATTTGAAGTGATATATATGGATGGATCACTTAGAATATCTTGTTGTCTAAGAGAGCAACACCAAAGGCTGAGGGTGCAGTGCCTAGCCAAGCGTGCAACGCCAGTCTCTGAGCGCGCAGCACCAAGTAAAATTAGCACATGGTCCTTTCTGGCAAGGGCCTAGCGCCAGATCCCAGGCGTGCAGCGCCTTCAGAAATTGTGTTGAGGAAAACTGGGAAGGGCGCAATGCCAACTCCCAGGCACGCAATGCTAAGCCAAACATGTAGCGCCAAGAAAAGTTGCCAAAATTCTGCTTTCAAAATCACAAATTTTTCCTTGCTGAGCGCTCTTGATGTTTTTAGAGGCAACGATGACTCATTTGAAATGTAAAATGGGAATTTATAGACTTGTAGATTTAATGTAACTTGAAAACCCCACTTTCTAATGTTTTTGAAGTCTTTTTATTTTGTCACTGATACTATTTGACACATTTTTGCTTGCAGGTTGCTGAAGTCACTGAGTTGGCTTTTCTTTTGATCATTGAAGCATGACAAGTTAATTTTGACAAATTTGTGATTTAATCACATAGTATTATCTTCAAAATCTTCTATAGTTTCCACCATAAAGTTCAACTCAACTTTTCCACCTTTTCTGGCCACCTTTTTCAAAAACCTAGGTGTCTGCAGTTCTTTTGTTGAGAAACCAGCTCCAAAAATAGAAGAAAAGAGATATTAACGCCTTAGAAATAAGCCACTTCGATGAGGAAACCTCAAATACATTACATGAATGAACAATTATTGGATGATACAAATGAAAAAACCTCCTTTCTATATATAGGAGTCCATGGGGCCACAATATAACCCTAGCTAACCTAACAATAATAATGTAAGGGCACAATAATAATAATATGGGGGTTACAGGGGTACAAAAATAACAATAAGGGGGGATACACTAACATAAGAAGGGACTACACTATTAATATGGGGACTTAACATGCCCCTCTCCTTCAAACAAGTGTTTTCCTCAATGCTTGATTATTTCTTGATGCTTCTGTATAAAATTCCCATCCTCCCATATGGAATCTTCTATAGGAAATTTCTTCCACTTGCTGAGATACTCTGAAATTGATCGTACTTGTCGAGTTCTTGTTTCTATAACTGCTTCAGAACTTCTTTCGATGTGATGTTGATCTTCCTCTTGTTTCATTAGATTCTACACCAAAGTTAGGTTATCCTTTAAGAGTTGGAGAACTTGTTGTTGATACTCGATGTGATATTCCACTAATTTATCATCCAAATTAGATATTATTTGATCCTTCAAACCATCCAACTTAGCCTCCATTTATGCTTTTAAACCATCTATGTCATCTTCGATTGCTCTTCGTAAGATCGAAATTTGTTGCACTTGTTACCGTAATTTTGATATTTCATACTGCAATTCTTCCTCTTCATGCATCATAGTATAGCCTTTTGAGGGCTTAATGGGTATGGAATTATTTTTTTAGAGGCATTATAGAACCCAATACTGATAAAAATTCTAAAAATTCCCTTGGAATCACTTCAAACTTCTTTTTAAAACAAATGTTATGCAATTTTAAAAACCAAATACACACCCTTTTCTTGATTTTAAGGAGCTCGATATTGAAACTGAATTATCTATATGACTTCAGATCTTCAATATCTGAAAATTTTCCCTAACGTATGTCTCTGAATCCTCTTTCGAATGCCATAGGTATGACCTGATTTGGATTCTTCAAGACAAAGTTATGTCCAATATCCCACAATGACCTAATTATGGACTTGTTCAGTAGAGTGAACTTGTATGACTTGCCACGTGTCACTATTTTCTCCTTTGGCACTGAAATTGATAGAAAGGAAACTACAGTCAGTTTAATTCAAGCCACTTTTGATGTAATTCCAATCCGATTCTTAGATATGGAGTTATGAATATTTTCCCATGATCCCCTCTTTGAGATGAAATTCGGGAGCCTAAAAAAGACCTAAATTCCACAAATCATATCTACAACAATATTGTGAACCAAGCTATGAAATTCTGCGATGATGTTCCTCAAGATTTCGGATTCTCCCTCTAAACATTTAAGCTTCTGCATCTTCGTAGAAAAAATGTTATACTGAAAATTCCGCGATGACCTGTTTAGGTTAAATTTAGGAGTCTGCAAAAAGCCCTAACTTCCACAGATCATATCTCTCTAAATATATTGGGAACCAAGCTCTGAAATTTTATGACATTGTCCCTCAGGATTTATGCTTCTAACTCTAAAAATTTCAGCTTTTGAACCTTCGTCGAAACAAAGTTATAGCGAAAATTCCATGATGACCTATTTGGAGCAGCAAAACCCTAGAATCCAAAGCTCTGATACCAAATGTTGTGAAACCAGCTCCAAAAATAGAAGAAAAGAGATATCAACGCCTTAGAAATAAGCCACTTCGAGGGGGAAACCTCCAATACATTACATGAAAGAACAATTCTTGGGTGATAGAAATGACAAAACCTCCTTTCTATATATAGGAGTCCATGGGGCCATAATGTAATCCTAGTGGGGCCACAATGTAATCCTAGCCGATCTAACAATAATAATGTAAGGGCACAATAATAACAATATGGGGGTTACAGGGGTACTAAAACAACAATAAGGGGGGATACACTAACATAATAAGGGACTACATTATTAATATAGGGACTTAACATCTTTACAACAATCATCAGTGTTGTCTTCTAAGTTCTCTATAGCCCTTTCAAGTTCATTTATTTCTGTCCAGTTCACCACACCTTTTTTCCATATTCCATCAATCTTTTCTGATAGACTTTCTTCATGCTTGGCCTTGGGTGCTTCCTCCATGTCATTTTCCTGCAAGTACATTAGGGGAATTTTAAGGTCTAAAATGGGCCTCCTAAGGAAATAATAAAATAATAGCTAAACCAATAAAATAACATTTATGAATTTTCAATTAACTTTTTGCACCACAATCCATGTAACCATAGTTAAATTCAATTCAAATGTTGTACCAAAATAAAATTAATAAAAAAATTGTATTGATGTGACTATAAATAAGAATAAGATTTTCAAGAAAAATTCATTATCATTGAACAACTAATGCATTTGTCCTTTGTACTTAAATAACTTAAAATAAAACATAAATATAAATTTATAAATTCTTAATTATATTATATGCTATTAATTGAAATTTATATTATTTAAATTGTATAGTAACATGTAATTAATATACTATATAAAAACAATATAATATAATATAATATAATAAATGTATAGAGATATGCATTGATTCTATCAAGAAATATGAAATGACAATAATATATTTTTATTCAAAAAGTGTGAAATGACATTTATTATGAGTACTTTACTTTGACTTTAAAAGTACTTAGAGCACTACCATGGTTAACCATGAGTTTTTATCCACTGTTGAGAACGTTACAAGTAAGTATCTCTAACTCAAGCAATGCCACCTCAACCATCAGGGATGATGTCATCCCCTAAAATGTGGCAGGTTCTCATAAAGTGAATTTTGATTATACATTTTCCTGAGGAGGCCCATTTTAGACCTCAAAATTCCCCTAATATTATTTACTATTTGGCACTAAAATGGACTAACTAGTTCATAACCCTTGTCATATATCAGACCAAGGGTTTCCTCTTTCCTTTGTTGTACATTGTTTTCATTTAGGAGTAGACAGTTATACATCATCAATACATTTTTGCTGATAAATATTCCAACACTTTTGCAGAAGTCCTAAGCTTTTTTCCATTTTTCTCACTTGCAGGTTCTGAACTGAGAAGATAATCCTTCTTGGAAATTTTAGATCTTTCTTGAATAACCATCTCTTGACATTCTATCACATCTAAGCCATATTCTAGCAAAGGAAAAGTAGTTCCTGAAACATCCAAGGATTTTGGGGGAATGACCTTAAAAAATGAAAAACCCTAATGACATAATAGGAGTTTTCTTTCACCTGATTTTGACTGAAATTTGAGTTGGAGATTTCCAAGTGAAAACTGAGTATTGTTATAGGTTATTATACCCAAAGGGACATGGTAATGAGTTAGCAACAATAAACCCTAGAGGGAGGGTGGACTTTATTGACAGGGGAAAAATGGGGAAATGAGGTTATAGCTAAGGAAGAAAGATGAAAATGAGAGGTATAAGCCCATAATGAGTCTTTTAAGAGCAACAGGGTGACTTTGAGATGGCAAACTGATAGAATAGTGAAAAAAAAATTATGAGGATAATGAAGGCAGTGAGATTTCTGAAACTCAAGATATTCAAGGAATATTGTTTTCAGAAAACTATAACCATCCTATAGTCATATAAAGATAGTGAAAAATATTGATGACTAACAGTGGCTCCACTTGGTGAGGGAAACTCCTTTAGGAGGTGTCAAGAACCATTTGTTAATTTTCATAGATTTTGAGGGGCCAAATTCCACGGCCTTGGTGGTTTCAAAATTTGAATCCACTAAGTGTAGTTCCATCCAAGGGTGGCTTTCAGACTCTTTGACTAGGTCATCAAGTGGACTGATAGTGGGGGGTTGGTTCTGAATGATTTGATCGATGAGATCATCCTCGTCAGGTTCCCCCCTTTGAAGAACAATATCTATGGTACAAATGGGGTAGGGAATAGTGTTGTGTACTTCATATTCTTCTTCTTCATCCTCCAACCATAAAGGTAGGTCATGGTCAATGGAAGGCTGGGTAGGATGATATAATACCAAATTTTTAGACAAGGGCCCATTCTTTATAGTCATGTTTCTAGCTCGAAAGTTGATATAAGCATCAGTAGTGGCTAACTTGTTGGGTGTGGAGCCTGATTATATTCTTTATTTTGTATCACAGCATTGGACCCCTATTCTTAACGGGGAGGCAACACCGCCCGTAATTGTACGCTACCTGGGGGATCCAAGGGGGGGGGGTGGGGGGGAGGGGGGCTGCGACTTTATGGAGCCCCCCCCCAAGTTCGGGGGCAGTGCCCCCGAATCTAAAAATAGATGTAAAATTTCATTTTAAAATTATAGTAATTTCTAGTCCATCTGGATCGTTCATTAGGCAGATGATCTGACGGTAGAAGTTATGTTTTATGTAGGGTTTTTTCCCTAGAAGGAAACCCCTCATTTTGTATGAGGGTATTGTATTGTGGCTATGTATTGTATGGTATTATTAGAGAGAGAAATAGATAGGGAGACTGTGAGAGAGAACAGAGGATATTACAACGAATCTGTTGTAGGTTGTGTCTCTTCATTTTGTTGGATAATCGAAAGGAAAGACTGGTTGTTTGGGGTGGACATAGCCAAAACTGAGTGAAACACGTATATCTGTGTCTCTCTGGTTTTATGTGTTTTGTGTGTTTGTGTTTTCTACATATTTTATGTGTTGCATTGATCTGTAATATATAATTTTCTAACATAAGCAAGGTCTCCCTAAAATGAGATGATATCCATTAAATTTTGTTTTTTGCTGGAGGATCAGGAAATATGTAGGGTACTCGCAAGAGTTGATTGAAACCATAACATCCTCAAAAATTACTTTCGAAGCTACTATGGACCGATATGCAAGGTGTAGAACCATTGCGGTTTTCCTCAAAGTCCCTTGGAGGTTGAGTTTAAGCATAATTTCCCTGGTCATTAAATTTATGGCAGCCTCGAGATTAGTAAAAGTATTGGGGGCTATGAGAACATCTATGTGTACATCTAAAACTGGACTACCAGGGTCTAAATACTTTGGGAATATCACCCTTCCCAACATTAAGTCGAACAACTATCCTACTACATTGATGGTGGGGGTATATTTATTCTTTCTCCCAGGTTTCTTAAAGAAATTTTCCTTGATGAGCCTATTGTAAATAGGGACATCCCTAATGGCATGAAGAAGGGGTATTTTCACAAAAAAAAATTTCATTTCTACCAGAAGTTCAGTCTCCTCTGGGGTGTGTTGACTAGAGTGGATCAAGTGCTCTGGAAAAGGAGTTTTTTGGATTTGAGTGTTACTTTCTTCCTTTTCCACCTTAAACTCTGCAAGTGGAGATGGAGGATGATTTTTCAGGATTAATCTTTCTATTTTGAGATTGATCTCATGTATCTCCAAAGAATAAGCTAGATATGATGTCTCTCCACTATAAACCTGCTATGTATGCTTGTTTTTCGGGTTCAGATTAGGTTATGCAGGCATCTGAGGAAGATTGGGTGGAGCAGAATGAGTGAGCTGAGGTTGAGGTTGGGGTGGAGGCAATAGAGCTGGTGGTTGATTATGTTGAGGCCTCCACCCTTGTGATGGGTTGCTCCACCGAGGTGGTTGAGGAACATACCACTGAAATGGTTAGTTCACAAGCTGAGGGTGATATGGAGGGTTGTAGGGCCAAGCAGGATGTGTATTCCATGATGGAGGAGTGGAGGTGTACCAAGACTACATTGGTGCATTCTGATTGTTATGGTAATAGGAGTAAAATGCATCTTTCATACCATTTTGATATTGCCTAGGCCCTTGAGGCCTTCTCTGATTTATAAAACAAAGTTTCTCCAGTTCTACTTCCCCACCTTGATATCAAAATTTGAGCTCATGTAATGAGGGACACTTATCTATGGCATGATTCTCTTCACAGATTAAGAAAACATCTATGACATTCAATGGAAATTCATTCTGAGGGTGTTTCCTAGTACATCTAGGGGAGAAGATAGCCAAGGCTCTTTCTGCTTCCTCTTGCTTCCTCTTGCTCTGCATTGTGTCCAGTTGCAAAGAAAAGTTGTGCAACATATCACTCTTGAATTCCTCCAACATATTTCCAATCTCATGCTTGATTGAGGTGGGAGGGGAAGGGTTGTTGGTGATACTTTGGTTAGTGCTACCTTTCTTCCTAGCTACCCTAGAATGGTTCCTGAAGACAGTTTTGATGTCCTCATAAGGCAGTTGGTATATATCTCCTCCTGATAGCATATTAAGGGTTTCTATCACCTCCTACTCGATCCCTTGGAGAAGTACCAGTTTAAGTGATTTTTGATGAAGGGTGCAGTTGGATCTTTTATAATTTAACTGAAATAGTTATTCAAAATATTATAGGGATTCACCAGGCCCTAGATTCATCCTAAATATTTCCTCTTTAGTTTCCTTGGACCTACAGTAGTCTTTGTACTTTTTGTTAAATTCCTTTTGCATCTGTGCCTAGGTAGTGATGTTGTTCCTAGGTGGAGCCATGAACAAGAGAAAGGTCTCATCCTTGAGGGTGTATGGGAATAGCTTTAGATTTTGATCATTTGAGGCATAGTCATAGGTCTTGCAGACAACAGAAAATTTAGACATGAAGGTTTCATGATCCTCAGTGGTAGGCCCATGGAAATGTGGAAGGGCTGACGTACTATTTTTATTCATCCTAGTTTCCCCATCAATTTCTCTAATGGGAAATACTCGGGTCCTAGTGTCTACCATGGCTTGGATTGGTGAAGTAGGTTCCTCAAGTGAAGAAAGTTATCCTTCCTCTCCAATAGGTTCTTCAAAGTGTTCAAGGGAGTCACCTATGGTGTGTTCAACCTCACAATCACTGAAGAAGAGTGAAGGGTGACTATGTGGGGATTTGGGGCTTTTTGGTAAAAAATTTCCTTGGTTATCCCTACTCCTACGAGGCATGAAATTCAAACAATTTTTTTTATTTTTCAATATTTTTGGAACTACATGTAAAAGAAAAGTAGAAAAAAATTCTAATACAGAATCAAAGCATCTACTTAGACACCTCCCCAACAATGGCGCCAAAAATTGGTGAGCCTTGGTATTGCACCAAGAGTTTTGCAACTCCCAGAGGCTACTCTACTTTACTTTATCAACTATGGGTTCGTATAAACTTGGTGGTGACAGTGCTATATACATAGAAGATGCATTCTACTCATGCCATCCTCTTCTGAGCCCTACGAAAGGGTGTTATTGCTAGGGTTCATGAGTGAATTATGTCACACTTCTAAATTAGACCTAGAACTACAAAATTATAAAAACCATTACTCTATCAGCAATCAAAGGACTATTCTAAAGCAAGAAGATACATCTAGCTTTTTTTCAAGGAAGGAAATCTACAATTTAGGTTATTACAAGAAATAGAAGTAAACTAGGCAACATTCATGAAATAAATTGTTGAATTGAAATTGTAGAAAGGAAGACTAATCTAATCACACATTACTGGTCCAAATGGCTATGTAAACGCTAACTATTTTATGCTTAATTGATATTCTTTAACAATGCATCTAGTCATGGGCTAACTATGCTTGTAAATACTTTGTTTTGCAACAAAAGAAGGAGGCGCTAAGGTTGCTTAAGAAGTTCTTGGAATCATGGATTCATAGTTGAAGGTGTATTGGAGGTTGTGGTAGGGTTAGGTGAGGTGGAAGATGGTTTCTGGGCTAAAGGAGAGGCTAATTGGCACTGGTACAGGATCTGCTATAGGTTTCTTGTAGTGCTACAGGAAACAGGCTAAGGGTGTTTTGAGGCCAAAATTTATGAGGAAAGGGGTAGGGAAGGTGAAATGAAGGTGTTAGGTGGATGAGATTTGGCCAAACCCTTGGCCAAGCTCAAAAATTCTTTCAAATCCCATCTTGCACTTCTAGGGTTCCTCTCGGTGTGGTGGTGAAAATCTCAAAAATAGGGTTGAGGGTGATTTTATTGAAAGGAGGTTGGTGAAGGGTGATAAATGGAGCTAGGGATGCTGGTGGAGTCCTCCTCTACTACAAGACTCAAACTTGAAAACAAACTACATGTTCATGCAATAAACATTGAAAAATATTTGATGAAGAAGATGGAAAAGATGAGTTAAAGTTGATAAGAAAACCTACGTATGCATTGAAACATGAATATAACTCAGCATTCTCAAAATTTTCATGACAACTACAGATACATGTCTATTCTTTACAAGGACTCATAAACTGAAGAGAAATTTTGGGCCTGTAGTGAAGATCTTCCCTCCTCAAGATCCAATGAAATAGGTGAGAGAGGGAGGCTTTGAAACACAGTTTTTGGAGTTTATATGTTGTTGTACCGTGATCTACAAGAGCTTAACCACAAAAAATTTTAAATGGAAGAAAACCAAAAACAGTAAAATGAAATGTAAGCAAACTAGTTAAAACTCGTGAAGTAAACTAGCTCATTCGCATAAAAATAAACATAAATACACAAGCGAGAGACGGAGGCCAATGGATTGGGTCCTAACACACAAGCTCAGCTCTTTGAAACTAAATCAATGAAGGATAAATTGAATACTCATTTTATTACAGAAATAGTCTCATTACGTAACCATCAAAGTCTCATAATTCTATCACAAGAGCTAAGAGTCTACTAGCTTCCTCCAAAATTTGAAATCCTAATGAGCTCTTGTTTTTCCCTATTTAACCTAAAGGGTAGCTACCAAAAACTACCTAAAAATTAGGTGATGCTTCCCCTTTTATTTCAAGTGAAGTGGAGATTTTGTGCACTTTATATTCCACTTGCTTGGCTGCCTTTGATTTCAAGTTTTTGGAGGGAATCTAGAGGATCCCCTGGCTTCCTTTGGGAAAAAAACCCATCCTATAATCTCTCCTTGTTTTCTACTCTGAGAATTTATTGCACAATCTTGAACAAAAATGGAATATCTTCTTGATTATCTTGCACTTAAACCATATTATGCATTTGAAGTATGACAAGCCTTAATCACCATCTACACTAAGAAACATATGCCCATAATGTAACTAAATGGGAGAAAGAGAGACTAATAAGGCTAAAAATATTACAATTAACCCCTCCATATAATAGCTAATGATGGTGCTCATCAGAGAACTTTGAATATTGTTCGTCCTCCACCTGGTAAAAAAAATCATGCTGCTAATGGCGTGATTGGTTCTGCCAGTTTGTAGGCTGTGAGTAAACCATCTGGTGTTGCTCTTACTGCACCTACTCAAAATCGTCAATCCATTCCTCTTGATACATCTACTTCTGAGATAAATGAATTTTCATCTGATAAGTGCAAGCATCCACAAAAACTTGGAAGAAAGAAGAAAGGAAAGGTAAGAAAAAGAAAGATCCTTCACCGCATGATAAAAAAAAAAAATCAAGCTTCCGACGAGAAGCAAAATCCTCATTACTCATTCTTGATTTGCAACGAGGATCAAATTAAATTTGATTGTCTACACCGCACTAAAATGAATCAGTTTCTTAAATATTATACTTCTCTTTTCGTGCTAACCGACCCGTTTCCCAATCAGGAAACCCATATGGTTTCTCGAGACCCTTCTTCATCTAATGCGGTTTTGATACTTTCATCCTCAAATTTGAGATCCAATGTCATGGTGGCTACTCAGAATAAGGACTATGGTAATGTGAATCCACCGAATGGCTAGGCTAATATCAACCTACCAGTTTGAAATAACGTTCATCTGATCCTACTCCACCTCTGATTCACGTGAAATTAACTATAAAACCTCCAAAGGGCGTTCTTCATAAATCTACTTTCAACCCTCATTCAAGAGCTTCCCAAAATTATAACGTAGTTGAATACTTGGCTTAGTATCCATCATCTATGATCTCTTGAGGTGTTCCAAAACTAACCCATACAAAATAAGGACTTGTTGCCAGCTATTAGATATGTGGACCCATCGGATTCCAACCTAGTGGTTTTATCTCATGAAAACTATACCCCTTGGTTTCCAGCTCAATTAGCTTTTATAATCCAGGTCGTCGTCTGTGGTAAGAAAATTCATCATTCTATCATCGATGAGGGAGCCTCGACCTACATTATTTCCATGTCTTACTGGAAGTCGATTGGTTCACCTCAACTGAGTCAATCGACCATCACATTAAAAGCTTTTTATGGAATAACTTATAAACCTTGTGGGATTTTCAATTACCTTCAAGTAGAATTAGGGGGGGAATAATCTCTATAGAAGTATAATTTATTGAAAAACCTCTCAATTAAAATATTTGACTAGGACGTACATGAGTTTATGCTATGGTCTCCATCGTTTCAACCTATTTCCGTATGGTCTCTTTTCCTCATAAAGGCGAGATTGTAGCCATAGATCAACTCACATTTTTCACTTTTTATTCTCATGTTACAAGAACTGTCCCTCTTGTGGGGAATCCATAAAATCCTATAAGCATGTTGGGGTTGGATTATTGAAGGATTCATAACATATCGAAACATTTTTTCTCCCTCCTCCTAACCTTTCTAAAAACCCTTTTTTAGTTTCTTATATCAACATGATATCATCATCTGATATCCCGACTAATCCAAGAATTGTACCTGATGAAACCAACATCTAAGGTCTTTCCAACCATATGTCGTTGAGCCCTGTTGAGCTAGATTACGAAGCCATTTATTCATCTTGTGCATATTATACCTTCTCTTCAATCAATTGGGTAGATAGATCACTGGATTATGGCACACCTTCTGACCCTTTTTCTTGTGTAATTTCTGCCAATGAAAGAATCATGGAGATCATGATGTCTTATCATGCATCGTGGGATGAACATAACCATCATTTCTCCTTACCAGATTCCATTGAGGATAGTCTAAAATATGTATATTAGCCCAATTTTTTCGAAAATTTCATGAATTCCATCTCTATTCATGAGATTGACTCCTAAAATAACCTCTTGAATATCAAAGAGATGATACATCTCAAAATTTATATCAAACTACGTATTGTCGAAAATCTGTAAATTGGAGCATCTTGTTCTCCATCGAAGATCAAGATTGATAAATCCCTTTTTAGTGAGTTTAGGGATGTCCTTTCCTATAATTATGAATAAATTCTAGGCATCGACCCAAATATTGTAGTACATGATATTAAGACGTATCTTGATGCCAAACCCATTCGGCAGCACCTCCATCCATTTCATCCAAACAAGGTTGTCAGGATCGAGGCTGAAGTTGTAAAGCTTCTTCGGGATCATTTCATATACCTCATTCCTTTAACTGACTGGGCATTGAATTTTGTCCATGTCATGAATAAATAGGGCACGATATGAGTATGTGTCAATTATCAGAATGTGAATCATGCTTGTCCCAAGGACAACTATCCAACCTCATTCATCGACTAGATTGTTGATGAATGCATTGGCTCTGAATCTATTCATTCATGGATGAACCTGTTGAAGCCCCAAAAATCGGGGCAGCTCCTTTTTCGTTTGGTATAGTGGGTCCGACTGGGGATAATGGGACCAGTTTCCCAATATGTGTGTGTGTGTTGAGAATCGATATTTTGTTTCTAAAAGTTCCTAAGTGAAATACTTTTATTCTAACTCTAATCTAATAAAATGCAATTGTATTCTAATTAAACAGAAATATCTAATTCTAAACTAACCTGGGATGTAATATTTTCCTTATGCGATCTAAAATAATTTCAAATAAAAATTGGTAATAAAGATCATTCAATTATTATAAGAAAAGAATTCAATAAAGATAAACCACTTTGTATAAAAAGTTAGACGAAACAGTTGTGAAAAACATATCGCATAATAAGCTACTCATATATTAAGCATAAATAAATAGCTATCACCGTACAAAAGTGCCAAATGATAACTCAAGCATTCAAGCATCAATATATAAACAACTGAACATAAATATCACTTTAACACAAAGGCAGGAATAGTTAAGAGATAAAAGTACCATTTATAACTAGTTCTACTCATGAGCTTCAAGCAATAATGACTTATCTCTTCTTAATCCAACATCCACTAAGAGTACGAAAGTGCAACATCAGTAGTAGATATTAAACACAGATATCAATAAATCCTATTCCATTCATTCATCAAAACCTCCTCGGAGGGTGCAAAAGTGCATGTTCCGAGGGCAAGTTTTTGACAAATTTCAGGACTCTTCTCTAAATGCATGAGAAGGGTTTAAATACTACTAACTAAATCTAAAAATAATTTATTACAAAAATGTAGGATACGGTTTAAATGACCGTCCTCTTTTTAGGCAAAAATAAAGAAAAATTAATACTAAATCTAAAATTAAAACTAACAATTAACTACTTGTGAATATGTTCTTTGAAATTGCAAGCGTTCAACATTTGTTTGAGAAGAGTAGGCTGGCCGACTTCTGACTTTAACTATCCTGTGAAAATGGAAGCGGCAAGAGCTGGCGCCATCTTCTCGGTAGAATTGATGATACATTTGAGAGTCATGCACTGGCTGTGTGGTTTTACCAAACATGCCCAGTAAGAATCCCAATTCAACTTAGTTAACCTTTTAATTGATTCTTCCTTTTCTTGAGCCTTCTGTCTCCAGTCTGTCTGTAGTTTCCGTGCTTTCGGTAGATACCCTGGAGTGGTTTCTGAGATCAGATTTTCCTTGTGCAAATTTTCATTTATGAAATCAATAATATTGTTTGCTGTTGTGGCTGCTTCTTCTGCCACTTGTTTTTCTTTCCTGATTTGTGCATCCCAATTGTCAAAGAGAATTTCTTTGTGATTGTCATTGATTATTGGTGCACCTGCTCTTTTCCCCTCCTCTGCCTCTTGCCAATCCAAATAGTCAGCAACTCTTTTATCAGTTAAATCATAATCATGTTGTAAGTCTACGACATGATTAGTGATTTTATCACTTTCTTCACAATAAGAGTTCCACTGTAATATTCTTTGGCATAATATTTCATGTTGCTGCAGTAGTTGATAATTTAAGGAAATGGATTCTGTGATGAATTATGTAAGCTTGGGATCATCCTTGTGCATCTCTTGCATAACCTGTAGCTATTTCTTTTTTTCAGCCAAACTATTCTGATACCCTATCTGCATTTGTTGGAAGTCCTGCTGTAATTTTTCAAGTTGTTTCTGTGCTTCGTTGTTGGCGTTGGCTTGTTGCAGTTGTTTTTGCAAAATCTATACTTGATCTTCTTTCTCATTCAGTAATTTCCATACCTTAGATTATTTATCAATGGCTGCAGAGGCATATGCTCCTGTGATCTGAGATAATTTAGTGAGATTTTCAGTTGGATCAGTGGTAGGATCTTGCCATAGGATATCTAATTGTTCTGCATCATGAGAGAGCACATTTTCTAATTTCCTTTTCTTTCTTTGTCTTCTTACCACTGCCTTGTGTTGTGGACTATAAAATACATCAACAGGAGGAATTTCCTCTATTTTGAGAATAAGTTCAGAGGATGGGGTAATGGGAATATGTTCCATTTGTGAGACATTTCTAGTTATTCCTATGATTATATTTTTTTGTTGCCTATACATTACTCACAGGTGTCTGTGTGTTCTGTACTTCAATATTGATTAAATCATTGAATGTCTCCCATTATTTATCTAACTCAGTTCTAACTGATGGTTTCTGTACAATGAGAGGGGGGAGATTTAGCTGTGGAGAGGTCAAAACTTGTTGCTGTGAAAGCTCCTTTGACTGGGTAGTATCCCTTACTGACCCTTCACTTTTATCATGGTCATTTCCAGACCTCTTAGTGTGTTCTGACATTTCTCTCCTAGACTTGGATTTAGATCTGTCTGTACCTGAACTTCCACTGAGACTAATACTGGGAGTTGGTTCCCTTATGGGTTCCAAGCGTAATTTGTCCAAAGGGATAATAGTTAACCTCCTTTTCCTATATATCTTGAACTCTTGAAATTCTGCTGGAGGAAACCACATTTTGGCCGAATGTAGAACTTCTTTAAGTGTGCCTTTTTCTTGGAAAATGTCATCAAAAAGATCATCTTCTTTAGAAAACACTCTTATTTTGACTGCAGTAGTGAAATTTTTAGCAACATCATAAGGATCGAACGGTCTTCTTGGAAATTTGAACAAACGTAAACATGTAATGTTGTTTACTTCTTTGAATGCATGGCCTATATCAAATAGTGAAAAGGCTCCACAGGTCACAGGAAATTGTGGCCAAATAGCCTTCTTTTTGTTCTTCAAATCTTTTGTCAAACCTCCTTCTCCCCAGGTTTGATAAGCAATTTCTCATGCCATGAGTTTATCAGGAACATACAAAGTTAAGACATGAGGGGAAGTGAAACTTCCAAATACCCTGATATATGTAAAAAATTCTTCTCCAAACCATCTCGCAATAGGCAGTATGTCTACCTCTGCTTCAGGAGAAAACCTAGGAGCATCTTTATCATATAACATTTTGTACAGGGGCAACATGAATCCATGACATATCTTGAAAAAATAGGGAATGAACTTGGAATCCCACAATTCTTTGTGATAAACATGAATGGGTAAGGGGTCTTGAGTCGTCCATTTCCAACCCATTAAAGGAAATTTGGAAATATAAAAAATTGAATCCATCACATATGCAGGATAAGTAAAAAGGGGGATAAATCCTCTGAGAAACAGTTATTTTAGACCAGTAATTCAAAATGGCCGTGGCTAAGTTGTCAGATAATATCTTAGCCCAATCCACAACAGTAGCATTAACAGCAGAATTCAATAATGTTAGCCATTCAGATGAAAATTTATTAATTTCTGGCTTTCCAAAAATCCTACAGAGCATAGCAGCAGCAAAGAAATACGGGGAAGTGAGAGAACCAGTACTATACATACCATGTTTATCCTTTTTTAGTGGTTCGTCCCTTCTTGACCAGTCCTTGGTGCATTCTGACAGGTTTTCATTTTCTTTAGCAAACTTCTCCATGAACTATTTGTTATAATTTTCCTGTGGCTCCGGTAAATGATACATGAGTCTCAAATCTTGTGGAGTGAATGAACCAATGAGTTCTTGACCCTGAGTCTTAAATTTTCTGTTTGTAATATCAGTGTTATCTAGTACCCATTTAACCATGTCCGTGTATGGAATAATTCTAGGCCTTGCCGCTATTCGATGCAAGAATGAGCAAGCTAGCTCTATAATAGATGCCTCAAAAGACCCATGTGAGCCTGCAGTAGCTGTAACCTCCATTACTCTAGGGTTCTCTTCCTCAAGTAGATTGTACATGCCCTCCCAAGTAGTAATACCAGCATCTTTGTTACATGTGGTGTCTGTGTACAAGGGCATCATTTCTTTGTCTTCAGAACTCGGAACCTTGTCTTTCTTTCCCATAATACCCTGAATACTGCTTTGTAAAATTCTTCGTTCTTCGTTCCTGCAGTTTATGAATGAAGTGAGAATAATGATAGGAAAAAGGTGACGAGAAAGCTTTAAATTCTAAAGACGTATAAAATATATCACCTTACGTGAAATAGCTCTTCGATCAAAATGAAACCATATTTCATTAATGAGTGACAACCAATTCATTGATTAACATTTAAAGCGCATAACCAAGTCTCGATTTATGGAAAAAAATTTCATATAATGAGCCCTAAAGATCTGCGATTTGCTTTGCAATATCGTGAAATCGCAATATCGTAGATCGCAATCTCATGAAATTGCAATATCACAATACCACAATGTCGCAATATTGCAAAATCGTTGGATCGCAATATCGCAAAATCGTTGGATCGTAGCAAATGACAAATCTTTGTTAATGTGTTTTTCTGCGAAATGCGATTTGCGATATATGCTATCGCATATCGGCGATTTTGAGATTTTTCAGCGTAACATATGACATTTGAAGCATGCGATGTGATGAATGTTCTTTTAGTGCATAGTTTCGTACCACGATCTCGCAATCTTAGAATTCTGCTTGTAAGGAGATATTTATTACCTTTTTGCGATGTGATATTTCTTAAAGAACGACTTTATTTTATCCTATCATAAAACTTAAGATTTTTTAAATATTTTTCAAGGGGTATTCTCCTAAGTCTATGATAGTAAGTTTTATTGAAAAAGGAAATACAAGCACTAATCGATTTTTTAAATTTTTGACTAAGGGTCCCCACTCATTTAGTATTAGTGATAATACTAAATAAAAAGGGGGGTTGTTGCTGGCCACAACAGAACCATTGGGCTATAATCAAATCAACATCCTCCCGATAGACTAACCTAAGACTGCATTTATCTATCCCTGGGGTAATTTTTCTTACCAAAAGGTCCCATTCAGCTTGAAGAACATGGGTGCCACATTTCAATGTATTATGGATTATGTTTTTCATGATATTAAACACATCATACAAACATATTTGGATGATTTCCCTGCTCATTCTAAACATTGGGTTGATCACTTGATGCATCTTCGGGCTATTTTTCTCCATTGCAGAAACTATAACATTCAACTTAACCTGCAAAAATGTGAGTTCTATGTTAGTTTTGGTCATCTCCTAGGTTTTTCATTTCAAAACAAGGAATTCATATTGATCCTTTGAAAGTGAAAGCAATCGTTGACTTTCCTACACCTTCTTCTCACGTTCAGTTACAAAGAATCCAAGGGAAATCTAACATCCTATGGAGGTTCATCCCCAATTACACTAAGCTGACCAAAGAATTCACTCACTTACTGAAGAAAGTGGTACCCTTCCATTAGGATGAATCTGCTCACAAAGGTTTTGATGCCCTGAAATATGTACTAGTTCGGGCATCTCTTCTATACCCCCCTAATTATCAGTGCGACTATTTCATGTACCTAGCTTCTACCATTTCTGTTATAGAAATGGTACTGGTCCAAGAAGAAAATATTGGGACTAAACATCCCATTTATTATCTGATTCAGAACCTCAATGATACCAAAGTTAGATATACTGATGTAGAAAAGTTGGCTTTGGCGGTCGTTCAAGCCATCTAAAGGTTTCTCCATTACATCTTTCTTAGGAAAACTATGGTCATTTTGGATTGTAACCCTATGAAATATATATTTTCATGTCAATTTCTGGGGGGAATTACTCTAAGTGGAATGTTATTCTCTGGTATTTCAACCTAGAACTCATGAAATCCAAGTCGAAGAAAACCCTATTTTTCGTCGAGCTTATGTGTGAATTTCCTTTCCCTGATTCTGAATCTACATTTCAAGATTATATCCCTGACGAGTCATTCTTTATGATTTCTTCATATGACTTGTGGTATGGATATTTCCTGAATTATCTCCAGACCCAAACTTTCCATCCTCATACCTCTCACTCTGAGAAATGGCGTATTCAATACCAATACCAAAATTATATCATTATTGGTGACACCCTTGCATACATCTATCTAGTTATGCTACCACAGAAAATATCTTATGCGATGGTTACTTCTGGCCCACTATCTTTCACGGCTTCATCGTAATTGTCAATAAGTGTCATGCATGCCAGATATACGATCACAAGATCCATTCTCCACTTTCTCCTTTTCATCTCGTCATCACTATTGGTCCTTTTGCAAAATGGGTAATTGACTTTGTGACATGTAACCCTCATTTGATTGGAGGGAATGGCTATATTATTGTCATTGTTGACTACTTTACTAAGTGGGGTGAGGTGATAGATACATTTAAAAACACTAGCAAGATATCTTCATACTTCAACTATGTTATTGCTAGTTTTGGCATACCACAAGCGATAGTTAAAGATCATGAAAATAATTTATGGAATCATATGATGACTTAAATAGCCTCTAAGTTATTAATTTTTCATGAAAATTCCACTTCCTACTATCCATGGGCTAATGGAAAGGTTGAGGTTTTCAACAAAGTTCTTAAAACTATGTTTCAACGTATGGTAGGGGTCCATAAAATTGTTTGGAACCTGCTTCTTTATGTTGCCTTGTGGGCATACCGAACCTCAATTAGGATCGCTACCAGATTCACACCCTTTCAGTTGTTCTATGGTCTGGAAGCGATCCTCCCCATTGAATGTGAAATTCCATCATTGAGACTAGCTTTCAAACTTCTTCATGCCACTTTATTAGAGGAGGAGTGTCTTTTGCATTTGACTCATTTGGATGAAACCTGGCGTGATGTTGCTTTATCCATTGAAGCTTATAAAAGATGTGTCAAGGTGCAATACGAAAAAAGTGTCAAGCCTTGATTTTTCTCAGAAGGAAACCTAATTCTCTTATACAACCAGTAGGCCAATAAGTTAGGTCCAGGAAAGTTCCAACCTATGTGGTTGGTCCATACATTTTCAAGCGAGCCCTTGCAAAAGGGGCCTAAGAGTTTGTATATTTTGATGGAGTTCCACTAGCACAACCTAGAAATGGGTTGTACCACAAGAAATACTATGCTCGATCTCATCTGTATTACGTTGTGTACATAATATTGATAGGTGTGTTTGAGTGTGTCTTTTCAAAGATTCCCACAGTTCCTGTTGATCCCATTTACGTTTGGTTTGCAAATGTTAAAGTATCTCGAACCGTACATTGGTTATGTTGATGGTGCTAGTCATAGTACTCCAAACCTATCTTCTATAGCATGGGCTATCTTTGCTCCAAATGGCAAGCTACTAAGCATGCAAGGGGTTTTCATTTTTTTCTCAACTAACAACATCGATGAGTATAGTGTAGCAGTTGAGCTACTATATGATGCCATTTCACATGGTATTTGTCATTTAGTCATCAGACTCGACTCACAACTCGTAGTACTACAAGTTGCAAATGCCTATTCGATTAGAAATATAGCCATCCTTAGTGTGGTTTTGAGAGTACTTCTTCTATAAATACATTTAGATTTCATACAATATGAACAAATTTCTAGAAATATAAACACATTGACATACACCCTAGCTAATCATGTTTTAGATAGACATTTGCAACGAATATAGATAATTTTCAATTCACATCACATCATATTGAAAGCATAATAGGAACTAGAAAACATTGAAAACATGTATGTATATATATATATATATATAAAGTTTTGTTTTACAAAACTTTGTGCCTTGAGACACATATGGAAACATTTTCCATATGAAAAACTACATTCAAATATCTAAGTAGACTAATCAATGGTGCTCATGGTAAAAATACACTACGCAAGCCATATTGCACAGTAATTGACCATTACGGCTTGGCACTCAGAGTGTGTCTCTGAAGTCACATGGGAACATGATCGACTATGTTCTCATCAACCCCTTGGGTGAATCCCTCCATGTGGTGCTCCTGCTCTAATAGAATATTTTTTAGGCGGAAAAATCACTTCTTTGGACAAAAGCGATCTTCCTATATTTCCAACAAAACCTATTAAAAAACATCAAAAGGATTGCTACGTTTACTTAGCCTATAACTAAAACATGAAACATGTAGTATGTGAAGGATAAATTACATATAACGAAGTTATTGTAGAATTATTTTCATCCCTTTTCACATCCATATTTTCCTCAATTCTTTAAATGCATTCCAAATTCTTTCCACGGCTTCTCCACAATGCTCCAAAAGATATCCGCATAGAAAAATATATTCAAATGGATCAAAGAATATCGCATATAAAAGCAAAGATAAATTAAAACCATAATTTATCATACAACATATAATTGAATCAATAATCAATTATTAACCATGTGAGTGATCAAGGAATCTCAGAAATAACATCAAAATAGATGCAATTAGGAAATAACAATTACTATGTATTAAATTCAAAGGGAAAACAAGCTTACAACCTGCTTGCCTTGATATCACAAGCCTCTTTTAATGGTCTCCTTTCCTTCCCTTGACGACATTCTCTTCAGACCCAAACCAAAAGAATAATTTTACAAATCCAAGTCTCTCATAACTTTAGTCCTATGCTCAATTTATAGGAAGGATGAGGAGGTTTCTAGTTCCTCTTCTCAAGGGACATGATGCTTAAGTAGAGGAGATTATTTCCATGATCCAAGGGATGAGCCACGTGTATGTAGTGGTTCAAGCTATATAATTTAGATAATATTCCTCCACCAAAGCTTCTAGAACTTAATGTTTTATTTTTACCTGCATGAAAAGAACAACATGATTTATAATCAAAGAAAGTGTGAAACTTTTTGCAGTTTACAGGGGAAGAAACTGCACATGTGTGGGTTTTGTTTCGGAAAACTGAACAGATTCTCAAAAGGGATTTTTAAGCAATGTAAACTAAAATTCACTTGAGACACTTCATTGGATGGTGAAGGATCTGAATCGACAGCCATGGTGACAAAATTTAGTGTAATAGATTTCCCCCTAAAGTGAAAATCCAAAAAATATGTTTTATGACTGAAGAGCTTTATCATGTCAAAGGTTCGGATTAGAGACCAATTGGTTGAAGAGCTAAAAAAAAAAATCAAGGATTACCATATCATGCTTTCATATAAACATCATTGAGTTATGCATTCCCATACTCAGATTACAAATATCTCAAAGAATCGATGTGGAGATACATTTGAAGATGCATGTTAACAAAAGACATAGTATGGATGCAAACATTAATGGATCTATGCTTCCAATCATGAATATTTAATAACTCCACACAGCCTAGATGGATGAAATTAGATCAAGGTTCTTGATCTCCATCTCTTGATCCATAGTATGAATCTAACCATGCTAGTGAATGTATTGAAGTAGAACATGGTATAAACCACTTGATTACCAGTCAATGATGTAAATCATTAACAAGTGTGAGAGAAACCACCAATCATAACAATGCTCCTCAAGATACTCTCAATAAAATCTATGAAGTGTGAAAATATGACTTGAATTTAACACTCATTGAATCATTCGATCAAAGGTCAATAATGAGAACCTATCGTCAAATATGAGAAACCTTTCATTAGGGCATGCAGGCTCCAAGGTATTGAAAAAGGTTTCTAGATCAACTTCCTAGATAGTGAATTGAAATCTATAGGAAGTGATTTGTCACGGGAGGGCCTATGACATGAAACTCATCTCAAGTTTTGAAGAGCAATATTTGAAATGATTCAGGACTTACTCAGGGATGACCGACGTAATTGAGGGTTATGAATAACAAGGTAATTTTGAATGAGGTTGGAATTCTCTTGAACATATTGGCGACATGACACTTACACTTGGAAACATTTCAATCAATGATAATACCCAAAACTAACTGAAGACTTTTAATGAGGTTCAGTTAACTGTGAGAGAAATGGATTTCCCAAACCGGACACAAATGTGATGGAGTGTCATGTTCAAGAGTGAAATGCTGCCTTCCATAATACAAAAATGAATGTTCTTCCCAATTTTCCCCCACAATGATTGGAAATTACCTCTTTATTTGTGTTCAAGATTCAACATGATCAATTTTTCTTGTCATTTAATCTCATCCTTTGGACGAGTCCTTTAGAGAATTTTTAACAAACCCTAGGAAGGAGTGGTTAGGTCTCGTAATGATGGACGAGTCCTGCATTGTTTATATTTTACGAGTCAAGTGAAGGGATAACTCGATGTCATTTTCATGTTTAAAGATTTTGAAAATACATGAAAATAAAACTCATTCATATATTTCAACATAAATTTTAACAAGCCTGGAGAAAGTAAAGCTCGGTGTTTTTCAGTTTTAGGGATTCATGAGTAAAACATAAGTAAACTCCACAATGTCCTTTTTCATAAATTTTGTCTCTAAAGCCCAGAAAAGGGTAAAATAATACAAGATTGAACTCTATTTACCATCATTGGTCAACATATACCTTTTTCATAAACAATCTAGTTCAATCCAGAAAAGGGGTAAACTTATATTGAATAGATGATTGTTCATTTACTTTTTACGAGCTTGAATAGTCAAGTACTCGACGATATTTTCATGTTTAAAGAGTCTAAAAAAGGCTTAAAATATAACTCCAGGGTTTCTTTTTTTTGGAAGTTTTAACGAGTCTCAAAAAGTTATTAAAGTGTACTCATATGGTAGACTTTCAATTTAATTTATGAGCAGGAAAAGATGGAAAGAACTTAGAATTTTCATGTATATTTTATGAGCATGAAAAGGTAGCAAAAGAATCTCAGGATTCTCATCAGTTTAAAGAGTCTTGAAAATGATAAATGAAATGGACTCGAGACAGGTTTCATTTTTCTATAAGTTTAAAATAGATAAAGCTATGCTTGAGAGTGGTTTCATTTTTATATAAGATTGAAACATAGGAAGACTATGCTTGAGAGTGTATTCATTTTTACACAATATTGAAACATAGGAAAAATATGCTTGAGATAGGTTTGTTTCATTTTTACACAAGCTTGAGATAGAGAAATTTTTTTTTCTTGAGATAAGTTTCAATGCCCCCCAAACATAACCTGCAAGGACACATGCCCCTTGAGCTTCATTTCATTCACCTAAGTAGACTACTAGTTACTAATAGCTTGATGGACTTAAGGTTTGTTTACAATATCTGATAAAAGACTCGACTTAACATTTATGAGATCTAGTCAAAGATTCGACCCAATTAGGGGATGATTTGTTTCATTTTTTAACGAGCTTGACATAGGAAAAGAACCATGATCATAGAACTTGATTCATTTTAAAACCAGGTTGACATAGTAAAATAACCATTCTCATGGGAACTTGTTTCCTTTTTTAACGAGTTTGACACAGTAAAAGAAACATCCTCTTGGGAACCTGTTTCATTTTTTAGCGAGGTGGACATAGTAAAATAACTATCCTCATGGGGGTTGTTTCATTTTTTAATGAGGTTGACAGAGTAAAAGAACTATCCTTTGTTGGAATATTTTCATTGATGGAAAAATATGTGGCAAAGGCATGGGAAACAGAAGAACAGCAGAATTGCAGAGATCAATGATCAGCAGCAAAGCTCAGAGGAAGAATACATTTACAGAGATAAGCAGTGCATTGAAGGAGAATTAAATCTTGATGGGCCGCAGTCACAAATGACAGAAGAGAATTAACAGGTGATGGGCAGAGCCGTTTTAACAGTGGAACGAAGATATTCCCGTAGATTTAATTTACGGAGGAGTAGAGTCATTCAAGACAGTCATTTCGGGCATTTAAGCCCTCAACAACCAAAATGAATAAAAATTGAATTAAACAGGTGAAATTCTTTTATTTCTGATTTGGCGGGACAAGTGGTCCCCACCACTTAAGCTCTAAATCGGAATCGCAAGTTATTTTGGTGAAGTAGTGTCTTGTTGATATGGAGTCCTGCGATGCGATGAGATCCAATCGCAATCGCCAATCGCAATGTAAGTGAAACATAAAAATGTCTTGTGGATGTGGCAGTGTTCCATAGTGGAACGGTTGTACACAATACAACCAAATGTTACATTATAAATCGCCCCCACCAACAGCCGAGGCCCGTGGGTCCACTTGACCACGTGTCGATGTTTTAATGGAATCGCACGTCTTGAATCGCAAGGTTCAATCGGCGGAGTTTTGTTATGTGATCCGATCAAAGGTCGAACCCGATCGAATTATATGCCTCAGTTTATTGCAAATCGCATCCGAGTTCCCAATGGCAATCGAAAGCGCTTAAGTGTTGGGTCTGATTGCACATTGAAATTGGCGGACCCGATGGTGTTATACGATGGAGTTAATAGATTCAATCGCGTCTGGGATCTTAATCGCAATCGAAACTTTCCGATTGATCGCATACCTTTTGTAATATGCTACGATTGAAGTGGCAGACCCGATCCGGTTATATGCTGGAGTTAATATGTGCCAATCGCATCCATGTCCTGATCGCAATCAGAACTTTTCCATGGTGTGCCCCGATTGCATTTGTTCAATGGGCGGACCCGATTGCGCTATGAGCCATGTTTTATGTGGTCATCGTGTCTGGTTGATCAATCGCAATCGCAAGTTTTTTTTGACACCGCCGATCCGCCAACTGCGATGTGGGCCCAGAGTCGAAGATTGAATACTATTTGAAGAACCCGAAAGTCTATATGGATACATATATTACTGATGAGTCAGTGGCATGTTAATGTTTATAATATTATATGGCAGAGACAAAGATTGGGGTTTCAAATTGGATTGGCACAATTATTAATACAAAACGATTGAGATGTATGGTTGTTCCGCTTGTGGAACTCACCACATCAACAAGACAGTTGCATATGGAAAAGCATTGGATATTGTTTATAAAATCCGAAGGGTTAAAATTTGGGTTAAACGCTTGGCGCACATAGATAATTTGAATTTCCTCATTTGAATGAAATAAATTAAAAAGAAATTGAAGAGCCTCGGGGATAAACTAAAGGGAATATTGACAAAGAAATACCATTAGCGGTTGAGTGGTTTTAGACTCATGGTATTGATAAAGGCGAGAACTATATAAAGGGCAAAGATCATTATTCGAAAATGACAGAGGTGCGAGAGTCAAGCGCGGAAGAAGAGTGAATTCCGCTAAGTAATATCTGTATGGACAGACGATGTGCTTAACTGATAATTCTGAGTCCATGTTGCACCCATCGAAAGAATGAATTTGGGATTCATTCAATAGAAGAATAAATGAAGAGCTAACGCATGTCTGTTGAAGAATTTTTATCCAGAAAGCCAAACGGGATGTCGAATGCATACATTTTCTGAAGTCTGGGGTTGCAGCTGTGTGATCCAATCTGAAAATTGATGAAACGAGGTCCACAGTGGTGCTGAAGGTCGAAGCTTTCTGTCAGGGGGTTGTAGCTCCCTTCCAGGAGAGGCTGGTAAACGAGAGAAGGTTGTAGCTTTCTGCAGGTGGGTGCCTGCGTGCTTGTACGAGTTTGCACCAGCACATATTGTAAGAAGTTTTCTCTATAATAAAATATTGAAGACTGATATTGCAGCAGCGGTGGTTTTCTCCCAAATTGGGTTTCCACCTTAAATCCTGGTGTCCATATGTGTAGTTCATGTTTGATGCTTGGTTCTGTTATTACTGTTCATGCTTAATGCTTATCTGATGCAATTCTCTAAGTAAAAGATATAATAAGATAGTTGAACGTACATGATTGGATGCAGTAAGAAAGAAAAATTGTTCAGCTTTAAAATACTGATTCACCCCCCCCCTCTCAGTATTTTTCCCAACAATTGGTATCAGAGCAGGTCCTTCTGAAAAAGCTTAGTCGCTAGAAGGAAGATCAATCAAAATGAGCAATCAAGATGGAACAGCATCTATCAGGCCTCCTCTCTTCAACGGAAACAACTTAATCTTTTGGAAAACAAGGATGAGGTCCTATCTTCAGTCTCTGGGAGCAGATGTATGGGCAATTGTTGAACAAGGATATCAATATCCAGCTACAGTGCCAACGGATCCAACTGAAAGAAAGAACTATGAAACAAATGCAAAGGTGGTCAATGCTCTATTGGGAAGTCTCACTGAATCAGAATTTGTCAAAGTCATGCAGCTGAATACTGCAAAGGCAATATGGGACAAAATCATTCTAAGCTATGAAGGTGATGCAAAGGTAAAAAGTGCTAAACTTCAAACTCTCAGAATTAAATATGAGAATCTAAAAATGCTTAATGAAGAAAGCATTGAAAATTTTTTTCTACGTCTTGATGATATTGTAAATCGCATGAGGAATCTGGGAGAAACAATAACTGAATCTACATTGGTTGAGAAAATTTTAAGATCTCTAACAGCAAAATTTGAGTCAAAATTTTCAGCTCTTGAAGAAACGCAGGATCTTCAAAATCTTACTGTGGTACAACTTCATGGCATACTAACTGCATATTAAATGAGAAGAGGAGGACCATCTAAAGTCAAAGAAGCAGTATTTATAACTTCTACAAAAGGGAAGGAAGTACAAATAACAGAAGGATCAGGATATGTCTTAGAAGAAAATGAGATAAACTTCGTAAAGAAACTTCAACTTGGCACAGGATGGTTTAGAGGTAAGCTTCCCTTCAAATGCTTTAATTGTGGAAGAGTTGGTCATTATGCTGCTAAGTGCCCTTACAAAGAAACACCTGCTAAAGGAAAGGAAGCAACAAGAAGAAATAAGAACCGGTCTAGCTCTAGAAAAAGTTACTATACTCATGAAGACAGTGATGGTTTATCTGATAGTGAGGAAGAAGGTGAACAAGATCTTAGACTTCTTATGGCTTTCGAAAATGATTCTAAAGAAGAAAAGGATACTTTTATGGATGCTCTAGAAGACAATTATTTTCTTAATGAAAACAATCAACTCAAAATATGCTTAGAAGAAAGTAAAATAATCATAGAGACTCTGAAAAATCAGATTGAAGAAGAGAAGAAGCATAATGAAAAATTAGAATGTGAAGTGGTAAGTCTAAGAAAAGAACTTGAGAAAGTAAAGACTTTGAATCTTAGATTTGCTAAAGGATCTGAAACCTTGGATGAAATTATCAAGGTACAACGTTCTCCTTTAATAAAGACAAGTCTTGGATATACCGGAGAAACTTCTCAGGCTTCAGCACCAAACTATCTAAAAGCTGCTACAACTGGTCTGCAACATTCTGCCACTCAGCAAAGGGATAAAGATTCCTCACAGGTAAAGCATGATCAGCTCAAGTCAAGGAACTTCTACTCGAATACTCTTCAAAGGAACACCAACCAGCAGGTAAATTCAAATAGAAGATTTCATTATCGAAGAAATTTCTACTTCAATGGACAATGTTTCTCATGTCACAATTTTGGTCATAAAGCTGTTCAATGTGTTGCATATAAAACTATCATGACAAGAGAAGCAAGAAAGAAGAGAATGGACATTGAATCAAAGAAGAACACTTATAAAAACTTCTCTCCTCTTCAAAATGAATTTGAATGTGCTTACTGCAATAACTTTGGCCATGAAGAATCCGAATGCAGGAGCAAAGTTTAGCTAAAAGAACATGTCCCTTCAAGCTTGAAAGTATGGAAAAAGAAGGAATTACAGGTTGAAAATTGTGGCATAGCGTTATTTGCAGAAGATGAAGAAAACCAATGGTACATTGATAGTGGATGCTCAAGACACATGACAGGTGATAAAGACAAACTTCTTACATATAATGCTCTAGAAAAGGAAAAGAAGGTTACTTTTGGAAATGATACTCCTGCGGTCATTAAAGGAAAAGGGTCTATTTTTCTAAAAGAAAATGTGAAAGCTAATGAAGTCATGTATGTGGATGGATTAACGCATAACCTGTTAAGTGTAAGTCAAATGTGTGATCAAGGAACTGAAGTTGTATTTAGAACAATGTTACCGATGAAATAGGTAACCGCAATGTTACCTACTTTTTTTTGGTAGCATAAAAAGCACCCGATTTTGAAAAGTGGTGATGCAGAATCACCATTTTTTTTTTTGGTGCACATTTTTTACACTTCAAAATTTTTATTTATGAAGTATGAACATTTTTTTTAAAATGTTAGTGATTTTGATGCTAATTTTGAAACGTATTGATGCAGCATCAACTTTTTTTTTTTAGAGTAGTGATTTTCATACTAATTTTGAAACGTATTGATGCTGCATCAACCTTTTTTTTTTAGAGCAGTGATTTTCATGCTAATTTTGAAACGTATTGATGCTGCATCAACCTTTTTTTTTTAGAGTAGTGATTTTCATGCTAATTTTGAAACGTCTTGATGCTGCATCAACCTTTTTTTTTTAGAGGTGATTTTCATGTTGGTAATAAAACACAAAACTTAGATAAAAAAAATATATATAAAAACAATAAAAAAACCAATAAAAATGTAAAAAAAAACAAAAACAACTCATAAACATAAAAAAATTTAAACAAATATAAATTAAAAAAAACAAAAATATTTGAAAATTATATCAAAGGAAATGACAAAATTTGAAGAAAAAAACACATAATTTAAAGAAAAAAAACAAAAATTGACCAAAAAATTTAAAAAAAAAAATCAAAAACATTTTTCTCTAACTTATTAAAAAAAACAATATATTAAAATATATATATATATATATATATATACATACTTAAAAAAAAAAATTAAAATAATTAAAACTACAAAATTAAAATTTAGAAAAAAAAAAATTAAAAAAATAAATAAATTTAAAAATTTAAATTAAAATAATAATAATAATAATAAGAAAAAAAAATACAAATTTTAAAATTTACAAAAAAAACAAATTAAAAAAAAAAAATTTAAAATTGAAAAAGAAAAAGAAAATAAAAAAATTAAAATAAAATAAAAAAACCTATCATTAAAAAACAAAAAAAATGAAAAAAACCACGTGCAAATAATTAAAAAACAAATATACATAAATTTAGTGTTTTTTTTTTTTTTTAAAAGTGAAACCATTTATAAATTTTAAAAATGAAAAACTAAATAAACGAAAAAAATTAAGAAAAACAATTAAATTAAATTAAAATTTAAAAATTTTAATAAATAAATTTTAAATTTTAAATTTAAAAAAATAATTATTCTATAATATTAAATATAAAAAAAATTAAACAAATTGAATTTAAAATAAAAAAATAATTTTAAATTTTTTGAAATTCAAAATTTTTAAAAAAAAGTCAAATTAAAATAAAAATATTAAAAATTAAAAAAAAATAAAAAATAAAAATAAAATCAAATAAAAAATAGATGTACATATATATTAAAAAAAAAAAAAAACGAATTTTATTTTAAATAAAAATATTAAATTAAAAAAAAATTAATTTTTTG
The DNA here is from genome assembly GCA_034641835.2 of Pinus albicaulis. Taxonomy (NCBI): domain Eukaryota; kingdom Viridiplantae; phylum Streptophyta; class Pinopsida; order Pinales; family Pinaceae; genus Pinus; species Pinus albicaulis. Next base: position 90,071,924 of record CM076579.1, read on the forward strand.
AAATTAAAAAAAAAAAAATCAATTAAAAAAAAAAGTGGTTGTGGTGGGGGCGCGGCCCGCCCGCTGGGCGCTGGTGGCCGGTCGGGCGGCGCCACGGGGGCGGCCCAGCCGGCCTCCCAGCCCCCGACGGGCGGAGGGCCGATTCTCGGGTGCCGGGAGGCCGGCTGGGCCGCCCTCATGGCGCCGCCCGGGCGGCGACCGGTGCCTAGCGGGCGGGCCGCGCCCCCACCACCACCACTTCTTTTTTTTAATTTTTTTAAATTTTTTTTTTTTAAATTTCAAAATATTAATTTTTTTTAATTATTTAAAATAAAATTCGTTTTGTTTTTATTTTTTTTAATTTTATTATTTTTTTTGTTTTAAATTTATTATTATTATTATTATTTTAATAATTTTTATTAAATTTTGCCCATTTTTTTTATTTAATTGATTTTTTTTTTTAATTTCATAATTTTTCTTTGTTATTAACTTTTACGTTTAGTTTTTTAATATAATTTTATAAAATTCAATAAATTATATATATATATTTTTAATTTATTTGGATTTAATATTTTTTTTAAATGTTTTACTTTTTTATTATTTTTTTTTGTTAATTACATAAAATTTTTATATTTTTATATTTCAATTAAAATTGTGTATTTAAAATTAGATTTTTTTTTAATGAAACTTTATTTTTTTTTATTTTTTTTTTTTAAATTTTTTTTTCATTTAATATTTTTTTTTTCTTTTTTTCAATTTTCCATTTTTAATTGATTTTTAAAGTTTTTAAAGTTTTTCGTTTAACAATATTTTTTTTTCTTTTATATTTAAAATTTATTTTTTCTTTCAAAATTTATTTGTTTATTCATTTATTTATTAAAATTTAATATTTTTGTTTTTAAATTTAATTTGTTATTTTAATATTAACCTTTTTTTTTTTAATTTAATAAAATTTGATGTATATACCTATTTTAATTTAAGTTCATATATATATTTTATTTTTTATAATTTAAATTTAATTTATTTTTTATAATTTATTTGTTTTTTTAATATATATTGTTTTAAATTTAATATTTTCATTGTATTTTATTTTTATTTTTTATTTTTAATTAATTTTTCTTTTTTTTTTCCCTTTAATTTGAATAGTATTTTTTTTTTAATTTTGAATTTCAAAATTTATTAAAATTTAATATATTTCCTTAAATTTAATTATTTGTTTTAAATTTGTTTTTTCTTTTTTAAAATTTAATAAGCATTTTCTTTTTCTTTTTTAAATTTAATTTCTATATTTTATTTTTTATAATTTCCTTCTTTTTTTAACTTTTTTTTTTTTTTAATTTAATATTTTTATTTTGTTTTTATTTTTATTTTTTAATTTCTATATTTTTTTAAATTTTAATCTTTTTTTTTTTCCTTAAATTTTAGGTTTTTTTTAATGATTGAATCAAAATTTTTACTTTGTTTTTATTTTTTATTTTTTTTATCTTCATATATTTTTAAATTTTAAGCTTTTAAATGTTTTTATTTTTTAAATTTATTTTTTTTCTTAAATTTTAGGTTTTTTTTTAATGTTTGAATTTTAAAAATTAAAAAATGTTACTTCTATTTTTAAAAATGGCAAAAGTATGACACAAATTTTTTTTTTGTTATTCCAGCATCAACTGGTTTTGTTTTGAGGGTGTTTTTTCAATCCTTTTTTCAAGAAACAATTTTGTTTTTAACATAATTTTATAAAATGTTGAAATTTGACCTTCAAAAAAAACGAAGTGTGTTCTGGAATACACACTTTTTGTTTTTGGGGTGTTTTTTCAATCCTTTTTTCAAGAAACAATTTTGTTTTTACCATAATTTTATAAAATGTTGAAATTTGACCTTCAAAAAAAACCAAGTGCGTTCTGGAAGACACACTTTTTTTTGGGGGGGTGTTTTTTCATGTTTTTTGAGACTTTTTGGGCTAGAGTTCCCGTTTTGAGGTCAGGTTACCTATTTGATCGGTAACAGTGTTTTAGTTCAAAAGAATGTGTGGTACATGATCTTGATACAGGTAAAGCAATTATAAAAGGGAAAAGAACTCCAAACAACCTATATATATTGAAGAACTGCAAAGAACAATGCTATTTGAGTAAATCTTCAGAAAATTGGCTATGGCATAGAAGATTGGGGCATTTGAGCTTCTCTCAAATCAACAAATCAAGCAGAGTCAAAGCTGTTCGTGATCTTCCCAATATTTCTCTACCTGAAAATATCATATGTAAATCTTGCCAATTCGGTAAGCAAACCAGAGTACAATTTAATGCCAAGGAAGTATCATCAAGTAAGCCTCTTGAACTTATCCATACTGACATATGTGGACCTATGAGAAAAAAGTCACAGCGTGGTGAAGAATAGTATATCTTATTCATTGATGACTTTTCTAGAATGTGTTGGATTGGGCTGCTTAAACACAAAGATGAAGCATTTGAGAAATTTCAGATCTTCAAAGCACTAGTTGAGAATGAATTAGATCTAAAAATCAAGTGTCTCGGATCTGATCAAGGAGGAGAATATACATCAGATGAATTCCTTGAATTTTGTGAACAACATGGCATAAAAAGACAGTTTTCTGTAGCTGGCACTCCACAACAAAATGGTGTTGCAGAAAGAATGAATAGAATAGTTCAACAAATGGCTAGAGCTATGCTGGATGATTCTGGAACACCTGACATATTTTGGGGAGAAGAAGCACATACAACAGTAAAAATTATCAACAAGGCACATGTTCGTGTAAATAGTGATAAAACTCCATATGAACTTTGGTATGGTAATCCTCCCACTATAAAGCATTTTAGAATTTTTGGAAGCAAATGCTTCATCAAGAATAATGATGAAAAACTTGGCAAGTTTGAACCCAGAGCAGATGAAGGGATATTCCTTGGATACTCCTCTAGGTGTAGGGCCTATAAATGTTACAATAAAATACTTCGGAAGATTGTTGAATGTATTGATGTTGTTATTGATGAGTCTTCTGCAGCTCCAAAAGAAGAAAAGCAAACTACAGATGAAGATGATGATGACCCATATCCTTCTACATCAAATAGTAATGATACAAACAGTGAACCCAGTGAAGAACCCGAAGATGGTTTGTCTGAAAAGGCTCCCTCCAGATATGTTCAAAAGAATCATCCAGAATCTCAAATTTTGGGAGAAAAGGGATCAGGTGTACAAACAAGAAGAACTCTTGTGGGAGCTTCTAGCAATCTAGCATTTCTGTCCACTATTGAACCTCACAGTGTTAGTCAAGCAAGCAAAGATGACTGTTGGATTTAAGCCATGAATGAAGAGCTCAATCAAATTGAAAAGAATCACACTTGGGAATTAGTACCAAGACCTCATGACAAAAATGTCATTGGAACTAAATGGATATTCAAAAACAAGTTAAATGAGAATGGGGATGTTATAAGAAATAAAGCTAGACTTGTTTGCAAGGGGTATGCTCAACAAGAGGGTAGAGACTTTGAAGAAACCTTTGCTCCTGTAGCCAAACTTGAAGCCATAATAATGTTTCTTTCTTATTCAAGATTCCAACAAATAAGAGTTTATCAAATGGATGTTAAATCTGCTTTTCTCAATGGTGATCTAGAAGAAGAAGTCTATATAGAACAACCAGAGGGATTCATTTTGGGAAATGATGAAAAACTTGTTTGTAGACTTAAAAAGGCTCTATATGGTCTCAAACAAGCTCCAAGGGCATGGTACTACCGTCTTGAAAAATATCTTCATCAACAAGGATTTTCAAAGGGGTCTGCTGACAACAACTTATACACAAAAACTGAAAATGACAAATTATTGATTGTGGTTGTATATGTCGATGATATCATTTTTGGAAGTAATAAAGAGTCTATGAGTTAGAAATTTTCTTTTGATATGCAACAAGAATTTGAAATGTCTTTACTTGGGGAACTAACATTTTTTCTCGGCCTGCAAGTGCACCAAGCAACAGATGGTATATTCTTATCACAAGCAAAGTACCTCAAGCAAATCCTGAAGAAGTATGGCATGGAAAATTGCAAACCTGTAAGTACACCAATGATAACCGGATGTAATCTCAGTTCTAATGATGATTCTGCCACCGTAAATCAACCAGAATACAGATATATGATAGGAAGTCTACTTTATCTCACTGGGACAAGACCAGACATCATGCATGCAGTCGGGATTGTTGGACGATTCCAAGCTAATCCAAAAGAGTCTCATCTTCAGGCTGTGAAAAGAATATTCAAATATCTATAAGGAACTTAAGATTTTGGACTATGGTACCCAAAGAATGCTGAACTTACTCTTCATGCATACACTGATGCAGATTGGGCTGGAAGTATTGATGATCGAAAAAGCACTAGTGGTGGTGCATTCTTTATGGGGCCTCGGTTAGTATCTTGGTTCAGCAAGAAGCAAAGCTCCATTGCATTATCTACAGCAGAAGCTGAATATGTGGCTACAGCATCATGTTGCACTCAACTTCTTTGGATGATGCAAACCCTACAAGATTTTCAAATCAAATGTTCACCCCCTATCTCCATTATGTGTGATAATACAAGTGCCATCCGTATCTCAAAGAATCCTGTTATGCATTCCAAAACCAAGCACATTCCCATCAAATATCACTTCTTACGAGAACAAGTGCTTGAGAAAAAGGTGAAATTAGAATATGTTTCCTCCAAAGAACAAGTTGCAGATATATTTACCAAACCTCTACCCAGGTAAGCGTTCAAATATCTCAGACTGAAACTGGGAGTAGTCTCTGCCATGCAGAGGTTCAGGTCTACTTAATTACAGAAGCTTAAATTGGTTGTGAGGTGCCGTCAGGCATCTCTGACTGCACAGGCTCAGGGGGAGCATTGGTCATATGTAAAGGATGAATTGTTGGTCATATTATGAAGATGCAGCATGATCTCAGGGGGAGCATGGCTTCTTGATCAAACTCTTTGACATTGATGTCAAAGGGGGAGGAAGAGTACAAAGGGAGTCTAAGGTCATCAGAGGAAGAGTATTGCCATCAATGCCAAAGGGGGAGATTGTTGGAATATTGTCATTGATGGCAAAGGATGTGGTAAAGGCATGGGAAACAAAAGAACATCAGAATTGCAGAGATTAACGACCAGCAGCAAAGCTCAGAGGAAGAATACATTTACAGAGATAAGTAGTGCATTGAAGGAGAATTAAATCTTGATGGGCCGCAGTCACAAATGACAGAAGAGAATTAACAGGTGATGGGCAGAGCCGTTTTAACAGTGGAACGAAGATATTCCCGTAGATTTAATTTACGGAGGAGCAGAGTCATTCAAGACAGTCATTTCGGGCGTTTAAGCCCTCAACAACCAAAATGAATAAAAAATGAATTAAACAGGCGGAAGTCTTTTATTTCTGATTTGGCGGGACAAGTGGTCCCCACCACTTAAGCTCTAAATCGGAATCACAAGTTATTTTGGTGAAGTAGTGTCTTGTTGATATGGAGTCCTGCGATGCGATGCGATCCAATCGCAATCGCAAATCGCAATGTAAATGAAACATAAAAATGTCTTGTGGATGTGGCAGTGTTCCATAGTGGAACGGTTGTACACAATACAACCAAATGTTACATTATAAATCGCCCCCACCAACAGCCGAGGCCCATGGGTCCACTTGACCACGTGGCGATGTTTTAATGGAATCGCACATCTTGAATCGCAAGGTTCAATCGACGGAGTTTTGTTATGTGCTCCGATCAAAGGCCGGACCCGATCGAGTTATATGCCTCAGTTTATTGCAAATCGCATCCGAGTTCCCAATCGCAATCGGAAGTGCTTAAGTGTTGGGTCCGATTACACACTGAAATTGGCAGACCCAATGGTGTTAAACAATGGAATTAATAGATTCAATCGCATCCGGGATCTTAATCACAATCGGAACTTTCCGATTGATCGCATACCTTTTGTAATATGCTGCGATTGAAGTGGCGGACCCGATCCGGTTATATGCTGGAGTTAATATGTGCCAATCACATCCGTGTCCTAATCGCAATCGGAAATTTTCCATGGTGTGCCCCGATTGCATTTGTTCAAAGGGCGGACCCGATTACGCTATGAGCCATGTTTTATGTGGTCATCGCGTCTGGTTGATCAATCACAATCACAAGTTTTGTTTGACACCGCTGATCCGCCAACTGCAATATGGGCCCAGAGTCAAAGATTGAATATTATTTGAAGAACCCGAAAGGTTATATGGATACATATATTACTGATGAGTCAGTGGCACGTTAATGTTTATAATATTATATGGCGGAGACAAAGATTGGGGTTTCAAATTGGATTGGCACAATTATTAATACAAAACGATTGAGATGTATGGTTGTTCTGCTTGCGGAACTCACCACATCAACAAGACAGTTGCATATGGAAAAGCATTGGATATTGTTTATAAAATCCGAAGGGTTAAAATTTGGGTTAAAGGCTTGGCGCACATAGATAATTTGAATTTCCTCGTTTGAATGAAATAAATTAAAAAGAAATTGAAGAGCCCCGGGGATAAACTAAAGGGAATATTGACAAAGAAATACCATTAGCGGTTGAGTGGTTTTAGACTCATGGTATTGAGAAAGGCGAGAACTATATAAAGGGCAAAGATCATTATTCGAAAATGACATAGGTGCGAGAGTCAAGCGTGGAAGAAGAGAAAATTCCTCTAAGGAATATATGTATGGACATACGATGTGCTTAACTGATAATTCTGAGTCCATGTTGCACCCATCGAAAGAATGAATCTGGGATTCATTCAATAGAAGAATCAATGAAGAGCTAACGCATGTCTGTTGAAGAATTTTTATCCAGAAAGCCAAACGGGATGTCGAATGCATACATTTTCTGAAGTCTGGGGTTGCGGCTGTGTGATCCAGTCTGAAAATTGATGAAACGAGGTCCACAGTAGTGCTGAAGGTCGAAGCTTTCAGTCAGGGGGTTGTAGCTCCCTTCTAGGAGAGGCTGGTAAACGAGAGAAGGTTGTAGCTTTCTGCAGGTGGGTGCCTGCCTGCTGGTATGAGTCTGCACCAGCACATATTGTAAGAAGTTTTATCTATAATAAAATATTGAAGACTGATATTGCAGCAGCGGTGGTTTTCTCCCAAATTGGGTTTCCACCTTAAATCCTGGGGTCCATATGCGTAGTTCATGTTTGATGCTTGGTTCTGTTATTACTGTTCATGCTTAATGCTTATCTGATGCAATGCTCTAAGTAAAAGATATAATAAGATAGCTGAACGTACATGATTGGATGCAGTAAGAAAGAAAAATTGTTCAGCTTTAAAATACTGATTCACCCCCCCCCCCCTCTCAGTATTTTTCCCAACATCCTCATGGGGTTGTTTCATTTTTTAATGAGGTTGACACAATAAAAGAACTATCCTCGTGGGGGTTGTTTCATTTTTTAATGAGGTTGACACAGTAAAAGAACCATCCTCACAAGAACCTATATTATGGCTTACAAGTGAAAGTAACACATGATAAGGGATACACCTTAATCATGGCTTCAAAGAGGTCTTCTTCAGAAAGAAGAATAATCCTCTTTGAACAATGCATGTCAAGGGACTCAATATCGATAGAAATATCGCTTTCAAATTTCCTCGTTGAAGGGTTCACCATGTCACTTACCAGATCTAAATCAAAATAAGTCAAGAAAATAGTGTGAGGCTCTCTTACATCGGTAATTGAATTCATGGGACAAGTTTCCACATAATTAACCCATGGCGAGGTAGATACCACTTCCATATAAGGAACATTCAAGGATGTCGAATGGTTGGTAGTAGAATGAAGACCAAAAAATGAAACTTGGTCAATAGTCACAATGCTTCCATTTTGAGGGAAAGACATCATGCGAAAGAGTGTCAATATGACTGATTTCATGCCATAAACATTATCTCGCCCAAGGAGAAAATTGAAACCCAAGGGGCTTTGAACTACTATAATATGAATATAAACAGTTTTACCTTCGAGATAAATAGGTAACTTACGAATAATACCTAAAGGTTCACTAATGGTTCTGTTAAAAGCTAGCATATTCTGTGTAAAAGGCACAAGCTGAGGGGAACCCAAATATTTCCAAGCAGTTGAGGATAAAATACTAACAGAAGCACCTTCGTCAATGTTTGTGAAATGCACATTCTTATCATGTGCTTTCACAATGATTTTTAAAGCGGTGGAGAAAGGAAGATGAGGCTTTGTCAGTCTACTCTAATAAAAGTAAATGACCTCAGTACTTTGAGGGGGTTCTGTAGAAGCGGGTAAAATTCCCCCTTCTGTAGAAGAATCTGATATAACAAGAAGAACCTGAGTGGTATTAACTTCAGTCTCTATAGGGAGAATGGGAATGATTGAATTTGGAATTGATTCAACCACTTGATCAACCATTGGTTGATCAACCTGAGTGATATGTGTTTCCCTCTCCAATGGAAGAGCAAGATTGACTCTACTTGGAATTAGATCAATCATTTTTTCAACTGACGGTAGGTTGGGAGAAATCTTATGGAAGCCAGTTGGAAGTTTTCTCTATTAAGAAATAGTAAATTTTTCCAATATTTTTGAGGCTTCATCCATGTGAGGGAAAAGGTGAGTTTTATGACTCCCTTTTCATAACCTACGAGGAAACATAACTTTACCCTTTTTCCCTGAATCCTGAAGATCATTGGTTGATGGATCAATAGTAAGTTGATAATAATTTTCTTACCATACTTCCAATACCTTAGGAATACTAGGACAATTGATAAGGAATTGGTCACCCTTACAAAGCTTGAAAGGGTATTTGGGCTTACGATGCATGTTGGAGGTTTCCTCAAGATTACCAATACTTGCAACCATGATTCTTTGGTTGACTTATTTATTATCTTGCTTCTTATTCTTCTTAGCCACTTGGTTACTAGCATCAAAGATTTTACTAAGAGAATAAGAAGAAAGGGAGGAAGACATGTTGGGTGAAGAAGGTAAAGGGTCAACAGGAGGTCGGTGATGTTGAGATGGTGAAATCAGTTGAGGCGAAGCATTACGGTTGAGATGGAACAATTTCAGTATTTGAGGCCAATGAATTTGAAAACAAACATACTAGTAAACTTGTGGTAAATCCAGATAATGAAAATGTAGCCATATAAGGAGGACCAACATTTCCAAAACAAGGAAAAGGACTAGGATTCTCGTTAAGAGGGGTTCCTTGGTTTGTGAATTCTGGAACTATTTCCATGAGATTCAACTCAGATAAGTTTTACTAGGAATTTAAATAATATTCACAATCCACACCTAAGGTATGTAAAAAGTAAAACAAGAAAATAACACACACTAGTAAATCTAAGGAGCCAAGCCATGCAAACAAACTTTTCATAATGAAATCACTAGTTGGTGATGAAATCCAACATCGTGGATATTGTTGGGAGTAGTATATGGAATATTAATGGAAAAACATTTAATTGTCAATCCGGTAGTTTGTGAACTTCGAGGTGCAGCAATGGAAATTCTAGAGAGAGCCCCCAACAACCTGCAAATAAAACTCTTGTCTAACTTACGCATCAATCTCAAAAAATTAAATTGAATCCTGCACTTCAAAGGAAACTTGAGAAAACACCAAACCTAACAATTGAAAACAAGCTTCGATCAAACATTCAAAATATAAAATGCAAACCTGAACTATTAGCAATTGCAAAGGGTAATCCTAGTTATCGACAAAAAGAATGTAAATCGTAACTATTGTTTGATTGGAAACCAAGCAATTCATGAACAACATTGGAAAGGAAGAGTGTAAATGCTGAAATAAATTCGATATCAATTCAAAACCATTCTTTGTGCAAAGAAAATTAAAAAGGAGAAGCACAAAAACCTCATAACAAGTTTGCATTAATTGTGCCTCATCTATCTCTGTGTAATAAAATCCTTTAAGAAATTAAGATCTAATTTACTAAAATTATCATCGATCATTATTAAATATGTTCATTGTGTAAGAATATTGCATGGACAAGGTCGAAACAGAAAACACTTTCTCTCATAATATAGAAATTATCATTTCTTTGAAATAAATGTCACCTGGGAGAAAACACATCAAATGGACATTCAAAAGAGAAATCTATCAATTCACGGTTTACCATTTAATGGAAAAAATGTATGTATTATTGCAGGCTTAAAAATGATAAGGATCTTCCAATAATGATAAATAGTGTAGGCATATTGAATTCTCAAACACGTTTTGATACCAAAGTGAATATTTATAACTTAAAATAATTTCAATGGAAGAAAAACTCAGTAGCCCTTGCAGCTTGACATCAAATACCTTGTGCATCCTTCATCGCAATCATTAGTTCAATATCACAAAAGCTCAAGTTCTAACCGAATCAAAAGTTGCATGGTTATCGATAGAGAATCAAAGTCTCAAAGTATATATCAGAACGAGTAATTCAAATCGCACCAAATACTTTGAATATCACATGTCATGAATACACATAACTCAAAGGAAGAACGATAAATCATTGACCTAGCATTTCTCATTCATATTCACTCTATACCAGGTGACAATTCCCACAAATAAAGTAAAAGGAGACCAGAATTAAAATCTATTTAAAAGACCCTACATATCTACCAATCCACACTGTAAATGATAAATTAAATGAAATCACTTAGAAAACCAGAATCCAACCTAATCCTGAACAATTCAGAGTGGTGTCAAGCTGGTCTGGCGGCCAACCCAGCCAGCTCACACCCTCTATCAATGATCTAGTTCACACAAATATTATAATCATAAAATGCATAAAATAACTAAACATAACATAGCTTGAAATTCCTCGATTCATCTTTGAAATCTCAGTCTTTACATAGTGCAGGCAAAGATTAGACTCCAGCAAACACAAGGAGTGATCCACAGGTTAACTATGCCTAATTCTACATTGGGACTGTCTCCTCCCCTTCTCTTTGTCTAATAAAATCGACCTCTATCTATCAAAATACAGTTCTAAAATACAATATTCTATATCCCTCTTAGCACAAATCCTTCATATTTATAACAGCGATGCTTCCCAGCTACTCGGATTAGAGGTTATCATCCCATATAATTTTAGAGCTTGTAAACCAATTTTGTACCAAAAATAAGAAATTTGATTACTGATTGAGTTCACATTGCTATGAAGTTTCACATAAATGAAACAGTTGATGCTGAGCCATGAAACTTTCGCCATAGTATTCATAGGAATAATACGTTGTTCACAAACTTTGTAACTTTAAGGAGATATTTTGATCGATTCTTTGACCATCATTTTATGTGTTATCTGGAAGACATAGGTACAATAAAGGTAACACATCACCACCTTGAACCTTCGATCTTCAAAACCCTTATGCTTATTTTCCATCATGGCAACTGGATGCATGAAAGTCATGGAAATGAGAATAGGATCTGCACTGCTAGAACAAGAACTATATGGTTGGAACAGGAACTTGATGTGTGGTGCAAGAATTTGATGTGTGGTATAGAAACTCTTCAGAGTGCAGGTAGTCCATAGTAAACTGGTGTAGGAATCCCAATTATTACATTAATATGTTGCATAGTACAAGAAGGTGAATGCAAGATCAAGGCCCATTGGCATGTGCATAAAAATATAATCAACTTAGTTTTAGACCTTCAAACACACAAACTATTATTAATGATGTTTTTGATGTTTAAATCTTGTTAAAGAAAGGGAATAGTAAATGCTTACTCTATTGTCTCTGAGAATGCACAAAACTACAACAATAACCATTTAAACTTAAACAAAATCATGAGTGATTTCGAGTAAAAGATGATTTAAAGAAAGACAAAAGAAAGGCCTCTAACATCCCTCCATGCTAACCATCTTGCATGTCCTCATGCAAGGAAATAAATTGTTTTATTTTCACCCCCTTGAAAAAAAACAAGATTAAAACATTTATGGACACTCGTAATAATGTTCCTTGTTCTAAAAAACAGAGTGTCTGTTGGGCTCTTTATTTATTTAGACTGATTTCAAGAAATTCTAACACAAGGGCTTCCATATGAGTACTAAATTGCAAGGATGGTGTTATTACTTGAATAAAATAGCCAGCTATTAAATTTTCCACAAATATCTCGAGGGAATCCTTAATCAGAAGTTTCACTTTAATATCCTCATTGTAAATATGAGTGACATGATTTTAAATCCATGGTGTTAAAAGTAGACATAATAATACCTTCCCATGGTGACCATCTTACCATTATCCACATATAGTCAAAGCTCCTCTTGTCTGGGAAAATTGAGTTACCTGCACTAAGGGTCCCACGTCCATAAAAACAAATTATTCCAAAAAGATAGAACTTCAAGGCATAACACTAGAAGGATCCTAAAATCCATTCTCAAAGAGATATGATAATTAATTCAGGAAAGACATAAACAACCAAGTAAATCATAGTATAAAATTAACCTTAATACCACATGAATGGCCTTGCTACCAGCAGACGTCAATAGCCTCGACAAGGATGTCTTTTAACACCGTGAAATGCTTGTGTCCCATCTATTAGATATAGATTCAGAGTTGTTTGAAGTAATTTACATTTATTTTCAAATTAATTGAAGGCCACTGTCTTGGCTTGGTAACCATCTAATGAAAATTCCATTCACAATAGCTAACAAGGAATAACAAGTTGGCTCGTGATGAGACCTCGTGTCTTCATAATTTCAACTAAAATCCATTACCCTAGCTTGGTGACTAGTAGCAGTAATGTCATTCTCGTTAGGACCCATGATCATGGTAGATCGGCTCTTAGTGAGACCTCCTATCCATAAATTAATTTTTCTTATAAAAAAACTATGATTATAATCAACCTTAAATAGGTTACTTAAGAGTTGTGGAGGCGATTATGCTCCTTAAGAGCACAGGATGGCATTAAAAATTTTTAATTACTAATTTTTACTGGTTGGTCCTTCTACCCTGAAGACTCATTTTAAATAAAAAATATGAGATAATGACTAAAAAAAATTCCTCAAATTGATCATGCCAGGGTTCTTATGAGAGCTTGTTAGAGTTTTGTAGGTGTGGTCCACCATAGGAGGATTCTCATCAATACCTTCAAAGAGGAACTTGAAAAAGTTTCTTGGATGATAGTTATTTGTAAATAATCAAAGTCACTTTATAAAATATGAAGCATTAAGAGTGAAGTTCTTCTGACAAGCCTTACCACGAGAGTGCATGATAATAGAAATTTCGAAAGTTGTGCTTGAGGGAATCAGAGTTTCAAGAGTGCTTCTATACAATTTTATTTCATATGAAATATTTATTCACTGCTCTCATATTACCCTACCCTCTTTTAAAGAGAGGAATATCAGCTTTAAGTGTAGGTGTACTTCCAATGTAGCCATGTGCATAAAAAAATGCTAAATATACTCACACTTAGTTTTTAAGAATAAACTTCGAGACATACCAAAGTATGAGCAAACGGTTTCTTTAATTGATATGGTATCAAGAGCTGTCGAATGATGAGGGAATGATGTGTGTTCATCACTGCTTGAAACTGGGATTCAATGGGATCCACATATTCATGATTCTCCATTTGATGCAAGCCTTCCACAACTTGATAATCACTCTCTAAGATGCATAAGGGATCTCGTGAAAGACAAAATAAAAATCCCTCAAGTTCGGGCTCAAATATCTGCTTTTCAAATTGAAAAGAATAAGGTTTTGAGTTTCAACAACAATTTTAGAATAGGTTTCAATTATATATTTCTCCTTTAATGGTCTTTGAATCAAGGCTTATTCCCGTGGTAAAGGTTTTGTGACCGTAATGGGAGAAATTTCCAAATTCACTCCCTTCCCCAATATGGAAGATGTAACATTTCGTTCAATAGGGGAATCACCAGGAAGAATAGGCATTTCAAATTGTTGTGCAACCTCCTGGTATGGATCAGGGAGGCTATAGTTTGGACTAAGACTTATACTAGGCTTAGGATTTGGGTCAGGGTTTTGACTACATTGCTTCTAGGGCTTAAATTAAGGTTAGGGATAGGTTTTGAATGAGGGCTAGGTTTAGGGTTTGAATTATGATTTTGACTAAGGGTAGGTCTAGGGTTTGAATTAATGTTTTTACTAGGGTTAGGTATAGTGTTGGGGTTTGGGTAAGGATAAGGATTAGGGTATGGATTTGGATAACGGGTAGGGTATGGATTAGGGTAAGATTGCATAGGTAACTGGGACCATGGAGGAGAATTAATTGATAGTGAATTGAACATAAATTTATATTGTTTTTGTTGATTAATTAATTGATGTTGCATGAAATATTTCTCTAGAGAACAATCTCCAAACAATTCTTGAGGACAAGGGGATATCTGATTCGAAGAAGAGGGCCAAGGAGGGGGCCACTATGGCCATGATGTAGGGTATTCAATTGGAGGAGGATTAAAAATTTTCCATGAAATTGCAGGATTATAAATATGTTGAGGAAACTACTCAGGAGGATAAGCATTAATCCAAGTATTGAATGATGATAAGTTTTGATTTATACCTAGCAATTGATTCGATTCCTTGCTTGATTTACTGAGTACCTTTAACAATCCTCGTAGTGATGGAAAATGTTCACTTGAATGAGCCTCCTCACAAATTTTGCAAAATTTTAGGCTACTAAGTGGCCACCTTCCAAGGAAGTGCATCTTCATGCAGTCGACGCAAAAAATTAGCAGTGGTTCTTCATCCGTCTTATGTTATTCCTGCAAATCATCCATTGTGTAAATAAAAGATTTAATAATATTATTTTTATGTTCAAGAAAAATAATAAATTTTTCACTTATGATTTCATCATTGGATGATTTGTATATGTCTATCACAACATTAATACTCCTCATTGAATGATTCCTCAAAATACCATTTCCTTGTTTTCAACAAGTCAACTAGTACATTCATTAGCGCATGAATAATGTATATATATGTAGGGGGAGGGGTTTTTATATCACCAGAAAAAATAGAAAAACCTTAAAATAACAAATATGTGTAGGAAATAAATAAATTCAAAGAATAGAAGTTTGCAAGAGAAACTTAAGTGAAAAATAAACCAAATGAAACAAGTCACCAAGGTTAATCCCTTGAGCACCTCCCCGGAAATGGTGCCAAAATTTTGCGAGTAGTATAGGGAATATTAATGGACCAAAATTTGATTGTCAATCCGGGAGTTTGTGAACTTTGAGGCACAACACTGGAAATTCTAGAGAGATCCCCCAACAACCTGCAAATAAAACTCTAGTCGACTTGCGCATCAATATCAACAAATTAAATTGAATCTTGCACTTCAAAGGAAACTTGAGAAAACAAAAATCATGAAAATTGAAAAACAAGCTTCGATCAAACATTCAAAAAATAAAAGGAAAACTTGAACTATTAACAATTGCGAAAGGAAATCCTAATTATCGACAAACAAAAGGTAGATCCTAACTATTGTTTGATTGGAAACTAAGCAATGCCTGAACAACATTGAAAAGGAAGACTGTAAATGATGAAATAAATTCAAGATAAGTTCAAAAACATTCTTTGTGAAAGAAAATTAAGAAAGAGAAACACAAAAACCTCATAACAACTCTGCAGTAATTATGCCTCATCTATCTCCTTGTAACAAAATCCTTTAAGAAATTAAGATCTGATTTACTAAAAGGATCATCGATCCTTATTAATATGTTCACTGTGTAAGGATATTGCGTGGAAAAGCTCAAAACAGAAAACACTCTCGCTCATACTGTATCAATTATCATTTCTTTGAAATAAATGTCACCTGGGAGAAAGCACATCAAATGGACATTCAAAAGAAAAATCTGTCAATTCATGGTTTCCATTTATTGGAACAAATGTATGTATTAATGTAGGCTTCAAAATCATAGAAATCTTCCAATAATGATAAATAGTGTAGGAATATTGAATTCTCAAACACATTTTGAGACCAATGCAAATATTCATAACTTAAAATAATTTCGATGGAAAAAAAGTGCACGAGCCCTTGCAGCTTGACATCAAATACCTGTGCATCCTTAATCGCAGTCATTAGTGTGATATCTCAAAAGCTCAAGTTCTAACCAAATCAAAATACGCATGGTCATCACATAGAGAAGAAAAGTCTGAAATTATATATCAGAACGAGAAATTCAAATTGCACCAAATACTTTAAATATCACACATCATGAATATGCATAATTCAAAGGAAGAACGATAGATCACTGACCTAGAATTTATCATATAGATTCATTCTATACCAAGTGGAAATTTCCACAGATAAAGTAAAAAGAGACCAGAATGAAAATCACTTTAAAACACCTTACAGATCTACCACACCACAAAATAAATGGTGAATTAAACACAATCACTCAACAAACTAGAATCCAACCTAATCCTAAAAAATTCAAAGTGGTGTCGAGCTGGTGTGGCGGCCAACCTAGCCAGCTCACACCCTCTATTAATGATTTGGTTCACACAGAGATTATAATCACAAAATTCATAAAATAACTAAAAAAAACATAGCTTAAAATGCCTTGATTCATCTTTGAAATCTCAGTCTTTACATGGTGCAGGCAAAGATCAGACTCCAACAAATAGAGGGAGTGATCTACAGGTTAAATATGTGTAATTCTACATTGGGATCATCTCCTCCCCTTCTCTCCATCTAATAAAATCAACCTCTATATGTCAAAATATAGTTCTAAAAGCTAATCTTCTATATTCCTCTCAGTACACAACCTTCATATTTATAACAACGATGCTTCCCAGCTACTCGTATCAGAGGTTATTAGCCCATATAATTTTAGATCTTGTAAACTAATTCTATACCAAAAATAAGAAATTTGATTACTAACCGAGTTCACATTGGTATGAAGTTTCACATAAATGAAATGGTCGGTGCTGATTCATGAAACTTTCGCCATAATATTCATAGGAATAATACGTTGTTAACAAACTTTGTAACTTATAGAGACAATTTGACTGAATGATTCGACCATAATTTTATGTGTTATCTGGAAGACCTGGGTGCGATCAAGGGAACACATCACCACCTTGAACCTTTTCTCTTCAAAACCCTTATTCTTATTTTCCATCATGGCAGCTGGATGCATGAAATTCATGGAAATGAGAACAGGATTTCCATTGTTCGAATAGGAATTGTACTATTGGAACAAGAACTTCATGTGTGGTGCAGGAATTAGATGCGTGGTGCACAAACTCTTCAGAGTGCAGGCAGTCCATAGTATACTAGTGTAGGAATCCAAATTGGTACATGAATCTGTTGCATAGTACAAGAAGGTGAATGCAGGATCAAGGCATGTTGGCATATGCATAAAAATATAATCGACTCAATTTTAGACCTGCAAACACAAAAAATATTATTAATGATGCTTTTAATGTTTAAATCTCGTTAAAACAAGGGAATAGTAAATAATTACTCTATTTTCTCCGATAATTCACAAAAATACGACAATAAACATTCAAAATTAAACAAAAGCATGAGGGAATTCGAGTAAGAAATCATATAAAGAAAAACAAAACAGAGGCCTAACAGAGATAAAAGTGAAAAATTAAATAAAGATAGAGAAGGTGGAACCAGTTACCCTGACAACCTGCTTAATGAGAATTATCTGGTGCAAGTAACTCCACTTATTCCATCTCAAGTGAAGAATACCCTCCAAAAGGTCCAAGTGGGTGTAGTCAACGTATGTTCCAGGTATAGTAGAGACCTTCCCTCCACTATCACCTCGGGAAATAGCCCTAATATTATGGTCACTATTATTGCTCCATAATTTCAAGGCTAAAAAAAAACCACGGAGGTAAAATCAAAGCCACTTTGGAAGCCGGGATCTAGCCCTGCCAACTTCAGAGAGGGATCTCTTTGTATAATTTAACTTTTTTTTCTTGGAAACTTTAGGCTAGTTAATGGGCTCAGAGTTTGGTTTTTGAATTGGTTTGGTTGGAACAGAAAGGGAAGGCCATTGGGAAATGGAGTCAAAGAGGATTGGGGTGATCAATTTGTAGAAGTATCAAGCTTGAGTGAAACAGGGCAAGCTAGGTTGCATTAACTGTGTCCTTTAAGGTTTTAAATGAATTATGGAGATGGAAGAAAAATGATTTTTAGTAGAGATTGAAAAGCAATTAAGTATTCTTCAATCTAACATCAATGGAAAACATATAAATTGTAAAAGCATCCATAATAAGGTATTTTAAATAACTGTCCTATTCATCACGCTTTCTTTTTTACAATTAATAATTTATGATGCATAGAAAAACGAAAAAAAATGGAAGACATAGTAACAGTAGAAGCACTTCGCCATTGAATACACCACATGAATTGTGAAACATCTAGTCTTGTATTACTTTAAAATGGTCATTTGAACTCAGTGAACAACATTACAATGAATGGTAGTCTTCCACATTACAAATCCCAACCACTATTACTTCAAATGATGAAGTATATATACTATTTCTAAACTAAAATGATTTACAAAATCATTTTCTCATCCGACAATGTATTATTAATGTTATATAAAACAATAAAATTTAACTGTTACAAAATAATAGGCAAGGTGTATAATGATCTGGAATGTTGGTGTTGTTTTGGAGGAAATAGTTGCAGAATAAGCCTATTTCTGGGTTGCATTGGCTTATCTATTGACATCTTGTGCTGGAATATGTGCTAACTGCCTCCGAATTACTATTTCAATCCTGTAGCTGGCAAATTTTATATAGAAAAAACCCGTTTCTCCATTGTAAATGGTGTGGGTTCATTGAATTAATAGTCACCTGATGGAAATTGAATTCTCAATAAATAAACTGGAAACGATTTAATTGGTAACAGATAGGGTAAGTGGAGCAGTGGTAATGGCGGAGGATAACGGGTAGGGTCGTAGTATTAAAAATGAGGGGAAAGTGGTTTTCGTGCGAAGGGGGAGGGGGGGGGGGGGGTTATTAGGCGGTATGTGGTTTGGGCTGGAGGGGGTGCGAAATGATAATAGACTGACACATTAACGTGGGGCCAGCGGGATAAAACCCCTTTTTCATATATCACAATTGGAATCGCAGACTAGTGGAGCGAAGTGAATTCATTATCGGGGGTGGAATTTGTGATGCAATATATTGCAATCACAGACTTCTATCTCATTGGGTATCGCAATCGCAATCGTGGAACATGGAAAATTTTAGGGGCTAATATTTGCAGGTGGGCAAATTTTCCATTTTTTTCAAGAAAAAAGATTCGCCAATTTCCATTTTTTTGAAAACTAATTCACCCAAAGTTTATAGTATAAATTTATTTTATCCTAAAAATCACCAAAATTTTATATATACTAATATAAAATAATTATAAACCTAAATATTTTTACAAAAATATCATAAAAAAATTAAAATTTACATATTGGGGACCACTAAGATTTGCCAGGTTTCGAAACTTTAAGATTAACTTCCATCCTTAAAATTTTGCCTGTCGGGGAATCGCAATTGAAAATGCAATTACAAGAGGATATAAAAATCGGGTATCAAAGTAGGAAACAAGACATGGTAACAAATAACTTGCGATCTTTGATTTCGATATGATGTGGCAGTAAGACGGGTCCTACTAATATATCGCATCAGGGTTTGGAGCGGGAAACACAAGTAATAAAGTAATTTTAAGACTATGATAGCAATAAGTGTTAATGCGGAAAGGTTAACGGGGTAGAACAAGTGAATACATTATCGCAATCATAAATTGGGAGCTGGCAAGTGAATGTGGTAAGGCAAGTGGAACTGCAATTATGCAATATGTGATAGGAGATGTGGCAGAGCTGTGGGTCCTACCAAATATTATATGATAATATTGCATTCGCGATCAGAGTTTGTTATTGCAGTACTGTAATGTGATTGGGATATTATATATGATATGGATGTTGGGGGGGGGGGGTGGGTGGAGCTTTTCCCTTTATTTATCGCTTTTCCAGAAATTTTAAAACCAAAGGAAAAAAGGTTAGAATTTGAAGTTTTCTTTTAAAGGGTTTTTCAAGAATAAAACACTACAACGGTATAAAGGTCGGACTTTTTGAAATTATGGATGGTTTTTTAACTTATAGCAAGGGAAGATTAAAAAAAAAAAATTAATGTTATTGGTGATAACACACACAATACTCAATCACCTCGAGATCCTATAAATTATAAGACGCTAATAGTGGCTCCAAATAGGTATGGCACTCTCCATGTGAGGTGCCAACAACACCGTATACTAGTAGCCTGATCCATTGGTCTGATCCCAAGCTTGAAACATGTTTCCACCCTAAAACTTCTGTGACTAAAAATCTCAAACTAAAATCTAAGCCTTTCCGCAAACTAAAATCTGAAACACACTGAATTAAAATCTGAACTGCAATCTGAAACTGAAACTTGAAAGAATTCTTGGAAAAATGCTCAAAGCACTGAGCTTATTTGCACGCTACTACCTACCCTAAAATATTGAAAATATGCTTACCTAGTAAGCTTATTTATGTATATATAGTCCTATTCTAAAACTGAATTTCTAACTTCAATCAATGTAAAATATCTAGTATATCCAATCAAAAATCTGATCTAGTACTTGGGCTCCTTTACTTCCTTTTATAAAACTCAGAGCAAGAATTTGTAAATGTACTAGACACTGACTGTAAGTTTGATCTTCACAACAGTGAGCTATGATGTAATATTCCCAATTATCTATAAGCTAGTTGGAATATTATATTTTTTTTCTACTTCTTAGTTAGAAAAATAAGAGGGTATCGAGACCCATAAATCTCCTTAGTAGGAATAAAATCACTCCTAATATGAATTGAGATCATTTTGGTGGCTTGATTAAGAACCCTTATGTGTGAAAAGGGGTTGTAGCATGTAGACTGGGTCAAATTTGACCAAATCAATAGCGTTGGTATGGAAGGAGTGGCATTCATTGAGGGACAGCGCAGTTTTGGAGGGAGACTCCATGCATGGAAGTAGTGTCTTTAATGAGTGTAGCCCAAGGTGAGGAAGCTCACCAAGCATATGAGGAAAGGGATGGCAGCCATAGAAGGCATGTTTGGATTATTATTTTGTCTATGGTCTATATGACTAGTTGCTATCTTCAGCTATTTAGCAGATACTACAGCATTGTTTAGCACAAGGGTGTTCTCGAGCGGGAATCCCACCTTCATCCTTGAGGGACTTCGAGGTCCCACTCAGGATAAGTATTTGCACAAAATTTCCACATTCTAGCATCAGGCCAAGCTCCATATTTCTTCTACAACGTAGTTTCTACAGAGGGTTGTGCTGTGTTGTAGGGTGCAGCAGTGGAAAATTGATTTGGGTGATTTTCGAGCTAGATTTCAGTGGAGGAAGGTTTTCTTCCATTGGGAGGCCAACTAAGATGACCCTGAGCTTTATTGCTACATTTGACATTAGGCCAAGGTGTTTTTATCCCCTACAACACAGTTTCAATCTTGATCTGCGTTATTTTAGGGAGGAGTTGTAGGGGTAGTTGCAGTGTATGATTTGGGAGGTCATTTCTTTAGTGGAGGGGAAAAACTTTCATCCGGAGGATATATGGAGGAGAGCTACATAATTCTACATCAGCTTTAGCCATGTCCTCTCTTTTCTTTTATTGCAGCAAACATTCAGCCCTACAGTTGTAGCTCACATTTGTATATTTTTTGTATTTTCTGGAAACCCTCTTGGGTTGTCTTGGAAGGGTGATATAGGGCCTAGATCTGTATGTATAACATCTATTGAGGCATATATCATTATTTTTACATCATTGTGTGATCTCTAGCTGTAGTTATGAACAATATGACTCTGCTGTAGCAGCTCTCCGACATTTTGTATAGTAGCAGCAGCTAATTTTGAGAAGGTTTATTAATTGGAGGCTTGTTTGCTCCTATTGTATGATTTGTGCCCCAATTTATTATGTTTATTTGCTACCAATTTGCTGAATAAAGTGGCTCCATATTTTTCTCACATGTTTATGTATTGATTTAAACTACTACTTTCCATTTCAAATATTTTTGTTTCCCTATTTGGGAATATTACAGTGGTATCAAAGCACAATCTTGGCTCAGCCTGTGCATCTTAAGCCAATATGTAATTAGAATAAGGAGATCCTCTCAAAGATAGAGAGAAGAAGTATCTGAAAATAAGAGATAGGAGATATGATTATATATATGACAAAGAAGACAAAGGAAAAACTCCCTTATCAGGAGAATATGAGGAGAAGGAGTATCCCAAGCTTCTTCTTTGAACTATGCAAGATATTGCTAGAGAAATATAGGAGAGGTGGATGGATAGACACAAAGAATCCCCGAAAGTGTTTCTACATGGAGAAGGCTCTGACATTTCTCATTACTAGAGTGATCAACCAGTGAAGCAGTGGGAAATGGAGGGTTTCAAGAACAAGAAACTCTTGAAGGTTATTTTCTTGAGTATGAGTCTCAATCTCAGAGATTCAAATACCATTTGATCTTTTAAGAGTTATTTCAAATCAAATATAATAGGGAACCTCGACATCACAATATATTTGGAGGATTCATACAACACAATGATATTCACCGAACTATGGGCAGATTTTTCTTACCCACTTTTGGCATCTCAAGGTGCAGCACTGCAATTTTAATGGCATCCATCTCTGGTACTTGGTTCAACTAGAAGTATATTTTTAGCTTCTCTACCCACTTTTTATGGGTCATCAAAATGCACTGCCAAATCATGGGTAGAGAAGCTAAATATCTACTTCTATTTGAACCAAGTACTAGAGATGGAGGCCATCAAAATAGCAACGCTGCACCTTGAGGGTGAAGCACATGATTGGTGGTTTCATGGTCTTTCTACAATGGTTCATGCCAATGTGAATGCATATTTAGAGTTCACTAGGAGGTTGGTAGAGAGGTTTGATCGAAGAGACCCAGAGGCACCTTTCATTGGGCTAGCTAAACTCAAACAATGAGGTAATCCAGAAACTTACATTTCTGAATTTCTAAAAATTTCTGTTATAGTTCCTAATTTATCTGTAGCTAGGAGGGTCTATATGTTTATTGATGGGCTTGCAGAACCTCTACATGGGTTGGTTAAATCTACCAAACCCACTACCCTTCAAGATTCCATTGAGAGGGCTAGAGATCTACAAGATGCCTTGCTAAGAGCAAAGGCAACATTTCAGCAAAAGCCCACTTTTCCATCAAAGGGAAAAGACGAGAAGGCTCCTCCTTCAAAGGAGGGCCAAAAAAAAAAGTACCTCTTAGTGATGATGTCCGAAGAGACTTGAGGAGAAGGAAGCTTTGCTTCACATGCCAAGAATCATGGGCACCCAGACATAGATGTGCAGGAAGAAAGGCACACTATATAGAGGTCTTTTCAGATGATGAGGAGGATGAAGAAGAGGAACCAGAAGGAGGTCACAGTGCTGGGATAGCAGGAGAGGATCCACCACCACCAGGAGGTGGGAATGGATAATTTTCTCCAATTGGATGGGCCCTTGCATCATTGAGAGGAGTGTTCGGCCGAGGAAAAGGTATAGTTTACCCCTATATTTACCATGATTTGTCATTTACTTTCATATGTTTTTCCTTCATATTAGAAATAAAGTAAAGGAAAATAATGCAAAAGTAAGGTAGAATGAATTATTGATAAAAGGTGTGTTAATAGCATAAAAATAGATTTTTTGTTGTCTTTATTGATAGGGAATCCAAACAGCCAAATTGCTGACCAGAATGAGAAAATAACAGTAGACATGAAAAGAAAACAGAATCATATAAGCTCCTATGAATCAGCAGAATATGTAGAGGCATGCCTATTCTTGGAGTATTCAATTGATAGCCACGAAGCATCAGGATCTCCTGACCCTGAGGATTTGTTACTCTGTTTTATTTTTCCTTCAAGTTATAAAAGGTTGTAGGTGAAAGAGACAGAGGAGGCAGTTCATGTATTATAATTTTCCTATAATAAACGTATTCAGACATAATCACCAAGTTTGTTCTAATGTATTTCTCTATTGATTAATGAAGAAATTGGCATTTTCAATATAAAAACATTCTGAGTATTTCTAGGCAGAAGACTTCTAGAGGCTTCGGGCCCAGTCCCTAGGAGTTCTCCTGCTATTATGTGCTATACGTTTATTTAGGGATCTTTCATTTTTAGTTATCCTTTGTGTTTCATAGCATTATCATTCAATTGGTTAATCGTAGGTGTGATATGTTATAAATTCCTTTTTAATAGATTTGATTTATCATTAATGTTATTTTAATGTTCTTTTACATTTGTTAGACTACTTTCAACATGGTTGTTGTTCAATTCTGCATACAGTTATTTCTTAAAACTTTCCATCATAAGTGTGAAATTTTGGTTTGATGTTTAATTCCGAATGACGCTATTAGGTTATTGATAGATAATTTCATTGCAAAATATAGAATAATTGATTGTTGTTCAATTCATTAGGATTTCTATTCAATTCATCAAGGTTTTTGTTCAATTCATTAAGGTATTTGTTCAATTCATCAAAGCGTGATTTTCAATTTAAATTTATTCTTTATTTCAGTATTGAGTGGTTATTTCTACGTAAGCTTAGAACAAGATTTGATTCCTTTGATTAGTTTTAAGTAATTCATAGCTACTTTTGAGTTGATTTGATTGAACTTCAAGAATTAGATAACATTTCTCACAACGATTTAGAATAGTTGGCCTCTGACTTCACTCGAATATATTTTTCTTGCACTCTTGAAATAACAAGACTTTCCCTAGGTTGATGATTAATGTGAGACATTAAGGTCACCTTTAACACTCACCTTTTTGACTCAAAATTTTGGCATCGTTTCCAGGGAGAGTGTTTACTAGTGGTGTATTTTATTTATTTTTCCTTTTTGCTATGAAATAATTTGGTATTGAAAATGAGAGGTAAGAACCTGCGTACTAGCAAGAAAAATGCTTGCTCTCCATCCCGCTTCTCAGCAATTATGAAGAGGTTAATAGGATAAGTGTTTTTTTTATGACTAGGAAGAAAAGGATAGAATTAGATCAAAACCCCCCACTTAAATCCACAAAACCCAAGGGATCGGTGGCTCTTGGCAGAACAACATATATAGACGAAATCATTAAGAATGATGAATCCCAGGCATCCGTAGGACCCAGAACCATTCCTGCACAAAGTCATAATATAGTCCCTCAGGCATCAACCTCACCACCTGCAGCCCATGCCGAGATTCACAACGAAACAGAAGGGTCTGAACGAAGCCTTCACACTATAGAACACTTAAGTCCTGACCCTTAATGAGATGGAAATTCTTTCAATTTGCAGGAATGAGAGGGGGAAACTAGTAGTGTAGTACAGGTAAAAACTCTAAAGCCTGGATCTCCTGAGATAGTGGTTAAGATAGAGACACCTAGTATCCCAGATCGAGGAAGTGCTGCAAGGCCTCCTCCAAATCCACTCCCTAATTCCACTCAAATTATCCTCCCAGATCAAGAAATTCCTGAATATTATTGGCACATCTTTGATGAGATGGCACACAACCAAAACCAGAGACATACATCAACATTGGAGTATCCCATTGTTGATCCGGCCGCAAATGCCCCGATGAAATCTATTCCGTTACAAAACATCCCCACCTTCCATGGGCTTACCTTAGAAGATCTGGATGCATTTTTATTTGAATTCGATGTTTTGTGTAGGGGATATGACTACACCAATGACCCTCAAAAATTGAAACTATTTCCCTCTACTTTTAAGGGGCAACATTACGCTGGTTTATGGGGCTTGACAGAGGAACCATTAATAGTTGGGATCAGATGAAAAACTATTTTCTTAACAAATATCAATATTACTGCTGGATTTGAGAACTAAAAGTTGAAATATTTAATATGTTTGCAAAAGATGATGAGGCATTAGAAGCATATGTTGATCAATTTCAGTACAATTTTATAAGATCTCCATATAGTACATTGTCTAAAGATATTTTGTAAGAAACAATGATTAAAGGAATGAAAGAAGAATGGGTAGAGACACTTTAATGTGAAAATGTGACATCTATCAAGAATAATATCATGACATTATTGCATTGTGCATCAGTTTCTCTCGAGGTATTACACAAAGTAGGCCAACTGAACAGTATTCAGTTACAAGGAATTATAAATAGTCGGGTGGCAACATGACTAGAGCAGAATTCGGAAATATTTTAGAAGATTTTAAAACTGATATCTTAGGCACCCTAACAACATAGCTAGATGTCCTACAATCCAAGAAGAAGCAAGATTTAGCAGAACAGAACTTGGTTTTTTTTTTCCCACGCCGTCAGAAGAAGCACAGCTAGTGGGAGTGTACATTAGACATGGTCCAAACATGTGCTATTTGTACCAAGGACCATGCCACTAACCATTGACCTTCAGTCCCAGGGTTGAAAGAATATTTTAAAGAGGAAGAAGAAGAAATAGAACCAATGTATCTAATGAATCAACATTAGCATTGGAAAGCACAACCATGTATTCCACAAGACCCATCTTAGTTCTTTTCTCCTCCACAATTTAATCAACAGAACCCTGGAACAACATGGTAGGGCCAATCACCTTTTTCTCTCTAGCCATCCCAATAATTTTCCATGCCTCCTTGACCAACACAATCCCCTTCAGGTAATAGTTGGTCAAGTTTTCCTTTTTCTCCCCCTTACTGGTAAAACACTCCATATCATTCCTAGTGGCCCGCCTCCACTTCACAGAATACAAATTGGTCTCAAAACTAGCAGCGACCCTTGGGAATGGCCAATTTACCTATGGGAATAGGGGCTCAGAATCAACCCACATTACCAAATCCATACCCAGTCCAACACAATGCTCAGCCTATTACGCATCCTCAACTGCCAGTTCAACCAAATCCTAATCTTAATAACAGACCGGTTTAGCTAATCCAGATTTTTGAGAACCCAAACCCCGAAACTAAACAGAAGAAATGCAATAAACTTAGGCTGATATCAGGGCGTGTTATTTCACTGGAAGAAGATACGGCCCTGCCACAACTTGAGTCTAAAATTCCAACAGTACCTAAACAGTCAACTATGACAGAAACATAGATAGAGCAGGGGAGGGACACAATTGACCAAAATATCCTGAAACCCTTATTATTTCCTCTCCTCCATTCCCTGAGAGATTAACACTACCTAAACCAATATTCTCTTCATATTTTGATGTCCTAGGGGAATCAAAAAATCTTTGCATTAAAATTCCTCTCCTATAGGCTATACAAGACATTCCTATCTATGCCAAAACAATTAAAGAACTGTGTGGAAAAAAACAGGTGGGGAAAGAAAAGATTGTACCAATTGTTCATGTGGTGGGAGCACTATCAAACTTACTCTTGGGTAAAGAAACACCAATAAAATACGGGTCTAGGAAACTCATAGTCATAGTACATATCTCTGGCCACTCCTTTTCAAACATATTAGTTGATTTGGGGGTGGCCAATAACATATTAACTACAGAAAAATGCGAGAATTTAGGTATAACAGCCTTGGAACCCACATCTACCTTGCTGGAACTTGCTGACAGATCTGTCATCAAACCAGAAGGTATATTACAGGACATCTTGGTTTATGTGGACTCATGGGAGTACCCAGCATAATTTTTAGTTATTAACCCAAAAAGTAGGTTAGATGGAAATCCCCTTATATTGGGATGGCCTTGGTTAGCGATGGTCGATAAATACATAGGCTATTGAACAGGAAGCATGACCATTGCTAGAGGTGATGCCATAAATAATATTTCCATATACCCCCATGCCAAACCAAGTCTTCCCACTGTAAATATTCACAAACAACCACATACATACTGGGAACAAAACATTCGTTCACCACTGACAATAGTTGAAGCACTTGAATTCAAAGATCAAACCGAAGACGATGTAATCAATAACTTCCTGAACCAACCATCTACTTTAGGAAATTTAAAGTACCAAATGTTAAAAACAGTTCTTGATAATGAAGAATAGGAAGACCCCTTAGCAGACATTGATGACCAACACATACCCACGACTACTTTTCACCACAACATGCCAATTGAAATTGAGCCAGGAAAAGTTTTAAATATCAACGGTAGTCTGGACAGTAACCAGCAACAAAAGCTTATTAAAATTTTACAAAAACATAAGGGAGCCTTTGCTTGGGACTACCCAGACATGAAGGGTATAGATCCTCAACTATGCACACATCACATTTATACTGAAAAGGATGTTCGACCTATTCGAGAGCCTTAGCAGAGTTTAAACCCGCATCTAAAAGACATTGTAAAAGATGAATTACGAAAGCTGCTAGATGTAAACTTCCTTTATCCTATTTCAGACAGCAAATGGGTCTCTCCTTTAGTATTCATTCCTAAAAATAATGGTAAGTGGCGAATCCATGTGGATTACAGATAACTGAATAAAGCAACATAGAAAGGCCAGTTCCCCCTCCCTTTTATTGACCAGGTCCTTGATACATTGGGAGGAAATGATTTCTTCTCTTTTCTTGATGGTTTGAGTGGTTACAATCAAATCCAGATAGCCCCTGAAGACCAAGATAAAATGACCTTTACCTACCGCAGGGATACATTCGCCTATAGGGTACTGTCATTCGGACTATGCAATGCCCCAAAAACATTTCAAAGGGCCATACTTAGCATTTTTTCTAATTAATAAATGAAGGGCTCAAGGTTTACATGGAAGACTTTACTCCATATGGAGATGACTTTGATCAGGAACTGCAAACACTAGAAAAATTATTGGAACAATGTATTGCTACCAGATTGTGTTTGAGCAACGAAAAGTGTCACGTGATGGTGACCGAAGGAGTGATCCTCGTACACTGCATCTCTACAGCTGGAATATAGGTAGATACGGCAAAGGTAGAGGTAATTCTTTTATTAACCACACCTTGTACTCAGACAGAGGTACGTAGTTTCCTTGGATATGCAGGGTACTACTGTAGGTTTATAAACAATTTTTCACATATTTCTGCACCCTTGTATGCATTAACTGGAAATGTTTAATTCCATTTGTCTGAAAAATGTGACATTGCTTTTTCAGATTTGAAGAAATTGGTCTCGACTACACCAGTCTTACGTGGCCCCAATTGGGAGCTACCTTTTCACATTTCCTCAGATGCATCCGATACAGCGATAGGGGCAGTTCTCTGTCAAGAAGAGGACAAGAAGCCCTATGCTATTTACTATATCAGCAAGAATCTCACTCCTTCCGAATTAAACTATACAGTGACTGAAAAGGAGTTCTTGGTTGTCATTTATGCTATTAATAAATTTAGACATTATATAACTGGCTATCAAGTATTCATGTATAATGATCACTCTTCCATTAGATATTTAGGTAATAAACCTATTAAAAATGGAAGAGTGACTCATTTTTTGTTGCTTTTACATGATTTTGATATAGCTATCAAGGACCATCCAGGAAAGGAGAACGTAGTTGCAGATTTCCTTTCTAGAGTTCCAAAGTCAAATGACCCACTAGTGGTGGATGATCAATTCCTTGATGAGAATTTGTTCGCTGTAACAGTAAAAATGCCATGGTACACATATGTAGTGAATTATATGGCAGTATGAAAGCTTCCAAGACACTTGAAAACAAAGGAACGAAATTTGATTGTTTAGCATAGTGCTAGATTCTCCTGGAGTGGTGGATATATTTTCCATACAGCAGCTGATATGCATATACACAGATGCATCCGAGAAGATGAGATTTATGAAATCTTAAGGGCCTGTCATGATGAGCCATTTGGCGGCCATTTTTCAGATCGCAGGACGGGGCACAAAGCATTACAAATAGGCTACTATTGACCTACAATTTTTAAAGATGCCAAGAAATATGTCCAAGCCTGCGATAGTTGCCAAAGAATGGGCCGCCCTGGTCAATGTGACGAGATGCCATTGCAGTCACAGTTGGTAGTAGAACCTTTCGACTCAATAGACATTGGGTGCACCTCTATCATAAAACACTTACGAAAGAGTCTTTCTACTAGCAGGTGCGTGACGACCCCACCATCCAAATTTGAGCTGCAGGGGATGATGGCTCGACAACTTTAAGTTCGTAAAAGTTGTTATTTTCTCTTGTAAATATTGTATATATGGTTCTTGCAATGTATAGTTCTTCTCATCGTTGTACATAATAATTTTTAATATTCCTTTTCAGGAATTTCTACAATATCTCCAATGAGGACGCTGTATAAGGAAACCAGTGAAAAATAACGTAGAACAGGGCTTGGATCCTCTAAAATATGTTGTATGTAGCTTAAATATAGAATGGAATCAGAAAAAAATAACTCTATCTACACTAAACAGATCTCCCCAACTCAAATATGCTAAAAAGCGCCACAACCCCAGTACTTCATAAAACAAAAATGTCGGAGGAAGAAACAACATTATTTTTGTTATGAAAACTACAGAAATGGATGGAATAACACATATCTGAAGCTTTCATTCATTATATAATCAGAAATGAGAGGATTGACCTCTTTTACAAACACATTGGGACCCTCCAGCAAGGGTTTCCGGCAAAATAGAAACAAAAGATACAACAATGCAGAAAATAACGCTGTGCCCAACAAATTTGTATTGAGAAATATCTGATATGATCTAAAAGGGGCACACAATAAAATAATTTTCCCAAGGCCTTTCTCAATAGATCTCCTGGAGTGGAAATAACCTCCTCCTCTTCTGAAATAAACACAAATGGGATAGATGCAACCCAAGCTATTGCAGCTGCTGCATAAATAATGCATTCACTGGAAGTGACTACACTGTCAATGTTAGAGGATGGTTTTCCTGAATATATATAATGAGAATTGAACTCAAGACCTCCTCCTTCGATCTCGCAATCAACTATATCAATGATAAAGATAGAATTCCCGCATGAGAACCCTTTTTGCACTAAACAGTGCTGCAACTCTAGCTAAACAGCTGAAGCTTGCAATTAGTCATAAGAATGAAATAATATGAATGAATGAATCTCTTTTCTTCCATCCCTTCCTTTTTATCCTTGGTGAGCTTCTCCATCCCAGGCCCCACTCATTGGTGATGTAGCTTCCTTGAGAAGTTTCCTCCTTCAAAACTGCGCTGCCCTAATATCTCTCCCTCCCTTTGTGACGACGTTGTTGACTTGGTCAACTACATCTAGCTCTTTTCTTTTTCTCCTCTTCACACTAAAGAGGCTTTATTTTATCCTCCTAACTCAATCCCTTTTCACACTGGGATAGATTTTATTTTGTTTCCTACTTCTTATTTAAAAAATGGAGCAGTTATA
Source organism: Pinus albicaulis (assembly GCA_034641835.2). Classification (NCBI taxonomy): domain Eukaryota; kingdom Viridiplantae; phylum Streptophyta; class Pinopsida; order Pinales; family Pinaceae; genus Pinus; species Pinus albicaulis. The sequence continues at coordinate 90,103,175 of CM076579.1, forward strand.
ATGTTCCAAGTAGTAGTGGCTAATTGGGAACATTACAGTCCTCCCCACTCAAAAGTTGCTTTCCCACAAGCAACAATAAAGAAGGATGCTACAAGATATTCTCTCCCTCCCAAGTGGCATCCTCATCTGGTAGATTCCTCCATCGAATCAGATATTCCTTGATGACTGTGTTTCTCAGTTGCCTCTCCCTTGTGTCTAAGATTGCTTCTGGCTGCAAGATCAAATGGCCCTCATCATCAATAGGAGGAAGTTCCATGTTGGAAACTACATTCCTCCCAATGGCCTTCTTAAGGGAAGAGACATAGAATATATTTTGGATCTTGCTCCCCTTAGGAAGCTCCAGCTCATATGCTACCTTACTGATACATTTTTTCACCCTGTATAGCCCATAGAAATGTGGTTTGAGATTTTTAGCTCCCTTTACCTTGAGTTTGGACTGTTTGTAAGGCTGAAGACGTAGGTAGACAATATCTCCCACCTCAAACTGTCTCTCTATCCGACCACGGTCTACATACATCTTCTGCTGGTTCTGAGCAGTGGAAATGTTGTCTTTGAGTGCCCTGAGTATGTCATGGTTCTCTTGAACCCAATCCCTTGCCCTTGGAGCTTTACTTGCCCCAAACATAATATCAGAAAATGAAAGTGCCTCATACCCATATAAGGCTTGGAATGGATTCATGCCAATAGAAATATGGTGAGTAGTGTTGTAACAATACTCTCCCAAGTGGAGCCAACGCAGCCAAGCTTTCTTCTGCCCTGCCACATAGTTCCTCAAGTAGCCTTCTAGCCGCTTGTTCACTATCTCAGTCTGTCCATCAGTTTGGGGGTGATAGCTAGTACTTGGAGTCAAATCAGTCCCCACTAACTGGAAAAGTTCCTACCAAAAGCCACCCATGAAGCGACTGTCGTGATTACTCACTATGGTCGTAGGGAGACCATGGAGTCTAAATACATCTCTGAAGAAGAGCTTAGCTACCTGAAAAGCAGTATAATGTGAATAAATGGAAAAGAAATGAGAGTACTTTGTTAGTCTATCAACAACAACAAAGATATCGTCTTTACCCTGCACTGTTGGTAAGCCGGTGATGAAGTCCATAGAGATACTTTCCCACTTCCCATCTGGAATAGGTAGTGGCTGCAACAATCCAGCAGGGTAAGTGTGTTCTCCCTTATTTTGTTGGCAAATGGTGCATTCCTGGACATGCCAGAGAACATCCTCCTTGAGACCCTTCCATGAGAATCTCTCTCTGATATATCTATAAGTCTTTGTGAAACCTTGATGCCCAGCAAGTGGTGAATCATGTGAGGCCAATAAGATCTTCTCCTTGAGCTTAGAATTCTTAGCCAAGTAGATCCGATCCTTGTAATAGATAACCTCATCCATTACTCTAAATCTTTCATCCGATACCACCCCATCAATTATCTCACATGCAAAGTCATCTTTGGAGTACTCAACTAAGAGTTGAGCCTTCCAATCTACGTCCATGCCCCTCATGGACATCGCTATAGGCCTCCTGGATAGTGCATCAGCTACTATATTGCTCTTCCCCTTGAAATATTCTATGTCAAAGTCATAAGCTTGGATTTTTCTCACCCACTTCTATTGTCTCTCCTGGAGTTGTCTTTGTTCAAGGAAGAATCTAAGACTGTTGTGATTAGTCTTCACCTTGAACTTATTTCCCACCAGGTATTGCTAGAATTTGGCTAATGCATGCATGATAGCCAACATTTCTTTATCATAGATGGGGTATAACCTCTCATGAGGGAGAAAATTCCTACTCTCAAAGGCTATAGGATGCCCTCCTTGCATCAAGACTGCCCCAATACCTTCACCTGATGCATCACATTCTAGCACAAAAGGTTGAGAAAAGCCAGGTAAAACCAAAATGGGACAACTACTCATTACCTCTTTGAGCTTATCAAAATCCCTCTACACTGTAGGTGTCCAATGGAAAGCTCACTTCTTTTTCAAGTCTATGAGTGGTTCTACTAATTGTGAAAATCCTTTCACAAACTTTCAATAATAAGTGCATATGCCCACAAACCCTCTGAGTTCTGTAACATTCCTAGGTTCAGGCCAATCTTTGATAGCCTGGATCTTCTCCTCATGTACCCTCACTCCATCCACTCCTATGATATGCCCCAAATACAACATCTCTGTGAGGCAAAATTCACATTTGGAGAGCTTTGCATAGAATTGCTGCTCCTTGAGGATGTGTAAGATTGTCTCAATATGCTGCAAGTGCTCCTCCCAAGTGCGGCTGTAGATAAGAATATCATCAAAGAAGACCAATACAAAATTTATTAAATGACCATGAAAGATGTGGTTCATGCAGGATTGGAAATTTGCTGGAGCATTAGTCAATCCAAATGGCATTACCAGAAACTCAAAATGTCCATAGTGACACCTGAAAACTATCTTTGGGATGTCTTTCTCCCTCACATTGATTTGATGGTACCCGGACCTCAAATCAATCTTGGAGAAGTATTTGGATCCCCTTAACTCATCCATGGGTTCATCAATCCTAGGTATAGGGTACCTGTTCTTCATAGTCTTCTTGTTCAAGGACCTATAATCAATGCACATCCTCAATGTGCCATATTTCTTCTTTACCAAAACCACCGAGGAATCAAAAGGACTAGTACTAGGCCGGATGTGTCCTAGTGCTATCAGCTCTTGGACAGTTCTTTCAATCTCATCCCTATAAGCCTTGGGATGCCTATAAGGAGTGGTAATCATTGCTTGGATGATCCGAATGGAAAATGGCATCAACCCATGGTATTCATCTACCCATGTTATCCATCCACCCATGGAATTTACCCATGGTATTGTAAATGGCATCGACTCATGGTATTCATCCACCCATGATATTTATTTTCCCATGGTATGTATCCACCCATGGTTTTCATCCACACATGGGATTTACCCATGGTATTGTAAGTGGTATCTACTTATGGTATTGGCTTGGATCCTCTAAAATATGTTGTATTTAGCTTAAATATATAATGGCATCAGAAACAAATAACTCTAGCTACACTAAACAGATCTCCCCAACTCAAATATGCTAAAAAGCACCACAACCCCGGTACTTCATAAAACAGAAATGTCAGAGGTAGAAACAACGTTATTTTTGTTATGAAAACTACAAAAATGGATGGAATAAAATATATCTAAATCTTTCATTCATTATATAATCATAAATGAGAGGATTGACCTCTTTTACAAACACATTAGGACCCTCCGGCAAGGGTTTCCGGAAAAATAACAACACAAGATACAACACTGCAAAAAATAATGTTGTACCCAGCAACTCTGTATTGAGAAATATTTGATATGATATAAAACTGGCACAAAATAAAATAATTGTCCCAAGGCCTTTCTCAAAATATCTCCTGGAGTGGAAATAACCTCCTCCTCTTCTGAAATAAGCACAAATGGGATAGATGCAACTCCATCTACTGCAACTGCTGTAGAAATAACGCATTCACTGGAAGTGACTGCGCTGTCAAGGTTAGAGGATGGCTCTCCTCAAGATAGATAATGAGAATTGAACTCAAGACCTCCTCCTTAGATCTCACAATCAGCTATATCAATGATAAAGATAGAATTCCCACATGAGAACCCTTTTTGCACTAAACAGTGTTGCAACTCTGACTAAAGAGCTGAAGCTTGCAATAAGTCATAAGACTAAAAAAACATGAATGAATGAATCTCTTTGCTTCCATTCCTTCCTTTTTATCCTTGGTGAGCTTCTCCATCCCAGGCCCCACTCATTGGTGATGTAGCTTCCTTGAGAAGTTTCCTCCTTCAAAACTGCGATGCCCTAGTAGCTCTCCCTCCCTTTGTGACAACATTGTTGACTTAGCCAACTACAGCTAGCTCCTTGCTTTTGCTCCTCTTCACACTAAAGAGGCTTTATTTTATCCTCCTACCTCAATCCCTTTTCACACTAGGATAGATTTTATTGTGTTTCCTACTTCTTATTTCAAAAATGGAGCAATTATAATGTTCCAAGTAGCAGTGGCTAATTGGGAATATTACATAATTCCATCTCTTTTTCATTATTTTGATGCTCACAGCTGCATTCTTTTTCTTTCTTTTTTCTTTTTTGTGTTTTGTTGTTCAATCGAATTGAATAGCTACCATTCAATTCAAATGAACAGTGAATAGCTACCGTTCAATTCAAATGAACGGTTGTTTTTTTTGTTGCATGATTTTACTTTTGTTGTTCAATCCATTGAATAGTTGTTTTTCAATTGAATTGAAAATTTGTTGTTCAATCGAATTGAAAAAATGTCATTCAATTCGAATGAACGGCTACGGTTTTTTTAGTGTGTTTATTTCTGTTGTTCAAACCATTTAACAGTTGTTGTTCAATCGAATAGAACAGTTGTTGTTCAATTGTATTGAACATCTACCATTAAATTCAAATGAACGGTTGTTTTTTTTTGCATGATTTTACTTTTTCTGTTCAAAACTATTAAACAGTCGTTGTTCAATTAAATTGAACCATTTCCGTGCAATCCAATTGAATGGCTGATTTCTTTTCTAGCATGTTTTTTTCTTTTCTTTCTCTTTTTTCATTTAAAATAACAATTTTTTGTCTTTCGATGATTTCTTTTCGAATATCCACTCTTCCTTTACACATCCTCGCCATAAAAACCATTTTAAGAAAAGGAATTGACACCTAAAGAGGAGAAAAGCAGTGATATTACTAATATTATGATCTTTTGAAATTTCGATGGAAATCTCTACTTCAGAAGCTGACATGGTTTATCTATATAATGAAGGGCTGGATATCCCTTGTTCAGACATATTATTACACAATTCATTTCCATAGTCTTATGCTAGTATATCTTTCTACACTCTCAAGTGGTAATTCTCTTTGACATGATGATATAGGAATAAGAGTATTAATTGTATTGGCATTCTTTTTACTTCTTGCACCTTCCCTAACTCTTAAGGAGTGAATGAGCCTCCATCCATTTATAAGAAAATAAAATAAAATATTATGTCTATGTGAAAAAAAAATTAAGAAGAGAGACATAGGGGGTCTCATCATGAGCCAACCTACCATGATCATGAGGGTTTAATAGGTGACATTCCCACAATGGCCAACACACCAAGGTAGTGACCTTATCAACAGCTAAAACTGCTTGAGGGATAGGATGTCTCATCACGAGCTGACCTAAGCACTCTGTTAAAATCTCTATGAATGGAATTATGAATATCTGGCCACCACAAAAACATAGTGGTCTCTCCATAAAATAAGAAAAATGCCTACTTTCAAATAGAGGATTCTGGCTCAAAGAAAATTAAAATAAAATAAAATATTGTGTCTATGTGAAAAGAAATTTAAAAAGAGAGAATAGGAGGTCTCATCAAGAGCCAACCTACCATGATCATTGTTGGCTCGAGGGGTCCTAACCCAGGTTTGGAGGTTCAAGGTTTTCCAACAAACCCCTATACTATTGGCCCTTTCGGCAGTGACCTACTTCTGCAGGCCAAAGTCTCACCTGAAGTAGTATGGGTGGGTGATGGAACCAAGTTTCTGCACCCTGGGAGAGGGTAGGTAAGTCAAGTAGAGTTGTGTTCAATCTTATAGTGACCAGATCTTATATCATAGAGCCTAGATCTACAGATTCCCTTCGCATCCACGTGCGCAACAACAATGATATTCACAGTAATCGATAGATCATGAACTCATATAACGATAACGCATCTATTCCAGATATTCTTGCATGAAGTGCAACAGAACAGATCCAAATTGTGGCATAAACAAGCAACACAAGTATATTCGCAGCTTAAATCAATAACAAATCAGCATATATTAATTAACCAAACATCACAGATTCACATCACAGTTATTCCAATAGATTCAGACATTCATCAATACTTCCGCATTCATTAATCCTTTAGATCTACTTACAATACCCAAAACCCCCCTGCACACACAGCAGCAGGGTCCGCACTTAGCAGGACAGAGAAGCTCTGTGCACATAGCAGCATGAGTCCTTCCCCCAAACAACCCTAACCAGATCTATCAGTTCACACTTAGCATCAATCTCTATTCCAAGTCTGTCTTACAACTCAAAAAGGTTCAACTACTTATACTATTTTAGCCTACGCATCCATTGGTCCGCAAACTATGGTTTGCAGACTGTTGGTCTACCATTGACCCATTTACAATGCATTAGGGGCTTTGACCCACCCCAAAACCTCTATGTTAGACTAAATATAATAAAAAATATATAAAATGGACCAGTTTCGCAGCTTGCAGGAGACCTTGTTCCAACAATCCCCCAACACAATATTGTGACTTGTCTCGAGTCATTGCGGTGTTGGGGTATCCACATATGCACGTAGTGCATTGATGGTGGCAATCAGTGAGGGTATAAATTCTTGACTATGAGCAGCAGTGCTCTGTGCAATATCCACGAGCTTTTGGGACGTCGGTCCTTCTGTCGCTGCGGTGACACTCTCTAGTGTCTGATTTAGTCGCTTGACTGCAACATCAGTATCCTGTGATAGCTGGAGGGTTGTGGAAGCCCAAGGCTTCAAAATTTCCCTGATGGCATGCTTCTTGCACCGGAGTTCCTCAATATCATCTTGGAGATCGTTGTTGGTCCTCAAACGTGCCAGACGTTGTGCAGGAACTAAGGAGGGAAATGTAGCCTAGACTTGATCGAAATCTTCTTCCTTCTGCCGCAAGTCCTGATTGATTCTCTGGAGGACTAGATCATGCAGAATCTTCATCCAAATCTGCATGGCATCCTCAAGTAACCAGGCACCCTGAGCAATCATTCCTGTAATGGTGTTGGTAGCCTCGGTCACTAGTGCAGCGCGTTGGGCTCGTACCTCCCGAGGTGTTTCGGGCTGCAATTTGGCCTCTAAGTCGATGATTTGCTGCTCCAGATGCATATTCATGACCTGCATCTCCATCCTATATGCCTTCAAAACTGTAACCAATCCTTCAACTTTAGCCCAGGGGGTGGCTGCGGTTAGGACCTCTTCTGTAACCTCCGTGCAGAGCTGGTGGATCAATGTTTCAAGCTCCATTTTTTGCGCCATAGAGAGGGATACTTTAGTGCTCTGTGCCGCAATGGTCTACTCATTCATATTGATTTTTTTGTGCACTTTTTGGTCCCAGTGGTGAACCTGTTGGAACACGGCAGTGTGGAGACCTTGCAATGCCTCATGGGATAGCCTGGCCAAATTCAACTGCACCTCTGCACTAGCTTGGGGCTGCATTCTGACAAGGGCAGCGGTAGGGAGGGAGAAGAGATGAATCTCCTCTGTAACTACTGTAGTATTGTTGGTTTCCGAGAGAGTACGTACCTAAATCACATTGGTTTGCAGGGCACAGAGCTCGACCGCAGCTTCCTGCCGTGCTTCTAAGGCAACCCATTTCTCCTTTTTGGCTAGGGTGACCGTGTCCATAATTTGTTTGAGGTCTCCCTCATTCAACGTGACTGTCTCATTGCATTCCCCTCGCTGAGATCAGTGCTTCTTGTGGGTTCCTTTGACAGGCTCACCTGTTCGTTTCGCACCATGGGGCGAGGTGGTACCTCCGATATCCAATCTGCCCATGCCCAAATACTACTGTGAATCAACCTGAGTTTTAGCCTCGGTGTCCTTCATGGTGGTCTGCTTTGGCTGCGTGTCCTTTTCCATGGCTGCGTCCGAGCCTTTCTTGCTTGGTCCTGCGGTCTCCTTGGTGGGGGTTTTGAAACCTATCTTCTAAGAAGGGGGCCAGAGTGCAATGATATTGTCAATCTCTTCGTATATCACCATGTAAGGGAGCAAGGTCCAGGTTTTACCTTTATGGGCTCTGATCTGAACGTGGTTCATAGTAACCTGGAACTCTACAATGCTTTTGTATTTCTCATATACCGTCGGGGACAACAGGGGTCGAGAGTTGATGGTCACTGCCACAGTACTCTGGAAGAGGATCCAGAAGACTTGGTTATCCTCTATGCATTGCACATACCTAGAATCGCACAGATGGGCATACCGAGCCCCTTTGCACATGTCTAGGGTGAGCTCGGGAAGGACCGACTCCGCAGGGACCTCCCAGGAAACTAGGGATATAAGGAAATATAGCCAGGCATAGTAGAAGGATTTTCCATGCTCCTGCGACTCGCGGACATTGGTCAAGAACTAATCGCATAGGTATTGGGCCCAATTGAGGTATACCCCCTTCGCACACTGACCTGCTAACCAAATGACATAAGCAGGGACAGTTGCGACCTGGCACTTTCGTATTAGCTTGCATGCTAGCATTATAGTACCCATCTCTGTAGCAGGGTCACCGATAGATTTGATGATGAATCCGCGAGAAATTCATCCTTCAATGTCTCCCAGTGGCAGGTATGCTGGTGTAGCTCCACATCTAAATACCATGCAGTGGGAATTGGCTCCAAGGCATGAATAAATAGATGAACCCATTCTTTCGTAGTCTTGTCACACCATTTCTCCATCCATGTGAACAGATACTTGCGCCGGTCTTCGGGGCTGATGTATGTTTGGACGTGCATGGGATCGATTTGTTCGAATCGCAAGACCATCACATCCTGACACTTTTCCCAGTCCTGGAATGCTTCCTTATGTGTGTCCCACCACCACACAAGTGCCGTATGCATGGCGAGATTGAAGGCCCCTAGCCTTTGTCCCCTTCGAACCTTAGCTTAAAATGCTCAAAAAAAGTCCCTGATATTACCAGAACCATCAAAATAGGGTAGGTCTCTCACCTCTGAGGATATGCAGCAGAAGTCCCTTGTGACCCGAAGGCATCGCAGTGCAGAGACATCACGTGACCAATTTTTCTAGTTCTATATCTCCCCATTGGAGTAGGAGAAACATTCACTGTCCTTTTCCTAGCAGAGTACACTGTTAGCCATGGGGTTGATCCATTCTTCATCCTGTGTAGTTAGCTTATAAATCTGATCCACATCCTCTTCGGCGTGCACCGGCTCAGTGTATCGTTCGCCTTTCATAGGATCCAATGACACTATCACCTTTGTACCGTTATTCTCAAACACCATGCTTCTCTTCTTCAAGTTAATGATACCTCCCATATTGATGGCTCAATCCAAGCCCAGGAGCGCAAGATAAGGGTCCGCATCTTCTACGATCTCAATTACCTCAAAGTCTTCCTGGGCCTTTACTCCTGTGATATCCACCATGATTTTCGATCGTCTTCCCATTAATATTTTGTTGATTAGCCATGCACAACTTAATAGTGGACCATTCCAACTTAGGTTCTCCATTCGTTGCCAAGTCTATTTAGGTAATACATTCGCATATAACCCCAGGTCCAAAATAACATGATCCATCTCATAATCACCATTATGTGTAGTCAACTGCATCTCCCTACCAGTGCGTTTCTTATATATGTATATTTTGTGCACATCCTTGACTTCCAAAGGTAGGCTAGGTCATGCTGCACAACTATCTATCAATGCCTGAAGATTCTCTACAGCCGTTGGGTTGTGTAGCAGCTTCATACATGCCTTTAAAAAGGGCTTGACCTCCTCACCCGCCTTAAGGTTCGGAGGTGTCTGAGAAGTAGATGCCTCTGCCTTAGAAAAGTCTTTGCGAGGTGCGATAAATGCTTCTTTTTCCTTGCTTAGGTCCAAACCCTCTTGTTTGATAACAGCTTGCCAGATTAGAGATTCAGTCGCAGCCTTCTCCCAAGGTCCTCTAGTGGCCATTCCACTGCGCCTTACGACATTTACGCTTGGATATTTGTCACGCAGCTCAACCTTAACCCTCTTCACATTCTGCATAGGTGTTGGCTTCTTCTCTTGCATTTTTTCTATCAATATTGGAAAATCTTTGATCGCATGATCGAGCTGTCTGTAGTATCGGAAAGACTACCTCGTAGGATTCAGAAAGTCTCTCGTAAAGAGCCCAACCTCTCCACAGTAATAACAAATTAGCTGCCCTCATCCCTGACCTGCGCTTCCGCCTCGGCCTCCCCCCCTGCCCCTGGCTGGGGAGCCACCTATGCCTGCAGGGGACCTTGGTGACACAGGGTCTGATTGTACCCTATATAAGTTTCTACGATCGATCATCAAATCGTATGTCCGACAGTTCTGCTCATCATGTCCTACCGACCTACAGAACCTGCACCATTTATTTTTTACCTCTGGGACATATGCAGCAAGGCAGGGGCCGTGGTTTTTGTTGTGAAGCCCTACAACACAGCAATCATCGCACCACAATGTTGGCCCACTTGGCCCTGCAATTTCCCTTGGGCACAATGGGCTAGGTCCCCTGGCTTACATATAGTCTGCTAATAAAGGATAGTTATCCTTGGTGTGACCATTTAGCCTGCATCGTATGCACCACCTTTCAGGGCTAGCCTCTGCTCCTCGCTCTTTTCGTAGGTTCTAGATCTCTATGTTTGTTTCTTCTAGCTATCCTTGGATTTGTTGGACACCCAGATGGGTCTTGTCTCAAGGCGCGGCTTCTATCTTCATAGCACCCTCCAAGGCTTTCTCCTATGATTTTAACATTTGATGAACCATAGGTACGCGCAGGTGACGAAGCAGCATAGCAATGAACCATTCTATATGTTGTCTGTCATCATATTGAAATCCTCCTTCTCTAATCACCTTCTTCAGTCATTGATCGACCTCCCACACAGACTCAGAAGGCCCTTGCTTGAAATTTTTTAAATCGACCACTATTTGCGAGTATGACTTAGGCTTCTTGAATTGTTGCTTCAAAGAATTCTTAATCTCCTCAATGGTTGCATTCACATTCTGGCCGATGTATCCCATGTACCATTCCAAAGCTCTCCCTTTAAAGGAAAGGAATAGCTATGCCCGCTTCACTACATCACTAGCTATGTTCTGTGCAGTCCATACCGATATTGTGACAAACCAGAACTGATCCATGTCTTCATCCCCCACACCCTTAAAATTCGGCAACTTCATGTGCACAACCATGTCATCTTCTGGTGGTGGTGGAGGCGTAGGCGAATTATTACTCCTATGCTAGTTCAAAAGTGGTGTGCTAGGAGGATTTTGCGCTGCTGCTTCTCTTACCGGGTTGTAGATAGATCTATATCCTTCTAGGTTGGTTCAATAGTATTTTACACTTCGTGTCGTACTTCCATCCAGATCAGCGGTCATGCACTCAGTGTGACTACCCAAGATACTCTTTTCGCACAGTAATATCTTAATCAGCAATGGTAAGGTCTTCAGAAACTTAACCCGGAAACCCTTGAAGAATCTTCACTCTACTTTAGAGTAGGATATGAACTGATCGATGGAAATTTCTATCACAAACCCTCCTAGGACACTATCCACCCAGTGGTCCATGGTGCGAGTGATGGTGTTATCAGTCTTCTCTAACTGCTGGATCAATTTGGGGGTCCACTGCATGACCCGTTCATCCTTCCAACACTTCTGAAATTCGACCAACCTTGCGAGCCACTCCTAGAGCTCGATCGTAATTGTCACAAAGAAGATCTCATAGATATATGTGAAACTATGCTTATTTTTCCACTCCTCGGTGGTCAACCTCTTATTGCGGTTTTCTTTCACTGCGAATTCCTGAACTTGTTGTTCGAACCATCCATCAATTTATTTGCTTTTAGGTTTCCAGTATGGCCTTGGCATTACCTGATCCCTCTCTCAAAATTTTCCCGGTCCCGGAAATAGAACCATTTTTTGGCTTGAGAGGTCTTGACCCAGGTTCGGAGGTTCAAGGTTTACCAACAAACCCCTATACTACTGGCCCTTTCGACAGTGACCTACTTACGCAGGCCAAAGTCTCACCCGAAGTAGTATGGGTGGGTGCTGGAACTAGGTTTCTGCACCCTGGAAGAGAGTAGGTAATTCAAGCAGAGCTGTGTTCAATATTATAGTGATTAGATATTATATCACAGAGCCTAGATCTACATATTCCCTTCGCATCCATGCGCGCAACAGCAATGATATTCATAGTAATCAATAGATCATGAACTCATATAACGATAACGTAGCTATTCCAGATATTCTTGCATGAAGTGCAACAAAACAGATCCATATTACAGCATAAAAAAGTAACACAAGTATGTTTGCAGCTTAAATCAATAACACATCAGCATATATTAATTAACCAAACATCACAGATTCACATCACAATTATTCCAGTAGATTTAGACATTCAACAAAACTTCTGCATTCATTAATCCTTCAGATCTACTTACAATACCCAAAACCCCACCTGCGCACACAGCAGTAGGGTTCGCACACAGTAGGACAGAGAAGCTCCGCACACACAGCAGCAGAAGTCCTTCCCCCAAACAACCCTAACCAGATCTATTAGTTCGCACTTAGCATCAATCTCTATTCCAAGTCTGTCTTACAACTCAAAAAGGTTCAACTACTTATATTATTTTAGCCTACACATCCAATGGTCCAAAAAACATCGTTTGTAGACTCTTGGTCTACCCTTGACCCATTTACAATGCATTAGGGGCTTTGACCCACCCCAAAACCCCTGCGTTAGACTAAATATAATAAAAAATATACAAAATGGACCAGTTTCGCAGCTTGCAGGAGACCCTGTTCCAACAATCATAAGGGTTTAATAGGTGACATTCCCACAATGGCCAACACACTAGATTAGTGACCTTCTCGAAGGATAGGAGGTATCATCATGAGCCGACCTGATCACTCCGTTAAAATCCCCGTGAATGGCACTATGACTATCTGGCCACCACACCAAAATAGTGGTCTCTCCATAAAATAAGCAAAATGTCTAATTTTAAATAGAGGATTCTGGCCCATTTATGGGTTAAAATAGAAACCTTGTCAAAGCTATGGATGCTTACTGGTAGCATTGGCTCTGCTTGTGGTATCGAAGTGTTTTTCTAACAATAGCCAATTACTTTTATATGCCCTATTTCCTATTGATCCATTCCTGAAGATAAATGCACTGCTTGAATAAGTGTTATCACTACCTACCCACATAATTAACTATGAGTGAACTATATTTTCATGTCGAATCAAGGGATGATAGCATCAATCATAATATGTAACCTATCATGCTTCCTTCATTCTATGTCGTCAAAATAGTACATCTTTTTCATAATATTTTCTACTCTGCTTTTCTCCCCTTCTTTGGTCATTTCCACTTGATGTACATTTGTGATGATTACCAACTTCTGACCTTTACTTCATGTGCATTCATGATTGTTACCAAATTTCCTCTTTTCTTGAGCTTTAAGGCTATGGAAACCCTTCTCTCATTGGAGGGGGTACAAATATTCATAATGAATAAGCATGCGAATTAACCATGTGACTCCCTTCGGATAGGCTGATTGGACGAAAGAATCACTACATTTACGTCATGAAGTCACATTTTTAATAATATATTTTATAGAAGTTTCATGTAGTGTTTATGTTGTTTTAACTAACAGAGCCAAAAGAAACACATGCAAAATGGTGAAGAAACCAATTCTAAAAACACAGTAGCCATGGGTGGAAATTCTCTCCGCGGTGAACCCACAAATTTTCAAGCCTCAGAATTATCTCGCACATTTCTCCAGCAAGCTGGCTAGATTCCATATCTACATAGAATACAAGGGTTTAATACAGAGACAATAGTTGAGTTCTTGCAAAACCTGTGGGAAGGGCATACCATAGTCAAAGGAATAATCACACCAGTCTCTAAAGAAATCATTGCTGAGGTCTCCGAACTTCGAATAGAAGGAGAAATATGGACTGATAAACATGTCCTTTTACAAGAATCAATTTCAGTGTAACAGGACCCAGGTGAGCCACTGGAATGAAAAGGGAAAGGTATTAATCATGCGTCCTTGTAGCAGCCTTGGAAAGAATTGGTAGTCTTCATTCAAAGATATATCACATGTGATGGATACTAGGATGTGGTAAAGTCCCGTCAGCTGAAACTATTAGTGGTTCTCAAGAAAGAAAAATTAGTTAATTTTCCCTTTTTCCTAAATTCTGTATTGCATGATATTGTTGTTCAGATTAGAAGAGCTAAAAAACCTCAAGTAGTTGTCAGTCACCATGGCTTGATTAAATTGATTTCTATTCATGAGCTAAAAAAAAACTAGTTAAAATGGGAAAAATTTGTTAATCCTACCCTACCTTCCCCTGAAGAAAGCCTGACAGAGCAGAAATTGAACTCCCTAGAATAGCCATACCTAGGAAAGAAAGAGGGAAGAGAAACCATGTTTTAGCTGTAGAACCAGGAAAACGGAGACAATCTGAAATGTTACAACTACAGAAAAAAAACCTCTATATTTCCAGATGAGGCGAGACCATCCCATACACCACCTCTGAGCCCTCAAAATATGTATTTACAAGACTATGAGGAAGAAATGGCTCAAGTACTAGAGAAAATGAGAACATCTTATGAAATTGGGAACCCATCTGAACAACCCGAGGAATAGAGGAACCATTTTAACCAGTCTGCATTTGCTAGCAGATATGGCCATACTGAAATCCTACCTCCCCATGATGAATTGCAGGATTTGAGGGTTTTATCTCCCTCTGATAATGAATGGGTGAGTAGGGAAGACCAAATAGAGAGAATATCTGAGTCTAGAAACTAGTGAGGGGATATTATTCTATTAGAATGAGACACAAGTATTGAGACAATTCCCCTCATGCTTGAATAAAATATTATTCCTCCCAGTTAGGACACCAATGCTAAAATAAAATCTTTGACGCATGAAGAAAACATAATTTTTGATAACCTTAGAACTATCACAACCATTCCTGAACCTGAAGCCACTGCTACTCCTTCTCCTACCAAAAGAAAAATCAGTTGAGATTAAGTTAATAAAAATGAAAAGGAAATGCAAGAAATTGAGAAAAATGGTAAAATAGTTAAGGAAATGGTTGGAAGAAGCAGAGAAGGCTTGTAAGCCTAAGAAGGAATTAGCTACCATGGTAACCCAAACAGATTTTGTTACCCAAATGGTAGATACTACTGAAGTTTCTGTACAGACTGATTTAATAGATACTGTTGAAGCCTTTGTACATACGGATTTGATACACACTATCAAAGTCTCTATGCAAACTGATTTAATACTTACAGAAGACAAGAAGACTCAAATAAAGGTAACACCTGCTTACACTCCTTTGATAGAAAAATCTGCCAATCAAAAACTTCACAACAAAGTAACTCAAGTTGAGCATGAATTGGCCCAACATAAGAAGGAAGTAGTACCCTTACAGGAACATCAAGAACTACTAAAATGATTCAAATACCTTTCTGCAATTGAAGACAAAAACTTTTCCCAACTTAGGGAAGAAAGGGAAAAAGTAAAGAAGGCACAGGATCAACCACTAATTATGCCTTATTCTTAGTGGAAAGATATATGTTGCTGAAAATAAAAGTTGTCAACGCAGGGAAACCACTACCTTCAAAACCATTGAAGATTTTGTCCAATGTTGTAATGATCAAGATGAACAAACCCAACACCTTTTGTGTGAATTGTATTTGCACAATTTCTTTCTAGAAGAGGATATAGACAGTAACCCCAGTCCCTTCATAGGGAATGCTCAGTTCCAAGATTTTATGTCCTTTACCAAAAATCAGACTAGATGGGATAAGGTCTACAGTACCTTTTACAAAAGATAACATGGCTTAGATCTATGGGTCAGAGGGGAACCTACCAAAACCCTATATTTTTTTACTCAACATAAGAATTTTATGCAATGGAAAGGTGTGATAACCAAATTGGGACCTATTCACAAGGATATTGTGCAGAATGGGAAAACATACTTCCAGGATATTCACGAAGAAGCATTATCAGCAGCCAAACAAAGATGGCAAGCCTCTACAAATAATGTGAATAACAGAGAACCATTTGGGTATAGGAACTTTAAAGCTGCTACTTGCCATTTTCTTCTGTATAATAACCAAATTTTGAACATGGGTCCTACATGCATAGGGTGCAGATATATATGCCCCATCATATGGTACCCTCCTGAAGACTATCATCATCATTATGAGTTACCAGAGGGGCACACAAACTCAGCATTTGCAAAGGTAAAACAAAAACATGGTTTTAGAATTTACAAGGAAGAAGTATATCCTGCATATTCTTTAACCCAGCTACACCTCAATCATATGTTTGCATGAGGACCTACAAAAAGGTAAGCAGGGGAGTATGTTGGGTAGAGGAAAAGGTAAATTTTACCCCTATATTTACCACGATTTTTCATTTAATTTCATATGTTTTTCCTTCATATTAGCAATAAAGTAAAGGAAAATAATTCAAATGTAAGGTAGAATTAATTTTTGATAAAAGGTGTGTTAATAGCATAAAAAATATTTTTTTCCCGTATTTATTGATATCGAAACAACCAAACTGCGTACCAGAATGACCAAATAACAGCAGACAAGAAAATAAAACAGAATCGTATCGACTCCTATGAATATGTGTAAGATGTAGAGGCATGTCTATTCTTGGAGTATTTAGTTGATAGCCACAAAGCCTCAGGATCTCCTAATCCTAAGGATCCGTTACTCTGTTTTATTTCGCCTTTAAGTTATAAAAGGTTGCAGGTGAAAGAGACGGAGGAGTCAGTTCATGTATTATAATTTTCATGTAATAAATGTATCAGGACAGAATAATCAAGTTCATGCTAATGTATTGCTCTATTGATTAATGAAGAAATTGGCATTTTTAGTATAAACAACTTCTGAGTGTTTCTCGGCAGAAGATTTCTAGAGGATTCGGGCCCAATCCCTGGGAGTTCTCCTACTATTTTTTTCTATACATTTATTTACGGGTCTTGAATTTCTAGTTATCCTTTGTGTTTCATAGCATTATCATTCAATTGGTTAATTGTAGGAGTGATATGTTATAAATTCCTTTTCAATAGATTAGATTTATCATTAATGTTCTTTTAATGTTATTTTACATTCGTTAGACTAGTTTCAACATGGTTGTTGTTCAATTCTGCATACATTTATTTCTTGAATCTTTCCATCATAAGTGTGAACATTTGTTTTGATGTTTAATTTTGAATGATGCTATTAGTTGATTGATAGAGAATTCAATTGCAAAATCTAGAATAATTGATTGTTGCTCAATTCATTAGCATTTCTATTCAATTCATCAAGTTCGTTGTTCAATTCATTAAGGTAGTTGTTCAATTCATCAAAGTGTGTTGTTCAATTGAAATTTATTCTTTATTTCCATCTTGAGTGGTTACTTCTACATAAGATTAGAACAAGAGTTGATTCCTTTGATTAGTTTTAAGTAAGTCATAACTAATTTTGAGTTGATTTGATTGAACTTCAAGAATTAGATAACATTCCTCACACCAATTTAGAATATTTGGCCTCTGACTTCACTCACATATATTTTTCTTGCACTCTTGAAATAACAAGACTTTCCCTAGGTTGATGAATAATGTGAAACATTAAGGTCACTTTTAACATACCCCTTTTTTACTCAACAAGGAGTACCCAAGTACTTGACCTTGAGGGTTCGAGGTTCCATTCAGGATCAGAGGGTTTCAGTTTTGATTGATAATGGGGCTACCCACAACTTTATTGATGCCCAAATAGTGTAGAGGAGAGCAATACCCACTGATGATTTTGAGGGATTTTCAGTCTTGGTCCCAAGAGCTATAACTATTCAATGCATGCATTATGTTCCATCTTTATCTGTCACCATGGGGACATATACATTGATTGATCACATTTTTGTGTTTGGCGTTCCTGACACCAATGTGATATTGGGTTTGTAGTTGTTGATTACTTTGGGGAAGGTAACCATAGATTGGGAGACTTTGCAGATGGAGTGGATGGATAGAAAGAGTCGAAAACATCATATGATTAGGGGCATGCACACATATCCCTCACAGACAGCTTCCACATAGAAAAAAGAGTTGGATTTGTGTAGTGGAAGCAAGGACCTAACAGTCCTATCAACTATGAAGATGACTTTTGTTAGTATGAATCTTGATTCGAGGTGTACTAAAAAATACCACTTTAGTTGTGCATAACTTATAGCCCTAACAGTAGAAATGACTACTAATATCTTCAGATCTACAATTAGATGATCAAGAAAAATGCTGCAAAAATCTAGATCTATGAATTAGAAGACATTAAACAGTAGAAAAATAAGATTTACTCCATATATCCAATAGACAAGACAAGAATATATCTAATGAATATTTTTATTAATGGCACCTAGGAGGAAAACACAAGAGGGTGTCCCCTGTTCTCCTCAATGGGATGGGTTCTTGTAAGTCCTCAACACTTCAGATTTAGAATTCCTCTCTCTTGATGGTGTAGAAAACCAAGACAAAAATGGAAAAGTATGGCTATGATTATGGATCAATAGCCAGACCAAGTGTTGAGATCCAGAGTGATCTTTAGGCGACAAAAGGTGACAAACAAATGTGAAAACCCTTCTATTTATAACAAAATATTGAGTTAGTCTAGATATTGGTGTATAATTAAAATATTATAAACCAAATCAAGATCCAACATTTATGGAATATTTTATTATATTTGTTGGAGGGAAAAGGAATTTGACTTGAGTCAAATCCCCTTATTTGTAAATAATAAATAAATAAATGATTTATTTATCATTTTAAGGATATGGTTGAGTAATAATGAAATAAATAATGATTTATTTAATTATTTATGGGTGATTTAGTTATATTTAACAAAGAATATTATTTAATAAGGTTTAAATAACTAATATTTAGGAAATAATAAGATAAAAAATGATTTATCTAATTAATTTCCTTGTTTTAGGTTAAATATAACGAGGAATATTAATCAAACTGATGTTTAATTAATTATTCTATGAGGAAAAAAAATCAAATATAGATTTATTTAATATTTGATCATGGGTTTTCTTGTCTAGACCATAAATAAATTAATAAAGGTGGTTTACTATGTTATTTTTTATAGTGAATGCGATTTTACTTGGAGTAAAATAGGTCTTACTTGGTGTACGTGCGAGCGTTAGGAGCTAATCGTATGACCGAAGTACGTTGTAAGAACTCAATCACTAGACAAGAAAGGGGAAGTCAAAGAGAGAGGAGTGTAAGGTAGACCAAAGTGCTGAAAGAACTAGACCCTGAGGAGGTGACTTGCAGGTGCAACAAGTCTATTTGATGAGTAAGTACCTACTATAGGCGGCAAGGGAGGCATATCTATGCCCGCCGAGGTAATAGTACAAACAATAAGGTGCCCAGAAAACCACGGAACACAATAATAGAGCATATGTTGGCATAAATGTGAGCCAGATAAATAACACGATAATGAATCCCACATACATATTGTGCTTGGGATAATAGCCAGGGCTTGTACAATAATATCTGAGTACATGAGATATAAATACAACCCAAATGCCCCTGAACACAGGAGATGGCTCTCAAAATCTGACTAATACATGCAAAAGAAAAGGCGTTGCAAGTAGCTGATGGCCGACATCATCAAATGTATGGAGCTGCATCGAAGGCTGTAATGAAGAGGTCATCTGAGTGTGTGGGGGGTTACCTATAGGGCCAACCCCTCATGAGGGCTGAGACATCTCACACACACTCGGTAATCATCGATGTCAACTGTTGCATCACTGAACCATAAAGTATACGGATCTCGATCATGCTGAAAGGAGTTGGAGCTGAGAAAGAATAAAGTCAAAGGGCAATAAGGAGTCCCTTTTCCTGATCCGAGGTGTCGAACAAGAGTGGAACCTGGAACCAAGGTACACCGCCCTCTAGACCTGTCTTCTGGAATGAATGAGTTGATGTTGATAGAAGAAGGTCTGCCATAGGTGAGGCAATAAGTGATCCTGAACTAAGGCACAAGAGAAAATAGTAGAGTGACTGATAGGTTGACACCAATGATGATGATGAAATGGGGGGGGGGGGGGGGACTGAGTAGCGAACGAACGACTTCCCTTGTTAGAGTGTAAATGGCATGGATGAACTGGCAGTGACTGACACAGAATCATGAGGGATAGGGGACAGTGGGGCTGAAGGCCGTAGTGTGCAACACGAGAGAGGGACCAAGTAATGAAGGGGGAGCAAAGGGACTCGTGATAGACTCCATGAAAGCAATGATGACTCAACTCAGGTGCTCTAACAAAGGGTGACTCGATGGAGCTACCACACAGGGAAAAGGGTCCAATGGGGACCTAAAAAGCATGAGTACAAGATGGTAACTCACGACGAAAGTCAACATGAGCGTGGACAAGTATGGAGGTAACATGGTGCCCCCTGGTACTAGTGTTGCAAGTGAAGAAATTCGATTTTGAGGAGGGGGGTGGAGTGACGCTTCTTGGCCAATATGTGTCCTGGTGAAGTATCAAAATACTAAAAGCTAAAAGATACCCTTTCGAGGGTTTGGTGAGATATTTCCAATGGTATAGATGGTTCGTCAAAATAAGCTACGATTTGGATGCAACGGGCGAAAGAAAAATCAAGGTCTTTCTTTTAATGAGGCATTTTCCTTCCAAATTCACTCATTTGCAGGTGCAGTTGTGGTGAATGTAGTGAGGAGAGGAGGCCCTGAATCTTGTGGTGATTGGAGTAGACAAACCGACCATTGGAATTTGAGATCTATCAGTTGTAGGTAAGATGCCTAATCCTACTCTTTCATTTCATTGGGTTGAAATTTCAGTTTAGGTACCTGGAGCTCATGAATAGGTCAGGTCGCACTTTTTGGGGTCTGTTCTGCATCCTGGGTAGTAGGTACCAGGAAAAAAACTGTGGCATGTCCATGGAATGAGCCGGAAAGCATGACCTGTCAGAGAAAGGGTGTTTCAGTGTTGTTTTTTTACTGAGATCCATGGTTTTTTATGATTGAGGGGCATAGATGACCCCAGGCATGTTATGGACATGCCAAAATGTATTTAGAAAAAGGGGAATCTAAACACATTTTGATGATGTGGTGTGCCATTTGTTTTTGTTATGGGTATGCAATTTTGAGAAAGGGAATAGACGATTACCAATCTCTTTTGGTACTGCATATATGAATCATATGGAATTTAAGGCTTCCGGGTTGGCATACATGGTGCTAATACCCCAATGATAGTATTTGGGATAATGATCTGATGTTCTCCCAGAAAACCTATAGGTTGGTCAACCGCAATGTCTATGAGACTGGGTTGCTGATGAAAAATGAAGGAATGATGAGGGGTATCATTCCTAGAGTGATCTTGAAGTGATATGGGACTCTAGAAGTTCTTCTAAATGTGGAAGAATAATGGGACTAGAGTCGTCACAACTAGATTCACTAGGAGAGTGTTGAAGAATTGCTTCTCCTGGTCTCTCCAATATGAGTGCCCCCCCTTACCCAAACATTGGGTGTCAATGTAATGGCCACACGGTGCATGTGGTTCGAATGCATGAGTTTGATGTAAGGGGGGTAGATAAAGTCAAGAGTGGTCGCTGCTTCCATAATGTCATCATCGTAATATAAGATGGGGTGACTGATAGAAGAAATACAACCTGATGTGATGAAACAACCTTACTCCTCATCATGAGACAAGAGGTTCGTATGCGCATCGTCACAAGGGGTAGCGGGAGAGTGAGTAGACAAGGGATCTACCGATGTTGAGACTAGGGAGGGGGCTAAAGGGAGTTCAAGAGAAACATCAGGGGAGGTCTCATCGTGGACTTCCGACCAAAGCCCCGTTATCTCAACATCATAAGGGGAAAAGTTAATGGGAGCATGTGTGTCCTTGGGTGTTGCTGAAGCAAGATGCAAAAATAAGGGTGTGGGTGACTTATGGCACTCGGCCTCGAATTGGTGTAAGGCTTCTAAAGAGGAACCATACTCTTCGAGGCGAGGACATAGGTGAGTGTAATTGCCATGGAAATCACATAAAGCACAAGGGTTATTTGTGCGCAATGGTTTGAGTTCCGGGATTGAATCAGGTATAGTGACATATACCTCTGGGATATCAGATTCTGGAAATGACTCATTGACCATGGACTTGAGGTGAGGCAATTCTGGGCAAGTATGGGTGGTGTGGCTGACACCGTCACACAAAGCACACTAGATGGTACACTTTGGAGGCAGAGAGGGGACAGGGTTTGTCAGGGTATCCTTGTCCTTTGATGCCCCCTTGCGAGCTTTGCCCTTCTTACCCGAAGCGGTTGCAATGGGAGGTGGTTCCTATTGAGGTGAATGAGGCACTGTTGCAGCGGGAGAAGTCATAGGGACCAGTTGAACCGGGGTCAAAGCAAGATAAGGTTTGGGGTGACCAGGCGGGGTAGCAGCTGGAGGATCAAGGTACCAGACGGGAATCCCAAGGGTCAGGTCAGGAAGAGAGAGGGTGGCCATAACAGGTACCATGTATACTCTTGTTGGGGGAGCTAGGAATGGGACCAAAGAGGTGATGACCAGGTGGGTCGGCTCCAAAATGGTTAAGGCCTGGCGGAACCGTTCCAGAAGGGTAAAGGGTGTCATGAGTACCAACTGATGATGCAGGGCCAAGAGAAGAAGGTTTAGAAGGTTGATCAGAGGACATCATGAAAATCTGATAATCGGGAGAACTGGATGGAAGAGTTTGAGTGGCCACCTGTCCTTCAGGTGGTTGGGTAGCCACAAATCCCTACTGAGGGAAAGGATCGGTAAGAACAGTCGGTTGACTAGGTGCAGGACTGGGAGGAATGGAAGGAATGTCTTTTTTTCCTCTCAATGTCACTTGCACTACAAGAAAAAAGCATATTGGTGAGGGGTGAAAATGGTCACCATAAGCTCATTGGTGAGGGTGAAAAGAGCCTTCGTCACCAAAAACTACATGTCACCAAAGGTGGCGTCGCCGAAAGTATAGGTGTTGTGGTGACATTCAAGGTCCGTCACCAATAATGATTTATAGTGACGAATAGTAACTGTCACCATTTCATATGAGCAATGGTGATAGACAATAGCAACCGTCACCAAAAAACTGAACGTCACCAAAGGTGGCGTCGCCAAAAGTATAGGTGTTGTGGTGACATTCAAGGTCCATCACCAATAATGATTTATAGTGACGGATAGTGACCGTCACCATTTCATATGAGCAATGGTGATGGAAAATAGCCTCCGTCACCAAAAAATTGAACGTCAACAAAGGTGGCGTCGCCGAAAGTATGTGTTGTGGTGACATTCAAGGTCCGTCACGAATATTGATTATAATGACGGATAGTGATCGTCACCATTTCATATGAACACCAACGATTTTTTGTGATGGACCTTTCATGGCCGTCACTATTGGTGCATATATATATGGCGACGTTCATTGACCGTCACCATAAAATCATTGGTGACATCAAGGTCTGTCACGAATAATGACTATAATGACAAACAGTGACCCTCACCATTTCATATCAACAACAACGATTTATGGTGACAGACCTTTAATGGTCATCACTATTGATGCATATATATGGTGGCGTTCGTTGACCGTCACCATTTCATATTTTGATGAGGGTCGAAAAATGTCACCATAAGCTCATTGGTGATGGTCAAAAGAGGATCCATCACCAAAAATTGATCTTCGTCATTCCCTATATATGAATATCAGGGAACGATGGAATCGAACCACCAACCTTCTGCTTGTAAAGCAAGTGCTCTTCCATTGAGCTAGCACCCTTTAAAGAATTAGAATTTAATGGTGCCCCTAAGGGTGCAAAGATACACCAAGGAATAAGAACCAGAAAAACTGAAAGAACTCAGTGTCCTTGCTCCTATTTTATTCTACGACACTCTACAAAGTATGATCTTGATCTATGACGTATTTGTGCCGAGTGGTTCTAATTTAATAGTAAATGTTATATTAGATAAAATAAATGAATAACTGAGAGGCCTTACGGGCTAATTTTTAATCCTTACACCAAAATCTCTTAATATTCAAGTCTACTCTTAATATTCAAGTCTATGGAACAACTCATTCAAAGTTCAAACTGAAGTAGATTTTAAATGGAAAGCCTAAAACCGGCTAAGTAGTTTACAAGTTAACATTTTGGATATGACTTCTGTTCAATTTATATGACAAGTTATGCCATAACCTTGAAACTAATTTCTTAGCTAAAAGACTTTCTTAAGTCAACAATGACAAAGAAAGATAGTCATGGCAAGCAAAATTCTCTTGTTTTTTCTAATGAAGGTGCATGTAACTTGATAAAGGTTGTATGAGAGTATCAAACCATAAACAGTTTCACTAAAACATGAAAATGACAAAGTCTTGTTAAGCAACAAAATTTTAGTTGAATATATGAAAAGCATTGAGCTAAATGATATAATTAAACTAAAAGTAACTGTAAAAAAATGAAATTGCCATCATATACCATTTGGTTTGGTTAGTTCTTCGGAAAGAGAAAGTGCAATTGCATGATCCAGCTCCTCATCTTGATTATGTAATGGACCATCCTAAACAAAAATGTCCACATACAACAATCAATGTTATTGTATTGGTATGACTTTTGATATAATCTATCAAAGCATGCACTATGTAGGAGAATAACTGGTAGTTGAATTACTTCTCTACTCGGATGTACTACCTTTGGTAGTTGAATTACTTGGAAATGGAAATCCTTATTAAAAAGTAATGCAAATAAAAGCAGAAGCCTTTGAATATGGATGGATCTTGATTTTATAGAGTTATAATTGAATACTAAAGGACTAGGAATGCTGCAACGAAATAGATGGATGGAGTGTAATAAAAAGAATTTGGATAATTTAGGTTGCACATATCTTTAAATGGAACCACTTTTTCCTTTTGGATTCCTAGTCTTTAATATGCAAATAAAATATTCGATTCAACCAAAGAGAACAATATTTTGAAGTCTTAGTTGCCTAAAATAGGGTAAGGACAACATTTGGAAACGGGGATGAATTTTGAAATGACCACTTTCAAAACCTTTGGAAACAGAGCAACGAGCACTTCCACACACAGGTCCAAAAGTCATGACTTAGGAGCATGAGCACACCTAATTCAGGGATGATTAAATATGAAACGAATTGGGCTGCAATTATACTCAATTAAACATAAATTAATGATTAAAATCTATATAAATGACTTAGAAGTCAAACATGACAACTTTGGAATATGGTAGAATGTTGGCATAAAAACTTTGTTCATTATACATTCTCTTTTGTTCAGTTTTGATGCTTTACTTCCAAATTAGGTGTTTTCTTTGTTGGAGATAGCAATTCATACATCTAGGTCGAACCATTAATGATGCCCACAATGAAGGGGCATGTAGCTCAGTAGTACAGCAACACACTGGCCAAGGGAAAATCTGGGGTAAATCTTAGTATGTATAATTTTCAAGATGGGGATAGAGCTAGTTTTGCATGAAGTTAGCGAGGGGACCTTAACCAAAGTGTGGCCTGACGAGGGTTTTGGAAATAGGAATACACACATCTATGTTGAACCCTTAAGGGCATCCCTCATGAAGGGGCAAGTGGCTCAGTGTTAGAGCAATCCAACCAGCCAAGGACTTAAAAGTTTCGGAAATGTTTCAAGTAACAGAAATTTTTAATTAGCCTATTGTGCTAGACCAAACGTCTGACGACCTGCATTGGAAAGTGTTTGCATGGGGCAAGTGGTTCAGTGTTTGAGTAATCCAACCAACCAAGGACTTAAAAGTTTCGGAAATGTTTCAAGTAACAGACAATTGTTAATTAGCCTATTGTGCTAGGCCAAAACGGTGGACGACCTGCATTGGAAAGTGTTTGCTGACCAATATTGAGGCCCCACCCAGGTTCGAAACTCAGTTAACCCACCTCATGAAAGGGCAAGCGGCTCAGTGTTAGAGCAATCCAATCAGCCAGGGACTTTAATGTTTTAGAAATGTTTCAAGTAATAGAGAATATATGCAGTGATATGTGGTTTAACTGTAAGTTTCACTGGGTGAAACTAACGAGACCGTGGTTCAAATCCCATTGAGAATATGGCCTCACTGGGTGGAACTAACGAGACCGCAGTTCAAATCCCATTGAGTATATGGCCTGCTATGATCTCGCCTCAAGGAGTAGACTCCCCATTTCCTAGTCTCCGCTCTTGCTAAATCATAAGATCTGGTATATCTGGCTTACAGGTTGCTGGATATAGTCTTGGTGTTATAAGGCTCTTGCTAAATCATAAGATCTTGTATATCTGGCTTATATCTGGCTTAGATGTTGCTGGATATACTCTTGGTGTTATAAGGTAGCCACAAAGGTTGTTCCTGGACCTCCCCCAGATTACTCCAAGGAAGAAAGTTTTTGCTGAGCAATATTGAGGCCCCACCCATGTTTTAAACTCAGTTAACACACCTAGCGTGTATGTGGGCAGTTGCATAATGTATTAGGTTCAGGAGTATAGGGTCAGTCCCTCAGACATGACCCTATGCCTCCTCAGAGACAGGCAGTAAGTTTAGGAATTCTCCTAATACCCAAAAATTAAAAAATAAAGGAAAAAGAAAGAAATTCTCCTAATACTGACCAAAAAAAAAAAGGAAAAAGAAAGAAATAGAAAGAAAAATGACAGTAGTAATTATCGATTCTCGTGATAAAAAAAAGAAATGAAAAGAAAACAAACAATAGTTAATTAGTAACTTTTCACTAGCATGTCCTAACATTTTTTGATGTATATGCAGAAATACTTTGACTTCAGGATGACTCAGGGGTTGCTTTGTCAAAGTTTACTTGCATGCCAAAAACTGTTTTGATGTCAACCGACATGGATAAAACATGATCATATAGAGATAAAATCTAATAAAACTTCAACAAAAAGCATGGATGAATTTCACACTTGACAACAAGACTGACGTGGGAAGAAACATCTAAAGTAAACTTTTTAGGGTTCCATCTTTCCATTCCTTAATGATAGGTTTAATAAAATAATCAGTTCTTAATGAAGGTGCTACCTCCCCGTTAAGTTATAACCTTATGTTCCCACATTTTAAGAGTAAAAGATAGCATCTCAAGGCACTGGGGCTGTTATAAGTGAAATTGTAAGTAGATAGATTGTGATGTTCGGAATTTGTAAGTGACTGGTGTGGAATTCTTAAGCCATGGGTGGTTATTAAGCATGGAGTTAAGCTTGAACCCTGGGGTTTGCCAGTTCATAATTAAGATAAAATCTATTCAATGGTAAAAAATTGAAAATTCAGAATTTGCGTGAAGGGAAACACAGAAGAAGCACCCAGAAAATAGTCTTGGAGAAGAAAGTGCACCCACCACAGAATGAGCATCGACTCATGCTAAATTTCCAAAGGCCAAAATTATAACCAGTATGTATGGTAGAAGGTGGGAGAAAAACAGTGAATTTTTCCAC
Organism: Pinus albicaulis; assembly: GCA_034641835.2. Lineage (NCBI taxonomy): Eukaryota > Viridiplantae > Streptophyta > Pinopsida > Pinales > Pinaceae > Pinus > Pinus albicaulis. The sequence continues at coordinate 90,130,435 of CM076579.1, forward strand.
TAAATACAGTTTCAAATTAATCACTGGCATGGTGCTAACTTTGTTAGAGGTAAGAGATAGAAGATTGAAGTTTAAAAGACAATACACTCTGATGAATTAGGGATTACCGTGACATTAGAGGGCACATGCCAAATTACATTGTCATCTCCAAATGCACCCCTACATAGTGTCCATCTGACACTTTGTGACTTGAACCTTTAAAATGCTTTCTCAGCCACTTCATCATTCAAGATTTATTGTGAGAGTATGATGGTACAATGTGACCTGCATGTCCCAAATAACATGAGCCAAAAATGAAAACCATAATTAAATTATTAATGCCTTACTAATTTAATCCTTGAAAAGACGAAAAACATGAATCCAAGAAAGAAAATGATAAGGTTCTCATTAACCAGCTATTATATTTATAGATATGGCATAATTGTTGATAGGTTGTTTCATAATTTAAAGAATTTTAATTATTCTCTCAAACATATGAAAAGACACTAAAATTACCAAGGTCATATTTCAACAAAAATCTTGCAGAAAATCAGATTGCAACTATGAAGATATTGTTCTAAATTTTAAGAATTATAGTAATAAAATCCATCTTCAACATGACTTAACATTTTATATCATATTAGAAAAATTTTGAGTCAGGGAACAAGTACAAAGTTCAGAGTTAAAATATTTGCGTCAAGGACAAGGAGATATCATATACAACTTTATGAGTTGAGGTTATCACTAGAGAACATAGTCTTGAGTCTTAAACCAATACTTAATTAGGGACTTATGGAAATAAATGGGTACAAAATGTGAATTCATCCCTCATGAGTCATGGCACACACACAACTCCTAAGGCTTTACAACAATTGCCGCTGCACCCATCACACTACCTTTTTAGGCTGAATTGTCCACACCTGAGGATTTGCAAGTTGCAACCACTGCAGATGCACCCATCACATCACCTTTTTAGGTTGAATTGTCCACATGTCCTAACCCACAGAAGATGTAGTTGAATAGTCTGTTGTGCTGAATTCCACAGCTTTTGCCCACAACTGACCATAAGTCCTTGCATGTGATAAGTGCACCAGACATGTATCATGGGAGCCACAAAACCTGCAAACAAAATTATCCATAACTCCAAAATGGGGAGGATGTAACTGGCAATAAAAAAGCTGAGAAAAATTTTCCCTTGCAATGAAATTCCAGATGTGACTCCTCATGAACAGAGAGCCATTCTTATAAAAATATTCTAAGAGAAACATGTTTTAAAGCTAAATGTATACAATTCATTAACCGCCATGCCATCCTACCATGTCATATCCCTTGAGCACGCCCCAACACAGTGACTCCCTTGGTAGAAAAGGCCAAATAACTAAATAATTTTGCTCAAAAATGTAAAAACAACATCCAAATATGGGAAGAATACACCAATGCCCAACATGCTTGGGACTACCAGTTAGTAGCAAGGAGTTTCACACCTTTGGTCAAGATTCCATTCTCACAGGCTTCACCCATGGAAGATAGGAACGGATTGAACTTATGGCATTGGGAGCTGATGAACCATGTGCATATATTGCAAACCCAAGCCTACCCTCATTCTTCTTGAGGAAAACACTACCGACCAAGTTCCATTCACATAGATTTTACCCAGCACGTGGAGGTAGTCATTGAACTTACACCATCAGGAAGTGATTAAAGTCGTGTACATGTTATGGACCCAGGGCCACCCCATGTTCTCCTTGAGCCCTGCCAAAATATGTTTGTCAAGTGGGTTGTGATCAAGTTGCAAATCAAATGTGTTATCATCACGGAGACTCAAGTGTAATCTCCCCTCAAGAACATGATGTCATGATTTAATGCTGTCAATTTGTGTTATCGTTCGATATCTCATCAATAACTAAGCCTAGGCAATTAGTCCTAGGCAATGTCCTGCATAATTTTGATGAAATAGATACAGCTTGGTCATGGCATTTAGGCCAAAAGTAGGCCCACTTCATTAACAAAGGCTTATTTACTAACCAGAATAAAAGGGGATGAATATGTCAAGGAATAAATGAATAGGAGTAGGGATAATAACATACGAAGAAGGTTCAAATTTGACACATATTGCAAAGTATATTTGTTAGGCCTAAAACCATTCAATCCATGCATAGAATGGTATACCAAATAAAGCATTGGAATAGAATGCACATCATACCATGTTTAAACCTAGGCAAGTGCAAAATCCTTCCTGTTCTTCTCTAATCAAGAAATTCCACATCTTAAAGAGCTCCCCATTGATTTGTCAAATAATGTTATTCTAATGGGAGTGGATGTGAAGAAACTGCCTTGAAAAGCATTCCAATGAGAAAACATACACGTGGCACAACAAAACCTAGCATTTGGTCAAATGAGCACATTTCATGGGAACATTATGGCTAGGAGGATGACAAAAGGCATCATGCAGAAGCTCTCTCCATTGTAAAGGCATCGATGGATTAATGGGAAATTCCCGTGAGCCTAGTTGAAGATTTACTGGAGAAAGAAAGTTCAAGGATTTCTTTTGTAATATCAGGTTCATCATTGCATCCATATTGTTGTTTGTCTATTTAAGGAAATTCATTAAAATTTTCCCACAAAATTAGGCTCCATATTAGAGAAAAGTATGTCATTTGAAGAAGGGCTTTTGTTGAGGTGTTCCTATCAATTTCCCTTGCCGATTACTATTAAGTTAGACAAATTAATGATGTCATTTCAGTTCATGGTAGGACACATTTGCAGTTTCTAGTACAATCACCCCTTTTGTTGCCATGAATGTGTATTAAGGAGCACCTTTGTAAGGGCCCTCTATGCAATTTCTGCAATCTGGAAAAAAAATTCATAGGTTGAGTTTTTGGCATGTTGTAACAGCACTATCGTGCCATCCACATTCACAATTTCAAACCCTCTAAAGGTTTCCACTTGACTCCATTTGCCCTAATTGGATAGGCACTAATCCCAGTGGGGATTACAAAAGGCATCACGCAGAAGCTCTCTCCATTGTAAAGGCATGGATGGATTAATGGGAAATTCCCTGTGAGCCTAGTTGAAGATCTACTGGAGAAATAAAGTTCAAGGATTTCTTTTGTAATATCAAGTTCATCATTGCATCCATATTGTTGTTTGTCTATTGCTGGAAATTCATTAAAATTTTCCCACAAAATTAGGCTTCATATTAGGAAAAAGTCTGTCATTTGAAGAAGGGCTTTCGTTGAGGTGTTCCTATCAATTTCCCTTGCCGATTACTATTAAGTTAGACAAATTACTGTTGTCATTTCAGTTCATGGTAGGACACATTTGCAGTTTCTAGTACAATCACCCCTTTTGTTGCCATGAGTGTGTATTAAGGAGCACCTTTGTAAGGGCTCTTATGTAATTTCTGCAATCTGGAAAAAAAATTCATAGGTTGAGTTTTTGGCATGTTGTAACAGCACTATCGTGCCATCCACATTCACAATCTCAAACCCTCTTAAGGTTGCCGCTTGACTCCATTTTCCCTAAATGGATAGGCACTAATACCCACTAATCCCAGTCTTACATCACAATATATGTCTAAATCTATCTCATATTTTAATTAAGGAAACCCCCCTTGTTCCAGGCGATAGAAAGCCGAACGCAAGAGAGGACAATATTGTGGTGGCAACAAACAAACCATCTTAGTTCCCCTAAAGGTTGTACATGTGTTTTAAGGCTTTACCACTTAAAGTGTAGGTTTGTGAGGTAACAAGAATCATCAATGTATCTTAGCATTTTTATAAATGTCGATGCTGGGCATTGACCTAGTTAGAAACAAGAAAGTTGAAACAAGAAGTCTTTATGTTAGATAGAAAAACAGCTCAGGATAGTAACTACGGATTCACCCCTTCAATATTTTAAAATATTAGAGTTTGTGCTTTGTTTTTGGTTTACAGTTTCATCATTACCATAGATCCATTTTAACAATCTGTGATACCAATGCTTTAATGGTGTAAATTCAAAGAAAATAGATGACCACACTGCATGGATGTGATATTTCAAATCATATGACATCATCTTCAAAAGCAGAGGAAAAATGAGGATGGGTATGAGAAATATCTTCTTTGTAATAGAATGGGTGGGACAGAATGATGGCCTGCAGAATTAAAAAACCTAAAAGAGTTGCAGGATGCTCTGCTTACACTCAAGGAGATACACATTTTCCTTGAGAGGGATCACTACAATGTGGTCCTTCAAGGGGAAATGAAAGTTTGTAAGGAAATGGACTGCATTACAAGGGGTGCCAGGGTGCATTCTCAACTATAGTGGATTTTTTGAAGGGGATTAAGGATCCAAAATCCAAAGTCTACTTTGACTACTTGAAAGGAAAAGTGACAGTTACAAGATTCTTCGTTTGCATCAGCAGGATGAATCTCTTGCAGAGGATCAAACAAAGGTCAAAGGCATGTTCCGATTGCATTTTCAAAATATTTTCTCTTAATGCTTTTACGGATCATGTGGTGGATGTCAGGAACGCTCATTGTAGAGTCATTCCATGCAAGATTTCTATCTATTGGTGTAGTGATTGAGTCAAATTGGATAGTGACTTCTCAAAAGAGAGGGGTTTTTTTAGCTCTTAGTTCTATGAAGAATATCAAGTCATCGGAAATGGATGGCCTTTGTTGTGATTTTTTCATCAGGAATGGATGGCCTTCGTTCTAATTTCCACAAGGCCATGTTGAACACAATACAAGATTATTTCTATTGTTTGACAGCTGAAAATTTCTCTTCTAAAAGGCTATCTAAATCTCTCAATCAAGGCCTTAGTAAATGCATTACCAATAATGTAGCTAGGGGCACTATTGGAGGTTGGAGCCTCATTACTTTCCTCGGTGTCTCATACAAGATCATGGCTAGCTAAAGCAATGGCTCTCAATTGCATGGAAGGTAGTTCAACAAGAGCAGACAGGTTTTGTACAGGGTCCAATTATTCTAGACACGTAATCTAGACTCGAGAGGCCTTGGAATGGGCTTGAGACAGTGGCTACCAGCCTTGTTTTCTGCAGATTGAAGCTTCATCACAGACATGTTAGTTTTGCTTGTACTACCGTCTGACCCCGCACTATTCATTCCAAACCGTATTGCCCTTTGGCCTTGCTGTTACTTGCTTTATCTACAATGTCCGGTCCTTTAGACCTTACATGAATGACATTAATTCCACCAAATAGGTTGTGAGCACTTCCCAATATTTCCTGCACAGATTTTAGATTGGCCATTTAAACATTAAACCTGACATATGCTTCGTCACGGAGAAGATGATTAAAGGTTTGGAGGATACCTGATAAACACCTGCAAGGAACAATCCCATGTAGTACGGTTCTCCTTCACACAAATGGTGCACAGAGAGCACACTTTCAACCTTCCCACTAGGTCCAATAAAGTGTTCTATTTTTCCATCACTGTCACATGTCAAATCAGCCAAGGTTGCCTATGTATTTGGCTTCTCATGTAACTGATGCAAAGGAATTATAGGGAAAACTTGATTTATGGCCCATGAATTAGGTATGGAATGGAAAATAGATAAGTTGATTTGTCACTGCTAAGTATTTCTTAGGCTTATCTACTTCATCTGGTAACTCAGAGTCTACAAAATTTTAAGACACTAAATGAAATAGAATCATAGACATCTTCAACTTGTTCCCTATGCTAAAGACTTAGGAAACCAAGCTTAAATAAGCTATGGGCTTCTTTTTTTAACCAATTTGCATCATTGTAAACTTCCTGTACATTTTGTTGGCAGATAGTTTTTTTGATATCATATAAAGTTAATTCACCAGGATTGCAATCTTTCCGAAGTTGTATTTGTATGATATGGAACAACTGAACATGCATGCAATTCACTTGAATGCATATCCTCTTGAACAACTGTACCTGAAGTTTGGACCACGATGTGTGGCCATGGTGAACACACTAATCTCTAATGCGTCAACATTTCTCCTTGTTAGTAACTCATTATCCCCTGAAATTTTGCTAAATCAATCTATTTGTCAAGGGTGGCCCTTTGCCCCAGATTTTTATATTTGAAAATGGATGCCCTGGCTCACCTATTTGAAGTTGCTGGCATTCAGGGGCAAGTGAAGGACATCTTACATCCTGATGGGTTAGACATGGTCAACAATCATTTTGCTAATGGATCCTTTATTTCTATGAGTGTTAAGCAGAGCTTGGTTGATGGTGATCATACTTGTTTGCACATCTTTGGATCTACATTAGATGTTGTGGTTAGTGACCACGAGACAAATTTTTAGTTGTTAGAGTTAGACTCTCAGCCTACTAGATTCCCACAGCTCGGACTTATGTTCGACCAAAGGGTAATTGTGAGGTATCTAGGCATTGCATTTGAAATTTTGAAGTGGGTCTTTCATCAGTGGCTATCCAAGATTGGTGTACCGTGTCTTCAAAAATTTTGGAGTAAGCATTAATTTTGGCATCATAAGGACCTCTCATTAGATGGGAAGTTGACAAGGGGGTTGGACAGATCCTCTATGCCTCACACGTTTATTATGTATCTTGTTGGTTGCCTAGTAAGACTCAATTTCAGCATTTAGAGCAGATCATGCAATCATACCTGTGGTAAAAGTATGGTGGGAAGGACAATATTCCACAAGGATTGGGGGGCTCATCCCTTGGCCAATGTGTTGAAAAATAACATTGCGACATCAAGGCCATTTTGCAGGGATGCAGGGTGGATCTTTGGTCAGTCCTTGCAGTAGTATCAACCACAAAGGCTTTAACCTTTGTTGCTTTAGCAGAATCTATTAACTCCAACTCTCAATGCAAGATGGGGTGTCGGTTGATCTAGAAGACAGGTGAGCACACAAATTACACCGTTTCTAAACTGTTTGGAAAGATAATCAGGACCAATATTTAGTTCTCCTTCAATGCCGCGCTCACTAGTGTGCTACCTTTTTTGGTAATTGTAGCTATTTGGTCCACTCTTCCTTCATTGGGATTTGGTAGTGATTGAGAGTCTCTGCTCTGTTTTCCCTAGGAAGATTAAGTGTAAGTTAGCAAAAATTTAGTTATCTGTCTACTTTTTGTTCCATTCATATGTTTACTTTTTGTTCCATGTGGTGTAATGAGGTACATGACTAGCTATTAACTGTGGATGAATTATGGATAAGAGATGCTCAATATTTATATTCGGTAACCTATACAGACTTCATTTCTACTTTGCTAGTCATCATCAAAATGGAACCCCCAAAGGGAGGACAATTTAAGTCAAATTTTGATAAGGCTGCAAAAAGAGATCCCAGAAGAGCAGTTAGTCGAAGGGTAATAACGAGCAGGAATGGGGAGATGATTGCAGTATATATGGAAAAAATAGGAATCAACATCAAAAATCAAGCAGGAATGAGGGATCTTATAGAAGAGTTAAATTTTTCCTAGGCCTATCCTAGAAAGAGTGGCAATGGAATGGAGTGGAATTCTTAGATTATAATCAATGTTGTGATAACAAAATGCATTTCTTCTCGAATTTGGAAGTTTGAACCCCCAATGTCAATGGATTAAAAGGAGGTTTCGGCAGAAAGGTTAGAAATAGATCTCATTATGCTACAAGAGCAGCCAACAAGGTTGTTGATTGGCTTTCTAACATGCCATTGAGTGGCAAGTATATGACATCAAGATTTTCAAAACCTGAGGTTCAAAGGAAGAATAATGAATTATTGAAATTAATAGTAAGTCAAAATGTTGAGACTTAGAAAAAACACTAGGCCTTGGGGAGCTGACATAGATGTCCCTCTTTTTCCAATTAGAAAGATTAAGGTAGGATACCTTAAGTTGCAGGACATCAAATTTATGGACTGATTGCAAATCCCTCCATAATTTGCGACAATGGTGGCAGCCATTAGTGATTAGTATAAATCATAGTTTAATTCTTATGAAGTTTCTGTTTGTTTTCACACCTGGAGAAGAACTGGGCTTGTTAATTCACTTTCTCTCTGCATTATCTCAGTCTCTATTAGCCATTAGCAATAAGAAGAAGGCAAGAAAGGAGGGGAGAAAATCCCAAACGCTCCCTCAAGGAACTGTGAGGAAAGAGGGTCTTGCCTGTCAATTGCATAATTAAAAACGATGGAAATCCTCTAAGGAGACAGTCCAGATTGACAAGCAATATGTTCATAGGCAGGAAGAGTCCTTCACGTGGAATGATACTAAGCAACCCTCTGGGAAGTGAAAATTTTCCTTGAACATGTGCTCCTCAAACAATAAATTCACGAGCCACTTGTTAGTGTGGGTGAGAGATTTCAATGACTGGAGGATAATACTCTGTTTTTTAGGTTGGAGGTGAGAGAAATCATCAGGGAGGCAATGGAAAAAGCTACGGCATAGTTTTCTAAGTGAGTGTGGAAGCATGAGGAGGACAAGAGGGTTGATGATATTGATTTAAGGATAGAACATTTCTACAAGCTTGACCGCATTTTCCAGCTTTCCCAGTTCAATGCAAAACTAAGTTCAAAGTCAAGGAGATTAGATTGTACACTGATGGTTCAAAGAGAACAAGCGACTAAGTGGATGCCAACAAGGTGCTACTTAGCCACTGGGAGAGGTGCTTGGAGAAGCTGCCTCACTTAATCATTCTGCCAGTGATAAGCTCAAACAACAGTGATGACAACCCAAGCCAAAAAACAAGGCAATCCATAAAATGTACAATAAATCCCCATTATGCTTATTAGTTGTTAAAGGAGGGACAAACAGTCTTTGTATTGTTACTGCTCTTAATAATGCTGAAAAAAATTGATTCAAACATCAAAAATACTCTGAAATCCTCTTGTACATGTAGCTGATAACAATGTTTCCAGAAACAAGAATGCAGATGGAAAAAAATTAGGAATTGGGAAGCGTGAATCCCAAAAAATAGAAATTTTCAAAAAAAAAAATGAGAACATGAAAGATAAATAAGATATAAAACAGTATAAATGCAAATATATTTCAATATTTTACTTCTTAAACGATAAAGCATGAGAAATTACATCATGATTCATGGTTCATATGAAAAGGATGAATAACTTTTTTTTTTCAAAGAAAACCTCCCAAGATCCCCCCACTCCCCCTTCCCCCAAATATCCAAATGGAGAGTAGGAAAATCACCAACCACAACAGCAGCTGGAAACCCTGACAGACTCGACTGGCTTTGAACCTGTGACCTATGCCATACCCATCAACAACATGCCTTTGGTAGACGGTTCAACTAATTGATCCAACCCTTATGCCTACATAACTATTATTTATTAGCCAAATTTTGGAATTTAAAATGACTACAGACCAAATTGTGGAAGCTGCAAAAATTGAGTTATGAAGATCAAATCAAAGCATTAGTGCAACTACTCCACAATCTCATCATCCTTGTAAACAACCAAAGACCACCATGGAGAGCAGGACAACCACTAGCCACAACAGCAGCTAGAAACCCTGACAGACTCGACTGGCTTTGAAACCTGTGACCTATGCCATTCCCATAAACAACATGCTTTTGGCATATGGTTCAACTAATTGAGCCAACCCTGGGGCCTACATAACTATTATTTATTAGGAAAATTTTTGAATTTACAATATGACTACACACCAAATTGTGGAAGCTACAAAAATTGAGTTATGAAGATCAGCTCAAAGCATTAGTGCAACTGCTCCACAATCTCATCACCCTTGTAAACAGCCAAAGACCACCCTGTGTTCATCATCCAATTTCTTGTTTACTCTGCAAGCCAGAGCCTACATCATAGTGGACAACAGAGTGCCTGAAGAATGGATGGATGAATTAACTAAAAGGGTTTTTATTCCATTATTTGGCATTTGTATGCACATCCTAATTTATACATTTGTTCAATGAACTTTCAACTTATGTACTCTTTTATTTATTACCTCATTTTACTCTGACATAGGGAAATGAATTTTTAACTTTGATATGTTCATTAAATTAATTCTTGGTAGGGTGCATTATTTGCTGATATAAAAAAAAATTGTAAACAATTCTCAGATGATGTTTTTAAAAGATATCCCAGAAAAATTTCGCTAGGCCAGGGAAATGCTACTTCTTTTATCTTTTTTTCCATCCCTGATACCCTCCCTTCATACCTGACTGTCGGCATCTTCAACTTTATCTCAGTTACCAAGATAACAGACATTTCTTTGACAATTCAATTGGTTATATTTCCTTCTCCATAGAAAGCTCTACTAGTGATGTTCCCAATACATCATTCTGAGTGAGACAGAAATGGAGATGGAAAGATTAAAGAAAAATGAACCTCGATCCTTGAAATAAACATTATGGTCATTAAACAATATATACTTAACAGGGAAGACAAAGTAATAGATAAAGACAAGATAATTTTATCAACGTCCAACGAATGACCACAAAAAGGTCAATGGGACTGATGGTTACAATGATTATAGCATACTAGCTGGTGGACCAAACGGTCCCCTTTCTTTATAAGAGCAGGAAAAGAAAAAATACAAAGAATACGAAATTAAAAGTCTGGATGACTGAAACATCTTGACAATGAGTTGTGGTGAAGAAGTCCTGGAGGAGAAGGATGAGCCTCCTGAGTGGGGGGAGACTCCTCCTAGCATCCGAGGCCGTTAGAAGAGGACTTAAGGAAACTTGTCAATGTTTGTTGCCCTAAAGAGGAGTTCGACTACTGCCGCTGCCGTCAGGAGGATTTGGGGTGCCCCCTGGAGATGGGGAGGTGCCTGGTTCTGGATCGCTGATGGGCTCTAGTGGGACGAGATTCCCAGATCCGCACTAACTTGGAGTCATGGTCTAAGGATCGATCGGTGGCTCTCTTGGTGCCCTGCGATGTTGGGAGTTCTCTGAAGAAGTCAATGATCTTTTGTGTGGTGGCCAAGGCGGACGAAAGTTGGAGTAGATTCAAACGGTGTCTGAAGGTCTCCTGGAGGTAAACTGCCAAGCATCTCTGGTTAGTGTATCTAAGGAAGTTGACTAATAAGCAATAAAAGCGCCTACGGATCCCATAGTAGATGGGGCATCTGAAGATGAAGTGTGACTCGTTTTCCACCTCTTGTAAGTGACAAAGTTGACAAATCCTCTCCGTCTTGTCAATATGGTGGTTTGTTTCCACCCGAAGCTTGTGTGATCCAACTCTGAGCTGCCCAAGGGGGATCCTGATGGCATGAATCCAATGTTGGAGGGTATAAGGGGGTCGAGTGATGAGTCCATCTCTGATCTCCAGGAAGTGCTCAGTGTAAAAGGCCACCTTTGGGCGTAGACTGCTCAAAGGATTGACGCATTTAGTCCCTTAGTTAAATAAGGGACTTAGCCTGGAAGAATAAAAACCTATTTAAGACCAAGAGTGAAGGATAGTAGATATGAAAAAGAGACCCCTACCTATGAAGTACACAGCTCACCAAAGAGATAAGGTTGATAAGGAAGCCTAGCAAACTGGAAAAAACCGAAATCTAGATAATTAATAATGTACAAACACAATAATTGACCAAACAACACAGAATTCCACTAGAAATCCAAAAAATGGGCACTCCACGTAACATGCTTCTATATGTCACATAATAATATCTACTTTAAGATTTGCTAATAAAAACCACATCATAATATCTTTCAATATTCGTTAGTAGATGTTGTATAACAATATCTTTCTAGATGTGTTAGTCATTCAAGTCTCCATTAAGAAAAACCTAGGAAAAGGAAATATTGTAGGGAAGCACTCCCCTTGCTCAACTTTCAAGCAAGTATCTACAATAGTGCACTCCCAAAATACTCCTGATCGAGTGTTTTCAAGCAAGGTTACTTGTGAGCGGGAGCGAAAACAGGGAGCGAGAGCGGGAGCGGGAGTGCCATTTTCAAAAGCTCCCGGTCCGGGAGCGTTTCGAGTAGCGTTTTTTTAATATATATATATATATATATTATATTTTGATGCATATATGTCAACAAAATCATGTAGAATGATGAATTAGACATAAAAAAACATAGATTGAACCAAAGGTATCTTTATCATTACCTCTAGATTCGTATAGGGATATTTGTCATTAATATCACCCTCTAAGCATTGGCTCTGGGAGTGCGCTTTGAGAGCGGGTTCGAGGGAGCGCACTCGAGGAGCGGGTTTGATAGGGGGAGGCTCTCCCCCGCAACCTTTTTTTCAAGAGCACGCTCACAATCTGCATATTCATGTTGTCTAGAGAATGTTGAACACTCCCCAAAGAGTAGGGCTAGTCCCAAGACAATTGGAAAAGCTATTTTTACTTTTTTTAAAACAAGTTGGGGCCTACGAGAAGGCCCCAATAGGCCTCATGCGCTCAATGAAGGGGGTTTAGAGCTTTATAAATGCCTAATTCCTCTTCATTTCTCCTTGCATTTTTCTTTTCAAAAAATAAAGGTTTGATTGTTAAAGGTCATCAATTTTGGTAGAATATCTACCATTCAAACCCAAGAACTAAGCCAACGGAAGTCCCTCATGGGAAAATTTCTTGCAGTAATTCCTATAATTAAACAATTAAAAAAATGCAGTTAGCTACCTCTTGAGTGGGTTTAGTAGCCTCTAGAAGCTTCTCCTTTAGCATAGAGGCTTAATCCTACTTGTCTGAGTCCATGTCATTTCTTCGAGATCCAATTTCTTTGCTTTGGGACCCTTGGGAGCATGGGTCCAAGAAAATCCGAGGCCATTTTGCATTATGATTTGGTATGTGTGGTTCGATGCTATCACAGCAAGAGCTTGCAGTACACCATGGAGTCTCATAAATCTTCAGCAAAGGTCTCAGGTACTGTGTTAATAAGAATAATACTCTATGTTACAGTGTTGATCAGTGCCAGGTGCTATATCATAATGTATAACCTCGGCACTTCTAGGTACTCTGCTCACTGATGTTATGATGCTAAGATGCTCGAAGCTACTTGGTGTTGAAAAGTTTAACTAGGATCGGTCTTCATACTGACTATGTAATTATGTATTTATGTAAAGAAGAAGACAAAGATAATAAAATGTATTTTTGTTGTACTTGCTTCATGGGTTTTGTTAGCCTCCTATACCAATAGGTTTCATCTTTCATGATTGTCTTGATTGAAATTATGGAATATGTTCAAACCCTCTTTCTTGAGCAAAGGTGTTCCATATTCTGGAAAGACCAAAAAATCGAAAAATTTAAAAATTGTAAAGAGGGTATACCCTAAAAGAAAGATCAAAGGGTAAAAAGAATAAAATGGTCAAAAAAGAGAAAGAAATGAACCCCAAGCAAAAAATAGACCAAGGAAAGTGTGCAAATCCAAATGCCACTACTATTTCATTTTTTGTAATAAAACAATTGTGTGCAGCTTGTCAAAACCTTTGCCACAATTCATGAATAAGTCAAACTGTTTAAACTTGACTTACTCATATTTCAATTTCATGCTATAGATTAGAGAATAAATATCTAGCCAAACAGTTTAATCTTGGCAGATAAGTAGATAGGTAGAGTTAATAAGAGGTGCTCAACAGTTTAATCTGAGCCCCTGGATGTAATAAGGGTAGAATTAGATAGATTTTCCTTGTAAAAAAAAAAAAGATTGATAAGGTTTTGCAAGTCTAAATGCACCCTAATAAAGAAGAGAAAATGGTAGTGTTAAGTAGACAGGGTAGGTAGATGGTGCTGCAAAGTGTTATCTGATGAATGATGCTGCTATATGTTTTTGATCCTTTACTTTCATCACAAGTACTAAAGCAGGAAATACACTGGAAGATTACAGTGAGCAAAGTCAAAATCATTAACTTCCCTCATCATTTTTTCCCTTAAAGTTTTACTAATCTCCCCCAAAGTGCTAGGGTACTTGGAGGTCAAAAGGGCTCAAGGCATTTCCTTCACTTCTGGAGGGACCGGACCCTCGGCCTAATGATCAAAAAGACCTAAGTACTTGAGATAATCCATCATTATGATCATCCATCTTTAACTTTGTTCTAAGTAAAATCCTATTTTACTTAGGAAACTCATGCAAAATTCCATAAAAATCCCTCAAGATAACTTGCTATTCTAAGTTTAAGTGTTGAAGATAAGATATTGCAATTTACTTTAGAAGTTATCACTTCCATAGATATGCAAAATGTTTTGAGTTTCCTTGTCCTTTGCCATATTTACATTTAACTCTATTGTACTAAATCCCTAATAAAATACCTTATCCTCAGTATATAACTCCCTTTTCATAAATATCCCAAAAACCCTTATATTATATAGTTTAACCAAAGTAATAATTTTCCCAAGTATTCATTAAAAAACCCCGCTTTACAAACCCTTTGGTTAAATATATCTTTATATTATAATCCCGCCCTTATGGTAATTAAATAATGTTTATTGGTTACCATATAATAAAATATATATACAAAAAACTTTAAACATGCGATATGTATGTTTAAAACGCAAAAATATGAATAAAACTTCGGAGAAGTCTTGCGCCACCGTGGTTTATCCACATAGAATTCCACTTAACCAAACCCCCGCCGCAACCCCTTTCATTATGCACATGGGATTAATTAGTCATCAGGACTAGTTAATAACCTTTTCGCCTATTAAATATCTCCCGAGATGATTAAATTAAAAGTTAAATTGATTTAAGACCCGACGGGCCCACACCTGAATCCTTCGCATGTTCCCCCATCTCTTCAGCCGTCGGATCACCCCTTCCTAGATCAACGGCCAGTGTTCACCCCGCTGCCCATCCCTTGTCAGCATTTTAACCAGCGGGGGATGGGTGGTTTTTGAAAAGTCTACCGTCCACGTGGCGATCATCCTGTGGAATCGCTGCCCTTCCGATATAAACCACCCTCGACCAAAAGCGGTGCGGGCGCTTACCGCTTACCACTTACCACCTGACTTAGCATACGTCACCCCGTACGTCGATGACGTCATCCCTTGGAAAAATAAAAACTCTTTTAACTTGTAAATAAAGCCATTTTTTCCATGTTTTTCCTGTTATTTTCATTATTCTGAAAACGACAGAGCTCCCGCTGCGATTTTCAAAATTCCACTGCAATTGACCAAATCACTCCAAGATTCCACTGCGCCCGTGTTGAAGAATAGTCCCGCCATTACCTGTTACCTGTTAAAGAACCAGCTTCCGTCTAAAAGCAGGTATTTATCCTTTTCCGCCCCGACTGCAAATAAAACTCAGTGTTCTTTGTTTTTCGCTGAAATAGTGATTAAAAATCGTCACTGAGCCTTTTCCAGAGGTCTTAAAACTGTATAATTGCTCCCTGAACCACCAAATTGTGCCAATTTCCTTCATTTTAGAAATCCCGCCCGGCTTGTAAGGAAAACCAAAAACCTCCATTTTGAATCCACAAGAACCAAAATGGAGGTCTCGGCAGCTCTGAATATCACTCCATTGAATGCTCCTCACCGTGAATTGGACTATTTACCTTTGATAGATGAGGATTTCCAAATTAAAGACCTGCATTTTGATGAAAGTCCCCTATTGAGCTATTGTCGCTGCAGAGACGAATACTCAAAGGGGCAAGATCTTATAGGGTTGTGGGAATCCAATCTCCCAAGGTATCTCATTCCTTCAGTCCTTATTTTCCCAGAAATCATTCATTACTGTCATTCAAACTATTATCCCACACAGAGGGTTGTAATAGCTCCTGATCAAAGTGTTCTGTTTCCCATCACTCCCCAGGCTATCAATGCCATGTTACACTTTGAACCAGACCAAGAATTAGCACCATTTTCCATGGAAGGATTGATTGAGAAAACTAGGCAATTAACCCCAGAAAAGCTAAAATCCATGTGTCAGCATTTCATGTTACCTGAGCATCGGCCAAAAGGGTCTCCCCCCTATGGTTTTTACTATTTCAATACATTGGGAAGGCTCATTGTAAATATAATATCTTTTGTCTTAGGATTCAACACCAGTGAATATGTGGATGAGATAACCTTGGCCTTGCTATCCATTTTTACTCCTGGGCAACCTCCTGAGATTAAATATGACTTTGCTTCCTTTATAGCCAACAAGATCCATGATCAATTCCTAAGGCTAGATACTGAAAAAGTTTTTAAGTACTCCTCGGTCATCTATCATCTCATTATCTACTACCAGTCAGAAAGGTTCCCTTTCCCTGTTCAAAAACTTGATGCCAAGGGTAACCCCAGGTCAGTCATATTTTGGTCCCCCATAATTCATTTTTCCTCTGATTCTCCCTATTCCTACACTGAATTCATTAACCAGTTTGTATATCCTGCAACAACTTTGTTAACAGGAATTCCTCCCCCAAGACTCAGTAATGAAATTAGAAAGACCTTGCAAATGTCAAAGAGTTATAAGGTTGGGGATTGGTATTTGTATCAAAACCATACAGTCATCAGGATTTATGGATGTGAATTACATCCATTCAGGTTACCCAGATATGTACCAATGAGGATTTTTGCCTTGGAATACTTCAGGCAAATGAACAATTCAGATGTGATCCATTTTTGTAATGTAAAGAAGAAATCTCAATTAAGGATCAAAAGTCAATTAGGTCCTTTCATCTGCAATTCTAGGGAGGCTGAGAGAGAGGTAGAAAATCTATTACAGAGAAAGTTCCAAACATCTTTCCGTTGGGTTCCTTATGACCCAGTTGGTTTTATTTGTGAAAAGAGATTAAAGAATAAATCATCCCCTTATATACACCACAAGATTCCTGATCTAGAACAGTATGCAAATCAAGATGAATGGGTTGAAGGAACACTTGTTGAGGAAGAAAGTGAAGCTGACAAAATGAATAAAATTATGAAAGATGTTGAGAAGAACTTTGACCTAGAAACGTGTGGACAAATGCAGGTACCGTACATTGGCACATCCTCAGCAACAACTCTACAGCAAGCATTACAGGAAAGCAATCCATCAGTAGCAACAGAACCCAAGGGTAAAGGAAAAGAACCTGCTGTTCAGGTCATTGAAACTTTGGTCATGGCTGAGAAACCACAAACTTCCAAAACACCTGAGCAATCACAGGTTTCTCCCACTCAGGCACAACATCCACAAGTTCCAGAGTTGCAAACTCCATTAAATGTGGAAATAGGGAAGAAGAGACAGGCTCCAGATACCACACCTCCAAAAGGGGCCTCACAGGTACATCAGACTAAAAAACACAAATCTGATCCACCTCCAGATGTAGAAATTATAGATGAAGTATTTGATGATGGAAGGGAAGATAGTCAGCAAACTGGCACAGCAAGTGAAACAAACATAAGCCAAAAAGGGAAAGCTTTACAGAAGCAATTAAGCACTGAGGTCTCCTCTTTCAGACCACCAAAAACAGACACTGGAGATATTAAAAGAACCTTCATTAATATTAAAACAAAAAATGATCCATTGAAAATGAAGGTATATGATCAGTATATGAAGTTGGCTCCCCATAATCAAGAAAGGCTAATGTCAGCGTTTGACCTTTCACAAGGCAAAATGCTGATGAGCCACTTCAAAACAAAGGTACCAAAGCCCACTTCAGCAGCAGATTACATCAGAACAAATTTTGAAGTTTTGGCAAAGGACATCCATCCCCTAGACCAGATAGAGCTACACAGACAAACTGGGGAAATGGTCTATTCTACTCTCACCAACAAGGCCATGGCAGCTATAACGCTGCAGGATTCTTTGAATAACACTACTGCACAATTGAAAATTGAGAAGGCCTCCTCACAGGCCAAAGATAATAGAATAAAATATTTAGAAGAGATAATCATTGGTTTGGGTCACAATCCCAAAGACATTAAAGGTATTGAGGCATTGATAAAGAAGAAAGAGGATGATATAGCTTCACTCAGAAAGCAGCTAAAATTGCCAGCCTCAAGGCACCCTCAGACCCAAGAAGTCATAAAAGGGAATTCACAGGAAGAAATGATGGAGTTGCTCCTAAATATGACTAAGCGACTGAGTGAAATGGAGAAGGAACTGGAAAAAGCATTGCAGGAACAGGAAACTATCAGGCAGACTTCAACAACAGGTACTACAGCAACAGGGCAGCAGATACAGCCATCCCAGGTAAATACTGCTGGTTTGAATTCTGATGAATTAATAAAGCAGATGGAAAGTCTACAACTCAGGGTCACAGAACTCCAAGAAACAAAATTGCAATTAGTAAAATTGGAGGAAAAATATGACACATCTAAAAAGACAGCTGCTGACAACACCAGGGAGATAAAAAGATTGGAAAAATTGGTTCAGGCTTTGGAAAAAGATCTTTCATTGGAAAAGCCTCTGAACGAAATAAATGATATTCTTTGGGGTAACATCATTGAATTAATAAAGGGTATTTGGCCCTCTATTCAAGCTATTTTTGAGCAAAATGAGTTAGTTAAGATAGCCCAAGAAGAAATAAATAGAACCAGAAATGAATTGAGAGGCAGGCCTGAACAGGCCAGTCAGCTCATTCAATTTTTGAATTCCAGAACCAAGCAACAGCTTGCATTGTTAGGAATTGATGATAGGACAGGCACAGTTTTGGAAGTAAAGAGAGTTTTCACCAAGAGGACTTTCATGCAAAATTTAGAAAGGAAGTGCACAGACATTTTGGTTGACATCAAAATTTTCAGAGAGAAATTTCAAGCTTTGTTGGATAGTGGGTTACCAAGTCCCATGCTCACAGAAGATCAAATAATGGACTTGGAAACCTATGTGAAGAGAATAAAGGCTCATGCTAAAAATACAGCTGCTGGTTCTACTAGCTCGTCAGAATCGACATTACCAACCGGGAAAAGTATTTATGATAAAGTGAGGAATTTATTTCATCTGGAACATGAAATAAAGTATCTATTTCCGAATGAGCCTACCTTTTATAAACTTACTGAAGCAGATGAAACTTTAAGAAAGCTCAGAAGAACTATGATACCAGATGATCAATGGTGGAAGGAAATGTTGGAAATTCTATAAAAGTTGTTTTCAGGATGAAAATTTATCTTTACTATCAAGTAAATGGTAAAAATAGGAAAACATATGAAAGAGTATCAGGTGAAAAGGTTAAAGAGTATTCGTGGGAATAAAGAGTGTCCAACAAGCCAAAGAAATATTGCAAGGGACGGCACAGAGCCCTATTTCAGCATTTACCTCCAGCACATCCACGAAGAAAGGAACAGCACATCGGCAGTTGCCCATTAGTCTATCCACGAGACCATTTGTCTCTTGTTTGTTTGTAAATTATGCTTTAAGTCAGCCTAGATTATTGGCTAAGATAGTGTAAGATTGTTTAAGATTATTTTGTGTATAAATAAACCCTCAAAGAGAGTGTTGAGGGTGGATTCTATGACTCTGCTGTAACATTGAGATTTTCGGAATAAAAGCTTTTGGAGAAATTTACTTGTGGCTTACTGGATGACGATTTAAAGCACTGGACTTGTTGCAGGATTCATGCGTTAGACTACAGTTCAATAAGTGTTTCTACCCTTCGTCTGAAATTTTATATTAGTGTATAATACCATCTTATCCATTTCTAAATAATTTACATAAAGGATTGAAACAGAATTTGCTTAATTTTACTCTGTTTTCAAATGTGGTTATTCTTAATGTTTTCTTCTAAATTAGTTATAAGCATGAATTCTTAAATGCTCCTGCTTTGCTAATTTAAACACTGTTGATTACTATAATAAATAATACTTCATTGCTCTTTGTTTGTAGTCATCTCATTTCTTTCTTTTGAACATGGTGAAAGATTCTTAGCTGCCTTTCATCCCTTCAAGATCATCCCATCCACTTTAAATTTTAAGGATTGTTCTCTGTCTAGCTATCTTGCCCTGTAATACCATCTTGTGCTTAGAATAGAAATCCAATAAAGCCATCCTTTGACTCCATAGCCCAATGGACTGAAAGCCCTCAACCTTGCCCTTAGTTTGTGGATTCCACCATTTTCCCAAAACAAACTCTTGAATCTATAACTAGCCTAAAACTTTCCAAGAACAAAGATAAATCATAAAGAGAGAGCCCTCTCTGGATGCAGATTGGCTAGATTCTGCATCTAAAAGGTTGGTTTGTGGTTACCTCGGGTATACTTTCCTCTTACACAACTTCTAGGAAAAACTGAGTGATAACATAGTGGCGACCATACTGGGGAACTGAATCATTTTATTGATACTATTGTTTGATACTTGTTGGACACTCTTTATTCCCACGGATACTCTTTAACCTTTTCACCTGATACTCTTTAACCTTTTCACCTGATAGTAAAAAATAAAATTCTCATGTTGAAGATAATTTTCATAAAATTTCCAACATTTCTCTCCACCATGGATCATCAGGTATCATAGTTCTTCTGAGCTTTCTTAAAGTTTCATCTGCTTCAGTAAGTTTATAAAATGTAGGCTCATTCGGAAATAGATACTTTATTTCATGTTCCATATGAAATAAATTCCTCACTTTATCATAGATACTTTTCCCGGTTGGTAATGTCGATTCTGACGAGCTAGCAGAACAAGCAGCTGTATTTTTAGCATGAGCCTTTATTCTCTTCACATAGGTTTCCAAGTCTATTATTTGATCTTCTGTGAGCATGGGACTTGGTAAACCACTATCCAACAAAGCTTGAAATTTCTCTCTGAAAATGTTGATATCAACCAAAATGTCTGTGCACTTCCTTTCTAAATTTTGCATGAAAGTCCTCTTGGTGAAAACTCTCTTTACATCCAAAACTGTGCCTGTCCTATCATCAATTCCTAACAATGCAAGCTGTTGCTTTGTTCTGGAATTCAAAAATTGAATGAGCTGATTGGCCTGCTCAGGCCTGCCTCTCAATTCATTTCTGGTTCTGTTTATTTCTTCTTGGGCTATTTTAACCAACTCATTTTGCTCAAAAATAGCTTGAATAGAGGGCCAAATACCCTTTATTAACTCAATGATGTTACTCCAAAGAATGTCATTTATTTCGTTTAAAGGCTTCTCCAATGAAAGATCTTTTTCCAAAGCCTGAACCAATTTTTCCAACCTTTTTATCTCCCTGGTGTTGTCAGCAGCTGTCTTTTTAGATGTGTCATATTTTTCCTCCAATTTTACTAATTGCAATTTTGTTTCTTGGAGCTCTGTGACCCTCAGTTGCAAACTCTCCATTTGTTTTATTAAGTCCTCAGAACTCAAGCCAGAAGTATTCACTTGAGATGAATGTATCTGCTGCCCTGTTGTCGTAGTACCTATTGTTGAAGTCTGCCTGATAGTTTCCTGTTCCTGCAATGCTTTTTCCAATTCCTTCTCTGTTTCATTTAGTCGCTCAGTCATATTTAGGAGCAACTCCATCATTTCTTCCTGTGAATTACCTTTTATAACTTCTTGGGTCTGAGGGTGCCTCAAGGCTGGTATTTTTAGCTGTTTTCTGAGTGCAGCTATATCATCCTCTTTCTTCTTTATCAATGCCTCAATACCTTTAATGTCTTTGGGATTGTGACCCAAACCAATGATTATCTCTTCTAAAGATTTTATTCTATTATCTTTGGCCTGTGAGGAGGCCTTCTCAATTTTCAATTGTGCAGTAGTATTATTCAAAGAATCCTGCAGCGTTATAGCTGCCATGGCCTTGTTGGTGAGAGTAGAATAGACCATTTCCCCAGTTTGTCTGTGTAGTTCTATCTGGTCCAGGGGATGGATATCCTTTGCCAAAACTTCAAAATTCATTCTGATGTAATCTGCTGTTGAAGTGGGCTTTGGCACCTTTGTTTTGAAGTGGCTCATCAGCATTTTGCCTTGTGAAAGGTCAAACGCTGACATTAGCCTTTCTTGATTATGGGGAGCCATCTTCATATACTGATCATATACCTTCATTTTCAATGGATCATTTTTTGCTTTAATATTAATGAAGGTTCTTTTAATATCTCCAGTGTCTGTCTTTGGTGGTCTGAAAGAGGATACCTCAGTGTTTAATTGCTTTTGTAAAGCTTTCCCTTTCTGGCTTATGTTTGTTTCACTTGCTGTGCCAGTTTGCTGACTATCTTCTCTTCCATCATCAAATACTTCATCTATAATTTCTACATCTGGAGGTGGATCTGATTTGTGTTTTTTAGTTTGATGTACCTGTGAGGCCCCTTTTGGAGGTGTGGTATCTGGAGCCTGTCTCTTCTTCCCTATTTCCACATTTAATGGAGTTTGCAACTTTGGAACTTGTGGATGCTGTGCCTGAGTGGGAGAAACCTGTGATTGCTCAGGTGTTTTGGAAGTTTGTGGTTTCTCAGCCATGACCAAAGTTTCAATGACCTGAACAGCAGGTTCTTTTCCTTTACCCTTGGGTTCTGTTGCTACTGATGGACTGCTTTCCTGTAATGCTTGCTGTAGAGTTGTTGCTGAGGATGTGCCAATGTAGGGTACCTGCATTTGACCACACGTTTCTAGGTCAAAGTTCTTCTCAACATCTTTCATAATTTTATTCATTTTTTCAGCTTCACTTTCTTCCTCAACAAGTGTTCCTTCAACCCATTCATCTTGATTTGCATACTGTTCTAGATCAGGAATCTTGTGGTGTATATAAGGAGATGATTTATTCTTTAATATCTTTTCACAAATAAAACCAAAGGGGTCATAAGGAACCCAACGGAAAGATGTTTGGAACTTTCTCTGTAATAGATTTTCTGCCTCTCTCTCAGCCTCCCTAGAATTGCAGATGAAAGGACCTAATTGGCTTTTGATCCTTAACTGAGCTTTCTTCTTTACATTACAAAAATGGATCACATCTGAATTTTTCATTTGCCTGAAGTATTCCAAGGAAAAAATCCTCATTGGTACATATCTGGGTAACCTGAATGGATGTAATTCACATCCATAGATCCTGATGACTGTATGGTTTTGATACAAATACCAATCCCCAACCTTATAACTCTTTGACAGTTGCAAGGTCTTTCTAATTTCATTACTGAGTCTTGGGGGAGGAATTCCTGTTAACAAAGTTGTTGCAGGATATACAAACTGATCAATGAATTCTGAGTAGGAGTAGGGAGAATCAGAGGAAAAATGAATGATGGGGGACCAAAATATGACTGACCTGGGATTTCCCTTGGCATCAAGTTTTTGAACAGGGAAAGGGAACCTTTCTGACTGATAATATATCATAAGATGATAGATAACGGAGGAGTACTTAAAAAAATTTTCAGTACCTAGCCTTATGAACTGATCATGGATCTTGTTGGCTATGAAGGAAGCAAAGTCATATTTAATCTCAGGAGGTTTCCCAGGAGTAAAAATGGATAGCAAAGCCAAGGTTATCTCATCCACATACTCACTGGTGTTGAATCCTAAGACAAAAGATATTATATTTACAATGAGCCTTCCCAATGTATTGAAATAGCAAAAACCATAGGGAGGTGACTCTTTTGGCTGATGCTCAGGTAACATGAAAGTTTGACACATGAATTTTAGCTTTTCTGGGGTTAATTGCCTGGTTTTCTCAATCAATCCTTCCATGGACAATGGTGCTAATTCTTGATCTGGTTCAAAGTGTAACATGGCATTGATAGCCTGGGGAGTGATGGGAAACAGAATACTTTGATCAGGAGCTATTACAGCCCTCCGTGTGGGATCATAGTTTAAATGGCAATAATGGATGATTTCTGGGAAAATAAGGACTGAGGGGATGAGATACCTTGGGAGATTGGATTCCCACAAACCTATAAGATCTTGCCCCTTTGAGTATTCGTCTCTGCAGCGACAATAACTCAATAGGGGACTTTCATCAAAATGCAGGTCTTTAATTTGGAAATCTTCATCTATCAAAGGTAAATATTCCAATTCACGGTGAGGAGCATTCAATGGAGTGATATTCAGAGCTGCCGGGACCTCCATTTTGGTTCTTGTGGATTCAAAATGGAGGTTTTTGGTTTTCCTTACAAGCCGAGCGGGATTTCTAAAATGAAGGAAATTGGCACAATTTGGTGGTTCAGGGAGCAATTATACAGTTTTAAAACCTCTAGAAAAGGCTCAGTGACGATTTTTAATCACTATTTCAGCGAAAAACAAAGAACACTGAGTTTTATTTGCAGTCGGGGCGGAAAAGGATAAATACCTGCTTTTAGACGGAAGCTGGTTCTTTAACAGGTAACAGGTAATGGCGGGATTGTTCTTCAACACGGGCGCAGCGGAATCTTGGAGTGAATTGGTCAATTGCAGTGGAAATTTGAAAATCGCAGCGGGAGCTCTGTCGTTTTCAGAATAACGAAAATAACAGGAAAAACATGGAAAAAATGGCTTTATTTACAAGTTAAAAGAGTTTTTTATTTTTCCGAGGGATGACGTCATCGACGTACGGGGTGACGTATGCTAAGTCAGGTGGTAAGCGGTAAGCGGTAAGTCCCCGCACCGCTTTTGGTTGAGGGTGGTATTGATCGCGGGGGGAGCGATTCCACAGAACGTTTGCCACGTGGATAGTTGACTGTTCAAATACCGCTCGTTCCGCGCTGGTTAACGTTCTCACAAAGGATGGGTAGCGGGGTTCATGTGGACCATTGATCTGCGGAGGGTTGATCCGACGACTGAAGCAATGGGGGAATAGGCGGAGGTTTCAGATGTGGGCCCGTCGGGCTTTAAACACTTTTTAACGTTATTTAATCACTCCGGGGAATATTTAATAAGCGGATAAAAGGTTATTAATTAGTCCTGATGACTAATTAATCCCGAATGTGTAAGAAATGGGTCGCGGCGGGGTTTGGTTAGGTGGAATGCCAGGTGGACAATCCACGGTGGCGCAAGACTTCTCCGAAGTTTTATTCATATTTTTGCGTTTTAAACATACATATCGCATGTTTAAAGTTTTTTGTATATATATTTTATTATATGGTAACCAATAAACATTATTTAATTACCATAAGGGCGGGATTATAATATAAAGATATATTTAACCAAAGGGTTTGTAAAGAGGGGTTTTTTAATGAATACTTGGGAAAATTATTACTTTGGTTAAACTATATAATATAAGGGTTTTTGGGATATTTATGAAAAGGGAGTTATATACTTAGGATAAGGTATTTTATTAGGGATTTAGTACAATAGAGTTAAATGTAAATATGGCAAAGGACAAGGAAACTCAAAACATTTTGCATATCTAATGAAGTGATAACTTTTGAAGTAAATTGCAATATCTTATCTTCAACACTTAAACTTAGAATAGCAAGTTATCTTGAGGGATTTTTATGGAATTTTGCATGAGTTTCCTAAGTAAAATAGGATTTTACTTAGGACAAAGTTAAAGATAGAAGATCATAATGATGGATTATCTCAAGTACTTAGGTCTTTTTGATCATTAGGCCGAGGGTCCGGTCCCTCCAGAAGTCAAGGAAATGCCTTGAGCCCTTTTGACCTCCAAGTACCCTAGCACTTTGGGGGAGATTAGTAAAACTTTAAGGGAAAAAATGATGAGGGAAGTTAATGATTTTGACTTTGCTCACTGTAATCTTCCAGTGTATTTCCTGCTTTAGTACTTGTGATTAAAGTAAAGGATCAAAAACATATAGCAGCATCATTCATCAGATAACACTTTGCAGCACCATCTACCTACCCTGTCTACTTAACACTACCATTTTCTCTTCTTTATTAGGGTGCATTTAGACTTGCAAACCCTTATCAATCTTTTTCTTTTTTACAAGGCAAATCTATCTAATTCTACCCTTATTACATCCAGGGGCTCAGATTAAACTGTTGAGCACCTCTTATTAACTCTACCTATCTACTTAGCTGCCAAGATTAAAATGTTTGGCTAGATATTTATTCTCTAATCTATAACATGAAATTGAAATATGAGTAAGTCAAGTTTAAACAGTTTTACTTATTCATGAATTGTGGCAAAGGTTTTGACAAGCTGCACACAATTGTTTTATTACAAAAAATGAAATAGTAGTGGCATTTGGATTTGCACACTTTCCTTGGTCTATTTTTTGCTTGGGGTTCATTTCTTTCTCTTTTTTGACCATTTTATTCTTTTTACCCTTTGATCTTTCTTTTAGGGTATACCCTCTTTACAATTTTTAAATTTTTCGATTTTTTGGTCTTTCCAGAATATGGAACACCTTTGCTCAAGAAAGAGGGTTTGAACATATTCCATAATTTCAATCAAGACAATCATGAAAGATGAAACCTATTGGTATAGGAGGCTAACAAAACCCATGAAGCAAGTACAACAAAAATACATTTTATTATCTTTGTCTTCTTCTATACATAAATACATAATTACATAGTCAATATGAAGACCGATCCTAGTTAAACTTTTCAACACCACTAGGTTTCATCGGTCTTCTACTATCAAGTAAATGGTAAAAATAGGAAAACAGATGAAAGAGTATCAGGTGAAAAGGTTAAAGAGTATCCGTGGGAATAAAGAGTGTCCAACAAGCCAAAGAAATACTGCAAGGGACAGCACAGAGCCCTATTTCAGCACTTACCTCCAGCACATCCACGAAGAAAGGAACAGCACATCGGTAGTTGCCCATTATTCTATCCACGAGACCATTTGTCTCTTGTTTGTTTGTAAATTATGCTTTAAGTCAGCCTAGATTATTGGCTAAGATAGTGTAAGATTATTTTGTGTATAAATAAACCCTCAAAGAGAGTGTTGAGGGTGGATTCTATTACTCTGCTGTAACATTGAGATTTTCGGAATAAAAGCTTTTGGAGAAATTTACTTGTGGCTTACTGGATGACGATTTAAAGCACTGGACTTGTTGCAGGATTCATGTGTTGGGCTACAGTTCAATAAGTGTTTCTACCTTTTGTCTGAAATTTTATATTAGTTTATAATACCATCTTATCCATTTCTGAATAATTTACATAAAGGATTGAAACAGAATTTGCTTAATTGTACTCTGTTTTCAAATGTGGTTATTCTTAATGTTTTCTTCTAAATTAGTTATAAGCATGAATTCTTAAATGCTCCTGCTTTGCTAATTTAAACACTGTTGATTACTATAATAAAGAATTCTTCATTGCTCTTTGTTTGTAGTCATCTCATTTATTTCTTTTGAACATGGTGAAAGATTCTTAGCTGCCTTTCATCCCTTCAAGATCATCCCATCCACTTTAAATTTTAAGGATTGTTCTCTGTCTAGCTATCTTGCCCTGTAATACCATCTTGTGTTTAGAATAGAAATCCAGTAAAGCCATCCTTTGACTCCATAGCCCAATGGACTGAAAGCCCTCAACCTTGCCCTTAGTTTTTGGATTCCACCATTTTCCCCAAAACAAACTCTTGAATCTATAACTAGCCTAAAACCTTCCAAGAACAAAGATAAATCATAAAGAGAGAGCCCTCTCTGGATGCAGATTGGCTAGATTCTGCATCTAAAAGGTTGGTTTGTGGTTACCTCGGGTATACTTTCCTCTTACACAACTTCTAGGAAAACCTGAGTGATAACAGGTTTCATGAGCAATATTTTATTATAGGTCAATATACTTCTTATTGATGTCTATTAGGATTCGTCTTCTAGTTATAAATGTAATTAAGGGTCATAAATATGAAGAATAGTCATCAAAATGCTCCAATACCTTGTCATGTTCACCCTCATTAAACACTGGAATAATTGCACTATATGTCGGCCTGTATACACAGTGATCTAGTCGGCCTCCAATCAGCTTGAAGGGTCGGCCTAACAACAGTGACATGATGCCTATATATACAGTAAACTCTGTGGTCATTTGAACCAAGGAATTGTGGATCTTCGGATAGGAAACAGTGCAGATTTCAAGAAGCATAAAAGTGCGGACTTCAGGAAGGAGAAAAGTGCGGGCTAAAGGACAGAATTGCAGACATTCCTGTGATAGTTACCTCATAATAAAGTCTGGGTTAAAATACAAATTGAAGCAGTAAGTGCGGTTCTGTTCTGTGTAGCATTCTGGAGCAGTGAACGTGGATTAGTATGAAGAAGCTACGGTCAAGTGAAGTGCGGTCAAACTTGTAATGAATTCACTAATAGTATAAGGTCAGTGTTTTATGTATTGTAATGATTGTAAGCATTCAAATGTTATGCTATGCGAAGGGTTAAGCTCAACGATCATGATGTGATGATAAGTCTAAGGGCTAGTATAAGTATGGGAAAAGGAGGAAGGTAAATGATTTACCTTCCTACTCTCAGAAAGGTTACACATCTCCAAATGCATGACAAGTGAACGATGAGACTTCAAATGATCTGGTCTCTTATATTTAAATAAGCAATAAGAAGTGTCTGAAGACGAACTTAGAAACCGAGTTCTCTAAGGTTGATGCAGATCAGTGCAAGTTGTTGAAGAAAAGAAGGATCAGTATTGAAGGAAGACTTAGAAGCAGTGGAAATGTCTTGGAAGCATTAATAGGTCAAGGTTTTGTGTCTTGGTCATGGTACTTGTCATCTTGAAATTATATAAGAATAATTTCTCGTGGGGTTTCCTCTCCAAGAGGGAGAGGTTTTTCCCTGGCTCGAAGAGCCTAAGTTTGTGTCTTTTGTATTTTGGTAATTGACTTGATGAAAGAATAAATAAGCTAAAGAAGAGAAGACATAAGTAACTCAAATAATCTCACAAGTAATTATCAAGAAGAGAAATTGAATTAATCACCGGCCCCCTAAATTCTCAACAGTTGGTGCTACTCGGTGTTGTAGTGATAACATGAAGTTCAGTGATGAATCACTATGTTTGGATGTTGCTATAGGGATTATGATTTGAAGATCAAAGGATCAAGGAAGATGACTATGTCTTGGTATTGGAGTGGCGAAATAGGTCAAGGGCCTTGGTCTTGGTATTTGTCAATTAGAATCTCTATAAGAAGAATTTGTGCGTCTTTTCCTCTCAAAGAGTGAGAGGTTTTGGCCCTGGCTCATAACCTACATGTTGTGTCTCTTTCTATTTATGTTTATGCATTGGTTACTGTTTAATGAAGAAAGAACACTAATAATCTAACAAGAAAAATATCTTAATCTAAAGAAGTTAAAAGGCATTCACAAATAGTCACTAATGAAGAGAAATCTCTTAACACTAAATCCCTTAGATTTCTCAACAATGTAGTGGTCAAGGGCCTTATTTTAAAAGGCTTGGTGCAGGCCCACCCTTTCTCCAATCATAATGAGAAACAGATAGTTTTGGAGAGTTGTATGAAGCTGAATCCACCTTCCCCCTCAATTGTAATAAAGGATTCATTTCTTTTGTTTTTCTGAGTTCTTGTGAGACCCCTCTCAGGGGGATACTATGTTTGCAAGTGCGAGCTACGAATCTGGTCTCCTCCCTTGCAGCCAAGATTCAAAAATGGACCGGGATCCCCTCTGCCTTATGCATCTCCTTTATGAGGGCCAACAAATTTAGGATACAAATAAAATAAGTGAGCACAACATAGTAAACAACACAATAATAAATCTAGTTTCTAGATTGTGAGGCAAAGCTCAAGGAAGGGGTGGGCCCTCTTCCTCTCAGCCAAAATCTTTTAAAAGAAGCATTAAAGCTAGGGATTGTGAACCAGCCTCCTAAGGAGCTCTCAGTGCCAGCTTTTCTTGTGGATCAAATGGATAAAATCCCATCCATTGGTGTGCCAAAAAATTAATCCGACTCTCTCAGTGTTGACTACATGGAGCATGCTCTAATTTGTCGATTTAATGGATTTTGGTCTTCAACATATGTACTTTGAGATTGGGTGGCTAAGACCTGGTCTAAGCACAGTTATCTATTCTTCTCCTCAGAGGGATTGACAGGGGGTCTTTGAGCTTGTAGCATGGTTTTGGGCTGATTAGGGCTCTCCATTCAACCATGGTTTGTAGATTTTAACCCCTAATAATGCCAAATTTGGCCATTATTATTTGGGTTCAACTCCCTAATTTACCTCTTAACTTAATGCACCCTGATATTTTAGCCGATATTGGTAATGCCCTAGGCCGATTCATTAATATCAACATGCACAAGCTAGCGAAGGGTATTGTGACCTTTGCACGGATATGCGTGGAAGTTGATTTCAACAAGGG
Organism: Pinus albicaulis; assembly: GCA_034641835.2. Lineage (NCBI taxonomy): Eukaryota > Viridiplantae > Streptophyta > Pinopsida > Pinales > Pinaceae > Pinus > Pinus albicaulis. The sequence continues at coordinate 90,160,300 of CM076579.1, forward strand.
ATTACCTGATAAAATCCTCCTTAATTGGAGGGGAGATATTTACTCACAAGCACTAGATTATGAGAACACAACCTTCCGTTACAATTCTGCCAATAGCCAGGTCACCTCCAAAATGTATGCCCTTCTTCTCAAGGGCCCTCTCCACCTCACCAAGAATTTATTGCTAGTGTTCAGTGAAAAAGAAAAAAATGTAGAACAATAACACTTCACCTTTTCCTTCTTCTTGTTCATACAGATGGTCTATTCAGACACACATTTCTTTGAGAAATCTAAAACCTATACCAACGTTTCTATAGATCCATTGGAACAAACCGTTGTTTCATTCACTCCTTTGTATGCCTAAAATGTTGATGTTATGTATTTGACAAAACATCAAGTAGTAGGTCTGATAGGTCTCTGACTTATCCTTCCAATTTAATAAATTTCTTGAATTGCTTTCTCCTTTGACTTTGTGATTGTTATATTTGAATTTGGGTCAATCTTTCCAAGTTTTACAATCACTGGATTGTTCAATTTGAGTTTTCTATACGACAAGTTTCTTGAACTAGATTTGTGATGATGTTTGTTTCTCAAACATACGCTTTTATTTTGAATTAGACTTTTCTAATACTTTTAGGATAATAGTAACTTTCATAGCTAGGTTAAGTGTTGCCTTGACAAAACGGGCATCTTTGCAGACTAACTTTTCAATGTGGAAGATCTATTTAGGAGGGTGTTTCTCCATCATTGTTTTCTGAAATATTCCTTTACCTAATAACACAGAATTTCTAAAATGGTCTTCAACTTTTCACCATTAAACTTATAACAAATTGTATTCTATAAGAGTTGCAGTCTAAACTTGTCTTTGCTTGAACAAACATTGTAATTGTAGCAAAGCATAGATAAACATGAAACTCTAATGTGTTTGGAAGAAAGTCGGTTCATGCTTCTAAGAAGACTTAGAGAACATTGTGGCAGAGAACTAACTGTTATTCAACAAGCTCTAGCATTTGCTAGTGACAAAGATGAGGAAGAGGATATACATTCAAACCGTTGTGCTCGCCAAAAATCTTCAACCAGAGAAGCAAATAAAATAGTTCACTGTAATTAAAATGAAAAAACCGATGAAAATAGTAAAAATTAAAAAACAAATGCTAGAATGGCCTTAATTATTTTCTTAATTGCAGTATCCAATTCTTGAAGAATTCAAAGCCGAAGCATAGAATGGTCAGTGTAGTAGTATCCAAGGTTGCACTAATAGCTGTGAGCATTCTCATAGTGCTTCAATTACAACATACAACACTATGATCCCTAAAAGGCTAAAGGAAAGTGGTAGCAACAAAAGTTTAAGGGTTGCAAAGAATACTAGACATTTAAAAAGGCAAGAAGGACATTCCAACATTGAAGATCATCTTCCAAAACATTCAATAGGTGAAACGAAAAAGCTTCTTGGACAATAAAATTTCAAAAATTTAAATGTGTTAATTGGTAGGCGCTGGCATGCATTACAGGTCCCCTTATTTGTTGTGACTAATCAATCAATAACTGCAATCACGGCCTTAGTACATGTCAAGGGGTTATGTATTCTAAATTTGTTATCCTTGTTACTTGGTAGAATGGATTTAATTCACATTATAGGTGGGAGCCTTATGAAGGAAAGGGAGATTCATATTTAATGTGGTTTCTATTTTTTCAAACACAAAAGTTTTGCAGAATTCCAGCATAGATTGTGAAATGTGTGGTATATGAATTAAGTATATAGTGCTTCTTAATAGGGAAAATTTCTAAGATAGTGTAGTGTGGTATTTGAATATGCCTCATACAGTTTGTCGAAGGATATTGTCAACGACTATGGTGTTTTACTCGCTGATTGACTACTCTTGTGCATCCAAACGTTTTGCAAAATCACTCTAGGTTTGATTTTCTCTTTTACTCACTGAGTGATTACCCCTTTACATCCCAAAGGCTTGTGGAATTGCTTCAGGTTTGTGGAATTGGGCCTCGCAGTTTGTGAGAAAGAGTAAAATGATTGCGGAGTATTGGCTTATTTCACTCTTTGCAGAATATCTAAAAAAATTAAGTAATTTCTACTTATGAATCATACTTTTTAAAAATAAATTCTACTTATTTTCATAATTTAAGAGGTTTCACCGATCTAAAAATAGAGAATAAATAAGTGAAACAGAATCTTACTGATGGTGACATTGTCGTCGGGGTCTCTGAAGCATATTTTCTATTCCCTTGAGGCTGAGTGAGGTGCAAAGGATTCTCACAGCAACTCTATTGGCTGCAATGCTGGCCTTCATCTAAACCTCTCATTTAGGTATTCTATTCTTGCTCCTTTATTATGAAAAATGGCCTCCCCAACTCATCAGAAGCCAACTTCATCCCTGCAAATAGTAACAAAACACAGCACAAAGATTAAGCTGAAACACACAAGCATTGATGTGAAAAAAATAGTAGAACCAGATACCTGTGTGTACCCCTCTCTGTGGAACACTAAAAATTGTGGAAAAGCAGTGAACAAATGTAGCGTCGTCAACCGTCAATGGACTGAATATCTGATGGTGGGGTTCGAGATCGGATATCCGGTCTGCCCCTGGTAAAACCCCAAATCCCAACTCTCTTCAATCTGGTTTTTTCTCTCGCCCTGTGCAATTTTGATACTTTGAGAGTAAATGTTTTCGTTCTCGCCCTGTAAAAACCGAAAAAAAAATACTCCTTCGGAACATTTGGGTTGCCACGGGTTTTAAAATCCTATAATTTTATTTCCAAATTTTTTTTAATATTAGTTGAAAGCATTTATTGTATATTTTTGGTTGTGATGAAAGCATTTTTTTGTTATATTTTGGCATATTTATTATTATAATAATAATATATTTTTAAGATTATTTATTTTATGTAATGATTTTATTATTAAAATTTGTTAGGATAAGAATGTTGTATTTTTGGAATTTTAATGTGAAAGTATTTTTAACTTAGTTGTATTGGAAATTAAATTAATTTTAATATATATATTTTAAATTATTGGGTGGGTGTTAACAAAAGAGGGTTTATGGTAAGTGGGTTTAATAGTTAAAAAGTGTTAGTCTCTTAAATGTTATATGACAAATTTGGAAGGAGTAGGGTGTATATTCTTCTTTAGGTTAGATATATTCAAATGGTTGTGTGAATGGGGTTGTAATAGCCTATGTTTTCATCTCGAAAAAATAGAGTCATCTCGAAGTCACTCTCATAGTTTAGGTTGTCATAAGTAAAATATGTGTTTTGTCTTAAGATGTGAACATTTCATTTTAGGAAGTGTGATAATGTGGTTTTATCGAGGCATTAAAAGATGGAACGATCATGTACATTTGGTATGCTAGTGTTGTGTTCTTCTTGAGGCATGAGTGCACGTCTAAGAAGACTCTAACAAGGGTTGAAGAGGTGGAATACTTAGAGCAGTTTTGGGGGTTTTAGTCTCACTTAGAGGTGTATAAAAGAAAGTTAAGCACCATGAGAAGTTTTGAAGCAAACTTAAGATATTTTACAAGTTGCACGAAGAAAACTTAGCAGTGGTATTAATTGAACATTCTTTGATCAAAGTTGATACCCTCTCCTTGGCACTACCACTTTGCAAGACAAAGAAGAAATGTGAAATATATGTGGAACCCACTAAAGAAGTTGGCAAGGTTGTTGCAACATATATAGGTGGTTTTGTCGTGTTGCAAAAGGAGTTATTGGAACTTAGAAGGTGACCATTGGAGTAGATTTTTCATGGAGTGTCGGGGAGGTGCAAGGGTGTAGGCCACATCTTACGGGTATCTTGTACTTTTGGTGTGCCTTAGCGATGTTAGTGCATTGTGTTTGATGAGAAATAGATATATAATGTTTCATGAAGGAAAAAACCCACAAGTTTGAGATGTCTTAACCATTTGGCATTGTAAGATGTGTTATGCCCTAGTTTTGAGGAGATAATTAGAACCCTCTCAGAGTATGATGGGTTGTACCATGGAATTAGGTCCACTTGCATGGTTGAGGTGTAAAGGTGCCTCGTGAGTTGAGGAAAATTATTGCAATGCTTACCTATATAAAGTGTTTATGATATAATATTAATGATTTTTTTTGGAGAATGGAAGAGGAAGATAAGAAAGAAGAGGCACTAAGGTTTATTGTAAATCAATCAAAAGGAAGGAAAAATGTCTCCTATTAGAGATATTTTTCAAGTTGCCTCTTCAATAGTATTAAATTTCATTGGAGCTATGGAGTTAGCCTCAAAAACACTAATTGGGTACTCGAGAAATCCAAGACCTGACATATCCAAGCTAGTCCATTAGATAGATTCGTCTTGGGTAAAGGTTGCAAATTCTAAGGTGCAAATCTCCCATTTTTAATGTGGGTTTTAAACCTTTGATTTTAAAATGCTAAAAGCAAGGTCATGATCTTGAAAGGAGATCCTTAATTTTACCAAAACTCAATGCCAATGTTTAATCCATGGTGTGATTCTTTCTATTTGGGTTTTGCCTTAAACATTGAGATCTATCTTTGGGTCTAGCTATTAGTCTATCGTTTCATTTATGTGTTGAGAAGGTCTTAAGGGTTGTAGGGGATGCGATGGTTATTTTCCAATACCCCTCCCTTGAAACCTTATAAAGAGATAGTGTGCCCCATTTTGTTGTCGTAATATTTCAACCATGATCTCTTCTTATGAGTATGCCCTTGAAGGGAGGGTATGTAAAGGAAGTAGAAAAAAAAAACAAAATTTCATGTTGAGTCGAAGGAGGGGTATAGATTGTAGATGTCTCTAGAGGTCTTGAAAAAGGTGAAGGATAAAGGAGTTTACCTCTTATTGAAACGCCTTCCATTCCACCATTTGAGTTGCTAAAGGGCACTGAATTTAAGGGTCATAGGTGAGTTCTCACAAAGATCTTAAAAATAAGAAGGTAGGTGTGATTTAGCATAGGATTTATTCTTCAATGGTTGACTTTTAGGGTGAGATTTCCTAGTAAATGGAAAAAATTGAAGCCCTACCACCCATAGATTAAGTAGAGTGTGAGAAAATGTTTCCTAAGTTTAAAAAATTCTCACCATATATTTTCCACGATATCCATGACAATTATGTTCAATTGTCGATAACTCATGTTATGGTATCATCTTTGATTCATGGCACATATAATTCTTCAACTAGTGGTGGAGAGTCCAACCAATGAGTAGGTAAGGTTGTTCATTTACAAGGTTGGCATCAATGAATTATTCTCCCTCTCTGCCCAACTCTAAGAGGAGAAGTATGCATAATGGACTTATTATTGTAAACAATTGTAAATATTGGGTTATCTTGAAGTTCAAGGGCCTGAAGTTTTGCGTCAGTGACTTCTAGGTGTGTTAGGTGTCAAGGCATGGTAGGATGTGCTAGGGAGTACCAAAGCATGCCAAGGAATGCAGGGGATTATAACAAGTGCCACATAGTGCCAAGGGATTGTTAGAGGTGCTAGGTGTTATGGCATGTCAAGATGTAAAATATGCTGCTTAGTTGTTTTACAACCACGAATGGATGTGAGCCTTGTCTTCGTAACTTATTAAGTTGTTTGATTTGAGATTCAACATGATTATCCTAAGATGAGTTATAGGAAGTTCTTAAGTTAACAAGGAATAGTATAGTTGTAGTAACTGTAACTTGGTCAAGCTATTGTAGTCGAACTAGGATTTGGTCGGGTTCCCAAGTTGCAAAAAAATAAGGGTAGTTGCGAGGGCGTGATAAATAAGGAATGATAGGGCGTGCCATGGAATGAAAAGGTGTGCTAACAAATTCTGGATAGTTTCAAAGCATGTCGAGGAGTGTTGGGGAGTGTCAGGGCATCACAACGAAGAACTGGGTCAAAATGCATGGAAATGAATGAATAAGAGTGTGTGCCAAGGAGTATCAATGACTTCTAGGTGTCTCAAGGATGAAGTGTGTTAGGATAATTTTAAAATAGGACTTGTAGGAGGAAAGCCTACGATTGTAGTAATGGGCTAGACAAAGCAGTCGAGACTTTGGGTTAGGAACAACACTATTGTTTCAATAACTTTGTTGGGTACCCAAGTCGCAAAAAAGTAAGGCTATCTATAAGGGCATGACAATTAGGGAGTGCCAAGGTGTGCCAAGGAATTTCAATAAGTGCTAACACATATTAGATGTTTCCATTAAGGCATGTTAGGCACACCAAGACATGGCAAGTGATAAGGAGGGAGTGACAAGATATGCTAGATAGTTCCAAGGTATGCTAGAGTGCTAGGGAAGCATACCAAGATGTGTCAAGTGCCAATGTGTGTTTAGTGTTAGTGAGTGCCAGGAAACACAATAGAGCACTATGTCAAAATGCCTGGAAATGAATGAATAAGAGTGTGTGACAGGGGGTGTCAGCGAGTCTCAGGTGTGTTAAGGAGGGAGTGACATGGTATGCTAGGCAGCGTTAAGTCATGCTAGTGTGCCAGAGTGGCATGCGGCCAAGATGTGCCAAGTGCTAGGGTGTGCCAACACATGCTAGGAAGCGCTAGGGACCCACAAGTGAGCACTAGGTGAAAATAATGCATGCAAATGAACATTAAGAGATTGTGACAGGAAGTGTCAATAAGTTCCAAGCGTGCTAAGGAGGGAGTGAAAAATTATGATGGTTAGTGCTAAGGCATGCTAGAGGTCATGGAAACATGCCAAGATGTGCCAGGTGCTAGGGTGTGCCAATGCATGTCAAGGAGTGTTATGGAGTGCCAAGGAAAAACAAGGGAGCACTAGTTTCAAATGCATGGAAATGAATGAATAAGAGTGTGTGACAAGGAGTGTCAATGAGTTATAGGTGTGTTTAAGGAGGGAGTGACAAGGTTATATGATAGGCAGTGCCAAGGTATGCTAAACTACCAAGGCATGTAAGGAAGTGCTAGGGTGTGTTAGGGTGTGTAAAAGCATGCCAAGGAATGTAGGGGATGCTAACACATGCCACATAGTGCCAAGGCATTTAAGATATGCCAGGTGCTATGGTATGTCAATATATAAATTGTGTTGCTTAGTTTTTTTACAACCACAGTTGGATGTGATAAGCCTTTTCTTGGTAACTTGTTAAGTGGGATAAGTTGAGATTGGACATGAGTAGCCTAAGATGAGTTACATGTAGTTTTTAGGTGAATAAAGTATATGTTGAATTTCAATGACATATGAGAATTTGTTTTTGGTCTTAGAATATTTGATGTAAACACACTCAAGTGCCACAACACATATACTTTTCACAACGAAATCTACACGCATTAGGGAATCAACTAGTGCACCTGACAATTTTTAACTTTTTCAAACCGTTCTTCGTTAAATACAAACTATAATAGAATAGGCTAGAGCTCTTGTACCACAGATCATGACCCTTTACAATCACATTGATATAAGGAATACAACTAGGGCTTGGTGTTATTATTTTGATAACCAATCTACCTCAAACAAGACAACACTTTAACCACTTTTTGATGGTGGCCACACATAGCCCTTTCAGTCCACATGTCCTGAACATCACATCTGGCAGGTCCTCTTACCTCCCATTATGCAACTCCTCAATTTTCCTCTATCAATAATCAACTCCTAATTAGTGTATAGATAGGATTTAGTTGGATTCATTTGTATCATCACTTGACTTGGGGTCTCTCTATCTTTAGATAACTTCACATTTTTCCTTGGAGGACTATTTTGGATGATGGATGCATTTTGATGTATGGATTTGGGCTATTTCTATGTTGGAGCTTTGTTTTTGCAAATTTGAAGCTAGTTGGATATACTCTCTAACATTGTGAGTGATAATTTAACTCTATTCTTATTTTTTTTTCATGCTATTGAATTCGCTATAACTAGGGCTAATTGTTGCATGATGGAAATGTGGAATTATGTGTCTATTTAGCTTATTTAATGTATGGGCCATTGTTAGATGAATGAAATGTATTTGAGACCATTGTATCTCAATAATATTTTACGATTTGTATGAAGTATAAATTCTTGAAGGTCACTTTTCGTATTCCTCTAACATTGGACGAAGTTGACTTTTTGGGCCTCCTTGATCAAGAAACCAAATTCTTGCTTATTATCATCCCTGACTCCATATCCCCATGTGAATTAGGCACTATTACCTCAAAAAGGGTGATGATTTCCCCCCATTTTTTCACAATTTTCCATTTTTCCCTAGGTTTAGCCCCATTATGTCACCTAGGGCATCAATTTCCCAAAAATCTAACCAGAGGAAAAATTTGATCTCCTAGAGGCAACTGTGTTGGTGGGTCCCCTCACTCTCCTCAAAATTTGGGCCAATTATGACGGTGGAATCTCCAGATACCTCAAGCCCTATCTCTAGGATCAAGTTTTGCCTATGTGTTCCCAAGGCTAGAACCTAGTAGGATCAATTTGACCCATCGAAGTAAAAAATCTTGCTTGATCCTTTCCCCTCACATTGTCCAGGATAGGAACATCATTGGTTGCTAAATTCCATCCCTAAACCTTGGCTGGGTGCACTTGGCCCCGTGTGGTCCCATTTGGTGTCAAAGGCCTTTCATCAAGGACCATTTGGGAATCCAAGTTCCCAAAGCATTTTATGGATTGATAACTTCCTTCATAAGTCGTATTCTTCTCCCTTAACCCTTCAATCCCCCTCCTCTCTCCCTATAAGATCAAGTCCCTTGCTTAAAAGGCAAGGAAGTCCCACTCTTTATTATATATTAGGGAAATGGTTTCTAGGGCTAGGGCTAGTTGGCTGGCCCACTTGACTGCTACTTTAGTCCTTCAAATTCTGCACATCCTTAGGCCCTATACACCTGCCTTTCTACCAATCTTGTTGTCCTTCACAAGTACAAGAGTTAGGTCTCTTCTTTGACAGTAACCTAACAACCCTCCAACTGTACTTGGACTACCATAAATCTGCCCAACCACAGTCAATTCTGTTTATTGATCTAGGGCCCAAAATATTCTCTTCATCTACGGATCTTCAAATCTTCCACTTAACAATGGTTTGATTCCTCTCAAAATCATTTTTCTTGTGTATCGACAATTTGATCTTTGTTCTCCAATCTATGAAAAAATCTAAACTACTCCTCTTATCATCCTTCTAACAATCTGTAGATGACTAAACTAGGGTCATAAATTAGACATTAATATTCCATTGACTAATTTTGTATAGGTTGCTTTAGAGATTTGTCTAAAACTCTTTGGATAGTCCACCAAAATCAACTCCTCTGCATTTCAATCCATTCTTCATATGGCACATTTATTCTGTATGCTCAACCTTATGCTCAGGTTCCACCCTCCTTTGGATTTGTTATCTCCACACATACTGAATTTGCAAACCATCTTCCATATCCATGATCTATATTGCAAAAATAAACCTCGCTCTAAGGGTCACAACCGTTCTTCTTCTACGCAAATTTGTCACAGTCTTAAGGGAATACCTTATGAACTAAACATGCTAGGAAATTGTCCTAACTAGGGTTAAAGAAAAAATTGTGGTGATGTTTGGATGGGTGCTAATTTGTAGGGTTTTCCATTTTTATAATTTTCTTTGTTGTGCTTTGTACCATGCTACCTAGTTTCTTTCCTGTTGCCCTAGCATTTTAACTTTTTCGATGTCTATCTCTCTATTGTTTCTTGCCCCATTTGAAACGTCATCTTTATTTGGTAGGTGTTTTCTTCAATATAGTGTGAATATTTTTCCATCACACAGCTTCTGTGGCGTTTGTCTACTGAAATAGCTTGTAAGGCCCATTCATCAGGGTATTTGATGAAATGAAATGATTATCGATGATCACCAACTAATGGTACCTACAAAGATTTACTCTAAAAATTCTACAGTTTTCCTATGCCAACAATTATACAACATTTTAACCTCATGAACTAGTCTCCTATGTTCTCTTAGCTGATGCTATAAGCACTTATTGTTGTTGTCAAAGCTTTTACTCTCTAGTCCCATTGAGCTATTTCAGTTATTTGTGTACATTGATCTATTTTCATTTCATTTCTTCAATTTTTCTGACTGTTATGCGTTACCTTTGGCCAGTGAATTCTTTCTTACCTATGCTTTTTCTGCATAAGCATTCCAGCCAGCCAGAGCAGCAGGGGCAACAGGAGCCACTCAGTCCAGCCAAAGCCCGGCAGGGGCATTAGGAGCCACGTAGGGCTGACGCAGGCCCAGTCAAGGCAGCACAGGGGAAGTGTAAGCCCTTCAGGTGTGACATAGACCCTTACTGAGCAACGAAAAGGTTGACATAGGCCATTCAGGCTAACGTAGAGGGATTCAGAGCAGCGTATTACTGCCATTTTTATTTCTCTATTGGGTGAACCAGTTTTGGTGCCCATGATCGTTGTACTTAGATTCTGCATAATAATGAAAACCCTCTAGAGCTAGCTGCACCGGTTTTCCCGCGTTGGGTTTTTTCCAGGGACAGTTGTCCAGAAAATATGTCTGCCACTTTGTCTATGAGCATGTTATTCAATATTTGATTTGTATGCATAGGTTGCTAGTTGTATTTACTATTTACTTCGCTAATTTATTAAATATTTCATAAATTAACTTGTAACTTAATTCAAGTAGGAGAAGTAAATCAAGATACTGCAGTAGGGTTTCTTAGATTAAGAAATTTTCACATTCCCTAGGTCTAGCCCCATTAGGTCACCTAGGGCAACAATTTCCTAGGAATCTAGCTAGAGGAAAACTTCTATCTCCTAGAGGCAACTGTGTTGTTGGGTGCCCTCACTCTCCTCAGAACTTGGGCCAATTCCGATAGTGGAATCTCCAGATTCCTCAAGCCCTAGCTCTAGGGTCAAGTTTTGCCTAGGTGGTCCCAAGGATAGAACCTAGTAGGATCAATTTGACCTATTGAAGTAAAAACTCTTGTCTGATCCTTTCCCCTCACCTTGTCCAGGATAGGAACATCATTGGTTGCTAAATTCCATCCCCGAACCTGGGCTGGGTCCACTTGGCCTCGTGTGGTCCCATTTGGTGTCAAAGGCCTTTCATCAAGGACCATTTGGGAATCCAAGTTCCCAAAGGATTTTAGGGATTAAGAAATTCCTTCATAAGTCTTTTTCTTCTCCCTCAACCCTTCAATCCCCCTCCTCTCTCCCTAGAAGATAAATTCACTTTCTTAAAAGGAAAGCAAGTCCCACTCTTTATTTTATCTTAGGGAAAGGGTTTTGAGGGTCACTTCCCACCTATTCATTGACCTATATGTTACAAGTGACTTCCTAAACTACTGGGACTCCACCCATTGGTGAAATTCCATGAAGAGAAAGGAGCCTTAGCTGTGGTGACAATGGGCTAAGCCTCCATCGTTTCCCTTGTCCTAGCAGTTGCCCTCTTAGGAACCCCTTTTAGGTCCACTACTAGTTTGAGTGGTAACAATTTCTTCACAATTCCATTTGTGAACAACTCTTTGGTAAGCCCACTTCTGCCATATTATAGCTCCAAGATGATAAGTCCAGGGCTATGGAGGCTGCCCTTCTTCTCTCTAAATCAATCCTCTACAATATAGTGAATTAGGGCTAGTTGGTTGGCCCACATGACTGTTACTTTAGTCCTTCAAATTATGCACATCCTTAGGCCCTATACACCTACCCTTCCACCAATTTTGTTGTCCTTCACTAGAACAAGAGTCAGGGCTCTTCTTTGATAGTAACCTAACAACCCTCCAACTGTACTTGGACTACCATCAATCTGCCCAACCACAGTCAATTCTTTTTACTGATCTAGGGCCCACAATATTGTCTTCATCTAGGGCTCTTCAAATCTGCCACCTAACAATGGTTTGAGTCCTCTCAAGATCAATGTTCTTGTGTATCAACAATTTGATCTTTTTTGTCCAATCTATGAACAAATATGAACTACTCCTCTTATCATACTTCTAACATTCTGTAGATGACTGAACTAGGGCTACAAATTAGCCACTAACAGTCCATTTACTAATTTTTTATAGGTTTCTTCAGATATTTGTTTAAAACTCTATGGAAAGTCCATCAAAATCAACTCCTCTGCATGTCAATCCATTCTTCATATGGCACATTTCTTCTGCATGCGCAATCTTTTGCTCAGGTTCCACCCTCCGTTGGATCTATTGTCTCCACACATACTGAATCTGCAAACCATCTTCCAGATCTTCAGTCTTTATTGCAGAAATAAACCTCGCTCTAAGGGTCACAACCTGTCTTCTTCTACACAAATTTGTCACAGTCTTAAGGGCATACCTTATGAACTAAACATGCTAGGAAATTTTCCTAACTAGGGCATTATACTTATGTACTTCTAATTGTTGTAGAACAAACCCTATCCACACATAGAAAAAACATGACTCTTGCCTCCATAAGGGACTCGACCTAGCTCATATGGATCCATAGATTCTTGACATTTCTTTGATAGAATCTTGACATGAACTTCAGATCTCAATGTCGACCCTCAAACTAGGGTTAAATCAATCAATATTACGCCTGCGTCGACTTCTGTTATGGCTCTAAATTACAGTGCAAGCCCTCCTCCATTTATGTTGTTCTTTATCACAGACCTTGCCGCCTACTAACCACCACAAGGCAATATGGTATCAACCCTCTCTTCTATTTCATGTAGAAAATCTAACCAAAGGGATTCAATCTAACCTTGTAATGTACTAAAACAAGATACTAAATCCTTCCTACAATTTGTGGAAACAAAACACGATTTCACAATCACATATAAGTAAGAGAAACAAGTTATCAATCGCACAACACTAGATGTATCTGGAGAAGCAACTACTCAAAACCCTCTATCTCTATTTTGTATTATGTCAAGGAATCATGAAACAATACAATGCTTAATCTCTCTTGATATTCTCCAACACTCTGCCAATTGTCTCCTACTGATCTAGGAAAAATCGGTCTAATACTTAGTCAATTCTCAGCCTGCCTTGCTCATGCAATTCCTATGGAATTATCTCCATATTAGTTAGGAAAATCGACCTTCCTTGATTATGCAATCCATCATGGCATCCTAATGACTTTATAATTGCACATGGGAAATTTTCTATAAATACAATTTATAGTTATGTTCCTCTTAACTGTGTTACAATAAGGATGAAGGGTCTTTTTTATTATTTAAAAATAAGATAAAACCCTAAACAACCAAAACCCTAACCCGAGGAGATGTAACACCAAGCTTTTATGGGCCCCGTTGGGGTTAGTTGGGCAGCCAACTTTCTGGGGTTGTAACTTGGTCATATGATCTTTATTTGATGCACATGATACCTCGTTAGAAAGATCTCTCCGAGGACTACAACTACTAATGCTAAATCTAAGAAATCGCCAAAACTTTCATGCCCAAAAAACGTCGTTTGGGGCCTCAAAACGGCTCCGGAAGTTCAAGACCCGAAAAACTAACAAAAATAGTAAATTGTGCTATAATTAAGGAAAATGGAAAACTGAAAGAGACAATGGCGAGGGCCCAAGTGGAATAGGAAGGTGGAAACCAATATCCACCTCGATCACCTTAAATTGAATTTACTGAGCTAACTCAATCATCATGACTTAGCTAACTGACACAAGTTGTTATGAGACGAAATTACAATTTATTGTCCAATTTATTTAAGTGAAAAATAATTTAGACGCCTCACATTCCTCACTCTTGGTACATAAAAATTCCTCACTAGTGTGGGTGCATTTTTTTTTTGTCCTTTCTAGTTGCTAATTTCACTGTTTATTGTTGCAAATTTCAACACTCCCTCTCAGCAAGAAAGGAATTCAATATATCCCCATCCAGTACCTTTGGAATGTTCTGCATGCTACACTTCTCTAGTGTTGTTTGCACCTGCAAATCCTGAAACTAAATAGCCTCCGAACAACTTACCCAGTATAATACATCTGTCATCAGAGTCTTCTGACTACTGCTAGCTACTACACTTGTCTAGTACTAGATTCTCTGCGTTGCTGCTGAAATCTGCATCCGTGCCCTTTGAACTATTTATAACTCTGATTTGTAATCCAGTATTTGACGTCTGTCACTCTGATTTTTGTCTTGCTGACATCTGACTACATCAATCTAACTGATCCTTCCTACTACTATTGTACTGTGGACTCCTTGTAGCCAGGTTCGATCCATGAGACATGCCATCTCAATGGAACTTGCCCAAATTTCTTATCTTGGGATTATGTCTACACATCACCCCACCTTACACCTCGATGTATGGATGCTCCCTCTTCCCATCTGGCTCAAAATTCCCCCCTCATGGAGGTCTTTTCTTGAGTGGATGCTTCCACTTAGTCTCCTCTCTTCTTCTCCAATTATGGCAGCTACTCCACAACCTTCTCAGACTGCTTCTCATGAGGATGCATGTTGAGAGGTAATTTATGCTCCCTCTAAACCACCAAGTCTCTAAATTCTGCCTTTCTCCTCAAAGCTTTGCATGCATCTGGTACCTCAATTACATATAGGTTCTTGACTCGCGCACAGTGTAATTGTCCCGACATTACAAAAATTTTCTAAAAAAGAGTTGATTTTAAATAGATGATATCTCCCTCATCCGAGCTCCTATTCGACCAATTTTTTTTCCCATTTGGGTAGATTTTCGCGAGGAATCCAAATATTCTATTTGCTTTTGAAAATTTTACACCAAATATTCAAATATTCTCTGCAAACTCGCCGCCCAAAAAATTCCTGCTCTGATACCATGTAGAAAATCTAACCAACGAGATTCAATCTAATCTTGTAATCTACTAAAACAAGATATTTAATCCTTCCTACAATTTGTGGAAACAAAACACGATCGCACAATCACATATAAGTAAGAGAAATAAACTATCAATCTCACAACAACATGATTTATTTGGGGAAAGAAACTGCTCAAAACCCCTCTATCTCTATTGTGTATTAAGTCAAGGAATCATGAAACAATACATTAATGCTTAATCTCTCATGAGATTCTCCAACACTATGTCAATTGTCTCCCGTTGATCTAGGCAAACTCGGTCTAGTACTTAGCCAATTCTCATCCTTACTTCAGCCTACCTTTCTCATGCAATTCCTAGGGAATTAACTCCTTATTAATTAGGAAAATCAGTCTCTCTTGATTGCGCAATCCATCATGGCATCCCAATGACTTTATAATTGCACATGGGAAATTTTCTCTAAATAAAACTGATAGTTATGTTCCCTTTAACCTCTGTCTCAACTGGGTATTCCTCGAAACTGATATGCATGCAACTATCAATAGCAAATTATCAGTTATATGATTGATCACTCATTGTGAATTAAATCTAATTTAATTCACTAGACCTCTCACTAGCTCATCACTCGGTTAGAACCCGTTAAACTGATTTTAACTCATTTAATCGAGTTAGTTACACTTGCACCCCACTAATGCATCAACTTCAACTGGACCTCAAAAATATTAGAATCCCTCTAGATGCCTCATCTTAGACCCTCAAGTACTTGAATTTCTTAAGCTAACTTGATCATCATGACTTAATTAACTGACACAAGTTGTTATGAGATGAAATTACAATTTATTGTCCAATTTATTTAAGGGAAAAATAAATTAGATGCCCCACATTCCTCACTCCTGGTGCATCAAAATTCCTCAGCAGTGTGGGTACATTTTTTTTTTGTCCTTTCTGGGTTCCAATCTCACTGTTTCTTGTTGCAAATTTCAACATCTCAAAATTTGATGCGGCCTGCACACAAAGACACCATTGAAATCACATGCCCAGATTCTCATGAGAAACCTCTCTTAAGCTCGATCTGCTAGAAGAGAACCAACAATATGCCATCCTACTTCCTAGCGCAAACCAACCCTTAAGGTATGAAACATTCTTCTGAACCCTCACATGATGATCTTGCTCTTGGAGGATGATCATGAACTTCCTTTAGCAACTCTTACTCAGCCCTCGTACTCAACTTACTTTAGGACTACATCTCTCTTCACCCCCTTGATGTGCTAGATAGTGGGAATACATTTCAAACATGCTAAGATGTGCCAAGTGATAAGGCATGCCAAGATGTGCAAGGGTGTGTCAATGCGTGTCAGGGACTGTCAAGACAACAAAAGGGAGAAAAAAGTTAAACTACAAGGAAATTAACACATAAGAGGGTTAATAAGTCATCAATTTACCTTTTCCAAGAGGGGCATGCTAGGCACACCAACACTAGGTGCCAAGTGCAAAGTCTTAGTGCCTTCTAAGTGCCAAGTATTCCTTTGTTGCTTCTCATCTACTTTCCAACAATTGATAATCACAAATAAATTTAATATTGAACCATGCCAAATCATACCAAGTCATCTCAACGTATTCCATACATGCTAAGACTTTCCAAGCGCCAACATGTGCCAAGCGCCAATATGTGTCAGGGACTAGTGTTATGCATGTTATGAAGTGGAAGGGAATGTTGAAGAGTGCTAAGGTGTGCTAGAGAGTGATAATGCATGTTGATGAGTGTTAAGGATTACTGGGAAAAAACATTAAGGGAGCACTAGGCAAAAATTCATGGAAGTTAATGAATATGAGGAATGTGTGCCAGAGACTAGTGTTAATGAGTGTTAGTTGTCATGCCAAGGAGGGACTGACAAGGTATGCTAAGTATTTGTAAGGCATGCTATGGAATATCAAGGCATGTCAAGAATTCCCAAAGTGTGCTTGGGAGTTCCAGGGTGTGCTAATTATATCATGTGCCAATTAATAGTGCCAAGATATGCCAATACATGGTAGGTGCTAAGGATGTGGTGCAGGGTTCCAGGGTATGTCAATATGTGTCAAGGCAACAAAAGGAAGAAGCAATAAGAGGGTTAATAAGTCGAGACTTTATCTTTTTGAAAAGGGGCATGCTAGGCACACTAATAATAGGTCCCAATACATGCCAAGTGGCATTGTGTGCCAAGTGCTAATGTATGTCAATGCATTCAACGAAGGTGTTCTAGGGCATGCTAGGGACTATATGCAGCATGCCAACACATGTTAGGAGAGTTCCATGTTGTGCTAGCGCATGTCGCCACGTGCTTGGGCATCAGTGTCATCACGAGATGTACTTCTAGGTATAAAGATGTTCCAATACATGTGGGGTGCTAAGAAATGTTAGTGTGTGCCAAATCATTAATTTAAGGCATGCCCATATTGGTGAGGATCGTTAGGTATTTCTCATTAATAGAAATTTCAAAGCTTGATTATGTATTAAATAATATATTTCCTACACACAATAGTGGAAATTTATCTAAAGGGAATTTGCTAGATAATAAACTTAATATATATGAATCATGTGTTGAATCATAGGAAATCTCTATTTGACAAGTCATTACTTGAGGGAAATGATAAACACTAATTACTTCTAAAAAAATTGACTGACCCGAACCACTATGGCCTTGGACATATTATAAAAAATACTCCACAATAATGGTATTAAATCGTTAACTTTTGACAAAAAATATATTAACAGGCACATAGCGTCATCAAAAACTCATTGGAATGATCAATGATGACAAGAATTTTTTGACCGTCACCAAAAGTAACGAAAAGTGCATTGGTGAGGGTCATTAAAAGTTCGTCACTAGAAGTGTCACCAAAGAGAGAATTAGTGATGGGCCTTTAACGACCCTCACCAAAAGTCTCACTAAAAATGTCTTTGGTGACGGACCAAAAAGGACCATCACTATATACACTTATAGTGACGGTTTTTTAATTATCAATGATGACGGACATTTTTTGACTGTCACCAAAAGTAACAAAAAGAGCATTGGTGAGGGTCATTAAAAGTTCGTCACTAGAAGTGTCACCAAAGAGAGAATTAGTGAGGGCCCTTTAACAACCCTCACCAAAAGTGTCATTGAAAATGTCTTTGGTGATGGACCATAAAGGACCATCACTATAGACACTTACAGTGACGGTTTTTTAAGGACCGTCACCATATGTGACATTGGTGACAGACCTTAAAGGTCCGTCACAAGCATGACCCTCACCAATGTGCTTTTTTCTTGTAGTGTTGAGACTACCATAGCTATCGCATCTATGGTAGAAGGGAACAATCATATGTATAATGACCATAAACACCAGAACACGAACAGGGCTTGTTTGTACGAAGAGGCCTATCCTGCTTGGGCTGAGGGCCTTGTTGCTGGTTTGTAGTGTTAGGAGCATTACCTTGATTAGGTCCATGATTACTAGAGGCAGCTTGATTTTGATTGCCTTTCCTCTTCCTTTTTGAGGGAGGAGAATGTCGTGCCCTACTATGCGTACACCTGCCCCAGAGGGGGTGGTGGTTATTGTTGCAGGGGTTGAGAAGGCAAGGGAGGAGGAGGTGCTAATGCTAGAGGAGCTGGAGCACCAGGTTGTGAATGCGGATAGTAAGGAGGTTGGGTAGCAGTGTGGTAAACAAGAGGTTGGGCAAAAGCAGGAGGCATGCCGTATCCTGGATACGTGCTACCAGGAGGGGGGAAAGTGCCGGAGGTGCTGGCCCCACCCTGAGAGAAACCATATCCCATGAGAGGTTGAGCATATGGATTAAAGAGAGCTCCAACGATACCTTAAGTGGCGTGAGATGCCCCTGGTGTGTTGGCACCACCAGGTCCAGGAAGATCAGGTAGAACAGTATAAACATAACCCGACTAAGCGTAGATCAGGTCATATTTTAACGCAATTTGGAGAGCAGCTTCTTCGGTTTATTTAAAGTGCGATGTGACCTCTTTCCCGATAGGCGACAAGAGAGTCCTAAGGAACCAGTCCATGTAGACACGGTCTTCGAAGGGAGGGGCTCGACATAGGCTCCTTCTTCTTCGCCATTCTTGAACATGGTCGGATAGGCGGGTCGCAGATGATTGACGGAAGGATGTCAAGAGCTCGGTCCCAGTGTCGTAACGAAGGGGGAGCTGGAAATAAGACAAAAATTCCCAAGCAAGAGTTGCAAAGGTGGTATGAGAGGAAGGGGCCTGATCAACATACCACTTAGAAGCTTCACCAGTAAGTGTTCGTTGGAATAACCGAAGACGGACAGAGTCATTGGTAATGGAATTGGACAAACACCACATGTGTAAATATCTAACATGATTTGAGGGATCTTTTCCAGCAAGACCTTCAAACTTTGGGATGTCTGAAGGGAGCTTTGTTGGCATAGTGGGCCAACTAGCTTCATGGTGTATAGGGTCGTTTATCAACTGGTCGAAGTCGGGGAGGCTAAGGCCTGCCATGAAAGGGAGCAAGGGTGCAGCCAGGGTAGTGTCCATTGCGATCCCACTAGTGGTATTCCTGGCGAGAGTGCCAGGGTTACCACCAGTATTAAGTCCTGCACCAGACATGGTGAAGGTGACAGGGGGAGAACCAAAGGTGAAAGGAGAAGGAGATCCAAAAGGACAAGAAGAAGAATCAGAGTGTGGACTCGGTTGAGGACTAACTCGAATCCTATGCGGAGGAGTAATTCTCCCTACCGAAAACTGATGATGAAGGCCAAGAAGTCTCCGGGATGAATGCCTTGGTGACACAATGGTGATGACACAAACACGACACAACGGAAAAAGAGACCGACAAGGTCAAGGAGGTGTGGGATCAACTGATTACAATGTCGAAACAAGGGAATAGAGGTGCAGGATCAATTGATTTCAATGTTTTAGAGTCTTTGCTTGCAGGTGTTAACCAAGCCCTTTTTCACTTAGGGTGTGTGTGTAAAAGTGTGTAAATTTTAATTTTTAAATCCAAACATTTGTAGAGAAAAGAAAAAATGTGTTGTAGAGCTGTGAATAAACCTGAAAATGACAGTATATAGGCCTACAAAACAGAAAATAAACAACTAACAATGCAATAATCTAAACCCAAGGAGGCGGGTCTCTCAATGATTAGTCTATAGGTGAGAAAAAAACTAATCTAAACACACTAAAAAAGGTTAATAGATCTTGTGTCAAGAGGGACAGAGATCTAAAAGACAAAATCTACTGGAAAGTAGTGCAGAAAACAGCAACAAATCAGAGGAAAATTGTTGTAAAAAAAGGTGTCGAAAGGCTATCTCCAGGAGGGAAGTGGAGTGAACCCTAAAGGAAAACCCAAACAAAGCTAAAAGAGGAGATTTGGATGGATAACAAGCCGATCTAAAATGGATCTAAAGATGAGGTATCAGATCTAAAAAAATGGCTGAAGACTCTGAAATTTCAGACAACCTGCAACAACAAACACTCTTCCACAAAAAGTGGAGGGTACTGAAGCCCTAGGGGGCTAGGTTCCCACTTAGTTAAGCAAAACAGAACAAGTACAATTCCAAAATGGGTGGAGACAAAGGTCAGACAACCATGAACAGAGGATCAGCAAAACCCAGAAAAATACCTGCAGAAAGTCTAGGTCACAGTTTTTAGCCTATTTTCAGTAGAGGTCACACTTTTTGGGCTGTAAAGTGCACCCTGGAGGTCCAGGTCGGAGGTTTTGGGCAGAAAAGTGTGACCTGCACTTCCGTCACTCTCGGCGGTAGGTTTCAGAAAAAAAAATTGTCTCAGCTACGGTTGATGTCGTTTACCTGTGCAATGGGTCCGAAAACACAGGGAAGTTAGAATTTTTATCGTTTTAGGGTTTTATGGGTTAAAAACAGCATCAAGAATAAGCGAAACAAAGGGATGAAGAGAAATCCTAGGGTTTGAAGCAGCTGGATATGCAAGGATCAGAAAAATGACAGTGGTCATAATGGTAAACCCGTGTGGAGTAGCACGTTGTTAGTATGAATCTTGATTCGAGGTGTACAAAAAAAGACCACTTTGGTTGTGCATAACTTACAGCCCTAACAGCAGAAATGACTGCTAATATATTCAGATATGCAATTATATGATCAAGAAAAATGTTGCAAAAATCTAGATCTATGCATTAGAAGACATTAAACACTAGAAAAATAAGATTTACTCCATAGATCCAATAGACAAGACAAGAATATATCCAATGAATATTTTTATTAATGGCACCTGGGAGGAAAACACAAAAGGGTTTTACCTAATCTCCTCAATGGGATGGGTTCTTGTAAGTCCTCAGAACTTCATATTTAGAATCCCCCTCTCTTGATGGTGTAGAAAACCTAGACAAAAATGGAAAAGTATGGCTATGATTATGGATCAATAGCCGGACCAAGTGTTCAGATCTAGAGTGATCTTTAGGCAAAAAAATGTGACAAATGAATGGGAAAACCCTTCTATTTATAACAAAATATTGAGTTAGTCTAGATATTGGTGTATAATTGAAATATTATAAACCAAATCAAGATCCAACTTTTATGGAATATTTTATTATATTTGTTGGAGGGAAAAGGAATTTGACTTGAGTCAAATCCCCTTATTTGTAAATAATAAATAAATAAATGATTTATTTATCATTTTAAGGATGTGATTAGGTAATAACAAATAAACAAATGATTTATTTATCATTTTAAGGATGTGATTAGGTAATAATAAATAAATAAATGATTTATTTATCATTTGAAGGATATGATTGAGTAATAATCAAATAAATAATGATTTATTTAATTATTTATCGGTCATTTAGTTATATTTAACAAAGAATATTATTTAATAAGGTTTAAATAACTAATCTTTAGGAAATAATAAGATAAATAATGATTTACTTAAAATTAATTTCCTTGTTTTGGGTTAAATATAACCAGGAATATTAATCAAACTGATGTTTAATTAATTATTCTACGAGGAAAAACAAACAATAATAGATTTATTTAATATTTCCTCATGGGGTTTCCTGTTTACACCATAAATAACTTAATAAAGGTGGTTTACTAAGTTATTTTTCATAGTGAATGTGATTTTACTTCGGGTAAAATTGGTCTTACTTGGCGTACTTGGGTCCATCTAATAACAATGGATTAGATGACCAAAATATGGTGTAACAACTTTAGCCAATGAGACATTACTATTTAGTGGCATTCCACTTGGGAGGCCACCTGATCAGTAGTTGGTGAGAAATGTCTCACAACATGTCGCACCACTCATAGATCCAGGAGAAGTGGGAAGATCGAGAGTTCATGGTATAGCGCAGAGAGTCTTTCTTACGCTCAAGGGGGATGGATACATTCTCTGAATATTATAATTACCCACTCTCACCCCACATCTTGTGTTGAGATAGGATGCTATAGGGATGGAGGATGGCACCATCATGGTGCAAGGAGACTACTCCTTGACTTTGGAGTCTAAGAAGATATTCTCACTTGAGGAAAAATATTCCACACATGGTAGAGGAAGGTGCCCACTCATGCATACATTGGCCAAACTCAGGAAGTTTTGGATAGGTGATAGCTTTCCATGGAAGAATAACCTCCAAAAGCTTCAACCTTTACTTGAGGACGAGAAGCTATAGGAGGAGCAGCAGAGGAAGGATAGCAACATCATGGTATGTGACTTTGGCATGGGATATCTCATAGAAGGGGAAGCCACATGAAATATTGTTTATATGATAGATCATCACCGCTATCACTATGGAGGATAGATCCTTATTGGAAATCCCATTTTTTTGTGGATTATTCCAAGGATATTTTTACATGCATGATACTTGATGACTAGATATTATATGAGGGATATTGAATAAGAGATGGGGTCATCTACTATCAGATTAGGATATTCTTATCTAGAGCATCCAAGATGAAGGATAAGTTGTTACAAGCAGCACATGAAGATTTTCTCTTCAGCCACACTTATTCCATGAGAGCATACTATACCATCATGGAGGGATTTACTTGGCAAGGATTTGAACAGGAGATATATCAACGTTTTAGGAGACGCATGGATTATGTGGAGATGGAGGAGAGACATAAATCTTTGATGGAGTTATCAAAACCACCTCTTTCCTCTTTGGGAATAAGAGGGGATCTATCTATGAGCCACTCCATTAGTGTGATCAAAGTATATCATAAGGATCATGTTTTTATGCATAGTGATTTACTTGATGAATATTTGCATTCCTTTACCATATCTGTGTAGGCCATTGCTCCAAGTGGGGGAATTATTCCTTATAAACTTCATGGTCAACTTGGGGCCATAAACAGTGTTGATCATGGCCACTCCCTAGGAGGATATAGAGAGACGACATATCATTTAGGGTGTACTCCATTGGCACCAAAAATTACTCACCTTCTCAAAGCATGTGAGAATAATATGGCAGAAAACAAGTGGTGGGAAAACCACTTATTATATCATGTTCTGAGGCAGTCAGGAGGCATACGGTGTTGGTTTCACATGTGGGACTATGATACTCCTCCAGTATTACATATGGAATCTTATGTATCCTTAGTTATGATCACATACATTGATTATGTCCTTATTCTTATGGTGGTAATGATTGGAGGAAGGACACAATGATTGAATGTGCCCATTGGGAGTGAGATTCCCCATGTTTCTTATGCTTCATGTTTCAGGGAGAACATTGGGTAGACCATGATTGCTACATTGAATCTTTTGTTCCATTATGAGGTGAGTCATTGGCATCTCATGAGTATTTTGGAGGGGAATTTCATGGAGGAATTGATTAGGATAAACTTGGTTCATGAGGAGAGCTTATCACATGGAGGTGTCACCAAGGAAGGAGGAGAAGAGTGGCAGCACTCACCTTTACTGTTGCTTGAGGACAAGCAACATTTGGGAGGGGAGGACTGTAATATTCCCAATTATTTATAATCTAGTAGTAATATTAATTTTTTTTTATGCTTATTAGTTAGAAGAATAAGAGGGTATGGAGACCCATAAATATAGTTAGTAGGAATAAAATCCCTCCTAATATGAATGGAGATCATTTTAGTGGCTTGATTAAGCACCCTTATGTGTGAAAAGGGGCTAGAGCATGTAGACTGGGTCAACTTTGACGAAATCAATAGCGTTGGTATGGAAGGAGTCGCATTCATTGAGGGACAGCATAGTTTTAGAGGGAGACTCCATGCATGGAAGTAGTGACTTTAATGAGTGGGGCCCAAGGTGAGGAATCTCACCAAGAATATAAGGAAGGGGTTGACAGCCATAGAAGGCATGTTTGTATTATTATTTTTTCTATGGTCTTTATGAATAGTTGCTCTCTTAAGCTGTTTAGTGGAGACTGCAGTGCTGTTTATCATAGGGTGTTCCCAAGAGGGAATCCCACCTTCATCCTCAGGAGAATTTGATTGCCCACTCAGGATAATTATTTGCACTAAATTTCCACATTCCAACATCAGGAAAAGCTCCATCATTCTTCTACAGCGCAGTTTCTGCAGAGGGTTGTGCTGTGTTGCAGGGTGCAGCAATGGAGAATTGATTTGGGAAATTTCTGAGCTATATTTCAGTGGAGGAAGGTTTTTTTCCATTGGGAGGACAACTAAGAAGGCCCTTATCTTTATTGCTACATTTGGCATCAGGCCAAGGTGTTTTTATCCCCTACAGTGTAGTTTCAGTCTTGATCTATGTTATTTTAGGGAGGAGTTTCAGGGGTGGTTGCAGTGTATGATTTGTGAGGTGATTTCTTCAGTGGAGGGGACAACCTTTCATTCAGAGGATCTATTGGAGGAGAGCTACATAATTCCACATCATCTTCATCCATATCTTCTCATTTATTTTATTGCAGCAAACCTTCAGCCCTAGGGATGTAGCTCACATTTGTAAATTTTGTGTATTTTCCGGAAACCCTCTTGGGTTGTCTTGGAAGGGTGATATAGGGCCTAGATCTGTATGTATAACATCTATTGAGGCATATATCATTATTTTTACATCATTGTATGATATACAACTATATTTATACACATTATGACTGCGTTTTAGTAGCTCTCTGACATTTTTTTTATAGTAGCAACAGCTCACTTTGAGAGATTTTATCAAATGCAGGCTTGTTTTCTCCTATTGTATGATTTGTGACCTAATGTATTATGTTTTTTTGCTGCTAATATGCTGAATAAAGTGGCTCCATGTTCGTCTCACATGTTTATGTATTGATTTACACTACTACTTTCCATTATTGTGTTCAAATATTGTTGCTTCCCTATTTGGGAATATTACATATGAGATCATGTAAAGCATGCCAAATGCTGGAAATTGATTGGGATTCTACAATGAAAAACTCGTCCATATAGAAAGAAATGGAATCATGAAATTTATGAACTATTTCATGATGTTAAAATTATTCTACACATCCATTGTCATAATTCGGTATCGCACATATACTTTCTATATCCTCATACCTTTTCAGACAGGAGTTATCAGATTCACTGCCAAAACAATCCTCGATTTCAACATCAAAATGCATCACTATTGCTTCTTGTTCTAGAGGAAGGAGGTTTTCCAAGACATATGTACTATGTTTTAAGTGATCCAAGAGACTGTAAATATTTTCTGGATATTCTTCCTGCCATGAAAATAAACCTTTAGATTTATCCTTACCTTCATGCCAGATTAACCCACAACTGTGCTGAGATAATTGTATATTTCCATAAAAGCCTTGTAATGATATTTATGTTGAGCATGACAACAGAAATGCCTGCCTGATGAAAATTTCATCCTCTTGATCTTGAAGCTCAAAGTTAGTTGATGGAGAAAAACTTTGATTGCACAAATCATCCAACACATCAACTATTGGATCATGAACAACTTGAAAATACTGTTGCATCCTATTATATGTTGGTTCCAATGAAACCTCATAAATTTCTACATGTTTCTCATTCTCTATTTGAGATCTACTATGAAAAGTTTCCTTAAAAAACTGAAATGTTTCAAAACATAAAGGTAAATAATTTCCCTATTTCATTTGATCATGTACTTTAATGTAAATTTATGGTTGCAATTCTAAAAATAAGGAATTTCATTGTCCTCTTTGTTGTCAACATCAACACATAAAGACTATTGATTGTTGATATTGGAAAAAATTTCTCTTATGAATTGGAATGAATTAAAATATAAGGGGATAAATCCTTCATTTACGTCAGAAATTTCAACATTTTGTTCATCACTGTCATCACATATATACCTAGGCTGATCACTGCCTTTCTGTTGCTTAAACTAAATTTCCTCCTTATATAAACCAGCTATTGATTTCTTTACACAGTTAGCTTCAACTTGGGGGACATAATCATCTTCGTATTGATCAAACTTTGGCACATTATCAAAAGAAGGAATGTCATTAAGCATACATATCTGTTCATTAAATTTCTTCTCTTCCAGCTGATCTATAAATATAATTTCCTTATTGTCCCTTAATGCATACCTAAGGCAATTATCAGATTCATGACAATTGGGATAGGGATGAAAATGTTTCAGATCAGGAACTTGATTTTCTTTAATCAGTGAGACATGGTCCTGAAAAACATATTCATTTCTCCTGATTATATTTTTCATCTTATCTTCCAAAATGTCAAGCTTTACCTCTAATGATGTAGAGTTCTCTGCATCTGTGTTCTCCCCCTTTTCTGCCTTCAAATTCTCCCTTATAATCAACAGATTAGCTTCTACATCTACTGCACTGTTCTGCATCTATTCAAGTGTTGTAAGGTTCTTTTCTCTTAGCTAAAACTCCATTTCTAGATAAAAATATTTTGGATAATGTAAGAGAGATAAGCCAAGAAGAGGTCTTATAATAGTTGGCATCGAGTAATAGGATTGATTAAATCTGGCAGAAAATTTTTGTATTGTCTCACTTGGCTGTCTTTTCAGCTAGTTATACTCTTCTAGAATCGGGAAAAGGTTCACTCTAATTACCCACGTGCCAAGGAAAACTTTGGCGAATTGCTGTAAATCTAAGATGCCTGCAGTAGGCAGGTTCTTGAACCAACTCTTGACTTTGCCTTGCAAAGAAAGAGCAAAAATATTAATACTAACATTCTCTTCATTACTTCAAAACGGTCAAGAAATTTTTCAAAACCATAAATGTGTTCCTCAGTAGTGATGTTACCATATTCTCCATCAAATATGAGAATATATTTATAGTAATTTTTAGGGAAATCATGGAGGATAGGAGGTAACATGAGTGGTTTGTATCAATCTGGAACTTTACAAGGTATAGGAGTATGTACGAAAGCTGCAAAATTAGTCTTCATCACTTGAGGCTTATTAAGAAAAGGATGATCATCATGAGATTCAGAAGAAGGTTCTTTTATATAGATCAAAGGAGTAAGGAGAATTTACATTTACAATCTTCAAATGGGAGTAACGAAATACTGGTCTAGGATCTTTTCTAAAATACAATATACATTGAAAAAACTTCTTGATGAAAAAAAAATGATGTCTCCAATGAAAACCCAAGTTAAATACCTGATCTTCCCATGTTGTCCTTTCATTTTTCTGCTGGTAAGGTTTATTCCTCTAGTGGAGTCTTTGATTTGATTTTGAAATTGATTTGGAGTTGTCAAGTCGATGATTTTAGACTTTGTGTGCCTCATCACTATCTACCATCATTGATCAGATTTGATTATTGTATAATCTTTACTGAGTAATATGTTTTATTCCCCAGTATGGTCACCACTATGTTATTGCTCCATAATTTCAAGGCTAAAAAAAACATGGAGGTAACATCAAAACCACTTTAGAAGCTGGGATCTATCCCTGCCAGCTTCAGAGAGGGATCTCTCTGTATAATTTAACTTTGTTTTCTTGGAAATTTTAGGCTAGTTAATGGGCTCATAGTTTGGTTTTTTAATTGGTTTGGTTGGAAAAGCAAGGGAAGGCCATGGGGAGATGGAGACAAAGAGGCTTGGGGTGATAAATTTGTGGATGTATCAAGATTGAGTGAAATAGGGCAAGCTAGGTTGCATTAACTAGGTACTTTAAGGTTTTAAATGAATTATGGAGATGGAAGAAAAATGAGTTTTAGTAAATATTGAAAAGAAATTAAGTATTCTTCAATCTGACTTCAGTGGAAAACATATATATTGTAAAATCAGCCAAAATAAGGTGTTTTAAATAACATGTCCTATTCATCACACTTTCTATTTTACAATTAAGAATTTATGATACACGGAGAAACTAAAAAAAATGGAAAACATAGTAACAGTAGAAGCACTTCACCAGTGAATACACCACATGAATCCTAAAACAACTGGTATTTTATTACTTGAAAATGGTCATTTTAACTTAGTGAACAACTTTACAATGAATGGTAGTCTTCCTCATTACAAATACCAACCACTATTACTTCAAATGATGAAGTATTTATACTAATTCTAAACTAAAATGATTTACAGAATCACTATCTCAACCGACAGTGTATTATTAGCATTATATCGAACAATAAAACCAAACTGTTACAAAATGATAGGCAAGGTGTCCAATGATCTGGAATTTTGGCGCTATTTTGGTGGAAACAATTGCAGAATAGGCCTATTTTTTGGTTGCGCTGGTTAATCTGTTGACTGCTTGTGCTGGATGATATGCTAACTGCCTCTGAATTACTATTTCAATCTTGTAGTTGGTAGAGTTTATATAGAAAAAAAATTATTTCTCCATTGTAAATGGTGTGGTTTCATTGAATTAATAGTAACCTGATGGAAATTGAATGCTCAACAAATAAACCAGGAAACAATTTAATTGGTAATAGATAGGCGACGTGGAGTGGTGGTAATGGCAGAGGATAACGAGTAGGTTCGTTGTATTAAAAATGAGGAGAAAGTAGTTTTCAGGGGGGGAGTATTAATCAGTATGTGGTTTGGGATGGAGGGGGTGTGAAATGATAATAGACTAACACATTGATGTGGGGCCAGCGGGAGAAAAACACTTTTTCATAAATCGCAATCACAAACTAGTGGAGCGAAATGAATGCATTATTGAGGGAAGAATTTGTAATGCGATATATTGCACAATGCAATTACAGACTGCTATCGCATCAGGTATTGAAATGGGTATTGCAATCGCAATCGAGGAATCAAAATCGAAATCACAATCACAAGAGGATATCGAAATCAGGTATTAGAGCAGTCGACAAGACATGGTAACAAATAATCTACGATCTGCGATTGCGATATGACGTGGCAGTAAGGCGGGTCCTAATAATATATAACATCAGAATTCAGAGCAGGAAACACAAGTAATAAAGTAATTTTAAGATTATGATATCGATAAGTGGTAATGAAGAAAGGTTAACGAGGCAGAACAAGTGAATACATTATCGCAATCACAAATTGGGAGCGGGTGTTATGCAAAATCCTCTCTACGGACAGAGACAATTCCTCTAGCCCTAGGCTAGGTCTAGTAACAACAGAGAAAAATTAGAAGCCTACTTTCCTAAATTGTAAATGCATTTAGATTGTGAATAGATCACCTACCTCAATCTGATGCTAATCCTTGTTCGAATCCTTTGATCCTTCACGCTCTGTAGTTAGATCCTCACCGTCATCGGTGCTTGGTTACCTTCATAATGGATCAAACAACAATGAACGTGAAATAATAACATATATCTTGCATATACAATCTACTTAGTTGATCAAGGAAAACTAAGAATCTAATCACACATTAAAGACAGGAATGGAAAGAACGAACCAATTTTATTATATTAAAGTAGAGAGGGGGAGTTACAACCTACGCCTTGATGTCCCAACTCTCCTTTGATGGGTCCTGATCCAGGCACATCTCCAATGATCTCTTTCAACTTGATGTGGAGGTAAAAAGTTCTCAACTCTCGCTCGATACCTATATCAACGAATGTCTCTCTATTGTTCTTCTATCTCTATTCTCACTAGCAGAGCTATGGGAGATTCTCCATTATATAGCGAAGGAGGAAGGAGCATGGATCCACTTAAGGTGGGGAAATCGGTTATCCCTTTGGGTGGTTCCACTTTTATAGTAACAAAGAGCCCAAAGGGAGAATCTCAGCTCTATCCTCAGGAACAAACAACCAACTCTCTACCATGAAGCTTATATATCTTGAAGCTTCACTTCCAATTTTAAAAAACTTTCCGGAAGAGGATTGGCGTGGGTATTATCCTCATTCTAGTACGGATCGGTGCTTCCCTAGACCAAAAAAGGTCCATTGGCGTGTGCAAGACACTGAGAGGGTGTGTTGCTCTAGATAATTAGGTTTTCAAGGAGTTGTCTAGGAATGGTCAACAAAGAGTTTACTCATTGTGCTGGAAGGGATATGATGGCACATTTTCATGATGAAAACAGACACAGGGGTCACTATTAAGGGTCTCCATGATTAGGAACAGGGAGTACAAGGATAGTGAAAAATTTCTATGTAACATATGCCCTCTAAAGCAGGAAGGCCGAATGAGAGTGAGGGGTGACATGCTTTATGAATAAGTTCTAGGAACAAGAAATCGCCATCGAAAAAACTGCACAAACAAACAAACATATACATAAACTAATATATTTGAAATAATCACATGACATAAGGTATGGACACAACCACCAATAGAAGTGATCATGAAACAGGATCTAAGGTATGGTCATGGCCATCCAAATAAAGAGGATCACAAATATAGACTCATGGTATGGTCTCATCCATACAAATGAAAGATTCATGTGTACAATCATGAACAATACATATCACCTTGCAACCTAAGCTTTATCATAAAAAACCTATGGTCTTGCGCTCTGACACAACCCGATCAAGTACAAATTCAAGCATGTGAATAAATGAGTTGAAGTCGAACATGCAAGAAAATCGCTTGATTACCAACCAATGATGTAAGCCGTTAACAGACGTGAGATAAACCACCAATGATGACAATGGCTCTCAAGGTACCAATAGTACAATAGATGACGTGTGAATAAGGAGTTGATGTCAAACACTCGCGGAATCACCTGATCGAAGACCAATGAAGTAAGCCTGTAATCAGATGTGAACAACCTGCCATTAGGGCACGCATGCTCCAAGTTACTAAAAAGGGGATCTCTAGATAAACTTCTCGGATACTGTGCTGAAGTTGACAAGAAGTGATCCATCGAAGGAGGGCCATAATGTATCCCATATCATCGACACAAGATGAAGGAAATAAGATAATAATGAAAGTGATAAGAGAACCAGGCAGTGAATGAGACGTAGAAGGAACTTCTCTTGAACATTCCAGAGACACGACTCCAGAGCTTGGCAGTATTTGAATCAAACGGAATCAGAGGTCATGTTTGACGAAAATGGTGATGGAATAAGAGGAAAAACATATTTCCTAAACTCATGGAGGCAAAGTGAAGAACGAAGGATATCCCAAACCTGACGCGAAACAAAGGATGCATCATGTTCAAGAATGACATATACAATTATATACCATTTCTTGCGATTACCCCAATTATTTTTGTATAGAAGCTTGAAGGGGATATCATATGCTTGTGATTTAAGTTTTTCATTTAGACAAATACATCCTGGTACATTTTACGAGCTCTAGGAAGGAGGAACTTGGTGTCGTCATGATAACGGATCCAATGTAGTTGAATTTTAACGAGTCCGATAAAGGTGAAAATCGACATATTTTCATGTTTAGAGAGTTTTAAAAGAGGCGAAAAGAAAAATTCAGATGGCCCTTTTTGTAAATAGACCCTCATACCCAAAAAGGTAGAAAAAAAAGTGTGAGATAACCTCTTAGTCGCGATTGACTAAGGTATTCCTTTTTCATAAATCATTTATCCCAACCCCAAAAAGGGGTAAACATATACTGGGTAAATGTTGTTTTGTGTACTTTAACGAGCTCAAAATGACAAGAACTTGGCAATATTTTCATGTTTAGAGAGTTAGAAAAGAGCTGAAAGATGACTCTAGGGGGGTACTTTTTCATTTGTTTTTAATCGAGTCTGAAAAACTAGTAAACTAGAACTCATAAATATGTCATCTGTGAAGAAATTGAACCCGTCACTGCACAAGAACAAATCCATGAACTGTTTTTGAGGTAAGAGTGTGAAAATATTACTAAAATATAGTAAAAAATGCTAAAATTACATTAAGAATTTATAAAATATGGAGAAAGTAAAAAAAAAATTACTTTTCACTTTCACATGGTTAAGAAGGAGTTTTTATCCTCTTTTACCTCAAATCTTCAGAAGCAAATTGTGGGAGATCCGAGAGGCCAATCAGCAAACCGTCTGCGCCAGGTAAGAGGTGCTCTCCCTGCCTACATTCAAATACTCATTTACTAGTTTTTAAGGCATATTTCAAATTTTGAGAGAGGATTTGAATTTTTTTGATGCGGCGGATCGGTGCGGATATCCCATATCGGGACCACGCCGATTAGCTTATGCAGGAAAATCCTCTCTGCGAACAGAGACGATCCCTATATCCCTAGGATGGATCTAGTAACAACAGGGAACAATTACAAGCCTAATTTCCTAAATTGTAAATGCATTCAGATCGTGAATAGATCACCTACCTCAATCTGATGTTAATCCCCATTCGAATCCTTTGATCCTTCGTGCTCTGTAATCAGATCCTCAACATCACCGGCGCTTGGTTACCTGCACAAGGGATAAAAAAAAAATGAACGTTAAAGCATAACATATATCTTGCATATACAATCTACTTAGTTGATAAAGGAAAAATAAGAGTCCAATCACACATTAAATACAGGAATGGAAAGCACGAACCAATTGTATTATATTAAAATAGAGAGGGGGAGTTACAATCTGCACCTTGATGTCACATCTCTCCTTCGACGCATCATGATCCAACCACGTCTCCAAATATCTCTTTTTCCTTGATGTGGAGGGAAAAAGGTCTCAAATCTCGCTCGATACCTATAGCAACAAATGTCTCTCTACTTTTCTTCTATCTCTATTCTCACTAGCAGAGCTATGGGAGATTTTCCATTATACAGCAAAGGAGGAAGGATCATGGATTCACTTAAGATGGGGAAATGGGTTATCCCTTTGGGTGGTTCCACTTTTGTAGGAACAAAGAGCCCAAAGGGAGAATCTCGGCTCTATCCTCAGGAACAAACAACCAGCTCTCTGCCACGAAGCTTCTAGATCTTGAATCTTCACTTCCATTTTTTAAAAAAATTCCAGAAGAGGATCAGCACGGGTATGATCCTCATTCTAGTGCCTATCGGTGCAACCCTAGACCAAAAAAGGCTCATCATCACGATCAAGACATGAAGAGGGCGCACCACTCTAGATAATTAGGTTTTCAAGGAGTTGCTTCGGGAATGGTCAACATATAGTTTACTCATTGTGCTGGAAGGGATATGATGGCACATTTTCATGATGGAAAATAGACATAAGGGTCACTATTAAGGGTCTCCATGATCAGGAACGGGGAGTACAGGGACAGTGAAATTTTTGTGTAATAGCGGGCAAGTGAATGTGGTAAGGTGAGTGGAACTGTGATTATGCGATATGTGATAGGTGATGTGGCAGAGTTGCGGGTCCTACCAAATATTATATAATAATATTTCATTCACAAGCAGATTTTGCTATTGTGGTAATGTAATGTGATTGGGCTATTATATATGATATGGCTATTGGGGGGGATTTTTCCTTTGTTTATCGTTTTTTTAGAATTTTAAAAACTAAAGGAAAAAAGGTCACACTTTGAAGTTTTTTTTTTAAAGGGTTTTTCAAGAATAAAACACCACAACAATATAAAGGTCAGACTTTTTGAAGTTCTATATGGTTTTTAACTTAGAGCAAGGGAAGATGAAAAACAACAAAAATGAATGTTATTGGTGATAACACACACAATACTCAATCACCTCAAGATTCTATAAATTATAGTACCCTAACAATCACTAAGGTTACCACTTACAACAATTCAACCTAGGGGGGTAGTTGCATATTAGACGTACACACAAGGGAAGATGTGATATTCCCACATGGGGAATGCAACAATATAATGTAGAATCATAGAAAAATAATGAAGATCATCATAGACAAAGCAGGAGGCCAATATGGAGACCTTTCATTTGTTATTACAACAGCTAAATGTATGTAAAAAGTGGCCCATAAGATGCAAAACAAGAAAATAAAGCCTACAATGAAAGAAATCCCTCTAAATGAGGTGCTACAACCATATATAAAGATTGGAATAGCCTTACAACATTATTTTATTGGCTCTGCAACAGCTGTAGATTACACATTATATCTAGAGCAAATATGTGCATAAAAATTTAGATCTATATCAGATCCATGCACTATACAAGCTCCTCTAATGAACCCCCTTGGGGTTTTCAGCAAAACACCATGTACAAGTTGTAGATCTGAGATATAAGCTTGCAGATCTACTGAAAATTATAGATCTGTAAAGTGTGGTTGATCTGATATATGAAATGGAATAGCCTCCTCCAATAGATCTCCAAAGTGATGGGAATATCCCCAACACCTAGAAAATCACTCTCCAAATGGTGTGCTGAAACACCCTGCAACTGCACCTATAGGAATAACGCAGATATGGATCTATACTGCACTGTAGGGATCAAAATGAGGTTGGCCTCATGCCAAGATCTGAAAATGATTCTCAAGCACTCCAGTATTGTCCTCCCAATGAAGTGGAAACCTCCTCCACTGAAAAGGAGCACTGAAATGATCGAGATCTAAAAGATCTAGTCTCCACTTGATGTAGCTTGAAAAAAAAAACAAATCCTCAATAGGATCTACGTTTTAGTTGAAATAAGAAGCTTGGCCTTGAGCCAGATAGTGGATAAAGCAATACAAACTCTCCCAAGAGCTACTCAATGGGAAGAGGTGGGATTCCTGACCAGGAACACCCAATGCTAAACAACATTCAATCTCAGCTAAACAACAAGAGAAAGATATATGTCTAAACATAACATATATTCAGAAAATATGATAAACATCAACAACCTTCTAATATTTCCATCCTCTTCCTTTTATAAGTTAAGAGCTTGCAAACCCTAAACCACATCCAATGATAACACTCCTTTCACACAAGGCATCTCCATCTAAAACTACATTGTACCTCATTGACGGCCACTGCTCCATGACAACGTTGTAGATTTGGTCAAGGTTGACCCAGTCAACATGTTTTATCCCCTTTCCACATCTTAGGGTGCTTTATTAAGCTGAAAATATGATCCACTTTCACATGAGAAGTGGTTTTATTCACAATAAAGAGTTTTATGGGTCTCCCTACCCACTTATTCACCTTTCTAAGTGATAATGTTTTTTTAATATTCCCATTATTTGTAGGCTAATTTAGGAATATTACAGTCCTCCCCTGCAAAATGTTGCTTGTCCTCAAGCAACTACAATGATACTACAAAATATCCAATGGATATGTCTCCTCCCAAGAATACAAGTTTGCCTTTGGTGAATAAACCAAATAGCTTACATCATGAAGAAGTGGGAGATATATGGAAAGAGTTATATGTTGCCCATTTTCCTCCTTAAGGCATAAGAGATGATAAAGGTTGGGTGCTTTAGCCCCAATGAGAAAATATAATCCCCATGTTATCATCCAAATGAAATGAATCACCTTCTAGCTTGGTAATTCATAGAAAATCTCCCCCCCAAATGCTCATGAGAGGCATGTTCCAAGTGCTCCAAACAATAATATGGTCCACCTCATAAAGAAACAAGTGATCTACTATAGTGGCCATATCATCTCCCATTCTCCCCTTGAAGCATGGAGCATAAAAGGTGTGGGAAATTTCATTCCCCATGGACACATCCAACCAATGTGCCTTCACTCCAACCATTTTCCCAATAAAAATAAGAACATCATCAACATATGTAATCACAATCAAAGTTGTGCTAGCTTCCATATGCAGTAAAGGAGAAGGACAATGTTCCCTCATGTGCAACCAACGCAGTTTTGCTTCTAACTGCCATAGATAGTGATATGGTAAGTGGTTTCCTCACCACTTACTTGATGCCCGAGTCTCCTCACCATGGCTGAAAAGGTGAGATATATTTGGTTCTTTTGGAATGCACCCACAATGATACAATACCTCCTTTTGTCCTCCAAGGGAGTGGCCATGTTCATAAATTCTTGTGGGCCAAAGTTGTCAATGAATTTTATATGGAATAATACTCCTTTTTAGAGCTATGGCCTGCATACACATGGTAAAAGAATACAGGTAATAATCAATTGAATCATTAGATACATAAGCATATTCTTCACCACAGTTTCTCCTCATACAAATGGAGTGGTGTATAGATGTATCCCCTCTCATTCCAAAAGCGGAAAGAGGTAGCTGAAATAACTCCTTCATAGAGTCATATCTCTCTTCCAACTCCACATGGCTCATGCATCTTTGAAAATTCTGATATAGTTCCTCTTCAAATCCCTTCGAAATGTATCTTCTCATGATAGTGTTGTAGGCCTTCATGGAATAAGTATGGCTGAAAAGGAACTCTTCATAAGCCCTTTGTAGCAACTTCTCCTTGAGCTTGGAAGCTCTAGATAAGAAGATCCTACCATGATAATAGATGAATTCATATTGGACTGAATAACCCTCCTCTTGTAGCTGGTCATCAAGTGTCATGCATGTGAAAATATCCTTTGAATAATCCACCAATAGTTGGGATTTCCAATATGGATCTAAGCTTCCCAATAATGACAGCACAGTAGAAATCTGAACTGAAGCTCCTGTCATATCATGGCTCTCATCTTTGACATGCTTAATGCCAAAGTCACATGTTGGAGTGATGTCACCCCTCTTTTTCTTCCTCTCTTTCAACTGATCTTGCCCAAGACAAGATTGAAGTACATGGAAGTCAACCTCCTCTTGAAAGGTCTCTTTCTTCCAAAACTTCCATAGTTTAGCCCATGCATGCAAGAGTGTTAATACCCACTTTTTGTATTCAGAAATATTCATTATGTGTAGGAGTATCATTTTGTGCTCCAAGACTATGGAGTGGCCATTTGAAACCATGATCATATCATTATATATTTCTGAATCATCATTTTTCAGTGAAAAAATTTGAGTGGGAGATGGTAATTTCCATATTAGAAAATTTCTTACCTCTCCTTGGAACCCATCAAAGGTTCTCAGCACTATAGTAGCTTCTCTCAAGGATGCTTCCTTAGCCAAATATGTCTGTAGAAATTATATAACTGATATTTTATATGTCTAAGATTCTCCTGATCACACACTATTTGACTTCATGCACAATAAATAATCTATTCCACTCATTGATCATCACACGCAGAAATTAAATCAATTGCATGCACACATTGAAACCATAAAAATTCACACATATGAACACAGTGTTTTAATGCGAAAGCCTGAAGCTAAAAACCCCAACTATCTGTATATAATATATGTCATAGAGATGATGTAACAATCATAATACAAATCTTATCACAAGCTCTCAGTATCTCCAATTGCTATACACTAATCAGGTCCGATCTAGCAAAATCCATGCACCGATCTCTGCCACCTGCTAGCCTGCCTCTACTGCACAATCCTTGCTGAAGAATGGCTCTGAATGAACTCGAATCCTCATTAGCATCTCCACTTTCTCTTTCACCTACCTCTCCACTGGTCTCCACTAAAACTATCGATGAAATGTAGTTAATTGATGTATTCTTCAGTTGATTAATGAGTTAATAATTAGTGAATTAATTATTAATTAATTCACACCACTCTCACTAGTGTATCAATCAGTTAGACTAGATACAACTAGCTCAATTGTGTCTAACTGAGTTAAACTGAACAAAACTCCACCAACTACTTCTACAACTCCACCAAACTCTGTCACATGAGTTATAGCTGAAGTCTCCATGAAATAGCTCCACTTAACGCTCAGGAATAGAATAATTCCTTCTGTCAGCTACTATGCCACATCTGTGCACTTAACTTAAGTGATCCAAGAGAATAAGATAATGTTTAGAGTCCAAATATTATTAAGATCTAATAATATTCGACATATCTATTTTTATACTAGAAATATAAAAATAGATTCCGCCCAATATGTCTAAAAATACATGTCCATCTATTTTTCCAACTTGAGCAACCATCCACAAATAGCATCTTGCAACTCATAGAATATGATCAACATGTCTAAAAATAGACTTTGTGCCAAAAATAGCCTGCGAGCCCACTTAGTGAAGGCGACTTCTTTTCACTAAGCTCATCATCTTGTTGCAATATCAACACTCCCTCTCAATAAGATAGGGATTTTCTTCCACCCTGATCCTACCTCTATGGTATTCGAATTTTCTCCTGGTGAGCGCCTTCGTCAAGATTCAGCATCCTGAGCCCCTCTGTAGGAATGTAAGAAAGTAACATGATCTTCCACTGCACACAATCTCTGATATGATGGTACCGGATGTCAATATGTTTAGATATATCATGAGATATTGGATTAACCGAGAGTTTAATGCAACTCTAATTATCACAATATATCACAGTAGGATCTAAGTGTGAACTGAACAACCCGACCAGGATCTTCCTCATCCATATAGCCTCGCATGCAGCCAAACTTACTGCCATGTACTCGGCCTCTACTGAACTAAGTACAACGGATCTCTGTTTCCTACTGTACCAAGAAACTGTTGTAGAACCGATACTGAAAATCCCTCCAGATGTGCTCTTTCTGTCCATTGGGCTCCCTACCTAATCTGCATCCGTGAAGCCATTCAGCCTCAACTCATCGGACTATCTATACCAAAGTCCATATCCCGATGTGCCTTTGAGATACCTCAGAAAATGCTTCCCCACCTTCCAAAAGAGCTTGGTAGGCTTAACCATAGCTTGTGAAATCTGGTTAACAGCATAGAAAATGTCTGCTCGTGTATTGACTAGATACATGAGCGAACCAACCAACTGTCAATAAATAGTGGAATCCACTAAATCTACCGATGTAGCATCCTCTTTCCTCCAACCACTAGGAAGAGGAGTGTTGATAGGCTTGCAGCCTTGCATGTTGAACTTCTCCAGTATCTCCCGAGCATACTTGCCTTGAGACACAAACAGTCCATCACTGCACTGCCAAATTTCCAATCCCAGGAAATAATGAAGGAGGCCCAAGTCCTCCATCTTAAACTCTTTTGCAAGATCAGCCTTGCATGAGAGTATCAATTGTTCATCACTGGTCAGTATCAAATCATCTACATAAAGTACAATGATCAGCAACTTACCTTCAACCACAATCTAGTACAGGTTGGGATTCGCCTCACTCTTGGTAGAACCAAGTCCAGTAAAATAATTGTCGATCTATGCGTACCAAGAACGAGGTGCTTGTTTCAGCCCATACAGTGCTCTCTTGAGCCTGCACACATGCGAATCGCTACTAAATATTTCGAAACCTTCTGGCTGCTCTATGTACACCTCCTCCTCAATGACTCTTTTGAGGAACAAATTCTTCACATCCATCTGATGAATGTGCCGACCCATCTGCGCTGAGAGAGCAAGGATGCTCCGTATGGAAGAATACCTTGCGATAGGTGCAAAGGTTTCTTCATATTCGATCCCCTCAATCTGTGAGAAGCCCCAAGCAACA
Organism: Pinus albicaulis; assembly: GCA_034641835.2. Classification (NCBI taxonomy): domain Eukaryota; kingdom Viridiplantae; phylum Streptophyta; class Pinopsida; order Pinales; family Pinaceae; genus Pinus; species Pinus albicaulis. The sequence goes on from CM076579.1 coordinate 90,199,552, forward strand.
AATCTTTCCTTGTACTTCTCAACGCTCCCATCAACAGCTTGCTTCACTTTGTAGATCCATCTCAAACCTACCACTGATTTCCCTTCTGGCCTTGGAACAATCTCCCATGCACTGTTTCTGAAAATCAAATCATACTCTTCCACCATGGCATCTACCCATGTAGGGTCCTCCACAGCTTCCTCAAAAGAGGATGGCTCTGTCACAATACACTTGCTCATCAGAGCCATGTATCCAGTATATCGGTTAGGTGACTGTCTCTGTCTGTGCTATGATGTAGGTGCTCCTACAATCTTCTCTGCATCAAGATTTAGTCGCTCAGCTCTTGTAGTGCGCTTCCGCCCTCTGATTTTTGGCGCTGCATGAGTGGTTTCATCCACTCCATGAACCTCCCCTTGTGGCTAATACACATCCTGAGGCTCATCCTTAGGAAATAATAGCTCCTCATTTGCATGCAAGTGTGGCTCCATCTCAAGCGAACACTTCATGGCTTTCTCCTTATGAAATTTGATATCCCGTCGCACAACAGTCTTCCGACTGTATGGAAAATACACATGATAATTGTGGGGTGTTTCTGTGTACCCCACAAATATCCCAACCTCTGCGGTCGGCTCCAGCTTCTTCCTAGCATCCTTTGTCACATAAATGTAAACAGGTGAGCCAAAAATCTTCAAATGAGAAATATCGGGCTTCTTACCAGAAAACGCCTCTTCGGATGTACTCATGCCAATTACTCTATGAGGACAACGATTTTGCACATAAATCGTAGTGTTGCATGCCTCAGCCCACAAGTGTATGGGAAGGCCTTGATCATGCAGCTTCGTCGGTGCAGCACCCATGATCGTTTTGTTCTTTCGCTCCGCAACCCCATTCTGATGTGGGTTATGAGGCGCTATGAGCTCTCTTCAAATTCCTTCTGCGCTACAAAAGTCCTTGAATTCGCCAGAGATGAATTCACCACCATTATCACTCCTAACAGACTTCACCTGCTTCCCCGACTCTTTCTCCACTAGTTCCTTGAACTCACAGAACTTTGAGTATGTCTTGCTCTTCTTCTGCATAAAGAAGATCCAACACTTACGAGAAAAGTCATCAACAAATATCACATAATGCCTGTGCTTTGCTGTCGAAGCTACTGAGAAGGGTCCACACACATCTATGTGAATTCTCTAAAGGATCATCGTGGTGCGACTATCCTTCTCATGAAAGGTGGCTTTCACAAATTTTCCCAAAGTACATCCCTTGCACTGATTTGACTGCACAAGTGTACCCTTGGGAAGCCCGGTAGAAATATGCTGCAAAATTTTCAAAGCGCCATGGTGAAGATGGCCCAATCTCCTGTGCCACAACTCGCCCTCATCCCGGCTCACCACTCCTTCTGCCTTGCCTGCCATTGCTACGTAGCCATCTACCTGTAACTAATAAAGGTTCTTAACTTGAACCCCTATCCTCCGGGTTTCACTAGTTTCCTGACTACGCAGGAAAGCCTTTCCCTAGCTAAAGACAACATCATATCCCTTGTCTTCCAACATAGCCACAGAGATCAGATTCTTCTTCAATCCTAGAACATGCATGACATCCTTCAATATGAAAGGTTTACCAGACTCCCTCTCAAGAGAAATGGTCCTGATACCAGTCGCACTGTATCTACCATCATCGGCCATCTCGATGTGCACTCCAAGATCCTTCTCATCCATATCACTAAAGAAATCTTTGTCTCCGGTCATATGAAAAGATGTACCACTGTCAAGAAACCACACTGATCCCATCACACTTGAGACCAAGCATGTGATCAGTGAAAAATCTAGCTCAAACTGCGAGGCTAAGGCCTTTCCAGCTGCAGATCCAGAAGCCTTCTTATTTTTCTTCTTCTGTGGACAATTAGTGGCGTAATGTCCGTGTTGGTGACAGTGAAATCACTTCACCTTGGACATGTCCTGCTTCTTGCCTTTCGCACCGGATTGAGAAGTATTTTTCTTGCTCTTCCCCTTCCTTTCTTTAGCAGCCAAAGCGAAATTTTCTTCATCTTCATTCTTCGATGAATATCCATCCCTAGTACTCCGCCTTATCTCCTCCTGCACAAGATCTGACCAAAGTCGCTCCCATCCCGATAGTTTCTCCTGACCATTGACAGAGTCCTCATAGGAATGCCAACTGTTCGAAAGCCCAAGGAGAGCCAAGCTCACCAATTCCTCTTCATCTATAGTAACTCCCACACTTCCCAGCTCATCCCTGCACCAGACGAACTTCGTGAGGTACTTGGGTATACTTTCGCCCTTCTCCATTTTCATCTTCCTGAGCTTGTCTTTGAGCACCAACTTCCTTTAGTCACTCTTGCTTTGGAAAAATTCTGTCAAAGCTTTCCACATCAATAATGGAGAAGCTTTACCATGAAGGCTGGACAATATTTGATCCTTCACACCTTCCAACAGAATCCTTCAACATTTTTCTGTCTTCTTTTGCCATGCGTCAGGTGCGAAAGCATCGCTAGAAGTAGGTTTTGGAATTTATGCATATATTAAATCCCTCAACCCATTATCCTCCAGCACCACCTCCATCCTTTCCTTCCATGAAATATAATTCAAGCTACCCTCAAGGGCATACTCCAATCACAATCCGTTGAAATACATCTCAACTTCGACACCAAGAAAACACTACTGCAAATTCGAATTCCACCAGCATAAAACTCAACTGCTTCAATGCTTTGCAATTTCTCCAATGATCAATATCCCTCTGATACCATGTAGAAATTATATAACTAATATGTTATATGTCTAATATTCTCTTGATCACACACTATTTAACTTCATGCACAATACAGAATTTATTCCACTCATTGATCATCACATGCGGAAATTAAATCAATTGCATGCACACATTGAAACCATAAAAAATCACACATATGAACACAGTGTTTTAACGGGAAAGCCTGAAGCTAAAAACCCCAACTATATGTATATAATATATGTCATAGATATCATGTAACAATCATAATACAAAGCTTATCATAAGCTCTCAGTATCTCCAATCGCTACACACTAATCAGGTCCGATCTAGCAAAATCCATGCACCAATCTCTGCCACCTGCTAGCCTACCTCTACTATGCAATCCATACTAAAGAATGGCTCTGAATGAACTTTAATCCACCTGGATTTCACTGCGCAATCCTCCTTGGCATCTCCACTGAGTGTTGGATGCAATCAATGCATCACTATAGTCACAACTGATAGTCACACTTGCTCTTTCACCTACCTCTCCACTGGTCCCCACTGAAACTGTCCATGCACTGTAGTTAACTGATGTATTCTTCATTTGATTAATGAGTTAATAATTAGTGAATTAATTATTAATTAATTCACACCACTCTCACTAGTGTATCAATCAATTAGACTAGATACAACTAGCTCAACTGTGTCTAACTGAGTTAAACTGAACACAACTCCACCAAATAATTCTACAACTCCACCAAACTCTATCACATGATTTCTAACTGAATTCTCCATGCAATATCTCCACTTAACCATCAGGAATAGCGTAATTCCTTCTGTAAGCTATTGTGCCACATCTGTGAACTTAATTGAAGTGCTCCAAGAGAATAAGATAATGTTTAGAGTCCAAATATTATTAATAGCTAATAATATTCGACATATCTATTTTTAGACTGGAAATATAAAAATATATTCCGCCCAATATGTCTAAAAATAGAAGTCCATCTATTTTTCCAATTTGACCAACCGTCCACAAATAGCATCCTGCAACTCATAGAATATGATCGACATGTCTAAAAATAGACATAGTCTAAAAATAGACTTTGCGCAAAAAATAGCCTACGTGCCCACTTAGTGAAGGTGAGTTCTTTTCACTAAGCTCATCATCTTGTTGCAATCTCAACAATGTCAATGTTGCACTATGTTGCGAGAACTATTTATTCATCTTCCAATCAGGGTGTCTCCCTAGTGGAAAGCCTTCGTGTAAAGAGACATCAAAATCTAAATTAGACTATATAAATGAGTGGAATGATGTGTCCCTCCATTTACTGCATAAATCAGTCTTATTTTTATGAATATAAACCCCTTGAAATAAGCAAGGGTGCATGCTATCCATCCTTTGATGTTGATCCACCTTTTCTTCTCCTCCTTTGATCAAGGTGTTGTTTCCCATTACTACTGTCACATGCTGCTCTTTGGGAAATTTTTGCAAAGATGTAAAAGCTCCTTTAATTGAAGCAATAGCTTCATGTCCACCCCCATGTGGTGATGGTTCTTCTTCTGAAGTGACAGCGCTATTACTTCCTTCCTGTTCTTTCTCCTCATAAATATTTGAGAATACCTCATCAACAATGAGAGACCCTAGATCTTGGCCTTTCCTTGAAAGAGGAATCTCCATGTCTTTATTTTGAGAATAAATATCTTCATGCAATGGGGATCTTGCCCTTGGCAAGGTATCATACAAGTTTCCATCCCCCTCAATAGTTTTCTGACATGGAGTTGGTGTAATGGATCTTTCCAACTCATGCAAAGGTTTTGAATTCTCATGCTTTTCTAGCTCAATCAAAGATGTTTCAGATTGTTTTATATCAAATCTCTTCACAAATCTCTTAGTGAACCTTGCATAAGTAGATATATTTGCATTTCCTAATGAAAAGGATTCAAATAAACACCAAGCATAATCTTTACCTTTAAGATGAAGCACTACTATCCTAAGGGCTTCCTTTTTTGAAACTTGATGTAGATGAAAATATGAGTCTAGCTGATCTATCCAATCCTCAGTTGTGCATGTGGAGGACCCATCAAAATTTGGCAGAAAGAATCTACCTCTTCTGCTTCTGTTGTGATTTTTGGGTCTTATTTCCTCCTTGAGTTGGCAAAACTCTTGGAATTTCAAGTGCTCCTTGAATCTCCAACATTGAGATTCATATTCTTGGAGATAGTCACCAAGAGTCTCCTCCTTTGGTGTTTCTCCTTCTACTTCTTCTCTTTCCAAGAATGTAGGCATGGTACAGTGTTGTATATCTGATTGTGTGGTTGAATGCTCACAAACATAATATGAATATCTGGGGTTGTCTTCATGTGCAAATATCATTTAGGGATATTCATGCCTTTCTCTCCTCATTCCCGTGATTTCTCTGTTAAGTTCTTACATAGTTTGGAAAAGAGTATTTGAGAAATATTTCCATTTCATTCTTCTAGATAAAGGGGTTTTACCCTTGTTTTCTTTTTCATCAGTGTAATCAAACTTCTTCTATATTTTCTTTTCTTCAAAAGACATATTGGATTCTTAGAAAGCACACGTTGTTCCAAGATGATGCTCTGATACCACTGTCATATTCCCACATGGGGAATGCAACAATACACTGCAGAATGATAGAAAAATAACGCAGATCATCATAGACAAAGTAGGAGGAAAATATGGAGACCTTTCATATGTTATTACAATAGCTAAATGTATGTAAAAAGTGGCCCATAAGATGCATAACAACAAAAGAAAACCTCCAATGAAGGAAATCCCTCAAAATGAGGTGTTTCAACCATATATAGAGACTTGAATAGCCTTAAAGCGTTATTTTATTGGCTATGCAACATCTATAGATTACACATCAGATCTAGAGAAAATATGTGCATAAAATTTTAGATCTATATAAGATCCATGCACTATACAAGCTCCTCTAATGAACCCCCTTGGTGTTTTCAGTAAAACACCATGTACAAGTTGTAGATATGATATCTAAGACTGCAAATCTATTGAAAATTACAGATCTAGAAAGTGATGAAAACAAAGAAGACCTCAAAAATCCCCAAATTTCAAATTTTGAGAAATTTGTGCAAGAAACTAGTTTGATTTAGTGTGCATATGCACTGGTGATAAGGAATAAGTGTGTAAGTATGTGCACTATTGCAAAAGGAAAAATTCACAAACCTAAAAAACTTAAGAAAAAATAAAAAAAAGGTCTCAAATTGTAATATCCCCAAATGGGAATCATGCAACAACACTAAATAGTCATGCATTAAAATAATGCAGTTCCTCTAAAACAGGAGCAGGAGGCCAATAGAATGTTCTTCAATAGTATTTATAGCAGTAATATAGATGTATAATGAGGCCCATAATATGTATAGATGGAAATACAAGACAAAAACAGAATAAATTCCCTCAAAATAGGTGTTGCAACCACATGAATGGACTGAAGTTGCCTTGACAACGTTATTTTATTAGGCTGCAAACTGCTGTTGATTACATGTCACATCTAGAGCAGAACTATGAATAAAAATTCAGATCCATATCAGATCCATGCACTAGAAAGGCTCCTCTTTCAGATCCCCTTGGAATTTTGGGATTTACACCAAGCATAAGAAGTAGATCTAAGATCTAAGAATGTAGATCTGCAGAAATATTCAGTGATCCAAAAGTATTCAGAAACATTCAGATCAGATTTGAAATATACAATATGCAGATCTCCTCCAACAGATCTCAAAGCGAAGGGAAGATCCCCAACACTCAGAAACAAGCTCTCCAGATGGTGCACCAAAATTCCCTGCAACAACACCTACAAGAATAACGTAGATCTGGAATAGAAACTGCGTTGTAGGGTATGGATAATAGTTGGCCACATGCCAAGATCAAGAAATGATGCCCAATCACTCCAATACACTTCCCTCAATATAACAGAAGACTCCTCCACTGAAAAAGGGCACTGAAATGTCTTAGATCTAAATAGATCTAATCTCCACTTACTGCAGCTTGCAAAGACAGCCAAACCCTCAACAGGATCTGAGTTGTAGTTGAAAGGAGAAGCTTGGCCTCAAGCCTGATAGTGGACTATGCAATATAAGACTCTCCCAAGAGCTACTTAATGGGAAGAGGTGTAATTCCTAAACAAGAGATCCTAATGCTAAACATCATTTTCAATCTAGGCTAAACAACCAAAGAAAGCTATATGGTCTAAATAGACAATATATCAAAATATCATATCCATGAACAAAATTTTCATGCTGCCATCCCCTTCCTTATATATATTAAGAGCTTGTAAACCCTAAACCACCTTCATTGAAATCTTCTCTTTCACACAATCCATATCCTTCTAGAACTGCGATGTGCCACATTGATGGCCGCTCCTCCAAGACAGCACTGTAGATTTGGTCAAGGTTGACCCAGTCAAAGTATCAAACCCCTTTCACACCTAAGAGTGCTTGTTTACATAGCCAAGATTTAGCCTTTTTCACATTTGGAATTGATTTATTCTTTATTAGGAGTTTGATGGACCTCCTTTACACATTATTCTTTAAGAAAAGAAATAAAATAAAAAATGGATGTTCCAATTAGCTTAGGACTAATTAGGAATATTACAATCCTCCCCTCCAAAATGTTGCTTGTCCTCAAGAAAATTACAAGGACATTTCAAAATATCCAATGGATTTGTCTCCTTCCAAGAATACAAGTTTTATTTTGGTGAATAACCCAAATAGCTGTCATCCTGAAAAAGTGGGAGATACATGGAAATAATAATATGCTATCCATTGGTCTTCTCAAGGCATGAGAGATAATAAATTATGGGTGAATCAACCCCCATGAGATACTCCAATCTCCATGCTATCATCCAAACAAAGTGAGCCATCCTTGGTATCTCATAGAAGCAATCACCAATCCCTTCCTTATGCAATGTATAGGAGCTGCATGGCTGGAAATGAGAGGTAAGGATGTTCAACTTACGTTGTCTCTCCCTCCATTTATGATAGATTTGGAGCTGCTGATCCTGGGCTGCAACAATATAGTCCTCATGAGGCCAAAAGAGACTTGTAACCTCATGATTCCCTTCATTGATTCTAGGGTCCCTCCTTTCCCAATCTTCCATGCATATAGTGAATAGAATAGCATCACTATATGTGCTCCAAAATAAACATGGACTAAGTGTCATATGATATATTGGATGGTGACAATAGTCCCTCCATTGAGACCAACATTGTTCTTCTTCTTGCTGCCTTAAATCTAATACAATAAGTGGCCACCCAACCACTTTCTTGATGCCATAATCTTCTCCAAAGATTGAAAATGGTAGAGGATAAGAGGTGTTAGCTGAATTTGATTCAAGCAACACATGTCTTGCCACAAATTCTTCCATGTGAGAGGCTTATCCCAAAGACATAAATCACACATATGGCCTTTTGCATAAAGAAACAAAAGATATAATGTAGTAGCCACATAATGTCCCATCCTCCTCTTGAAGCATGAATAAATATGGAAATTTTAATTTCCCATGGACAAACCCAACCAATGTGTCATCCCTCCTATCATGTTCCCAACAAAGATCAGAGCATCATCATCATGTGGGATCAAAATCAGCAATACATAACAATCAAATGCAATGATGGAGGTGGATCATAGTCCTGGAACCAGCGTAGTGCATCTCCTACTTGCCTTAGATCTATATGTGGTAAGTGCTTTTCCCACCACTTACTTTCTACCCATAACATCTCACCATGGCTGAAAGTGGGAGATATATTTGGTGCTTTGGGAAAGCATCCGTCATGCTGCAAAATCTCCCTTTGTCCACCAAGGGAGTGGCCATATTTAGAAATAGTTTTGGCCCAAAATTGGCCATGAATTTTATAAGGTATAACACTCCTCTTTGGAATCATGGCCTGCATATACATAGTAAAAGAATGCATACAATCAGAAAATAAAATATGATTTACATAAGTATGTTATTTACCAATAGTCCTCCTCAAACAAATTGAGTGGTGCATAGATTTATCCCCTTAGTCAAAAACAGAAAGAGAGGGCTGAGTTAACTCTTCCATAGAGTTAGGTGGCTACTCCATCTCCATATGGTACATGCATATTTGATAATTCTGATATAAATCTTCTTCAAAGCCTTCCCACATGAATCCATTCAAGATAATATGGTGTGTTCTAATGAAATCAGTGGGAGTATAAAGCAAGATCTCATAGGTTGCACATAGTAGTTTATCTTTGAGTCTTGATTCTTTAGTCAAATATATTTGATCATGAAATTAAATGACTCCTTAAATCACTCTATACCTCCTATCTTCCATTTTCCCATCAATAACCTTACATGTGAAGAGGTTCATGGAATATTATACCAAGAGTTGGGACTCCCAATATGGATCTAGGATTCCCAACAATGAAAGTGCTATAAAATTCTGAAATGAAGTAGTTGTCACATCATCATTCTCCTCTTTGACATGTTCAATGCTAAAGTCACATGTTGGAGTATTGTAGATCCTCCTTTGCTTCCTCTCTTGCTGTTGATCTTTCTCAAGACAAGATTGAAGTTCATGGAATTCAACCTCCTTTTGAAAGGTCTCTTTCTTCCAAAACTTCCCTAGTTTGGCCAATGCATACAAGAGTGTTGGTACACTCTTGTCTTCTTCAGAAATATTATTTGCATGTAGAGATATCATTTGTTGCCCCAAGACTATGGAGTGGCCTCTTGATACCATACTCATGTATCATATATATCTGAATTCTTATTTTCCAGCACAAATAGATGAGTGGAAGATAGAAAAGTCAATTTCAGAAAATTTCTCAGCTCTCCTTGGAATCCATCAATAGATCTCAGTGATGTGATAGCTCCCCTCAAGGCTCCTTCCTTAGCCAAATATGTCACTGTTGCAAAAGGTTGAGAGAACACTTTATTCTTCTTCCAATCAAGGGGTCTCCCTGGTGGAATGCCTCCATGTAAAGAGACATCAAGATCTAAAGTAGACTATATGAATAAGTGGACTGATTTGTCCCTCTCCTTAATGCATATATCAGTCTCCTTCTCATGAATAGAAACCCCTTGAAATAAACAAGGGTGCATGATCCTCATCATTGGATGCTTTTCCATCCTTCCTCCTCTTGCTTAGAGCAAGGTGTCATTGCCCAATAATGATGTCACATAATTCTCCTTGGGAATCATTTGTAGAGATGCAAAATCTCTGTCCCTTGAAACAATAACTTCATGTCCATCCCCATGTGGTGATGGGTCCATGACTTCCTTTTGAGAATAAATCTCTTCATGCAATGAGGATCTTGCCCTTGGAAAAGTATCACATAGATTTTTATCCCCCTCAACAGAAATATGAAGTGGAGTGGCCATAACAAATCTTTCCAACTCATGCAAGGGTTTTGCATGCTCATGATTTTCAAGCTCAATCAAAGATGTTTCAGTTTGTATACATCAAATATCTTCACCATTCTCCTAGTGAATCTTGCATAAGTAGATATATTTGCATTATTCAATGAAAAGGATTCAAATAACCACCAAGCAGAAGCTTTACCTTTAAGATGCAGTGCTGCTACTTTATGGGCTTCCTTTTCTGAAACTTGATGTAGATCCAAATATGAGTCTAGCTGATCTATCCATTCTTTGGCTGTGCATGTGGAGGATCCATCAAAATTTGGCAGGAAGAATCTACCTCTTCTTATTCTATTATATGTGTTGGATCTTCTTTCCTCCTTGGGTTGGCAGAATTCTTGGAAGCTCAAGTGCTCCTTGATTTTCCAAGATTTAGATTCATACTTCTGAAGATAATCACTCAAAGTCTCCTCCTTTGGTGCATCTTCTTCCTTCATTTCTCTTGCAGTAAATCTGGGCATAGAATAACGTTGTAGATCTGATTGTGTAGCTGAGAGATTTCACATATAAGATGAAGAACTGGGGCTTTCTTCATGTAAATATCTTCTTGAGGGACCTTCATGTCTTTCCCTCTTCATTTCTTTGATTTCTCCTTTAAGCTCATGCAGAGTTTGGAACCTAGTTTTTGAGAACCCTTTCCCTTTCATTCTTCCAGATAAAGGGGTTTTACCCTTGTCTTCTTTGTCTTTATTGTAATAAATCTTCTTCTTCTGTCTTTTCGTTTCTTGAAAAGACATATTGGCTTCTCAATAAGCACAGGTTGTGCCAAGATGATGCTCTGATACCATTGTAGTATCCCCAAATGGGAATCATGCAGCAATACTAAATAGTCATGCATTAATAACGCAGTTCCTCTAAATCAAGAGAAGGAGGCCAATAAAATGTTCTTCAATAGTATTTACAGTAGTAATATAGATGTATAATGAGGTCCCTAAGATGCATAGCTGGAAATAAAAGACATAAACAAAAGAAATTCCCTCAAAAGAGGTGTTGCAACCACATGAATGGACTGAAGATGCCTTGACAACGTTATTTTATTAGGCTGTAAACTATTGTTGATTACATGTCAGATCTAGAGCAGATCTGTGCATAAAAATTCAGATCCATATCATATCCATGCACTAGAAAGGCTCCTCTTTCAGATCCCCTTGGAATTTTGGGATTTACACCAAGCATAAGCAGTAGATATGAGATCTAAGAATGCAGATCTACATAAATATTCAGTGATTTAGAAATATTCAGAAACATGCAGATAAGATCTGAAATATAAAATATGTAGGTCTCCTCCAATTGATCTCAAAGTGAAGGGCGGATCCCCAACACTCAAAAACTAGCTCTCCAGATGGTGCACCCAAATTCCCTGCAACAACACCTACAAGAATAACCCAGATCTGGAATAAAAACTACGCTGTAGGGTATGGATAATAGTTGGCCACATGCCAATATCAAGAAATGATACCCAATCACTCCAATACACTTCCCTCAATAGAGCAGAAGACTCCTCCACTGAAAAAGGGCATTGAAATGTCTTAGATCTAAATAGATCTAATCTCCACTTGCTACATCTTGCAAATACAACCAAACGCTCAACATGATATGAGTTGTTGTTGAAAGGAGAAGCTTGGCCTCATGCCTGATAGTGGACTATGCAATGCAAGACTCTCCCAAGAGCTACTCTATGGGAAGAGGTGGAATTCCTAAATAGGAGATCCCAATGCTAAACATCATTTGCAATCTAGGCTAAATAGCCAAAGAAAGCTATATGGTCTAAACAGACAATATATCAAAATATCATATCCATGAACAACCTTTTCATGCTACCATCCCCTTCCTTATATAGATTAAGAGCTTGTAAACCATAAACCACCTTCATTTAAATCTTCTCTTTCACACAATCCATCTCCTTATAGAACTGCGCTATGCCACATTGATGGCCACTCCTCCAAGACAACACTATAGATTTGGTCAAGGTTGACCCAGTTAAAGTATCCATCCCCTTTCACACCTAAGGGTGCTTGTTTACATAGCCAAGATTTAGCCTTTTTCACATTTGGAATTGATTTATTCTTTATTAGGAGTTTTATGGACCTCCTTTACACATTTATTCTTTAAGAAAAGAAAGAAAAGAAAAAATGGATATTCCAATTAGCTTAGGAATAATTAGGAATATTACACAAACTAGAAATTCCAATTCTTAAAATGGTCTAAAGGTGTCAAGGTTCACTGAAGGACACAAAGGAGAACTCTTGTTCCCTATTATGGTCTCAAATTTTTTAGGAGGACAAATCCCATCTACAGACAAAAGTAATCTCCTTAGAATTACAACAAAACCTAGTAACAAACATCAAGATAGTTGTTACCTTTCCTTAGCCTATAACTAAAACATGAAACATGTAGTATGTAAAGGATCAGTTACCTATTAGCGAAGTTCTTGTGGAAGTCCTTTCATTTCTTTCCACATCCAAATTTTCCTAAATTCCTTAAAGGATTTCCAAATTCTTTCCACAACTTCTCCATGATGCTCCAAAAGAGATTTGCAAAGAAAAATACATTCAAAGGGATCCAATCATCTCACATATAAAATCGAAGGTAAATGAAATCCATAATTTAGAATACAAGATATAATTGAATCAATAATCAGTTATTAACCATGCGAGTGATCAAATAATCTCACAAATAACATCAAAATAGACGCACTTAGGAAAGAACAATTACCTTGTATTAATTTCAAAGTGAAAAAAAGCTTACAAACTGGTTTCCATGATGTCACAAGCCTCTTCCAATGGTCTCCTTTCCTTCCCTTGACAAGCTCTTTAGACCCAAACCAACAACATAAGTTTACAAATCCAAGTCTCTCATTCCTTCAGCCCTACGCCCAATTTATAGGAAGGATGGGGAGGTTTCTTGTTCCTCTTCTCAAGGGATATGATGCTTAATAATAGGAGATTATTTCCATGATCCAAATGATGAGGCACACGTATGTAGTGGTTTGAGGTCTCTAATTTAGATAAAATTCCTCCACCAAAGCTTCTATAAGATACTTTTTTATTTTTACCCGCATGAACATAAATGTGCAGTTTATAGTGTAAGACAGTGTGAATATTTTCATATTTTACAATGGAATAAACTGCACATGTGCAGGTTTTGTGCAGTAAAATTGCACAGATGCTCAAAAATTATTTTTTAAGCAACGTAACTATTGGGGCCCTCATTTTTGGAATAAGGAGAAATTTTGAGACATTTGGAGGGAAAGTGGGTGGTGGGATGGCTATCGCGGAGTCACGGAAGCAACAGGTAGTAATATAAAGTAGAATCCAAGTGGTGGAAGGTAAATGGAAAAATTAAAGGGACAGTTAAGCTATGGAGGCAGTCAAGTGGAAGGATAGTAGAGACTATGAGTTCAGTTGGACAACAAGAGGATAAGGAAGGAAAATAAGTAAATAGTAGAGAGAGTACAGTCACAGAAAGGGGAGAGGGCTACTCTGGGTGTGAGTTCTCTGTAATTTTGTATTGTTGTTCCTAGTTGTTCTCTAAGAGAGAGGGATTTGTTTTAGTGTAATGTAATGTATTGTGCTAAATATAATACAAATATTTGTTGTTGACTAACATTGTGTGTACATTCTCTGAGTTATTGTTAGTATTTGAATGTGTGGAAATTTAAACTTTTTCTCTGATTATTGTGTATCTCTTACTCTTTTCTACTTCATGATCAAATTGGAGCTTGCAGAATGATCCCTCTGTTGCGATGCATAGGTATTAATAAGTAATGGTGGAGGATGCTTATGATCTGCTTTTTCGGACTCTCTAATCTTAGTAAGTTCACGACACGCTCTAGGTGAGACTCCTTACTCAGTCTTGCATAAGCTGAAAATGTCAGTGTTGTCCTAGACTACAATAGAGCCTTGTTGGCCCATGTGCCTGAACCTGGGTCTTCACTAGGTTATTATTTTTAGCCAACAAATGGTTCCATTGCCAGGATATGAAAATTAAAAGAGATTTATAATATGGTCTCAAGGATCTATATGAGGGAACTATGAAGCTGGTGGCATAACCCTGGTGATTGGTTTATCTCACAACAAGCCCATCTTTGACAATAGAAGGAAAATAAGTTGAAGGAAAAAATCTTGTATTCAGAGTCAACAAGTGATCAATATTAGATATTTTGGGGAAAATTCCCTGAAGATATTTATAATTGGTTGTCGAGGATGTAGATCAAGGGAAAAAATGGTGAGAAAAATAGATCTTGCTGCACTTGGATGCAATCAGATCTAGTAGAATTACATCGGTTAGACACGGATCTGACCCGAGCTGTGAATTTTTGGGTACAATCCATGCTAGAGGGATATATTGTGGAATTTTCTACAAAAATCCAACAGTCCTTTTCAAAATATGAAGACATTTTCAGATCCGGGTTGCGGGGAAAGTTGTTGAAGGAGATCTCGTTGTGGATTAAAGTTCTTATGGTAGAATAATCTTTATTGGTCTTTCCAGTCCTGAGCATGGAAGCTTAAACACCCAGTACTATAGGAAGTAACTAAAGGAGTAATGTTATGGAATGGGGAGATATGAGGAGATTGAAAATATGGGTGTAGATAACTCTAGGATATCTAGAGATCTAAGGGCGCATAAGAGAGCACAAATAGTGGAAAGGTTGAGGGAGAGGGAAATTTGGGACATCAATAGGTAAAAGGAGGATGTAAACCAAGCAAGGGAGGTGTTCTGAATTCCGATAGAAGAAGAAGTGATAGTGGGACTAGCAAGAAAAGAAGGGTTTGTTGGGAGAGTTAAGAGTCAAGAAGATAGAAGGAGCCCATCCCGATCCGTGGAAGAGGAGATGTAAGACAGAATGGAAGGTACATGCTTGAAATATGACGCACATGATGGCATGCACGTTTCTATGGAAATATTATTTGTGGAAAAATAATCGTCCAAGGCACCAAGTAGTACAATCTCCCCATGCCCAGGTAGCACCCTTCCCAACCTTCCCCTAGTAGTTTACAAAAACATTCATCAATGTTTTTCAAATCTAATTAAATTCATTAGAGTTCATAGTGTTCAGACTACATTTAAAAATAGTACTAGTAGCAGTGTTAATAATGGAAATATCCCACAAGGATGATCACAACCTAGATCAATAGGGCTTGTACTTCTTCCACAAGCATAGTTAGATATGGAAAGGTCATTCACGTGGTATCCAAAGTTCTCAGGGAAAGGGAATGATGATGTGGAGCAACATTGGTACTTGTGCAAGGCTATATGGAGGGCCCACTAAACGTTGAATGCTGCCAAAATGATTGAATTCCAAACCATGCTTAGGGATAGAGCCTTGAGGTGGTTTATTAAATGGTCAAAGATAAAATAAAATTTGGTAATGAATGACGTGAAAATGGAATTTATACAAGAATTCAAACTCCCTCAGATGAACCAAAAAGGATTATCTGAACTATGGGAGATTAAGCAGTGAGAAGGGGAAACAACTTGGAAGTTGATGAGGATATTCAAAGATGAAATTGGCAAGTTGAGCTACCCAATAGACCTGAACCATAAATGGGATTGGTTCATCAAAGTACTTATTCCTCTTACAATAACACCTTTAACCCATCATAGGATTGATACATTGCAATATGCTTTAAAGAAAGAAACTAGAATTGAAGCGATGGTGGGATACTTGCATGGATTCAAAGGATGAGAAAAAACATAGGATCCTTTCATATTAAGTTTGCAGCATAAAATTGAAATCATGGCTGAAAAATTGAAATATATGCATCATGTACTACCAGCAAGGCCAAATGTATGGTGTATGCACTGCTTGGTAAAAGGACACCTAATAATAGAGTGTCCAAGGTTATGTGGGTCGGGGAATATATTAGGATCGGGGGGGGGCTCAACTGCTCCACCAACTACGAGAGTTGCGCAGGTAGGGATGCAAGGTATCTACTAAGGGAAAACATAGTTCCATGGATTCCCGAATCAGAAAATCCCAGTGCCCACTAACTATCACGAGATTTGTATGGCATTTGGACACCTCCCACAGCTCTGCCCAATTTTACAAATATACTCTAATTTTCCCAACAACACATACTATTATTTATGTGCCTTTCCAATTCACCATATAGACAAATGTAGAGCATTGGATGCATTAGCTGACAGGATGGAAAAAACAACTTACAGGTTCAATGAAGCTCCTCGGGGATGAGGAGGGCCATGAATAAGGGGGGGCAGGAAGGGAGGAAGGGGGCCAATGCGATGTTACAATTATGACCAGGAGGGGCATGTTGTGAGGGAACGTCCTTTACCTAGAAGGCCATGGTGTCCTAAGTGAAGAGTGAACACACATGCAATAGAGCATTGTCAAGAATTAATCAAGAGATGGGAGGACCGAACTAGACATAGGGGGCCAATTTGATCAATGCGGAGCCAAGAATACCAAAAATCGAACCCCTCTCTAGTGTAGCTATACTGAAATGCGGAGTAAAGAAAAAATGAGATTATGTGGGAGCAACAGAACAACCTAAGATTAAATACCAGCCTCGCCAAATAAATACTATAACATAGAACAACAGAAACGATATTATAAATAAGTGGTGGAAACATTCACAAAGTTGAATTCAGACAAAGAACCATAGACAATAAAACCAGTGGCGGGAAAGGAAAAAGGCCTATCTTTGGCAAAACCTATAGAATAATGGTTTAGATTGTTTTTAAACATTGTAAATAATGAGAATATGCTCAAACAGTTGCGGGAAAATTTGAAATTAATCATTAAGGAAGGGATAGGTCACGACAGAACAATATTTTCTAATATTCCAGAGAGGCACTCAAGAAGAGTCCGAAGAAACAACAAAATAACAAGGAAGGAGTTCGGGATTGATGCACAAATTGCAGGGTTTCAGATAAGAGACGCCATGTTGGATCTGGGTTCAAATGTTAACATACTTCCAAGGAAAACTTGGGAAGCACTAGGGAAACCCAAGCTAGCATTTTCTCTGATACAGTTACACATGGAAAACCAGTACTACATCATACCCATTATTATATTAAAATATGTGGAAGTTTATATCGCAGGGGTTAAGACCTACGCAAATTTTGAATTCATAGACATAATGCATGATAAGGACCCCTATCCTGCACTTCTTGGGATATACTGGAATTTGAAAACTATGCAGTGATTGACTTAAAGAAAGAAATGATGATTTTCGAGGTTGATGGGGTTAGATTCTATAATATCCCGAAAAGGGAGAATGAAGTCATACTGAAACACAATATAATAACTCCAGCAAAGTAAAAATTAAATCTATATACACATCAGAATGCACATAAATAGTTGAGCCATTTTATTTTTTGGGGGGTGAAAAAGGAAGTACAACAGTGCTCAAAATATGAGACACTCAAGCCACAATGTAATATTCCTAAAATTAGCATGCAGCTAATAGGAATATTAAATTTTGATCTTTGCACATAGTAGATGAATAAATGGGGAAAAAAGACCCATACTTGTATTGTATTAGCATAAAAACCCTCTTGGTGTGAAAAGGGGGGGCATTCTAGTGGCTGGATTTTGCGCTTCCCATGTATGAACAGGAGAAGGCTCATGTTGATTCATTCAAGCTGACCAAGTCAACAACGCAGTGTGGATGAGTATCTTAGATAGAGCTACAACATAGTTTTGGAGGGAAGGCAACCATGTGGTGTTGGAAACCCTAATGGGTGGGACCCAAGGTG
The DNA here is from genome assembly GCA_034641835.2 of Pinus albicaulis. Taxonomy (NCBI): domain Eukaryota; kingdom Viridiplantae; phylum Streptophyta; class Pinopsida; order Pinales; family Pinaceae; genus Pinus; species Pinus albicaulis. The sequence goes on from CM076579.1 coordinate 90,217,407, forward strand.
AGGAGGCTCACAAATTTTATAAGGAGGAAGATAGCAGAAATTTGGGGTTAGCTTATGGATTATTATTTTAGTCTGCTTAGACTCTTGAGCATTCTTCGACTATTGAGTTGAGTATGCAGTGTTGTTCAGCACAAGGCATTCCTGCTTAGGTATTCATTCTTCTTCATTGAGTGATATCTTGGAGGAGTTTTGTTCTTCATTTTCCCACATTCGGGCTTGAGGCCAAGCATCCTACTTCGGCCACAGCATTATTCCTATAGGAGGGGACGTTGTGTTGCGGGGTGTTGCAGTGGGAGACTCACAACACCAGCTCCTGAGATTATCTTTCAAAGGAGGGAGCTCCCCTTGGTTTTCAAGATCTGTACACGAGATTCCAGAGCATATTTTACATCTTGGCATGTGGCCAAATCACTTCTCATCTTCTACAGTGTTGGTGTCTTGTGTTTTGATAGTTTGGCAAATCAAAAGACAAGGCAACATCAGAACCAATCTTTAGAGTTACAGGATATATTCCTCCTTTTCTCAGAGAGGGATCTCTCAAATATTTAGCAAAGATATGTCTTGTTTGCTTGGATATTGGTTTTTAGACTGGTTATTAAGTGCAAGTGTTTATGTGTTTGTTTGGTTGAATGACACAACAGCAACTAAAAAGGTCTAGGAAAGATAGATAGAAAGAGGAAATGTCAGCTTCATTGGGAAATGGAGTCAAAATAAGGTTATGAAAAACTTATCAATGGATATGGGATATCAAAGGGCAAATCTAACTTGGCCGCAGGATCCTTTGGTTTTGGAATGAGATGGACATCAATGATTTGGAAAGAGAAATTTAATTCTCAACAAAGGGAATTTGAAAACACAACTTGAACAATAAAGAGCTATTTGATAGACATGGCTAACCATGAATTCTACAAATCACACTTTAAGAAAATAATGACTTCAAAACAACTTTTAAAATGAAATCTAAGATTCGGGGAACACCCTATTTCCTCAAATATTTTATTTCAAATGACTTATAAAACATAAAATATTCACTGATAATCATGATCCTAGAAGAGGAAACACCTAAATACATCCATGATCACAGCTATAAAGACCTTTAAGCCAACTGTTCAAGCAAGGACAAGGGGAAAGATCAGAACATACCTCCTTGGTTCACTGTAAACAAAGGAACGTCAAAGGGAGACTTCAATAACAACCTTTAAGTGGCAGAAGACAAGCAAGGAGAACCATAAATCATGCTAAAACCAACGATTTCGAACTATTAAGGAAATAAAAAAGCTTGAAGACTAAAGAGAGAGATTAAAGACTCTAAAATAATTTAGCAAAAGAAAACATAAAATAGTGAAGGATGAACAGGTCTAAGGTGCTTCCAAGAGTCATTTCTTAGCCTAAAACTTTCAACCTATTGTAGGGAGAATTTATGGAACAAAATTAAAACAGGGGAAAACATTAAACAGTTCAGGATACTTCACCAACAGCCAAGCTCATGGATCCAATGATAGAGTCTTCTCAAGAACAAGCATGTAACAACATCATCAGGGCTTCCAAGACTTCAATTTCTTCTTCAAATTCAACAGACTATGTATTTATTTCAGAGAGTTTCCGTATTACAACTAGTGATCAAGCAACCAACCAAAATTTACAATGGATTCCTCAACAAGTTTTTATAGAGGAATGAGGAGGTCGAAAGAGAGAACATATATTCTGAGTTCAATTAATACAGTTAATGCTTCGCGGCCTTTGAGGGGCTCAAGGGAGAAGTTTACAGATATTTTCTTATATTAATTGGTATACATTAAGTATTTCAACTTGCTGGAAGCTTATGTTGACTTTAAGGCTCTGTGTCATCATTTGCAATAACTCTGCTGATAGTTTATATTAGCTTCTTTGATTCAAAATAACTATTCAATTATAAGGGGTAGATGTGCTCTGTTTTGGTCATTACTCGGCCTTTGTTTGAATGCTGTGAAGTCACAGGTGGCCATCTGGTAGCTGAGAGGAATTAATTTGCCCCTGATGTGGTGGTGCAGGTGTCCTATGTCTGATAAATATCTTTGATTTGTCTTTAACTATGTTTAATTCAGTAGATAAGGCCTTTGATAATCAACTTTTGGCCGTAATCCATTAAAATGTATAATCCATGCTTAATCCTTCTTTTCTATTGCGTTTGGGTCTTCGACACTGATACTCTTTGATTTGATTTAATTATTTTTGTCTTGTTGATGTGCAGGTATGTACAAAGTCCACATGGCATCAATGCCTATGAGTCATCGATGAAACATGAAATTGAACCCTGTATCTGGCTTTCCTTTTAATAAATGAAAGTCCAAAGGATCATCACCCTCGGCTTTCAATTTCCTTTCGAAACATTTGAAAACCCCTTTAAATCCTACAAAATACAAAAATAATTAAGAAACCCTGTGTTATTGGGTTTTAACTGCTTCAAAGGGTGTGGGGAGGAGCGTGGCCATTGGATGGAAACATCCAATGGTTGGGATCTGTTTTCATATTTTTAAAGGAGAGAAGAGGGAGAAAATAGGTTGGAACCATTGATCGCTCAGAGATCGATTGTCAGGATTGGTCATGACTACATAAAGCAAGTGAGTCACTTTGCTTGGAAAATGGAAGAAATATGAAGAAATATGGTTAAAACCTTTATTTCGGAAGAAAATATATGGAAAATAGCCTTTGGGAGTTTGGGATAGTCGTGGGCCATCGGATGAGATTAGCCCACGAGATCAACGGTGGAGATAATCCGTTAATATCCTTTGGCGAAGGTGGAGGGCGATATGTAAAGGAGGTTTAGATACGAACCGTTGATCTGCAGAGATCAACGGTGGAGGGCGCGCGCGATAACACATAAAGGAAAAGAAGGAAGGTGGTTTCGAGTTTCAAAACAGTGGTTTTCGCATGGAAAAAGGGTGGGCAGGCAGTTTTATCTTTTTGAACGCGATATGCTTCCGGAGGCAATAAGTGGATTTCCAAAACAACTTATATCGCGTAATTTTTTCGGATTATCGCTCGTGCTTATAGTTACGTGACTCATGACGTGGAACGTTAGATCTGGGACCTTAGATCTAACGGTGGGAAACTGAGCGTGATATGGGATATATGCGCGGGTGGTAAGATGGTGGGTGGTTTTAATCTGGGCCGTAGGATCTGAGATGAACGACGGAGATTAGATCTGGAGGGAGGCATGACCCACAGGGGTCGAGCTCGATAGGGTTAACATGAGCCGTCGAATAGAGAAAATTGATGGCCAGGATTGAATCTGGAGTTTGGATGAAATGATAACAAAACGGAGAAAGGGTTAATACGGGTCGTTGATCCATAGAGATCAACAACTGGGATCTGCTCAGTAAACATTATAAAGCATGTGGCATTCTTTTAAACCAAAGTCGGGAGACGTAATCTAGACCGTCTGATTTGGACACGTGGATGGTCCAGATTCAATCAGAGGCAAAGGCATCGGCGGGGCAAAGAACTTGGAGGCGCCTAAGCGATTAAGAGCTGACCGTCGATCTGTAGATTATATCAACGGTGGGAAATGAATCGGAGGGGTTAGAAAGGTGGAGGAATGGTTAATGATCGGAGTGAATGTGGACTGTTAGATCTGGGAAGGTAGGGAGGTAGATCGACGGCTCTCGATTGATTGGGGGTTGACCAATCGGGGAGAGGAATAAAGTGCGCCCGATAAAAACTTGCGATGCGATGTAGCGCGGGCCGTTGATCGGTTGTAGATCAACGGTCGATATCGTCTTAAACTGGCACCGGCGAAAAACCCTTATAACATGAAAAAACCCAAAGTTTTTAATATAGTACAAATTTTATATGGTATGGGTGGGAAATATAAATATGAAATGGGTAGACGCCCGTTTGCGGGGCCATGGGTTCATGTGGAATGCGATGGGCCTAGGGCTTAATATATATGAGGGCCAATCGCATCGGAACTGTCGGACTTGGTCTTTCAATCTAATCATTCTGTTTTCCTCCGATGCGATTAGTGCTTCGGGACTTCAACACTTGGTTTTGGCACTAGGGCACATGGAGGGGAAGTGGTTTAAGACTTAGCCTGAGGGGGCTTAAGTCTGAAATGAAAAGTGTGCTTTTATGGATTTTTAATGGTTTTCAGAGGAATTTTGAGGATTTCAACAGAGTTAAAAGGGAGTTTTAAACTCTATAAAGAGGTTTTTATGAAGGGGAAATGGGAAAAAAATGGAAAATAGAAGAATTTCATGGGAATGAAAGGGGTAAAAATGAAGGTTAGTTTGAAGTGGAAAAAGGGAAAAAGGGTGTCTTGCAACATTCTTTCCTCTATGGAATCAGCGGAATTTCTGAGTTTAAAATGGAAACAGTAGCGAAGATTTAGACCAAGGGCATGAGGCTTTCAAGAGTCTTCAAGAGATAACATTTTTTAGTAATAAGAATTATTTCTTGAAGGCTCCAAAAATTATTTAGCCAGCATTTGATATGACAAATTTTATAGCTGACTAATAGTGGCTCCACATGGGGATGATGCCTTCTTGAAGGTATCAATAATTTCATACTTGCATTCTCTAGAGGCTGATCAGTGCCTTATCCATTGGGCTGACTTTTATTCATTTGGATGGTCTTCTTTTTCTCTGAAACAATATTAGCAGCCATGAAACATAATGGATCTTCATCAAAACAAGATTTCTACCTACCCAATCCTACTGATCTAACATTTTTTCTTCTTTAGAGTGCACTTGGATTGGAAAACTCTCTCTCAAAATTTTATTATTTTGACAGCATAAAATCTAATCTATTTCTATCCTTATTTCTCCATGAACTTAGATTAAATAGTTGAGTCCACATGATTCTCTACCTAATCTACCAATCTACTAGGATTAAACAGTCTAACATATTTTTATTCTCTAATTTCTAAAGCAGAAATTTAAAAGCATACAAGCCAGGATTGAACAGTCTAACTTGATGCTGATCTATGGCATAAAAACAAGCTGCATATAGACCTTATTTTTCAAAAATTTAAATCAAAATGGAAGGCATAAGATCTGAAAGCTAAAGGACTTCCTTCATCTTTTTTCAGCTCTGTCTTTACTTGTGTTTGAGCTTTTCCTTGCTTGTTTTCTGGTTCAGATTTTGAGTTGATTAGAACCAGTTTTACTTATGTTTTGACTCAGAATTTGAAACAGATTAGAGTCATTCTTTTCTTTGAGAACTAAGGTTTAGATTTTGAGCATGTTTGAACCTTTAATTTCTAACTTAATCTAACTACTGATAAGCCAAGATTAAGCTGTTTGGAAAATTGAATTCACTAACCTATCAACAGTCAATTTAAAACTAATTAGTCATGATTAGGATGTATGGCTAACTAGAAGTGTGTTTCAGTAGTGGCATTTGAGCTTGCACACTTTCAGATTTTTCTTCTCTTTTTTGGTATGGGGTTGTACCTTTATTGTTTTTACAATCTGCCCTCTTTTCTCTCTTTTACTGTTTTTGTATTTTTATTTTTATAACTTTGAATGCAACGTTTAGACTATGATATTTACAAAAATAAGATGTTTTGAAACTCATTATTCTTGGTAGAAGTAATGCTTTAGCATCCTGCCATTGACAGGGCCTCCATACAGATCTTCTCCATTTAATTCTTTCAAGAAAAATGCATTGTGACCCCTCTCATCATGAACAATATAGGGACCTTTCCACAAGTTCTCAAACTTGCCATGTTTTCCCTTCTCTTCTCTTCTTGAATCCCATTTAAGAACAATATTTCCAACTTGGAAATTGTTTTCCTTAGTCCTCTTGTCAAATAGTTTCTTTACACTTTCTTGGACTAATAGCGTCCTTTCATAGAATTCTTCTCTGGTCTGCTGTAAATGGATGGTTTGGTTGATTCTCCTTTGTATATCATTGTCTTCGACCTGCACTTCTTGAAGGAGTTTCATGACTGGAACTCCTAATGAGGTGGGAAAAACTGCATCCATGCCATAGACCAGCTGATAGGGGAACATATTTATTGACTTCTTTGTAGTTAACCTATCAGCCTATAAGGCATGAACCAGCTTACTATGCCATGACTTCTGATTCTATTCTAACAGCTTCTTGATGATATTGATAAGGATTTTGTTGGAGGATTCAGCTAATCCATTTACTTGGGGATATTAAGAAGTGGAATGGCCCAAGGTTATGTGGTATTTGTAACAGAAATCAACCATTTTCTTGGATTTAAAAGCAGCAGCATTGTCTGTTATGATTTTTCTGGGACAACCAAATCTCGATAGGATATTTGTTTCAAGAAACTTGATAATGATAGAGTCATTAGCATTCCTAGAGGGTATAGCTTCTATCCACTTGGTAAATAAGTCAGTGGCTGTGAGGATCCACTTATGTTGAGCTGAGGAGGATGGGTGAATTTCCCCAATGAAGTCTAAACCCCATTGTTGAAAAGGTGCCTCAACTATGATAGGATGTAAGGGTAAGGGAAGAATTTTTCTTTTTCCATCAAAAATTTGACACTTATGGAAATACATGACCAATTTCTAAGTGTCTGGGAAAAGGGTAGGCCAACAGTAACTAGATCTAAGAATTTTGTTTGCTATGGCCTGTTAGCCACTTATAAAATTTGTTATAGAAAAAGGTGGCTAAGACTTTTTGAGCCTTCAAGGAACAAATTTTATTACTAAAAAGTGTTGGCTCTTGAAAAATCTTGAAGGCCTCATGCCTCTGTCCAAAATCTTCATTTGCTGTTACTATTTTATACTCAGAAATTCAGCTAAATTCCAAGAGAAAGACTGCTGAAAAACCATCATTTTCCCCCTTCTCCCACTCAAAACTAACCTTTATTTGCTCCCCTTTTTCTCCATAAAAATCCTCCATTTTCATGATTCCTCTTCTTCCATTCATGAAAATCATCTTTACATAGTTTAAAACTCATTTTTAAACTATACCGAAACCCCCAAATCCATTGAAAACTCTGAAAATTTTCATAAAAAACAAGTTTTTTGTTACCATGGACTTAAGCCCCCTTGGGCTAAGTCCTAACCACTTCCCCACCATACGCTTTAGAGGTTGGAACCAAGCGCTAACCCTTTTCGGCGCTTATCGCATCACAAACATCCAAGTGTGCAAGTCTTTGTGTCATTACAAAAACTCCAATGCGATTAGCCTTTGTATTTAAAAACCCCCGATCTTATTACCATTCCATATAACCATAAAGCTCGCATCTAGCGCTTGAAACATTGAAAAATCCATTCCAGATCCTTTTTTTGCCTTGTAAATACAAAAACCCATTTATCCAAATTTTTGATCTAATAAGCCAAAGTCACGTGTTAATATAAATGGTTAGATTAAAAAGACCTGATCGTGCAATCGCATCGGAGAAATACAAATGGGTTGATTGAAAAGGCCGCATCAAAACTTCCGATGTGATTAAGTCCCATATCCAGAGATCCCGGTCCTTTTTTTTCTTTGTAAAACCAACCGCAAAGGCCGAAGTCCTGATTGCATCAGAAAAATTCAATCGGTTGATTGAAAGACTGGGCCTGAAGTTCCGATTGCGATTGGCCCTTCATTGTATAAACTATGCCCTCCCCCGATTTACTCATATGACTTATGCCCGGGACCAAGGTTAAAGGTCCCAAGCACTGAATAGCATCAAAAAATTTCAAAAATGGTTAGATCAAAAAGACGAAGGCCTGACCTTCCGATTGTGATAGGCCCTTTTTATATAAAGCCCCGGGCCCATCATATTCCATAGACCCATGGCCCCGCAAATGGGCGCCTTTTCATATTTATAAATATGCCGCTCTGATCCATCAAAACCTTTGTTCTATTAAAAGTTTGGGTTTTTCATGTATTATAAGGGTTTTCCGCCAGTTCGTTCTAAAACTAATCTCCACCGTTGATCGTAAACTGATCAAATGTTCCGTGCTACATCACACCGGAGTTTTTCAATCACATCACAAGTTTCATTCGGTGTAATTTGTTTGCCACCCCCGATTGCCGATCCCCGATTGATGGTTCGTTGTAGATCTCCTCTCCACCTTCCGTGATCCAACTGTCCTCATTCCCTTTGATCACAAGTCTTACCTCCACTTCAAAACCCGTTGATTCATTCCCCACCGTTGATCTGATTCTTGGATCAACGGCCAGCGCTCAATCGCGTCGAATTTTTTTTAAATCGCTGCCTTTGTTTGTTCACTCCGATCGTCGATCTCTCGATTTAATATCCTCCGTTGATCTCTGTAGATCTAATCGCATCCGACGGCTCATATTTATCCCAAAACCCATTTCCCCCACTCTCTTTTTTAACCTCTTCTACACAAATCTCCACCGTTGGATGCTACCATCCAACGGCTACGCTCCTCCCACGCCTTCTGAAGCAGTTTTTCCCCAATAACGCAGGATTCGTTAAATATTTTTTGTATTTTTGCAGGTGTTAAAGGTTTCTCCGTTATATTGAAAGAAAAGGCCGAAGGCCGGGGATGACGATTCCTATGCCTTCGATTCATAAAAGAGAACCATTCACGGGGCTCTACTCCATGTCTTGTCATTTTCTTCATGAGGCAATGATGCCATACGAGCCCAGCGTGGCCCTGCACATCGAAAAGACACTGTGTTAATTAAATTATGATTTAAAGAGTATTAGTGTTGAAGACAAACACATCAGAATAGAAGATTGAAGACTGATTTGCGGGGATTACGGCTAATATCGATTATCAAAAGCCTAATCACCCGAATTAAAACACAGTCAAAAGAAAATCATAAGTGTTTAACTAACAGAAAGGACTCCACCGCCTCAATTGAGGCGAATTGATTCCTCAGCTACCATAAGTGCCACCTGTGCCACAAGCATTTAAAGAGAGGCCGAAGTTATTGAGCGAAATAAGATATTCACCTCAATGCAGCTAGAGAGTTACTTCTGCAAGGAACTTAATGCAAAAAATATCTACAGAGTTACTCCAAACATGACACAAAGCCTTAAAGTCAATAAAAGCTCCCACCGAGCTTAATTCATAAATGTAAAACAGTTAATATAGACCAGAATGTTTGTAAAATTCTCCATCGAGCCCCTCAAAGGTCGAGAAGTCATTTAATCTATATTAATTTTCCGGAGATATCTTTTATCAGATCTCCCCTCCTCATTCTTCTATAAATACCTCTATACAAGATAAGAAACTAATGGTTGTAGAAATTTGAAATACATCTGAGCTTAATCTTCTGACTGTAAATAGTGTTCACTGGCCCTTGGAGCTCTGCTTGTGATAGATAAGTGAGGCTGAGATGAGTAGATGATTGCTAAACTCAAGCATTGGACTTAAAGCTGTAACTAGTTTGGAGCATCAATACAAGCTGATTTATGGGATCCTGGTCTATGTTGACGGTGATGTTTTTATACTTGTAACTTGTTATTTTGTTTCTATTTTCACTGTGTTTCATTTTCTATTATAAATAACAACAATGCATAGAGTTAGGACCTACTGTATATCAGTAACCTTCTCTGACTAAAAATCTTTATTTATATGTTTTCTTCCAAACTGTGTTATTTGGGAATGATTTAATTCAGTTTAAGCATGGGAATGCTGGCATTCCCTCGTCTTATTGCCTTAGTTGAATATTATTCTTGAATGTTATGTTCAGTATTATTTAAGTAGAGATGAACTATGGAAGATATGGTGTGCCCTGGTCCTAGTCTTATCCCCAAAGACTGTCTAAATGTTTCTCTTGGAATGTGTTAAAAGCTGGCAAGTTTAGAATTACTTACCAGATCTTAGGCCATTCTGTGTTATATTTGTGTTGGTCTTGAAAGTAACCAAGTAAAGCAGAGCTAGGAGAGTATTTGTGGTGAGCCCGGCCCGCTAGTATCTACTCCAACAGTTGCGTTAAAGTTTCCCTTTGTTTTAAAGTGTTTTCTATTGCAAGTGTATCAAAGGCTGGCTAGTTTAAAAGTACTTACCAAATCCTAGTTTGCTTTCATGTTTTTCTTAAGTGTATGTCAAAAGCTGGCTAGTTTAAAAGTACTTACCAGATCTTGGGCTACTCTTTGTTCTGCATCAGTTTAATTTTCATTCTTGTTGTATTATTTCATTCCATAAATCAATCTTCAAAGAGATCCTTAGACATAGATGACTTGCCCCATGGACCACTCTTGCCTTTTGCTGTTCCAATTAAACCCTATTATGACTTCGTAGCCCAATGGACTAAAACCTGCAATTTTCTATCTTCTTGGCCAAAGCTTGTTCTATTTGCTTGCAACTTCTCACCTTTGAAACTCTTTGCATTTAGAAGTTTCCACCTCAAACAGTAATCATGCTCAACCATCCAAAAACAAAAAAAACCCTTGGCCTTCATAACTAGCCTAATATCATTACCCAAAACTTCAAAGAAAAATCCATCTTTGCACTCATTGGAGAGATCCCTCTCCGGATTCAGGAGGGCTAGATCCTAGAATCCCAAAGTTGGTTGAAATGATGTTGTTTCTTTGATTGGACTTTGCCAATCTTGCTAATTACAGAAACCTAACATTTTTGACGACTCCACTGGGGAACCGAACCCAGAATCATTTTAATTTTTATAAAACTTTGAGAGTAAGAAGCAGCCTTTTCAAGCACTACCAAAGAAAGGTAATCATGGTAAAACTTGTTTGAATCAATGGTAAACTAGGTAAACCCTAGGATTCTCTTAAGACTTTATCTAAACCTTGAAAAATTAGATGGCTTAACCATAAGAGTAAATTGTATTTGTCTCATAACCGTAGCTAAGTTTTGAAAAAAAATTAGGATATTCTTAAAAAACCATACAACTGAAAAATAACTCAGAAAAACCTAAAAATATTTCAGATTGGTATCCAATAAACATGGTGGTGGACCATAAAACCTTTTACCTCCTTAGGGGCTAAAAACTTCCACTTGGCGACTCCACAATCCTGAACAGACCTTAAGACTCCACTGGGAAGAAACCTTATCATAATAATATCATTCAAACTCAGTTAGAGGACTGTAGGATTAAATTTGTAAAACATACTAGTTAACCTCTTAAAGATTGTCATATCTGGTTGCACTTTTCCTGTTTATTTGGGTCTGCAAAACACAGCATAGTGGCTCCTAGAAAGATTCACACTAGAGCTCATCCTGACCTAGATCCACCTGAAATAGTTGATAACCCAGAAGGTATCCTTAGGAAGTATCCTAATATTAAATTGTCAATTGTTTTCAGATCACCCTTAAGAGCTAATTCAGTCCCTGAAAATCTTTCAGCTCTACAACAATCACAAGCTGACTTAGTAAATCCATTTAGAACTAGGTCTCTTGGTGATTTAGGTCAGTTAGATTCTGATTCTTCACTATCATCTCCTAAAACAAGTGAACATCCTGGTAGAAGAGAAACAACACCTCCTAATTTGCATTTCCTTCACAACCTAGGTGTCTCTCATCCAAGATCAGCTCAGCAGTCTATTCCTGGTCCATCCACTTCTGCTCACCCTACATCCACTGTTCAAACCACTACACTTCAGCCCACTTTTCCTGTTGTTAATCCACTCCTTGTGAATCCACCCCCACCACATATCATGGCAGCATGGTATGCTCCGTTAGTCCTTCCTATACCATTTTTCAATCTTCCACAGGACTATCAGTCCAAAATTCCATTATATGATGTTGGCAATGCTACAACTACATAACAACATGTGGATAAGATGAATGACTACTTTGACAGAAATGAAATTGATGATGATTCTGTCAAACTTAGATTATTTGCTCAAAGTCTAGGGGGAGAAATAAGAAAATGGTTTAAAGGCTTAACCCCCCATAGTACCAATGATATCCAAGCTTTCCATCAAACTTTCCTAAACAAATGGGAAGTAAAGAAGAATCCTCTCCAAGTCCTTTCTGATTACAGGAACCTCCATAGAAACGTTGGGGAAAATGTACAAGCTTATTGTACTAGATTCAACAGTATCTATAATGCACTTCCCATAGAGTTAAAACCTCCACAAGGCTCAGTTTTGAACAAATTTCCTAAAGGGTTGGACCCTAAAATGACCTATCAGCTAAGAGAGATAGATTTTTCAAATCTTGAAGAGAGTATCTTTTAGAGAGGAATCCACCCCTTCTACTTCCAATTCAAAGATGGAGAGAATGTTGGAGGAGATGATGAAAGAAATGAGCATAATTAAGAGAGCACAAGCAAGCCAAAACCAAAATTCTCCTCAAAGTAGAAATCAAAACCAGAATTAGAATTTTAGAAGGAACTAGCCTCCAAACAGACCTAGGGAAGATGATCAACAGATCACTCCTCCCTTTCATCAAAACTATGTAAGTGAGGTTGAGGAAATAGATGAAATAACAGAAGAAGATGATATCAACATGTTTGGGGTAGAGGATGATGACTTTGAAGTTCATTATGATAGAAAACAAGGTCTTTATACACCTTATGATGAAAAAATAGATGATAATGAAAATTATTATGAAGACATGGAAAATGTCATCATAGAGTCTCAAAGAGAATATGACCTTAGAAGAAAAACTAGTCAACAAACCCCCAACACCAAAACCTCTGATAAATCCTCACAAAACAGCACTGCAACCAAGCCTAAAGTTGTTAAATAAAAGGGTAAAAAAGTGGCTACAAATTCTGATAATGATAAAGAGAAAGGCACTCAAAACAATGAAAAATAGAGTGCAGGCCTTAGTAGTACTAACACTTCAGCTAGGACTCCTATGAAAACAATTTTGTCGAATGTAAATAGAAAAAATCAGCAAGCTGATGTTGCTGATAGACTAGCTGCTAATAAAGAACTTGTCTCAGCTAGAGCAGGAAATTTCAAAGATCAAAATCTCTGTTCCCCTTACTGAGTTAGCTACCCATCATGTATATAGGACCCAAATTTTGAAGGCTTTAAACATTGAAGAGAACAAGGACACTGTCAATCTTAATGATGATCAACCAGAGCTTATTTTTGGTCCTAAGATTGAAGGTATATATCAAGAGGGACCCGTTCCTCCCTTTTATGTGATTTTAAACGTTCATGACAAGATTTTGCACAACGCTATGCATAACTCCAGGGCTTCTCATAATTTAATGCCTAAAGTTGTGATGGAGAGCCTTGGTCTAGAAATCACCAGACCTTATAAATATTTGTACTCCTTTGACTCAAGCAGAGTAAAATGTTTAGGATTAATCAAAGATCTCTATGTTAACTTAGCCCAAATTCCAGCCAAATGCTTAGTCATGGATATTGTGGTGGCTAATGTTCCCCCCAAATATGGAATGTTGTTATCAAGATCATGGGGGGCTAAGTTACAAGGGACTATGAAAATGGACATGACCTATGCGACTATCCTTGTTTTCAATCAGAATAGAAGACTCTACAGGGAGTCTCATATGCAATACACAGTGAAAAGTCAAGACAGACCACAAAAATCCCCTTTATACTCTGTAAACACAGGCCTTGATTCATTTATCCTCTTTAATGAAGAAACATTAGATGAACAAGTAACTTTAACAGAGTTAACGACCGATAGAGAGGAGAGGGTAAATACCACAGAACCGTCAAAAAAATTTGCTGAACCTTTAAACAACAGAAAACCAAATATGGGTCTTGAAATATAAGTCACGTGTCCTTTTCTTTTAAATCTCAACACTCAAGAAAATGTTTCTCCACTTAACGAAAAACCTGATGAGTCAAAACAAACACAACTAAGTGCTGACATTCCACAACAATTCGAAAGCACATTAATTGAAGAGGATGGTAACCAAACAGATGAAATTAAGAATAGTTCTCTGTGGAGTATGTATTTTGATGGATCCTGCACTAGAACTAACGCTGGTGCAGGTGTCTGGATTTCCAACACTGAAAATAACCACATAGAATGTATTTCCTGTACATTAAACTTTCAATGTTCCAATAACATAGCAGAGTATGAATCCCTTCTCTTAGGCTTACATCTACTGAAAAGGTTAGGAGCCAGAAGAATTAACGTGTATGGGGATTCAAAGTTAGTCATTAGGCAAGTCAATGGGGAGTATAACGCAAATCATCCCAAGCTTAGGGCCTACCGAAACAATGCCACGGACCTTTTAAAAACTTTCAAGGAGTCCAAATTGATTTTTGTCCCGAGAAAAAGAAATATTGCGGCCCACAATTTAGCCTTTGCAGCTAGAACATGCTTAACGCCATATGAAACAAAGGACTGCACAACTCAGATAAAATTTAGACCAGTTGTGCCTGATAATGAAAAGTATTGGCAGGTGTTTGACAGAGATGAACAAATAGAAGACTTCATGCAATTCAGAAATAAATTCGAACTACACAGTTCAGACTCAGATTCTGAAACAGACTGTGGTGAAGAAAATTTTCTTGAAAAAGAAGAGTCGTTTCCTGAACTTGCCAATATTAACCTTCTTTCTAGCGAAATTCAAAACAAAATAGAAATGAATGCCGAGTTTGAAACAGAGGAGTTAGAAACTCTGCACTCTAAAGATGAAAGTTTGCCTAAGGGTCTGGCCCCTTTAGAAGAGTTGTTCAATTTTAACGATGTGGCGAATAAACCAAAAATGGAACCTATAGAGACTGAAGTGGAAGAGTGCAATATTGGCAGTGAACTTAAACCTATGATGATTAAACTGTCCAAGACTTTACCAGCTCACATTAAACTCAAATAAATTGAGCTGTTTAAAGAGTTTTCTGATGTTTTTTCATGGAGTTACAAAGATCTTAAATCCTATGACACTGAAATAATACAGCACAAGATTCCCCCCAAAGAAAACCAAAAATCGTTCAAACAGAAACTACGCAGAATAAACCCTGTTCAGTTACCATTGGTTCATAAGGAAATCATGAAAATGTATGATGCTAGTATTATTATCCCTATTAGATATTCTGAATGGGTATCTAATCTGGTGTCTATTAGGAATAAAACTGGAGAGATCAGGCTTTGTAGAGACTTTAGATACTTAAACAAAGCTTCATTAAAAGAAAACTACCCTTTACCCAAGATGGATCATATTTTACAAAGGGTGGTAGGGTCTAAAAGAATTTCTTTTCTTGATGGCTATTCAGGGTACAATCAGATTTTAGTTCACCCTTCTGATCAATTAAAGAAAGCCTTTACTACACCATGGGGCACTTTCATGTATGTGAAAATGCCTTTCGGTCTAATGAACGCTGGAGAAATTTTCAAAGAGCCATGGACAGCACATTCTCAGAGGAACTGGGCTTCTTCATCATTATCTATCTTGATGATGTTACCGTGTTTTCAAAAATAGATGAAGAGCACTTAGAACATTTAAGAAAGGTTTTTGGAGAAATGCAAAAATTTTGGTATATCTTTAAACCCTAAGAAGACACTATTTGGTCTCCAAGAAGGTAAACTTCTTGGGCACATTATTTCTGAAGAGGGTGTAAAGATAGATCCAAAGAGGATTGAGGCCATATTAAAAATCTCTCATCCTTGAAACATTAAAGGGTTGTAGTCTTTCATCGGAAAGATTAAATTTTTGAGAAGGTTCATCCCCAACCTGGCTGAGCTCCTTAGGAATATCACAAACATGTTAAAGAAGGAGCAAGGGGTAAAATGGACCTTGGAAGCAAATAAGTCCTTTGAATTGGTGAAACAAACGCTAACCAAAACACTGGTTCTTATAAGTCCTGATTTTTCAAAAGATTTTTATATTTTTTCATTTGGATCAGAACATACCATAGCTGTTGTCCTTTTGCATAAAAATCCATAAGGAAAAGAGTAGCCTATTGCATTCTTTAGTAAGGCATTGAGGGATGCCCCTTTGAAGTATAACATTATGGAGAAGCAAGCTTTTTCTTTGGTTAAAGCTTTTAAATACCTTAGGGTGTACATCCTTCACTCACACATCATTGCCTTCGTCCCAAACTCAGTTTTTAAAGACATTCTAACGTAGGACCCAGATGGTAAGAGAGGTAAGTGGATTCCTGTTATCCTTGAGTATGATTTAGAGATAAAACCCACTAAACTCATCAAAGGCCAAGGTCTAGCTAGATTAATGGTTGAATCAAATTTTGAAGTTCTTGATATTAATATGATTGATGCTTTGGATGACCAAGAAGGATTCTCAACTCCTATAGTTGAAGATCATTTTATGAATTCTCCTTGGTATGCTGATATTATTTATGTTTTGTTTAATTTAAATACACCTCATAGTTTGACAAAAACAAAGGCAAGATTCTTAAAGTTAAAAGTTGTAAACTATTGCATTATAGATAAATGTCTTTATTGGAAAAATGCAAGTGGTCTATTGCTTAAATGTTTGCCCGAGTTGGATGCAGAGAAGTTTAAGCACAAATTCCATGAAGGAGAGTGTGGAGGTCATTTATACTGGAAGATAACAGCCAAAAAAATTTTGAGGGTTGGTTTTTACTAGCCTACTCTTTTTCATGATGTGCATAAAATGATCACTACCTATCATAAATGTCAAATTTTTGAAGGCAAAATAAAAATGCTTCCCCTACCTCTGCATCCAATCACTGTTGAAGCCCCATTTCAACAGTGGGGACCTGAATTCATAGGATAAATCCATCCACCATCTTCTGCCCAACATAGATGGATTCTCACTGCCACAGACTATTTCACTAAGTGGATAAAATCCATTACTTATAGGCAGGCCAATGATTCAGTTATTATAAAATCTATGGAGACTAACATTCTCTTTAGATTTGGCTATCCCACTAAGATTATCACAGATAATGCAAGATGGTTGAGTTCTGTCATAGATATTAGATAACATTGGGGCATTCCACGGCTTATTACCCCCAGGGTAATGGACTTGCCGAATCCTCAAACAAAATTTTAGTGAACATAATCAAGAAACTGTTGGAAGACAATAAAAATTCTTGGCATACAAAGCTAGTTCATGCACTTTGGGCTGACAGATTGACTTTGAAGAAATCTATTGGCATGTCACCCTTCCAGCTTGTGTATGGTACTGATGCAATTTTTCCAAACAGTCTTGGGGTACCAGTAATGAAGTTGATTCAAGAGTTACAAACTGAAGATAATGACATAATCAGAAGAATAAATAAGACAATTCATCTTCAGCAAACCAGAGAGAAATTTTATAACAAAGCATTGCAAAAACAGGACATCATTAAAAAGCTTTTTGACAGAAGAACAAAGGCCAACAATTTCAAAGTTGGTGACAAGGTTTTAAAGTGGGACTCAAGGAGGGAAGACAAGGGCAAGCATGGAAAATTTGACAACTTATGGCTTGGCCCTTACTCTATTCATTCAGATGCTGGTGACAATGCATTTTTCTTGTAGGAGTTGAATAGAGCAGAATTGTTTGGAGGTCCTGTCAATGGCAGGATGCTCAAACATTTCTTCTCTTAATCCATGCTATGTTTTGAAGCCTTTTTATCTTTTTCATTATAAATATCTCATCCACCATTGCATTCAAAGTTAGAAAAATAAAAAATACAAAAACAATGAAAGAAAGGAAAGAGGGCGGATTGTAAAAACAAAAGGTATAGCCCCATACCAAAAAAGAGAAACAAATCTGAAAGTGTGCAAGCTTAAATGCCACTCCTGCAAAACACACTTCTAGTTAGTCAAACAACCTAATCTTGATTAATTAGTTTTAAATTTACTGCTGATAGGATAGTGAATTCGATTTTCCAAATTGTTTAATCTTGGTTTATCAGTAGGTAGATTAGGATAGAAATTAAAGGTTCAAACATGCTCAAAATTTGAACCTAAGTTTCCAAAGAGAATGAATCAAATATATTTTCAAATTCTGAGTCAAAAAAGAGGTAAATCTAGTTCTAATCAGCTCAAAATCTGAACCAGAGAACAAGAAAGAAACAACTCAAACAAGAGTCAAAACAAAGTTGTAAAGAAAGGAGGAGGCCATGATGAGAAACTTTCAGATCTTGAGCCTTCCATTTTGATTTAATTTTCTGCAAAAATAAATATCTATAGGCAGCTTGTTTTCTATGCCATAGACCAACATCAAGTTAGAATGTTCAAACCTAACTTGTATGTTTTTAAATTTTCTGCTGTAGAAATTAGAGAATAAAAATCTTTTGGACTGTTTAATCCTAACAGATTAGTAGATTAGGTAGAGAAGCATCTGAACTCAACTGTTTAATCTGAGTTCAGGGAGAAATAAGGAGCAGAAATAGATTAGATTTCCTACTTTCAAAAAGAATAAAATGTTTTGAAAAGAGTTTGCCAATCCAAGTGCACTCTAAATGAAGAAAAAATGCTAGATCAGTAGGATTGGGTCGGTAGAGAGCTTGTTTATGAAACGACCATTGTTTTTATGGCTGCTAATATGTTTTCAAAAGAAGATCATTTAAGAAAAGGAAAGCAGCCCAATGGATCAGGCACAGGTCAGCCTCCCAGAGAATACAATGGATGAGGCATAGGTCAGCCTCCCAGAGAAAGCAGGTCTGAAGTTCTTGATGCCTTCAAGAAGGCACCATCCCCAAGTGGAGCCACTGTTAGCCACCTATAAAATTTGTTATAGAAAAAGGTGGGTAAGAATTTTTGAGCCTTCAAGGAAGAAATTTTATTACTAAAAAGTGTTGGCTCTTGAAAAATATTGAAGTCCTCATGCCTCTGTTCAAAATCTTCATTTGCTGTTACTATTTTATACTCAGAAATTCAGCTAAATTCCAAGAGAAAGAGTGCTGAAAAATCATCATTTTCCCCCTTCTCCCACTCAAAACTAACCTTCATTTGCTCCCCTTTTTCTCCATAAAACTCCTCCATTTTCATGATTCCTCTTCTTCCATTCATGAAAATCATCTTTACATAGTTTAAAACTCATTTTTAAACTATACCGAAACCCCCAAATCCATTGAAAACTCTGAAAGTTTTCATAAAAAACAAGTTTTTTGTTACCATGGACTTAAGCCCCCTTGGGCTAAATCCCAACCACTTCCCCACCATACGCTTTAGAGGTTGGAACATAGCGCTAACCCTTTTCGGCGCTTATCGCATCGCAAAAATCCAAGTGTGCAAGTCTTTGTGCCATTACAAAAACTCCGATGCGATTAGCCTTTGTATTTAAAAACCCCCGATATTATTACCATTCCATATAACCATAAAGCTCGCATCCGGCGCTTGAAACATTGAAAAATCCATTCCCGATTCATTTTTTCCTTTGTAAATACAAAAACCCATTTATCCAAAGTTTTGATCTAATAAGCCAAAGTCACGTGTTAATATAAATGGTTAGATTAAAAAGACCTGATCGTGCAATCGCATCGAAGAAATACAAATGGGTTGATTAAAAAGGCCGCATCAAAACTTCTGATGCGATTAAGTCCCATATCCATAGATCTCGGTCCTTTTTTTTCTTTGTAAAACCAAGCGCAAAGGTCGAATTCCTTATCGCATCGGAAAAATTCAATGGGTTGATTGAAATACCGAGCCCGAAGTTCTGATTGTGATTGGCCCTTCATTGTATAAACTCCACCCTCCCCCGATTTACTCATATGACTTATGCCCGGGACCAACGTTAAAGGTCCCAAGTGCTAAATCGCATCGCAAACTTTCAAAAATGGTTAGATAAAAAAGACGAAGGCTTGACCTTCCGATTGTGATAGGCCCTTTTTATATAAAGCCCCAGGCCCATCATATTCCATAGACCCATGACCCCGCAAATGAGCGCCTTTTCATATATATAAATATGCCGCTCTGATCCATCAAAACCTTTGTTCTATTTAAAGTTTGGGTTTTTCATGTATTATAAGGGTTTTCCTCCAGTTCGTTCTAAAAGTAATCTCCACCGTTGATCGTAAACCGATCAAACGGCCCGTGCTACATCACACCGGAGTTTTTCAATCGCATCGCAAGTTTCATTTGGTGCAATTTGTTTGCCACCCCCGATTGCCGATCCCTGATTGATGGTCCGCCGTAGATCTCCTCTCCACCTTCTGTGATCCAACAGTCCTCATTCCCTCCGATCAAAAGTCTTACCTCCGCTTCAAAACTCACCAATTCATTCCCCACCGTTGATCTGATTCTTAGATCAACGGCCAACGCTCAATCGCATCGCATTTTTTTTAAATCGTTGCCTTTGTTTGTTCACTCCGATCACTGATCTCCCAATTTAATATCCTTCGTCGATCTCTGTGGATCTAATCGCATCCGACGGATCATATTTATCCCGAAACCCATTTCCCCCACTCTCCTTTTTAACCTCTTCTACACAGATCCCCACCATTGGATGCTGTCATCCAACGGCTATGCTCCTCCCACGCCTTCTAAAGCAGTTTTTCCCCAATAATGCATGATTTGTTAAATAATTTTTGTATTTTTGCAGGTGTTAAAGGTTTATCCATTATATTGAAAGAAAAGGTCGAAGGGCGAGGATGACGATTCCTGTGCCTTCAATTCATAAAAGAGAACCATTCACAGGGCTCTACTCCATGACTCTTCATTTGCTTCATGAGGCAGTGATGCCATAAAAGCCTAGCATGGCCCTGCAAATCGACAAGACATGGTGTTAATTAAATTACGATTTAAAGAGTATCAGTGTTGAAGACAAGCACAATAGAAAAGAAGATTGAAGACCGATTTGCAAGGATTACGGCTAAGATGGATTATCAAAAGCCTAATCACCTGAATTAAAACACATTCGAAAGAAAATCATAAGTGTTTAACTAATAGAAAGGCCTCCACTGCCTCAATTGAGGCGAATTGATTCCTCAGCTACCATAAGTGCCACCTGTGCCACAAGCATTTAAACAGAGGCCGAAGTTATTGAGCGAAATCAGATATTCACCTCAACACAGCCAGAGAGTTACTTCTGCAAGGAACTTAATGCAAAAAATATCTGCAGAGTTACTCCAAACATGACACAGAGCCTTAAAGTCAATAAAATCTCCCACCGAGCTTAATTCATAAATGTAAAACATTTAATACAGACCAGAATGTTTGTAAACTTCTCCATCGAGCCCCTCAAAGGCGGAGAAGACATTTAATCTGTATTAATTGTCTGAAGAGATATTTTATCAGACCTCCCCTCCTCATTCTTCTATAAATACCTCTGTAGAAGATAAGAAACTGTTGGTTGCAGAAATTTGAAATACATCTGAACTTAAACTTCTGACTATAAATAGTGTTCATTGGCCGTTGGAGCTCTGCTTGTGATAGATAAGTTAGGCTGAGATGAGTAGATGATTTCTAAAATCAAGCATTGGACTTAAAGCTGTAACTGGTTTGGAGCATCAATACAAGCTGATTTATGGGATCCTGGTCTATGTTGACAGTGATGTTTTTCTACTTGTAACTTGTTATTTTGTTTCTGTTTTCACTATGTTTCATTTTCTCTTATAAAGAACAGAAATGCATAGAGTTAGGACCTACTGTATATCAGTAACCTTCTCTGAGTGAAAATATTTATTTATATGTTTTCTTCCAAACTGTTTTTTTTTTGGAATGATTTAATTCAGTTTAAGCATAGGAATGCTGGCGTTCCCTCATCTTATTGCCTTATCTGAATATTATTCTTGAATTTTATGTTCAGTATTAGTTTAGTAGAGATGAAATATGGAAGATATGGTGTGCCCTGGTCCTAGTCTTATCCCCAGAGACTGTCTGAATGTTTCTCTTGGAATGTGTTAAAAGCTGGCTAGTTTAGAAGTACTTACCAGATCTTAGGCCATTATGTCTTATCTTTGTGTTGGTCTTGAAAGTAACCAAGTAAAGCAGAGCTAGGAGAAGATTTGTGGTGAGCCCGGCCCGCTAGTTTCTACTCCAAAAGTTGCCTTCAAGTTTCCCTTTGTTTTAAAGTGTCTTCTATTGCAAGTGTATCAAAGGATGGCTAGTTTAAAGGTACTTACCAGATCCTATTTTGCTTTCATGTTTTTCTTAAGTGTATGTCAAAATCTGGCTAGTTTAAAAGTACTTACCAGATCTTGGGCTGCTCTTTGCTTTGCATCTGTTTAATTTTCATTCTTGTTGTATCATTTCATTCCATAAATCAATCTTCAAAGAGATCCTTAGACATAGATGACTTTCCCCGTGGACCACTCTTGCCTTTTTCTGTTCCAATTAAACCCTATTATGACTCCATAGCCCAATGGACTAAAACCTGCAATTATCTATCTTTCTGGCCAAAGCTTGTTCTATTTTCTTGCAACTTCTCAACTTTGAAACTCTTTGCATTTAGAACTTTCCACCTAACACAGTAATCATGCTCAACCATAAAAAAAAAAACAAAACCCTTGGCCTTCATAACTAGCCTAATATCATTACCCAAAACTTCAAAGACAAATCCATCTTTGCACTCATTGGAGAGATCCCTCTCCGGATTCAGGAGGGCTAGATCCTAGAATCCCAAAGTTGGTTGAAACGATGTTGTTTCTGTGATTGGACTTTTCCAATATTGCTAATTACATAAACCTAACATGGCCTTCCAGTAGAGGTGTCCTCCACATTCTCCATCATGCAATTCATGCATGATTTTCCCTGCATCATCTTCAAGTAAAAATTTAAGCAAAATTCCAACAGCATTTTTCCAATATAATACCCCATCTAAGATGCAAAAAATAAAAGCTTTTTGTTTCAAAAATCTAGCTTTAGTCTTGGACAAAGAAGGAGGGGCATTCAAATATAAAAGCACATAAATAATGTCAGCATACCAAGGAGAATTCGGAAATGTTCCTTCAATGAAAGGAGTAGTAGATTCTTCTATTTCTTCCAACACATCTACCATATTCATGTCTAGTGTGTGGAAGTTAGACTCAACCATAAGTTTCACTAATCCTTGTCCTTTAACTATTTTGGTGGGCCTAATTTCTAAGTCATACTCAAGAATAGTTGCAATCCATTTTCCCCTTTTACCATTAGGGTCTTGACTTAGAATTTCCTTGACAACAGTGTGTGGAACAAAAGCAATTATGTGAGAGTGTAAAATGTAGACTCTAAAGTCCTTTAAAGCTTTCACTAATGCTAAGGATTGCTTCTCCATGATATTATATTTAAGAGGAAAATCTCTTAAGGCCCTACTAAAGAAGGATATTGGTTGTTCTTGCCCTAAGTCGTTCTTTTGAAGTAACACTGCAGCTATTATATGTTCAGATGAAAAAGAAAAGACATAAAAGTCTTTGGTGAAATCTGGACTAATCGGGATTGGTGTTTGAGTAAGATCTTGTTTAACCAATTCGAATGATTTTTTAGCTGGTAAAGTCCATTTTACACGTGCATATTTCTTAAGCATGTTTGTAATGTTTTTTAATAGCTCAACAAGGTTGGGGATGAACCTCCTCAGAAAATTAATCTTTCCAATGAAAGATTGTAATTCTTTGAGGCTTCTTGGATGGCTGATCTGCAATATGCCATCTATCCTTGTGGGATCTATTTTGATTCCCTCTTCTAAAATTATTTGGCCAAGAAGTTTACCTTCTTAGAGACCAAAGAGTGTTTTCTTGGGATTCAATGACAAGCCAAATTTCCTACACTTCTCAAAAATTTCCTCAAGTGAATCGGATGTTCTTCATCAGTTTCTGAGAATACGGTTATGTCATCAAGGTAAATGATTATAAAATAGCTTATATATTCAGAAAATTCTATGTCCATGGCCCTTTGGAAGGTGGCCCCTGCATTCATTAATCCAAAAGGCATTTCGACATACATGAAGGTGCCCCAAGGTGTGGTAAAAGCAGTTTTGATTTGATCACTTGGGAGCACTAACACCTGGTTGTAACCCGAGAACCCATCTAAGAGGGATATCCTTTTTTACCCAACTACCCTTTGAAGTATATGGTCCATATTGGGTAAGGGGTAGTTGTCTTTTAAAGAGACTCTATTTAAATTTCTGAAGTCAATACAGATCCTGATTTCCCCTGTTTTCTTTCTAATAGAAACTAAGTTTGATACCCATTCTGAATATCTAATGGGTACTATGATCCAAGCATCATGCATTTTTTCAATTCCTACCTTAACTAAAGGTATTAATAGAGGGTTTATTCTACTTAGCTTTTGTTTGAAAGGCTTTTGGTTTTCTTTAAGAGGGATTTTGTGCTGAATGATGCTGGTATCATATGATTTCAAGTCTTTGTATTCCCAAGAAAAAACATCTCTAAACTCTTTGAACAACTCTATATATCGCAATTTTATGTGAGTTGGGAGAGTGCTGGATAGTTTAATCATCTTGGGTTCTGCTAGACTCCTATGTTATGTTCTTCTACATTTGTTTCCACAGGCTCGATTCTCGGTTCTTTGGCTACATCGTTAAAATTGAAAAGGTGTTCTAAAGGTGTGAGACCTCTTGGAATTTTATCATTCTTGCATTGTAAAACTTCCACGTCTTCTTGGTCTGCGTTGTTGATCATCTCTACTTCAAAAGGATTCTCATACTGATTTATATCAGCAGAATATGTCATTTCAACTTCTGGGATTTGTTGAATATACAAATAGTTTTCTTTATGGTTGGTTTCTGATATTGGTATGTCGAAATCATTTTCTGATTTTAAGAAATCATCTATGTGTTTTCCAGAATCAAACACTTTCTAGTTGTCTTTGTTATCAGGCACTGCAGGCCTATGTTTTACCTTTACGCTAAGTTGTTCATTTATCTCAAGTATTTGGCAATTGTTGGCATTGAAAGCTAGTTCATTTGCTAGATGATTTAGTGCACTAGGAATGAAAATAAGTTCATACTTTTCAAAAGTTTTCAATAAATCAAGGGCAGCGTTCCGATATTCCCTAAGCCTTGGATTTCTAGCTAAATATTCTCCTTTGATTTGTCTTATGATAAGTTCATAATCTCCTAAGATCGATATCCTTTGGGCTTCTAATTGTTTAAGCAATTGTGAGCCTAGTAGAAGCGCTTCATACTCAGCGATATTGTTATTGCATGGGAAATCTAATTTATATGAAAAAATCTGCTTTGTATTTTGAATCCACACACCTGCTCCTGCACTTGTTTTATTACAATATCCATAAAATTTTATTGTCCAAAGTATGTCATCCTTATTTTCATCCTGTCGTTGCTGTTGATTTTCAATGTTTTGAATATGATTTGAGGGAATTTTTGATTGTTCTGATATGATGATGGGGTCTACTTTTTCCTTATCTTGTTGAGTGATTTCATATTCATTGTACAAGATAAAGGAATATAAACTTGATTGAATAGAATATATTGGAGAATTGTTTGGTTTATCTATGTTGCTCACCATGTACTTCATGTGAGATTCCCTGTATAGTCTTCTATTTTGGTTAAAAATAGGGATGGTGACATAAGACATGTCCATTTGAAGACTTCCCTAAAGTTTGGCTCCCCATGATCTTGATAAGAGCATTCCATACTTAGGGGGGATGTCAACTACAACTATGTACATTATTAGACTCTTAGCAGGAATTTGAGCTAAGTTAACACATAAATCTTTGATTAAACCCAAACATTTGACTCTGCTTGAGTCAAAGGAATACAAATCTTTGTATGGTTTAGTAATTTCTAAGCCTAAGCTTTCCATTACTACCTTGGGCATTAGATTGTGCGAAGCTCCAGAATCTAACATGGAATTATGTAAAATTTTCTCGTGTATGTTCAAGCTAACATAGAAGGGAGGGACAACCCCTTCTTGGTATTTTCCTTCAACTTCTGGGCCAAACAACAACTCAGGCTTGTCATCTGTCAAGTTTAAGGTGTCAGTATCACTTTCTAAATTCAAAGCTTTTAAAACTTGATTTTTGTAAACTTCTTGGGTTACTAGTTCAGCTAGGGGGATGGTAATTTTTATCTTTGCAATCTCTCCCTCAAGGCTGAAAGGAAACATTAAATTTTTCATATTTACATCTGTATTTTCAATTAAATTATTTTCAGAAATTTTGATTTTCTAAACCTTGTTTGGACTAGTAATTGAGATAGTTTTATTAAGACCACTAGCTGAAGTGCTAGCGGTACTCTGTTCAACATTTGGCTGGCCACTTTTGTCTTTGTTCATGTCTGGTTCCTTGGCCAAAATGTTGGTTTTCTCTGATGTCTTTTTGGGCTGATTTTCTGTGTTTTTCTTGACAGCAGTATTAGTGTTCTTATCCTTTGAATTATCTATGTTCCCTTTTCTCCTAAGATCGTATTGTTTATGAACCTCCATGATTGTATTTTCAAACCCCAATCTATAGTCATCAGAATCTTCATAGGTGTTTGTATTTTGATCATAAGAGAAAAAACCTTGTTCTTCTTTAGTGAGGAAAACATCATCCCCACAGTCTGATCCAATCAAGTTTACATGAGCTTCTCCCAACTTTTCCATCTCCCTATCTTCCTCATATTGATCCACATAGTTCTGTTGGAAGGGAGGTCTAATATGTTGGTCACTTTCCTTTTGCTTATCTTGATTGTTTTCTCTTCTATAATTCTGATTTCTATTTCTGTTTTGGTTATTTTGAGGTTCTCTTGGTGGGACTCTCTCATTCAAATTGATCTTTTCAAGCATCCTCTCCATTACCTTCACTAGGTTATCGATTTTTGTGTCAGAAGTTGAGGTTGAGGGTAGTAAGTCATATTTATAAGCTACCTTCTTCTCTAATCTTAGCCTTTTTCTTTTCTCAATTATGTCTGCTTCTACGCTCACAATTCCTTTCTGCATGTCTTCTAAGGTTAAGTAATCTCTCTCCCTTAACTAATAAGTCATTTCAGCATCAAGGCCTTCGGGATACCTTACCAAGGCCATGCCTTGAGGAGGTTTCATGTGAGGTGGAAGAGCATTATAAATGCTATTGAAACTAGTGGAGTACTCATGAACACTCTCCCCTTGATTTCTCTTGAGGCTACTATACTCTGCTAGTATTTGGAGAGGGTTCTTTTTGAGTTCCCATTTGTTGATCAATGTTTGATGCAAAGCAGGGAGATCATTTATGCTGTTAGGGGGTAGGTTCTTAAACCATTTCTTTACATCTCCTCCTAAACTTTGGGTGAAGATCCTCATATTCACGGTTTCTTATTCTCTCTCCATGTAATTGAATGCATCTTCCATCCTATCTACATGATGTTGAGCTGTTGTAGACTCTTTTCCAGTGAAATTAGGGGTTTTGGAGTGGTAATCAATTGGTAAGGGAAGTAGATGTTGTGGTAACACTAATTGGGCATACCATGCTGCCATGGCTGGAAATAAGGGTGGATTTACAGTAGTGAAGGTGGGCTGAACAAGAGTGTTTTTCACAATGTTAGTATGAATTGGAGTGGAAGAAATCTTGGGCTAGCAAACTGGCTTTGAGCAGTTTTGTTATGGAAAAGGCCAAAGTGATGGAGAAGCTGGGAATTAGGAGGAGTGGAAGGTGAGGCTTCTCTACTAAAGCTCTGTTGCAAATCTGCAATGTCAAGATCAGTTTGGTTTAAATCACCTTGAGATCTAGCTCTAAAGATGTTATTTGTATGATGTAAATCAAAGTGTAAATCCTCTAAGTCAACAAGGTTTTCAGGGACATATTTTGTTCTTAAGAGGCTCCTATTAATAGCTGATTTTCTAGACTTGGAAGTCTACCACAGAATTTTCTCTGGATTGTCAATGATTAAAGGAGGATTTGGGTCTGGATGGGATCTAGTGTTGATCCTATGTGAAGCTAGACTGCTTTTCAAAAAATGAGAGAGGCTAAAGTTTTAGGGACTGTTTTTTGGAATTTTTACCTCTCACAATATCTTATATAGTATGGGACTAGGATTATAAATTTCCTCAAGGCTGGTTAACATAGTCTTGAAGAGATCTGGGAACCTAGATGAATAATATGCCTACTGGGGCTAGTGGAGT
The DNA here is from genome assembly GCA_034641835.2 of Pinus albicaulis. NCBI lineage: Eukaryota > Viridiplantae > Streptophyta > Pinopsida > Pinales > Pinaceae > Pinus > Pinus albicaulis. The sequence goes on from CM076579.1 coordinate 90,245,119, forward strand.
CACCAGGTGGAAACTATTTAGCTTCTATGAAGGTAAAAATTGGATGGTTCCACCACCATGTTTGTTATGAAGCAAAACTGAAATGTTTTTTGGGTTTTTCTGAGTTATTTTGGTCTTGTAGGTTAAGAGAGTGTTAAAACATACATAGTTCACTCTGATGGCTTGGTAACTTATTCCTTCAAGGTTTGATAAGGTTCTATGAGAATCCTAAGGGTCACTTAGTTTGTCACTGATTAAAATAAGTCCTCTCATGATTACCATTTTGTTAGGTAGTGCTTGAAGAAGGCTACTTATGTTATATTGTGTTATCACTCAGGTTTTCCTAGAAGTTGTGTAAGAGGAAAGTATACCCGAGGTAACCACAAACCAACCTTTTAGATGCAGAATCTAGCCAATCTGCATCCAGAGAGGGCTCTCTCTTTATGATTTATCATTGTTTTTAGAAGGTTTTAGGCTAGTTATAGATTCAAAGTTTGTTTTGGGAAAATGGTGGAATCCACAAACTAAGGGCAAGGTTGATGGTTTACAGTCCATTGGGCTATGGATTCAAAGGATGGCTTTACTGGATTTCTATTCTACGCACAAGATGGTATTACAGGGCAAGATAGCTAGACAGAGAACAATCCTTAAAATTTAAAGTGGATGGGATGATCTTGAAGGGATGAAAGGCAACTAAGAATCTTTCACCATATTCAAGAGAAAGAAGAGAAATGACTACAAGCAAAGAGAAATGAAGGATTCTTTGTTATAGTAATCAACAATGATTAAATTAGCAAAGCAGGAGCATTTAAGAATTCATGCTTATAACTAATTCAGAAGAAAACATCAAGAATAATTACATTTGAAAACAGAGTACAATTAAGCAAATTCTGTTTCAATCCTTTATGTAAATTATTCAGAAACGGATAAGATGGTATTGTAAACTAATATAAAATTTCAGACAAAGGGAAGAAACACTTATTGAACTGTAGTCCAACACATGAATCCTGCAACAAGTCCAATGCTTTAAATCGTCATCCAGTAAGCCACAAGTAAATTTCTCCAAAAGCTTTTATTCCGAAAATCTCAATGTTACAGCAGAGTAATAGAATCCACACTCAACACTCTCTTTGAGGGTTTATTTATACACAAAATAATCTAAAACAATCTTACACTAACTTAGCCAATAACTTAGGCTGACTTAAAGCATTATTTACAAACAAACGAGAGACAAATGGTCTCGTGGATAGAATAATGTGTAACTGCTGATGTGTTGTTCATTTCTTCGTGGATGTGCTGGAGGTAAGTGCTAAAATAGAGTTCTGTGCTGTCCTTTGTAGTATTTCTTTGGCTTGTTGAACACTCTTTATTCTCACGGATACTTTTTAACCTTTTCACCTGATACTCTTTCATCTGTCTTCCTGTTTTCACCATTTTCTTGATAGTAAAGATAAAATCTCATCTCGAAAACAATTTTTACAGAATCTCCAACATTTCCTGCCACCATTGATCATCCGGTATCATAGTTCTTCTGAGCTTCCTTAAAGTTTCATCTGCTTCAGTAAGTTTATATAAAGTGGGATCATTCGGAAATAGATACTTTATTTCATGCTCCAGATGAAATAAATTCCTCACTTTATCATAAATACTTTTCCCAGTTGGTAATGCAGGTTCTGATGAGCTAGTAGAACCTATAGGTGTATTTTTAGCATGAGCTTTTATTCTCTTCTCATAAGTTTCCAAGTCTACTATTTGATCTTCAGTGAGCATGGGACTTGGTAACCCACTATCCAGCAAAGCTTGAAATTTTTCTCTGAAATTGTTGATGTCAACCAAAATGTCTGTACACTTTCTTTCTAAATTTTGCATGAAATTCCTCTTGGTGAAAACTCTCTTTGCTTCCAAAACTGCACCTGTCCTGTCATCAATTCCTAATGATGCAAGCTGTTGTTTTGTTCTGGAATTCAAAAATTGAATGAGCTGCTGGGCCTGCTCAGGCCTGCCTCTTAATTCATGTCTGGTTCTATTTATTTCTTCTTGGGCTACCTTAACTAACTCATTTTGCTCAAAAATAGCCTGAATAGAGGGCCAAATATCCCTTATTAATTCAATGATGTTATCCCAAAGAATATCATTTATTTCATTTAGAGGCTTCTCCAATGAAAGATCCTTTTCCAAAGCCTCAACCAATTTTTCCAATCTTTTTATTTCCCTGATGTTGTCAGCAGCTGTCTTTTTAGAGGTGTCATATTTTTCCTCTACTTTTTCCAATTGCAATTTTGTTTGTTGGAGCTCTATGACTTTTAGCTGCAAACTCTCCATCTGTTTTATTAAGTCCTCAGAACTCAAGCCAGAAGTATTCAGCTAAGCTGGTTGTTCCTGTTGCCCTGTGGTTGTAGTACCTGTTGTTGAAGTCTGCTTGATAATTTCCTGTTCCTACAATGCTTTTTCCAACTCCTTCTTTGTTTCATTTAGTCGCTCTGTCATATTCAATAGCAACTCCATCATTTCTTCCTGTGAATTTCCTTTTATAACTTCCTGTGTCTGAGGGTGCCTCGAGGCTGGTAGTTTTAGCTGTTTTCTGAGTGCAGCTATATCATCCTCTTTCTTTTTTACCAATGCCTCAATACCTTTGATGTCCTTGGGATTGTGACCCAAACCAATAATTATCTCTTCTAGAGACTTTATTCTATTATCCTTGGCCTGTGAGGAAGCCTTCTCAATTTTCAATTGTGCAGTAGTGTTATTCAAAGAATCTTGCAGCGTTAAAGCTGCCATGGCCTTGTTGGTGAGAGTAGAATAAACCATTTCCCCAGTCTGTCTATGTAGCTCTATCTGGTCCAGGGGATGAATCTCCTTTGCTAAAACTTCAAAATTTGTTCTGATGTAATCTGCTGCTGAAGTTGGCTTTGGCACCTTTGCTTTGAAGTGGCTCATTAGCATTTTACCTTGTGAAATATCAAATGCAGACATCAGCCTTTGCTGATTATGAGGAGCCATCTTCATATACTGATCGTATACCTTCATTTTCAATGGATCATTCTTTGTTTTGATATTAATGAAGGTTCTTTTAATGTCTCCAGTATCTGTCTTTGGCGGTCTGAAAGAAGATACTTCAGTGCTTAATTGCTGTGCCTGTTTGCTGACTATCTTCCCTACCATCATCAAATACTTCATCTATAATTTCTACATCTGGAGGTGGATCAGACTTGTGTTTTTTAGCTTGATAAACTTGTGGGGCTCCTTTTGAAGGTGTGGTATCTGGAGCTAGCCTCTTTTTCCCTATTTCCACATTCAGTGGAGTTTGCATCTCTGGAACTTGGATTTGCTTTGCTGGCGTGGGAGAAGCCTGAGATGGTTCTGGTGTTTTGGAACTCTGTGGTTTTTCTGCCATGACCAAGGTTTCAATAACCTGAACTACAGGTTCTTTTCCTTTACCCTTGGGTTCTGCTGCTACTGATGGACTGTCTTCCTGTAATGCTTGCTGTAGAGTGGCTGCTGAAGATGTGCCAATGTAGGATACCTGCATTTGATCATATGTTTCTAGGTCAAAGTTCTTCTCAACATCTTTCATCATTTTATTCATTTTGTCTGCTTCATTTTCTTCTTCGACAAGTGTTCCTTCAACCCATTCATCTTGATTTGCATATTGTTCTAAATAAGGAATCTTGTGGTGTACATAAGGAGATGACTTATTTTTTAATCTCTTTTCACAAATGAAACCAAAGGGGTCATAAGGGACCCAACGGAAAGATGTTTGGAACTTTCTTTCTAATAGATTTTCGGCTTCTCTCTCAGCTTCTCTAGAATTGTAGATGAAGGGACCTAATTGGCTTTTGATCCTTAACTGAGCTTTCTTTTTTACATTGCAGAAATGGATCACATCTGAATTGTTCATCTGCCTAAAGTATTCCAAGGCAAATATTCTCATTGGCACATATTTGGGTAACTTGAATGGATGTAATTCACATCCATAAATCCTGATGACTGTATGGTTTTGGTACAAGTACCAATCCCCAACTTTATAACTCTTTGACAATTGCAAGGTCTTTCTAATTTCAGTACTGAGTCTGGGGGAAGAAATTCCTGTTAACAAAGTTGTAGCAGGATGTACAAACTGATCAATGAATTCTGAATAGGAGTAGGGAGAATCAGAGGAAAAATGAATGATGGGGGACCAAAAAATGACAGACCTGGGATTACCCTTAGCATCAAGTTTCTGAACAGGGAAAGGAAACCTGTCTGACTGATAATAGATCATGAGATGATAGATAACTGAGGAGTACTTAAAAACTTTTTCAGTATCTAGCCTTAAGAATTGATCATGGATCTTGCTGGCTATGGTTAAGGTAAATACATTATAATCTCAGTGGAGGTCGCCTCAGAGTAAAGATGGATAAAGAAAGCCAAAGTTATCTCATCCACATATTCACTAGTGTTGAATCCTAAGACAAAGATATTATATTTACAATAAGCCTCCTTACATGACAAAGCTAGCAAACCATAGGGAGACTTTGTCGATGCTCGTGTAACATGAAATACCGACACATGGATTTTAATCTTTCTCGTGGTTAACTTGCTCCGGTTTTCATCAATCCTTCCATGATAATGGTATACCCTGCCTCGTTCTTATGTAACATAGCATTGATAGCCTCGAGAGTGATGTGAAACATAACAACACTTTAGTCGGAGCTACACAAATTTCTCCATGCGGGATCATAACTTATGTTCGGCATGAATGATTTCAGGGAAAATGAGGACGGAAGGAATAAGATACCTTGGAAGATTGGATTCCCACAGCCCTATAAGATCTTGCCCCTTTGAGTGTTCGTCTCTGCAACGACAGAAGCTCAAACGGGGATTTTCATCAAAATGTAGGTCTTTTATTTGGAAATATTCATCTATCAGAGGTAAATACTCCAATTCACGATGAGGAGCATTCAATGGAGTGATATTTAGAGCTGCCGGGACCTCCATTTTGGTTCTTGTGGATTCAAAATAGAGGTTTTTGGTTCTCTTCACGGGCCGGGTGGAATTCTTGAAATGAAGGAGATTGGAACAATTTACAGGTTCAGGGAGCAATTTCACAGGTTTTAAAATCTCCAGGGAGGACTCAGTGATGATTTTTAACCACTTTTTCAGCGAAAAAAACAAAGGAAACTGAGTTTTTCTTGCAGTCGGGCGTAAAGGATAAATACCTGTTTTTTGACGGAAATTGGTTCTTTAACAGGTAACAGGCAATGGCGGAACTGCTCTTCAACACGGGCGCAGCGGAATCTAGGGGCGAAATGGTCAATTACAGCGAAAATTTGAAAATCGCAGCGGGAGCTCTGTCGTTTTCAGAATAACGAAAATAACAGGAAAAACTTGAAAAATGGCTTATTTACAAGTTAAAAAGGGTTTTTTGTTTTTTTCGAGGTGTGACGTCATGGTGGTACTGGATGACGTAGGGAAGTGGGGCCGGCGGTATGCGGTAAGTGGTAAGCGGTGAGCCCGCACCGCTTATGGACGAGGGCGGTAAAAGTCGCGAGGGCAGCGATTCCACAGGACACTTGCCACGTGGATGTCTGATTTTTCAAAAACCGCCCATCCCCCGCTGGTTAACATGCTGAAAAGGGATGGGTAGCGGGATTAATAATGACCGTTGATCCACGGGAGGCTGATCCAACGGCTGGGGCGATGGGAAGATGGGCGGAGGTTTCATGTGGGCCCCGTCGTACTTTTAAATGCGTTTAACTTTTATTTAATCGCCCCAGGAGGATTTTGATTGGTAAGTGAAAGGCTATTAATTAGTTCAAATAACTAATTAATCCCATATGCAAAAGTAAAGGGTCGTGGCGGAGTTGGCTTGAGTGGAATGCCACGTAGACGGACCACGGTGGCGCAAGGTTTTTCCGAAACTTTATTGATATTTTTGCGTTTAAACATACATATCGCATGTTCAAGGTTTTTATGTATATATTATTATTTATATGGTAAATCAATTAATGGAACTAATTCACCATAGGGGCGGGATTAAGGTATAATTCTATATTTTAACCAAAGGGCTTATAGGAGCGGGTTCTAATGAATGTTAGGGAGGTAAATACTTTGGTCAAAACATTATAATAAAAGGGGTTTTTTTGGGTTATTTATAAAAAGGGATTTATATACTTAGGAAAGGGTATTTCACTAGGGATTTAATATAGTATAATTAAATGTTAATATGGCAAAGGACAAGGAAAATCAAAACATCTTTGTACATCTAAGAAAGTGATAACTTGTGAAGGAAATGGCAACTTTTTATCTTCAACACTTAAACTGAGAATCAAGTTATTTTGGAGGAATGTATAATGTTGTATCATTTCCCAAGTAAAATAGATTTTACTTAGGAACAAATTGAAGGTGAATGATTATAATGATGAATTATCTCAAGCACTTAGGTCTTTTGATCATAAGGCCGAGGGTCCGGTCCCTCCAAAAGTCAAGGAAATGCCTTGAGCCCTTTTGATCTCCAAATACCTTAGTCCTTTGGGGGAAATTAGTAAAACTTTTGAGGGGAAAAGTGATAAGGGAAGTTAATGAATTTGACTTTGCTTGCCGTAATTTTCCAGTGTATTTCCTGCCTTAGTACTTTTTGATGAAAGTAAATGATTAACCAACATGTAGCAGCACCATTCATCAGATAACACTTTGCAGCACCATCTACCTACCCTATCTACTTAACACTACCATTTTTTCTTCTTTATTAGGGTGCATTTAGACTTGCGAACCCTGATCAATCTTTTTTCTTTTTACATGATGAATCTATCTATTTCTACCCTTATTACATCCAAGGGCTCATTTTAAACTGTTGAGCACCTCTTATTTACTCTACCTATCTACTTATCTGCCAAGATTAAACTGTTTGGCTAGATATTTATTCTCTAATCTATAACATGAAATTGAAATATGACTAAGCCAAGTTTAAACAGTTTGACTTATTCATGAATGTGTCGCACACAATGTTTATTACAAAAATGAAATAGTAGTGGTAATTAGATTTATTCTCCTTTGCCCATGCCAGTTCATTTTCCTCTTTAGACCATTTGTCTTTTACCCTTTGATCTTTCTTTTAGGTATACCCTTTACATTTTAAACTTTATTTTTTGTTTTTCAATATAGAATATCCTTACTGTAATAAGGTTACTGGAACATATTCCATATTTCGATCAAGACAATCATGAAATATGACACCTATTGATATAGGATAAGCACACTAGCTCCACTGGGATGGCGTCTTCGAAAGTCAAGAACAAAGGCGATGCTCTTCACTGCCTTCAAACTCAGCAACTTTCCTCTCTCATAGTTTTAACATACATATGATAATGAAAACCTTTAAGCATCAAGAGCTTAGGCCTTCACTTCGGGCTTCAACTCCAAGAAGTCACCATCCAATCCAAACTGCATTAATAAAAACAAAACAAAAAACAATATATTATGTACAAGTTAGAAAAATTAAACATTCTAGTAAATGGAATCAAAATAATGCTTGAGCATTCGACCATTGACTGGTCCTTCTTCTACTTCTGAACTATCCAACTCCTTCAAAAAGTAAGTATTGTTTCCCTGCAAGGCATGAATGATATAAGGCCCTTTCCACAAGAAATCAAACTTTCCATGTTTTCCTTTTTCTTCTCTTCTAGAGTCCCATCTCAGGACTTTATCACCTAGTTGAAAATCTTCTGATTTAGTCCTCTTATCAAACATTTTCTTTAACTTTTCCTGCATGACTTGTGATCTTTGATATACCTCTTCCCTGGTTTGTTGCAAGTGGATTGTCTGATTGATTCTTCTTTGAATGTCATTTGGTTCTACTTGAGCCTCCTGAAGTAATTTCATGACAGGAATTCCTAAATATGATGGAAATCTTGCTTCAATGCCATAAACTAATTTAAATGGACTAATCCCAATAGATTTCTTAGTTGTAAGTCTGTCTGCCCATAATGCATTGGTCAATTTCTTGTGCCAATTCTTTTTGTTTTCTTCTAATAACTTTTTGATGATATTGATAAGGCTCTTATTAGAAGATTCTGCTAGTCCATTACCCTGGGGGTAATAGGCTGTTGAATGACCTAGAGTAATATGGTATTTCAGGCAGAAATTAATCATTTTCTTTGATTTAAATGCAGCAGCATTATCTGGTATAATCTTTTCCGGACAGCCAAATCTTGAGAGTATGTTTGTTTCTAAAAAACCTATGATCACAGAATCATTAGACTGTCTACGTGGGATGGCTTCAATCCATTTAGTGAAATAGTCTGTAGTAGTTAAAATCCATCTATGTTGCCCTGAAGAAGGGGGATGAATTTCTCCAATCAAATCTAACCCCCATTGTTGAAAAGGTCTTTCTGTGGAAATTGGTTTTAAAGGCAGAGGTAACAACTTTCTTTTTCCCTCAAATATTTTACATTTATGACAAGTTGTTACAAATTTCTTGACATCAGAGAATAAAGTTGGCCAGTAAAAGCCAGCCCTTAAGATCTTGTCTGCAGTAGATTTCCAGTAGAGATGTCCTCCACAATCCCCTGCATGAAATTCATTAAGCACTTTATTAGCTTCATATTTTAAGAGACAATTCAATAAAATTCCTTCATGATTCTTCCAAAATAGAGTGCTATCTAAAATACAATATTTCAAAGATGTCATTTTTAAAAATCTTCTTTTGGTTCTGGACAACCCTGGAGGAGCTTGCAGGTTTAATAAAACATGAATTATATCAGTGTACCAGGGTGAATCTAAGAAATCTTGACTGATCTGAGGAGTCGCCATCTCCTGCTCGTTATCCAGCTCATTGAGGTCTAAGGCTTGGCAATTGGTTTCTGTCATAAGTTGTGCTAAACCTTGGCCCTTTATAAGTTTTGTTGGCTTGATCTCAATATCATATTCTAAAATGGTAGCTATCCACTTACCTCGTTTACCTTCTATGCCATCTTGAGTCAAAATATCTTTAACTACTGCATTAGGCACATAAGCTATCACATGAGAATATAATATGTAGACTCTGAAATCTTTAATTGCTTTTACCAATGCAAAAGTCTGTTTTTCCATAATATTGTATTTTAGAGATGCATCCCTCAGTGCTTTACTAAAAAATGCTATTGGCTTTTCACACCCTTGGTCATGTTTTTGAAGTAAAACAGTTGCAACAGTATGTTCAGAAGCAAATGAAAAGATGATAAAGTCTCTATCAAATTTAGGACTGGTCAGAACTGGTGTCTTTGTTAAAGCCATTTTAATTTCCTCAAATGATTGTTTGGCTTCTACAGTCCAGTCAATGCTTGAATCTTTCCTCAACATGTTAGTTAGTAATCTAAGTAACTCTGCTAGACTAGAAATAAATCTTCTCAAGAAATTGATTTTTCCTATGAATGCTTGCAATTCTTTTATGTTTCTGGGGTGGGGTATTTGCAAAATTGCTTGAATTCTTTCTGGATCAATCCTAATGCCATCTTTAGAAATGATATGCCCTAAGAGCTTCCCTTCTTCCAAACCAAACAATGACTTCTTGGGATTCAAAGAAATTCCATATTTTATGCACTTTATAAATACTTGCCTTAGGTGATCTAAATGTTCTTGATCTGTTTTAGAAAAAACAGTTAAATCATCTAGGTAAATAACCAAAAAATCATGTATCTCTTTAGCAAAAGCAATATCCATTGCTCTTTGAAATGTAGCTCCTGCATTCTTAAGCCCAAATGGCATTTTGACATATTTAAACGTACCCCATGGTGTTGTAAATGCTGTTTTATCCTGATCATCAGGATGAACCAGAATCTGGTTATATCCTGAAAATCCATCCAGTAGTGATATTCTCGAAGATCCTACCACCCTTTGCAGAATATGATCCATTTTTGGCAGAGGATAGTTGTCTTTTAAAGAAACTTTATTCAAATTTCTTAAGTCGACACACAGTCTAATTTCTCCTGTCTTTTTCCTTGTTGGTACCAGGTTAGAAACCCATTCTGAGAATCTGATGGGAGCTATAATCCCTGCTTCAAACATCCTTTTGATTTCCTTTTCAATTGAGGGTAATAAAACAGGATTTATTCTCCTAAGCTTTTGTTTAAAAGGTTTCTGGTCAAGTTTCAAAGGTATAGTGTGTTGAATGATGGATGTATCATAAGATTTGAGGTCTTCATAACTCCAGGCAAAGACATCCTGGAATTCTTTTAATAGTTCAACATATTTAACCTTCTGATCTTTTGGAAGCGACTTGGACAACTTGACCATTTTGGGATTTTCTGGGGTTCCTAAGTTGCAGTCTTCCATATCAGCCTTTACAGGTTCCATTTTAGGTTTAAATGGAATATCATTCGAGTCAAACAGATCTTCCAAAGGAGTTAATCCTTTGGGAAAATGGTTATCTTTTAAATTGATGATTTCTGTTTCATCTTCAATGATTTCATCAGGTTCCATGTGTTTCAAATTCTGCATGTCTCTTTCAGTGAATGTGGTTGGATGCAGCATATGAATTGCATTTTCTTTTGAAATTTCAACTTTTTGTTCTTGTTCTTGATCGGATTCATCAATATTTACATTCTCATCTATATTACAGTTAGAAAACTCACTTTGAAGTGTCAAAAAATTATTGATTTGATTGTTATTCACAAATACTTGCCAATTCAAAAGATTGTCTGGTATAGCAGGCCTATGCCTAATTTCAGCTGAAAACTAATGATTAGGATCAAAAGGCAACTTGCATGTACTAGCAAACATTGCCAAACTGTGAGCATGTAAGTTTTGTTTCCTGGGAATCTTGGCAAGTTGGGCTTGTAAAAATGTGTTGAGAATCTCTACAACTGTCTCTCGGTATTGTTTCAGTCTCATATCTTTCGTTGCACATTCTCCTTTAATATGTTGGATGATTAATTCGGAGTCGCCTATAATTGATACTCTAATGCCCCCTAATTTCTTGACATGTTTAAGCCCTAATAAAAGAGCTTCATACTCTGCCATGTTGTTAGTGCATTTGAAATTCAACCTAAAAGCATGACCCTCTGCATAATTGTTCTCTACATTGTGTAACCAAATCCCAGCTCCTGCCCCTAGTCTATTTACTGAGCCATCAAACTCTAAATGCCATAGAATTTCATGTTCATAATTTTCATCAATTGTTTTAAAGTGTTTCTTGACAGGAGCTAGCTGTTTAGTTTCTTCAGGTTTTTCTTGATCATCTATTGTTTCTTTGTCTTCAGAGATTTCTTCAATTTTAACAGTGGTTTTGTTTGTGATTTCCAATTCTGGAGCTTCTATTTCCGTAGGAAGATCTGACTCAGCATTGTATAAAATAAAAGAATCCATATCAGAATGTACAGAATAAACAGGGAAGTTTTCAGGCTTCTCATCGCTACTCACTAAGTACTTCATCAAAGTTTCTCTATATAATCTTTTAGGCTGACCAAATACTGAAATAGTTGCATAAGACATGTCTAGTTGAATAGATCCTCCAAGTTTAGCACCCCAAGATCTAGACAATAACATACCATATTTAGGTGGAATATCAGCAACTACTATGTCCATTAAAACAGATTTAGCAGGGTATTGGACCAAAGTGACACACAGATCTTTAATTAAACCTAAACATTTTACCTGACTGGAATCAAATGAAAACAAATCTTTGTATGGTCTGGTAATATCTAGATTCAATCTTTCCATTACTGCTTTTGGCATCAAATTGTGAGATGCTCCAGAATCAAGCATTGCATTATGGAGTATCTTATCATGAACATTCAAGCTTACATAAAATGGAGGAGTTCCTCCACTTTCCGGTTTGCCATTAACCTCAGGGCCAAAAAGAAGTTTGGGTTGATCATCCAGAATGTTTACCGAATCATCCAATCCAGTAATGTTAATGTTTAGGGACTTGGTAATCTGACTCCTATAGACATCATGTTTAGCCAATTCTGATAAAGGAACAGCTATCTTGAGTTTGCCTATTTCAGCCTCTAGATTGAAAGGTTTTTCTGTTTGAGTTTTGGTGTTTTGCACAGTTGAGTTCTCTTTGTTTTTTGGGTCTTCAATGTTTTTCTCTTTTTCATGAACAAAGTTTTGTTTTGAGGATGTTTCTGGACTAACTTCTACTGTGTCTTCTACATTTCCTACTAGAGGAGATGTATTAGACTGTTGTTTGTTGTTTGGTTGGTTGTCAGAGACATCTTCAATTATTGGATTTGAAGAATTGGGGGTTATCCTAGACAAAATTTGTACTTGGGGAATGTTTTGTACAGGGGGAATATTTAATTTACCTTTGACATTTTGTTTTGCTGTTTTCTGTTTGGTATTCTCTGGCACTTCAATCCTTCTACTTCTCAAGTTGTACTGTTTATGAACCTCGTAGATTGCTGTGTCATAGCCTTCTTTGAAATCAAAAGTCTCACCTGAATGTGTTTGGAATGTTTCAAGGATATGATTCTCTTGATCATCCTGGGATAGGAAAACCTCTGGTTCATCTTTGTCATCATTTACATTGTTTATTTCTACATCTTCTGTAGGTTCTTCAGAGGTTGATCCTTCAACAAAATTTTCTTGAAAGGGTGGCCTAATGTTCTGATCAGGAACATTCTTTCCACTATTCTGATTCAGATTCCTCCTAAAGTTTGGGTTTCTTGCAACGTTTTGATTGTCAGTAGAAGAATTTCTTTCAATGGTTTCCACTCTGTCTCCTAATCTTTCCATACCTTTAATGATTACATCCAGCTTCTTTTCAAAAGCTGTAGGTTCTTCATTCATAGGCATTCTTCTTTCTGCCCTAGCTCTGGCCCGTTTTTCTATCAAGTTTGCTTCTACACTCACCACTATGCTTTGCATTTCCTCTAGTGTTTGTGGAGCTCTTTCCCTAAGGGAATAAGCTATATCAGACTCAAAACCATCTGGAAATTTGACCAACACGTTGTTAGGTGGGGGTCTTAGGTTTAGAGGAAATGCATTATAAGATTCATTGAATCTTATGATGTAATCTTGTACGGTTTCATTTGGTCTTCTTCTTAATTTTTCAAATTCTGATAGGATCTCAAGAGGATCCTTCTTTTTCTCCCATCTGTTCAGAAATGCCCTATACAAAGCTTCTAGATCAGCAATACTGTTCGGGTTAAGAGCCCTAAACCAAGTTCTAACTTCTCCAGTAAGACTTTGTACGAAAATTCTCATACGGATATTATCAGTATCAATCTCATAAAACTCAAAGTAATCTGTCATCCTGTTGGTGTGTTGTTGAGCTGTGTAGGTACCTGATCCGTCAAAAGGTGTGATCTTACTTTGGTAGTCCTGAGGTAAAGCTGGAGGATTGGCTGGTAACTGTAAAGGGGCATATCGATTGGCCATTGGAAGATAAAGTGGAGTGACAGGAGTTGATGGTCTAACAGGAGGAGATGGAGGTCTGACAGGAGGAGATGGAGGTCTAACAGGAACTTGAAAAGTTTGAGAAAAAATGACTGAGCTTGGAGATGCTTCAGTAATCACAGAAATATTTGAGCTCTCTTCAAAGGTTTGCTCAGACTGAATGGAGTTATGCAATTCTCTGTCAAGATGATGTGAAACAAATCTGTATTGCAAATCCTCAAAGAACAAAGGATCTGGAACTAATCTAGATAATTCAGTCTCAGAAAAATTTACAAACAAAGATGTTTCAAATCGTGCATCAAAAGGAATGTCATCAATATAAATAATTTTCACAGGACAAGAAGCAAATCTAGAAAGTGGTCTAGAACTTCCCGTACTCTCTTGACTTCCTCTTTCAGAACTTTCTTGACTTCCTTGTCTTCTAAGAATCCTAGGAATCAGATTAGGATTTTCAAATATTGGTGGTGGATTGGGGTCAGGGTTTGACCTAGTATGTCGAATCCTTTTTGAAGCCAGTTTTCTTATACTATGTGTTTTTGGATTTTTGGGTTTTAATTGAAAAGTAAATACAACTTCTACAAATTCTTTAAGAAATAATGATATGTAATTAAGATTTCTTCAAAGATCTGTTTAAACTAGAGAATCTGATTAAAAAATTTGAAACTAAGATTCAAAATATATGCTAAATCAGAGATAGACTGAAGCAGCTTTTATTTACTTTTGCATTTGCAGAGAAAAAGCAATTTCAAAGGCTACCTGGCTGATCTTCAGACTCTGTCTATAGCTTATAAATCAAACAATAGTATCAATAAAATGATTCAGATCCCCAGTATGGTCGCCACTATGTTATCACTCAGGTTTTCCTAGAAGTTGTGTAAGAGGAAAGTATACCCGAGGTAACCACAAACCAACCTTTTAGATGCATAATCTAGCCAATCTGCATCCAGAGAGGGCTCTCTCTTTATGATTTATCTTTGTTCTTGGAAGGTTTTAGGCTAGTTATAGATTCAAAGTTTGTTTTGGGAAAAATGGTGGAATCCACAAACTAAGGGCAAGGTTGAGAGCTTTCAGTCCATTGGGCTATGGAGTCAAAGGATGGCTTTACTGGATTTCTATTCTACGCACAAGATGGTATTACAGGGCAAGATAGCTAGACAGAGAACAATCCTTAAAATTTAAAGTGGATGGGATGATCTTGAAGGGATGAAAGGCAACTAAGAATCTTTCACCATATTCAAGAGAAAGAAGAGAAATGACTAAAAGCAAAGAGCAATGAAGGATTCTTTGTTATAGTAATCAACAATGATTAAATTAGCAAAGCAGGAGAATTTAAGAATTCATGCTTATAACTAATTCAGAAGAAAACATCAAGAATAATTACATTTGAAAACAGAGTACAATTAAGCAAATTCTGTTTCAATCCTTTATGTAAATTATTCAGAAATGGATAAGATGGTATTGTAAACTAATATAAAATTTCAGACAAAGGGAAGAAACACTTATTGAACTGTAGTCCAACACATGAATCCTGCAACAAGTCCCATGCTTTAAATCGTCATCCAGTAAGCCACAAGTAAATTTCTCCAAAAGCTTTTATTCCGAAAATCTCAATGTTACAGCAGAGTAATAGAATCCACCCTCTATACTTCCTTTGAGGGTTTATTTATACACAAAATAATCTAAAACAATCTTACACTATCTTAGCCAATAACCTAGGCTGACTTAAAGCATATTTACAAACAAACAAGAGACAAACGGTCTCGTGGATAGAATAATGTGCAACTGCCGATGTGCTGTTCCTTTTTCCGTGGATGTGCTAGAGGTAAGTGCTAAAATAGAGTTCTGTGCTATCCTTTGTAGTATTTCTTTGGCTTGTTGAACACTCTTTGTTTTCACGGATACCCTTTAACCTTTCATCTGATACTCTTTCATCTGTTTTCCTGTTTTTACCATTTACTTGATAGTAAAGATAAATGCTCATCCTGATAGTAACTCTCATAGAATCTCCAACATTTCCTGCCACCATTGATCATCTGGTATCATAGTTCTTCTGAGCTTCCTTAAAGTTTCATCTGCTTCAGTAAGTTTATAAAAAGTGGGCTCATTCGGAAATAGATACTTTATTTCATGCTCCAGATGAAATAAATTCCTCACTTTATCATAGATACTTTTCCCAGTTGGTAATGCAGATTCTGACGAACTAGTAGAACAAACAACTGTATTTTTAGCATGATCCTTTATTCTCTTCTCATAGGTTTCCAGGTCTACTATTTGATCTTCTGTGAGCATGGGACTTGGTAACCCACTATCCAGCAAAGCTTGAAATTTCTCTCTGAAAACGTTGATATCAACCAAAATGTCTGTACACTTTCTTTCCAAATTCTGCATGAAAGTCCTCTTGGTGAAAACTCTTTTTTCTTCCAAAACTGCACCTGTTCTGTCATCAATTCCTAACAATGCAAGCTGTTGTTTTGTTATGGAATTTAAAAATTGGATGAGCTGACTGGCCTGTTCAGGCCTGCCTCTCAATTCATTCCTGGTTCTATTTATTTCTTCTTGGGCTACCTTGACTAACTCATTTTGCTCAAAAATAGCTTGAATAGAGGGCCAAATACCCTTTATTAATTCAATGATGTTACTCCAAAGAATATCATTTATTTCGTTCAGAGGCTTTTCCAATGAAAGATCCTTTTCCAAAGCCTCAACCAATTTTTCCAATCTTTTTATCTCCCTGGTGTTATCAGCAGCTGTCTTTTTGGATGTGTCATATTTTTCCTCCAATTTTACTAATTGCAATTTTGTTTCTTGGAGTTCTGTGACCCTTAGCTGCAAACTCTCCATCTGTTTTATTAAGTCCTCAGAACTCAAATTAGAAGTGTTCACCTGAGATGGTTGTTCTTGCTGCCCTGTGGTTGTAGTACCTGTTTTTGAAGTCTGCTTGATAATTTCCTGTTCCTGCAATGCTTTTTCCAACTCCTTCTCTGTTTCATTAAGTTGCTCAGTCATATTCAGGAGCAACTCCATCATTTCTTCCCGTGAATTTCCTTTTATAACTTCCTGGGTCTGAGGGTGCCTCGAGGCTGGTAGTTTTAGCTGTTTTCTGAGTGCAGCTATATCATCCTCTTTCTTCTTTACCAATGCCTCAATAGCTTTAATGTCTTTGGGATTGTGACCCAAACTAATGATTATCTCTTCTAGAGACTTTATTCTATTTATCCTTGGCCTGTGAGGAGGCCTTCTCAATTTTCAATTGTGCAGTAGTGTTATTCAAAGAATCCTGCAGCGTTAAAGCTGCCATGGCCTTGTTGGTGAGAGTAGAATAAACCATTTCCCTTGTTTGTCTGTGTAGCTCTATCTGGTCCAGGGGATGGATATCCTTTGCTAAAACTTCAAAATTTGATCTGATGTAATCTGCTGCTGAAGTTGGCTTTAGCACCTTTGCTTTGAAGTGGCTCATTAGCATTTTACCTTGGGAAAGGTCAAACGCTGACATTAGCCTTTCTTGATTATGAGGAGCCATCTTCATATAATGATCATATACCTTCATTTTCAATGGATCATTCTTTGTTTTAATATTAATTAATGTTCTTTTAATGTCTCCAGTATCTGTCTTTGGCGGTTTGAAAGAAGATACTTCAGTGCTTAATTGCTTTTGTATCCCTTTCTGGCTTATGTTTGTTTCACTTGCTGTGCCTGTTTGCTGACTATCTTCCCTACCATCATCAAATACTTCATCGATAATTTCTACATCTGGAGGTGGATCAGACTTGTGTTTCTTAGCTTGATAAACCTGTGGGGCTCCTTTTGAAGGTGTGGTATCTGGAGCTAGCCTCTTTTTCCCTATTTCCACATTCAGTGGAGTTTGCATTTCTGGAACTTGGATGTGTATTGCTGGTGTGGGAGAAACCTGAGATGGTTCTGGTGCCTTGGAACTCTGTGGTTTTTCTGCCATGACCAAGGTTTCAATAACCTGTATTACAGGTTCTTTTCCTTTACCCTTGGGTTCTGCTGCTACTGATGGACTGTCTTCCTGTAATGCTTGCTGTAGAGTGGCTGCTGAGGATGTGCCAATGTAGGGTACCTGCATTTGATCATACGTTTCTAGGTCAAAGTTCTTCTCAACATCTTTCATAATTTTATTCAATTTGTCAGCTCCACTTTCCTCTTCAACAAGTGTTCCTTTAACCCATTCATCTTGATTTGCATACTGTTCTAAATTAGGAATCCTGTGATGTATATAAGGAGATGACTTATTCTTTAATCTCCTTTCACAAATGAAACCAAAGGGGTCATAAGGGACCCAACGGAAAGATGTCTGGAACTTTTTCTCTAATAGAAGTTCTGCTTCTTTCTCAGCCTCCCTAGAATTGCAGATGAAAGGACCTAATTGGCTTTTGATCCTTAACTGAGCTTTCTTCTTGACATTGCAGAAATGGATCACATCTGAATTATTCATCTGCCTAAAGTATTCCAAGGCAAATATTCTCATTGGCACATATCTGGGTAACTTGAATGGATGTAATTCACATCCATAAATCCTTATGACTGTATGGTTTTGGTACAAGTACCAATCCCCAACTTTATAACTCTTTGACAATTGCAAGGTCTTTCTAATTTCAGTACTGAGTCTGGGGGGAGAAATTCCTGTTAACAAAGTTGTTGCAGGATAAACAAACTGATCAATGAATTTTGAATAGGAGTAGGGAGAATCAGAGGAAGAATGAATGATGGGGGACCAAAAAATGGCAGACCTGGGATTTCCCTTAGCATCAAGTTTCTGAACAGGGAAAGGGAACCTGTCTGACTGATAATAGATCATGAGATGATAGATAACTGAGGAGTACTTAAAAA
Source organism: Pinus albicaulis (assembly GCA_034641835.2). NCBI lineage: Eukaryota > Viridiplantae > Streptophyta > Pinopsida > Pinales > Pinaceae > Pinus > Pinus albicaulis. Next base: position 90,263,308 of record CM076579.1, read on the forward strand.
CTTTTTCAGTATCTAGCCTTGAGAATTGATCATGGATCTTGTTGGCTATGAAGGAAGCATAATCATATTTGATCTCAGGAGGCTGCCCAGGAGTAAAAATGGATAGCAAAGCCAAAGTTATCTCATCCACGTATTCACTGGTGTTGAATCCTAAGACAAAGGATATTATATTTACAACCAGCCTTCCCAATGTATTGAAATAGTAAAAACCATAGGAGGGAGACCCTTTTGGCTGATGCTCAGGTAACATGAAATATTGACACATGGATTTTAGCTTCTCTGGGGTTAATTGTCTGGTTTTCTCAATCAATCCTTCCATGGATAATGGTGCTAATTCTTGTTCTGGCTCAAAGTGTAACATAGCATTGATAGCCTGAGGTGTGATGGGGAAAAAAACACTTTGATTAGGAGCTATTACAGCCCTCCGTGTGGGATCATAGTTTGCATGACAGTAATGAATGATTTCAGGGAAAATGAGGACTGAAGGAATAAGATACCTTGGGAGATTGGATTCCCATAACCCTATAAGATCTTGCCCCTTTGAGTGTTCGTCTCTGCAGCGACAGAAGCTCAAACGGGGACTTTCATCAAAATGCAGGTCTTTTATTTGGAAATCTTCATCTATCAGAGGTAAATAGTCCAATTCACGGTGAGGAGCATTCAATGGAGTGATATTTAGAGCTGTCGGGACCTCCATTTTGGTTCTTGTGGATTCAAAATGGAGGTTTTTTGGTTTTCTTCACGGGCCGGGCGGAATTCTTGAAATGAAGGAAATTGGAACAATTTGCAGGTTCGGGGAGCAATTTCACAGGTTTAAAATCTCCAGGGAGGACTCAGTGATGATTTTTAACCACTTTTTCAGCGAAAAAAACAAAGGAAACTGAGTTTTACTTGCAGTCGGGGCGTAAAGGATAAATACCTGTTTTTAGATGGAAACTGGTTCTTTGACAGGTAATGAGTAATGGCAGGGACGTTCTTCAACACGGGGGCAGTAGAATTTTGGGGCGAAATGGTCAATTACAATGGAAATTTTGAAAATCGCAGCGGGAGCAACGTTCTTCTCAGAATAATGAAAATGACTAAAAAACACGAAAAATGGCTTATTTACAAGTTAAAAGGGTTTTTTGTTTTTTTCGAGGTGTGACGTCATGGTAGTACGGGATGACGTGTGCATCGTCAGGCGGTAAGTGGTAAGCGGGAAGTGCCCGCACCGCTTTTGGTCGAGGGCGGTATTAATCGCGGGGGGAGCGATTCCACAGAGCAGTTGCCACGTGGAGGTTTGACTTTTCAAAAACCGTCCATCCCCCGCTGGTTAACATGCTGGCAAGGGATGGGCAGCGGGATCAATGCAGGCCGTTGATCTGCGGGAGGCTGATCCAACGGCGGAGGAGATGGAAAGGTAACGGGATGGTTATTGCGCGGGCCCGGCGGGATTTAAATGCGTTTAACTTTTATTTAATCGCCCCGGGAGGATTTTGATTGGTAAGTGAAAGGCTATTAATTAGTTCAAATAACTAATTAATCCCATATGCAAAAGTAAAGGGTCGCGGCGGAGTTGGCTTAAGCGGAATGCCACGTGGACGGACCACAGTGGCGCAAGACTCTGTCGAAGTTTTATTCGTATTTTTGCGTTTAAACACACACAACGCATGTTTAAAGTTTTTATATATATATTTTTATTATATGGTAAATTAATCAATACATAACTAATTCACCATAGGGGCGGGATTAAGGTATAGTGCTATATTTTAACCAAAGGGCATATAATGGGTTTTATTTTAAATGCGCGGGGATATAAAACACTTTGGTTAAACTTTATACTAAGGGGGTTTTTTGGGTTATTTATAAAAAAGGGAGTTATATACTTAGGAAAGGGTATTTCACTAGGGATTTAATATAATAGAGTTAAATGTTAATATGGCAAAGGATAAGGAAAATCAAAATATTTTTGTACATCTAAGAAAGTGATAACTTGTGAAGTAAATTGCAACATTTTATCTTCAACACTTAAACTTAGAATAACAAGTTATTTTGAGGAATTTTTATGGAATTTTGCATCAGTTTCCTAAGTAAAATAGGATTTTACTTAGGAAAAAATTGAAGGTGAATGATTATAATGATGAATTATCTCAAGCACTTAGGTCTTTTTGATCATTAGGCCGAGGGTCCGGTCCCTCCAGAAGTCAAGGAAATGCCTTGAGCCCCTTTGATCTCCAAATACCTTAGTCCTTTTGGGGGAAATTAGTAAAAATTTTGAGGGGAAAGTGATAAGGGAAGTTAATGAATTTGACTTTTGCTTGCTGTGATTTTCCAGTGTATTTCATGCTTCAGTACTTGTGATGAAAGTAAATGATTAACCAACATGTAGCAGCACCATTCATCAGATAACACTTTGCAACACCATCTACCTACCCTATCTACTAAACACTACCATTTTCTCTTCTTTATTAGGGTGCATTTAGACTTGCAAACCCTGATCAATCTTTTTTCTTTTTACATGATGAATCTATCTATTTCTACCCTTATTACATCCAAGGGCTCAGATTAAGCTGTTGAGCACCTTTTTATTTACTCTATCTATCTACTTATCTGCCAAGATTAAACTGTTTGGCTAGATATTTATTCTCTAATCTACAACATGAAATTGAAATATGACTAAGCCAAGTTTAAACAGTTTGACTTATTCATGAATTGTGGCAAAGGTTTGACAAGCTGCACACAATTGCTTTATTACAAAAATGAAATAGTAGTGGCATTTAGATTTGCACACTTTCCTTGGTCTATTTTTTGCTTGGGGTTCATTTCTTTCTCTTTTTTGACCATTTTATTCTTTTTACCCTTTGATTTTTCTTTTTAGGGTATACCCTCTTTACATTTTTTTTAAATTTTTTGATTTTTTGGTTTTTCAAGAATATGGAACACCTTTGCTCAAGAAAGAAGGTTTGAACATATTCCATATTTCGATCAAGAAAATCATGAAATATGACACCTATTGATATAGGAGGCTAACATATTGGACAGGGAGTGTTTAGTTTTAAATATTTTACTCAACGTCCCACCATGATCGCCATTATGTTGGTGTCCCGTGTTTTGATAGTTTTTCAAATCGAAAGACAAGGCAACATCAGAACCAATCTTTAGAGATACAAGATCTAGTCCTCCTGTTCTCAGAGAGGGATCTCTCAAATATTTAGCAAATATATGTCTAGTTTACTTGGATATTGGTTTTTAGACTAGTTATTAAGTGCAAGTGTTTGTGTGTTTGTTTGTTTGAATGACACGGCAGCAACTAAAAGGGTCTAGGAAAGATATATAGAAAGAGGAAATGTCAGATTCATTGGGAAATGGAGTCAAAATAAGGTTATGACAAACTTATCAATGGGTATGGGATATCAAAGGGAAAATCTAACTTGGCCGCAGGATCCTTTGGTTTTGAAATGAGATGGACATCAATGATTTGGAAAGAGAAATTTAATTCTCAACAAAGGGAATTTGAAAACACAACTTGAACAATAAAGAGCTATTTATTAGAGAGTACAATCCATCAATTCTACAAATCACACTTTAAGAAAATAATGACTTCAAAACAACTTTTAAAATGAAATCTAAGATTCTGAACACTCTATTTCCTCAAAGATTTTATTTCAAATGACTTAGAAAACATAAAAGATTATCGATAATCAGTGATCATGTATTAGGAACACCTAAATACATCCATGATCACAACTATAAAGACCTTTAAGCCAACCGTTCAAGCAAGGACAAGGCAAGATCGTAAAGACCTCCTTGGTTCACTCCAAACAAAGGAACTTCAAAGGAGACTTCATAATAACCTTTAAGTGGTAGCATACAGGGAGAACCATAAATCATGCTGAAACCAACTTTTCAAACTATTAAGGAAATAACAAGCATGAAGACTAAAGAGAGAGATTAAAGACTCTAAAATACCTCAGCAGAAGAAAACATAAAACAATGAAGGATAAACAAGTCTAAGGTGCTTCCAAGAGTCATTTCTTAGCCTAAAACTTTCATCCTACTATGGTGAGAATTTATGGAACAAAATGAAAACAGGAGAAAACATTAAACAGTTCAGAAAATTTCACCAACAGCCAAGCTCATGGATCCAATGATAGAGCCTTCTCAAGAACAAGTATGCAACAACATCATCAAGGCTTCCAAGACTTCAATTTTTTCTTCAACTTCAATAAAATATGTATTTATTTCAGGGAGTTTCAGTATTACTACTAGTGATCAAACAACCAACCAACCAACCTTTACAATGTATTCCTCAACAAGTTTTTATAGAGGAATGAGGAGGTCAAAAGAGAGAAAAGATCTTCTGAGTTCAATTAATACAGTTAATGCTTCTCGGCCTTTGAGGGGCTCAAGGGAGAAGTTTACAGATATTTTCTTGTATTAATTGGTATACATTAAGTATTTCAGCTTGCTGGAAGCTTATGTTGACTTTAAGGCTCAGTGTCATCTTTTGCAATAACTCTGTTGATAGTTTATATTAGCTTCTTTGATTCGAAATAACTATTCAGCTGTAAGGGGCAAATGTTCTCTGTTCTGGTCATTACTCGGCCTTTGTTTGAATGCTGTGAAGTCACAGGTGGCCGTCTGGTAGCTGAGAGGAATTAATTTGCCCCTGATGTGGCGGTGGAGGCATCCTCTGTCTGATAAATATCTTTGATTTGTCTTTAACTATGTTTAATTCAATGGATAAGGCCTTTGATAATCGACTTTTAGCCGTAATCCATTAAACTATATAATCCATGTTTAATCCTTCTTTTCTGTTGCGTTTGGGTCTTCGACACTGATACTCTTTGATTTGATTTAATTCTTTGTGTCCTATTGATGTGCAGGTATGTACAAAGTCCACATGGCATCAATGCCCATGAGTCATCGACGAAACGTGAAATTGAACCCTATATCTGGCTTTCCTTTTAATGAATGAAAGTCTGGAGGATCGTCACCCTCGGCTTTCAAATTTCTTTTTGAAACATTTGAAAACCCTTTTAAATCCTGCAAAATACAAAAACAATTAAGAAATCCTGCATTATTGGGTTTTAACTGCTTCAGAGGGTGTGGAGTGAGTTTGGCCGTTGGATGACAACATCCAATGGTTCGGATGAGCACCCCGGAGTTTAAAGGAGAGCAAGTAGGGAGAAAATAGGTTGGAACCATTGATCGTGCAGAGATCGACGGTCAGGATTGGTCGTGACTACATAAAGCGAGTGAGTCACTTTGCTTGGAAAATGGAAGAAATACAAAGAAATATGGTTAAAACCTTTATTTCGGAAGAAAATATATAGAAAATCGCCTTCAAGAGTTCGAGATAGTCGTCGGCCGTCATATGAGATTGGCCCACGAGATCAACAGTGGAGATCATCCGTTAATATCCTTTGGCGAAGGTGGAGGGTGATATGTAAAGAAGGTTTAGATCTGAACCGTTGATCTACAGATATCAACGGTGGAGGGCGCGCATGATAACAAACAAAGGAAAAGAAGGAAGGTGGTTTCAGGTTTCAAAACAGTGGTTTTCGCATGGCAAAAGGGTGGGCAGGTGGTTTTATCTTTTTGAATGCGATATGCGTCCGGAGGCGACACGTGGATTTCTAAAACAGCTTATATCGTGTAATTTTTTCGGATTATCGCTCGTGCTTATAGTTACGTGACTTGTGACACAGACCGTTAGATCTGGGACCTTAGATCTAATGGTGGGAAACTGAGTGCGATATGGGATATATGCACGGGTGGTAAGATGGTGGGTGGTATTAATCTGGGCCATAGGATCTGAGATGAACGAAGGAGATTAGCTCTGGAGGGAGGCAGGACCCACAAGGGTCGAGCTCGGTCGGGTTAACATGAGCCGTCCAATAGAGAAAATTGACGGCCAAGATTGAATCTGGGGTTTGGATGAAATGATAACAAAGCGGAGAAAGGGTTAATACGGGCCATTGATCCGTAGAGATCAACGGCTGGGATCTTCTCAGTAAACATTATAAAGCGGGTGGCATGCTTTTAAACCAAAGTCAGGATAGGTAATCTAGACCATCCGATCTGGACACGTGGACGGTCTAGATTCAATCAGAGGCAAAGGCATCGGTGGGGCAAGGAACTTGGAGGCGCCAAAGCGATTAAGCGCTAATTGTCGATCTATAGATCAGATCAATGGTGGGAAATGAATTCGAGGGTTTCGAAAGGCGGAGAAAAGGTTAATGATTGGAGTGAATGTGGATCGTTAGATCTGAGAAGGTAGGTAGGTAGATCAACGGCTCTCGATTGATCGAGGGATGACCAATCGGGGAGAGGAATAAAGTGCACCCGATGAAAACTTGTGACGCGATGTAGCATGGGCCATTGATCAGCTGTAGATCAACGGTCGATATCGTCTTAAACTTGCACCGGCGGAAAACCCTCATAACATGAAAAAACCCAAAGTTTTTAATATAGTACAAAGTTTTTATGGTATGGGCCAGACATATAAATATGAAATGGATAGGCGCCCGTTTGCAGGGCCATGGGTTCATGTGGAATGAAATGGGCCTAGGGATTAATATATATGAGGGCCAATCGCATCGGAACTGTCGGACTTGGTCTTTCAATCTAACCATTATGTTTTCCTCCGATGCAATTAGCGCTTCGGGACTTCAACACTTGGTTCTAGCACTGGGGCACATGGAGGGGAAGTGGTTTAAGACTTAGCCCAAGGGGGCTTAAGTGTGGAATGAAAAGTGTGTTTTTATGGATTTTCAATGGTTTTCAGAGGGATTTTGAGGATTTCGGCAGAGTTAAAAAGGTTTTTTAAACTCTATAAAGAGGTTTTTATGAAGGGGAAATGGGAAACAAATGGAAAATAGAAAAATTTCATGGGAATGAAAGGGGTAAAAATGAAGGTTAGTTTGAAGTGGAAAAAGGGAAAAAGGGTTTTTTGCAGTAGTATTTCCTCTATGGAATCAATGGAATTTCTCAGTTTAAAATGGAAACAACAGCAAAGATTTAGACCAAGGACATGAGGCTTTCAAGAGTCTTCAAGAGATAACATTTTTTAGTAATAAGACTTGTTTCTTGAAGGAACCAAAAATGATTTAGCCATCATTTGATATGAAAAATTTTATAGCTGGCTAACATACAACACATTTAGCTTCAGAAACTGCGTCATTTTCTAGAGTGCTGCAGTAGCAGGGTTTGATCCCTTGCTGGTGAGTTTATTCCTAGGAGGAAGGGCCAACCCTTCTCCCGAAAAGCTCTGTATCTCATTCTTCTTCTGTTATTTGTATATTACAGCCATACTTTATATATATTTGTAGTATAACTACGTTTTTCAGATCCAAATCTATAGATCTGCTCTTTCATACATTGTACTCTCATGAAACCCTTGCCAGGTTAATCGTATTTTGTATAAAGAGGGAGGAATCTCCATTTTATCAACATTTGGATACTTGCAATCTCTAGAATTTCTAATTTTTATTATTTTCTACATAAACCCTCATTAAAATAATTTTTTACATGCTTCAATCCCTTTTGCATGAGTTAAGCTATGGGGTTTGGGCTTATTTGAGACATATTGACTTGGGAAGATCTATTTATGTTGGCTAGGGTGATTTGTTTCAGCTCCAAATCTAGATATAAGTTTTATATGGTGTATTCTAAGGGATCCAAGTCCCATTTCTCCCATATATAGCATTATTTTCTAAAGATAGCCATTTTATGCCCTATATTGTTGCATTTCCCCACTTGGGAAGGAGTATGTAGGCCATATTCCTGCTGATATTCACTCATTTGTTGATGAGATGTTATTTTACATCTAATGAGATGATTTAAATTTCCAAGCTCATGATTTGTTGAAGCTCCAACTTTAGAATATCTTAAGATATTCTTATTGTTGTAGAAAATCCCTATTTTGGGATATTACAGTGGTATCACAGCTACCATCTTGGCTTAGCCTGTGGATTTCAGATCCAATCCAGAAGATAAAGAAGAAGAGGAGATCATAATTATGAAGAGGATGAGATTACTCTCATCAATTTTCAGATCTAAGAAGATCCTCTCCAAGGAGGTTCAACATATGAAAGAAGAAAGATGCACTAAAACTCCAAGAGGGTTTCAAGAAGGAGAAAGCTATAGTGAGACCTCTAGAAGGTTTCAAGAGGAAGAAGAAGACCCATGCACTTCTTGTTCTCATAGAGGGAGTGAAGAGCAAGAAGACCACTTAGAACATGAGATCCTGAGTGGATATTTGGCAGAGTACAAGTGCCAACCTAGGGCTTTCAAAGAGACCCTAGATCTTCCTTAGTTTATGCAACTGAGAGAATAAAGAAGGCCATGCAGCAATAGGATGATAAGGAGAAAAATATTCCTATTGTATACCTTTGATGGGTCACCCTTATGTACAGCAGAATATTGGGTGATTAAGTTAGAAGCATTTTTCCTACTACATCCAGTAGTGGGAAAGAGGTTGCCGAGATCTCAGCACTGCACTTGGAGGGCAAGGCAAGCACCTGGTGGTTCAGCCATGTGATTCATGCAAGAGTATCGAATTTTTTAGATTTAACTCACCGGGTAATCAGAATATTTGACAGTAGAAGATCCGAGAAGGAGGAGTCCTCTTCTCCACTTGAGGAGCCTTGTACCAGCGCTGTCACAGTCATGGAGGGGCAACCATCTGTATCAGTAGTTGGATCAGCCAACACAATGGAGGAAGGAACTATTGCAGCCATACAAGATGTTCCCAGGACTCACCAAGGTATGCATGGATTTCCATTTTTTTTCCTTTCAAGAAATCTTATGGGAAATCTTGGGAAGTTGTATCCACATGATCAAAGATCAAAAGACATTGTTGATGTGGGGCAACAAGCTTGCACAACACTGTGCAACTTTGAGTTGATCCAAGAAGGGATAAAGATTCATTTCTTTGCACCTTTATTGAGTTTCATGCAGCATGAAGGGTTAAGGTGAAATATTTTGGAGGGCATAATGAGTGTTGTGCCACTTCATGATGATGTTTTACCTTCAGCACACTTGGATTTTTTTGGATTCAAGGGTCTTATTGATGAGAGGTCTTCTCTAGGAGATCTCCAAGGGGTTACATCTCAACTTGCCATGAGGTGTAAGGAGAGAGATCTGTTTTGGGAGATTGGTAGTCTTCATTGGGAAGATACCAAAGGAGAGAATGATTGGAGGCATCCACATTTGGATGAATGGAGGTGGATGGAGAGCAAGAGGTTGGTGAGCCACTTGCAGATCTATGACACAGGGCAGCAAGAATCAAAGCTACGTTGGCTACTCTTGAGAGAGTTTGGCCATCTTGGATCATACTCTTTGTTAGGAGGTATGTGGTGGATGGATGGCTTTGGCATATGGGATGTCAAGGGGAGAAGTCATGGAATGACAAGAGCCTTATCATTAAGGCCTACGGCGCTGTAACTTGGGAGTATGCTTTAATTGATGGAGTGTTCTAAGAGGAGTATGCATCCTCTCATTCTTTAAATTTTTATGAGAAGGTTCTCATGGGAAGGCTCATTCATGGACCTCACTTTCAGCTTACTCACCGTGCCTGGTAAGAAATACATTTCTGTACTTGTTGATTACTCCATTGAGTATTTGTATCTTCTCACCATATATGATCAAAGGCATTGCTCCACAAGAGAGCAAGAGTATTTTTGGGTTTCATGGTCACTTTAGGGCCAATGTTTGTAATTCTAGTAGCCCATATATACATGACCTTGGGAAAGTTTATTGTTATTTTTATTATGTACAGTTGATATACATTGATGATTACTTCCCCATGGTGGAGGAGCAAACATGCACAACTTATAACTTGTTGTAGAACTACTTGCCACATGACACTCTCAAATAGCAGTTGGGAAAACTGTGTGATATTCACTTGGAGAACCATTTGTACCATCCAAATTTTCACATAACCTGCATAATTTTTCTCATTTGGATGCCATATGGTGATGGGGTTCCATTCATCTTGTATGGGATGGTTTGGGTGAGCATGGCTCATGACATTGGAGAGAGGATCCTTGGAGATTCAATCTTCTTCTTGCCACTTGAGGGCAATCATGTTGCAGCCCAAGATCAGCATGCCCTATACACTTATCATAAGTGGAGAGGTGGACAGCATGGGATAGGCCCTCTTTCTTATCATGTTAATTTATTCAACCCACCTACACTTGAGGAGCCAAAGGTGGAGGGGATTGTGCATGAGTTTCCATGTTGGAGGGTAACTCATTTTATATGGATGATAGCTTGGGGGTGGAGGATTCACTTGGGAATGAGATTTCCCTAGGAACTTCAAAATCCATGACTTGAGAGGACCTCTAGACAACACATATTTGTCTCATTGAGCATGTTACTTTTGCATGATGATAGCAATTTAGGAGGTATGCCAAATGCTAATTTGTTTGCTTGGGAGAGGCACTATGGAGTTTCATTGTTGAGACATCATCCTATTCTTTGGGCGAAGATCATCATATGAGGAGGGAAGGAGACTTTCCAATTCTATCCTTGCAGTTGCTTGAGGATAAGAAACATTTGGGAGGGAAGGACTATAATATTCCTAAAATTAGCATGCATCTAATATGACTATTAAATTTTGATCTTCGCACCTAGTAGATGAATAAATGGGGAAAAAAGACCCATACTTGTCTTGTATTAGCATAAAAACCCTCTTGGTGTGAAAAGGGGGGGCATTCTAGTGGCTGGATTTTGCACTTCCCATGTATGAACAGGAGAAGGCTCATGTTGATTCATTCAAGTTGAACAAGTCAACATTGCAGTGTGGATAAGTAGCTTAGATAGAGCTACAACACAATTTTGGAGGGAAGGCAACCATGTGGTGTTGGAAACCCTAATGGGTGTGACCCAAGGTGAGGAGGCTCACAAAATTTATAAGAAGGAAGATAGTAGATATTTGGGGTTAGCTTATGGATTATTATTTTTTGTCTGGTTAGACTCTTGAGCATTCTTCAGCTATTGAGTTGAGCATGCAGTGATGTTCAGCACAAGGCATTCCTGCTTAGGGATTCCTTCTTCTTCATTGTTTGATCTCTTGGAGGAGTTATGTTCTTCATTTTCCCACATCCAGGCTTTAGGCCAAGCATCCTCCTTCAACCACAGTGTTATTCTTGTAGCAGGGGATGTTGTGTTGCAGGGTGTTATAGTGGGAGACTCACAACACCAGCTCCTGAGCTTATCTTTCAGAGGAGGGAGCTCCCATTGCTTTGAAAGATCTGTACAGCAGATTCCAGAGCATATTTTACATATTGTCATGTGGCCAACTCACTTCTCATCTTCTATAGCATAGTTATCTTTAGAAACTGTGTCATTTTCTAGAGTGCTGCAGTAGCAGGGTTTGATCCCTTATCGGTGAGCTTATTCCTAGGAGGAAGGGCCAACCCTTCTCCCAGAAAGCTCTATATCTCATTCTTCTTCTGTTATTTGTATATTACGGTCATATTTTATACAAAGCTGCAGTCTAACTTCATTTTTCAGATCCATATCTATAGATCTGCTCTTTCATACATTGTACTCTCATGAAACCCTTGCCAGGTTAATCTTATTTTGTATAAAGAGGGAGGAATCTCCATTTTATCAACCTTTGGATACTTGTAATCTCCAGATATGCTAATTTTCATTATTTTCTACATAAACCCTCATTAAAATAATGTTGTACATGCTTCAGTCCCTTTTTCATGAGTTAAGCTATGGGGTTTGGGCTTATTTGAGACATATTGACTTGGGAAGATTTGTTTATGTTGGCTAGAGTGATTTTTTTTAGCTCCAACTATGGATATAAGTTTTATATGGTATATTATAAGGGAGCCAAGTCCCATTTATCCCATATATAGCTTTATTTTCTGAAGATAGTCATTTTATTCCCTATATTGTTGCATTTCCCCACTTGGGAAGGAGTATGTAGGCCATATTCTCGCTGATATCCACTTATTTTCTGATGAGATGTTCTTTTACATCTAATGAGCTGATTTACATTGCCAAGCTCATGATTTTATGAAGATCCAACTTTAGAATATCTTAAGATATTCTCACTGTTGTAGAAAATCCCTATTTTGGGATATTACACACAAGGGTAGCCTAGAATGACCATGAAATGATGTCCCAAGAGGGACTGCATAGTTGCTGCTCTGCTGGAAGGTAAACTATGTTGTCCCTGCTACAACTATAGGGACTACAACTTCCTGAAAGATAGAAATTCAGATCTAGGCAGAATGGGAGCTCCGATGATGCTGAAATTTTAGTTCTAGGCTCAATGATGGATTCCCAAGATAACCCAGAAGGGATTTCTCAGATCAGTAAGTATAAGAAAACCACCCTCTTAGGGCTTCACATATATGCTACTAGGAATGCATATCTAAAGCTAGATTTGATGATATGATGGCTGCAATGATGTACAATCAGATCTATGCAAGGAGGGTTGATCCCTTCACTAGATCCTTGGGCTAAAAGCTCAAGATCTAGCTCCTCCAATCTCCTCCACTGAAAATAGCTATTGGATGAACAACAGCTTCAGAAAAATACGCTGTCAGAGAGGGAGGCTCATTAGCCTATTGTTAGATGTGTCAAATCAACTCCTCAGTGATGGAAACAATAGATCCAATATGAGGAGGTTATTCCTCACAAGATTTCCAGCTGAAATAATAGAAACTTCCTTCCTCCAATAGATCTACAGGACTGAACTATGTAATCCTTAAATATACTACTGCTGCAACGAGGTAAAACCCAATGGCCTAAATGTCGGATGTAGAAATACTCCTCCTAAAAGGCTGGATCTGAAGAACGAGGTGGTAGGATGAATCCTCCACTAGTTTCCTAGCTAAATACTAGAAACAACCTCCTGAAGATGGCACCAATGCCTGATATCGAATGAAGAGAAATTCTCTTTCCAGAGCTACTAAAATAAAGAGGTGGGATTCCTGCTCGGGAACACCCTGTGCTAAAAAGCACTACAAACTCTGCTAAACAGCCCAAGTTTGCATAGAAATGTCCTAAGAAAAATCTAGATCTAAACAGATCAAGAAATGAATAATCTAAATCATGCCTTCCATTGTGCGTTTACCTTCATTATATGCATGAGCCTTCCATAGCCTAGGCCCAATCCAATACTGCATTGCACACGTGGACAAAGTATCCAAGGTTTACTGCGCTGTTTATCAATGGCCTCCTTGATGTTCACATGGGGTGATACCATCTCCATCATGTATGCATTAAATGCATCACTTCCTCCACTATCTTATCATAAGTGCTTCATGATCTTCTTTGAATGTACTATGATCTTAGTTGACCTTATTAAATATCCTCATGATTTTATATTTAAATGCATGATCTTATTTGACTTATTCATCCTCCATAATATATCTCATAAATGAGACATGATCTCCATTAATGGAGTTGCTCCACTACTCCATGATTCCAGATCTAGATCTAAAATATCCACATACACACATTAAGAGTGGATTTTATTCATATTTGGGGTTTGTGGGTCCCTCCACCCTTTTATTTACTTAATTTATTAAGAAAATCAAGGACTCTAATATTCCAAAATATGATGTGAAAATTTGGGAATATTACAGTCCCCCCCAGCAAAATGTTGCTTGTACTCAAGCAACTCCAAAAGTAGATGCAAAGCCATCTATTCCCCTCCAAATGGCATCCACATAAGGAAGGCTTCCTCCATTTTCTGCAATGTGTTATGCATGTTTGGTTCCAAAGTTGTCTTTCAAAAATATATAGAATGACTTCCAATTGCATGGTTAGATGTCCTCCTTCCACCATGAAGTACCAAGTGACAACCATATGATGTCCAACATCATCATTAATACATGAGATACATAAAATAAAGTGGCTCTTTCCACAAAGGAAAAGCTCCATCTCAAAATACATCTCTTCATCCCATGCTTTATGAATTTGATTGAGCATTGATATGATCTCATCCTTAGCCCTGTTGGCCTTGTTGGATCCAAGCATCACTCCAACGTTATGCAGAACAAGAAGGGAAGGAGTTATATGGGTAGAAAAAGATATCAAACCATATTCTCCTAATAGTAATGACCGGAGTAAGGCCCTTTGCTACCATCCTCCATCTCCTCCATGTAAGATGGAGAAGCCAAACTCCCCCAAAAGCAACCAAAGAAACAAGAGATATTTTTGCTCTCTCTCCTCCTAATGTACATCATGGAGAAATAACATACTAATTGACATGTGGAATGTCACATCAGCCCAATACAAATAAACACCATCAATGCACATCATGAGAGCATCATGCCAAGATTTACCCAATACAAAACACATAGACACAGGAGATGCCATGTGGTGGCTAAACTCTCCCAAGGGAAACCAATATGAACATGCCTTCTTTTTCTCCATTTTATCATTGATACACAAGGCATGAATCAGAAAAATATGAGCTATTGGGTGGTAACCATACTCACCCAAGAGTAGCCAGTGCAGCCATGCCTCCTTCTTCCTTTCATAAGTGTTTTCCAAGGCATGGATTAGAGAAATAGGAGCCTTTTGGTAGTGAAAAATATCTCCCAAGGGCAACCAGCGTAACTAAGCTTGCTGGCCCATGTCATAAATCTGCAAGTGGTCATGCAAACCCTTTCTTATCATCCTCACCCACTCATCCCAATGTGGATGATGAATGATGTGCTGCATAATCATGGTATCCTCCCTTTGTAGAATACCATGCTCCCAAAACTAAAGAAGAAATTTTCACTTCATGAAATTTTTAAGTGCACCTCCAATGAGATCTCTCAATGAGATTCTATTTTCACCAAAGGCCCTCCAAAACCAATGAATTTTTGGATCTGATGTAGGTAGAAGTTTCTCTTTGAGCAGTGAGAGGCTCATTGATAAAGTGTCATTTAGAAAGGAGAAAATGTTTCTCATCTCAAGATGTCTACCATTTATCATCTTTACCTCAATTGCTTCATGAATGAAACTACCTTCAAAATGATCCAAGAATGATGGGGCCTTTTTTTCATAGCTATTAAGTGACATCGTTGTTGATTTGCATGGTAATACATCTGTTGCCTCAAAACAAGATACAATACTGATCTCACAACCATTTATTGTACATAGGATCATATCCATCCCATTTTTTGAAACCGTACACTTCAACTCAAAGGGTTGAATGTAGCTCAACAATGATGAATTGGGATAGTTCTTAGTCTCCTCCTTGATTAGATCAAGGGTCCTCTACAATGTGATATGTTGTTGCTTCAAATCAACATTTTTTTCTAACCCTTGGTTATGCATTGGCTCTGATGGCATGTCCTCATAAGTTTCAATAATATCTATTGAAACAATATGTGATGAAATTTCATGCATACCTTGGATCAATTGATGTGTGGGAACCTCTTTCCATAACATAATAGCTCCTCCAACTAGGACAATAGTGTCTCCAACTGCTGGTAAGAGTGATGGTTGCTCTCCTCCAAGTGTACCAGTGCTGGAATCTTCCTCCTCTCCCACATGCATCTCCCAAATCATGAATGGGACTCTATATGTCAAGAGCTCAAGACTATATTGAAAAGTTGCAAGTGTCTCTTCTCCAGATGAAAGCACTTCTGCAGCTGGTGGTGAATGTAGTGACTTCTTGTTCAGAGTGAAAATATTGACATCCTCCTTTGTTTCCTTAGGAAATGTTACTTTGGGACACATCTCTGGTTTTCTCACATCAAATTTCTTCCTCAACTTGTGAAAGAAATATGAATATTTAGTCACTTTTGCATGGTCCATGTGACCAAACCACCATTCATTTGCTTCACCTAAAAGATGAAGTGTTGCAATTTGGACAGCCTCTTCTTAACCTACAGGATGTAGCCTGAAAAATGCATCTAACTCTTTCCTCCAAGCCTTAACAGTGCTTGAGGAAGATCCATCAAATGTAGGCAAATAGAATCTATTATGCCTCTTTCTTCTATTGCTGCTACAGGATCCTCTTTCTTCTTTGATTTTGAAGAATTGTTGGAGAGTTAGCTTCTCTTTGAATGCTCTAGAATATGCTTTGTACTCTTCAAGATATAGACTGAGAGTCTCGTGAGTCTTAGGTTCATTCCTTTCTTCATTTCTACACCCTTCACCTCCTCCAAAGAAAGTGGGTATAGTGGATCTATGAAGAGATGTAGGATTCTCCGGTTTTCTTCTTTACTAATAGGAAGTGCTTGGACATCCCTTATCACATCTTCTTCTTGGATTTTCTTTATGTTTTTCCTTATTCATTGGATTGACCTTACTGGAGAGATATTTCATGGATCTAAAGAAAGGAGTGGCAGAATTATAATCCTCCATGATAGATCTCATCTATCTGCTTTTTATTTTGATGTAAAAGATGACGTGTCCACAAGCTGAGCCAAAGATCATGCTATGATACCACTGTAATATCCCAAAAAGGGAGAATGTGGTAATACTGAAAAAATATATAAGATCTATAGCAAAGTAAACAGTAAATCTATATACACATCAGAATGCACATAAATAGCTGAGCCATTTTATTTTTTTGGGGGTGAAAAAGAAAGTACAACAGTGCTCAAAATATGGGACACTCAAGCCACAAGGGTGGCCTAGAATGACCCTTCAATGATGTCCCAAGAGGGACTGCATAACTACTTCTCTGCTGGAAGGTAAACTGCATTGTCTCTGCTGCAACTGTAGGGATTGCAACTGCCTGAAAGATAGAAAGTTAGATCTAGGAAGAATGGGAGCTCTGATGATGCTGAAATTGTAGATCTGGGTTCAATGATGGATTCCCAAGATAACCTAGAAGGTATTTCTCAGATCTATAAGTTTAAGAAAACCACCCTCTTAGGGCTTCACATATATGTTGCTGGGAATTTAGATCTGAAGCTAGATCTGATGATATGATGGCTGCAATGATGTACAATCAGATCTATGCAAGAAGGGTTGATTCCTACACTAGATCCTTGGGCTAAAAGCTCAAGATCTAGCTTCTCCAATATCCTCCACTGAAAATAGCTGTTGGATGAAGAACAGCTTCAGAAAACTGCACTGTCAGAGAGGGAGGCTCATTAGCCTACTGCTAGATGTGTCAAATTAGCTCTTGAGTGATGGAAGAAATATATCCAATGTGAGGAGGTTATCCCTCACAGGATTTCCAGCTGAAATACTGGAAAATTCCTTCCTTCAATAGATCTACAGGACTGAACTGCATAATCCTTGAAGGGATTGCTGCTTCAAGGAGGTAAAACCTAATGGCCTAAATGCCAGATGTAGATCTGCTACTCCTGAAGGGTTGGATATAAAAAACGAGGTGGTAGGATGAATCCTCCATTGGTTTCCTAGCTGAATGCTAGAAACAACCTCCTAAAGATGGCACCAATGCCTGATATGGAATGAATAACAATCCTCTTTCCAGAGCTACTCAAAGAAAGAGGTGGGATTCTCACTCAGGAAAACCCTGTGCTAAACAGCACTGCAAACTCTGCTAAACAACCCAAGTTTTCATGGAAATTTCCTAAGACAAATCTAAATCTAAAGAGATCAATAAATGAATAATCCAAATCATGCCTTCCATTGTGCCTTCACCTTAATTATATGCATGAACCTTCCATATCCTAGGCCCAATCCAATACTGTGTTGTACATGTGGACAAAGTCTCCAAGGTTGACTGCGCTATTGATCCATTTCCTCCATCATGTTCACATGGGGTGATACCCTCTCCATCATGTATGCATTAAATGCATCACTTCCTCCACTATCTTATCATAAGTGCTTCATGATCTTATTTTAATACACTATGATATTAGTTGACCTTATCAAACATCCTCATGATTTTATATTTAAGATGCATGATCTTATTTGACTGATTCATCCTCCATAATCTATCTCATAGATGAGACATGATCTCCATTAATGGAGCTGCTCCACTACTCCATGATTCTAGATCTAGATCTAAAATATCCACATACACACATTAAAAGTGGATTTTATTCATCTTTGGGGTTTGTGGGTCCCTCCACCCTTTTATTTACTTATTTTATTAAGAAAATAAAGGACTCTAATATTCCAAAATATGATTTGAAAATTTGGGAATATTACATATTCATGCATCCCCTGGACCCCTACCAAGGTCCAAGATTCACAGAACCAACTGATAATAGAGAGGAGCTTCGATTAATCGGTTAGTTGTACTAGCTAACTACGGGAAAGAGGGAAGATTATATCAACCTGACGGTCGAAGGTTCAGTCAGCTAGCACAGCGTTTAGAGTTCATACATTGGATTATAGGTCGCTTGGGACAATTTCCAGGAAGGAGAATACAAAATCAACACCTGAAGATGTGCCACCATGCAAGGGGTGAATTGGATTGAAACAGAGGTAAGAGGATATCCTACCTTTACCAATATGGAAATAGTTAATATTTTCATTAATAAGTGGATGAAATTTTTCTTGGAGAGAAAAAATTACCCTTAATGAATGTGGCTATACAATAAACATCAGTGCAGTGGTGGGGAACCCATCGTAAAAACCTTAAGAGGTGGGACGAAATATCAAGTGAAATAAGGGTCAGATTTAGATAGTATGGGGGTCCGCAACTAGATGTAAAGTATAGAGGTGCTTCAGGCCCCCAACTTCATATAAAATATTATGAAGAATGATGGGAGCTTGAATAATTTCTAAGGGAATGCTTGGTACATGACTTTATACATTCCCTGGGAACATTTCTGCAAGCCTAGTACATAATGGAAGAAAATAAGATATAAACAGTAGATTGGGATTCTCTAGCAAGAAGATTTTTGATAAGTTTTTATTTTAAAGATATTGATAAAAGGTTGGCCGATGCATTGCAAAAGGTAAAGAGGATTTTATTCATAATAGGTCAGCTGGCGGAGGGAGTAATAAACCAAGAAACACTGCAACATATTTACAATTCCAATTACCAAGAAGCAGTAGCTTGCGGAAGGGTGGATCCAGAATCATATGAGGATGACTTAGAGGACTTAAGGCATCTGTATTTTGAGGAAAAATAAGGGGAACGAGGAATCCGAGATGGGTCGGTTACAGAACAACCACATTTGCTGCCTTTGAAGGTGAAAAAACACAACATAGGAAGAAACAAAAAGTCGAAGCTAGCATCCATTTGGGACTTCTAGGATGAACAAACAACAAAGGATTTATTTGATCTATTGATAGAGATGAGGATGTATTTCCATCATCGGTTGTGAAGTTGAAGGGAATAAAACGAGGTCTAGGAGAGATGATAATTATGCTTAAACCTGATGCAAGACCAGTAAAACACTAACCCTAGATACTGAATCCATGATTAAAGGATAAAGTAAAGAAGAAAATAGACAAAATGTTAGAGGTCAGATTGATATTTCTAGTTGAGGAGGCTGAGTGGGTTAGCCCAATAGTCATCCATAATAAGAAATATCCATCAGAGATAAGAGTGTGTGTCGATTATCACAGCTTGAAAAATTCATGTGTACATGATATGTTCCCTGCACCCTTTAGTGACGAGGTATTAGAAAATGTAGTTGGGAATGAAGCCTACACCTTCATAGACCTATTCTCAGGCTACCACTAAGTCAAAATATTAGAGGAGGATATGAAGAATATGACCTTCACTCTGAAAGTGGGGCTCGTATGCCTTTCATGTGATGCCCTTTGGCTTGAAGAATGCACCAATGTTTTTCTCTTGGATTGTAACAGCAGCATTCAGATAATAAATTCACAGATTTTTAGAAGACAACATGGACGACTGGAAAATATATAGCTTTTTGAAGAAGCACTCCATCCTACTTAGAATAATGTTCGATCGGTGCAGGAAGCTACAGATATAACTGAATTTCAAAAAGTGCATATTTGTTATTCCCCTTGGAACTCAGTTGGGCCACATCATGTGTAAATATGGAGTGTGTGTGGACCCTACAAATGTTGAGGAAATTGTCAATATGGATCCATCGGGGAATGTTAAGCATTTGAGATCATCGTTACGAGATGCTAGCTACTATAGAATATTGATATGCAACTACACCCTCATCAGAGCTCCAATGGAAATGTTGATGAAGAAGACAAAACAATTTATATGGACTAAGGAGTGTAACGAGACATTTAACATATTAAAGGAGAAATTGGCGAGTCACCCATTTTGATCTACCCAGGTTGGAACAAGCGGTTTCACATACATATCGATGCCTCCAGTATTGCATTGGGAGTAGTGTTGGATCAACCAGGTGAGGGGAAATTGGACCGTCCAATGTAATTTTCCAGTAGAAAACTATTAACAGTAGAAAATAATTACACAATGACAGAAAGGGAGGCACTTGTGATGGTGTACTCACTGCAAAATTTCCTCCATTACCTGTTGGGAGGACCTTTCAAGTCTTTTACAGACCACTCAACATTAAAATGTCTCATAAATAAACATGTATTAGAGGGGATAATTTGTAGATGGTTTCTACTATTCCAGGAATTCACGTTTGAATTAATTGTCAAGCCAGGACAACTGAATGTCAGACCTAAATAGTTATCTCGGCTGGAGTCATGAGAAAGCATAGGGTCCCTTGATGATCAACTATTGGATGTGGACTTATTCAGGGTAGAATCTGTGCCACACTACTTGGAGGATATCGTAGCTTTACTAGCCATAGGGAGGTTCCTGAAGAACTACAACATGAAACAGAAGAGGCAAATGGTAGTTAGAGCTATCGACTATCAATTAATTGCAGGACAACTCTACAAGATGGGGCTAGATCAGATGCTACAGGGGTATGTGATGGATCATGAAAGAGGATATATACTATGGGAAGGACACTTCGTGGTTGAAGGAGGACACGTTTGTGGGAAGAGTATTGCAAAAAAGATCCTACAGGAAGGTATGTAGTGGCCCACCATTTACAAGGATGCAAAGGAATACGCAAATAGGTGCAATGTGTGCCAACGGGTTGGGAAGTCATCCTAGAATGACGATTTACTGCTACAACCAGTACATGCTCTACAATAATTTGGGAAGTGGACCATTGACTTCATATGGCCAATTAATCCACCTGTATGTCATTCCCACATAAGATATATCATAACTGCAACTGAGTACTTGACGATATGGGCCAAAGCTGCACCAGTAAGGGATTTTACATTCGACACAATAGCTAAGTTTATCTTTGAAAAATATCATCACAAGATTTGGATTCCCCATCAGCCTAAAAAGTGACTAAGGGAGCTACTTCATTAATGAAACAACCATGTCATTGTTGCGGAACTTTATGATTCAACATCACAAGAGCATTTCGTATCACCCACAAGAAAATGGAACAATCAAGGCATTTATTAAGATTCTAGAGAAGGTGTAGACGAAGGTGTGTTCAGCAAACAGAGATGACTGGGACGAAATAATTAAAGCAACCTTATGGTCCTATTAGGCAATAGCCAAAACATTGCATAAGAAAACACCCTTCCAACTGGTGCACGATAGAGAAGCAGTGGTGCCAGCATTGTTCATAGTCCCGAGTTTTTTTATAGCGAAGGAAACACACATGTAGGATGATCAGTCAATTGCATAAAGTTTGGAAGAACTATGGGAATTAGATGAAGCCAGGTTTCTTGCAGATTTCCATCAGTCAGTTGAAAATCAGCGTCAAAAGGCCTGGCATGACTAGTATATTAAACAAAAGAACTCCATAATCGAAGCTCATGTCCTGTTGTATGACAACAAGTTCTAGAAGTTCCCAGATAAGTTTAAAATGCATTATCTATGCTTGTTTTTTGTTACAAATATATGAGAATTTGGGGCTATAAAGCTCGTGCAACTCGACGAAATTCTACTACCAGGTCGGGTGAATGGTGCATGCCTGAAACCCTTCCATGAGTAGCATATTTAAATTTTCAATTCCATTAAATCTCCAAAAGGAGAAGCAAGTAGGTGTAGGTAGAGTAAGTAATATATGTCATTCAATAGTTGTTTCAATCCAATTTCAAATAAATTTATGCCTTAGAGTCACCCCAGTTGCAGAGAGATATTTACCTCACAACAACTGATTGTGGTCAGGGGGATACTGTACATGTCGTCCATCATTTCATAATAACTACGCCATAATTCAGTTGTCAATCAGAATTCAAAAAAAACATTCCCTATTACAAACATCATTCCCTAATAAATCAAGCCCATAACCCGATAATAATTACCCATCGCCTTCACTCAGATCCCAAGAGTAACTTGAAAAAATTCAAATCCACATGACCTGTTGTCAGCAAAGCACATGATTAAGGTTGCGGGAGGGGAGTTGCCAAAATAATTATTTAGAAAGTCTCATCACCACCTGTTGTTTCAACCACAACTACTTAATCTGCATATATAGGCAACATGTTACAGAGTCGAAAACCAAGGTGCTCAAAGAGAAGAGTGAAAAGTTTGTTTCTGGTAGAGAGATTCTTGAGAAAATATTCAAGCCCGCTATATCAGCAGTATATCAAAGACGTTCAATTATGACAAATACCCTTGTTTCAGTGGTAGAACTAGAGGTTGATCAGATAATTGGAAAACTTGAATCCATTAGAGGGAAATACGACAAGGCCGAATTGATCGACACTGACTTCACAGACTTGTTCTAGTTTCCAACACACAAACATAAAGTGTACATAGAAAATTACACAAGGGAGGATGGAATACAACGATTTTGTGTTCAATATGACATCAAAGGGATTCATAGGTCAACATTACTTCATATAAGGAGTCTATTGGTCTTCGTTACACAAGAAGAAACGATGCAATGCACCAAAATACTCCTCAACATAATACATGGGGGATCACTATGGTTGGGTAGAGAAATTAAAATACATGTAAAGGACATAAAAAGACTAAAAGTCATTTTGGAAACAATAAATGAAGTTCTATCTACATTCCAAACAACTTCCAATAAATCCAAGAAGATCGGGGAGCAGAAATTCTATGACAAATACAAGACAAAGAGTGGAGGCAAGGGAGCCCAGATTGACCCCATCAACAAGTCCAATGTCATTTTCTTGTTACCTTATAGCCAGGAAGATTATGAGGCATTAAACTTGGAATGAATGCACCCACGATGTCATTTCAATCGTGGAACACTATATAGACGGAGAACAACTTAATTGGAGTGCATACCTACTCGAAGAACTATTTGAGGCCTATGAAGACAAATACAAGATGGCTACAAGATTCATTTATGGATACCTAACCATGGCACTAGCTAGGTGGAAATGGTTCCCTCTAGAAAGAAGACAGCTAGAAAAAATAATTGAAGAGAAACCATTGGCATTTCGGTATACACCATGGAGAGTGTCAGGTGATCCAAACAAAAAAGAGATTAATGAGACCTACTTCGAAGGGTGGTACCGAAAGATGCCAGATGTTATCAATGTGGGGGAGAGGATTCCCAGAGTCTTATTGGATGAATACTCTGAACAAGTCTGGTTCAGAGACATTCATGGGCACACCTAGATAGGGCCAAAGTGTGTACATGCCAAGAAACTTTAGAAGAGGGATCAGAGGTTCAAATTAATTGAGGAAGCACTCCACTGGGAGGTAATTTCATGGCCTAGAGTTATAGGTGAATTCCGTGGAAACTGGCACTACTACTCCTTCCAGGTGATGCTTTCACAACTACTACCAAGAGAGGTAGAAGCGGAGACAATGCATAGGAATTCACAAATACAGTTGTAGCCAGTAATTGAACAGCTCCAGAATAAAATGCAATCCATCAATCCGAAAATAGTAAGTATCGTATTTTCCACTACTCAATTTTCATCCTCTACTTAATTCCAAATTCAGTTTCAACATCCCTCAACTATGAGCACCCTGGTGGTCACATAAATTATCTTCATAGGCCTGCATTCACATTCCCTAGCCACCAATCCACCACTTAAGAAGAAAAAGTCCTCAAAGCCACCCATAGAAACCATGAAACATAAGAAAGCTAAGGTCTCTAATGTCAACAGCAAGTCTGGATTCCTAGTACTTGAAGAAACATTGAGGACTTCATCAGTCACTTCGCCCATGTCTGAGGAGCACCAAGATTCACCCCCCATTCCATCACCGTCAACATGAAACCCATCCCCATAGACAACGTCCACCTATGTCACCATCTTCGACATTATCTCGATAGGAACAATGGTCATGAAAATACTGAAATGGAAGTAGACTCTGAGACCCCTCAGGTGAATTCAGTTACAGAACCAAAGGTTGAACCAGGATCTTTCTTAACCCTACTATTCAATACCATCCTTGCAACAGTCTAAGCCAATTTTATTACCACCACCCTCACCACCTCATCACACCAAATATCATTACCACTTCAGCCAGTCACTTCCATCCCACCCACATCTGAGTTCACATGCCATAGCCCAAACCATCGAGAACATTCACAGCAACCAGCATTACCCAGGGCCAATATGAGAAGCCAGTTGCCAATGGGAATCCTTTGCAAGAAATTTTCTTGAGTCCTGAAGAGATGAGCCAGGAATGTCTATAGGGTTGGTCATTAACCTAGCTATTTACTTTCATTCAAGCAGTGGCACGCCAAGTGAATATGTTATGTAATGATCTTGCAGTGCAGCATGAGCATCAACATCAGCAAATACTAGCACTTACTGAAGAGCGCAACCAATTATAGCATGAGAGGAATGATCTACATAAACAACTAGACCAGATCATAGATAAGTTTCAAGAGTTTTTTCTAATGGTTGCATATGTGGTCATGGCTGCCCCATAAGACATAATGGTGTGCACTCTAGTAGAATGTTGCAATAATATTGAAGATGCCTGTATAATCTATAGTTGAGGAAAAAACTATAGAAAAGGTCAGCACTACCAGACCCAGTAACAGAGTATATGGCACAAATTGGATAGAAGACAATTGAGATTAGAAAACTCAAGGAAGCCCTGAGAATCACAACAGAATAAGCCCATTTATTGTTTGAGCAGGTTCATGAGTGGTCAGGATGCTTGGCTGTCAAGAACTAGCTAGTCTACCTATTGCGACAGTGGCTCCAAAAAGTATGGGATGAAATGAATAAAAACACATATCTCTCTTCCCACAAAAGACTGTATGATGATTCTGAGGCCCTACAAACACATATCAATGTAATTAAATATGATTTTGCTAAGACAAAGCAGTTGCTTCAAGACTTAAGGCCACTAGTTATATTACGACTCAGAAGAAAACTGGAACACCTTCATCAGCAAATGACCGCAACAACCAGAAGCTAGAAGTATGGATCATATTATTACCAATGTTGCCACAATCATCCAAACCTGGCAGGAAGCGATCATGGAATTCTTGAACATCAAGGAGGGGGGCCTCAAGATATTTCCTAAGTTGGGGCCTTCATTTGATATAGATGCTCAGGAGAAGGAATGGAAGGAGGGACACGTAGCAGTGGCCCAAGAAAAAAAGGCAGGGGAAGCACCAGAGGAACCAGTAGTAGTAGCCAAAGCAGAAAAGGCAAGGGAAGCACCAGCAAGACAGACACCACTTGGAGAGTATCGACTCGAGGATGAGTCAATAGACTGTGGTCGGGGCATATTGGGGCTTTCATTTTTTGAATAAGGAGAAATTTTGAGACAACTGGAGGGAAAGTGAGTGGCGAGATAGTCGTCGCAGAAGCAACATGGAGTAATCTAAAGTAGACACCAAGTGGTGGAAGGTCAATGGAAAAAGAACAAGGACATCAGAGCTACGGAGATAGCCGAGTGGAAGGATAGTGGAGATTGGTAGTTTGGTTGGACAGTAAGAGGATAAGGGAGGAAAACCAGGAAATATTAGAGAGAGGACAATCGTGGAAAGGGGAGAGGGCCACTCTAGGTGTGGGTTCTCTATAATTATGTACTATTGATCTTTACTACTCTTTGAGAGGGAGGGCTCTGTTGTAATGTAATATAATATGCTAAATCTCAGACAAATATTTTTTTTTGACCGAAAGTGTGTGTACATGCATTGAGTTATTTTTAGTACTTGAATGTGTGGAAATTTAAACTTTTTCTCTGATTATTGTGTATCTCCACACTCTTTTCTACTCCATGATCCGATTGGAACCAACGGAATGAGCCCTATGTTGTGATGCCTAAGTATTAATAAGTAATGGTTTATGATGCTTATCATTTCCTCTTTCTAACTCTCTAATATTAGTAAGGTCACGGAACACCTCGGGTGAGACTCCTTACTCAGTCTTGGGTAAGGTGAAAATGTCATCGTTGTCCTAGACTACAGTGGAGCCTTGTTGGCCCATGTGCCTGAACCTACATTAGGTGAATTTTTAGGTCTAGAATGGGCCTCCTAAGGAAATTATAGAATAACAGTGGAAATAATAAAATAATATTATATTACATCATCAAATTTTAGAGCGAAAAAGAAAAAAAATATTTTTTCAACTCAAATTTTGAACTTATCTCACTATGGGTTTACTCAAATTTCGAGCGATAACACTCATTGGATGCATAATTTGATTCATCATCCGAGGAGTACCCATGTTTCATAATTTATATGGATCCTGGTACACAAAAAATGAGAAATACGTGAAAAATGTGATTGAAATCAAGTTTTTTCATGTATTTCTCATTTTCCGTGTAACAGGGTCCATCAGAAGTATGCAACACGGGTACTTCTTTGATGAGGAATTAAGTTTTGCATCCAATTATTACTCCCACTTTGAATTTGAGTAAAACCTTAGGGATATAAGTTGAAAACACAAGTTGAAAAAAGTAGTTTTATTATTTTATCATTTTTTAGTCGTTTTAATTTTTTACCCAAAAAATGGTGAATCACCCCACTTTTTTGTTTGTACATTTTTCTTAGGAGGCCCATTTTAGACCTCAAAATTTCTCTAATGTTTCTTCACCTAGTTATTATTTTCACCCAACGGTATCCAAAAATTCCTTTTTTCCCTGGTATTGTCTTTCTTCAAGCCTCATAAGGGATTCACTTGAGACACTTCATCGGATGACAAAGGATCTGAATCGACATTCATGGTGAAAAAATTTATTGTAACAATTTTAGCTACCTCAAGATCTCGTAGCGCATATCATCTTTCTGCAGTGGCCTATACTGGTACCACTGAATCCTCATGTGGTTTTCTTCTTGAAAGAGTGAGATATGATTCACCCACTGGTTGAATTAATCCAACATCTACATGAAACATGTAATAGTTTAGTCTTGGAAACATCAAAACACAAAACAAAATGTAAAACTTTCAAAAACTTAATGGTCAAAATACATGTACCTGAATCATCCCATTGCTCACCCTTGGGAAGCATGATCTCAGGATCATCATGGAAATATATCCCTACATGACAATAATCATCGATCATGATGAACTTTCTACGCAACCATCCAAAGACTGTTGGTTTAAAAATCAGTTGCCGATGGACCTACATGTCGGGTCATATGATTGATTAGGTGCTCAAAATTATGCTGAAAAATAAAAATTTTCATATCAGTGTGGAACCTAGAAGACCACGTATATCTCATCGTCCTGAATCTGGCGCAACTTGTTTCACAGAAAACCAACACTATATGTTCCCAAAAACGTGTTTTTCCACTTTTTCAAACATGCATTTTTTTTTTTAAATGTAGGACAACCCAGTCATTAGTCCATACAGCTGTCTAGGAATGCCTAGATGGAAAAGTGACTCTACATGTTTGACTTGGTTAATTTTCATCTCCAACGAATGGTATGCTTCCAAGTGGCACTGGTTATTAGTTCAAAATGTTGCAATTTGATTGGTTGGGCATGTGGCCAACCACAAGATGCCACGTGGCCCAACCAAAGGCCACCATGTGGTGGCACGGGAGGCCACAAAATTTTGGGTCAAGTCTAAATGGAGTGAGTGGGGGTCGAACCCATGACCACCGAGCACCAAGAGCCAAGTCTTACCAATGCACTATAGCTATGATTGTTATTATATAAGGGTTTGCATATAGTTTTGTTACGTTATGTTTAGCATGTTAGGGGGAGGGGGTTAGGGCCTGGCCCTAGCCTTGGTCACCACGCCGGGTGAGGGGACCATGGCCGAGAGGCTAGCCTAGCAACCCCCCCCCGCCCCCCCCCCCGCAAAACCATAACTGTTACATAGTATGCCAAGGTCCTTGTAACCACACCGAAGACCACTACGATGATGGAACCGCCAGCACCTAACCACAACATCCTCCGTCACATGTGACCATGGATATACCAAGTTCAACGTCTAAGTTAACCATTCGAAGTTTGTTTAATATAAAAAATAAAAAATAAAAAATTATAAAACATAACGAATATGGTTTTAAATTTGGATTTTAGGCGTTAGAGGGAAAATTAATGCTCTGACAATTTCACCCTGTTTTTTGCGGAATTGGCTTCGATAGCACTTTTGGGGGCGAAATTGTGGGTTCGGTGCTGGATTTTGGGGAAAAATTGGAATGAAAAGTGGAGAAAATAGGGGAAGTCATAACTTGATGAGTCTTTGGCCAAATTCGATGCAGAAAGAGGCTACACGGGAATTTTTAGGGATTCTAGAGCTGATGGAACAAGTGTCAGAGCTATTTGAGCATTTTAAACACATGTAGTCACAATTTTGAGCATAATAGATTAGGTTCTGTTGAAAATGCAGCAAGATGATGGAGCTTAGTGAAATGAAGTCGCCTTCACTAAGTGGGCCCGCAGGCAAATTCTGGCGCAAAGTCTATTTTTAGACTATGTCTATTTTTAGACATATGGAGCATGGTTCGGGGATTCCAGTTTGAGATTCTTGGAGCATTGGTTATGTTGGTAAAAATAGATGAGACTCTATTTTTTAGGTCGAAGAGGTCGAAGGCTATTTTTAGACTGCCTCTCCTAAAAATAGGGAAGTCAAATATTATTTACCCTTAATAATATTTGGACTCTAAACAACAGTTTACTCTCTTGGAGCACTTCAGTTCGAGCTACAGAAGTGGCTCATGCATATGACAAAGGAATTACGCTATTCCCAAGGGTTTGATGGCATCATGCATGGTTGACTTCAGTTAGGACTTCAGTGGCAGAAGTTTGGTGGAGTTAATGAGACAGATAGTGGAGTTGTGTTCTGTTTATTTTAGTTGAACTAGTTGAGATTAGTTTAACTAGCTAATAATTAGTTATGAGTGGATTGAATTAAATATTATTTAATTCATTAATTAGTAACTCATTATTCAACTCAAGAACACATCAGTTCACTACAGTGCATGATCAGTTCAGTGGAGACCAGTGAAAGAGGTAGATGAAAGGGTGGAGCTAGCTATCAGTGGCGACATCAGTTGTGCATGAGATTTGCACCACACTTGGAGGAATTTCCCATGATGATTGCGCTGTCAAGCCAAGGAGATTCGAACCTTGGATCTCTATATAGACAAGCCTGGATTGCGCAATAGAGGCAAGGCAATTGGCGGTGAGTTTTGAACCAGTAACCTGTTCAAAACTGAGCTAGTTTGTGTGTAACTTTATGAGAAAGTACTGAGTACTTGTGAGGAGTATTGTACCGAGTTTGTTACATGATTTCTCCATTATAATATACACAATAGCTGCGGGGTTTTCAGCTATAAGCTTTCCCCATACATACTGTGTTAATGTGTATGATGATTTGATGTGTTATCGCTTGATTTTATTTCCGCATGTTTGATGATTTGAGTGGAAGAGATTATGTGTTGCATATAAATTCGAATTGTATGTGATTAGGATAGTCTCGGTGGATAATTAATCATTATTTAGCAAATTTCTACATGGTATCGGAGCTATTGAAGCAAAGATTGATCATCACAGTGATTACAAACTTATTTCGGTAGACAGAGTCTGCATGCGGGCCAGGTAGCCTCTGAATTCATCTTTCTTCGGAAAGTGAAAGGTCTGGTAAATGCCCCTTGCAGTCAATCTCTGTGCTAGAAATAATTTGTTCTCACAGATCTAGAGCGGTTGAGCTTTGAGGTGGAATTCAAATTTTGCAGCAGTTTTGTTTTCTTGGTGCCGGTGTTGAAAATGTCTTTCAACGGTTTGCGACTCGAATATGCTCTTGAAGGCAGTTCGAATTATGTTGCATGGAAGGATCGCATGGAGGTAGTATTAGAAGATAATGGTCTGAAGGAGTTCGTAGATACGAATGTCCAAAATCCCACTGATCCTATTGAAGTCGATGCATGGCAAAAGAAGATGGCGAAGGATCCTGTTGGAGGGTGTCAAGGATCATATTGTATCCAGCCTGCATGGAAAGGCTACTCCATATTTAATGTGGAGAGCTTTGACGGATCTATTCCAGAGTAAGAGCAACCAAAGGAAGCTGGCGCTCAAAGATAAGCTCAGGAACATCAAGATGGAGAAGGGCGATAGTATCGCCAAATATCTCACGAAGTTCACTCAATGCAGAGATGAGCTGGGAAGTGTGGGGGTGACTGTCGAAGACGAGGACATGGTCGACCTAGCTCTCCTTGGTCTTCCGAAGGCTTGGCACTCATATCAAGATAGTTTCAATGGTCGGGAGAAGCTGTCGGGATGGGAGCGCCTTTGGGTGGATCTCATGCATGAGGAGATAAGGAGGACTACTCGAGATGGATCTTCATCAAAGGGAGCTAATGAAGAAAATTTCGCTTTGGTTGCCAAAGAAAAGAAGGGGAAGGGTAAGAAAACCTCTCATTCTGGTGCAAAGGGCAAGAAGCAGGATATGGAAAAAGTGAAGTGTTTTCACTGCCATGATCACGGACATTATGCTACCAATTGTCCAAAGAAGAAGAAGAACAAGAAAGCAGGAAGATCTGCAGATGGAGAAGCTTTGGCTTCACAGTTCGAGCTTGAATTTTCACTGATCGCATGCTTGGTTTCAAGTGTGATGGGATCAGTGTGGTTCTTGGACAGCGGTGCGTCATTTCATATGACGGGAGATCGGGATTTGTTCTCGGATCTGGAGGACAAAGATTTGGGTGTGCACATTGAGATGGGCGATGATGGTAGATACAGTGCGACTGGTATCGGTACCATATCCTTTCAGAGGGAGTCTGGTAAACCCTTTGTATTGAGGGATGTCATGCATGTACCTGGATTGAAGAAGAACTTGATCTCTGTGGCAATGTTGGAGGATAAGGGGTATGATGTGGTCTTCAGCGAAGGAAAAGCCTTCCTGCATAGTAAGACTACTGGAGAGACCCAGAAGATAGGGATTCGAACCAAGAACCTTTATCAGTTGCAGGTAGATGGCTGTGCAGCTATGGCATGCAAGGCGGGAGAAGTGGTGAGCTGGGATGATGAGGGTGAACTGTGGCACAGGAGATTGGGCCACCTTCACCATGGAGCTTTGAAGATTCTGCAGCAGATTTCTACTGGGCTTCCTAAGGGCACTCTTGCACAGTCAGCTCAGTGCAAGGGGTGTACTTTAGGGAATTATGTGAAAGCCACCTTTCACGAGAAGGATAGTCGCACCACGATGATCCTTGAGAGATTTCACATAGATGTGTGTGGTCCTTTCTCAGTTGCTTCGACAGCAAAGCACAAGTATTATGTGATCTTTGTTGATGATTTCTCTCGAAAGTGCTGGATCTTCTTCATGCAGAAGAAGAGCGATACATTCGAGAAGTTCTGTGAGTTTAAAGCACTGGTCGAGAAGGAGTCGGGGAAGAAGGTGATTTCTCTAAGGAGTGATAATGGTGGTGAATTCATCTCGTCTGAATTCAAGGAGTTATGCAGTGCAGAAGGGATTCAGAGAGAGCTCATCACACCCCATAACCCATAGCAGAATGGGGTGGCTGAGCGGAAGAACAGAATGATCGTGGGTGCTGCACAGGCGATGTTGCATGATCAGGGCCTACCCCTTCACTTGTGGGCTGAGGCATACAATACAACAGTGTATGTGCAGAACCGTTGTCCTCACAAGGTTCTTGGCATGAGTACACCGGAGGAGGCTTATTCTGGCAAGAGGCCTGATATTTCCCATTTGTGGATCTTTGGTTCTCTTGTCTACATGCATGTGACGAAGGATGCGAGAAGGAAGCTGGATCCAACTACTGAGGTTGGAATATTTGTGGGGTACACTGATACACCTCACAACTATCGGGTGTATTTGTCAGACATTCGAAATACTGTTGTGCGACGGGATATAAAATTTCAGGAGGAGAAAGCCATGCAGTGTTCGCTTGAGAGGGAGCTACACTTGCATGCAGATGAGGAGTTGTTAGTTCCCAAGGAGGAGCTTCCGGATGTGGATCAGCCATAAGAGGAGGTTCAGGAGGTGGAAGAAACCACCCATGCAGCGCCAACCATCAGAGGGTGCATGCGCACTATAGAAGCTGAGCGACTGGCTCGAGATGCAAAGAAGGTTGTAGGTCCACCTACAGCACAGCACAGACAGAGGCAGTCACCAGATCGGTACACTGGATACATGGCTCTTGTGAGTCAATGTGTTGTGACGGAGCCATCCTCTTTTGAGGAAGCTATGGAGGAACCCGCATGGGTTGATGCCATGATCGAAGAATATGATTCGATCGTCAGGAACAGTGCATGGGATATTGTCCCAAGACCGGTAGGGAAATCAGTGGTGGGTTCGCGATGGATCTACAAAGTGAAGCAGGCGGCTGACGGGAGTGTGGAGAAGTACAAGGCGAGATTTGTCTCCTGTGGCTTTTCACAGATCGAGGGGATTGACTATGAGGAGACCTTTGCACCTGTCGCAAGGTACTCTTCCATACGGATGATCCTTGCTCTCTTAGCGCAGATGGGGTGGCACATTCATCAGATGGATGTGAAGACTGCGTTCCTCAATGGAGTTATTGAGGAGGAGGTGTACATAGAGCAGCCTGAAGGTTTTGAGATCTTCAGCAGTGAGTCGCATGTGTGCCGACTCAAGAGAGCACTGTACGGGCTGAAGCAAGCACCTCGTGCTTGGTACACTTGGATAGATAGCTACTTCACCGGGCTTGGATTCTCCAAGAGTGAGGCGGATCCAAACCTGTACCAGATTGTGGTGGAGGGGAAGCTGTTGATCATCGTACCGTATGTAGATGATCTGATTTTGACTGGCGATGAGCAGTTGATACTTTCATGCAAGGAGGATCTTGCACGAGAGTTTGAGATGAAGGACTTGGGCATCCTTCATTATTTCCCGGGATTGGAGATTTGGCAGCGCAGTGGAGGACTGTTTGTTTCTCAGGGCAAGTATGCCCGGGAGATTCTGGAGAGGTTCAACATGCATGGCTGCAAGCCTGTTGACACTCCTCTTCCGGGTGGTTGGAGGAAGGAGGATGCTACTTCAGCGGAGGTAGTGGATGCCACTGTCTATCGACAGTTGGTGGGGTCGCTTATGTATCTGGTCAATACACGACCCGATATATGCTATGCAGTTAACCAGCTTTCGCAAGCTATGGTTAAGCCTACCAAGCTCTTTTGGAAGGAAGGCAAGCATGTATTGCGCTATATTAGAGGCACATCGGGATATGGTCTATGGTACAGACAGGAGGATGGAGCGAAGCTTTCTGGCTTCACTGATGCAGATTGGGTAGGGAGCCCAACGGACCAGAAGAGCACTTATGGAGGAGTTTTCAACATTGGGTCGATAGCAGTTTCCTAGTACAGTAGGAAGTAGAGATCCGTGGCACTCAATTCAGCAGAGGCCGAGTACATGGCAGCTAGTTTGGCTGCATGCGAGGCTATTTGGATGAGGAAGATCCTCACAGGATTGTTCAGGTTGCATTTGGAGCCTACAGTGATCTACTGTGATAACCAGAGTTTCATTAAACTCTCGGCTAATCCAGTATTTCATGATAGGTCCAAACACATCGACATCAGGTACCATCATATCAGAGATTGTGTTCAGTGGAGAATCATGATGCTTTCATATGTTCCCACGGAGGATCAGGATGCCGACATCCTGACGAAGGCGCTCACCAGGAGCAAGTTCAAATTCCACAGAGGTAGGATAGGGGTTGCAGATAATCCATATCTTGCTGAGAGGGAGTGTTGAAAATGCAGCAAGATGATGGAGCTTAGTGAAATGAAGTCGCCTTCACTAAGTGGGCCCGCAGGCGAATTTTGGCACAAAGTCTATTTTTAGACTATGTCTATTTTTAGACATATGGAGCATGGTCCAGGGGTTGCAGTATGTTATTCTTGGAGTATTGGTCATGTTGGTAAAAATAGATGGGACTCTATTTTGTGACCTATAGGTCGATAGGTCGAAGTCTATTTTTAGACTGCCTATCCTAAAAATAGGGAAGTCAAATATTATTTACCCTTAATAATATTTGGACTCTAAACAACAGTTTACTCTCTTGGAGCACTTCAGTTCGAGCTACAGAAGTGGCTCATGCATCTTACAGAGGAATTATGCTATTCCCAAGGGTTTGATGGCATCATGCATGGTTGAATTCAGTTAGGACTTCAGTGGCAGAATTTTGGTGGAGTTAATGAGACAGCTAGTGGAGTTGTGTTCTGTTTATTTTAGTTGAACTAGTTGAGATTAGTTTAACTAGCTAATCAATTAGTTATGAGTGGAGTGAATTAAATATTATTTAATTCATTAACTAGTAACTCATTATTCAACTCAAGAACACATCATTTCACTACAGTGCATGATCAGTTCAGTGGAGACCAGTGAAAGAGGTAGATGAAAGGGTGGAGTTAGCTATCAGTGGCGACATCAGTTGTGCATGAGATTTGCACCACACTTGGAGGAATTTCCCATGATGATTGTG
This sequence comes from Pinus albicaulis, assembly GCA_034641835.2. Lineage (NCBI taxonomy): Eukaryota > Viridiplantae > Streptophyta > Pinopsida > Pinales > Pinaceae > Pinus > Pinus albicaulis. Next base: position 90,297,987 of record CM076579.1, read on the forward strand.
CTGTCAAGCCAAGGATATTCGAACCTTGGATCTCTATATAGACAGGCCTGGATTGCGCAATAGAGGCAAGGCAATTGGCGGTGAGTTTTGAACCAGTAACCTATTCAAAACTGAGCTAGATTGTGTGTAACTTCATGAGAAAGTACCGAGTACTTGTGAGGAGTATTGTACTGAGTTTGTTACATGATTTCTCCATTATAATATACACAATAGCTGCGGGGTTTTCAGCTATAAGCTTTCCCCATACATACTGTGTTAATGTGTATGATGATTTGATGTGTTATTGCTTGATTTTATTTCCGCATGTTTGATGATCTGAGTGGAAGAGATTATGTGTTGCATATAAATTCGAAGTGTATGTGATCAGGATAGTCTCGGTGGATAATTAATCATTATTCAGCAAATTTCTACAGGTTCAAGCCATTTGAAGCTGGACCAAGGAGACGTAGCCCAGGCAGGTTGAAATCCTTCATCATGTGCTATTGTGTTACTGTTTATGGTGATGTTCATGTTTGTTAGATGTTGTTCTTTCAATGTTTTTTTAATGTTAATTTTCTCATGAAATTCACATAAAACACACATAAAAACTCATATTAAACTTGCAATTGACCTTTCAATCCTCAAGCACTTTGTTTATATTCTGATTTGGATCTTAGCACAATAAAAATAATATTCCCATTTAGATCAAGTTGGTATCAGAACACTAGATTTACTTGCATAAGGAGGATTTAATTTTTTTTGCAAGTGTTTAAATGCTTACAAGGTTGAAGCTCAAGAGAGGAGAAGGAAAGCTTGTGAGTGCAAGTTCTCTAGTTGGAGCAAGGAGAAGGATGGCATAGTTGACACAATCTCCACCACAAGATTAACCTCCAGTTGCAGTAGAAGCTTCAGTGAGCATGTTTCATGAAGGAGGAATTGAAAACATGTCAGAGGATGAGAAGGCTTTTAGCAAGGCTTTCTTTGACATGAAAAAGATGGTGAAGGTCCTCTATGAAGAGAGGAACACCAAGTTGCAAGGTGTAATATTCCTAAAATTTAGCTTTTAGCTAAATGGAATATTATAGATTATTTTGTCACTAGGTAGGTGAATAAATGGGTAGGGAGGCCCATAAATCTCCTTAGCAGCAATAAAAACACTTCAAGTGTGAAAGGATACCATCTAGGTAGCTAAATAAAGCACCTTTGAGTATGAACAGGGGTTGGATCATGTTGAATAGGTCAACTTTGACCAAATCAACAACGTTGTTATGGAGGAGTGGACATTAAATGAGGAATAACGCATTTTTGGAGGGAGATTGATTGCATGGAGGTAGTGAGCTAATTGAGTGGGGCAAAGGGTAAGGAAGCTCAAAACTTATATAAGGAAGAGGATGGCAGCCATATGGGTTTATGTTTTTGGATTATTATTTTGTATGTGGTTTGTTTAGACTTCTTGGATTCTTTAGCTGTTTAGTTGAGATAGTTGTGCTATTTAGCACTAGGTGTTCCTAAGAGGGAATCCCACCTCTTTCCTTGAGAGGTCTCTTGGAGGATTATTTCACTTAATTTCCACACTCCCGCTTAGTGCCAAGCTTCAAATTTCTTCATCAGTTCAATTTCTGCAAAATATTGTGATGTGTTGCAGGGTGCAACAGTGGAGAATTAGATTGGGTGTCTTCAGAGATAGTCTTGCAGTGGAGGAAGGTTTCCATCCACTGGGAGGCATGTAAAGAAGCCCATTGAGATTTATTGACACATTTAGCAGTAGGCTAAGGAGTATTTATCACCTACAACGTAGTTTCATCCTAGATCTCTATTATTTTAGGGAGGGGTTGCAAGGGTAGTTGCAGTGGTTGTTTTGGGAGGTGATTTCTTCAGTGGAGGAGACATTCTTTCATTCGGAGGATCTCATTTCTGTTGTTGCAGCATATCTTCAACCCTAGGGCTACAGCTTACATTGGCACATTGAGTGTGTTTTCTGGAAACCCTCTTGGGTTGTATTCGAAAGCTGATCTAGTGCCCAGATCTATATGTCTAGACTCTATTGGGGCCTATATCAGTATTTTTCTATCATTGTGTCATCTCTAGCTATATTTATGCTTCATATGACTACGCTGTAGTTTCTCTCCGGCATTTTGTATTATAATAACAACTCATATTTGGGAGTGATTTCTTATGGGAGGCTTGTTTCCTCATTGTATAGGATTTATGCCTCACTATTTTGTATTTATTTGCTGCTATAATACATAATTTTATGATTCCATATTGGTCTCATGGTTTCATGTGTTAAATATTTGTTGTTGCTTTCATTTTATGCACTATACTCCTGCTTTCCCCATTTGGGAATATTACAGTGGTATCAGAGCATAATCTTGGCTCAACCTGTGCATTCAACCAATACGTCACCATAAGGAAAAGCTTCTAAAAAAAGAGGATATGTACAGAAAAAACAAATACAGGACTCCATTATTTGGAGGGAGAGAAGAAGAGGAGCTCTCAAAGCTTCTTTTGAAACTATGCAGAGCATCAAGGGAGATGTTTATGGAGTATCCAAGGGGGTTTGAATACGAAGAAAGCCCTATATTTTTACATGATGGGTGTGAGCATGTAGCCACACATTATGACCCACAACACAGTTTTATGCCCAGATTTACAACAAGAGAGATGGAGGAAGAAGATGCACCAAAGGAGGAGACTTGGAGTGACTATCTTCAGAAGTATGAATCTCAATCTTGGAGATTCAAGGAGCACTTGAAATTCCAAGAATTTTTCCAACTCAAGGAGGAAATAAGACCCAAAAATCACAACAGAAGTAGAAGAGGTAGATTCTTTCTACGGAATTTTAATGAGCCCTCCACAAGCACAACCAAGGATTGGATAGATCAGCTAGACTCATATTTTCATCTACATCAAGTTTAAGAAAAGGAAGGCCTTAGGATAGCAGCACTGCATCTTAAAGGTAAGGCTTATACTTGGTGGTTTTATGAATCTTCTTCATTTAATCATGCAAAATAGCTACTTATGCAACATTCACTAAGAGATTAGTGAAGAGATTTGATGTAAAACAATCTGAAACATCTTTGATTGAGCTAGCAAAACATAATCATTAAAAACCTTTGCATGAGTTGGAAAGATCCAATGCCCCAACTCCACCTCAGATTTCTACTGAGGGGGATAAAAACCTATATGATACCTTTCCGAGGGCAAGATCCCCATTGCAAGAATAGATTTCTTCTCAAAAGGAATACATGGAGATTCCTCCTTCAAGGGAAGACCAAGATCTGGGGTCTCTCATTGTTGATGAGGTATTCTCAAATATTGATGAGGAGGAAGAACAAAAAGGAAGAAAAAACGTTGTCACTTCAAAATAAGAACCATCACCACATGGGGATGGGTATGAAGCTATTTCTTCAAGTGGAGGAGTTTTTGCATCTTTGCAAAAGGTTCTCGAGGAGCATCATGTGACAGTAGTGATGGGCAGTAACACCTTGATCAAAGAAGGAGAAGAAAATATGGATCAGCATCAAAGGATGGGGAGAATGCACCCTTGTTTATTTCAAGCGGTTTATATACATAAGAAGAAGACTGATTTATGCAGTGAAGGGAGGGAAAAATTAGTCCACTCATTTATACAATCTACTTCAGATTTTGATGTCTCTTTATATGGAGGCATTCGATGAGGGAAACCCCCTGATTGGAATATGAATAAAGAGTTCTCTCAACATGATGCAGCATTGATACACTTGGCTATGGAAGAAGCCTTGGGAGGAGCTAACACAGTGCAAAGAACCTTTGATGCATTCAAAGGAGAGGCGAAATTTTTTATGATAAGGACATTTATATCTCCCACTCAGCTATTTGCGTTGAAAGATGATGATTCAGAAATCTATGATGACATGAGCATAGTGTCAAAGGGCCACTCCATAACCTTGGGGCAAAAAATGATACTCCCACCCATGAGGAATATTTCTAAATATGACAAGAGGTTATTGAAATTCTTGTATGCATTGGCCAAACTTTGGAATTTTTGGAGGAGAGATACCTTTCAAGAGGAGGTTACCTCCATGCACTTCATTCTTGTCTTGGGCAAGATCAGCTACAAGGGAGGCAACAAAAGTGGAGTAACAACACTCCAACATGTGGCTTTGGCATTAAGCATGTCAAAGAGGAGAATCATGATGTGACAGGTGCTTCATTTCATATTTCAACAGTGATGTCATTATTGGGAAGCCTAGATCCATATTGGGAGTCCCAACTATTGGTGGAATATTCCAATAACCTCTTCACATGTAAGGTTATTGATGGGCAAGTGATAGATGGGAGGTATAGAGTGGTTGATGGAGTCATTTATTTCCATGATCAGATCTACTTGACTAGAGACTCAAAAATAAAGGATAAACTACTACGTGTAGCCTATGAGATCTTGCTTTCCAATCCCACTGGTTTCATTAGAACATACCATACTATCTTGGAAGGATTCATGTGGGAAAAATTCAAATATGATATGCACTATCATATAAGGAAGTGCATAGATTGTTTGGAGGATCAGGAGAAACAAAACTCTTGGGAAGAGTTATCATCACCACCTCCTTACTCATTGGGTGTGAGAGGAGACTCATCCATGAGCTACCACACTAGTTTAAACCAGGTGTATGGTAAGGATTGTATGTATGAGCATCATGATATACTTACTATGTACTTGCATTTTCTTACCACTCATGTTCAGGGCATTGCTCCAAGAGGGGGCACTCTTTCTTATTGGCTTCATGGGCTACTTGGGGCCATGAGCAACGATGATTTTGACCATTCCCTAAAATATTTTGGGGAGATGATGTATTCCTCATGGTGTGCTTCATTAAAACTAACCATCATAATCCTTCTCCAAGCATGCAAGAAGAATGGGACAACAAATAAGTGGTGGGAGGAACACTTGTTATATCATATTCTATGGTAGTTAGGAGCAAAATTGCACTGGTTGCACATGAGGGACCATTTTCCTTCTCCTTTACTACACATGGTAGCTAGCATGACTTTGATTGTGACCCCATATGTGGATGATGTTCATATATTTATGGGGAACATGATTTGAGGGGAGGCACATTGGTTGGATGTGTCCATGGGGAATGCAATTTCCCATGCCTTTTATACTCATGCTTCAAGGGGAGCATGGGAGATGGTATGGCCACTACATTAGATCACTTTCTTCTTTATGATATCGGCCATATGATTGTTTGGACCACTTGGAATATTCCTCTCATGAAAATTTGGGAGGAACTTTCCTATGAATTACCATGTTGGAAGGTGATTCATTTAATTTGGATGATAGCATGGAGATGGGAGTCTCTCATTGGGAATGAGATCCCCTATGCCTATCATCACTCCTAACTTGAAGAGGCCATTGGACAGCAAGAAGGTTTCCATATAGACCTTCCATTTTATCATGATAAGAGCCATTTGGTTTATCCACGGAAGTCCAACTTGCACACTTGGGAGGAACCATTGGGAGACAGAATCATTGTAGAAAATCTGAAGCAATGGTGGGGACTATTGATGAGGAGGCCACAAGAGGAGGAGGGGAGGAAATTTTCTCTACCTTTACAATTTCTTGAGGATAAGAAAAGTTTTGGAGGAGGGTTGTAATATTCCTAAAATTTAGTTTTTAGCTAAATTGAATATTATAGATTATTTTGTCACTAGGTATCTGAATAAGTTTGTAGGGAGGCACGTAAATATCCTTAGCAGCAATAAAAACAATTCAAGTTTGAAAGGATACCTTCTAAGTAGCTAAATAAAGCACCTTTGAGTATTAGCAGGGGTTGGATCATGTTGAATAGGTCAACTTTCACCAAATCAACAACGCTGTTATGGAGGATTGGACATTAAATGAGGAGTAACACAGTTTTGGAGGGAGATCGATTGCATGGAGGTAGTGACCTAATTGAGTGGGGCCAAGGGTAAGGAATCTAAAAAATTATATAAGGAAGAGGATGGCAGCCATATGGGTTTATTTTTTTGGATTATTATTTTGTATGTCGTCTGTTTAGAATTCTTGCATTCTTCAGCTATTTAGTTGAGATTGCTCTGTTGTTTAGCACTGGGTGTTACCAAGCGATAATCCCACCTCTTTCCTTGAGAGGTATCTTGGATGAGTATTGCACTTCATTTCCACACTCAGTCTTAGGGCCAAGCTTCAGTTTTCTTCATCAGCATAGCTTCTGCAGAATATTGTGTTGTGTTGCAGGGTGTAGCAGTGGAGAATTAGATTGGGTGTCTTCAGATGTAGTCTTGCAGTGGAGGAAGGTTTCCATACATTGGGAGGAATGTAAAGAAGCCCATTGAGATTTATTGACACATTTAGCAGTAGGATAAGGATTATTTATCCCCTACAGCACAGTTTCAGCCCATATCTATGTTATTTTAGGGAGGAGTTGCAGGGGTAGTTGAAGTGGTTGTTTTGAGAGATGATTTCTTCAGTGGAGGAGCCATTATTTCATCCGGAGGATCTATTGGAGGAGAGTTGTAGGTTTATACATAAGCTTCTGCCATATCTTCTCATTCCTGTTGTTGCAACATATCTTCAGCCCTAGGGCTGCAGCTTACATTGGCACATTGAGTGCGTTTTCCGGAAACCCTCTTGGGTTGTCTTGGAAAGATGATCTAGTGCCCAGATCTGTATGTCTAGACTCTATTGGGGACTATATCAGTATTTTTCTATGGTTTTATCATCTCCAGCTATATTTATTATTCATATTATTATGCTATAGTTTCTCTCTGGCATTTTTTATTGTAACAAAAGTTCATATTTGGGAGTGATTTCTTATGGGAGGCTTCTTTCCTCACTGTATAGGATTTATGCCTCACTATTTTGTATTGATTTTCTACTCTAATACATAATGTTATGAATCCAATTAGTCTCATGGTTTTATGTGTTAAATATTTGCTGCTGATTTCATTTTATGCACTATATTCCTACTTTCCCCATTTTGGAATATTACATAGTGTGAAAGCTCCAAGCCTCCAAGAGGAGAGGGTTCTCTAGCAGGAGAAGCTAATGGAAATGGTGATAAGCCACCATCTACTCCACCATCATCCTCACCACCATATTCACCTTCATATTCATCCTCTTCCACTACTATAACCCTTCCACATACTCATCAACCTACCTCTAAAGGAATTGGTAAACAACCCTTGTTAAAAATTGATATTAAATTTGAGTTGCCTATGTATAATGGTGAATTGAATGTAAAGAATATTTACAATTGGGTTCGTTATTTGGAGGTTTATTGCAGAATTCAAAACCTTCAAGATGATGATATAAAGATACAACTACCTTCCTTGAGACTGGAGGGTGCAGCACTGGTATGGTGGGAATCCAAGACACAATATGAGATTAAAAAACATGGTAAGATCTCACTATCTTGGTATAATTCCATTACTGTAATTAAAAGACAATTTTACCCTCTAGCATATATGCAAAAATCCATCATGAAATGGAAGAACTTCAGACAACTTAAGGGTCAAAGTGTGCAAGATTACACCCAAGAATTTAGAAAAAGAGATCTTATGTTATGTGTTGATTTGCATTCACAAGACACATTGTTGAATTATATAGGGTATTTACATAGCTACCTAAGGCATATTATCCTTATGCTCAATCCCACTAGTCTAGATGAGGCTTGTGTGCAAGCCACCCACCTTGAGGCAAGAGGGAAAAATATTCCAGAGGAGGGTAAAAATAAGCCATTTAAGGGTGGAGAGAAAGGAAAGGGTTTCAAAGGAAAGAAAAATACATCTGTTAAAAAATAAGGAGAGAAAATGATGTCCAAACATTTTTACAAAGAGGGTTTAGATGAAGACCACTATTGGAAGCTTCATCCAGAGATGAGGCCCAAGAAATTCAACAACAAGGGAAAATAAAAAATAACTCCAACCACTCAACCGGATTTGGGATCCGACTCGGGTGATGAAAGAAAAATTATAGCCATGGTTATGAAGGGAAAATAATCCATTTCTAGCACTATTTCATCAAATTTTCACACTAGTACTCCAAATGAAGAAACAAGAATTGAATTATTTCATGTGAGGGTTATTTAAAAACATACACAAATCGACACAATTTTTGATAGTGGGTCTCAAGCCAATTTGATATCTGAAGGCTTAGTCAAGAAACTTCATATTGAACCCATTCCTCATCATAAACCATATCCATCGGGTTGGATATGCAAGAACACAAAATTATAGGTTACAAGAAAGTGTATTATGTGGTTTTCAATCACGAAGTCCAATTGGATGTTATACCGCTTGATATTTCACGAATTGTTTTGGGTAGTCCTTACCTCTATGATAGAAAATCCATCTTCTATCTCCATGAAAACAAGTGCCACTAGTTCAAAAATGGTGTGGAGTATATTGTGACAGCTCATCGCAAGAAACTAAATCTTTAAATATTTAATGCAGGGAAAATTAAAAAACTAGTCTATTCAAGCAATAATTTTGTGCTTCCTATAATTAAACCAAAGAATGGTGTTGATTATGAAGCATTTCAAGGTTGTGATCCAAATTTGAAATCTTATTTTATCGAAGTGGTTAATCAAAATAATGAGATGTTTCAGGAGCCAAAGGGGTTACCTCCCAAGAGGGGAATCCAGTATGAAATATAGTTGCAACAATATTGTCCTCTTCCTGTTACACTAAAATTTGTCACGATGACATTTTAGTACTCCCATAGAAGTCTACAATATCAAAGTTCCTAAAAGTCAAGCCTTGAAATAAAGAGAAAAACTCATAAAAGTCTTGAAACTCTTGTACCGCATTTTCTCTTAGTATTGCCTACGGTCCCGCACCTTTTGGCTATAAATCATGTGTAGAAAAATGCACTTTCTGTTTATTAAGGGTGCGGACCCCTGTAAAAGATAAGAAAAGGTGTAAGTAAAATATAGAAGCTCTGTTTTGAGTCATTTTTAGAAGCTTGTAGAAACATTCCTGCAGTGGAAAGTCCGCTCTTTTCAAGTTCATGCATCCCATCTATTAAGGAGCTAACCCCTTGATGTAAGGAACTAATCCCTTTGAAGGATGATTCTATCCCTTCTTGTATGGAGCTATAACTTCCTCTCTTTCACTATAAAAAGAGGCATAGGGCAGCCCCAAAGGGTTAACAATTGGTGAGTTTAAGCTTTAGTATTGTTGGAGGTGAAATGCTATTGGAACTTAGACCCTTTTAGCTGAGATTTTATGTGGGAAAGATTACATACCTGTATGTATCTCAGTTGAAAGAGTGCAAGGTTGGTCAAAGTAAAGGAAACACCTGTTCCGGACCCCAGGGAGGCCTGTATGACATCAAGGCAGACACAGTTGTAAGGCTCTTCTTACTATTTAAAGTTAATACAAATAAGTCTGTTTTTCTCAATAAGTTGTCAATTGATTGGTTTATTTTATGGATTCTTTGATCACCATAATAGATATGATTTATGAATATATGCTATGTAGGTGCTATTTGATGTTTGTTTGTTTGTAATTGCAAATATTCGAAGGCAACTCTTTCGAGTGACAGAAGGACTACTACTACAAACAAGCATTGGATCAAAGGTAGGATTGATAAGCCTTTATAGCATTTAATTATCAATCGCAATATATCTAGAGAAAGATAGATTTAATTGTCCGTTTATTGCTAGCTGTCCATAGGACACTTGGGAGGTCTTTCTTGTCCACAAGAACGACTTATTCGTCCAACAAAATGGTGACTCCGCTGGGGAATAAATCTTGAACTTTGTTTTCTTTTATTTTTGACTTGTGAATTCAATTTTTCTGATTTTGATACTAGCTTGGGTAGTTCATCCCTGTAGAATCCCTAAGAAATGCTTGAGAATTTTTTTTTTCCTCTAGTTTTCTTGTGTCCGCTCTTTTATTTTATAGACAGTGCAGGTAGTTCCACACTTCTCCTGTATCCACAGTGCGGGACCGCACTGGTTTTCACTAAATCCTGCGGACCCTGTGAAAATTTTTGAAAAATCTTAATATCATCTTTTCTGGATTAGTTTGTTATATTCTCAGTGAATACCCAGAATTGTATCTTCTGTCAAGAAGCCTTGGTTAAGAGTTTATTCCAGCATTTTTTGTTTTGAATGATTTTCTGAAAGATCTGCATGTTATAATGATTTTTGCTTTGTCTTATATCCCGCTCAAATATTAGAAACCCTGGTATACCTTTAGATCACTGGTATTTCCTTGCTTTCTTGCTGAGTCTGACATCATAGCAGAAATTTTTTTATGAGATTTAGATCCCATTTTTCTCATTTGCAAATCTTTAAAAAACTTTTGTTGATAAGTTTGGAATTTCACTTAAAAACCAAAATTGGATGTTTTTGAGTTCTTGCTGATCGAAGCAAAGAATTTCTTAGTTAGATTACAAGCCAAGCAAGACATCCTCAAAATATTTGAAGTTTTAATTCAGATTTAGTCTTTAGAATTTTTAAATCTCAAAATTAGTGTTTTTAGCTTTGAGTGTTATTTCTAGAAATTGTAGTGTCTTTTGAAGAAAAACTTGGTTTGTAGTTTCGATCTTGAATAAAAGAGATTTCTTGTTGAGCATTAGATCATTTTGAGTTCTCGTTGAAATTAGATTTCTTTTCATTTATTCTTGTTTGAAGGAAAGATTTTCTTTTTAAAAGATTTCATTTTTCAACTCTTCCTTTAGATATAATTCATTGAAAGAAAACAGATTGTTTCTCATAATAGATGCATTTTTAGTGTGTTTTGAGTCAGGTCACTACATATCATTAGTTTCACTTCCACACCTATTGTCCTAAGAAACATATTTTTAAAATCAACGCTTAAATTAAAATCAATCTAATAATTTTTATATTTCTAAGGCTCTTTTCACCAATATAGCTTAGGCTAGTGTCTTGGAGTAGGGAGTAATTAACTCTCCAAGACAATTAAAACAAACAAGTAGTTGATCTTGCAGTAGGAAAAAATCCAATAGTCGCTTGTATGCTCTGGGAATTTCCTCTTAAAGGAGTCAAGCACGAGGTCATATCTAAACCAATGGGATAATCAATTCTATCTCATTGGGAACGATAGAAGATATGTGCGTATTAACAATGGTAAACCTCGGATAGACCATTATATAAGAGCCTGGGGTCACTTGTCAGTATACCTTGGATTATGTCAAGGAGCCTTCAAGGGGATTGATCTTTGTTACTCTGCCCTTGCGCGTATGTCAGACCGTAGATTGTTCCCCCAGGTATATTAGTTCCTGTTGGTAACCATAGTAACCATAATCTTACAGTTTTTTCCTAAGGTGACGGTGGAGGAAAGATCCCACTGTACCTGGAGCAGACGTTGACTAGACTCAGTTGGACTCTCCGGAGGGTTATATTCACTCGAGATGGTTTAAGTGGAGAAACTTGCACCGGTCTATTTCATTAAGCAAGTTGTCAGGGTAACTTTTCCAACCGCCCTTTCTACATTAAATACTACGATGTTGGATTTCATCACCAACTAGTTTTTTTAGTGTGGGAAGTTCCTGTTTGTGTGTGGTTTGATCTCCTAGATTTTTAGGCATGTGATTCATTTGTTTGTTTCCTTAGCGACTCTAGGAGTTTTCATTAAAATTTTATTTGATTGTGTGTGATTAATAATTTTTAATCGTGGTTGAATTACCAAGACAATCGCGTAGACTCTAGGGGAAGCCCCCTGAGTATACACCAAGCCAACTTGAAGGGCTACGAGCTCTCGTATCGCCTAGTGACAGTAGAATTAGATCAACAGAAGCAGGAGAGTCATCTATAGTTGTTCATCCTGATTATCAATTACAAACAACAGAGCATATTCAAGAGCCGTTTTTAGTTTTCGAAGTTACTGGTAGTATTTTTCCTTCCAGTGAATTAGCTGAAGAACCTGAAATTTCTGAACTTGACACTGAACCTGCTATTTTGGAACCATCTTCAGGATTTGTTACTCTGACTTCTAGTGATCCTGGTTCACCTAGGGTAAGACATATAATTACTGAAAAGATTCCTTCTGACCTCATATCTATTGAAGAACTTGTCGGTCTAGACGAAGATGTAACTCTTCCGGAAACCCAACAGAATTTGAATCTTAGGGAGCGTGAATAAATATTCTATAGTCATTTTAGAAGTGACTCCTGGTATTTATCATTGAAATATTTTTTAGAGAACCCGGGTCTTAGTTTTTCACCACCCTGAATTCCTTTTCATCCTACACCGAGAGGTTATTATCCTTCATCAATTATGTCAGGTGATTCATCTATGTTTTCCCAATCACCAGAAACATTTTTGTACGGTGGTCCTTCTGTTCCTTCGGGGTACCAGTCACTCTTTGGTACTTTCTCAGGAGCAACTCCTCGACCAACTGACCAAGTGTTATCAACTGGTACAAATGGAGCTAAAACTGAAACGTTGAATGCAGAACAAATTTTTATGATGTCTGGTAATATTCTGAATCCTCAACCTCAAGGTAGTCAGTTACCGCGTGGGGGAAACCTTAAGGTAGTCAGTTACTTCTTGGGGGTAAATTTCAAGGTAGTGAGTTAGCTCCTGGGGAGCAACCTCAAGGTAGTCAGTTACCACCTGGGGGGCAACGTCAAGGTAATTTTCTACCAGGACAAACTGTGGGACAATATTATTTCCTTGGAGAACAACCTCAAGGACAGTACATACCTCAAGGTTATCAACCTCAAGGATAGTACATACCCCAAGGTCAACCCCAGACTCAATATATTCCTTAGGGTCCTTATCAACCCCAGATTTAGTACATGCCTCAAGGTTATCAACCTCAAGGTCAACATCCAACTCAAGGTTACCAACCACCTTCTGGTCAATCATTTTTACAAGGAGCTGGAAATTTACCACTTAATTATCAACCCTACATTCAACCAGGCTATGGTCCTTCATATGAAAAACCTTCTATGGGTCAATACCCCAGAATGAATGTGGTGTGTAATCCATCTCAAATTAAACAGAATTTGCAACCTAATGTGCAGTCACCTAATCAACCTGGAAAGCCTTTGGTTTCTGGTCCAACCTAGAAACCTGTCCAACCTACTGTTCAAGTCCCTGCACCTAGTTCTGTTCAACAACCTCGGCCTAGTACACCTCAGACTCCGCCTCAAACTGTTGCAGCTACTGCAACTTATGTTCAACCTACAACACCTATTTCTAGAGTATCTGTAGTTCTAGTTTCTTCTATCCCTACATCAGTACAAATTCTTCAAGCCTCTGTGCCACAGTCAAGACCTACAATTCAGACTTCGGTCCAGATGCCTATAGGACAAGATGTGCTGGAAATACTGAGAGGGGGGTGAATCGGTATTTATTTCAATTAGAGCATTAGTTAATCTTCAATTCTTATCAGTGTTTATACAATGATAGCAGCAAACAAGAGGAACACAAATGCACACAATTTTTAAGGTGGAAACCCACTCCGGGACAAAAACCACCTAATTCTTTTCTAATAATTCTTTTCAACTCCAATTGAAAATAAAGCTCCAAATTCCTACAATCTAGAAAAGAATTCTTCTCCAGCTCCCACTGGATGGATGCTCCAATGTCTGAGATTCTTTAGTAGTCACTGAATGGATGCACCAACACCCAATGAGCTACAACTCACCCTAGCACCACCCTACCACCCTATATAAGAATAAAAGAAGAATGGACTCTCGTACCAAAAAAAATGGTCCACTTTACAATGATATAGAATGATGTAGAAGAAGAAGATATACTAGACCAGAACCCCAACTTTGACACAACCACTGCCTCTTCAACCCTTGGCAGATAGACACTAGTACAATTTGTACAATAATGTATTTACAATGACTAAGCACAATGATAGCTTTACAATGATTGTATGTAGTGCTGCCCACTTGAAGACTTCATATGATGAAATTCTTGCTACTACTATGCACCTTGGTTGCTTCTCTTTTCATGCTACTCTCTACTACACCTTTCTTTGCTTTGCTGCCATAGAAAGTCTGGTCCTTTGCAACCCTTGACAACACATGATTTAGCTTTTTCTTGCCTTCTAGGAGATCGATATTGAATCTGGTGTATCTCTGTTATTTCAAATCCTAAATATCTGATTTTTGGTCCTATAGTAGTCCTCTAAGTCTTCTTTCCAATGCCATAGGTCTGACCCAATTTGGATTCTCCAAGAGATAGTTATACCCAATTTCTCACACTGCCCTAATTATGGACTGTTTAAGTACAGCGCACTTGTATGGCATGACACGTGTCATAGTTTCTTAATTTGTCTCTGAAATTGATAGAGAGGACATCAAAAAATATGCACTATCTATCACTTTTTATGGCATTCCAATCCGATACTCAGAGAGGGAGTTATGACGAATTTACCAAGGTCACTTCTTTGAGGTGAATTTCAGGAGCTTGAAAAAACCCTTACTTCCACAGATCATATCTCGACAACTATTGCGCAACTTGATCTAAAATTGTTACTGAAGCTTCCTCATGATTTAGGCTTCGCCTCATAAACATTTCAGCTTATGCACCTTCGTAGAAAAACAGTTAGAGCGAAAATTCCACGATGACCTGTTTCAGATGGCCGAATCCCTTTCCTAAGGAGGAAATGAAGATCACAATATATATGAATGCTTAAGTCTATAGGCGCTTCAACAAGTGAACATGGGAGGGATTTTAGGAGCATAAAAAATATTAATTATTACTTTTCAATGACCCATTCCCCAACCCCATGGGGTTTTAGCCCACTAACTGGGGTTACAAATTTCAAACATGAATATCTCTCAAACCATGAAGAATTACATGGCGTGCCATATATCAACGGAAACATCTCGAAAAGTAGAAACCATCAAAAGTATTATTGACCCAGAATATATTAATTTGGTAGGTAAAAATTCCAGTGCAATATTGGGTTAGCCCCTGGTGCTGCTTGGGTTGACATCAATGACAACCACTGATCAACAATCTCCCCCTTTGGCATTGATGGCAACACAAGTACTCCCCCTGCGATCATGACACCTCTTCCTACAACATTCTCTCCCCCTTTGACATCAATGGCAAAGGGTAAATCCCCCTAAAACACAACCATCCTGCAGACCTGTACACACTTCCACTCGTGCTGACACACAACCATCCTGCAGACCTGCACACACTTCCACTCCCCCTTTATATTCTGAAAAAGGAAAATCTAATGAGAACTTGGGAGAATCCCAAGCTTCTGGTGAAGATATTCCAATGCTGGCGAATATTTAATATGTGATTCTTTTGGTGCTGCTTGGAATCTTGCTACTTGTCCAACTGCTTGCATAACATCTGGTCGGGAGGCTATTACATATAGAAGACTACTAATCATAGATCTGTACAACCTTTGATCCACATCCTTAGATGATTCATATATGCTCAATTTGCCACCAAGTAAAGACATCTCGAAATCACTTTGCATTGTTGTAGCAAAATTATTACTTACTCGATCATCATTTCTACCAATTATTGTATCATCCTCTTTAGCTATTAGACATACTTTAGTTGCTTCATCCATAACATATATGTCGTTTGGAGCTCGACTTGTTGTAGCCACAATTTCACCATACACGCCTTTTCTGATTTCACATTTCGTGGAGTTGAATAGTATTGTGTGTCCTTGATCACACATTTTTCCAACACTGAGCAGATTGTGATTCATGTTTTCAACCAGTAGAACATTATTGGCTAGAGAATCTTTCCTTCCGAGAGTGATAGTACCTGATCCTATAACACTTGAAGATCCATCATTTCCAAAGGACACGGTTCCATCCTTCTTCTCTTTCAGAGATACAAATTTATTTCTATCTCTAGTCATATGCGTTGAGCAACCGCTATCAACATACCACACATATTTGTTCTTTTGAGCCTTGACAGTGAGAGAAAAATTATCATTCTTCTTCTTCTTCCATGTTCGTTCATTCTGTGGCTTCGAAGATTCTTCTGGAGTATTTTCAAGTCTGTAGTCTTTGGCTATGTGTCCAAAGTTTCGACATTTGTAACATTCAATATTATTTCTTAAATGTTCAAATCTATTGATATTTCGCTGAGCCCTGGGAGGTTCATATTTTACAGATCTCCTCGAATTATATTCGTTCCTAGGGTATGTGCGACATTCTATAGCTTTATGACCAAATTTTCCACATGAATAACAATAGCCATAAAAAATATGTTGGTACCTGGATGGAAATTTTCGTCGAGGAATTGTCTTCCAAGGTTGTTCTTGCGAATCTTGTCCAATGAAGTCTTCATGCATGTTAGATCTCATAGGTTCATTTTATTTTGTTGTAGAAGGTCCTGCTTCTTCTTCTTTGTAACCGATGCCAATTTTTTCATTGTAAGATCGTTGATTGTTGATGAGTTCTTCCAATGCCCTTGAGCTGTTGGCATAGTTTAGGATAGTTTTTCCTTTCTTCACTTCCACACACAGCGAGACTACTTGGGCTTCTAATTCTTCCCTTTCTTGGTTACTTTCTTCCAACTTCTTTTGAAGTGAATCTTCAATGCAATTGTGTTCTTCAACTTCAATTTTGAGACCTTGAACTTTTTCTTAAAGAGTTTTGGAACAGATCTTCTTCGCCTTGAGATCTTTTATAATCTTGATTGCTTCCTCATAAAATTCATCTACGGTCCATCCTTCTTCTTCGTTGTTTGATAAATATTTCTTTTTGTGCTTGGGTTTATTGTGCTTGGCCATAAACTATACTCTCTCATTGGCTTCTTCTTCACTATCATTGTCTTCATCGGATGATGAGCTATCTTCTTTAGAGAGAAAGTTCCTTTTGGATCCTTGCTTGTTGAATTTCTTAAATCCTTTCTTTCTCTTTGAGTTGCCATTACTTTTGTTTGGACATTTTGCTGCAAAATTCCCAACCTCATTACAGCTGAAACATATCAATGGAAGTTTACCTTTGAATTGTCCCTTACCAATTTGTAGTTTTCTCGTAAAGTAAGCATATTCTTCATCTGAAAGACGTTCTTCATCATCTCCCTTTTCTTCACACTTGCAGGTGCATATCTTTTCAATTGAAGGTTGTTTATCCTTATTGGTTTTCTTAGATGCAATGAATGCAGTTTCTAGATGCGAAGTACCCTCTTCTTCATCAAGTCTCATTTCATATGCTATGAGAGCTCCATGTAATTCCTCTTTGCTGAGTTTGTCCAGATTTGCACTATATTCTAAGACCGATACCTTTGGGTTGAATCTCCCTGGTAACGTTCTAAGAATCTTCCGTATAATAGTCTTCTCGTCAACTGGCTCTCCCAATCCTTCCACATTATTGGTTATTTCATCAACGTATTGAAAGTATGCAGGAATGTTGCAATATTCTTTCATTCTGAGTTGCTCAAATTTTTCTCTATATATTTGAAGCTTTTCTTCTTTGACATTTGAGTCGCCTACATATATATTCTCAAGCTTGTCCCATACATTTTTGGTGGTTTTGCAACCCAACACCTTATGATAAGCAGATTCAATAAGTCCACTGATAATAATATTCTTTGCGTTTGCATCATTTACCAAATTATTCTTACCTTGTTCATCCGTGGTTGATGTAAATCCATTTTGAACAGTGTCCCATACTTTGTAACCTTGCGCCAAGAGATATACCTGCATTCTTCCTTTCCAAAGTGCATAATTATTTTCACTGAATAGAGGTACACCATTCTTGGTAGGCTCCATGACCTCCTTCCAATTGTTAAACTGTTATTGAAGGAACCAAGCTCTGATTCCAATTGTTGGAAATACTGACCGGGGGGTGAATCAGTATTTATTTCAATTAGAGCATTATTTAATCTTCAATTCTTATTAGTTTTTTTACAATGATAGTAGCAAACAAGAGGAACCAAAATGCACACAATTTTTAAGGTGGAAACCCACTCCGGGACAAAAACCACCTAATGCTTTTATAATAATTCTTTTCAACTCCAATTGAAAATAAAGCTCCAACTTCCTCGAATCTAGAAAAACATTCTTCTCCAGCTCCCACTGGATGGATGCTCCAATGCCCGAGATTCTTCAGTAGTCACTGAACGAATGCACCAACACCCAATGAGCTACAACTCACCCTAGCACCACCCTACCACCCTATAGAAGAATAAAAGAAGAATGGACTCTCGTACCAGAGAAAATGGTCCACTTTACAATGATATAGAATGATGTAGAAGAAGAAGATATAATAGACCATAACCCCAACTTTGACACAACCACTGCCTCTTCAACCCTTTGCAGATAGACACTAGTACAATTTGTACAATAATGTATTTACAATGACTAAGCACAATGATACCTTTACAATGATTTTATGAAGTGTTGCCCACTTGAACACTTCATATGATGAAATTATTGTTGTTGTTATGCACCTTGGTTTCTGCTCTTGTCATGCTACTCTCTACTGCACCTTTCTTTTCTTTGCTGCCATAGAAATTCTGGTCCTTTGCAACCCTTGACAACACATGATCTAGCTTTTTCTTGCCTTCTAGGAGCTCGATATTGAATCTGGTGTATCTTTGTTATTTCAGATCCTAAATATCTGATTTTTGGTCCTATAGTATTCCTCTGAGTCTTCTTTCCAATGCCACAGTTCTGACCCAATTTGGATTCTCCAAGAGATATTTATACCCAATTTCTCACACTGCCCTAATTATGGAATGTTTCAGTAGAGCACACTTGTACGGAGTGCCACGTGTCACCGTTTCTTCATTTGTCTCTGAAATTGATAGAGAGCATATTAAAGACTATTCACTATCTGTCGCTTTTTACGGCATTCCAATCTGATACACAGAGAGGGAGTTATGATGAATTTACCAAGGTCACTTCTTTGAGATGAATTTCAGGAGCTTGCAAAAACCCTTACTTCCACAGATCATATCTCCAAAAATATTGTGCAACTTGATCTTAAATTGTTACTGCAGCTTCCTCAGGATTTATTCTTTTCCTCATGAAAATTTCAGCTTCTGATCCTTCATAGAAAAAAAGTTAGAGAGAAAATGCCACGATGACCTGTTTTAGATGGCCGAATCCCTTTCCTAAGAAGGAAATGAAGATCACAATATATATAAATGCTTAAGTTGATAGGGGCTTCAACAAGTGAACGTGGGAGGGATTTTAGGAGCATAAAAAATATTAATTATGAATTTTCAATGACCCATGCCCCAACCCCCTGGAGTTTTAGCCCAATAACTAGGGTTACAAACTTCAAATATGAATATCTATCAAATCGTGAAGAATTACATGGCGTGCCATATATCAATGGAAACATCTCGACAAGTAGAAACCGTCAAAGGAATTATTGACCCAGAATATATTAATTTGGTAGGTAAAAATTCCCATGCAATATTGGGTTAGCCCCTGGTGCTGCTTGGGTTGACATCAATGAAAACCGTTGATCAACAAGCTGGTACTAGTACAATTGTCTCTAGTCAAGCACAGTTTACTTATCAACCATACCAGGGACAGTATCAAGCTTGTCAAGCTACACAAAATCCAACATATCATTATCAGTCGTACCCTGGGTATACTTATCAAATACCTCAACAACCCTAGTATGGTCTGGTTAATCTTAGTTACCCAGGAGGTTTCACGATTCAAAATGCACATCCAATTCCAGGATATCCTGAATATCCTCCTCCTGGCACTAGTTTGATCACACAAGGTTATCAAGACCCTAGCCATAGATTACCATTCATAGAAAATTTATATTTACCAGATCTATCGTGCCTTACGAACGATCCCATTTTTTATCTTCCATATTGGTCGCCGATGCCTAACAAGTTTCCCAGTGATATTCTGAAATTTGAAGGTAAGGCAGGAGAGGACCCATATAATCACGTTATGACTTATCACCTCTGTTGCACATCTAATCCACTAGTCGATGATTCGATTCGATTACGTATTTTTCAGAGAAATCTCATTGGTCTAGCTGCCAAATGGTACATTGAGTTACCACGCGACTCTTTTAATAATTTTAACACACTAGCTACTACTTTCTTAACCCATTTTCAGTTGCTTGTTAGATACAACAACGACACAGAATTGCTGACTTCATTAAAACAGACTATGTCTAGGTACATATTTGATCACATTCATGAGTGGAGATGTAGAAGGTGGTTAGTGAAAGTATTTATTCCTGATCAAATTTTGGCTGAATGGTTTATTAAATCGTTATTGCCAAAAATTACTGAAGATGTGGCCAAAGGAGGCGTTGTTACAGAAGAGCAAGTCATTTCTCAAGCTCGGTACCTTGACCTTGTATATACTCAGTCAGGTACTATGTATGATAAAATCCCCGATTTACCAAGACCTGGTCAATTAACTACAACTCCTTCTGGCTCTCATGCTGTTGATGGTGTAATTGGTTCTGTTAGCACTGGTAAAAGTAAGAAGAAGTCTTCCAAGACCACTTCTCCTATTATCACTTTACCCGATTCACCCAAAGGAGATTCTTCCCAAGCAACTTCCGCTGATATTCACATTATAGAGTCATCTACAACCAAATCTAAAACTGGTGGTAAGAAGAAAGGTAAGAACAAAAATAAAAAATATTCAAAAGAGAAAAACGATACAACTAAACCAACTGAAAAAAGACAAAAACCTCGATATACTTTTCTCATGTGTGACCAGGATCATTTTACAAAAGAGTTCCTGCATAGAGCCAAGGTATCAAAACTCATTAAGGGTTCGCCTATACCTGTTGTCTTGAAGTATCCCTTTCCCGCTCAAGATAGTAACATGGTTGGATCTTCCTCCAATACGGTTGAGGATATCTTGATGGTTGCGATGTGATCGCAAGATTATGGTAGTAAAAATATTGGTAAAGAAGAAGAAACATCCAATTCTGCATCGACTACATCTCCCTCAGTTTATGATCTGTTACAGATCGAGAAACAAAATCCCGACTTAGTGATTAAACCGCCTACAAAAGCTATACTTCGTAAATCATCTTTCAATCCACATGCGACAGCTGCTCTTACAATATTGCTGAAGATTTGGCAATTTCCCCTTCAGCAAAGTCGGCTTTGGAAGTTTTGCAATCATGTCCAGCCTAAAGAAAATTACTTTTGTCAGCCTTAGGAGCCATAGATCTTCAGGATTTGAACCTCATGATCTTCAATTTAGAGAATTTTACACCCCGCCTACCCCATCAAATGGCTTTCCAGATTCCGGTAATAGTAAAAAACAAACGTATCTTTCGTACTGTTGTTGATGAAGGGGCTTCTACATGTATTATGTCATTAAAATGTTGGAAATCACTTGGTTCTCTGACAATTAACCAATCACCAGCTATTCTTAAAGCTTTTCACGGAAGAGGTTTTCAGCCATATGGTATCTTACAAGATCTACCAATAGAGGTCGAAGGCAAATTGGTTAATCTAGATGTGGAGGTGATTGATGCCCCTCTGGATTACAACCTTCTCCTGGGTCGCAGTTGGTCTTACGCCATGATTGTTGTTGTATCATCGATATTTCGTCTCATCATGTTTCCTCATAAAGGAAAAATCGTTAAAATAGATAAGCTCTCATATTATTCATCTGACCCAGCCCCTACTGATAGCATCCAACATATCGGAAAAATGACTATCCCTTCTAAGGATGTCGGAGTAGGATTGATTAAAGATTCAGCTTTATCGGGAAATTTTTCCCTGCCTGCTCCCAACGTACAACTTTCTATTGCTAATATCAATATGATTTCATCAAGTACTATGTCCTTTGATGATCCTTGGATAGTACCTTCAGAATCAGAATTGGATTCATTCGATAGCCCGATGCCTTTGAGTCCTTTTGAGTTAGCATATCAAAATGTACAGTCATTTTTTGATACTCCTTCAACTGAATCTGATCCAATGAATGTGATCAATCAAGAGTTGTTTTCAATATCAAGCTTAGCTTCGACACCAATTCTGAATCCTGCTCAAGTATTCAATACTGATGAACATATTCGTGAATTCTTGTCAGTAGAGAGTTACCATGGGAAGATCTTCATCATAGGTCTTCATTTTTACCTGATCTTGATCATTTTGAGAATGATTTTTCCTCCATTTTTACCACTGATTACGTCAAAGAACCTCAAAATCATTTTTCACATATCAATTCTGAATTGAATTTAGAAAATATTTCTGCAATGGTTCCTCTTGACATTTCAGTAAAACCTGGAATTGTTGAAAACATTCATATAGGTGCTTCTTGTACGCCAGATGAAATCCAAGCATATAAAGCCCTATTTCAGGAATTCCGTGACATTTTTTCTTGGTCATATGAAGAAATGCTAGGAATCGATCCGTCAATTATTTTTCATGAAATTAAGACATACCCAGATGCTAAACCTGTTAGATAGAGATTACGTCAAATACATCCGAGAAAAGATGCTGCTATTAAAGTCGAAGTTGAAAAATTACTTCGTGCAGGTTTTATTTATCCAATCCCGTTAACGGACTGGGCATCTAATATTGTTCTGGTCAATAAAAAACAAGGAACAATAAGAGTATGTATTGACTATAGGGATATAAATCGATCTTGTCCAAAAGACAATTATCCAACTCCTTACATCGATCAAATTATCAACGATTGTGTTGGAAGTGAAATGTTCTCTTTCATGGATGGATTCTTCAGCTACAATCAAATAAACATACTCCCTATAGATCAACCTAAAACAACTTTCATTTTTCCATGGGGAACTTTTTCTTATCGCAAAATACCTTTTGGCCTTAAGAATGCTGGCGTCACTTTTCAAAGGGCTATGTATTATGCATTTCACGAAATTAAGCACATTGTGCAACCCTACCTCGATGATTTTCCTGCACATTCTTCAAATAGAGCAGATCATATTACTCATTTACGAGCCATTTTTATACAATGTAGGCATTATAAGATTCGTCTGAATCCTTACAAATGTGTTTTCTGTGTCCAATCCGGACGATTGTTGGGATTTATTGTCTCAAAGGCAGGCAGTCATGTTGATCCATCAAAGGTTGAGGCAATCATCAATTTGCCTCCTCCTTCTACTCTTCGCCAACTCCAAAGTTTGCAAGGGAAAGAAATTTTTTTACGTCTATTCATTCCTAATTACACCGAGTTAACGAAAGGTTTCACTAGGTTGTTGAAACAGAACATTCCTTTCTTTTGGGATGAGGTCGCTGATAGATCTTTTGATGCTCTGAAAAATCCATTGACCCATGCACCATTATTGCATCCTCCCAACTACAACCTCAATTACTTTTTGTACCTCACCGCTTCCGATTCCACAGTAGGGATGGTTTTAGTTCAGGAAGATGAATTCCATAGTGAACATGTGATTTACTATCTTAGTTGAAATTTGCATCCGACTGAGATCAAATATTCATATGTGGAGAAATTGGCCTTGGCAGTTGTTCAAGCTGTCCAACGTTTTCGTCACTACATACTTTTACGCAAAACGATAGTGATCTTTGATTGTAATCCTATGATGTATATCTTGACCAAACAATTGCTAGGGGGGGAATACTCTAAATGGATTGTTCTCCTGTAGGAGTTTGATTTGGAGTTTGAAAAATCCAAATCGAAGAAATCATTGATATTTGCTGAACTTATGTGTGATTTCCCACGTACTGATACAAAAACTGTGGCGGAACAACCAATCATGGATGAATCCTTGTTTCTTATTAGTACCATTGATCCTTGGTATGGAGATATCATTGTTTATCTTCAGACCCAATATTTTCAGCCTGAGCTTTCACAGTCGCAACAAAGAAAAATACGTTTCCAATCTCAACAATATCATATTGTTGGTGACACACTATATCTTCGTGGTGTGGACTCAGTTTTTCAAAGTTGTCTAACCCATGAGGAAGTCAAAAAGTTTTTAAATGACTGTCACTCTGGAGCATGTGGTAGTCATATGTCTGGGTATGCCACAGCCCAAAAGATATTGCGCGCAGATTATTTCTAGCCATCCTTATTTAAAGATTGTATGTACGCGGTCCGAAAATGTCATAATTGTCAAATATTCAATCGAAAAATGCGTGCACCACCTGCTTCTCTTCACCCTATAATTGTTTTCGGTCCTTTCACAAAATGGGGAGTTGACTTCATTACATGTAACCCTCACTCAGACGGGGGGGCATGGGTATATTGTTCTAGCAGTAGATTATTTTACCAAATGGGATGAGGCAATGCCTACATTTGTGTCGGATGGAAAAACTGCAGCTACTTTCATATTCAATCATGTGATTGCTCATTTCGGTGTACCCCAAGCGATAATTACTGATCACGGGAGCCATTTTCGGAATATCATGATGACCGAGTTAACAGACCAACTTGGCCTGCACCATGACAGTTCTACACCATATTATCCATAGGCCAATGGTTTAGTTAAAGCAATTAATAAAGTTTTAGTCACCATGATCAAATGAATCATTAGAATTCATCAGTCGAATTGGCATACCATGCTCTTTTTATCACTTTGGGCATATCGAACCTCAACAAAAACATCGATAGGCTTTACCCCTTTTCAACCAGTTTACGGTTTAGAAGCGGTATTACACATTGAATGCGAGATACCGTCACTCCAACTAGCCATAGAATTACGACCAGCCACTTCTGAAGAGGATAAATGTTATTTATACTTTGCTCAATTAGATGAGAATCAGCGCACCATTGCATTAGCTACCGAGACTCATGCGAAAGAATGAAAGCTCAGTATGATAGAAGTGTTACCCCTCATAATTTTTCAGAAGGAGACCTAGTTTTGACTTATGATCAAGCCAACGATAAGCTAGGTGCTGGGAAATTTGAACCCATGTGGCATGTTCCTTATATTGTCAAACGACAGCTTGCAAAGGGGCCTATGAATTGATTTATTTTGACGGGGTCTCTTTAGGTGAACCCAGAAATGAACTTTATCTGAAGAGATGTTACACTTGATTTTTGTGTGGAGATATTCTCTATATATTAGTTACTTTCTAGCTGGTGTGCTATAGATTAGAAACATGTTCCTAGATTAAGTGTGCTCTTACTACTATTCCTGCTTATCTGGATACTTTTGATATCGCAGATGTCGACGTCCTTTCAAACATACATTGGTTTTGTTGATGGTGCTTGTCGTAGTACACGAAACATCTCTTCCGCAGCTTGGGTTATTTACTCACCCACTGACGAGTTAGTATTGATTCACGGGGTAAGCCTCGATCAAACAATGAACAATATTGCTGAATATAGTGCAGTTATTGAATTATTGCCGAAATCCATTTCATTTTGAATTCAAATTTTGATCGTTAGGTTAGATTTTGAACTCATTGTATTACAGTTAAACTAAGTCTATGCCATTAGAAACCCAGTATTATTAAGATTTTTTTTAAGGGTTCGTCTCTTAGAACGAGAGTTTGATTATATTGAGTATCAACATATTCCAAGAAGTTTAAATACATTATCAGACGCAATTTCTTCTAGTGTTATAAACAGACATTTGCAATAACAAAATAATAATTCAACATTCGATAAACATGATTGAACATGTAACTAGAAATAATAGTTTATCATAGTATAGATGTAGTGTTCAAAAAATAGTACATCGTCTTCGATCCTAGGTTCCAAACACCTTAGGATCGGAAAAAAGTGATACAAAAAATGAGTCTACAAATCAATCATCCACTATCCATGGTGATGACCACAATAATACACTACTACTCATGCCACCCTAGTCAAAAATCTCCTGAATGGTCCAGGAACACTAATGACATATCTTTATAGACGGAGTGGGATATCATATATAGTATTCTCATGAATATCTATAGTGAGCCGCTCCAAATGGTGTTCTAAATTAGTCAGGATCTCTGCAGTATGATCATGTTGGGGTGGTGGTGCTGCTGCTGCATCCCTTTCCTGGAGGAAGGGTCATTTCCCGGTTGCCACGAAAATCCATGCCCGCATAAGGAAAATCCTCTATCACAAAAATTTGGTGTTCCAGCCAATGAAAATAAGTCGAGGGAAAACGAATAATCTCCCCACCCTCGCTATTTTAGGCCATCAAAGAAACCCAATGAACCATCCTAGGCTCTCGAGGTTGACCAGCATCAACAGGAATATGTTGCAGGGCTAACATAGGGATCCTCTCTAGAACAAAGGTGACGAAAATGGACCCATATCCGAAGTTGTTTAACTTCCCATTCTTTGCTCTAGTAAGTTGGCCTTTCACATTTTCCAACACTGCCTCGCACTAGTTGAATATGGTGCCTCGAAATCAATCTCCTGCAATGCACATCTGAGATCCAATGGCTACATGCAAAGCTACACTTCCGCACAGCTTGACAACGGTAAAATCAATCACTTTTATCTCGAGACGGATGATAGCTTTAATGTCAATCCGTTTGTCTCAGGGATTGGCTTCATCATTAAAAAACTCTAATTATAGGCTGGCAACAGACTGGCCACCTGGCCTAGCCCCAAATAGAGATAGTGGTTCACCTCTCCTAGACAAACCAGTCAAAAAATATATGTCTTCTAGCTCAATCTTGATCTGGTGACCTCCAATCACGAAACACTAGTCCTGAACATCCCATTTACTTACCAGCCAAGTAAGAAGATCCACTTGAGCTCTCATGCCACTAATAGCCCAAAATTTGTAAAGCCTGCATGCTCTTAACATTTGCAAAGTAGGTTGATGAATTATTTCTGCTTCATCTACCTCTTCGTGCTCCTGTTCTCGCCAAATGAGAATTTTAGATATCCTAAAATAAGTAAAATGAAGGATTAGAATCATTTTGAAGCAAAAAATTTGGGTAATTTAGGAGGAAAATGTGTTTTTAAATTCTTTACGGTGCCCCCGCACTTTACGCTCAGGGACAGTGCATAGCTCCGCACAGGCTCTGTGTTAAAAGTGCAGGGCCCCGACATTTTCTTTTGTAGGAAATTGTTCGGGTCCGCAAGTACCCAATTTCTTACTTGCGGACCCCCGAGAGTGGATTTTTAAACCTATTTTCCTCCCCAAAATTAAATTTTGACCCTAATTTAAAAAATTGAACGAATGAAAGGCAAGAGAAAGAAGTTGTGGATTACCTGAAGTAGACAGTTTTTTATTCCGACAGTCGATTTGTACAGAATCTTCTCCGAAGAGTTTTTTGCTAAAAGCACTAAAATCTTCACTCGAAACTCAAATGGTGAAAATGAACTTGAAAAACTCCTTTTTATAAGTTTTTTTGAATAAATGAATTTTAAATTTGTTTATTTTTCACTTTAAAAAGTTAGTTTTTCAAAATATTTTTTATTATTGAAACATGTATGTTTAATTTTTCGAGTTCTTGTTCAGAATAATGGATTTTTCAGGCAAAATGGTCATTTTTAACGAAGAGTAAACTTATCACTTTTTCAGGCTCTTTAAAAATTTACGAAAAAGCGAAAACATGGATTCCTCTTTTAAGCCCTTTTCAGACTCTCTAAAAATAAAAATATTGCCGAGTACTTGACTATTCGAACTCGTTAAAGTAAATGAACGGTCGTCCCTTCAGTATAAGTTTACCCCTTTTCCAGACTGAAATGAACTATTTATGAAAAATATATACGTTGACTAATCATGGTCAATAGAGTTCTCTCTTGCATTATTTTATCCTTTTTCGGGCCTGAGAGACTAAATTTATGAAAAAGTACACCCATGGAGTTTTCTTAAGTTTTTTCTTCTAACTCCCTAAAAATGAAAAACACAGAGTTTCTCCTATACTAGACTCGTTAAAATTTAACAGTAAAGAAATTGTCGATTAAAAACAGGAACGGATCACTCCTTCTTAGGGTTCGATTTTAAACTAATTTGGACTCATCCGAAGGATGAGCTTATAAACAAGAAAATGTTATCCTCCTCAAGCTTGTCAAAAATAAAGAGGTACTTGCCAAAAATGGTGGGGGGAAAGAGAGAAAAATAGATTCATTTGTTACATTTTGATTTGTAAAAGCATTACACCACTCTTGAACATGACACTTTTTGTCACACTTCTACCTGGGTTGGGAAATCCTTTGCCTATCAATTAATCAAACCATATTGAAGGTGTTCAGCCGGTTTCTGGGTATTAGCTTAGGGAAAATGTCACCAAACCATCTGAAGTGTCGTTATGTGTTCAAGAGGACAGTCAAACAAACCATTCATCTGCAAACATTTGTCTCAATTTGCATTGACCATCCTTGAGTCAGCCCTTGCAAAAAAAATTCTTCAAAACTTGATCTATGGTTTCGTGTCGTGAACTTGCTTACGATGAATCAATTTATGTCAACGATAGCCCATCATCTAGGAAGTTGATCTAGAATCCGTCAGTACTTTGAAATCTTCATGCCTTAATGGCAGGTTTCTCGCCTTCGACGACAGGTTGCATCATTGACCTTCGATCGAACGATTCCATGAAATGTTCAACTTCAGATCACTTATTCACATTTCATGGATTGTACTGATTACTTTGAGAGCCATTTTCATTATTGGTGGTTTCTCTCACACTTGTTAACAGTTCACATCATTGACTGGTAATCAAGTGGTTTCTACCATGTTCGACTTCAACACATTTAATCACATGGATAGAATCGTACTAGTTCGGGAAGCAGAAATCAAGACCCCGGATCTAGTTTCCACCATCCAGGCTGCGAGGAATTTTATTATTCATTATGCATTATACTATTCATTATAGATGGTTGCACCCATGTTGTGTCTACACTATTGATGTAATATTAAAATAATTTCTTTAATCAAAACAAGTTTAGTTAGTTTTGATCTGAGCATGGGAATGCCTACATCAACGATGATATATATATATATCTGTGTGTGTGTGTTGTGTTGAATGTTTTTACAGGGTTCCGACTGGGGTGTCCACAGGCTAATCCTTGAAATGATAAAGCACATTACTCTTCGAATACTCTTAGACTTCACACTTTAGGGGGCAATTTGTTACACTGAAATTTGTCACCATGACATTTTAGTACTCCCATAGAAGTCTACAATATCAAAGTTCCTAAAATTCAAGCCTTGAAATTAAGAGAAAATCTTATAAAAGTCTTAAAACCCTTGTACCACATTTTCTCTTAGTATTGCCTATGGTCCTGCACCTTTTGGCTATAAATAATGCATAGCCAAACGCACTTTCTATTTATTAAGGGTGCGGACCCCTGTAAAAGATAAGAAAAGCCATAGGTAAATCTAGAAGCTCGGTTTGAGTCATTTTTAGAAGCTTCTAGAAACAATCCTACGGTGGAAAGTCCGGTCTTTTCAAGTTCATGCATCCCATCCATTAAGGAGCTAACCCCTTGATGTAAGGAACTAATCCCTTTGAAGGAGGATTCTATCCCTTATTGTATGGATCTAGAACTCCCTCTCTTTCACTATAAAAAGAGTCATAGGGAAGCCTCAAAGGGTTAATAATTGGTGAGTTCAAGCTTTAGTATTATTGGAGGTGAAATGCTGTTGGAACTTAGACCCTTTTAACTGAGATTTTATGTGGGAAATATTACATACCTATATGTATCTCGGTTGAAAGAGTGCAAGGATGGTCAGAGCAAAGGAAATGCCTGTTCTGGACCCCAGGAAGGCCTGTATGACATCAAGGCAGACACGGTTGTAAGGCTATTCTTACTATTTAAAGTTAATACAAATAAGTCTATTTTTCTCAATAAGCCGTCAATTGATTGGTTTATTTTATGGATTCCTTGATCACCATAATAGATATGATTTATGAATATATGCTATGCAGGTGCTATTTGATGTTTCCTTGTTTGTGATTGCAGATCTTAGAAGGCAATTCTTTCGGGCAACTGAAGGACTACTACTACAAACAAGCGTTGGATCAAAGGTAGGATCGATAAGCCTTTATAGCATTTAATTATCAATCACAATATATCTATAGAAAGATATATTTAAGTGTCTGTTTGTTGCTAGCTTTCCGTAGGACACTTGGGAGGTCTTTCTTGTCCACAAGAATGACTTATCCGTCCAACACTTCCTAACATTGACATGTGTAGGATGTTGGTGATGGAGAGTGCCGAAATCAAAAAGAAAATCCAAGAGTTGTTTGAAAAAGGGATCATCCTGTTAGCACTCTGTAATTCCGAGGTTGAATACTGAATCTCGGAGGCAACATCAAAAATTCTCTGAGCCAAGGATCTAGCCCTCCAAGACTCACAAATGGATCTCTCTGTATGACTTAACTTTTTTTTTAGTGGTTCTGATATTAGGCTAGTTATGAGGGTATAGAGGTTTGTTGAAATTTGTGGTTGAGACAACACAAGAGGGCCATTGGTCTAATGGAGTAAAAATGTCAAAGCAGATTTATATGAATGAATGAATGAGTTCATGTATAACCAGGTGACATAGTCATGTCAGTGAATATTTACAATTTGTGAATGGAAAAGAAGACAATATTAGGATTCCATCTAAATGCAGAGCATACCTTATCTGAGTTCCACATTCAAACTTCAGAATAAAACATAAATATTGTGTAAAGCCTGAGAAGGGTCTCCAATGACAGATCCTAAACAATATTTTCTAATAAATAATAATGAAAGAAAGCGATATATGAAAAAAGTAAATGACAAATAGCATCAAGAATCAGTTCACCATATGAACATGACACAAGAATCTGGAAAATAGAAGGTCCTTTCATTCATTCAAGAAAAGGTCACTTACAACCAAATGAACATATTTACAACATCCTTCCCTTCATGTCTAACCCTTATCCCATTTTACATCCTATCATTTATAATTTTTCTCCATTACATTTCAAATCCTACAGATTAGAATGATCAAATATCTGCTTTAACTATTTCATATATTTCAGGAAAATGCCTATTTGTGTTCTACCCAAAATAGAGATTTGATCTCTTTTATAATAATTCCCTATCTCCTAATCTATTACAAAATATTCTATTTGTAACACTAAAAAGGCAAAAATTGTCAAAACTACTTGCTGGTTACAACCTACTAATCTAGAAAATATAACAAATTCCAACAAAACTACATTTTCTTTGATCATATTTAAGGCCCAATATGATCAAATCTATGGTGTCAACAACATGTTGAGGACGAGTTGTAATTAGAAGATCGCTCTAGAGGATTTGGAGATCATGAAGGAGTCGATTTGCCTTTATTTGAGGAAATTTGTTGTCTTATTTCCATAACAGAACTTTTGGGAACAAAGGAGGTCAGACAGAGCATGCTTAGCTACTGATTATATGGACATGATTTTCGGTAGATAATTAGGGATCTTGAAATGGTCTTTAGCTGACAAAAAATGCTAATTTCTTCTAAAGTTAACCAAAAATTATTGAGTTTTCCTTCGACCATGATTTCATTTATTTGTTGGGAAAAATACTGAGAGGGGGATGAATCAGTATTTTGAGCTCATAACTAAAAATTTAAATTTTTCTTTTGCAAAATTCCATACATGGATCTTATGAATCGAAATCGCGTATATGGATATGCTAAAATAAACTAGTGTATACTGCTATAAATTTCTAGTTTAGAAAAATTCTCATAAACAGTATTTAAATCAGATTTACCAGTTATGCATCAGGTTAGATAACTAGTAAATATGTGCAGTAACAGTAGTATAAAACATCACACAAGTGAAACACACATGAACACCAATATTTAAGGTGGAAAC
The DNA here is from genome assembly GCA_034641835.2 of Pinus albicaulis. Classification (NCBI taxonomy): domain Eukaryota; kingdom Viridiplantae; phylum Streptophyta; class Pinopsida; order Pinales; family Pinaceae; genus Pinus; species Pinus albicaulis. The sequence goes on from CM076579.1 coordinate 90,329,576, forward strand.
CCAATTTGGGAGAAAGCCACTGCTACTGTCATCTTTGTCTTCAATATTTATTATATGGAAAACTATTTACGACATTGTACTGATGTAGACTCATATAAGTACACAGGCTTCTACCTGTAGAAGGCTACAACCTTCACTCGTTTTCCATTTGCTACTGGAAGGGAGCTCTAACCCCCTTTCTTCGCGTTTACCAGCCACTCCTGGAAGGGAGCTTCAACCCCCTGAACATAACACCAGCTTCTACTGGAAAGAAGCTTATACTTCCCTACTAAAGGCTTCAACTCTCAGACCCACTGCAGACCATGTTTCATCAATTTTCATATTAGATCAAACAGCATCAACACAACTCTTTATCAACAATCATGAACTTTGCCGAATACTTCAGTTATAACAGTGAATATGCTGTAACCAGAAATTCAGGAATAACCCAGACTTCATAATAGATATGCAGATACAAAATTAACCCTGAACAGTCATTAATTCAAATAGAATACACTACTTTTCTTCACTAAAGTTGCGTACATACGCTCTTTTATGCACACCAACCTGCGTGTACTTCTGTGTATTCTTCAGAAAGACTCTAACTTCCATACACGCTTTTCATGTAGCAAACCCACGTATATACATGGTTTTACGGAAAACAAATCGCGTATAGATCTATAAATGTAAATTTTGCAGAACAGACCAGATCTATAAAATTTACCTATATTTCTTCATTTTCTTCAGCAGACTTGTGCCAGTTCTTCATCATTTCTTCAGTAGATCATACTAGAGATTCATCATCTTCAGATCTGGAGATCTTGAACCATCATTATATCCATGGGTGCATCATAGGTTCAGATCTATCAATTAAAAGCAAAGTTCATCCATACATATATTCCTTAGAGAATTTTATTCAATAATAACCCTTACACATGCACTCTTTGTACTATGATCTTCTTATCCTTAAATAGATTTAGCTTTTACCAATACCATGAGTCAAAACCACTCAACTGCTAATGGTAATCCTAGATGGAATCAAATAGATAATACGATGCTCAATATTGTGGGCTAATACCATGCTAAAGCCCCCTGGTATTATAAATTTGGAGCACAAATGGGCATACACGACTTGGGACGTACTTATCCATGTGCATACGCGACTTGGCCTTCAAAAACCCACGTATACATTGTGACATATTAAAAATAACATTTCTCTGGCACATACTAGAATTATTTTCTCTGTCACATATGAACTGATCTGTAGATACATCATTCTTACATTGAACACATAGGTTTCTTATCATAGGCAACTCATCAAGTAGGTCGCCATCAAGGACAACACATTACATCATATTTCCAACTTCATCAAGTAGGTTTCCATCAAGGACAACACATTACATCATATTTCCAGCATTATTACAACCACTTCAACTAAACTCAAGGGAAGCTTGAGCTAGGGTATCAAGTGTGAGGTAAGCTTGAGGTTTTAGCTTCTTCTGAATAAGTTTTAACCTCAAAACCTTTTTATATTTTGAAACTTGATATTATGTTGGTGAAGCCTTTTTTTCTTATGATTTATTATTTCCTATTTAATGGCCATTTGATTGAGTGCATAACTGATTTTGATAGTTGATTGCTTAAAGGTTTCATTCTCCTTCTTCTGGAGTCTTTCCAAAACTTTTAACTCATCATTTTCATCATACAACTTTGTATCTTAGGTTTCCCACTAACCTTCTTTCGTGATGATGTTGCAGCTTCTTCATGGGTTTCTATTTCTACAACCGATGGCCCTCCTCCCATTTCTATAGCTAAAGGTTCTACCTCAGTTTTAGCAATGAATGGTTCTGCCTCTTTTTCTGCAGCTAATGGCTCAGAGTCCGAATATGAATATGGTAGTTTTAGAACATTTTTTTTTGTAGTTTCATCTTGAACCTATGCACCAGTAGCTTCACCTTGAAGCTCTGCCCCCTTCGCAAACTCTAACTTTTTCTTTGACTTCTTGTATGTTGAGGGAGAAGCTTTGGTTAGATGTTGTACCACTTGATATTTCACGAATTGTTTTGGGTAGTCCTTACCTCTATGATAGAAAATCCATCATATATCTCCATGAAAACAAGTGCCACTTGTTCAAAAATGGTGTGGAGTACATTGTGAGAGCTCATCCCAAGAAACTAAATCTTTAAATATTTAATGCAGGGAAAATTAAAAGACTAGTAAATTCAACAAATAATTTTGTGCTTCCTATGATTAAAACAAAGAATTATGTTGATTATGAAGCATTTCAAGGTTGTGATCCAAAGTTGAAATCTGATTTTATCAAAGTGGTTAATCAAAATAATGAGATGTTTTAGGAGCCAAATGGGTTACCTCCCAAGAGGGGAATCTAGCATGAAATATAGTTGCAACAATATTGTCCTCTTCCTAACATTGACATGTATAGGATGTTGGTGATGGAGAGTGCCGAAATCAAAAAGAAAATCCAAGATTTTCTTGAAAAAGGGATCATCCTATTAGCGCTTGGTAATTCCAAGGTTGAAGACTGAATCCTGGAGGTAACATCAAAAATGCTCTAAGTCAAGGATCTAGCCCTCCAAGACTCATAGAGGGATCTCTCTATATGATTTAGCTTTTTTTTAGTGGTTCTGATATTAGGATAGTTATGAGGGTATAGAGGTTTATTGAAATTTGTGGTTGAGACAACAGAAGAGGGCCATTGGTATAATGGAGCCAAAATGTCAAAGAAAATTTAAATGAATGAATGAACAAGATCATGTATAACCAGGCGAGATAGTCATGTCAGTGGATATTTACAATTTGTGAATGGAAAAGAAGAAAATATTAGGATTCCATCTAAATGCAGAGCATACCTTATCTAAATTCCACATTCAAACTTCAGAAGAAAACATAAATATTGTGTAAATCCTGAGAAGGGTGTCCAATGACAAATCTTGAACAAAATTCTCTTATAAACAATAATGAAAGAAAACGATATGTGAAAAAAGTAAATGACAAATAGCATCAAGAATCACTTCACCATGTGAACATGACACAAGAATCTGGAAAATAGAAGGTCCTTTCATTCATTCAAGAAAAGGTCACTTACAACCAATTGAACATATTTACAACATCCTTCCCTTCATGTCTAACCCTTATCCCATTTCACATCCTATCATTTATAATTTTTCTCCATTACATTTCAGATCCTATAGATTAGAATGATCAAATCTTTGCTTTAACTTTTTCATATATTTTAGGAAAATACCTATTTTTGTTCTACCCAAAATAGATATTTGATCTCTTTTATAATCATTCCCTATATCCTAATCTATTACAAAATATTCGATCTATAACACTGAAAAGGAAAAAATAGTCAAAACTACTTGGTGGTTACAACCTACTAATCTGGAAAATATAACAAAATTCCAACAAAACTACATTTTCTTTGATCATATTTAAGGCATAATCTGATCAAATATTTGGTGTCAACAACATGTTGAGGACGAGTTGTAATTAGAATATTGCTCTAGAGGCTTTGGAGATCATGAAGGAGTCGATTTTCCTTTATTTGAGGAATTTTTTTGTCTTATGTCCATAACAAAACTTTTGGAAACAAAGGAGGTCAGATAGAGTGCGCTTAGCTACTGATTATATGGACATGATTTTCGACAGATCACTAGGGATCCTAAAACGGTATTTAGTTGAAAAAAATGCTACTTTCTTCTAAATTTAACCAAAAATTGTTGATTTTTCCTTCGACCATGCTTTCATTTATTACAACCACTTCAACTAAACTCAAGGGAAGTTCGAGCTAGGGTATCAAGTGTGAGGTGAGCTTGAGGTTTTAGCTTCTTGTGAATAATTTTGAACCTCAAAACCTTTTTTATATTTTGAAACTTGATATTATGCTAGCGAAGCCTTTTGTTCTTATGATTTACTATTTCCTATTTAATGGCCATTTGATCGAGTGCATAACTAATTTTGATAGATGATTTCTTAAAGGTTTCATTCTCCTTCTTCTAGAGTCTTTCCAAAACTTTTAACCCATCATTTTAATCATACATCTTTTGTATCTTAGGTTTCCCACTAACCTTTCTTTTGTGATGATGTTGCAGCTTCTTCATGGGTTTCTGTTTCTACAAATGATGGTGCTCCTCCCATTTCTATAGTTAAATGTTCGACCTCGATTTTTGCAGTGAATGGTTCCACCTCTTTTTCTGAAGCTAATGGCTCAAAGTCTAAATATGAATATGGAAGTTTTAGAAAATTCATTATTGAAGTTTCATCTTGAACCTATGCACCAGTAGTTTCACCTTGAACCTCTACCCCCTTCACAAACTCTAACCTTTTCTTTGACTTCTTGTATGTTGAGGGAGAAGCTTTTCTGACAACTTGCACAGGAGACAGTGCCCTCCTTTTCTTCTTGTTGGTTTTTGGGGAAGACAACTCTTGTGATGTTTAATCCTTTCTTTGGCTGGATTTATTGCTCAAACGCTCCCCAAAATAGGAGATAGTTCCATGTTTTTCTTCTCCTATTAAGTTCTTATAACACTATCAACTTGATTAGCCCATGGTGAAATAGGTTGCTCCTAGCTATCTGGGGTTTAGCTTAGACTTTAGAAGCCATTTTGGTGATACTTTTGAGGAGATAAAATGGCATGATTAGGGACTTCTTACTTGTGAAGTGGAGGAGCAACCTGAAATGATAGAGCATGGTCCTCCCATATCTCCCTTCACAAGTGATGTAGACCTGGATCATTTTCAACAATGTTTGCCACTTCTCTTGCAAATAACTCTTGGGGATGTCCTTCTTCCACTTCATGTTTTGGTGTTCTTCTTTGAGAAAAAACCTAAAATCAACTTCTTTGATGGAGGTGGTCTTAAACCACCTCTCTCCTTCACCTGGCATCTCGGTGGCTACTGCCACACTGAACTCATAAATCTGCATTGTCATGGGTCGAAACTGCACCTTACATCCATCAAAACTCTTTGCAAAGGCTTCTATGATACCTCGATGGTATCCCTGGAACTTCTGGCAGAACCTGTAACATCCCACCTGCTTGAACAATTCACATGCCTGAGGGTGTGCGTTAAGATACGCTGTGTCTTATAATTCCTTCCTCAATAAAGCACCTCCAGTTGAAATATTCTTCACCTGGACCTGAAAACGTTCTCAAATAAACTATGGAAGTCACAGGGTGGGTAGGGTATGCGGTGGTGAGTGATGAAACTAACTGAGCGTGAAAGTGATGGAAGAACAACAAAATTCGGGGACATAGAACAACAAGAAAATAATGCAAACTCAGACATTTTGGGCATCTGTGGGTTATTTTTAAAACAAAAAAATTTACTGTCGACCAATTTAAAACGTTTGAGGACATCATGACCATTTTTGGGAATTAAACAAAATGAATGGGTGTGTTTTAAGTTATGATTGTGTGATGTGGAGATATGAACGAGTCATGATCTTTGTGAAAATCGAATGAAATGATAGCTTGGCGCGGTTCTGGCAGCTTAATTTTTCATGATGACATGTGTACCATGAATGATATGTAAGTGACATGATACTCAAAACCCTAGGGATTTTCGGTACTTTTGGGAGCTAGAAATAGGTGCAAGTGAGTGCTTTTATCTACTGAAATCTTTAACTTTCAGTAGCTAACAGTTATAGGATTTTGACTCTTTAGCTACTGAAAGCTAAACTTCCTACTAAAATTAAAACATAACAAAATTCATAAAAAACACCTAATTCATCCATTTTAGGGACTACACAGATATATGTGAATGCATTATAATTCCAACCCTTCAGGTGACAAGACATCAAATAAATTACTATCTGATTTGAGGCATTTGGAAATCCATTAAACCCTTGTTTTTGAGCACCTTATAATGAAAAAATTTCCAACCTGATCAAAACCATTCCCAGATTAATAACTGGAGAACATATACCTATATTATAGGGTCCTAACAGTGGCTCCAATTGGGGATGGCAACTCCGGAGGAGGTGTCAAGAATCCTAGATGTCTAGTTTTGTAATTTCAGTGCCTTATCCATTGGGTTGATTCCATAACCCGTTTCTTGATATATCTTACAAATCAGTGACCAAAAACCACATGCTTGCCCATCAATTTTATTTTCATCCTATACATATGAACTGAAACTACATTTTCACTATGCACTGCAAACTATCTAAAAATCATTGCTGCATCTTAAAAATGTGAATGTAGAAATAGAATCTGAAAAATAAAAAGATGCTTTCCCAACAATATTATTACCATCTAATTACTCTATTTTGATATAAGAATTACCATATGAAGTAATAACCAGACTTCCAATTCAACCAGTCAAGAAAATGAGTACTTAACTGAAGTTGGCATTCCATTTCTGTAGTTAGAAAAATGGATTTAAAACATGGCAACTTAACTCTTCCACTAGATTCAATAGCTCTGTTGATCAACCTGGTGAATTATTACTTCATTGATGATTGTAATACACTGCTCAAAGGATTGAGGTAAACATACAACATGAGATCTTCTATATGCTTTGTAACATAGAACAAACCTCATCCCAGATTGTTGCTTTGCTTATGTGTTGCCACCGATTGTCTTCAAACAGCAAGGAAGAAAATTGTTTTTCCTCATTGTCCATTATAATCAAGTGTTTTTTGTGCACTTAATCATTCCCTTTGTCATATAGAAACTTTCAAGGGAGTTTCAAACTCTCAATCATTTCGGGCAAAGGATCATTAATTATAACAATGTGTTGTGCAACTTCATTAACATCTAATGAAGAAATTGATGGTGGAGAATTTTATTATTTTATTCAAGGTCTGCAAAATTAGAAAGAGAATTTGATTTGGTATTCATTTGGAAAACCTGATTGGTCTCTAATATCTGAGGCAACATTACTTGCTGAAGATGCTCTTGTGAATCCAAGCTATCAAGCCCTGCTACCTTTTCTTCTGGATCATCGTATTGTTGTATTCTTTTAGTGATGTCCTTTACCTGATCAAGTTCAATAAGGTGAAGTTCCTCCTTAAAATTTTGCTGATAAATTTGTCTTCCTACTGTAAAGACTGTCTCGTCTGGTGAACCTTCATTAACCTCTCCACAACATACATCATTTTTTTTTCCCGATGTGAAGACAATTCAATAAAGACTTCTACTTTTTAAAAATTTCTTTCTTCTAGAGCTTATAGTATTTCATCATTCACGAACTAATCATCATCATAATAATCTTCCAGATATTCAATAAAGTTATCAAAATTATGACAACAGTCTTGGACTAGTGACAAATATGGATAATATTCTTTGTACTTGTCAAAAAATACAACATGAAAACACTTTAAAGAACGTATACTGGAAGCCAGTAGATCTTCATACAAAGATCTATATTTCTCCTCCAAACTCACCATAAAAATTTTCATAAGACAGTCTTCAGGAAATTGGATTTTAAACCTATGGATGTGCATATGAAACCTTAACAAATGTAAAACAATATCATCTCCTTTTTTATCTTTAAACACTAGAAGATAGTTTAACCAATCAATATTTTGCATAGGGTTTGGAAAAATTGGAATATTTATTCTATCCAAAGGAGCATAACTGATTTGTATTCTTGAATTCATTTTGAAAACCAATCAACCAGAGAATGGAGCCACCATAAGTTCACAACAGTTCTAGATTCTTCTACCAATGGAGTCTTTAGATCAACTGAAATCTGTGGAGTTGCCAGGTGGATGATTTCAAACTCCTTGTGTCTGGTTGTTTTTCCACCATCAAAAACTAGATCTGAACTTGATAATTGTTACTGAGGAACCTAAAACTACGTTCGAGATCCCCAGTATGGTCGCCACTATGTCAGCGCTCCATAATTCTGAGGTTGAAGACTCAATCCCGGAGGAAACATAAAAACCTCTTCGAGTCAAAGATCTAGCCCTTCAAGACTCAGAGAGGGATCTCTCTATATGATTTAAATTTGTTTAGTGATTTTGATATTAGGCTAGTTATGAGGGCAGAGAGGTTTGTTGAAATTTGTGGTTGAGACAATAGAAGAGGGCCATTGGGCTAATGGAGTCAAAAGGTCAAAGTAGCTTTAAATTAATGAATGAATGAGATCATGTATAACCAGGCGAGATAGTCATGTCAGTTGATCTTTACAATTTGTGAGTGGAAGAGAATACAAGATTAGGATTCCATATAAATGTAGAGAAGACCTTATTTGAATTCCACATTCAAGCTTCAAAAGAAAACATAAATATTGTGTAAATACTGAGCAGGGTTTCCAATGAAAAATCCTGAACAAAATTTTCTTATAAACAATAATTAAAGAAAGAGATATATGAAAAAAGTAAATGACAAATATCATCAAGAATCACTTCACCATATGAACATGACACAAGAATATGGAAAATAGAAGGTCCTTTCATTCATTCAAGAAAAGGTCACTTACAACCAGCTGAACATATTTACAACATCCTTTCCTTCAAGTCTAACCCTTATCCCATATTACATCCTATCATTTATAATTTTTCTCCAATACATTTAAGATCTTACAGATCAAGATGATCAAATCTCTGCTTTAACTATTTCATATATTTCAAGAAAATTCTTATTTCTGTTCTACCCAAAATAGAGATTTGATCTCTTTTACAATCATGCCCTATCTCCTAATCTATTACAAAATATTCGATATCTAACAGTGAAAAGGAAAAAACATTCAAAACTTCTTGTTGGTTACAACCTATTAATCTAGAAAATATACCAAAATTCCAACAAAACTAGATTTGTTTTGATCCTGTTTAAGGCCCAATCTGATCAAATCTGTGGTTTCAGCAGCATGTTGAAGACGAGTTATAATTAGAAGATCGCTCTAGAGGCTTTGGAGATCATGAAGGAGTCAATTTGCCTTTATTTGAGGATTTTTTTGTCTTTTGTCCATAACAGAACTTTTGGCAGCTAAGGAGGTCAGATAAATCTCACTTAGCTACTGATTATCTGGGCATTATTTTCAACAGATAAATAGGGATCCTAAAATGGTCTTTAGTTGAGAAAAACGGTAATTTCTTCTGAATTTAACCAAAAATTGTTGCATTTTCCTCCGACCCTACTTTCATTTACTACAACCACTTCAACTGAACTCAAGGGTAGCTTGAGCTAGGGTATCAAGTGTAAGGTGAGCTTGAGGTTTTAGCTTCTTATGAATAAGTTTGAACCTAAAAATCTTATTCATATTTTGCAACTTGATATTATGCTGGCGAGGCCTTTTGTTTTTATGCATTACTGTTTCATATTTAGTGGCCATTTGATCGAGTGCAGAATTGATTTTTCTAGATGATTGCTTAAGGGTTTCATTCTCCTTCTTCAAGATTCTTTCCAAAACTTTTAACTCACCATTTCCTCCTGCAGCTTTTGTATCTTAGGTTTGAATGATAACCTTCTTTTGTGATGATGTTGAAGCTTCTTCATGTGTTTCTGTTTTTACAAATTATGGCCCTTCTACCATTTCTGCAGCTAAAGGTTCTACCTCAATTTCTTCAGCTAATGGTTCTGCCACTTTTTTTATAGCTAATGGCTCAGAGTCCAAATATGAATATGGTAGGTTGAGAAAATTCGTTGCTATAGTTTCATCTTGAACCTCTGCCCCTATAGTTTCACCATGAACCTCTTCCCCCTTCCCAAACTCTAACCTTTTCTTTGACTTCTTGGATGTTGAGAGAGAAGCTTTGGTGACATCTTTCATAAGAGACAGTGCCCTCCTTTTCCTCTTGCTGGTTTTTGGGGAAGACAACTCCTGTGAGGGAGTTCCTCCTTTCTTTGGTTGGATTTCTTGCTCAAAATCTCCGCAAAATAGGAGATAGTTCCATGTTTTTCTTCTCCTATTAATTTCCTTTAACACTATCAACTTGATTAGCCCATGGTGGAATAGTCTGTTGCTAGCTATTTGGGGTTTAGCCTATACTTTAGAAGCCATTTTGGTGAGAATTTTGAGGAGATAAAATGGCATGTTTAGGGGTTTCTTACCTATGAAGTGGAGGAGCAACCTCAAATGATGGAGCATGGTCCTCGTATATCTCCCTTCACAAGTGTTGTAGACCTGGATCATTTTCAATAATGTTTTCCACTTCTCTTGCAAATAACTCTTGGGGATGTCCTTCTGCCACTTCATGTTTTGGTGTTCTTATTTGAGAAAAAACGTAAAATCCACTTCTTTGATGGAGGTGGTCTTAAACCACCTCTCTCCTTCACCTAGCATCTCTTTGGTTTTTGCTACACTAGCCTCATGACTTTGCATTGTCATGGGTCCAAGCTGCACCTTACATCCATCAAAACTCTTTGCAAATTATTCTATGATACCCTGATGGTATCCCTGGAACTTTTGGCAGAACCTGTAACATCCCACCTTCTTGAAAAATTCACATGCCTGAGGGTGTGCATCAAGATACACTATGTCTTGCAATTCCTTCGTCAAAAGAGCACCTCTAGTTGAAATCTTCTTCACCTGGACCTGAAAATGTTCTCAAATAAAATATGGAAGTCACAGGGTGGGTAGGGTATGCGATGGTGAGTGATGAAACTAACTGAGCGTGAAAGTGAGGGTAGAAAAACAAAAGCCGGGGATATATAATAGCAAGAAACTAATGTAGACTCAAATATTTCAGGCATCTGTGGGTTATTTTTAAAACAAAAAGACTAAATGTCGACCAATTTAAAGCGTGGGAGGACATCATGACCATTTTTAGGAATTAAGCGAAATGAATGGGCATGTTTTTAAGTTATTATTATGTGGTGTGGAGATATGAACGAGTCATGATATTTATAAAAATAAGATGAAATGATAGCAGGCACAGCTCTGGCAGCTTAATTTTTCATGATGACCTGTGTACCACGACTAATATGGAGGTGACACGATACTCAAAACCGTAGGGATTTTTAGTACTTTTTCCAGCTGGAAATAGGTGCAGGTGAGCACTTTTAGGTACCGAAAGTTTTAACTTTCAGTAGCTAACAGTTATACGATTTTGACTCTTTGGCTACCGAAAGCTAAACTTCCTGCTAAAATTAAAACATAGCTAGATTCATAAAAAACACCCAATTCAGCCATTTCAGGGACTACAAAGATATATGTGAATGCATTATAATTCCAACCCTTCAGGTGACAAGACATCAAATAAATGACTATCTGATTTGAGGCATTTGGCGATCCATTAAACCCTTGTTGCTGAGCACCTTATAATGAAAAAACTTTCAGCCTGATCAAAACCATTCCCAAATTGATAATTGGAGAACAACTACCTATATTATAGGGTCCTAACACATCCAACCAAGTACTTTTCCATGCGGGTCACCTATTGTCTTCGTGTCAAAGAAGAATGGAACATGGCACATGTGCGTAGATTTCCATGCATTGAACAAAATTATGGTAAAGAACCATTATCCACTTCCTAAAATAGATTATTTTCTTGATCAATTGAAAGATGCAAAGTATTTTACTAAGTTTGACTTAAGGAGTGACTACCATCAAATTAGAATTGTTGAAGGTGATATTTGGAAGACAACATTCAAAAGAAAGAAAGGTTTGTTTGAATGGATTGTTATGCCTTTTCATTTATGTAATTCTCCTGTTTCCTTCATTTGTGTGATGAATAAAGTTTTAAGGCCATTTCTTGATGAGTTTTTTATCATCCACTTAGATGATATCTTAATTTTCAGTAAATCACTTGATGAACATGTCATGCATGTAAGAAAAGTACTTGATGTCTTAAGGAAAGAACAATTGTTTTTGAAGATGTCAAAATGTGAGTTTGGTAAAAATTCTTTGGTGTACTTGGGGCATATTGTTGGATGAGGCAAGTTGAGGATAGACCACTCTAAGGTTGAGGTCATTGTGAATTGGCCAACACCCAAGACAACCACTAAGGTAAGAAGTTTTTTGGGAGCAGCCCAATATTGGAGGAAGTTTATTTCTAACTTCTCTTCTATCGCAGCTCCTTTGCATGCTTTGACTAGTGTGAAAAAGGTCTTCCAGTGGGGAGGCAAGCAACAAAAATCATTTGATACTTTGAAAGAGAAGATCATTTCCGGCCCAATACTTGCATTACCAGACTTGAGACATCCTTTTGAGATTCAAATTGACGCAAGCGATTATGCCATGGGTGCATTCCTTACGCAACATGGTAAGCCCATTTCATTTCATTAAAAAAATTTCGATGGTGCAGTGCTTAACTATCCTACTTATGACAAGGAGCTTTATGCATTGGTTCAAAGTGTGAAAAAGTGGAAACACTACTTTCTGGGAAAGGAAACCATCATACACACAGACCACCAACCATTGGAATACTTGTAATCACAAAGTAAGTTGCAACAGTCAAGACACTTTCTATGGATGGGTTTCTTACGCCAATTCCACATGCTCATCAGTCATAAGAAAGGTATTTACAACAAGGTTGTTGATATGCTTTCTAGGCCTATTATTAGTGCAACTACTTTTCTCGAGCATAATTATGTTTTTCATCAAAGTTATGTTGAACAATATGCATGTGATAATGACTTTCAAGATGTTTATGCAATTTTGAGTCAAGGCAACTAGTTACAGGAATTGGAATACCATGTACATAATAACTTGTTGTATCATTTGGGCAAGCTTTGTATTCCACAAGGGGAGAGAGTGAATGTCATAAGGGAAGCACCCACTTCTCTTATTAATGGAAATTTCAGTGTAAACAAAACAATGGAACATATTCAGAGGTATTGTTATTGGACTCGTATGCTTGAAAGTGTGTCACATTTCATTAAAGGTTGTTCATTATGTGTATTTAGTAATCCTATCAATAGGAAGTTAGGGTTTTTTGGAGCGGGGTCCCTTAGTACCACAATTTAAGACAAAAAATATAGTTTTTTTGTAAGTTAAGTCGTGTGCGCTAAGAAAAGCACAGATCAAGGGACTTTGGGCTAGTCAAAGCCCCTCATGAGTTGTAATGGGAAAAAAGGTTAGAACTAGGGGCCGCAAACCATAGTTTGCGGACCTTAGATGAGCGCAGGATAAAGATATAAATAAGAGTCTAGATCGAGTCGAGTAGAAAATAAGTAAGTTTGATATGTTTTGGTATGATGATATGAGCTAAAAAGAGAACTTTTCTGGGTTTAGGAGGATCCTGATGGCTGGGTGCGCGGAGACCTTAGTCCTGTTGTGTGCGACCCCGCTGGCTGTGTGTGAGGGTAGAACAAAAATATTTTAAGGATGATATGAACTGTGAATGAATAAAGGAATGTTTTGGAGGAAATATGAGTATCAAATTCATTTGTGTTCTACTTTATGGTCTCCTTCTATATGTTATTTCCGTTTACTACATTATCTCTGTTTAGATCGGTCGCGCAATTCTCTTCTGTTTTATACGAAATTTGAATGAATAGATCTATTACTGTCGAAATTGAATGTTATGTATTAGATACTATGAAAGGATTGTGAGATCTGTATATGTGCGTGTGCATGATAAATCACATAAACTGACCTAAATCTACCTGGTTAGGGTTTCTGGTTAGGGCTTTTTTTGCGAATATCAAACCATTGTTTTTATCAATATGAAGACACCCCCATCATTTAATTCTCTCTCAGGGTGTGGAAACCTAGTTCCAGCAGCCCCCCAGACTTCTTTGGGTGAGACTTTGACCTGCACAAGTAGGTCATTGCCGAAAGGGATATTAAGACGGTTTTGTTGGTTATCCTTAACTTTGAACCTAGGCCAGGACCCCTCAAGCCAACAAATGGTTCCATTGCTGAGACCAGGATCGTTTTGAGAGATATTGGGTGATGTGGTGGCCATCAAAGCCTGAATTAGAAGACTGTTTTAAGAAGCAAATCCAATAGTTTTCCCTTAAGAAAAAATAGAAGTAAGAAATTGTCTATTGATGATTGGAAATAGAAGTATATCTTCACAGAGGTTCACGAGATCTTCTTTGTGACCTTTGTGCATGAATTATAGTAGTGGTTGTCAAGATTAGTAGAATTCCAAACCTGTTGGAAGGACGATAAGGTCACTCAGTGGAAACCTAAATTAATCGAACAATTAGAACAGACTGATAATTCTATCACCCAGACTGTAGTCCATTGGGTTGAAAATCTCTTGGGTGGGTTTGTGAAAGAATTTACAATAGATCAGTTTGTGTCATATTATGAAGCTGAAAGGAGATTCTTCAAGGGACTAAGAGGTAAATTAATATTCTCTATGCCTTTACTAATTAAGATTCTATTGTACGAAATGGGTGTTTTGTGCAACGACACTACGTGAATGACCCCAGATAATCTATAAATAACTATGTGCAACGGAAAGTATTATCAGGTTAATCAAAGAGGAGATAGATCTGTATATAACCCTCTAAGAAACTCACCTAACAGTGATATAGAAAGAGTTGAGACTACGTGCGTCATAGGTATATCTCCTGCTACTCCGCAGTCAAACTCATGCAGGGGTAAGACATCTTCTACCCCACCACCACCACCACCAGAAGAAGATATGGCTACGCAGATAAAGCTACCCACCTTTAAAGGTGTGGGAGATGTGGATATGGAGAGGTTTTGGTTTGTTTCCAATGTAGTATGGACTGCACAAAATGTTAACACTGCTATTGTAAAGAGAGTGCAGCTGTCTATGGTGTTCGAAGGTCATGCGTTAGATTGGTTTATGGGATATCTGACTCAGCACGTTGATCCCATTGTTGTGTGGATTAAGGATGTTTTGAAACAGAAATTCATGAATTCGAAGTCCTACTCACAATTTGTAACAGAATTAAAAGATATCAAGCAAGAGCCAAATGAATCTGTTTGGGAGGTGGATCAATGGCTGAAGCACACCATCAGCAAGGAAGGATTTATTTATGATAATAAGTAGCCTAAATAATGGTTTATTTCCATGCTCCTGCCACATCTGTGCGGGCCTATGAATCAGCAAGAGATTGATTCTCAGGTCGAAGCTATGGAAGTTTCTATGAAACTAGAAGCTGCGCCCAGAGCAGATGATCAATTCGGAACTCTACAAATACAAAATCAATTGGAGGCAATGCACTTGGTGATTAAAATGTATGCAAAGATAGAGGAAAGGAAGTTAGTACAGATGTCTGGCGCATACGCTATAAGGGTTATGACCACACCAAAGATCAGTGTACATTGTTCTCAGAGTACATGGAAGTAGGAGGGCCAAATCCATTGCACCCTAGGGATGTCATTGGGCCAAGTGGTACCCCCACACTATGGTGCAATGATTGTAAGGTAGTTGTACGACATGATATAGACCATTTCCATCGATTGGGAAGCTATGTGCCAGAGTTGAAGCAACAATGGTGTAGTTTTTGCTCTTCAGTTGCTCATGATGAGCCCCACTGCTACACATTCGACCTAATGATAGATAGTTCTCACCTCTATAGAGTGCAGGCCGAACCATCCTCACCGGAAACTCCCTCTGGACATGGAGGATCCCCAACAAGATGAAGGGGAGGAGGGAGAGGTGGAGGCACAAGTATGGGAAGAGGAAAATTAATCTGCTATAATTGTGGGGATGTTGGACACTATGTGTGTGACTGTCTAAACCTTGCACGACAGTATTTCAGGTACTATAGGCAATTTTATCATGTAATTTAAGGTTTTCATGTTTTAATTGCTATAATGCAGGAAAAGAAACAACACACACCTACGTAAAAGATACAAATGGTTAAACCTGAGTCACGCGATGATGACCCAAGTGTAAATATAATCACATACAGTGGTGCTGCCACTAGAGGAGAGGAGGGAAAGAAGGTTTATCTAGAGCCATTGATCAAAATTTCCTCTGGAAAGAAGGAAGGACTCAACCTGCAGAAGGAAAAGGAGAATTTTATTGAAGTCAGGAAGGATTTTTTTGTTGCAGGGGCATCCACATCAAAGTCTATCATGGAATAAAATATTGATGATGAAGTCAAACCATTCCTACAAGCCTGTATTAGGTTATTGCGCAATCAAAAAGCATTATAAAATCTTATGGTTTGGGAGGAATGCTAAAAATATAGTTGTTATAGGAGGGTTGTTGCACTTCTGGAGTAGTCTTGGGAAAATCCACTTTTCTCCCTAGTGGAATGTCCAAATGACTTTATTTATGAATCAAATGATAACTAGGCATAAATATATTTCTAATGAGCTATCATGAGCTCAATTTAGAGTTCAGGAAGGGCTTTAACAGTGGCCTGTAGGTGCACGCTGTGCTTTTTTCACCCCCATTCTACACTTTTTGACCAGTCTTTGGAGAATTGATTTTTGAGGAGCTAAAATTGATCATGTTTAGTTCTTAATAGGTCCATTGTGTAGAAAACATATATATATTTCCAATGATCTATCATGAGCTCAATTTGGAGTTTGGGAAGTCATCCAAAAGTGATCTAGAAGATGGCATTGCCCTTTTGCCAAAGGGAGTTGTGCTTTTGCGAGTGGCACTGCGCTTTTGCCAGTTCACTGATATTTTCTAGATTTTGAATTTTTCTCAGTTGGTCAATGGATTGAATTCCTTTTTATTGATGTAATTAAAGAATTCAAATTTAATTATGTTCCTAAAGGTTAGTATAGGTAGATACATTGGGTAAAAGTGTATTTTTGGATAAATGAATGATTTTCACCAAAGCTAGGGATGAGTTTGTTGACCTCCCCAGTCTTTGGGTTTCTAGTTGACCACTTTGGGGATTAGTTCCACAAGTCAGGGATTCGACCCCTGAGAGTGGGAGAAGTATTTTTCATCCTATATATTTCATTCCTTTGAACATTTCAATGGTTGGATGTTGTTGGATTGATCATTGAATACTATTGTAATCAGACTTTTGGCAAGTAATAACAGACTAAGTTGCAGATATTTTGATGGAATTACTGTGGTAAAGTGATTTGAAATTTTTTCTTCTTATGTTTTTTAAATGTGTGAATGCATTGTGATTTCATATTCATTCAATTTCTTAATGTAATTGTTTCCTATGTCAGAAAGACAAAATTCATTAATCTTATGCTCTATTTTGGAGGAATAGTTACAGTTTGTTTCATCTTCTTCTTAGTAGAAAAGAATTCATATCTCTTATGCTATTTTCTCAAAACCTAGCAGTCTAGACCATTCCATCAAGATATCCTTTTTTTTTTAATTGTTTACCTACCTTTCTCCATTAGATCCCTACAATTATGATCCTTGTTTTCCCTGGCCTAATTTATTCCTTGACCTATTCACCATCCAACCCCTCAAAAATCAATCAATCAAACCCCCGTGCTACTATACCTAGCCAAATATCTCATTGATCCAGTCATATTGGTTGAGATACATTGGAGAGAGCCCTATCCTGCCTAGTAGGGCTAGCTACTTGGTGAAAGATTGGTTAGTGGTTACCTTTGTTGGTCTCTTCTCAACCTCACAGATCTAGTGGAGTGATAACATCTTAGCGACCATACTGGGGAAGAAAGTGACAGATCTTCCCCGGGATGGAAATCATAAAAGTTTAGACATGGCTTTTGATGGTGGACATTGGTCAGATGTGTATGAAGGTTGAATCATTGACCTGGTGACTCCAATGTCGAAGAATCCAAGGTTCATAATTTTCGTGGCGACTCCACTTTTCAAGAACAGGTAATTTGAATATACTTCTTGGTGACTTCATTGTTTTCGAGATGAGTTATACTACAAGAAAAAATTTCAGGAGTGCTCCTAGGCATCAATCTTAAATCCATGGATTTCCAAATCCTATGCCTTATGTTTATTGGTTTACACATTTTTTGATATTCAGAAATGAAAAGAAAGATGATGTTGATCTACATTTAGTAAAGTTTCATGTACATGTATGTAGATTGAGAGTTGAGTTTCTTGAAGACTGTCTCATGAAAATTTTTATGGCTACTCTTGAAGATAAAGCTAGGGTATGGTATGAAGGGTTACCAGAAGGAAGCTTATGTTCTCTTAAAGATTTCCATAATATATTTTCCAAACATTATGTGAAGTCTAATATTTATTTATCTCTCCTACAAAGTTGTTGTGATTATAGTGAATTTTTTATTGCATATCTTGATGGTATTGATGATATCGAATGCATGAATGATGGAGAGATCATTGAAGCCTTCTATTATTTCTCCCTTCAAAAAAAATCGGAAGTAGCTGGTCACTTTGATACACAAAATTATATTAAGCATACAGTAGCTTCCCCTTTGCTTGAATATGAAATAATTTTGCATGTTGATAGTCAAATGAAACCACATGAAATAAATCAGTAGTCTGATGAAAATTTCTATGCTCTTTTTCTTGAGATTAAATAAGATATTCAGCACCCTTGTGAATCTTTAGGAGGGAAAGAATAAAATTACTATTTCATCCAAAGAAAACAAAGAGTACTTTCTCCTTTGATTGAAGAATAAATAAATCAGATTCTAAATTTGCAAATCCATATTCAATCCATTAAGAATGATGATGTTATTATATAGTCTTGCCAATTTCCAAGTGATTATGAAGAGGAGAGCAGTGATAAGGAAGAAGTTGTTTTAGAGCCCCTTGCAGATACAAATCTTTCTCAAGGTTTAGAAAATGAAAAGTCTACTACTGAAAGGAGTTTGTCCCGGATCTCATAGATGTGGAAACTTATGCTATTAAAGAGATTATGGGGGATCTTTTTGCTAATTTTCTACAGCCATATGGGAATAATTCTTACTCATCTCCTTTTGTTGATCCACAAAAGGTAATGCATCATGATTTTCAAGATACCTTGGGAAATATTTTGCAAGTATTTGAGAATATGAATGTTGTCTTGTTTTTAAGCATAAGTCTTGGTTTCAGTTTTTATTATGAGTTTCCTACATATACATTATTCTGCTTGCTCGAGGAAAGTGAGAGAAAAATTTCAGTAAGTAGACATCTACTGGATTGGTTACAATGGAAGGATCATTTCACCTAATCAACAATTGTGCAGCAGATTAGAGTAGGTTGGTATCATTTCAGGTTGATTTGATTTTGTTTTTAGTAGCAATTTTATTTAAATTTTAGTTTTCTACAAAGTTTTAAGCAAAGAATCACCAAGGCTTGGAGCCCAAGGTGAAGGCCATAAAGTTTCATTGGTTTTTTGTTGTTTTCAAAAGTTTTGAGTTATTTTTGAGTCAGTCTTGAGTCAGTTTGTTATATCAAGATTTCAGTATTCAGTTTGTTTTTAAGCTTTTGACTCCATGCCCAATGGATAGGCTACTTGGTCTATGGTGTTCTTGACACCTCCAAGAAGTTTTCATCCCCCAGATGGAGCCAATGTTAATTTCAGCATTTGCATCCTGCCACCAGTGATCAAAAAATATCTTTTCATCTCATATTAGTGTTCCATTATGAAATTTTTTTCATTCCATTAGGTCATCATGAAAAAAAATGGTCACTGATTAGGGTATTTAAATCATTACTACTCCTTTCACCTCCATGGTCAATGGACATCATCATGGTCAGGTCATTCATTGTTGAAATAATCCCATGGTCATCATGGTCATCATTCAACTGATTCTTCCATGTTGTGTCATCATTAGGTCATAGGGTCAAAATCATGAAAATTGGTCATTTCACCATCAAATTCATCTTTTGAAGGAGGATTAATAGTCAAATATTTTCAATAAAGGTTTTAAAAACATTTTTTATCTTAATTATGATGGATTATATGCAACTAATTTCTAAGGCTCCAATTAAAATCAGAATGTGAATGTACATGGTGGGTCCACTACACCACCAAATGAGAAAATTTATTTTCAAAGCTAAAAGGAAACTAAACTCAAGTTCATTTTCTCATTCCACATTCAAGAGACATCTCTCTTCTAATAAAACTCACTCCCACTCTCACAAAGGCCATTTTTTGCCATCAAAAGACAAGTTTTCCTCTTGTGTTGTGCTGTTGCCAATGGGAGTTGTGTTTTCCAAAGGGTACCCAAATAATCATTGCAGAAGGGTGCTTCAAAATTTTCAGGTTCAAAACTATCATTTCCAAGTAATTGGCTTCGTGTTTACCATATTTTTCTCTCATTTGTTCTTGGAAGGCTCATTTCCCTCTCCTAGGGTTTTGAGGGATTTTTTCTTGGTTTCATGACCTCCATGGTTAAATACTCAACAAAACTTGTATCATAATGATATTACACCTTCCCCCATCCTTAATATACCTTCCTAAATACTTCCCATCACTCCTATCCCTCAAAATCATCATTTTTCCACAAACCCTAGCCTATTGCTACAATTTATCATTTTCTAGACTAGGCATGTGTTTTTCCCTTTTGGACCCCTTCCCCTCACTCAATCCTTGAAATTCCACTTTCCCCTACTTCCTAACATCCCTCTCTACCTCCAAAAGTTTTATTAATAATTTTGAAGCCCCCTATCCCCTTCATTTCCCTTCATTCTTATAAATTTCCCTAATCCCCTGTTTTTCCTACACTAAACCTTAATTTCCTCTCCCATTGAGCTAGGGTTTTCTATGGAATTAGAGAAATATTAGTAAAGGAGGCATAAGGGAGGTCATATCATAAATTATGAGGCCATTCCAAATCATAAAAATCACACCTCCATCATTTTTAACGAAGTCATTCCTTGGGACAAATCATTTGCTACACATAGGGCCAATTTTTCTTCGAAGCATGTTTCTAAAAAAATGGAGATGAATTTCACAAACCTGAAAGAGTTTTTTGTTAATAATATAACAAGGAAGAAAAAATTCTATTTTTTACATGGATGTTATTTTATGTGAGTAATTATAAATATATAGTTTCTATAGGAGAGTTGTTGCACTTATGGAGTAGGCTTAGGAAAATCAATTGTTATCCCTGATGGAATGTCCAAATGAATTTCTTGATGAGTCAAAGGCTAACTAGACAGAAAGATATTTACAATGACCTATTATGGGTGCAATTTGGAGTTCAGGAAGGCCTCCAAAGGTGGCTGCAAGAGCACGCTGCTCTTTTTGCACCCCCATTCTGCACTTTTTTACCTGTCTTGGGAGAATTGATTTTTGAGGGGCTATACTTGATCATGTTCAGTGTTTGATAGGTCCATTGTGTAGAAGACAGAGATATCGTTCCAACGAGCTGTCATGATCTCAATTTGGAGTTTGGAAACTCATCCAAAAGTGATCTAGAAGATGGCACTGGGATTTTTCCAAAGGGCATTGCGCTTTTGTCAAGGGCATTGTGCTTTTGCCAGTTCACTAATATTTTCTAGATTTTGATTTTTTCTCAGTTGGTCATGGATTGAATGCCTTTTTAACGATGTAATTGATGAATGTAAATTTAATTATGTTCCTAAAGGTTAGTAGAGGTAGATACATTGTGTAAAAGTGTATCTTTGGATATGAATCAGTTTCACCAAAGTTAGTCTAGATGAGTTTGTTGACCTCCCTAGTCTTTGGGTTTCTAGTTGAGCACTTTGGGTATAAGTTCCACAAGTTAAGGATTTGAGCCCTGAGAGTTGGAGAAGTATTTTTCATCCTATAACTTTCATTCATTTTGACATTGCAATGGTTGGATTTTTCGATTGATCCCTAAACACTATTGTAATCAAACTTTTGGCAAGTAATAACAGACTGAGTTGTAGCTATTTTGATAGAATTCTTGTGGTAAAGTAATTTGAAATTATTTCTTATTACTTCTTGCAAATGTGTGAATGTATTGTTATTTCATATTCATTCCATTTCTGAATGTAATTGTTTCATAAGTCATAAAGACAAAATTCATTAAGCTTACTCTCTGTTTTGGAGGAATAGTTACAGTTTGTTTCATCTTTTTCTTAGTAGAAAAGAATTCATATCTCTTATGCTCTTTTCTCAAAATCTAGAAGTATATATCATTCCATAAATATATCCTTTTGTGTTGAACTTCTTACCTACCTTGCTTCATCAGATCCCTACAATTTTGAACCTTTTTTTCCCTGACCTAATTTCTTCCTTGACATATTCACCATCCAACACCTCAAAAATAAATCAATCAAACCCCTGTGCTACTATACCTAGCCAAATATCTCATTGATCCTGTCATATTGGCTGAGATGCATTGGAAAGAGTCCTCTCCTTCCTAGTAGGGCTAGCTACTTGGCGAAATATTGGTTTGTGGTTACCTTTGATGGTCTCTTCTCAGCCTCAGAGATCCAGTGGAGTGATAACACTACTTAAGAAGACCTGGCAGAAGATGAGAGAACCAAAACTGGAATGGTCCACCATTGAGCTTCGCATGGCCAATTAGTAGAATATCATTCCACTTGGAAGACTCCCACAGGTTCTTGTACACATTACTGGTGTAAAGGTACGCGTGAATTTTGAAGTGATCCAAATTGTGGATGATGCAAACCCCCATCCTGCGCTGCTAGGGTTGGACTGGGCCATCGATATGGGAGCCATCATCAAATTTAAGCGTATAAGCATGATATTTGAAAATTATGGTACGCGGGTGATAGTACCACTAGATCCGACAGAGGGAGAAAGATATATAGATCCATTGCATGAAGGAGATGATGTTGACCATATCTATAAGTTGACTATGTGGGATGAGGATTCGATCAATCCTATAGCTAATGGAATGTTGAATTGGGAGAAGGATAGCTTGTGTTTCTCAGATTTGGATGGGGAGATGGAGAACTGGAAGAATCGGTTGCATGATGTTTCTTCGTTGCGCTGCCTAAAGATCACTAAAAAATTTGGATGCATCTCCTCAGAGGGAAGAGAATTACCCTATTTTTATTGTTCTATTAGTGTTTTAGTATTTCTATAAAAACTGGAAAAGGTTTTCGAAAAATAACGGAGGTTTTGGGCACTCAATTTGGCCATGCGCGCAACCCCAGTACATTCGTGCAATATGCAGAAGGTAGTTTTTAAGGACTGGGAAGAATGTATCAAAATGATGAAGTTGAACTTTGAGCCACCCACTAGCCCACCACCTGAGCTTTTCTATGGTCAGGGAGACCCACCCAAGCACCTGGCCATGTGGATGGAGGTTTGGAATGAAAAGACCTGGAATGAATGGGTTCATATGTTTTTCCATTCATAGGGACCGATACCTACTACATGGTAATTGGAAACGGAGTTGCGCCAAAGGACTCACCATTGGATTACAATGACTGATAGTTTCCTATCAACCTTTGGCTTGGTTAGGGGATGGGAGGGATTGGATAAAGCTCTGTAGGATATAGAAGCTCTTGTCTTCGATGACTCCCGACCTCAGAGAGAATGTTTTATGCTAGCATGGGAAGCACACATGCAGGATATTGTCACTTCCAGGAACCTGTCAGTAGAAGATAATGAGGATGATCCAAGAAATATCAAAATTCCTGATTTTGAGGGGGAGCGCGTAGTTTCAGGGCACTCATTACGAATGGTAGATGTAACTAAGCCTCTGAAGTTAACGGAAGTCAACATTGGGAGAGAAGAACAACCGATGTTGGCAAAAATTAGGGATTTCTGGGATGATGACATAATAGGGAAGGTTGTGGAGCTATTGACAGAGTATCGAGACCTATTTCCCATTAATTTTTCTGAGCTTAAAGGAATTTTAGGAGACCTACGCATTATGAAGGTCACTTTGAAACCCGATGCGTGCCCTGTCAAATAGCGGCGATACTGATTAAATCCCAAGTAAAAGCAGAAAGTAAAAGAGGAATTAGAGAATATGGTTGTTGCAGGCATCATTGAACCTGTAGAGCAGTTTGATTGGGTAAGCCCAATGGTTTTTCAAGAAAAGAATACCAAGGGAGAGATAAGGATTTGTGTAGATCTGCACAATCTGAATGATGCATGTGTGCATGACCCCTTCCCTACTCCATTTTCAGATGAGATCTTGGATAATGTGGGAGGACAAGAGGCTTATTCTTTTACTTATGGATTTTCATGGTACCATCAGATCATAATTGTGCCAGAAGACTGAAGAAAGACCACCTTTTCAATAGAATGGGGGTCTTTCCAATACATTATCATGCCTTTCGGATTGAAAATGCACCTGCGATCTTCTCACGTGTAGTAGTAGTTATGTTCAAAGAATTCATGCACAATTTCTTAGAGGTATATTTTTATGACTGGACTGTGTTTGGGTTAGTAAAGAAGCATGTGTCTGACCTGCCCATGATGCTTGACACTTGTAGGTAGCACCAGATTTATCTTAACCTGAAGAAATGTATATTCTACTTACCTTTTGGAATTTTTTTGGGCCAAATAGTATGTCAGACATGATTGATGGTAGATGCAACCAATATAGTAGTTATCATCAACCTAGAAGTCCCCACTAATGAGAAACAATTGTGCTCCATCTTGGGACACACCAGATATTACAAAATGTTAATTCAAGGCTATGCTTTGATCACTGTGCCTATGGAGAAGTTACTAAAGAAGGATGTGTCATTTTTCTAGGATGAGGAATGTCAAATGAGCTTTGAGCTACTGAAGCAAAATATGGTTACTGCACCTATTTTGATATTCCCAGACTGGTCTAAGGTTTTCCATGTACATGTGGATGCATCTAGTATAGCATTTGGAGTTTTATTAACCCATCTAGGAGAAGGATACATTGATCACCCCGTTTATTTTTCCAGTAGGAATCTCTCCAGTGTAGAGCGAAACTAATCAACCACAGAAAGGGAAGGATTGGACATGGTCTATTGATCAAATTTGGATCAAGGACCTAAGTGATAGCTCAAATTTCAAAGTGTTTGAAAGTGTGTCAAATCTGAGTGACCAGATATACCTCGTCTTCCTGATTCTGACACTGAAAATGGTTAGAAAAACCAACACCGTATGAAGAATTTATCACAATTTGAAAAGTCCAGTAAACTACAATTTTTTGACATTTGACGAGAGTTGACTGGGCAAGGGTATAGTCGGTAAAAATAATATTCCAGGGAATATTTTGTTGGGGTCCTGTGATTTGGCAGATTGGCATACCAAATGAAAAGGCAACATCAGAACCACTTTGGAATCCTAGGATCTAGCCCTCCTGGATTCAGAGAGGGATCTCTCTATATGTGTGACAAAATTATATACTTTAAGGCTTATGATATGATGTTAGGCTAGTTATGAAGCACAAGGGATTTTTTTGTTTTTGGTTGGGAATCATTAAATGAGAAGTTCATGTGAAGTGAAGGAGGAAATAAGTGGAAGGATGTTTCAGCATGGGAAGATAGGTCAAAAAACAGTGCTAAACCATTGGGCTATGGAGTCATAAAAGGGTTTACTTGCACAACAACTATTCAAGGGTTTTCAAAGGGCAAGTCATCTATATCAGAAGATCTTTTAAGTTGGGTTTGTGGTATGAAACATTAAGAAGTGTGGTGAAAGAAGAAAACATGTAATAAAACAAAGGGTAGCCTAAGATCAGGTACTGACTTTTAACCTATCCTACTTTTGACATACTCTCAAGGGAAAACATATAAGATCAACATAAAAAGCAGCCTAAGATCAAGTAAGGACTTTTAACCTATCTTGCTTTTGGCATACTCTTAAGGGAAATCTTCAAAATAGTTGTTTAAGACTAAACGAGGGATAGGGCTAACCATAAACTTCCTTGATTAGGACTCTACTTAGCATGCACTGAAAAGATCATTCAAGAACAACATCTCAAGTTATACTCAGCAAGATATGGGATCACCAACATTCTTTGACTGGTTATACTCTATTGAAATCATTCCCAAACAATCATTTAGAAGAAAACATAAAGATAAAGCTTATCAGTCAGAATTAGGGTACTGTAGAAGTAAATCCTAATCTATATTTTACTGCTCTTTATCATAGAATACGAACATAGTGGAAAACATAAGGAGGATAGCAATAACAGTGAGAAAAATATCACCAATGATTTAGATCAAGATCCAGTGAAATCTTCTTGTCTATTTGATTTCCAAAACCAGTTACATACTTTGAGTCCAATAGCTTTTACAGTCTGATACTTCTCTTCCCACACTACTATATTACAACTACTCGGTAACTCTTACTCAATAACAGTTCAAACAATTAACAATTTTCCAACCATTACAATGAGTTTTTTGTGAATACATATAGGTGAGAGAGGAAGAGTGCTGCAGAAATGGAAATAAATATTATTTAAGACAGAGTGGGAGAGGTATTCGAATGCCCATTATGCTTAATAATCATAGCAATAACTGTTTGTACCACTTTAGCTACTTTTAGTTGAATCTGAAACCATCTAGCAGGCTGGTAATAACTCTGAGGCCTATCCTTTGAAGCTATCTCGGTCTGACGTACCCTGTTTGACCTCTGTGACAAGTAAGTGCCATATTTCGGTTTTGAGACCTACATGACTGTGCAATAACTGTTCTAATATATTTAAAGAGTTTTTTCCATCAGGATGGCTGTCACGGTGTCTTGAAAGGTGAGGTAGACTTCAGGTGTCCCTTTGGTCCTTTGGTGGAGTAATAACTTCTGTAGATGTGGCATTCGAGACTTTTCTTCTGCTGATTTGTCTTGTTTTAGCCCATTAAACACTAATATTTAGCTTTGAATTGTGTTTTTGTCTTTATCCTTAACTTGTTGGTTAAGCCTTTGACCTTCGGGTTTATGCATTAACCTTTAAATTTCACTGATCTTCTTTTTTTTACTTTGTGTACAGGTGGCCTGGCTTCCTTCTATGTTGGAGGGTGTTTACTGAGTGATCAGTGTTCATGACGCACTGGATAAACTTGGAAATTAACTCCCTCTATTTCCCTTTCTGTATTGAATTCAGCCACAAAGGATCATCATCCTTAGCCATGTCCCTTTATTGGACTGTGGGACAGATTTTCCAACTTGTCTGCCATTAAACCTGCAATGGGGATAAAAATGCTTCAAAGGGTTCAGCGGAGGTGGAGGGGCATTTGCAGAGAGGTGGAATGTAGGCGGAGGAGGTTTCCATGGCGAAAACCACGAAGACCAAGGTTCAAAACTTAATTGGGTGTGAAGAACAGGAAAGGCGGTATTGGAGAACCGGGGATGGTTTTCACATAGGGCTCGGGTGGTAAGTGGTAATGAGTTGGGGAAACGCGATACATGTTAATGGTTGACACGTATGCTTCTAAAAACTACCCATTTCGCGTTAAAAACTGAGCCTTAGAGCGCTATGGAGAAACAGGTGCAAAAATGTCTCTGGGCCATTGGATCTGGGGGGGCCAGATCAATAGTGGAGATTTGATGAAAACACGATGGAAAAGGCCCAAAGCGGTCGGGTGGGACCGGCGAGATGATATAGGATATTGAGCGATGGCCGTCGGATCCAGATTAGGTCGACGATTGAGATTAACTGTAGGGGAACTGGGGGGTATTGAGGATCTGCGGGCTGGGTTCCTCTGCAGTAAATCTGGACCATCGGATGAAGTTCTTATGTGGTAAAAGGAGTCAACTATGGGGGCACTCAAAGACTCATTCTGTGTGTTGATAATTCCCGCATGTGAAAGAAAAGGTGAATCAATGTGGGCCATCGGATCTGTGAGATGGACGGTCAGGATTAACATCGGCAGATCGGTGATTGGCGGAGAAGAGGATCTGGGAAAGAGGTTTATGGATCTGCAATGTGCCGATGGGAGAGGAAAAAGCGATGGACTGAGGATCGTCAGATTGGGGTCGAGATCGACGGTGGAGACGTGATCGGAGCTTTGCATATCGGCGATCTAAGCAGGCAGGATGAGGAATTTTGGAAGGAGCAATTGCGATGTGCCAATGCGATGGAGGGGAGCATAGACCATCCGATCAAGTGGAGACCGACGGTGGAGATTTCATCGGCAGGGGATTCCATCGGCATGGAATTTCGATTTGCCAATGTGATTCGGTGGAGTGATGGCTATCGGATCTTGGGGGAAATGGACGGTTGAGATTGAATCGGGGGATCAGCAGTCGACGGAGAAGAGGGTTCGGGAGGAGGAAAATGCGATAGCCGATTGAGCGCAGACCGTTTGATCGGGAACGATATTGACGGTGGAGATCAAATTGGGGGATCGCATCAGTGGAGAAAAGGAAGGTGGAAGGGAAAAAGGGTGAAGCCCGATGCGACGCACCGATGCAATGGAGTGATCAGTAGATTGTCCGATGTGGGGGAGGATGAATGTTCCAGATGGATTCGGGACTTCGCATTGGTGGCGAACATTTTTTTACAAGGAAAAATGTCATGGGACTGGCGAAAAGCTGAAATTCCAATGGAGCAAGGCGCTTGGTCATAAGCACGGTCTCGTGGCGGAAAAAAGGGGCTCTGGCTTAGCCGAAAGGTGCTTAAAACCAAAAGTCAGAAAATAGGCCGAAAGAGGATTTTCGAAGGTTTTTTAGGGGTTTCGATAAGGTTAAAAAGGTGATTTAAAACCAAATAAAGGGGTTTTACAAGGTCTAAAAGGGGGTTTTGAGGAAATGGAGGAATAATGAAGGGAAAAAGGGAATTTTAGGAGGGAAATGATGGAGAAAAGGTTTTTGAAATAGTATTTGTTATAACAGCAGGGCTTCTTTGACGATTATCAATGGAATGGATTTCTTGAGGATAAAGAACACAGAGAGGCTTCAAGAAGTCATAGATTTTCTTCAAATTTGTTTCTTGAAGACTGATAGACCTATTTTAGCCATCATAGTATATGAAAAATTTATAGATGGCTATCAGCAGCTCCAAATTGGGGATGGTAGCTCCTTGGAGGTGTCAAGAACCTCAAAAATTTATCTCTGGATTGTAGATCAATGTCCTACACTTTGACAATCCTCTTTCTTCTTTGATCATGCTGCTTGAAAAATGATCAATCATTACATTATAACAAATCAATTTTCCCCAACCAACTACCTACACAACCTACTTTTCTTAACATTTTTTCTTCAGCAAGGTGCACTTGGACTTGCAAACCCTTGACATCAACATTTTATTATTTTATTGAAAGCAAGAAAACTAATCTAAATCTACCCTTATAACTTCCATGAGTCTAGATTAAACAATTGGACTCAAAAATTCTCTACCTAAATACTATCTATCAGGATTAAACTATCTGATAGATCTGCATTCTCTACATTCTAAAACAGAAATTGAAAACACAGTCAAACCAGGATTAAGCTATCTAATTTGTTGTGATGGCTATGACATCGAAAACAGACTGCACATAGACCTTTATTTGCAGAAAAGTAAAACAAAACTTGGAAGGCTCAAGATCTGAAAACAATGAGAGTCCTTCCTTCTTTCTTTCAGCTCTGATTTTGATCTCTTTGAGTTTTCTTCTTCTTCTTTACTTGGTTCAAGTTTTCAGCATGTTAGAACCAGTCTTGTTTGTCTCTTTGGCCCAGGTTTTGAGCTTGTTAGACCATCTTTTCTTTCATCCTTTGTTTCATATTTTGAGCATGTTTGAACCATTCTTTTCTATCCTAATCTAATCTACTAATAAGCCAATATTAAATAGTTTGGAAAATCTTCTTCACTAACCTATCAGCAGCAAATTGAAATCTATCTAGTCAAGATTAGGCTGTATGACTAAATAGCAGTGCTTTCTTTTAAGTAGTGGCATTTAGGCTTGCACACTTTCAGATTTCTCTTTGTTTTTGGCATGGAGCTGTACCTTTCTTGTTTTTCTAATCTACCCTCTTTTTCTCTTTTCTATTGTTTTTTGTATTTTGTATTTTTTCAAATTCAAAGCAAAAAACATAAAACTAACTAAATGCTCACAGGCTAAGCTTTATTGACATTCCTACCTACCGTAATCTATCTTGGAAATCTCTGTTGTTTTATATGATACAATAGTGCCAGTGCAGCCAGTTAAGCAGTAACAAAAAAGGGTAGCAAATATGGCTACTTGTCAGAGATAACCATAAGGTACTTTGAATGTGGGTCTTCAAAACCAAGGTCACCACCAGTGGTGACCACTCCTGATGTATCTGGCTCTTGCAAAGGATCAATGCTTGGGAACTTGAGCCAATCAGGGCCTCCATATACTCTACCACAGGATCAACAGAAACATGATGTAAACTTTCTTCTTTTAGGCCTTCCATGACTAGTAGACTATCTGCATCCTTGACAGCTTTGATCACTGCATCTTCAGTGTGGCTCTTGAAAGCATAATCATCCTTTTTCTGCACATCAAAAGGCATTTAAATTTATTCTTGCTTTGGGGGAGAGAGGCTTTCCAAGAATTTCTTGGGCCTTTGGAAAGTATGTGACTGAATTTGAGAATCCAAAAGCTCAATGTCAGTTTCCAATTTTTTAACCACTATCTCTAGAAAACTTTTCTTACTTTCAAGATTAAATTTGGGTGACCTCACAATGTGCAAGACAACTTCAAGGATATCATGATCAAGCTGTAGTTCTGATAACTCATCTGAAACTTCATCATCGAAAAGGTCTGCCAGAGACCTTGACAATTTTTTCAATCAATCTGAGAAAAGGTCACTGTATCTTTACAACTTGTCTGGAGTCCTTTACCAGTGGAGCCTTTTTGAAACCAGGGGTAATCAACAGGCCTACTGATCACCAGTGGAGTCTTTTGGTCTTTTAGGAGTTGTGGAGTCGCCAGGTGGATGATTAAAAATGTTTTAAGATGAGTTGTTGTCCACCATCAGCAATTAACTACCAATCTAAGGATGTTGTGGGTCTTCTGAGCTCTTAAGGATGTCTAAGATGAAATTGACTTAGAATTTCTCCCCAGCGGAGTCGCCATTATGTTGGGGTCCTGTGATTTGGCAGATTGGCATAACAAATGACAAGGCAACATCAAAGCCACTTTGGAATTCTAGGATCTAGCCCTCCTGGATTCAGAGAGGGATCTCTCTGTTAGAGTCAGCTTTTGCAGCCTTCCTCCAGTGATCAAACATGCTCTTTCAAAGTGATTTTAAAGTGTCAAAGTCAAATTTTGTCATTTCAAAGAGTCTTCAAGAAAAATTTGGTCACTAGGCATTAGGTCTAGGGTTTGCTTTCACTCCTTCCAAAGTTGTCCAAATGTCGGTCCATGTCACTATTCAGCTGAGTGTGCCATCATTCAGAGGGTTTTCATCATCATGTCAAGTTCCATTGGGTCATTTTACATCTTGTTCATGCTTCAGTTGTGCCTTGGTAAGGTCCATTTCCCTCTCCTAGGGTTTTGGAGGTAATTTCTCTTGGACGGTCAAATCATCGGAAAAACTTGTATCCTGATGTTCATACACCTTCCCCTATCATTAATTCACCTAATTAAACACTTCCCATCACTGAGATCCCCAAAATTCCTCATTTTTGCACAAACCCTAGTTTCTAGCCAAAACTTGGCAATTTCCTAGGCTAGGCCTGTGTTTTGCCCTTTTGGACCCCTTCCCCTCACTCAATCTCTGTGATTCCATTTCCCCCTGCTTCCTAACATCCCTCCCTACTTCCCAAAATTTCCCCAAGAATTTAGAAGCCCCCTATCCCCTTCATTTCGCTTCATTTCGACAAAATTCCTTGTTTCACACATCGGGGTAAGTTTCACTCAAAAGAGGTTTCAGAGCAATAAAAGATGAATTTTGGAAAACTGAGAGAGGTGTTTGTTCACAACATGCCAAGGAAGAAAAACCTCCTTCACTTTTTACACAGGTATCATGGTTTTGGAGAAATGTCAAAAATTCCGTCGCCTCAGGAGAATTGAATGCACCTCTGAAGTGACCTTGGGAAAATCAAGTTTTCTCCTAGCATGTTTGGCCAACTGACTTTCTTGATGAGTCAAATGATAACTAGACAGAAATACCTTTCTAATTAGCTATCATGAGCTCAATTTGGAGTTGAGGAAGACCTTCAAAAGTTGATTGCAACAGCGCTCTGCCTTGAGGCAGCCTCATTCTGCTCATTTTGACTAGTGTTGGGAGATTTGATTTTTGACAGGGTAAATGGAATCCAAATTGCATAATTCCACTTGTGTTGGAAATTATACTCCAATAGCTTTCCAACGAGCTATTACACGCTCAATTTGGACACCAGGAAGGCCTCGAAAAGCTTCCCGAAAAATGCACTATGTGGCAAGAGGCAAGAGCGACCCACCTGGGCAGAGCGACCCACCTGGGCAATTTTCACAGTGTAAAAATGAATGGGAGCGACCCACCTGGGCAGAGCGACCCACCTGGCAGAAGAGTTCAGAAAATTGTGTTTTTTGCGCCCAGTTTCGATTCAAATCAACTCCAGTTACTTGCAAACAAGTTTTTATCATTGCTCAGTAGTTTTTCATGTGTTGATGGTATCTTGAAGTCTTCAAACATTTGAATGGAGGAGTAAAACCCTACATACATGGCCGACTTGTTCCTCAGGGTTTTGAAATATGGATGGATGGTTTTATGAGTGTTTTCTCCACCTTATATCATTGGTATATCCACCTTGGCACGTATGTTCAAAGCCCACTGTCTTCACACCTATTATACCACTGTGGTCTTCATTACCATTTTACCACTGTCATGACCTTTGTTCCATGATGTTCATTGACATATTATATCCCATTGCCCATTGATAACACGTTTTCATGACTCTGTTTCATTTCCCATTTGACACCTTTGTTGTTATTACTCATGGACAAACATATTCATATGATGCCATGCTCCCTTTGATAAGATTTGTTCAATATTTTGAAAGTTGCCCGCTCCCTTTGGTCAAAAGTTTCACTTGCATTCAAAACAGAGATTGTGCCTTTTCCAATCCATTTAAAACTGATATTTTATCATGGTTTGTTTCCTTATGGTGTTGTGACGGTGGGATACTTGTTGGGTTTTGAAACACACCATCATAACCTTGTTTGCACTGCTTTCATATCAGTATACATAGTGCCAAAAGGTTGGTCAGAGCCATGTCGGAGACAGAGTCAGAGTATGAGTAGGAGTCGGACAGTGACTCAATCGTTGAGGTTGATGCACTGAGATGGAGCATAGCAGTGCACCAGTAGTGGTAACATATCAGAGAAGCCACAGAGCTTTGTTTCAACATCACGACGAGTACTATCTCCACCCGGGGTGGAAGGGGTCTCTTTGACTTCATCAGCAACGCGAGTACTATCTCCACATGGCGTGGAAGGGGTCTCGCCTTCTTCATCAGTGTAGGTACATTCACAGGATCATGATAGAGATCAACACATACAACCGAGACAGTGTTTTCACCACAGGAACTGCATGCACCAGGAGAGCACTAAAATTGCGGAAAAGGCCTGATCCACTCCGGATTTTGGCCGAGGCTTCATTTACTGAGCAAGATACATGATGGAGGGTCTTCGCTCCGAATTTGAGCAAATTCGGAGAAAATTTTGTCATTTTGAAATTTTTTGGTCTAAAAACAGGGTTTTCAGTTACGTGGGTCGCGCGCTCATGCACTCACTTTTTTTTGGGACACTTGCTGGAGGAAATTTTTACATTTTTGGATTTTTCATGGTTAATTATGCATCCTCTGAAGTCAAATTAGCATTTCATCGAAATCTGGATGGTCAAAAAGCTCAAAAACACCATGAAAACCACCTTGCTGCCACCTTTTGCACCAGCAGGAAGTACCTCTGGGAGAATGCGGTTTTGGAGGGTCAAATCAACTTCAAATTCAGAAATTCCACCTGGGTTGGACAGTAGACATCCAGGGCTTTCCAACGAGCTATCATGAGCTCAATTTGGATGCCGGGAGCTACCTCAAAATCAGCCTGGAACATGAGCGACCCACGCAGTTCAGGAGCGACCCACCTAGAAATTTTTCTGAATTTTCAGCTGCCAGCTCAGTATTTCGCCTATTATGGACCAGTTTTGCTTATGGATAGAATTTTTGGGTTTTTATGATGTAAATTCTTGTTTGGCATGTAACTTTGGCTTGTTTTTATCTCTTCTAGAAGATTCACTCTCAAATGAGTAAAAATCATGTAATGGATCAGTTTCCACTCTTTTAGAGGCAAGTTGTTAGCTGCCTAGATTGTAGTTCCATGATTAGAATTGGTTGAAACTGATCCCTGAAGAGGGAATTCGACCCCTAGAGGTGGGGAAAGGTGTTAGAGTGATCTACATATTGTAATTTCTCAATCATTTTCAGAGGTTGGAGAGGTTGGACTCTTGGGATACTTTTGATACTATTGTACATACTTTTCATATTTTGGCTAAGGAAAGATCAGGGGTTTTGCGGCACTTGTTGGGATCCTTGTGGTGTTTCTTTTCTTGATGATGTTTCTCCTTTGTTTACTGTAAGTTTCTTCATGTTTAATGTTGCCATCCTTTCATTATGCTTCTGAACTAAATTGAATGAGTGAAATAAGGTTGAATCCATTGTTTACTGTGCTTAGCCTTTGAATTCAGTTAGTTCTATATGTTTTCAGCTGTTTGGAGAGGATCCAAGTTCTTCTTTGCCCTCTTCAGCTCCTCGTCGGTCTAATCTATCCATAAATCCAATTTAAAGCATCAGGATCATCACCTACCTCGCCCCAGCTTGAACTCTGAAAAGGTCTGACCTTATCCCCGGACCCAAAATTTGTTTTCCCATTACTCCAGCGAAAACCCAAAAAACCAAAAACCAAACATACCTATCTCTTTACTAGCCTAAAATCAGTTCTTATTGTAAGTCATCTCGCATCCTATTGTTTATTTTCTCGAGATTGACGGAGAGAGCCCTCTCCTGTCCTCATAGGGCTAGCTACGAGGCTGAGCGTGGTTTGATGTAGCCTTGAGTTTTACTTCATTTCAGCCTGAGGTAGATTTGAGTGCTAACATAGTGGCGACCATACTGGGGAAGAATTGGTTTGCTTGTTGATGTCATTTGTTTCATTAGCTACAGACGGAGTCTGAAGTCACGCCAGGAAGCCTTCGAACTGCACATTGCTCTGCGAGTGCATAGTAGATAAACGTTGCTTCAGTCCATCTCCGGTCTAGCTTGTGAATGTGACACTCGACTTGTAGATTATCTTGCCCCAGTACGTGTATCAAGTTCAGATCTGATGGTTGATGGTGGACAACGATCAGACATAAGAAGGCTGAAATCATTCGCCTGGTGACTCCAATTCAAAGTCTGGTGGACTGACTCTTTCTCTGAGAAATGGAAGGATCTTACACAAAGTTCAGGTATCTGAAGTGGAATGGTATTCAGGATCTAATCTGCTTTCTTGTAAATTACTTCTTTGCTGGTCTTGAAGCTATCCTGAAAGTTTTTCAAAGTTTGTTGTATGAGAAAGGTCATCAAAATCTTCACTCGACCCATTCAAAAAGTGTAAATGTTGAGTTTCCCTTTGATCCCGGTCTCCTTACTTTTCCCACATCTTGTGATGACTCTCTACAGAGTGATGAACCAGAAAACAAAACTAATCCCACAGCTCTTGTACATGCCCCTACACCTTGTAAAATTCCAGATCGGTACAAACCTCTTGTTTTGCCTTCTGTTCTTCATACTTTTCCTGCAAATTATGACCTATATCTACCAAGATTTGACGGTGAATGTAACAATGTCAATGCTAAGCAACATGTGCAGAATGTTGAGACTTTTCTAGATCTTTTTGAAGTTGATGATGAAGATGTTAGTATTAGGCTTTTTGCTCTTTCTTTGAAAGGCCAAGTGAAGAGTTGGTTCAAAGCCCTGCCTGATGCGAGCATCAAAGATTTTCAGCAATTTGTCAAAGTTTTCCTTGACAGGTGGATGATCGGACAGAACTTTTTGTTGATTATAGAGGAGTATAACCAGTTGAAAAGAATGCCAGGTGAGACAGTACAACAATTTTCTGCTAGATTTAACCAAGTTTATTATTCGATGCCAGTTGATATAAGACCTTCTCATAGATCTGCTCTCTTGCACTACCCGGGTGCCTTTGATCCGGAAATGGAGTTTCAGCTGAGAGAAAAGAATATTGCAACACTTCACGAGATGCAGAACAAGGCAGTGAATGTAGAGGCTCATTTGCTGATCCGGAGGGCAAGGTTGAAGGAAGAAGAAAAGAAGAACGTTTCAGAGCAGCTGACACTTTCAGAGGAAAAGATTGATCTTTTTGTAAATGCAGTAGAAGAGATGGTGCGGAAAATGAATACAAAAAATGAAAATGACATTCAAGAACAAGCGGCTGACCCAAAACATTTTGTTTCTGATCCCAGTAGTCATAGTGATTGTTTTGTAGATCAGTGTGAAGAAGAGAGAGCTGTTGATATGATGTGTATGTTTGATGATGAATTGCCTCAGTTTGATCAGTATGATGATGATTATGTTCTCCAAAAAGAATCTAATCTTGCAGACAAATCAGTGGCTAGCTTGTGCGAGGAGGAAGTTCACTTTCAGCAGCTCGAGTACAGTGATCAACCGATGCATATCAGCTATGGCAATGATGAGGAAAGTGCAGAAAGTTTTGATGTAAGTGAAGGATCTTTGCCTTTGTGTTTTGATTCGTTTCAGTTCATTAGAGATAACTTCCATGCAATCAGAAATCAAACGTCAACAAGTCTTGATCTGGATCGTCTTGAGGGCAACGAAAAATTCTCATATTCAGATTTGCAGCCCCCAAAAGTCATTGATTGTCAAGTTGCAGCTGAAGATTTGGAAGTGGGCACACATGATTTAATGATTCAAGGTGACTTCGTACCTTTATGTTTTGAATCATTTCAGTTTTTGAGAGAAAAATTGCATGGTAAATCTTCAAATGAGCAGCTTGTAACATCAGATTTGCAGCCATCCAATGCAATTGAAGATCAGATTACAGATGAAGTTGTGGAAGATGAAATACATAATTTGATGATGCAGGAAGATTCTATACCCTTTTGTTTTGAAGCATTTCAGTTTATAAGGCAACATCTTCATAATATATCTCAAGGAAAAGATGAACAGCCAGAAGGAGGTCATACAGTTTCAATGGATACATTACAACACTCTTCTCAAATTTTTGATGATCCCATTGCTCGTGTGTTAGATGATGTTTGTTATAAAGATTCTGCTTCATTAGCTAACCATGTGCCCGAAAAGAATCTTGATGATAATCTTATTCAAAGGTCACCTTCATTGTCTTGTTTAACAGATTGTTCATTGCATAGCACATGTCAAGATTTCCATTCATATGAGGAGATTGATAAAGGAGGCTTTTGTTCAGTCTGGAATCAGCAACAGAGTTTCATTTTTCATGAATTTTAGGATCCTTTTGACAGCTTGCTGCAATCACCAAAGAAAAGCACCGCAGATGTGTGGAAAAGTTTAAGATCAAGGTATGGATATTATCTGGACCAGAGCTATGTTTATGAAGATCCATTCGCAATATTCTTGCAGTCATCCAGTCAATTTATGCTTTGCAAGTTTATCAGCAGTGCACTTGGTTCAAATTTTCCATGGGAGTTTCCTTTCGATTCTTTCCTTTTCCTGTGCATCAGTAAGCATGTGGGAAGAAATCAAACAACAGCCAGCATGCTTACCTGGTTGCATTGGCTGTTCCATTACAGTTGATCGGGTGGTGTAAAGTACAATTAGAGTAGGTTGTATTGAATAAGCTCTACTTTGAGCATCTTTTTCATTTTGTCAGTTGTGTTTAAGTATCGAGTCAGTTTTTAGTTGAGTGAGAGTCAATTTTTGTCATCAGTTTTCAGTCATGCATTTCAGTTTGAGTTTTTGATTCCATGGCCCAATGGATGGAAGCACTGGTCTGCTCTCCCAAAGTTCTACGGTTCTTGGCACCTCCACGGAGATGGAGCTACCATCCCCATTGGAGCCAATGTTAGAGTCAGATTTTGCAGCCTTCCTCCAGTGATCAAACATGCTCTTTCAAAGTGATTTTAAAGTGTCAAAGTCAAATTTTGTCATTTCAAAGAGTCTTCAAGCAAAATTTGGTCACTAGGCATTAGGTCTAGGGTTTGCTTTCACTTCTTCCAAAGTTGTCCAAATGTCAGTCCATGTCACCATTCAGCTGAGTGTATCATCATTCAGGGGATTGCCATCATCATGTCAAGTTCCATTGAGTCATTTTACACCTTGTTCATGCTTCAGTTGTGCCTTGGTAAGGTCCATTTCCCTCTCCTAGGGTTTTGGAGGTAATTTCTCTTGGACGGTCAAATCATCGGAAAATATTGTATCCTGATGTTCATACACCTTCCCCTATCATTAATTCACCTAATTAAACACTTCCCATCACTGAGATCCCCCAAATTCCTCATTTTTGCACAAACCCTAGTTTCTAGCCAAAACTTGGCAATTTCCTAGGCTAGGCCTGTGTTTTGCCCTTTTGGAACCCTTCCCCTCACTCAATCTCTGTGATTCCACTTCCCCCTGCTTCCTAACATCCCTCCCTACTTCCCAAAATTTCCCCAAGAATTTAGAAGCCCCCTATCCCCTTCATTTCGCTTCATTTCGACAACATTCCTTGTTTCACACATCGGGGTAAGTTTCACTCAAAAGAGGTTTCAGAGCAATAAAAGATGAATTTTTGAAAACTGAGAGAGGTTTTTGTTCACAACATGCCAAGGAAGAAAAACCTCCTTCATGTTTTACACAGGTATCATGGTTTTGGAGAAATGTCAAACATTCCGTCGCCTCAGGAGAATTGAATGCACCTCTGAAGTGACCTTGGGAAAATCAAGTTTTCTCCTAGAATGTTTGGCCAACTGACTTTCTTGATGAGTCAAATGATAACTAGACAGAAAGAACTTTCCAATTAGCTATCATGAGCTCAATGTGGAGTTGAGGAAGACCTTCAAAAGTTGATTGCAACAGCGCTCTGCCTTGAGGCAGCCTCATTCTTCTCATTTTGACTAGTGTTGGGAGATTTGATTTTTGACAGGGTAAATGGAATCCAAATTGCATAATTCGACTTGTGTTGGAAATTAGACTCCAATAGCTTTCCAACGAGCTATCACACGCTCAATTTGGACACCGGGAAGGCCTCGAAAAGCTTCCCGAAAAATGCACTATGTGGCAAGAGGCAAGAGCGACCCACCTGGGCAGAGCGACCCACCTGGGCAATTTTCACAGTGTAAAAATGAATGGGAGCGACCCACCTGGGCAGAGCGACCCACCTGGCAGCAGAGTTC
This sequence comes from Pinus albicaulis, assembly GCA_034641835.2. Lineage (NCBI taxonomy): Eukaryota > Viridiplantae > Streptophyta > Pinopsida > Pinales > Pinaceae > Pinus > Pinus albicaulis. The sequence goes on from CM076579.1 coordinate 90,368,455, forward strand.
AGAAAATTGTGTTTTTTGCGCCCAGTTTCGATTCGAATCAACTCCAGTTACTTGCAAACAAGTTTTTATCATTGCTTAGTAGTTTTTCATGTGTTGATGGTATCTTGAAGTCTTCAAACATTTGAATGGAGGAGTAAAACCCTACATACATGGCTGACTTGTTCCTCAGGGTTTTGAAATATGGATGGATGGTTTTATGAGTGTTTTCTCCACCTTATATCATTGGTATATCCACCTTTGCACGTATGTTCAAAGCCCACTGTCTTCACACCTATTATACCACTGTGGTCTTCATTACCATTTTACCACTGTCATGACCTTTGTTCCATGATGTTCATTGACATATTATATCCCATTGCCCATTGATAACACGTTTTCATGACTCTGTTTCATTGCCCATTTGACACCTTTGTTGTTATTACTCATGGACAAACATATTCATATGATGCCATGCTCCCTTTGATAAGATTTGTTCAATATTTTGAAAGTTGCCCGCTCCCTTTGGTCAAAAGTTTCACTTGCATTCAAAATAGAGATTGTGCCTTTTCCAATCCATTTAAAACTGATATTTTATCATGGTTTGTTTCCTTATGGTGTTGTGACGGTGGGATACTTGTTGGGTTTTGAAACACACCATCATAACCTTGTTTGCACTGCTTTCATATCAGTATACATAGTGCCAAAAGGTTGGTCAGAGCCATGTCGGAGACAGAGTCAGAGTATGAGTAGGAGTCGGACAGTGACTCAATCGTTGAGGTTGATGCACTGAGATGGAGCATAGCAGTGCACCAGTAGTGGTAACATATCAGAGAAGCCACAGAGCTTTGTTTCAACATCACGACGAGTACTATCTCCACCCGGGGTGGAAGGGGTCTCTTTGACTTCATCAGCAACGCGAGTACTATCTCCACATGGCGTGGAAGGGGTCTCGCCTTCTTCATCAGTGTAGGTACATTCACAGGATCATGATAGAGATCAACACATACAACCGAGACAGTGTTTTCACCACAGGAACTGCATGCACCAGGAGAGCACTAAAATGGCGGAAAAGGCCTGATCCACTCCAGATTTTGGCCGAGGCTTCATTTACTGAGCAAGATACATGATGGAGGGTCTTCGCTCCGAATTTGAGCAAATTCGGAGAAAATTTTGTCATTTTGAAATTTTTTGGTCTAAAAACAGGGTTTTCAGTTACGTGGGTCGCGCGCTCATGCGCTCACTTTTTTTGGGACACTTGCTGGAGGAAATTTTTACATTTTTGGATTTTTCATGGTTAATTATGCATCCTCTGAAGTCAACTTAGCATTTCATCGAAATCTGGATGGTCAAAAAGCTCAAAAACACCATGAAAACCACCTTGCTGCCACCTTTTGCACCAGCAGGGAGTACCTCTGGGAGAATGAGGTTTTTGAGGGTCAAATCAACTCCAAATTCAGAAATTCCACTTGGGTTGGAAAGTAGACATCCAGGGCTTTCCAACGAGCTATCATGAGCTCAATTTGGATATCGGGAAGTACCTCAAATTCGGCCTGGAACATGAGCGACCCACACAGTTCAGGAGCGACCCACCTAGAAATTTTTCTGAATTTTCAGCTGCCAGCTCAGTATTTCGCCTATTATGGACCAGTTTTGCTTATGGATAGAATTTTTGGGTTTTTATGATGTAAATTCATGTTTGGCATGTAACTTTGGCTTGTTTTTATCTCTTCTAGAAGATTCACTCTCAAATAAGTAAAAAATCATGTAATGGATCAGTTTCCACTCTTTTAGAGGCAAGTTGTTAGCTGCCTAGATTGTAGTTCCATGATTAGAATTGGTTGAAACTGATCCCTGAAGAGGGAATTCGACCCCTAGAGGTGGGGAAAAGTGTTAGAGTGATCTATATATTGTAATTTCTCAATCATTTTCAGAGGTTGGAGAGGTTGGACTCTTGGGATACTTTTGATACTATTGTACATACTTTTCATATTTTGGCTAAGGAAAGATCAGGGGTTTTGCGGCACTTGTTGGGATCCTTGTGGTGTTCTGTTCTTGATGATGTTTCTCCTTTGTTTACCGTAAGTTTTTTCATGTTTAATGTTGCCATTCTTTCATTATGCTTCTGAACTAAGTTTGAATGAGTGATTAAGGTTGAATCCATTGTTTACAGTGCTTAGCCTTTGAATTCAGTTAGTTCTATATGTTTTCTGCTGTTTGGAGAGGATCCAAGTTCTTCTTTGCCCTCTTCAGCTCCTCGTCAGTCTAATCTATCCATAAAATCCAATTCGAAGCATCAAGATCATCACCTACCTCGCCCCAGCTTGAACTCTGCAAAGGTCTGACCTTATCCCCGGACCCCAAAATTTGTTTTCCCATTACTCCAGCGAAAACCCAAAAAACCAAAAATCAAACATACATATCTCTTTACTAGCCTAAAATCAGTTCTTATTGTAAGTCATCTCGCATCCTATTGCTTATTTTCTCGAGATTGACGGAGAGAGCCCTCTCCTGTCCTCGTAGGGCTAGCTACGAGGCTGAGCGTGGTTTGATGTAGCCTTGAGTTTACTTCATTTCAGCCTGAGGTAGATTTGAGTGCTAACACTCTCTATATGTGTGACAAAATGATATACTTTAAGGCTTATGGTATGATGTTAGGCTAGTTATGAAGCACAAGGGATTTGTTTGTTTTTGGTTGGGAATCATTAAATGAGAAGTTCATGTGAAGTGAAGGAGGAAATAAGTGGAAGGATGTTTCAGCATGGGAAGATAGGTCAAAAAACAGTGCTAAACCATTGGGCTATGGAGTCATAAAAGAATTTACTTACACAAAAACTATTCAAGGGTTTTCAAAGGGCAAGTCATCTATATCAGAAGATCTTTTAATTTGGGTTGGTGGTATGAAAAATTAAGGAGTGTGGTCAAAGAAGCAAACATGTAAGAAAACAAAGGGCAGCCTAAGATCAGGTAAGGACTTTTAACCTATCCTGCTTTTGACATACTCTCAAGGGAAAACATATAAGATAAACATAAAAAGAAGCCTAAGATCAAGTAAGGACTTTTAACCTATCTTGCTTTCGGCATACTCTTAAGGGAAATCTTCAAAACAGTTGTTTAAAACTAAACAAGGGACAAGGCTAACCACAAAATTCCTTGATTAGGACTCTACTTAGCATGCAGTGAAAAGATCATTCAAGAACAACATCTCAAGTTCTGCTTAGCAAGATATGGGCTCACCAAAATTCTTTGATTGGTTATACTCTACTGAAATCATTCCCAAACACACATTTAGAAGAAAACATAAAGATAAATCTTATCAGTTAGAATTAGGGCACTTTAGAAGTAAATCCTAATCTATATTTTACTGCTCTTTATCAGAGAATACGAACAAAGTGGAAAACATAAGGAGGATAACAATAACAGTGAGAAAAAAATCATCAATGATTTAGATCAGGATCCAGTGAAATTTGCTTGTCTATTTGATGTCCAAGACCAGTTACATACTTTGAGTCCAATAGATTTTACAGTATGATACTTCTCTTCCCAGCCTACTATATTAAAAATACTCGATAACTCTTACTCAATAACAGTTCAAACAATTAACAATTTTCCAACCATTACAATGATTTTTCTGTGAATAAATATAGGTGAGAGAGGAAGAGTGTTGCAGAAATGGTAATAAATAGTATTTAAGACAGAGTGGGAGAGGTATTCGAATGCCCATTCTACTTAATAATCATAGCAATAACTATTTGTACCACTTTAGCTGCTTTTAGTTGAATTTTAAACCATCTAGCAGGCTGGTAATAACTTTGAGGCATGTCCTTTGAAGCTATCTCATTCTGAAGTACACTATTTGACCTCTATGACAAGTAACTGTCATATTTCAGTTCTGAGACCTCCATGACTGTGCAATAACTGTTCTGACAGTTTTAAAGATTTTCTGCCATCGAGATGGCTATCACGGTGTCTTGAAAGGTGAAGTAAACTTCAGGTGTCCCTTTGGTCCTTTGGTGGAGTAATAGCTTCTATAGATGTGGCATTCGAGACTTTTCTTCTGCTGATCTGTCTTGTTTTAGCCCTTTAAACACTGATATTTAGCTTTAAATTTTGTTTTTTTCTTTATCCTTAACTTGTTGGTTAAGCCTTTGATCTTCAGATTTATGCTTTAACCTTTAACTTTCACTGATCTTCTTTGTTTTCCTTTGTGTACAGGTGCCCTGGATTCCTTCTGCGATGGAGGGTGTTTACTGAGTGACCAATGTTCATGACGCACTGGGTAAAATTGGAAATTAACTCCCTCTATGTCCCTTTCTGTATTTAATTCGGCCACAGAGGATCGTCATCCTCGGCGATGTCCCTTTACTAGACTCTGGGACAGCTTTTGCAGCTTGTCCGCCATTAAAACTACAACACACACAAACTGTTAAAATAAAACCTACGATGGGGATAAAACTTCTTCAGAGGGTTCAACAGAGGTGGAGGGGAATTTGTAGAGATGTGTAATGCAGGCAGAGGAGGTTTCCATGGCGAAAACCACGAAGACCAAGGTTCAAAACCGAGTTGTGCGTGAAGAACAAGAAATGTGGTATTGGAGAACCGGGGATGGTTTTTGCATAGGGCTCGAGTGGTAAGTGGTAATGAGTGGGGGGAACATGATACATGTTAATGGTTGACACGTATGCTCTTGAAAAATGGCCATTTCGCATTAAAAAAGAAGTTTAGAGCACTATGGCGAAACAGGTGCGAAAATGCCTGCGGGCCGTTGGATCTGGGGGAGGGGGCAGATCAATGGTGGAGATTTGATGAAAACACGGTGGAAAAGGCCCAGTGCGGTTGGGTGGGACCAATGGGATTATATAGGAGATTGAGCGATGGCCATCGGATCCAGATTAGATCAACGATTGAGATTAACTGTAGGGGGACTGGGGGGTACGGAGGATCTGCAGGCCAGGTGCCTCCGCAGTAAATTTGGATCATCGAATGAAGATCTTCTGTGGTTAAAGGAGTCAACTGCGGGGGCACTCAAAGAGCCATTATATGTGTTGATAGTGCCCGTGGGTGAAAGAAAAGGTGAATCAATGCGGGCTGTCAGATTTGTGAGATGGACGGTCAGGATTAACTTCGGCGGATCGACGATCGACGAAGAAGAGGATCCGAGAAGGAGGTTTATGGAACTGTGATGTGACGATCGAAGAGGCAAATGCAATGGACGAAGGACCATTGGATCAGGGTCAATATTGACGGTGGAGACGTGATCAAAGCTTTGCATATTGGCGATCCAGGTAGGCGGGATGAGGAATTGTGGAAGGAGCGATTGCGATGTGTCGATGTGATGGAGGGGATTGCAGACTATTTGATCGGGTGGAGATTGACGGTGGAGATTTCATCAGCAAGGGATTCCATCAGAGGGGGAGATCATCGACATGGAATTGCGATGCACCGATGCGATGCGGTGGAGCGATGGCTGTCAGATCTTGGGGGAAATGGACGGCTGAGATTGAATCGGGGGATCGACAATCGGTAGAGAAGAGGGTCTGGAAGGAGGAAAATGCGATATCTGATTAAGAACGGACCATCCGATTGGGAATGAGATCGATGGTGGAGATGAAATCGGGGGATCGCATCAATGGAAAAAAGGAAGGTGGAAGGGAAAAATGGTGAAGCCCGATGCGATGCACTGATGCGAAGGAGTGATGCGTAGACCGTCCGATCTGGGGGAGGATGAACGGTCCAGATGGATTCGGGACTTCGCATCGGTGGCGAAAATTTTTTTACCAGGAAAAAGGTCATGGGACCGAAGAAAAGCCGAAATGCTGATGGAGCGAGGCGATTGGTCATAGGCGCGATCTCATGGTGGAAAAAAGGGGTTCTGGCTTAGCCAAAAGGTGCTTAAAACCAAAAGTCGAAAAATAGGCCGAAATAAGCTTTTTGAAGGTTTTTTAGGGGTTCTAATAGGGTTAGAAAGGTGATTTTAAACCAAATAAAGGGGATTTTGAGGAAATGGAGGAATAATGAAGGGAAAAAGGAAATTTTAGGAGGGAAATGATGGAGAAGAGGTTTTTGAAACAACCTTTTTTATAACAGCAGGGCTTCTTTGAAGATTATCAATGGAATGGATTTCTTGAGGATAAAGAACATAGAGAGGCTTCAAGAAGTCACAAATTTGCTTCAAATTTGTTTCTTGAAGACTAATAGACCTGTTTTAGCCATCATAGTATATGAAAAATTTATAGATGGCTAACATATTCCTTGAAATATTCCTTTTGGGCCATTTGTAGGATGGCAAGTGGCATAGTTTAATTGGATGAATGGTTTTGTGGACCAATGAAAAGGTGCCACGTGGCCAGCCCTGAGGCTACCACGTGGCCCTTGAACTGTGTGGTAAATTTTTGTTATGGCCACCAGAGTCGACATCGCGACCTCTTGCATAGCATGCCAACAACTTAACCGCATCTGCGACAATGTTTCTTAACCTATGTAGTGGTTGGGTTTTATTTATTTATTAAATATTTTGTATTCGGGGGATCAAAGGGGCCAGCCCTTCCCCATATGGCCTTAGCCCATGTCCAAGGGCTAAACCCGACGTGCAAACGTAAACCCGCCAGCATTTTAAGCATGGTCACATTGAAATGTTTGTAAATGATTAACTCTGTGGTTGACATGACCTACAACTACAATAATGAAGACAATTGTGTGCCATGTCACATGGTAACATTAATCGAACGATCTCCACATGGTTTTTTTTAACCGCTCCTCAAACTGGATTTTAAACCAGAGTTCAGGCTTTGGTTTTGCCAACCATCGAGGTAACCGCAGAACGGGGGTTGGCATCTGGCCACCCCTAGCCACCCAAATTTATTGCTAACGGTTAGTCCTAGCAGAAATCTTGGAGGAGCACCATTTTTGTGTGGATTTGGCTAAATTTGACTCCAGGTAACTGTAGTTGCTCCACATTTAGTGGAGCTATTTTAGGTGAAACTGGGCAAAATTGATTATGCTCTATCTTGAGAATTATTCGACCATTCTTGGAGTGTGAATAGTCAACTTAGAATTTCTTGGACATTCCATAGCTGTTGGTGAGTTTTTTAGAGCCATCAGAGGACTTCTAAGTGTGATTTTTCTTCAAATAATTTCTAGGGGTCGCTAGGGCCACCAGGGGCCAACAATAGAATGAGGCCTAGCCAGGGTAGCTAAACGCCTTACTTAGGAAAATATTAGTAATTTTTGGATGTCTCAGAAATTATGGAACTATTGCTTAGTTTTTCAGAGCCATCATAGGACTTATGAAGGCCAAGATGCTTCAGAGAAGTTTGAAGGGACACAAGTGCCACCAGGGGCCAGCAGGAGAAAGAGGTATAGCCAGAGAATATAGTAACCATTCTCAGCAAAAAAATAGTCTATTCTAAATATTTTGAAACTATTGAATCCATTGGAAGGATTTACAGAATCTTTTGAAAACTTCTGAAGGCTGAGATACTTTAGAGAATTTTTCAGTGAGTTAAGAGCCACAGGGTGCCACCAAGTGTTTGGGGCATAACCAGAGCAACCAGAGGCCTTTTTCAGCAAATGAATAGTCTATTATGACTATTTTAGACATTATAAATCCATTTAAAGGATTTTCAAATCCATTTTGAGACTTCTAGAGCCGAAGAATCCACAGGAAATGTTCGGGCAGCACAGGGCCAACAGGGGTTGGAGGCCTAGATTGGGAAGCTAGAGCTCATTTGGAGAAAATGATGAGTCTATTTTAGATGTATGATATATGATAGAGATATTAGATAAGGTTTCAGGGACAGAAAAGGATTTCTTAAAGAGTTAGTACTAAAGAGAAGCTCAAGGAAGCTTAAGGGCACTGATAGAAGAGGTCAAGTATAAGGGAGCCGAGATCCATCTCCAGATAGATAAAAACCATTCCAGGGGGTATGATGGTATTCTAAACCGAATGGTACATTCAAAATAACCATTGGAGTTCAGTTAGTAACTTGTAAAATAATTTTTTCATCATAATCCCAAAGAGCCAAGTCAGTTGACATAGGCTCAAGGAGACGTAGCCCACGATATTCGAGTGAACTCCTTTATTAAATTTGTTGTTATGTGTTGATGCTTATTTTATGCACTTTATGGTTGCTGTAAATGCTTAATATCAGAAAAGAAAAAAAAAATTAATTCCTCACACTTAAGGCATTAAAATTTTTTAAAACACATACACCTGAATCAAGAATTCAACTCCGCACAGTCATATAAGCTAGATCTTAATTTGTTTAACTAAGTGGGAAGTGCTTGCAAAGAATAACAATTTATCCACCCATTTCATATCATATGGTATCATAACACTAGGTTTCTTGCTTGACAGAGCACTAGGTTGCTTGCTTGACAAAGCACTAGGTTGCTTGTTTGACTTAAAAGGTGTTTAACAGTGAAAATAATTTAACTGTTTGCAAATTGATTGATGCTTACAAGTTTGAGTTTGCTAGAGGTGAAGGGAAAGATATTTTTAACTAAGTCCAGAAGAGGACAAGAAGGAAGAAGGATGAAAGCATGCTCCTTACCCAAAGGACCTCAAGGAAATCCTTGAAGCAGAAGAGGGATTGTTTGCAAAAGAGGCTGCTTGAAGAAGAGATACAAGCTGCAGAGAAGAGCTTGAATCTACAGCCAAATTGTTTTGAATCTTTGTCAATTTTTTTTGAAATATTTTTGAAATTTTTATGAAGTAATTTAGTTCATTTACATAATGATAAAAACTTCAACAAGTGAGGTTTCTAAATCTTGTTTTACACAACTCTTTGATAAAGAGATGAAGCGAGACTTCTACATCCTGAAGGATATGGTGCCAATTATGTATGAAGATGGAAGGGAAAGCACTAAACTTCATGAGCAATTAATTGCTCTGAAGCACGAGAAAGAAGGACTTCTTCAAATAATTCATGAGATGGAGATGCAGCTCCATCATGCCCAAGAGGCCTTAACCAAACACATGCTTGAAGCAGAGGTACTCAAATTTGTCTTCAAATTCCTCTTTAGATATATGTGTAGGTTTGTTTGAAAAACACACTAGAGGTATAGGGTCTAAGTTGATGTTAAAAATGGGCTATGAAGACAAGGCTTTAGGTAAACATGCACAAGGAATGATAGAGCCTATTATGGTTGAGGAAAGGCCTAAGAGGTTTGGTCTAGGATATGTTCAATCTTATGGCGAAAAATCAAAAGCCATGAAGGCATTTGAAACAACTCTAAGAAGAAATTTTGTTGTGAGTTCTAAAACACAAACATGTCAAGTTTGTTTTCAAGTTGAATGCCATTTTTTGAAGCCTATGTTGTAGCAAGATATTTGTAGACATGTAGCTTATGGCGAGCATGAGAGTTCTGAAAGCTATCAAGACATGAACATTGATGTTGGTCTTCAAAATAAAGTTGGAACCTGTACAATTTCATCTCCTTAAGAATGTGAAAAAGATGGACGTGAAAAGCAACAGTTGAGGTATAATTCTTCCCATAGTCAAGTTGATTATGTTTATGTTAAGCATGGAAAATCTGCATGCATAAATGGAAGAAAGAGTTGTTGTTCCTACTGTGCTTTATGTAACCATGAAGTTTCAAAATGCTAGAAGAGATTGAAGGCATATAGGAAACACTTGAATCGAAGGAAACTTGCATAGAAGATGCAAAAGACTTTCACACATTGCTAGAAAAGGGACATTTTTTTTCCCAATGTTGGACATTGCATCCAAATAATCATCCCAATCATTTGAAGAAAGAGGATAAAAAGACCGGCAAAAATGGAACCAAAGATTCCACCATTGATGTTTCACATGAAGAAGGTTTTCAACAAAAAAAATCACCATTGAAGTGGCTTGGTAAGAAGTGGTTTGAATTCTTGACCCAGTAAGACATACATTCATTTGTACATATGCAAATTTCAGTCATGTATGCATTTATGTTGAAAAATTATGTTTGTTTGAGCCACCTTTGATCGATGATCAAGGACATGAGGTTCAGCTACATTCAATTGAAAATTTCTTGCCAGATTTTTCTGAATGAGTTCAAGGAAGATACTGTTCTTGACAGGAAGACAAGATCATTCAAGAATGGAAACTGTTGACTACCTTCGAGTTTGGGGCTCAAAGGCACTAACCCAAGCAAGGAAAAGTGTGAGGATGGAAATGTGAAGGTGTTTTAATCTCATCTACTGAATAGGTAATCCATATTTTGGGGTCCAAAAGATTCCTAATGGGGAGGAGTGATTAGATTTGGATCAAGGACTTAAGTGATAGCTCAAATTTCAAAGTGTTCAAAATTGTGTCGAATCTGAGCAACCAGATAGATCTCGTCTTCCTAATTATGGCGCCGTGAATAGTTCAAAAAACTGACATCGTATGAAGAAGTTATCATGAATTGAAAAGTATAGTAAATTGTAATTTTTTGACATTTGACTAGAGTATACTGGGCAAGGGTACAATCAACAAAAATAATATTCTAGAGAATAAACCTAGAATATTCCTGGAATATTCCTCGAAATATTCCCCATAATATTCCTTTCGGGCCATTTACAAGATGAAAGTGGTGTAGTTTGATTGGATGTATGATTTTTTGGACCAATGAAAAGGTGCCACATGTCCATCCCTGAGGCTGCCACGTGGCCCTTGAACTATGTGGTAAAAAAAATTTATGGCCACTCGAGTTGACACCATGACCTCCCACATAGCATGCCAACGAATTAACCACATCCGCTACAATTTTTATTAACCTATGTAGTGGTTGGGTTTTATTTATTGATTAACTATTTTTTATTTAGGGGAATAGAGGGGCCAGCCCCTCCCCATATGGCCTTAGCCCATGTCCAAGGGCTAAACCCCAACACGCAAATGTAAACTTAATCATGGTCATATTGAAATGTTTGTAAACGATTAACTCCACGATTAACATGACCTCCAACTGAAATACTGCCGATAGTTATGTGCCATGTCACATGGTAACGTTAATCAAATGGTCTTTGTGTGGTTTTCGTTAATCACTCCTCAAACTGGAGTTTAAACCAGAGTTCAGGCTTTGGTTCCGCCAACCATCGCGGTAATCGCAGAACGAGGGTTGGCATGTGGCCACCCCTAACCACCCAAATTTATTGTTAACGTTTATTCCTGGCATAAATCCTGGAGGAGTGCCATTTTTGTGCAGAGTTGGCCAAATTTGACTCCAGCTAACTGCAGTTGCTCCACATATAGTGGAGTTAATTTAGGTGAAACTGTGCAAAAATTGATTATGCTCTATATTGAGCATTATTTGTCCATTGTTGGAGTGATAATTGTCAATTTCAAATTTATTGGACATTCCAGAGCTTTTGGTTAGGGTTTTAGAGCCATCAGGGGAATTCTGAGTGTGATTTTTCTTCAGAGAAGTTCTAGGGGCCTCTAGGGCCACCAGGGGCCAACAATAGAATGAGGCCTAGCCAGGGCAGATATATGCCTTACTCAAGAAACCAATAGTAATTTTTGGATGTTTAAGACATTATGGAACTATTGGTGAGGTTTTTAGAGCCATCAAAAGACTTCTAAAGGCCGATATGCTTCAGAGAAGTTCCAAGGGCCACTAGGCCAGCAGGTGAAAGAGGTCTAGCAGGAGCAACTAGTAACCATTATCAGCAAACCAATAGTATATTATGACTATTTTAAACCTTATGAATCCATTTGAAGGATTTTAAGAAGCTTTTGAATATTTTTGAAGGCCGAGATGCTTCAGATAAGTTTTCAGTGAGCCGAGAGCCACAAGGTGCCACCAGGTGTTTGGGGCATAACCAGAGTAGCCATAGGCATTTTTCAGCAAATTAATAGTATATTCTGACTATTTTGGAGATTATGAATCCATTGAAATGATTTAAGGATCCATTTGGATACTTCTAGAACTGAAGAAGCCACAGAGAAGTTTCGGGCAGCCCAGCGCCAACAGGGGTTGGAGGCCTAGATTGGGAAGCCAGAGCTCATTTGGAAAAAGTGATCAGTATATTTTGGATGTCTAATATATGTTGGTAATAGTAGATAAGGTTTCAGGGAAAAAAATGATTTCTTGAGGATTTAGTGCCACAGAGAAGCTCAGGGAAGCTTAAGGGACTGATAGAGGAGGTCAAGTTTAAGGGAGTCGAGATCCATCTCCGGAGAAATAACAGCCATTATAGGGGGTACGATGGTATTATAAACCCAATTTTATAGTCAAAATAACCATTAGATTTGAGTTATTAACTTGTAAAATAATTTTTTCATCATAATCCCAAAGAGCCAAGTCAGTTGACATAGGCTCAAGGAGACGTAACCCATGATATTCAGGTGAACTCCTTTATTAAATTTGTTGCTATGTGTTGATGCTTATTTTTTGAACTTTATGTTTGTTTTACATGCTTAATATCAGCAAAAAAAAAATGTTTAATTCCTCACACTTAAGTCATTAAAAAAAATTAAAACACATACACTTGAATCAAGAATTCAATTCCGCACAGTCAAGTATAAACTAGATCTTAATTTGTTTAACTGATTGGGAGGTGTTTGCAAATTATATTAAGTTATCCAACCAATTTAATATCATCTATGCTCTGCAAAAATATAGACACTATCTGTTAGGAGGGAACTTCAAGATGTTCACTAACCATTCTGCTTTGAAATACCTCGTCAATAAGCCTATGTTGGGGGTTTTATTAAAAAAATATAAATGGTTGCTGCTATTTTAGGAATATGATTTTGAAATAATTGTGAAGCCTAGTAGACTGAATGATGGACCTGATCATCTATCACGCATTGAAAATGGGGAAGAACCATTCAGTCTGGAGGAGGGGTTACCTGATGTGCAACTCTTTGCTATCAAGGTGGTTGATGAACACTTTTTTGATATTATTCAATTTCTGACCACTGGAAGTGCACCTGTTGAATATTCGATGCAAAAAAATAAGGATTTGGTATCCTGCGCAGCTTATTTTACCCCAATTGTTGATAAATTATACAAGCTAGCAGCAGATGAATTATTGCGAAGGTATGTTTTGGAATGTGAGAGGCAGGAAATCTTGGCTGAGGCTCATGGGGGGGTGGCAGGAGTCCACTATACAGGGAAGGCTACTACACAGAGGGTGTTACGTATTGGGTTATGGTGGCCCACACTGCACAGTGATGCACATGCCTACTCTTGAGCTTGTGATACATGCCAGAGAACTGGGAAGCCCTGGCGCAGAGATGAAATTCCCCTGCAGCCACTAATGGCCCTGTAGGCCTTTGATAAATGGGCTATATATTTTGTTAGAAATTTTAATCCTTTAGGGAAGAAGACTGGTGCACACTATATCACCACTGCTACAGATTATGTGACTAGATGGGCAGAAGCTAAGCCAGTCAAGGATTGTACCACAGATATTGTTGCACATTTCATTTTTTAACATATTTTGACTAGGTTTGGGTGCTCGAAGATATTGATGAGTGATAGGTTTACACACTTTGTTATGAGACCATTGAAGCTCTAACGGAGGAATTCCAGATCCATCACCAGAAGAGTACCACTTATCACCCCTAGGAAAATGGTGTAGTAGAAGCTTTAAAAAAAAAATGGATAATGCACTCACAAAAATCTGTAATGAAAATCAGAATGGTTGGGATGTGAGCATCACATCTATGTTATGGGCTTATAGGACCACATGCAAGAAGTTGAATGGAAAAACACATTTCAGAATGGTCTATGGGAAAGAAGCAATCATGCCAATGGAATATATCATCTCCAGCCTGCGCATCACAACATTCACTAATATGGTTGAACCTGACATCATGGAGGATTGTCTTACACAATTGATTGCCTTAGAAGAGGATAGGTTCATTGCTAACTTTCATCAGCAAGTGTAGAAGGCGCAAAAAAAGGTCGGGCATGATAGGCACATCAGACATAAGGTGTTTAAGGAGGAATACTTGGTCTTGTTATATGATAGTGTTACACAGTAATTTGTCACCGTCCCTACCATTCCCCATCCCGCACAATGGAGGACCCATTTTGTGACCTATGAACATTTTCATGCCTTGAAAACATCATCAATGCATTCCTCTAAGCATGAGCTTCATTTGCCCTTGAGACATCTCCTTGCAAAAATCATGAAAAACATCCCATTTTAATTGGCGCGGGTAGTCAGTTCAGTACCCGCGCCAATGGGGAAAATCCTGCAAAGAGGTCGCGCCAACTGGCGCTCTGTCATAGAGCAGTAGTCGCGCCACCCCATTTAGGGACTATTTTTTAAATAAAGATGGAAGAAGTTGAGTTCCAACAAACTCAGAAACCATTGCCTATCTTGAGTTGGGAGGTTTGGCTGCGGGAGTTCTATGGAAGGAAGTGGTTTTGCCACCTCCCATGGAACCTTCCTTGTTGATAGGGCCAATCCCATAATAATAGGGATCCCAACTCCCTCCTTCCCCATCTATAAAAGCCTGCTCAATTCCATGGCAAGCTAGTCTTGAAGTGCCTAAGATTTGAATCTCTATATTCCCAAGAGCCTTTGTGCTGTAAAGAATCCTCTCTTTCCCTTAAGGCCGACTCAAGTAAGGAGACCATCGTTGAGACACTCCGGAGAGGTTTTCCCTTTCCTTGGCGAGCTTTGCGAGACGTGGACAACTGGAGACCCATCTGAAGGAGACCCCGACGTCAGAACTTGGTTGTAATCTCTCTTCGTTTGTTATTTAATAGATGATTATGATTATGGTTCCACTCTGTTTTCCATCATGTTAATATGAGTAACATCCTTTCTGACTAATGTTTAGTTACGTGTGCCAGATTTTATGCTTGTATCTATTCGTTTCTTCCATGTGCAGGTGTTCATCCGCGGAGATCGTGGAGGGATTGTGATCTGCCGAGGCTGAGGAACGGGGACGCTTCTTCTTCAAGATCACAGCATTGGAATCCAGGTAGGCTTCTATCCCTAGTCTTTTCATTCGTAACTAGGAACTTGTGTCATAACATTGTTTGATTGTTGCTAGACCCCTGCTGGGCTAGTAGGGATCGCCTCTGTCCGCAGAGGGGATTTACCTCCTCAACAATTTGGCGACTCCACTGGGGAAACGTCCAGATTTCACTGTCTCGTTTGTGTTGTCTCGCTTTGATTATTTTATGTTTTTCCTTGCTTGATGAACCTTCTGGGTTGGGTTCTTTCACTGTTTTTGCTTCTTGGTTTGCTTAGTTTGCATTGATCTGCTTCTGGAGTAGCTCTTTTTTAATTTTGGCTGAGAAACTCGACTGGCGCGATTTTTAACCCGACAGTCGCGCCAATTGGCGCATGTTGCTTTTGTTTGGCCCGCGCCAATTGCTTTCTGGCGCCATTTTCATCCTTACAGTCGCGCCACTCCTGTAAGGTTTTCGAGTTTCCTCATTTTTGAGCTCTCTGGATTTGGTCAGTGTTTTTCTTATTGATTTTTCGACTGCCTGAGTGTGTTGGAGTCTTGCTTGACTGGTAATTCACCTCTGTCCTTTGGTTGTTTGCTTTTATCTACTGATTTCACGTTTTAAGCCCTAGGGCATCTAGTGGCTTAGTGTATCGAGCCCTCCTTGGGCGTTTTGGTGTTTTGATTGTCCTGTCAACTATCTGATTGATTCTCCGCATCCTCTAAGAAGTTGTTCATTGTTTTGTTGCGATTTTTGGGTGATTTTTCATTCCTTCATTCGAAATTCGTTTGGTCTTGCCTTGGACCTAGATCACACGGTCCATTGGAAGCTTTTGAGTCTTCTCTTCGTTTTGAGAGACTTTGGTCGATTTGGGGATCTGATTGCTTGTGTTGTTGAGTGAAATTTGTTTGTTTCGCTCTCTTGAAGATCGTTTCTCAAGTTGTTCCGTTTGTTTTCAAGTTTGTTTAGTGCATATTAGCTATTAAACATTGAAAATAAAAAAAAAATCTCTTTTGCTTTTGTTGATTAGTGAAAATTGTGATCTTTTCCATCTTGCTAGTGATTAGTGTTTTGGATGAAAAGTTTTCAATTTCATTAGTTGCATTAGAGATCTCATTGTTTGTCTTCCGTTCATTTCGTTTGTGTAAAAGCTCTCAACTCTTCTCTAACTAGTTTTCATCGAACGAAATGTTGGACTGTGGCATATAGTTTTGCATTTAGGAGTCTTTTAAGACACTACATACGATAGGGCCTGAAAATTGAAATTTAATTGAAGATCAACTGTAAAATTTATTCAATTAACCTAAGGCAGCATTGGAACTTAACGAAACATTTTTAGAAGGTCTAGGCTAGAGACGTGTTCCGGCGTCGTTAAACCTAGCAGCTTTCGTTCGCCTGTTGGATTTAGACAGCGCTAGTATGGACTTGTGCTCCCCATATCGTCGCATATATAAAGGGAGACCCCTCTAGGTTTTCAATCCTTTATCCACAAGAAGCTGAGTCTGCCGCCCTATACCCGTGATACACCGAACACAGCATTCGCGGAGACTACCTGCACGTACGGAAAGTCCTTGGTCGATTTCTGTTTCATTATTGAAACCAAAGTGTATATTGCAGTTCACAGATATTTGGTACACCCTTTGTGCCTAGTATTTCCTGAGCAGTCATTTGGTCTTTTCTGAGTCCCTAAACTTGAAAATACCGTCAAGCGCTTGTCCTTTCACGCTTGTGTCAACTCTGAAAGAGATAGAGTCATATTTTTATCGTTTCTCGACTCTTAAAACATGAAACGGTAGAATTTCTTACTTTCCAATGTGGTAAAATTAATCGCCCACGATTACACACCCGTTTAGACATTGCTTGTTGACCGTTTGATCGTGTGTCTTAACTCGTTTTCAGCCCGTGTGTGTGTTTTCTCTTTTTCTCTAGTCTTTTGCCACAGTGGCGGAACCTTCGGTTTCGTCTACTGGTAGTCCTTACACGGATGATTCTTCAGAAGCTTCTCAGTCTTCTGTTGAACCACAGCAGCTTGTTGTTTCCGAGTTTCCTGACGAGGGAGCGGTTCTCGCCGAGCAACCCTTTGGAGGACCAGTTGAGTTCAATTGGCCCTTTTCGGACCCTGTGTCTGAATTGAGATTAGGAGCTGATTTCCTTTCTCTTACATCGGGTTCGCCGTTTGTCGCTGTTGTTTTTCCTCCTAGTCCTTGCCGTCTTTTGCATGATTTAATGGCAGGATCAACCATGAGTGATTCTGGTGAGGAAATTCCGACGTCTGGTGACGACTATCAGCGCATCCCGCGTAGATTGTTTGAGGGAGACGACTTTGAGCTGGCTACCATGTCGATAGCCAGTCCTTCTTTACCACAGGGATACAGATCTCTGGGTCAGATCATTTTAGCTGCAGCCTCTATGGGAATATCATCTCCTGCTTCGAGGCCAGCTGTCACTACACCCGGGGTGTCCCCTTCGACGCCCGTCACTTCTATTCCCGTTCGACCCACTGTTGTGTGGCTGCCTCTTCTCCTGTTGTCTCAGCATCTGCTACCAGGGCTGGGCCAACTCCTGAAGATGTTTATCTAGCTACTACTATACCGGAGAATATCTCTCCGGAGGAGTATCGGTTGTCTTTGCAACAGCCGAACGCCGAAGCTGGACCGTTTCCCCAAGATCCTTACCAATCTTTCTTTTCACACTATGCACAGGATGGTACTCCCGTGTATGCTTTCCCAGGTCAGTATGACGAGCACGGGGAGGTTTTACACCTTCCCGCTCCTGAGGCTTATCTGTATGCTCAAGGTTTACCATACAACCAGGCTTATAACTCGCAGGCACAGCCCTTCCAAGGCCAACCTGCAGGCCAACCTGGCTATCTGTATGACCCATAGGGACAGCCCATCCAAGGCTACCCTGCGGGCCAGCAAGGGCCATTGTACAATCCGCAAGGACCATATTATAGCCCTTCTGGTTAACCTGCTCAGCCTCAGCCGGGGTATCAACCGGGACCGGCCTATGGTCTCGGGGGGAAAATCCAGCCTTCTTTACCAATGCAACTGCAGTATCCTGTTGTTTCTAATGTTGCATATCATCCAGGACCATCCTATGGTTCTGCTTCAGGTCAAACTGGTTTCCAGCAAGCACCTGGTCCTGTTCCACCACCAGGCCAACCAGTTCATCCGGTACAACCCGGTGTCCCGCCTCCAGGCCAGCCTGCCCATCCGGTACAACCTGGGGCTCACTTACAACTAGGTCAACCTGCGCAACCGGTGTCGCCTGTTTATCCGGGCCAGCCTGGTCATTCAGGCCAACCCTCTCAGTCGGGTCAACCTGTTCGTTCAGGGTAGCCCTCTCATTCCGTTCACTCTTCTCAACAGCCTGTTCATTCAATGCCGCAACCAAATCAACAGTTGCGCCCTATGTACCAGGCTCCGCAGGGTTCCACTTTTCAGCAACCTACTCATCCTCAGGGTGGTTATTATCCTCATGGTCAGTCTCAACCAAACTATAACCACCCCAGAGGCTCTCAGTATTATCCTCCTCCACCCGGTTCTACCTACGCTCAGCAGCCAAATCCAAACGCTGCTTATACAGGGCCGACACCTAATCAGGGCCCGAACCCTGGTTATCAAGCCCCGCACTATGGTTACCAGCATCCAAATCAGTCTGGTTATATGAACTATGCCCCCTACGGTCAGAATCCTGCGGGACAGAACCCGTGGGGGTAGGGATATTCACAACCATCGTGGAGCATGGGTACCGGACCTCATCCTGGGCCTGGCATGGCAGTTAACCCTCCATTGTCGTTCCTGGCTACCTTGGAACTGCCGGATGTTTCAAAGTTGACCAATGATCCGATTTTACATAATCCATATTGGCCTCCGGTTCCCACCAAGATACCATGTGATTGTCCCAAGTTTGAAGGAAAAGCTGGCGAAGACCCCCAGGCGCATGTGATGACGTACCACCTTTGGTGTTCATCTAACTCTTGGGTCGACGATTCGATCCGTTTGCGTCTTTTCCAGTGTACTTTAACAGGAGCTGCTGCTAAGTGGTACATAGAGCTATCCCGTGGTATTTTTCAGGATTTCAACTCTTTAGCCATGGCTTTCCTCACGCACTTCCAGTTACCAGTCCGGTATGAGGCCGGGACGCACCTCCTGACTTCTCTGAAGCAGGACAAGGCCACTCACATCTTAGATCACATTCATGAGTGGCGGCGCCGTCGTCGACTGATCAAGTTTCACACACCTGATCAGATTTTGACTCACTGGTTCACCACCTCCTTTGTGAATAAAATCGCTCAGGATATCGCGATGGGAGCGTGTGTGACGGAGGAAGAAGCTATCGCGCGTGCCCAGTACCTGGATCTTGTCTCTTCACAGTCTGGCACGCTTTATGACATCTTGACTGATGCTCCATGGCCCGAAACCTCTAAGGCTCCGCCTACCCCTGCGGTGGATGGTGTCATTGGTTCCGTCTCTCAAAATTCGAAGAAGTCTTCGAATGGGAAGCAGAAGGCTAATTCTTCCAACAATACCTCTGTTAATCCCGCCCCATCCGATTCTGGTAAAACCGCGGAGGTGAATGCCGTCCAGGCCAATCCTACGGACAAATCCTCCAAGGGGAAAAAGAAGGGCAAAGGAAAATCAAAATCTGATGCCCCGAAACCGGAATCTAAATCTCGAACTGAGGATGGCTCCCAACGTAAGCCGAAATTCCCTTGCCTCATCTGTGAAGGTGACCATTACACTAAGGATTGTCCACGACGGTCCGAGGTTAGTCAACTTCTTAAAGGCTCTAAAGGGACTCCGACTGTTTTAAAAGAGCCATTTCCATCTCAGCAGACCCAGATGGTCAAACAGGCGTCACCATCTGCGCCGTTTGGGTCTCAGGCTTTCATGATGAAGACTACTGCACCTATCACTATCGCTACACGGTCGAAGGATTACAATGAATCGCGGCAGGCACCCGGGAAGGCAGTTGCGGATGGGCCGTCTCCCCCACCTACCTCCGTTCCATTGGAAATCGAGAAGCCGACTCTCGAACCCGTTGTGAAACCACCTCCCAAGGGTGTTCTTCGAAGATCCTCTTATAATCCAAATGCTCGTGCCGCTCAACATTACAGCATTGTTCAGGATCTGGCACAGGCGCCATGTGCTATGTCTGCACTTGAGGTTCTTCAAAGTTGTCCTTCACAATGGAACGCTTTACTGTCTGCAATCGATGGTATCGATCCCGCCGACTCGAGCCTTCTCACCTTCGATCTGGAGAATTTTACTCCCTAGCTTCCACATCAAATCGCTTTGGTTATTCAAGTCGGGATTAACGGTCTGAACATTCATAGGGCCGTCGTAGATGAGGGTGCATCTACCTGCGTTATGTCCTCCGCTTGCTAGAAGGCCATCGACTCTCCAGCCTTGTTGTCATCTCTCAATGCCCTTGAGGCATTTGATGGTCGGGAATCTAAACCCCTGGGCGTTCTCGAGAGTCTTGCGATCACATTACAGGGAAAAACCGTCAACGTAGAAGTAGAGGTGGTTGACGCTAAACTCAACTACAATATACTTCTTGGCCGCAGCTGGACCCATGCCATGCTCTACGTGCCGTCTACCATCTTTCGATTCATTAAGTTCCCTCACGAGGGCAAGATTGTCATGGTAGATCAGTTGTCATTTTTCACCTCTAGCTCTGAGAACAACGTGCCATACGTGGATCAAATTCCGAATCCCCCAGACAGTGTAGGACCTGGTCTTTTCAAAGACCCAGTCCTCATGGGTATATTCCCCACACCGCCATCGAATACCGCTCAAGTCAACATGTTGTCCAGGACTGATGACCCCTGGCTTATTCCTACACCTGAGCAGGTATATGAGTTTGGAGAATCCATGCCTTTAACGCCAATAGAGATCAGCTACTGTGAGATTGTTGCCGCATCGGACCCTCCACCTCCTCAGCATGCTCCGATGAGCATGGCTCTCGACGTCTACTCGCAATCCCCCTGGCTTGGTCAGGCTGATTCACCTGATCCTCTTAGAGAGACTTTTCCTTCAGATGAGGCTATCATTGAAACTATGTCTCTTGAGGAGCTGCCCTGGGGCGATGGACATCATCGCTCCTCGTTTATGCCCATCTTGGGGGCAATGACTGATTGTCTGGAGCGTTATGCTACTCAGGTTCCTTCCCCTCCTCTTCAAACACCGATCTTAATGCACGAGGTCTTTTCGGAGGGTAATCTGAGTAACATTACTCAAACTATTCCAATCAACATCTCTGTTAAACCGGGGATTGTTGAGAACATTCATGTGGGTGTGACTTGTTCTCCCGAGGAGATTCAAGTCTATA
Organism: Pinus albicaulis; assembly: GCA_034641835.2. NCBI lineage: Eukaryota > Viridiplantae > Streptophyta > Pinopsida > Pinales > Pinaceae > Pinus > Pinus albicaulis. Next base: position 90,389,659 of record CM076579.1, read on the forward strand.
CTGAGCTTTTCAAAGAATTCAGAGATGTTTTCGCATGGTCCTACGAGGAAATGCTGGGAATAGATCCTAGTATTGTCGTGCACGAGATTGCAACCTATCCAGGTGCGAAACCCGTGCGCCAACGCTTACGTCCCATGCATCCTCGGAAAGCCGTTGCTATCAAGGCAGAAGTTGAAAAACTTCTGAACGCGGGTTTTATTTATCCCATCCCCCTTACAGAATGGGTGTCCAACATTGTCCCTGTCAATAAAAAGTAGGGTACAATTCGAGTCTGTGTGGATTATCGCGACATCAATCGCGCCTGTCCAAAGGATAATTATCCCACTCCGTTTATCGACCAGATCATCGACGAATGTGCCGGGAGTGAGATCTATTCCTTAATGGACAGTTTCTCAGGTTATAACCAAATCAATATCGCACCTGAGGATCAACATAAGACCACATTCATCTGTCCGTGGGGCACTTTCGTGTACAAAAAACTCCGTTCGGCTTAAAGAACGCTGGCGCCATGTTTCAGCGTGCGATGTCCTACGCTTTTCATGACATTCGCCATATCGTTTAGCCTTATCTGGACGACTTGCCAGCCCATTCAGGTAAGCGAGAGGACCATCCTGAGCATCTCCACTAGATATTTCTTTGTTGCAGATGCTACAATATCAGGCTCAATCCTCATAAGTGCGTCTTCTGCGTTGATTATGGCCGTCTTTTAGGCTTTATAGTCTCGAAAGACGGGATTCGCCTTGACCCTCTAAAGGTTGAGGCCATCGTAAATCTCCCATCACCCTCCTCCCTGTATCAGTTACAAAGTCTGCAAGGGAAAGCGAATTTTCTTAGGCGCTTTATCCCGAATTATGCCGAGGTGGCCAAAGGATTCACTCGTTTGTTAAAGCAGAACGTTCGCTTTCACTGGGACGAAGTTGCTCAGGAATCCTTTGAGAAGCTGAAGACATTGCTAGTCAATGCTCCATTGCTTCGTCCTCTAGACTACCACCGCGACTACACTTTGTATCTAGCCGCCGCATTTAGCACCATTGCCATGGTCTTGGTGCAGGATGACGATAACGGTGATGAACATGTTGTTTATTACCTGTCTCGAAACCTTATCGACCCGGAAACGTGTTATGCACATGTCGAGAAGTTGGCCTTAGCAGCAGTACACGCCGTACAACGCTTTCGCCATTACATCCTTTTGCGCACGATAACAGTGGTTTCAGACTGCAACCCTATGACGTATATTCTTTCTAGACAATTACTAGGGGGAAAGTACTCCAAATGGATTGTAGTCTTGTAGGAGTTTGACTTGGAGTTCACCACTGCCAAGTCAACTAAATCACTGGTCTTCGCGGATTTGATATGTTCTCTCCCTACAGACTCTGTTCCCTCACACTCTGAAGACCATATACCGGACGAAACGCTTTTTCTTATCAGTACTCGTGATCCTTGGTACGGTGACATCATAGTGTATCTTCAGACCGCGAATTTTCGGTCTGAGTTGGATAAAACTGCCCGCCGTCGGATTCGGCACCAGTCCCAACCCTACCGTATAGTAGGAGATACCTTATATTGCATTGGAGTAGATTCGGTGCTCCGGCGATGCCTAACCTTGGAAGAGGTTGAGAAAGTCTTAAATGACTATCACAGTGGCGCCTGTGGTGGACATATGTCCGAGTATGCTACTTCCCAGAAGATTCTGCAGGCAGGTTATTTCTGGCCTTCCATATTCAAGGATTGTATCACTGCAATCCGTAAATGTCATCCATGCCAGATTTTTCAGCACAAGATGCGCGCGCCGCCGTTGCCATTGCATCCCGTTATTACCGTCGGCCCTTTTGCGAAATGGGGCGTGGATTTTATGATGTGTAACCCTCACTCGGCCGGGGGGGCATGCGTATATCATTGTCGCCGTCGACTACTTCACTAAGTGGGCCGAGGCGATGCCTACACTAGCTGCTGACGGGAAAATGGCTACTCAATTTATATTCAACCACGTTATTGCACGGTTCAGGGTTCCTCAAGCCATCATCATGGATCACGGTACTCATTTCCGCGATTACATGATGGCGGAGCTGACTTCAACGTTGGGCTTGCGTCATGACAACTCAACACCATACTACCCTCAAGCGAATGGTCAGGTTGAAGCGGTGAACAAGGTTTTGGTCACTATGCTTCAGCGAACAGTTGGGATTCATAAATCCAGTTGGCATCTCCAACTGTTCTCAGCTCTCTGGGCGTACCGAACATCTGCTAAGAGTGTAACCGGATTCACACCATTCCAATTGGTGTACGGTCTGGAAGTTACTCTGCCGGTTGAATGTGAGATTCCTTCGCTTAAATTAGTTGTGGAGCTCTTACCGGATACTTCTCCTGAGGAAGAACGTCTTCTGTATCTCGAACGGTTGGATGAAACCCGTTGTCTAGCTGCTTTGATCATCGAAGCACAAAAGAAGAGGGTCAAAACTCATTTTGATCAATCTGTTTCTCCCCGTTCTTTCATTGAAGGAGACCTCGTCCTCTTGTACGATTAGGCACATGATAAGCTTGGAGCCGGTAAGCTCCAGCCTATGTGGCACGGTCCCTATATAGTAAAGCGCATTTTGAAAAATGGGGCCAACGAGCTTATAGATTACGAAGGAGTTCTGCTGGCGCAGCCCAGAAATGGGCTGTACCTTAAAAAGTACTATGCCTGAAGTGATTTCTTGGTGTGGTGTGTGTACATAGGTGTGTGATTGTCATTTGTGTGCATAGTGTGGTGTGCTTTGTAAACATCTTTCTGCTGATTGGGTCTTCCTGGTTGTGCAGATGTCTATTCATCCATTTGTTGGTTTCGTGGATGGTGCCTCCCGCAGTACCAGGAATCTGTCTTCCGCAGCCTGGGTAATCTACGATCCTGCTGGTGAGTTGATTGACCTGCAAGGTGTGTGTCTAGGACGTACCACGAACAACATCACGGAATATAGTGCCGTGTTGGAATTATTAACTGAGGCAGTAAACCTTGGTATCCGTGAATTGCTCGTGTATCTAGATTCACAACTTGTAGTGTTACAGCTGAAAAAACACTATTCGGTAAGAAACCCGTCCATCTTACATCTGTATTTGCGTATTCGATTACTGGAAAGGAATTTTGACTACATTACATATCATCATATACCCAGACATTTGAATACATTAACAGATGAAGTAGCAAATTTGGTATTAGACAGACATTTGCGCAATTTATAAATCATCATCACATGTAAAGAAAGACTCATCCAGAAATAGATATGTATATATATAGATATCGAAATGTTTACATAGAGTGTGTCACATAAAACTCAAAAAATATACGTAATCGTCTTAGTACATCCGGAGACGCTATGTCTCTCAAAAAATAGGTGTGGTATAAATCCTAAGGACTAATCTGCATGGTGCTCATGATAGCACGTGACTGCACACACTAAGCGCCTCAGGATTCGGTGGATCCGACTCAGAACTCCCACCGTGTGGCGCTGGTACATCTGCTAGCCGAGCATAGTCTGGGATCCCATGGGCAATCCCCTCGAGGTTCTGGATCAGCTCCTCTCCTCCGGTGCCTTCTCCCTAAATCTCAGGGGCGAGTTGTGTCCTCCGGGAGATTGGAGACATCCCAGCTGGTCTCTCAGGTCCCACATCTCCATGCATACATGATTGTGTTAGGACGAATGTGTATTAACAAAAAAACATATAAACATAAAATCAAAATATGAGGTCTTACCCAACTCCTCGTCCCAGTCGTCTCCTTCTGGCAGTGGGAGATCTGGGTCACCAGTAAAGTCAGTTCCTGCATAGGGCCAGTCTTCCACGACAATCAGCTGGCGCTGTAACCACCTAAAAAACTCTGGCCTCCAGGACATCTGTTGGCCACCTCCAGATCTGGGCATCAATGCTGCCCAGCGAGCCATTCTTGGCTCTCGTGGTATCGGACTCGCCACTGCGGCCCCTTGGCCCTGGAAGATTGGTAAACGTTCCAGAATGAACGATACCAAGATGGAACCATAACCGAACTATTTTAGTTTCCCCTGTTTGCACTTTGTGAGCTGCCTTTTCATGTTGATTGTTACTGCTTCTGCCCAGTTAAACAGTAAGGGACCCATGCATTTTGAGGCCAGCAGGAGTTGGGTCTTCATGGCCTCGTGCGGAGCCTGTGACCCAGCAGCCCGCGTGATGGTATGGAGAACTACTCTCAATGCCAGATCAGGGATAGTGTGGATATATACCTTCTTGCTTCCTGATCCTGTTTGTGCCCCTCGGCACACCCGTGCCATCACTTCTTCCATCTTTTCCCCAGATGGTCTGCTTCCAGTCAGTACAGGGATTGGACCTCTGCGGGACAATCCAGTGATGAAATAAACATCGGTGACCTCTAGTTCTAATACCTGGTCTCGTAACCTGAACACCTGTTCGTGTTTGTCCCAGATACTGATTAAATACTCGAGGAGCTCGGGCTGAGCTCGTAAACATGGTGTGAGGAAGAACTTTTTCAATCCACAGTTTCTAAGTGCATTCATGCAAGCTTGACTTTGCATGGCTTGTTCATCCTCTTCTCCGTGCTCTCGTTCTTTCCATTTGATTGCCATTTTGAGTGATTACCTGCATTCATATGGTCAAAAACCCTTAGTTAGATCTTTGATGAGCTTCAAATTCCATGCAATTTGGTCTAAATGTCGAAATTTTGGGCAAATTTTTAAGTTCGGCCGCTGGCGCGACTGTTTTGTGAACATTCGCGCCACGTGGCGCGAGCCCTTTATACAAAAGAGCTCATTGGCGCGGGTCCGTGCCCGATACCCGCGCCAATGGGCGCAGCCCTAAAATTTTAAAAGTGGCCACATAGAACTGATTTTTAAGGGAAAATTATTAAAAAATGAATGAAAATGAAGAGAAAAAGAGCGCCTCTTACCTGTGACAGACGAGAAGCTGAATGGTCAACTGGATTTGTCGCGATCACCGTCAGAAGTTTCTGCTCCAAATGGACCACTGTTGCTTTCCACCAAGGTAAATAGTAAAAGTAATTTTATTTTTACCAATTTGACATATTTATAACTTTTTCGACATTAAATGAGTTTTGAAAGTTATTTTTATCAAATATTTGCATATGTTATGTTGAAAATGGATTTTACGCTTGCTTGGTATGTGCAGCAGCAGGTTTTTGCGACTTAAACGATGGAAACGAGTTGTATTTTATACTTTTTCGGACTCGGTAAATACACGAAAAAATCACTTTGGAGTCATCTTTCAGCTCTTTTCTGACTCTCTAAATATGAAAAGATTGCCGAGGCCCTTGTCGTTTCGATCTCGTTAAAATGGACACGAATCGACATCCACCCAGTATAAGTTTAACCCTTTTTCGGGCTGGGATGGATGGATTACGAGAAAGGAATACCCTAGCCTATCGCGACTAGGAGGTTTTCCCGGATATTGTTTTCTACCTTTTCGGATCTGGGGAACTATTTACAAAAAGGGACCTGCGGAGTTTTCTTTTCTGCTGTCTTTTCAAACTCTCTAAATATGAAAAGACGCCGAGTTCTTCCTTTGTCAGACTCGTTAAACCTTGATGACATCGGATCCAGTCGAAATGACGTTCTCCGAGTTCCTCCTTCCTAGGACTCGTTAAATGCACTAGGATGGATTCGCCCGAAGGGCGGACTTATATTACAAGCATATGCTATCCCCTTCAAGCTTGTTATTAAAAATAATTTGGGTACTCGCCAGAAATGGTGGGGGAAAATGGAACCATCGTCGTTGTCGTCGGCAGTATGTCGCTCTTGAACATGGCACTTGTCTGCATTCGTGTCGGGTTGGGGACATCTCATCTCGTTGTTTCACTTTGCCTCTGTGGGTTTGGGTAATCCCTTTTGACCTCTCATCTGTTCACCGCCTCATCACCATGACCTCTGATCTGTTGATGTCAAATACTGCCAAGTCCACTGTCGTGCCGTTTATATGTTCAAGAGAAGTTGGCCTCTGCAAATATCAACCTTCTTCTGTTTCTCATACGATCTTGATTCACAACAAAAACATCATATTCCTCTATCTCGTGTCGATGATGTGGGAAACATTATGGCCCACCTTCGATCAAGGTCACTTCCTGTCGACATCAGCTCATTATCCAGGAAGCTGATCTAGAGACTCCTTATGGTACCTTGGAGCCTGCATGCCTCAATGGCAGTTTCGTCGCATTCGACGTGAGGTTTACATCATTGACCTCCGATCGATTGATTCTGCGGGTGTTCAACGTCAACTCATTTATTCGCACACCGTAGATTGTACCTTAGTAGCTTGAGGACCATTGTCATTATTGGTGGTTTCTCTCGCGTCTGTTAACGGCTTTCATCATTGGCTAGTAATCAGACGATGTTCTTGCATGTTCGACTTCAGCTCACATATTCACATGCTTGAACTTGTACTTTGTTGGGTCGAGATGGAGCGCAAGACCCTGGATTGTGTCTGTTGTAATCCAGGCTGCGATTGTGGATTATTATCATTATGTACATGACTCACCGATTGGATGGCTACGACCATACCTGAGTCTATTTGTTTGATCTTAGTTGGATGGCTGCGCCCATACCCTGGATCCGGATTGTAACATACTCTGTTTCGGATGGCTGCGTCCATACCACATATATATCATGTACTTGAGATATCAGTTGTATCTTTCTGCGCAGGTTTTCCGACGGCGGGCCTTCAGTTGAACATGTTCTCGTAAAGCATTTCACCCCTCTCTCTCTCGGGCCTCATACTTTAGGGGGCATCTGTTACACAGTAATTTGTCACCGTCCCTACCATTCCTCGTCCCGCACAATGGAGGACCCATTTTGTGACCTGTGAACATTGTCATGCCTTGAAATCATCATCAATGCATTCCTCTAAACATGAGCTTCAATTGCCCTAAAGACATCTCCTTGCAAAAATCATGAAAAACATCCCTTTTTGCATTGGCACGGGTAGACAGTTCAGCACTCGCGCCAATAGGGAAAATCCTGCAAAGAGGCCGCACCAACTGGCGCTCTGTCCCAGAGCAGTAGTCGCGCCAGCCAATTTAAGGAGTGTTTTTTAAATAAAGATGGCGGAAGTTGTGTTTCAACAAACTCAGAAACCATTGCCTATCTTGAGTTGGGAGGTTTGGCTGCGGGAGTTCTATGGAAGGAAGTGGTTTTGCCACCTCCCATGGAACCTTCCTTGTTGATAGGGCCAATCCCATAATAATATGGATCCCAACTCCCTCCTTCCCCATCTATAAAAGCCTGCTCAATTCCATGGCAAGCTAGTCTTGAAGTGCCTAAGCTTTGAATCTCCATATTCCCAAGAGCCTTTGTGCTGTAAAGAATCCTCTCTTTCCCTTAAGGCCGACTCAAGTAAGGAGACCATCTTTGAGAGACTCTGGAGAGGTTTTCCCTTTCCTTGGCGAGCTTTGCGAGACATGGACAATTGGAGACCCATCCGAAGGAGACCGCGACGTCAGAACTTGGTTGTAATCTCTCTTCGTTTTTTATTTAATAGATGATTATGATTATGGTTCCACTCTGTTTTCCATCATGTTAATATGAGTAACATCCTTTCTGACTGATGTTTAGTTACGTATGCCGGATTTTATGCTTGTATCTGTTCGTTTCTTCCATGTGCAGGTGTTCATCCGCGGAGATCGTGGAGGGATTGTGATCTGCCGAGGCTGAGGAACGGGTATGATTCTTCTTCAAGATCACATCATTGGAATCCAGGTAGGCTTCTATCCCTAGTCTTTTCATTCGTAACTAGGAACTTGCGTCATAACATTGTTTGATTGTTGCTAGACCCCTGCTGGGCTAGTAGGGATCGCCTCTGTCCGCAGAGGGGATTTACCTCCTCAACAGATAGTCAGTTTGCGCACCACCTAGGGAAGTTCAGGAAACATTAGTTGGGGCCATATATCGTGAAGGAGATCATTGATGGAGGTGTGGTGCGCTTGGCCACGTTGTGGGGTGAGAATATTCCCAGGTATTTAAATGGAAGGCAACTAAAGCTGTATAGGGACAACCCTGTGCCTACCAAATGACTATACGGTGGGTGAATGGGAATCCACTGGTCTGCATGCTGTGCAGGGGAAAGACACAGAAAAGTGTGGTAGGAGCACAGGGGTGGTGCGCAGCCAGAGAAACTAACAGTTGGAATAGTAAAACTAGGTGAAAAAGCAATTTTACAGTTAGATGGAGCGGGTTTTTTTCATTTAATGAAGCAATATTACGCAATTTTTGACCATTTTTACGGAGGTAAGATGCATTTAATGACGATCCGACCATTTTCACCTTGGATCTCCTATAAAATAAAGGGTGCAACTCACATTTGGTTCCTTTTCTTTCTGAGTATATTGCGCTCTGAGCCTATTCATGAATTGCGGTGTAAATTTTTCATTGAGCACTGTATGTCTGTCCGTGAGACCCCCATATCTGATGTAAGTAACCCAGAGATTACCTTTCGCCTAAAAATTATGGCCACTAATCTAGAGAGAGCGCCATCTGAGGAGCACTTTGTACCACTCACAGTGTCTACAGAGCCAAGGTCAGATGATGTTCATTAAGTATTTCTCAAAGTCCAAGAAGTTGTGCCTATGCCAGCTAAGGGAAAGGGTAAGATAACCAAGGGGTCATCCTCCAAACCATGGACCTCCCCTAGAAATGTTACATCCTCACGCCAAGCTACGAAGGATAGGTTGCCTATGGTGATCCTACAAAGAGACCGATGAGCGCCACTGATGAGATTGCTCTCATCAAGCCAATTTCATGGCGGTTGCAGTATGTCAAGTCACATAAAACCTCTGTGCACATTCAAAAGAATTTATATGTGGTGTGGGACTACCTTCAAATTTCATTGATCCTACAAGGCATCCCTATTAGTGAAGACATGTTTGGCAAGATCCCTCTTGCAAATTTGATGATTATGATTTGGCGAACAAGGAAACGTTCCCTGAGCTGGCGCCTGAATATTACCTGGAGCGTGTGCACTATGATGATGTGGTGAAGTTCAAGCCTATGTTGTGGGTGCATGGGCTAAGAAATGTTGGGGTCCTCAATCTGTTGAGGATTCCTCACATTGGGAGGTACCCCATCACCACTTTTTGCATATGCCAGCTGCTAGCATTAGTGCATGCGGGATTTCTATGGATCCAGGGATGAATTCCAATAGACGTTGCACTGATCCACTGGATCACCAGCCTACCCAATAAAGGGCCCAATCCCATGGCTATTTTTGGGAAGAGTAATGAGCCGAAGGTAGCTGCAAAGGTGAAAAATGACTACCACGTCGGATGGGACGCCATGGAATCCTGGTGTAGCAGATTGAAGACCCAGGTGTGCACTTATGAACCTTTGTCCTAGGCTATAAATTGTTGCACAAGTGCCACCAAAATATAGTCCCTAAACATGTAGTTGCATTGGCAGGCCAGTGTGAGAAGGGGGTTAGCTATAACTAGTCCCAATACCTCTGCCAAGAGCTTCTGGAAAACGTGCACGAGGTGCAAGATGAAGGAAAGAAATTATGTTACTCTTGGTTATTGCTGCTAATTGCGCTAGTATCATGGGAGACTCTAGAGGGTGCAACCCTCCCAGAGGTGGAGCTTGGCGTATGCAAAGTGGTACACTACGCCAATATGTGGGATTCGTCTGATAAAAAAAGACTAAAAGAAAATAAAATTTTCTAGGTTCTCTTTGAAGGTGTGATGGTAGAAAAAATACATTCACGACCCAGATTATCCCCAGCAGCATATGAGAAGTATCGAAGTATTGCATACTTTCAAGTTACCCTGTCTGCTATAATTTTCCCCTTATGGTGGCAAAAGCGGAGATCAACCATCTCATTGCGACCTGGCTAGCACCATGGAAGGTCGGGCTCAACTCCACCTAGCCCGTCACAGCATCCACCTCTAGAAAAGAGACAAAACCATGAGGCAAAAAAAATTAAGCAGAGCAGCGCACCGAAAATGATGCAAAGATGGGCGCAGAGAAATATGCTGAAAAATATACTGAGCAAGAATCAGAGAAGGACATGGAGCAAGATCCTGGAGGAGAAGAGGATTTGGACCTTAGCGGCCTCGATGATCTGGATGGCACTAGCACTAATTCTCTGAGAGGAATGAAGCATGGCATAGAAGCCTCCAAGGGTGTGTGAAAGAAGAGGAAAGGCTCAAATTTCGAAAGCACGGAGGAGGTTATGCTCACAGAAGATGGCCTTGAAAAGATCACAAATGCAGTTGCATCTATCTCTGAGGATCGATGGACAACAATGGAAGAGTAGTACAAGGTTGTGGTCGAAGTGTCATACATCTTCTTCGAGGATACTATATCAAGCATCTTAAGTTGTGGGATGAAAATTTGCACTACATTCAACATGCTTACAACTGTTCAAAACATTCCTCTACAAAAACATCGTCATTTGAGGCATGTCTTGGATACTTGCCTGGATCACCATTGTATTTCATTTTTAGGAAGGATGTTGTTATTGATAGCCATAACGACATAGAAAATTCCAAGAAGTTCATAGAAGAAATCAAATTGATACATCAAACAGTTCAAGATCAACTTGAAAAAATCGAAGGCAAGTAAAAAGCAGGGCATGACAAGCATCGTGTAGATCACAAGTTCCAAGTTGGTGATGAGGTTTGGCTTCACATTAGCAAAGAGAGGCTTCAAGGGGAAGGTAAAAAACTAAAACCAATCTGTTATGATCCTTTTAGAATTTTGGAAAATATTGGTGAAAATCCCTTCAAGTTAGATTTTCCTTTATACATGAAAATTTACTCTATTGTTAATGTTGAGAACTTGAGGTTGTATGAGCCTCCATTGATTGAAGATCAAGGAGAACAGGTTCAGTTTCCTTCTATTGAAGACTTTTCACCTGAATACATTGATGAGCTTCAGCAAGACACCATTATTGAAAGAAGAACAAGGACATCAAAATAAGGGAGTGTATATTACCTTCGTGTGGGGATCAAATTCACAAATCCTTCTAAGGCCAAATGGTTCAATATTGGAAATGTGAGGGAAATATACCCTCATCTGTTGAACAAATGAAAGTGATCTTTTGGGGTCCCAAATATTCTAGTGGTGAGGAGTGTGTTATCACTCATAAAATTTTGAAACATTTTAGATAAGGTCATATAGGTCACTCACTAAATGGATAAGGTCTCCTAAGCCATTTCAAGGTGGTATAGGAAACATTTTTCATTTTTAAGCCTATCCTATGTTTTGAGATCATCTTCATTTATGCCATTTCATGTCAAATCAGTCCCATACCATGTCAATTTTCATTCCCCGTGCATTTAATTTGAAAAATGACACTTTAGTCAGTTTTACCTCTTTTCATAGTGTTTTACACTGTGAAATAGCAGTTTTCTCTACGAAAATGCCTAATAATTTCGTAGCGAAACTGTCAAAAAATGAACTAGCTATGCTACGAAAATATTTTTCCTGTCTGTCTTGTCAAACCTAAAGTGAAGTGTCAGTTCATCATTGGAGGAGTTAGGGTGGATGTCATTCGAGTCAGTTAGGGTTATTTCAAAATTACAAAGTCATGGCTGAGATCATCATTACCGTTTTTACAATGCATGTGTCATGATGAAGGCATGAGTTGTCATAAAAACCATAAAACATTACACAATTGAGTCTTTTTCTGATTATCTTCTTTATCCTTGCATGTTATTTAGTTTCTGGAGAGCTTCTTCATCAAACCAAGCAAGTTGCTGGCATTTTCAAAGGTTGCAGGTGTCATTAATCAAGCGATGCTGAGAAGATATAAAATCACCATGGTTGCAAGGAAGTAGACTAATAAAGGTGGTCACTGCCAAATATATGAGCCAATGGACATGAATTTGTTAAATGAATACCCAACTGCCTTGCAGGTATTCATAAGAATAGGTTGTTTGCAATTCTTCCAAAGGCTAAAAGGTTGTCATCTACAGTTTTCCAAGGAGTTTATTAATAGTTTCACTGGAACAACTTCAAAGGTGGGAGTGTTAAAACTCACAGTAGCACCAGACAACATTTCAGCAACAAATGGAATCCCTAGAGGAGGGGAAAAATGGTTCAAAGGCATCGAGTTCACGATGGAGGACTGCAAAGAATACATCAAGCCAGAGCATAGTGAAATTGATCTCACAAATGCTATCCCAAGGAGCTACATGAAGGAAAACTACTCAAAGCTGATGCTAATCATTCATAAGTACTTCACCTGTGAAGGAAGGTTTCACATGGTCTACTCCTACCACCTTAGATTTCTATTGCATTTTTTGGGTAAGAGGTCTCTTGACTTTCCCTTTTACTTATATAGAAGTCTAACTAAAATTTCAGATAAGGTCTACGTTAAAAGAGAAGGAAATGAAGCTTCTCTCTTTCACCGTGGTTTGATTAATTTGTTGGTGTTATAGGAGTTGAAGTTATTAGGAAGATATTGGTCATATTTTTTTTTCATGAGTGGTTTTGAACTGGATGTTGTCACTCCTAAAAAAGTTCCCAAACCTAGAGATATTTCATCACCAACAGTGGCAGAGCAGTTAGAACCAGTGAGCATGGAGATAGAGCCTTTGTAGAAGGTTGATACACCCAAAGCTACACTTGTAAAATAGAAGCCAACAGTTAGCAAGCATGGTAGTGAGGAGTTACTAGGAGCCAAACTATGGTTAAGGGTAACTTAGAGGACATCTTGCATGAAATTGATATTGAAGAAACTCCCATTGTCGAAGCTAAAGGTGTTGAAGATGGGGGAAGAAAGCTAAAGAAAGTAAAAACAACTAAAAAGTTAGAGTTTGCAGGTGATGATGTTGGTTTCATGTTTAAACCAAGAAAGAAAATGATTATATATGCTAGAAAGATCATGGAAACCAACAAAGAGACTCAGAAAGCCATTGAAACTACTCAGGCACCACCAAACATCATAGACCTCTCCTCACCTGCAAAAGAACTAGTCATCAAGCAAAAGAAGGGTAAAGAGAAAATTACTGAAAAATTAGAAGTTGAAACCCTTAAGGAATAGTTAAAAGAGGGAGGTGAAGAGATATAATTTTTGAGGAAAGAGGCAAAGAAGCATAGAGTTGAAAGAGTGCAGTTTGAAAAAATGAGGGATATTTGGGAAGATCAAGTCACAAGTGTCTCAAAGAGCTTGGAAAACAAAGAAAAATGGATAAAGTGGACTCAGCCACTAAGAAGAGATTTCAAGCACATAAAAAAGGTAAACCTGAACTTTCAATCCAAGAATAGGACACTGAAGGACCAAGTTAAAGACCTTCAAGAACAATTGGATCTAATTCATGAAGAGCTGGAAAAGAAAGGTTTGAAAATGACTGTGGTGGAAGAGCCAATAGCTCAACTGATCATAAATGAGGAGGAAACACCACAAGAGCAATAAGTTGAGATTGAATATGCCTTACAAGGTTCATTACATGCATAAAATCAATATTTTTCAGTTGGAGGTCAGTTTTCGGACACAATTTTGAAATGGGAATTTTTGGGTTTTTACACAGTTTCGTAGCGTTCCTCAGGGTTAAAGTTAGGAAAAAGCTACGAAAAAACCTGTTGCAGCCTTTTTTCTTCTAAAGTAAATTTTTGTAGTTTTCAAGGAGAGAAATTGATGGTGGTGATCTGTCATGACATGATTGACATCATGGAATAGCAAAGGGGTGAAGTAAATGGGTGAAAAAGCTACTTTTCCAACGCTACCAAAACTTGCTATGAAACTATCATGTTTTCGTAGAAAGAAATTATTGAAGGTTTTTGAGCATATTAAAGGTAGTTTTGGACAACTGGAGTCCTCTAGCATTTCAAGGGAGCTTATCATCAAATGCTTATGACTCGAAGGAAGTGCTATGAAGACAAGTCATCAGCCAAAGCAACTTTGAAGATAAAGGTCATGTATTCCTAAAAAGTAGGGTTATGCTCCACAAGTCTAGGAGGATTTTAAATATGTAAAGTGGTAATGAACTCTGTCATGTGTTTTTCGAGCACGTGATACTTATTTTTTAACCATCATGTAATTGTTTCAAAAATAAGGTAGAGTTATGTAATAAATAGGAGTTAGAGTCCTATTAGGAGATGTTTTCTTTAAGGTGTAGCTGTCAGTTTTTTGTTAGAAGTTATGTATTTCAGTTATGAAAGTTGTCATTGTAGTATCCGATGATATATCTATCAGGTAGATCATCCTTGTTGTAAATAAGGTCTATTTAAATACAAAGCATCGAAGTAGTAGAGGGTTGGAGTTTTTTTGCTCCAAACTATTGCTTTTATGTATTTGACATATATCAATAATACAGAGTGACTTTCTTCTTGACAGGCTTAAGATTCTCATGAGGTTTTTGATGTCTTATTGATATGTATCTTTACATTTTACCACTTGCAGTATATTTCATCTCTATTACTCAGAATTCATAATTTTATTCTCTGACTTCCTTTAGTGACAAAATGATTGTGTTATCCTATCTTTTATGTGTGAGTTTCCTCTATTAAAGACCTCTATCTTCCTCAACTTCAATGTCAAGAAAATTTTCCACTGCAATCATAAAAAAAAAGTTACAATTTCCATAGAGTTATTCATCTATTACTGTCATCATTCAATATCATAAACCCCCTTGAGAGAGCGCTCTCAAACTAAAGAGGCTAAGCTTGAGTTAGAAGTGGTTTGAAAAGGTTACACTAAGTTGTTTGATAAGAAACCAATCAAGCACAATTTTGTGATAACATTTTGGCACCATTTCTAAGGACGAAGGTGTAAATTTTCTCCGAGCAGAATGACAAGGTTCAGATTTGACTTTTGAGGGTAAAAAAAATCCAAACACACGAAGGTTGTACCATTCACCTAGCGACTCCATTTTTCAAGATCCCGAGCTTCAAAGTTCAGAGAAACTTCACTGGGAAGAATCCAGATTTCAGAACATTCATGGTGATCCAAGATGAAATGGTATGTGGAAAACTCTTTATATGATGAAATGCTACAACGTGTAAGGGATGAGTTAGGAGAATTTCAAATAGATGAACATTTCTCCACAATATTATTTCGTTGTTTGAAATCCAATCGACTCACACCTGAAAATAAAATTTGTTTTTTTGGTTTAGCTGCTGAAATATTAGAGAATGAAATTGAACTATTGGATGATAAAATTGGATCATGTGATTTCCAAGATCCTAAACAGTTATTGGAAGGTCTTCCTCCAAAAAATGAGGAAATTTTTATACCTTTTGACTTGCAGATAGGGGAATAATATGGTTATGAGCTTGATATTATAGAGTTATAATCAAGGTTCAGACTTCGTGAAGAAAATGAAAAGGATATCTAGGATCAATTTGTCATTGAGAGCTTAAACGGGATATCAATAAATTGTGTCTTCTATGATCCCATCGCTGATTACATAGAAGGGTTCTACAGTCCAACTTTCCATTTATTTTTTCACTATGAAAAACAGATCCATATTCTCTTAACTTTATCATTTCAGAATACAGTTGGCTTTTATTTCAATTGCAGTCAAGGGGTTCAAGTATCAGATCAACTCATTGACTGGCTTTATTGGAGGTTTCATGTTACTTGAATCAAATATGAATATTTAAGTTTCTAGGGTGGGGAGGAGCGTGTGTGAATAATCTCAATTAAACTGAGCATATTTTCAGTATGTATAGATTTGGTTTTTCAACAGTAATCATCAAGCTTGAGCCTGCGGAGAAGGCCATAAGAGCTTGGCAAAGTCTTCATCAATTTTAGAAAATTTTCTATTTTTCAAAATATGGATGGCACTGGAACTAAAAGTTCTTTGGTGTACCATAGGGGCACACCATCCCAAGTGGAGCCACTTTTATCACTCATAAAATTGTGAAATTTTTTAGATAAGGTCATATAGGTCACTCACTAAATGGATAAGGTATCCTAAGCCATTTCAAGGTGGTATAGGAAACTTTTTGCATTTTTAGGCCTATCCTAAGTTTTGAGATCACCTTAATTTATGCCATTTCATGTAAAATAAGTCCCATACCATGTCAGTTTTCATTTCCCATGCATTTAATTTGAAAAATGACACTTTAGTTAGTTTTACCTCGTTTCGTAGCGTTTTACACTGTGAAATAGCAGTTTTCGCTACGAAACTGCCTAATAGTTTCGTAGCGAAACTGTCAAAAAATGAACTAGCTATGCTAGGAAAAATAGTTTTCCTATCTGTGTTATCAAACCTGAGGTGAAGTGTCGGTTCATCATTGGAGGATTTAGGGTGGATGTCATTCGATTTAGTTATGTTTATTTCAAAAGTACAAAGTCATGGCTGAGGTCATCATTACCGTTTTTATCATGCATATGTCATGACGAAGGCATGAGTTGTCATCGAAACCATAAAAAATTACCCAATTGAGTCTTTTTGTCATTCTCTGCTTTATCCTTGCATGTTATTGAGTTTCTAGAGAGTTGCTTCATCGAGCCAAGCAGGTTGCTGTAATTTTCAAAGGTTGCAAGTGTCATTAATAAAGTGTGGCTGAGAATATATAAAATCACCATGGCCGCAAGGAATAAGACTAAAAAAGGTGGTCAATACCAGAGATATGAGCCAATGGACATGAATTTGTTAAATGAAGACCCAACCACCTTTGAGGTATTTAGAAGAACAGGTTGTTTTCATTTCTGCCAAAGGCTCCAAGGTTGTCATCTACATGTTTCCAAGGAGTTTGCTAATAGTTTCACTAGAAAAGCTTCGAATGTGGGAATTCTAAACCTCACAGTAACACAGGAAAACATTTCATCAGCAACTGGAATCCTTAGAGGAGGGGAACAGTGGTCCCAAAATCGGGACTGCTGCAAGGCATGACTGGAAAATGCATTTTCTAGGAATGGATGCTACATAAATGGAAAACAACACTTATTTCCCTTAGAAATGATAATATAAGACCAAAATCCAAGATGGGATCGAGAAAAAATATTTCTAGGTGGGTTAAACAGATCTCCCCGCACCTAGCATAGCTAGAAAATGCCCAATGAAGGGACTGCAACAATGAAAAACAAGATTGCCCATAAAATAACACAGTTCAGCCCAATGTATGCAGGAGGCCAATGGAGAGGCTCAATAATGTCTCTTATATGTTTAATAAGAGATTATATTGAAGTCCACACATCATTATACAGAAAGTAGAAGAGAATACATGAAGAAATCCTCAAGAATGAGGTGCTACAGCATTTTATTATGTGGAAAACAGCAGCTGGTGATTAAAACTTAGATCTAGGACAATATAATGCATGAACAGTAAGATCCATAATAGATCCATACACTATAATGTCTCTATTTTACATATCCCTTGGGGTTTTCAACAATACATGAAGCACATAGAGTAGATCTGAGATCTGTTACAGCAGATCTACAGAATGCTTCAGAAATTTTGAATTAGATACATCAATGAATAGATCAGATCTGAAACATAGATGTATTAGATGGCTAATCCATGGATCACCACAGTATAAAGAAGGCTCCTTTACACTGGAGATCTCTCCTCCAAATAGTTGCCAAACACCCTGCAACTTCTCACTTGCAAAATAATGCAGTCCAGGGAGATAAAATGCATTGTAGGCTTGGTGTAGATTTTGGCCTAATGCTGAGTTGTATATTTGAAGCTCTGATGATCCAATACACTCTTGCTAGGGGGATAGAAGGCTTTCCCACTGAAAAGAGGCACTAGTATGGCCTAGATCTGAATAGATATAGCCTCCAATTGCTGCTGCTTACAAAGACAAAGAAACCCTAAACATGATCTGAATTGTAGTTGGAATAAGATCTTGTCCAAATTCCTGATAGTGGACAAGAAATGCAAGACTCCTACAAGAGCTACTCAATTGAAGAGGTGGGATTCCTGCCCAGGAACACCCAGTGCTAAACATCACTATTCTCTGCTAAATAGCCAAGAGAATAAGAAATGTCTAAACATACAATATCTTCTGATCTTTCCCTTCCTTTTATAAGTTTTAGTCTTTACACAACCCTAAACCGTCTCAATGATTTAGCCCCATTCACATGAACAACCTCCAACTTGAACTGCACTATGCATCTAAGTGGTTCAATGTATCTAGATAGTGCTGTGATTTGGTCATGTTGACCTAGTCAAATGGTTCAATCCCCTTCACACATAAGGGTTCTTTTATGTAAATATCCCAGATTTGTGTTTGTTCACATGTGGAATTGATTTATTCATTGCTTTAGGAGTTTTTATAATCCTCCCTTACACATTTTTTCATGAAATAGAAAAGTAAAGAAAAATTGAATATTCCTATTAGCTTGGGCTAATTATGAATATTACAGGTTCAAAGGCATCAATTTCACCATGCAGGACTGCAAATAATTCATCAAGCTAGAGCATAGTGAAATTGATCTCAAAAATGCTATCTCAAGGAGATACATGAAGGACAACTACTCAAAGTTGCTGCTAATCATTCATAAGTACTTCACCTGTGAAGGAAGGTTTCACATGGTATACTCCTGCCACCTTAGGTTTCTGCTACATTTTCTGGGTAAGAGGTCTCTTGACTTTCCCTTTTACTTATACATATGTCTAACTAAAATGTTAGATAAGGTCGAAGTTAAAAAATAAGGAAATGAGACTTCTCTCTTTCCCATCGTTTGATTAAGTTGTTGGTGTTAGAGGAGTTGAAGATATTAGGGCAGATATTGGTCATATTTTCTATTCATGAGTGGATTTGAAGTGGATGTTTTCACTCCTAAAAAAGTTCCCAAACCTATAGATATTTCATCACCAACAGTGGCAGAGTAGTTAGAACCAGTGAGTATGGAGATAGAGCCTTTGCAGAAGGTTGATACACCCAAAGATACACCTACAAAACAGAAGCCAACAATTAGCAAACATGGTAGCAAGAGAGTTACTAGGAGCCAAACAGTGGTTAAGGGTATCTTAGAGGACATATTTCATGCCATTGATATTTAAGAAACTCCCATTGTCCAAGATGAACATGTTTAAGATGGGGGAAGAGAGATAAAGAAAGGAAAAACAGCTAAAAAGTTAGATTTTGTAGGTGATGATGTTGGTTTCATGTTTCAACCTATAAATCCAATGACTAGACATGCTATAAAGATTATGGAAAGTAGCAAAGAGACTTAGAAGGTCAGTGAAACTACTCAGCCACCACCAAGCATCATATACCTCTCTTCACCTGCAAAAGAAGAACTAGTCATAAAACAAAAGAAGGGTAAATAGAAAATTACTGAAAAATCAGAAGTTGAATCCCTTAAGGAATAGTTAAAAGAGGAAAGTGAAGAGATATCAGTTTTAAGGAAAGAGGCAAAGAAGCATAGAGCTGAATGAGTGCAGTTTGAACAAATGAGGAAGATTTGGGAAGATCAATTCACAAGTGTCTCAAAGACCTTGGACTACACGGAAAAACTGATAAAGTGGACTCAGTCACTAAAAAGAGAGGTCAAGCACATAAAAAGGTAAACCTAAACTTGCAATCCAAGAATAGGACACTGAAGGACCAAGTTAAATACCTTCAAGAATAATTGGATCTGATTCATGAAGAGCTAGAAAAGAAATGTTTGAAAATGACTGTGGTGGAAGAGCCAATACCTCAACTGATCATAAATGAGGAGGAAACACCACAAGAGAAATAATTTGAGATTGAATATGCCTTAGAAGATTCATTACATGAATAAAATTAATATTTTGCAGTTGGAGGTTGGTTTTTGGAGACAGTTTTGAAATGGGAAATTTCTGGGTTTTTACACAGTTTCATAGCGTTCCTCAGGCTTAAAGCTAGGAAAACGCTACGAAAAAACCTGTAGTGACCTTTTTTCTTCTAAAGTAATTTTTTGTAGTTTTCAAGGAGAGAAATTGATGGTGGTGATGTTTCATGACATGATTGACATCATGGAACAACAAAGGATCGAAGAAAATGGGTTCAAAAGCTACTTTTCCAACGCTACCAAAACTCGCTACGAAACTGTCATGTTTTCGTAGAAAACAATTATTGAAGGTTTTTTATCGTATTAAAGGAAGTTTTAGACAGATTGAGTCTTCTATCATGTCAAGGGAGCTTATCATCAAATACTTATGACTCGAAGCAAGTGCTATGAATACAGGTCATCAGCCAAAGCAGCTTTGAAGAAAAAGGTCATGCATTCCTAAAAGGTAGGGTTATGCTCCACAAGTCTAGGAGGATTTTAAATATGTAAAGTGGTAATGAACTCTGTCATGTGTTTTTAGAGCATGTGATACTTATTTTGTAACCATAATGTAACTGTTTCATAGATAAGGTAGAGTTATGTAATAAATAGGAGTTAGAGTCCTATTACGAGATGTTTTATTTAAGGTGTAGTTGTTAGTTTTTTGTTAGAAGTTATGCATTTCGGTTATGAAAGGTGTCATAGAATAATTTTATGATCTAAATATCAGGCAGATCATCCTTTTTGTAAATAAGGTATATTTAAATACAAAGCATCGAAGTAGTAGAGGGTTGGAGATTTTTTGCACCAAACTGTTGCTTTTAGGTTTTTGACTTATATCAGTAATACAGAGTGACTTTCTTCTTGACAGACCTGAGATTCTCATGAGGTTTTTTATGTATTATTGATCTATATCTTTATGTTTTACCACTTGAAGTAGATTTAATCTCTATTACTCATAATTCATAAGTGTATGCTCTGACTTCCTTTGGTGATGAAATGACTTTGTTATCCTATGCTTTATGTGTGAGTTTCCTCTGTTAAATACCTCTATCTGGCTTTGCTTCCATGTCAAGAAAATTTTCCACTAAAACTACTAATTTTTGACTCCATAAGCCCAATGGTAGCAAACATGCATTCTTTTCAACCTGAAATCATAAAAAACAAGTTACAATTTCCATAGAGTTAGCCATCTAGTACTATCATCATTCAATATCATAAACCCCGTTGAGAGAGCTGTCTCAAACTGAAGAGGCTAGGCTTCAGTTAGAAGTGGTTTGAAATAGTTACACTGAGTTATTTGATAAGTAGCCAATCAAGTACAATTTTATGATAACATAGTGATTAGGTGCTCAAAATTATGCTCAAAACTCAAAGTTGTCGGATCGGTGTGGAACCTAAATGACCATGTAGATCTCATTGGTTTGAGTCTATCACAACTCGTTTCGCAGAAAACTGACACCGCATGCTCCCAAAAACGCATTTTTCCCTCTTTGTCAAATAGGAAAATTAAAAAAAAATGCAGGACAACCGCTTCAATAGTTAGTACAGCTGATTGGGAAGGCCTATGCGGCAGGGTGACTATACAAGTTTGACTTGGTCAAGGGTCATCTCGAGATAATTGTATGAAGATAAGTGGCACTTAGTTATTGGTTCAAAATACTGCAATTTGATTGGTTGGGCATGTGTCCTAACACATGTTGGCATGTGGCACAACCAGAGGCTACCACATGGCAGCATGGGAGGCCATAAAATTTTGGTTCAAGTACGAATGGAGTAAGCAGGGGTCGAACCCGCGACCACTGAGCACCAAGCACCAAGTCTTACTAATGTGCCATAGCTATTGTTAACACTGGAAAATCGTATAACAGAAGATGGCATTAATTAATGTCAAGCCTAAGGATTTACAGGGCAGGAATACATTATGGAATCAAGAAAGTATTTAAAATATCTAAGTTTTTGAGAAAATCAGATTTGAACTAGTCATAAATGCTGGATTGCACACTTAATCCTTCGAGAATGTTATTTTCCAAAATTAGCATACAACTAATTGGAATATAATTTTTTACTATTTACACTTAGGAGATGAATAAATGGGTAAGGAGGTCCATACATCTTAGAAATAGGAATAAAATTTCTCTTGATGTGAAAAGGGATCATAAAAATAACTGGATCTAGAACTCTCATGTGTGGAAAGGGACATTTTGCATGTGGACAAAGTCAAGTTTGACCAAGTCAACAACAGAAATGTAGGAGGAGTGGGTTAGCAATAAAAATAACTCAATATCAATGAGGTTTAGCCTAGACAACTATATGTGAGCTGGATAGAAGACCATTAGGTGTGAAAAGGGCTAAAGCAGGTTGAAGAGGTCAACCTTGACCAAATCAAACAACACAGATTTAGAGGAGTGGCTCTAATGAAGGTACAACACAGTTTTGGAGGGATATTGTTTGTGTGATGGTGCAAAACCATAATGAGTGGGACCCAAGGTGAGAAGGCTCACTTAGTTTATAAGGAAGAGGATGGAAACCATTTGAGGTTAGCCTATGAATTATATTTTCATGTCTGCTTAGACCATTGCTCTTTTCAGCTGTTTAGCTAAGATTTCTGGTGTTGTTTAGCACTATGGTATTCCTATTTAGGAATTCCTTCTCTTCCCTTTGAGTAGCTCTTAGGAGAGACCTGATCTATCATTCCACACATCTAGCATTGGTGCCAATATTTAGTCTTCAGTTTCAGCAGGAGGTTGTTTTGATTTGCAGGGTGTTGCAGTGGAGGGTTGAGAAACCCACTTTCTGAGTTGGTTTTTCATAGGAGGGAGGCTCCCTTCTACTGGAGGATTATTTTGGAGGGTTCCTGAGCTTATTTCAGACCATTGGATGTAGGCCAATGTATTATCATCACCTAGAGAATTATTCCAGTCTGGGAATTGTGTTATTTCTAGAGGGCAGTTTCAGTGGTGTCTTTTGTGGCTCTTTTTGGGAGTTTTCCTGTGATTGGAGGGTTGATCCTTCTATGGGGGAATACCTTTGATCATATCTACATCATATATATATTATTAAGGCCTTATAAACTCTTTTTCTTTAGTTTTTAGTGATTATTAATTCTTATTGTTGAAGATCACCATTTGTATTCAGGGTGTATTCCTAGAAACCCTTCCTAGGTTCTCTAGCTTTTGTATAAAGGAGACTAGATCTCATTTTCTGAACCATATTGTTTAATATAATATCAGATATATTTGTCTCTACCATTCATGTGTATAAACTGTCATTAGATTGTGCAGTCTCTTTTATGAAAAAATTTCTGTGTTGCAGTGTTTAGGGTTTTAGCCTTTTCTAGCTAACCTAGGTGTGGGAGGTCTGTTTACCACACCTAGTTTGATTTGTTTCTGATTTATTCTTGGATTTAGGTTTCATATTGTCTTATCTAATGGATTCAAGTGTTGATTTCATTTTCTGTAGCATATATTTCTAAAAATGCGTTTTTAGTGCATGCTGTTGAGCAGTCCCATTTTGGGATATTACAGTGGTATCAGAGCAAGATCTTTGGCTCAGCCTATGGACTTCAAGAAAAAATGATATAAGAAGAAGGGAAGATCAGAATGATGAATAAAATGAGCTTTGTCTCATCATTTTTCAGATCTATGAAGGACCTCTCCAAGGAGGTTAAACAAGAGGAAGAAAAGAGGAGCAGTGAAATTTCTAGAGAGTTTCAAGGAGAAGAAGATCCATGCACTTCCTATGATCAGAAGAGGAAACCAGTGTCGCAGAGAGCTCCAAAGCATTGGGCCATACCCTTTCCTTTTGAAGAGAAGGACAAATTGAAAAAATATGGAGGACACTTGGATCACCAGATTCTAAGTGAATACCTTGTTGAGTACAAATATCAACCTAGAGCCTTCAAGGAGACTCTAGCTTTCCCTCAGTTCATTTAATTGGAGGAAGAAAGAATACCTTGTAGCCAAGGGAGGATCAAGGGCAATAGGTTTCTATTGTATACTTTTGATAGGTCATCTACAACAAGGGTTTGGGCAAAGAAACTAGATGCATTCTTCCTACTACACCCAGTGATAGAAAGAGAGGTTGTAGAGATTGCAACAATGCACCTTGAGGGTGAAGCCAACATCTGGGGGTTCAGCCATTTGATCCATGCAAAAGTGGCTACTTTTGCTGAGTTTACTCAAAGGTTGATTGGAAAATTTGGTGAAGAAAAATCAGAGGAGAAGCCCTCACCACCATTGGAGGAGACTTGTACCAGCACTGTCACAACCATGAAGGAGAAGCCCTCAACATCTTCAGTTGGAGGAGCCAACACATTGGAGGAAGAAGTCCTTATAGTCATACAAGATGATTCCAAATTTCACCAAGGTATGCCTAAGTTTCCATCTCCTATTGTTTCAACAAATCATATGGAGGGTTGTATACCATTGCATACTGCTCATTTGAAACAACATAATTGCACTGTGTTGTGCAACCTTGAGTTGATTAAGGGAGGGATGAACCATCATCCTCATGTACCTTTCTTGAGTAGCACACAACACTTGAGGGTGGGGCGTAAACTTTTGGAGGTTAAGATGAAATTTCTTCCAAATAAATTGTTACAAAACCATATGTTCATTATAGAGTGGGAGCATGAGACATCAAGCACACCATTGAGGAGTTTTACAGCGCTGTCAAGAGGTAACAGTGAGGAGGTTTTTCCTTTAGCTCACTTGGATCCTTATGGATCCAATATGGTCATTAGTGTGATATATTCTCTAGGAGGTCTCCAAGGAGTTGCATTTCAACATCCCATGAAATGCAAGAAGAGAAATCTGATTTGGGAGAATGGTAGTCTTCATTGGAAGGGTACCAAGGTTGAGCATGGTGGGAGGCACCAAAATTTGGATGAGTGGGTGTGGGTGCAGAGCAAGAAGCTGGTAAGCTAATTGCAAATATATGACACCGATCAGAAGGAGGCTTGGCTACGTTGGCTACTCTTGAAAGAGTTTGGCTATCATGGGACATATCCTTTTTCCAAGGGTATGTGGGTTGAAGGAACTTGGCAGGATACTTGCATCATTGGGGAGAAAGGAGTGTGGATGCATTATGATGATATGATAATTATGTCTTCACCACATGATTTGTATGATGGAGGTATGAGGAGGAAGAAAAAAAAATTGTTGCTTTGGAGGTCCTTGGGAGAGCAAGGGAAGATTTGCTCTCACACTTTGCATGTGATGTTCCCAAAATTAGCATAGAGCTAATTGGAACATTAATTTTTCCTATATTAGCTAGGAGGTGAATAAATGGGTAAGGAGGCCCATGAGTAGAAATAAAATCGCTCATAGGGTGAAAGAGATCATCAGAGTAGCTCTATTTTGCACCCTCAAGTGTGAAAAGGGGCAAATGCATGAGGACCAGGTTAGGTTTGACCAAGTCAACAGCGCTTCCATAGGAGGAGTGGATTACTTTGGAAGACAACGCAGTGTGAATGAGGAATAGGTCATTTGGTGGAGGAAACCCTAATGTGTGGGGGCCAAGGCAAGGAGGCTTTCATTTGTATAAAGGGAGGACAAGGCAGCCATAGAGGGACATGTTATTGAATATAGATTTTGGTCTGCATGACTATTTGCTCTCTTCATTTGTTTAACTAAGATTGATGTGCTACTTAGCACAAGGATTTCCTGTTTAGGAATCCTTATCCCTTCTTGAGAGGACTCTTGAGGGATTTTAATTCATTTCTCCACATTCAGGCTCAAGGCCAAGCCACCTCCTTTAGCTAAAACGTTATTCCTGTAGTAGGAAACGTTGTGTTGCAGGGTGTTGCAGTGGAGGGTTCCAAAACACCACTTCTAGAGCTTATATTTCATAGGAGGGAGCTTCTATTCCTCTGGGAGGTCAGTGAGGAAGATTCAGGAGCTGATTTCATATCTTTGACATCAGGCCAAGCACTTCCCATCTCCTATAGCGCAGTCCATTTCCTTGACTGTGTCATTTCTGAGTGTATTTGCAGCAGGGGTTTGTACCATTATTTTGGAGGGTGAAATCTTTAGTGATTGGATAAGACTTTCACCTTAGTGATCCATTGGAGGAGATTCAGTCATCATATGTAGCATCTTAAGTTATCTCTATCCATTTCCAATTCTTGAGTTGTAGCTACTACCCTGCAACTATGGCATTTTGTATTTTTGCATATTTCAGCCAATCCTTCCAGGATTGACTAGAAATTGCCTTTGGGAGTCTATATATTTGCTCCCCATATTGTATGAGCTGTATATTGATAAATCTATGTATTTACATCATTTTGCAGTAGTTATTCTCTATAGACTGTGCAGTCATAGCCTTGGAATTTTTCTGTATAACAGTGTATTCCATATTTCATGTACATGTTCCTTTGAGGTTGGTTTGCCTAAGCTTGAGTGACAATTGCCTCAAGATATTGTACACATTCATATACTTTAACATTAATATAATGGCTATGAGTTCTTCTATCATTTTTTGAAGTTGATGCAACACTTATCTTTCATTATTGTGTTTACATATTGCTGGGTCTCAAATTTAGGAATACTATAAGATATTACTAACATTGTAGATTTTCCCTATTTTGGGATATTACAGTTGTATAAAAGCATGATATTTGGCTCATCCTATGAGTTTCAACCATAATAATATATAAGATATCAAGATGATGAAGAGGATGAGCTTACTCTCGTTAGTTTTCAGATCGTGAAATGACCTCTCCAAGGAGGTTAAGAAGATGGAAGAAGGAGAAGAGGAAGGACCATGCACTTCCTATTGTCAAAGAGAAGAATACAGGAAGCATGAAGAACACTTGGAATCTGAAATTATAAGTGACTATTTTGCTGAATACCAAGCTAAACCTAGAGCCTTCAAAGAGACTCTGGCATTACCACAATTTATTCAGCAGAAGGAAGAGAGAAGACCCCATAGCTATGGGATGATGAGAGGCAATAGGTTTCTATTTTCCACCTTTGATGTATCACTCACATGTGTAGCAGAGGCTTGGGTGATGAATCTAGAGGCTTTCTTCCTACTACATCCTGTAGTATACAGAAAGGCTGTAGAAATTTCAGTGCTGCACCTTGAAGGTGAAGCGAATATTTGGTGGTTCAGCCATTTGAGCCATGCAAGGGTTTCTACTCTTGCTGAGTTTTCTCAAATAGTGATCAGGAGATTTGGAAAAAGGAGGGAGGAGCCCTCACCACTAGTTGAAGAGGCATGTACCAACGTTGTTGTGGCCATGGAGGAGCAGCCTTCATCTTCAGCAGTTTCGGAAGCCAACACATATGAAGAGGAGACTCTTGCAACCCTGCAAGGAGCTTCCAAATTTCACCAAGGTATGTTTAAATGCCCATCTCTTGTCATTTCAGCAAATATTATGGATGGGTCCACATCACTGCATACCGTTGAATTAAAGTAGCAGAATTGCACTATACTGTACAAGAGCAGTGATGAAGAGAAGAAAAATCATTCCTCATGGGAGCATTCAAGGGGAAGATTCATTCAGGAAGCCATGAAGGGAGCAGTAAGAAGGAGTAGACATCTACAGATAAGAAACTCTTTCTCCTCTCTAGATGACACTCTCTCAATGAGCATGCCACAGCTCAAAGAGATACTTCTACTTGCAGTAGGTCCAAGGCCTATTTGGTTTTGGAGGTCCATGCATGAGGAGGAGATCTCATGGAGAGATTTCATTGGAGGTGCACTTCAACACATCATGAAGTGCAAGGTTTTTCAACAGTTTGAGGAGGTTATTCCCTTCTCAAACTAGGATCCTCATGGATTCAAGGAGGAGAAGATAGATGATGGAGGACATATTTGGATGGATAACATCTCTCATGATTGTATTGGACACCTCTTGAGCCATACACATCATTATGGGAGGTTTTTTCCTACCACCTATTTGGGTCCTTATGGGATTAAATTGATCCTTGAGAAGATTGCATTTCAAAATCCCATGAAATGCAGAAATATGATTTGGGATGATTGTAGCCCTCATGGGAGGAATACCAAGATGGAGGATGGAAGGATACATCCACAATTGGTTGAGTGAATATGGATGGTGAGCAAGAATCTGGTGAGCTATTTGCAAGTTTATGATACCGGGCAGCAGGAGGCTTGGCTGCGCTGGTTACTCTTGAAGGAGTTTGGCCATTACTTGGCATACACTATTTCTAAGGGTATGGGGATGGAGAAGATGTGGCAGGATGCTAGCATCATTTAGCAGCAAAGAGTATGGATGCATAGTATTGATGTAACATTCATATCACTCATTATGTCTTCATCACATGTCTTGTATGATGAGAGCATGAGGAAGCGGCAAACACTTTTGTTGCTAGGGTTGTTCTTTGGAGAGCAAGGGAAGATTTGCTCTCACTTATTATATGATGTTGTAGGAGTAGGAGATGGCACTATCATGGTGCAAATGGGATACTCCTTGGCCTTTGATGATCAGGAATTACTTCCCTCTTGGGAGGCATTCCATGTTTGCAGCAACATTATTGGAGGAGTCTTTGACAATCATCATGTCAAAGAATTGAGCTATGGGTTGGCAGGAGCCTATTTTCATAGGCCAATATTGATGTTCTTTTGAAGCATGGAATTATTCATGCATTCATGCATCACTTTAATTTCAGAACATGGTGAGAATGTTGTTTTTGCATCTATTGATTATATAGCACAATATTTTCATCTTCTTGCCATTATCATACAATGCATTGTTCCACAAGAGGGTAAGTTTATTATTGAGCCCCATGAACAAAATTTTTCCAAAATTATGATAGAGGTAGCCATACTTTGTATCACCATGGACAAATTCTTGATTATTTCTTGTATGCTCAGTTGACACATTTACTCATTTGCTATCCACTAGTAGATGTGATGATTCACACAACTAGCAATTTATCAAAACACCACTTGCCATGCTATTTTCTGAAGTTGTAGTGGGAGAGATTGTGTTGTGTCCACTTGAGACATTGTTTGTATCATGCAGAATCATGTAAAACATTTAGAAAACTTCTCATTTGGATACCCTATGATGATCATGTCCCATTCATCATGGATGAGATGTTGTGGGCCAACTTGTTCTTCAATGTTGGAGGATTGTTCTTCATTTTTCCACTTGAGGGAAATACTTTTGCAGCCCGGGATTAGCACATACTCCACACTTATCATGAGTGGGGAGAAGGATAGTGTGGGGTAGGCTACTTTGTCTACCATGATCATATTTTCAGCCCACCTACTTTGCATGAGCCAAAGGTGGAGGAAGACTTTCAGGAGTTGCCATGTTGGAGGGTAACTCATTTTGTATGGAGGATTGCTTGGGGATGGGAGATTCATATGGGGATGCCACATCCCAATTCATTTCAGCCACATGCCTCAAGAAGGCCCTTCAGTTCTATCCTTACAGTTGCTTGAGGACAAGCAACATTTGGGAGGGGAGGACTATAATGTTCCCAAAATTAGCATAGAGCTAATTGGAACATTAATTTTTCCTATATTAGCTAGGAGGTGAATAAATGGGTAAGGAGGCCCATGAGTAGAAATAAAATCCCTCATAGGGTGAAAGGGATCATCAAAGTAGCTCTATTTTTCACCCTCAAGTGTGAAAAGGGGCAAATGCATGAGGACCAGGTCAGGTTTGACCAAGTCAACAACGCTGCTAGAGGAGGAGTGGATTACTTTGGAAGAAAGCGCAATGTGAATGAGGAAGAGGTAATTTGGTGGAGGAAACTCTAATGTGTGGGGGCCAAGGCAAGGAGGCTTTCATTTGTATAAAGCAATGACAAGGCAGCCATAGAGGGACATGTTATATTGAATATAGATTTTGGTCTACATGACTATTTGCTCTCTTCAGTTGTTTAACTGAGATTGCTATGTTACTTAGAACAAGGATTTCCTATTTAGGAATCATTATCCCTTATTGAGAGGCCTCTTGAGGGATTGTACTTCATTTCTCCACATTCAGGCTCAAGGCCAAGCCACCTCCTTCAGCTACAACATTATTCCTGTAGCAGGAAACTTTGTGTTGTAGGGTGTTGCAGTGGAGGGTTCCACAAAACCACTTCTAGAGCTTATCTTTCAGAGGAGGGAGCTTCTATTACTCTCTGAGGTTAGTGAGGAAGATTCAATAGCTGATTGCATATATTTGGCATCAGTTCAAGCACTTCCCATCTCCTACAGCACAATCCATCTCCTTGACTACGTTATTTCTGAGTGTATTTGCAGTAGGGGTTTGTACCATTATTTTGGAGGGTGAGATCTTCAGTGATTGGATCAGCCTTTGACCTGAGAGATCCATTGGAGGAGATTTAGTTATCATATGCAGCATCTTCAGTTATATCCATCCATTTCCAGTTCTTGAGTTCCAGCTGCTACCCTGCAACTCCAGCATTTTGTACTTTTGCATATTTCAGCCAATCCTTCCAGGATGGACTAGAAATTACCTTTGGGAGTCTATATCTTTGCTCCCCATATTGTATGATTTGTATATTGATATATCTATGTATTGACATCATTTGGTAGCAATTATTCTCTATAGACTGCGCAGTCATAGCCTTGGCATTTTTCTGTATAGCAGTGTATTCCATATTTCATGTACATGTTCTTTTGAGGTTGGTTTTCCTAAGCTTGAGTGATCATTCCCTCAAGATCTTGTACACATTCATCTGCTGTAACATTAATATAATGTCTATGATTTCTTCTGTCATTTTCTGAAGTTGATGCAACACTACTCTTTCATTATTGTGTTTACATATTTCTGGGTCTCCAATTTAGGAATACTATAAGATATTCCTAACATTATATATTTTCCCTATTTTGGGATATTACACTGCATGATGTTGCAAGAGTATGAGATGGAACTATCATGGTGCAAAGGGGCTACTTTTGAGCCTTGGATGATCTAGAAGTACTCCCACTTTGGAATAAACTTCTTGTATATAGCAACATTATGGGAGGAGTCTTTGACAATGAGCATGTCAAAGAATGGAGTTATGAGTTGGTAGGAGCCTATTTGCATAGGCCAACAACGTTGCCACATTGGAGCTTGGACTTATTGATGGAGTGTCCCCAAGATCACTTCACATTTGATGCACTTGGTGGAAAAGGAGGAGGTGAGAATGATGGAGTAGTGGATGGAGGCATCTATTACTGTGATATGTTATTCTTGACTTGGATTTCCAAGCATAAGAAGGAGGATCTTCATGTAGCACCTAGTTCATTCCTCTTCATGGGAGTATGACAAACCATTATGGAGAACTTATTCATGGATCTATGCATCATCTTACTTTCAGCACATGGTAAGAATATTGTTCTTACATCCATTGATTATCTAACACAATATTTGCGTTCTCTTACCATTTTTATTCAATGCATTGCTCTACAAAGGGGTAAGCTTCTTATTGAGCTCCATGGGAAAATTTTGGCCAACTATTATGATGGAGACAACCATATTTTGTATGACCTTGAGCAATATTTTTGTTACTTCTTGTATGCTCAGGTGATACACTCAGCCATTTACTATTTCCTAGTAGATGTGATGACTTACACAACTAGCCATTTTCCGAGAAACAACTTGCCATGCTATTTTCTGAAGCTGCATTGGGGAAGACTGTGTCGTGACCACTTGGGAAACTGTTGGTACCTTCCAGCACCACATGAAACCTTCATTATTTTCCTCATGTTGATGCTAATCATGATTCCATTTTCTGATGTTGTTCTTATTTTTATTGGGAGCATGGTTGGGGAAAAGACACATTGGTTGGATGTGTCCTTTGGGGAAGAGATTTCCCACACTTTTTGCATTGCATGTTCCAAGGGGAGCATGGGAGATGAGATGGCCACTACAGTAAAACACTTGTTTCTTCATGAGGTAGGCCATGAGATGGATGGGATGCCATATGGTGGTGATTTCTTATCCATCATATACGAGATGGTTGGACAGCTTGATTCACAACGTTGGGGAAAGGATCTTTGGAGAACTAGTTTCCTTCTTGCCACTTGAGGGAAACATTATTGCAGCCCAAGATCAGAAAATGACCTACACTTACCCTAAGTGGAGAGGAGGACAGAGTGGGGTAGGCTACTTTTTCTACCATGATCATATTTTCAACCCACCTACTTTGCAGGAGCCAAAGGTGGAGGAGAACTTTCAGAAGTTTCCATGTTGGGAGGTGACTCATTTTGTATGGATGATAGCTTGGGGATGGGAGATTCATACGGGGATGGTAGATACCAATATATATAAGACCTCATGCCTCAAGAAGGCCTTTAGACCACCCATTGTTGCCTCCATTGATACTTTATTTTTACATGATGATAGTTATTTAGGATGCTCACCAAAAGCTAGCTTGCATACTTGGGAGGGGAAGCATGGAGATATATTGATGAGAAAACATCTTGATCCTTGGAGGATTTTATCTTATGAGGATCCTACAGGGGAAGAACAGGAGGCTCTTCAGTTCTATCCTTTTAGTTGCTTGAGGACAAGAAAGATTTGGGAGGGGAGGATTGTAATATTCCAAAATTAGCATATAGCTAATTGGAATATTAATTTTTGTTGTTTGCACTTAGGAGATGAATAAATGGGTAAGGAGGCCCATACATTTCAGAAATAGGAATAAAATCCCTCTTGATGTGAAAATGGATCATAAAAATAACTGGATCTAGCACTCTCATGTGTGGAAAGGGACAGTTTTCATGTGGAAAAAGTCAGGTTTGACCAAGTCAACAACATAAATGTAGGAGGAGTGGGTCAGCAATAAAAATAGCTCAATATGAATGAGGTTTAGCCTACACAACTATATGTGAGCTAGATTGAATACCCTTAGGTGTGAAAATGGCTGAAGTAGGTTGAATAGGTCAACCTTGACCAAATCAAACAACACAGTTTTAGAGGAGTGGCTCTAATAAAGGTACAACGTAGTTTTGGAGGGAGATTGTTTGTGTGATGGTGGAAACCATAATGAGTGGGACCCAAGGTGAGAAGGCTCACTTATTTTATAAGGAAGATTATGGAAGCCATTTTAGGTTAGCTTATGAATTATATTTTCATGTCTGCTTAGACCTTTTCTCTCTTTAGCTGTTTAGCTAAGATTGCTGATGTTGTTTAGCACTAAGGTATTCATGTTTAGGAATTCCTTCTCTTCCCTTTGAGTAGCTCTTGGGAGAGACCTGATCTATCATTCCACACATATGGCATTGGTTCCAAGATTTAGTATTTATTTTTAGCACAATTTCTGCAGGAGGTTGTGTTGAGTTGCAGGGTGTTGTAGTGGACGGTTGAGAAACCCACTTTCTGAGTTGGTTTTGTATAGGAGGGAGGATCCCTTATATTGGAGGATTAGTTTGGAGGGTTCCTAAGCTTATTTTAGACCTTTGGTAGTATGCCAACGTACTATAATCACCTACATCATTATTCCAACATGGGAATTGCGTTATTTCTTAAGGGCAGTTTCAGCAGTGTCTTTTGTGGCTCTTTTCGGGAGTTTTCCTGTGATTGGAGGGTTGATCCTTCTATGGGGGAAGAAATTTGATCAGATATACATTATATATATATATATATATTATTACAGCCTTCTATACTCGTTTTCTTCAGTTTTCAATTATTATTTAGTCTTATTGCTGAAGATCACCATTTGTATTCAAGGTGTATTCCTAGAAACACTTCCCAGGTTCTCTAGCTTTTGTATAAAGGAGACTAGATCCCATTTTTTGAACCATATTGTTTAATATAATATCAGATCTATTTGTCTCTGCCATTCATCTATATAAACCCTCATTAGACTACGTAGTCTCTTTTATGAAAAAAATTATGTGTTGCAGTGTTTGGGGTTTTAGCCTTTTCTAGCTATCCTAGGTGTGGGAGGTCTGTTTACCTCACCTAGTTTGATTTGTTTCTGATCTATTATTGGATTTAGGTTGTATATTGTACTATATAAGGTATCCAAGTTTTTATTTCATTTTCTGTAGCATATACTTCTAAAAATTCGTTTTTTAGTGCATGCTTGCTGAGTAGTCCCATTTTTGGATATTACAGAGAAGAGCACCTTCTGCGCACATTTTTTCCCGATAATCGTGCATTCATAGAAATGGAGAAATGTTTCTTTCTAGGACCACACCAAGCAAAGGACAGTTACTCCTTATATGAAGCTACCTAAGGATAGGCACCAATGCTTCTTAGACACTATGTGAGCACACAAAGGAATATTTGAGCACAAAATGGAATCATACCTCTCCCTTAGGTCACCATCTATCATGTACCAAGAGAGGGAAGGACGATTTGAAACTCCTCTATATAAAGCCACCAAGAGATGAAGAAAGGGTGATCACATTTTTATGTTGGCCAAAGTTTCCCAAGAAACACTAGAAGTTTGTAACCCGAAGCTAGAGCTGAAGAGGACTCGATCGTTGGCCAACCAACAATCCTAGTCCACCACACTAGAGAGAGAGAGGGAGACTACATCAGAGGCAGAGCTTGGAAGGCAACATCCTTGCATTGGGACCTAGAGCCATTGCCTAGGTTCCCTTTAGAAAGTGGGTAAAATTTCTTCTCCATTTCAAACGTTTAATAAGAAGAGGCCTTTGAGACGTTGTTGGTATTATTATCATTTTGACTCTCTTTGATAGCTTCTGTATATTTGTGTTTTAGTTTTAGTTTAACTAGAGCATACTTTAGCATAATGTTTCCACTAAATTTAATGCTTTTGAACTCCACCACTTTCTGCCTATTACCAATAGTTTAAACAGTAGACCACACTCTTTAAACTGGTACGATTTCGTACACCCGTGCGACAAATCCATGACTACAGCATTGGCGACTCCACTCATGTTCCAAATTCATGTGGTTGTGCCATCTTTTGCAGGAGACCCTTTGTCTATGTTGGAGTGGAGCTAACAATCCTCTGACCCATCTTATAGTCCCTAGATTCACTGGAGTGACAGACTAAAGAAGGCAGCTCCTTATTTTTTTGCGTTCTGTATTTTTGCGTGCAGTTTCTTCTCACAGACGTGTAGTGCACATGTTTAGGACTAACCCGTGCACAGGAAAGTGCACCTGTCAGAGCCTTTTTTGCGCAAATTACAGAATGAGATTTTTTTCTCTATATTCTGCATTTTTCTTCTTGTAAGTGTGCTAGGCAGCCCCTAATATATCTGCCAACACCTGTGTTGATACCCCACAGCTTCTGAGAACTCACTTTTTGCTGCTTTCTGTAGGCATAGAGTTAGTTTTCATTTAAGTTGGTTTTTTTGTGAAAAATATTCACATAGTTTAAGTAGGGGGCGAATTAACCATTGCTTTCCGAACAATTTATGTTTTGCAAATTCTGGTATGCACATTTAGATTAACTATTCCAAGTAAGCTAGTTTTATTTTCTAGTGTAGAAATTTTTTAGCTTAAGTAAATTTTTTCATTTAGGAAATTGCAGGACTAGGTTTGAATCGCCGATTAGAGCAAGTAATATCTGCTGCCTTTGCACCCTTCGGTGATCCTAGGAAAGCATATGAATGCTCTATTTTGGAGATTTTCCATATCCCTTTAGTTAGTCACATATATTAACTAGGAATATTTGAAAGCAGCCCATTATTCACACACATTTTCCATTTTCAGCTAGGAACAAGATAACGTAGTTTAACTAGGGGTTTTTTGTAAAGGATCACTGATATCCAAATGTTTAAAATATGAGATTTTTCACCTTATTCTCACACACACTCACCCACTAAGCAAAGAAAGCCACCTAAAACTAACTTAAACCAACATACTAAATTCTCCCCCAAGGGCCACAAGAGAATTTATAGATTAAGTTAGGATCAAGGGGGTAGGCATCTAATAAGCCGCCTTGATCACACTTCATACTGAAAAATAGAAGTTTTTTATTTAGGGAGCTTCAAAATCCACCTATCATCCCATGGAAAAGAAAACCCGAGCGCGACAGAGACCCAATTCAGAGGGGGTTAGGCTTAGGCGCAGTGCATGCGGTATCAATTGGGGCTACCTGACCCAGCTGATACTCAGTACTGTTAGCTGACTACCAAGAAGCCCAAGACTTGAACGCACACATGGGATGGTGGTTCTTAGTGGCCAAAAACTATGGCATCCTTTACCCTATAGGTGACGGTGCAAGCAAGCGCCAGACCCTCTACCCTTACCTTGGTGGATTCTCTTCGGCTGACTGGGGGCGTCACCAGCTCTTACGGGACATTGTGCCAACACTCGAAAGAAATATTATCAAAGCCCAGTTACTTTTGAGTGTGTGAGGATGCATAGGTCTTCTAGGATTTTGAGTCTCATGCGCAAACAAACAAAAAACCATTTTTTTTTCTTGATTGATCACATAGATTAAGTTAAATGAAAAAACATTTTATTTTTGCTTTGTTTTATGTATGTGGCCACAATTTTTCTTTGACCTAGACTCTATCCCCTAAATTTTTTCCAAAACCTAACCTGGCTAACACCCAAATTGTCCCAACACAACCTCGTCGATCCAAGCATCTTTTGGACCTCCCCCCATTACAGGGAGGGGTTCCAGGTATTTTTCCATTTATGCGTAAAAGATGGAACACTGCCACCATCATTGGTTCATCCTTCATTGGAGCAACCATAGTTGGGAACCCTATTCGGTCTCCCAACACCACACCGCACACCACTCCCCCCTCGACCCCTAGGGGGCAGAGGAGTGCATCCCATTCTGGAAGCCAGCTAAACACACATCAGGGTACATCATAGACTAACCCTCATTCTAACCAGAACTTTGTGTCTTCACACGTTGCCATGGCGTCAACCTCCCAGTCACCCTTCTTAGCTGCATTGAATCTACCTGATTTAAAAAAGCTCACAAATGACCCCATAACACATGATCCTTCATGGCCTCCCATGCCCACAAAGCTCCCTTCAGATATACCAAAGTTCGAAGGCAAGTAAGCGGAAGACCCAAGTAATCATATAATGACCTTTCACCTATGTTTCTCATCGAATAGTATCATCGATGACACTATTCGATTGAGGCTATTTAAAAGCACTCTTACGGGATTAGCCACGAAATGGTATGTGGAGAAACCTCTTGCTTCACATGGAACCTTTAGTGCCCTTGCTACCAAGTTCCTCACTTATTTTCAGATACCCATTCACCATGATTTAGGAATGGAGTTGCTGACTCATTTTACACAAACCCCCGCCATCCATATCTCTGACCATATTCATGAGTGGAGGCGGCGTCGCAGTTCATGCAAAGCTAAAATTGATGATCGGGTCCTCTTAGATTTATTCTTGAAAACTCTGATGACATAGATTTCAAAGGATGTGGCACAACAATACCGCAAATCCGAAAATGACGCAATCATTAAAGCCCAAAATCTTGAACTGATTTATACGCAATCAGGATACATTTATAATATCCTGCCTAATGCCATGTGCCTAAAAACTTATCAAGAATTTCAAGGCACGTTGAAATCTGTAGATGGTCTAATTGGGTCAATGACCCAAGGGTACCTAGGCAGCAGTAGTTCCAATCTCAGTTATGCACAAAATTCTACCCAGAACATGTCTCAACTCAGATTTCAAAGTCATCACATGCCTCAACAATATTTGACTAGTAGGGCGCAAGCATATCACCTGGGAGGACCCTATCCTCTAGTTGAGGGGACCCAGTACGCAGGAAGAAACACTGACGGAAGATATCCTCCCCAACGACTAGGTGCAAACAAGGGACAACATTATGCTCAGTCCCAAGCACACGACACACCTACGTAAACTAATGCACATGTGAACTTTGTGCAGTCGTCCCAAAATCAACCACACCAGTATAACCAAGAGAACTACCCTCCTAACATGGTTAATAAAAAATCAGAAAACAAGCCCAAAGTGAACCCTAGATAGGGGGGCAGCAACCAACAGCTCCCACCGTGATCCCAGGCTCGAGGCAACTCTAGCAGGAATCAAAACTAGGAGCCAAGAAATGACCAACAGTAAGGCAAAAGGCCACCTCTGTGAACAAACCATTCTTGTTCGATTTATGGTGAGTACAGGCACTATACTCACCATTGTCCTGATCTCCCCGAGCTAAAAAAGCTTTAGAGTAACCGAGGACAAGGAGGATCTTCCCAGCAACGCTCTGTTATGCAAGAAACTTTCCCCCACCAAGGGACGGTCAGCACTCAGCAGAAAAACCCAGAAGATTTCAGGAAAATAGCCATGAAATTTACATGACTGGGGAAGAAATGTTTTTCCAAACATGGAATCATAGTTACGACACCCCACCAGACTCGACTATGGCAGGGGCTAGTACTAGTGCACCAACTGCACCTTTGACCATTACAAAGATGCCTATAGAACCATTGCCAAAGATAGAAAAGGGACCTAATAGGCAAGCAGGTAACTACTCCAAAGAAACCCATAATTATAGCATCGTGGATGATTCAGCTCAATCACCCACTACTATGTCCACGTTGGAAGTACTGTAGTCATGCCCAAAGCAACGAAAAGCCCTAATTTCCGCATTAGGCACTATTGACCCTACCGATGCATGCATGACGGCTTTTGATTTAGACAAAACCACCACTAGGCTTCCTTATATGGTCGCATTTCAGATACTAGTATCGGTTCAGAATATCACTATTCACCGATGTGTCATTGATGAGGGTGCATCAACATGCATCATGTCAAAAAAAATTTGGTAGAAGTTGGGTTCTCTCGAACTAAAACCCTCGGTCATAACACTTCGAGCCTACAACAGTAGTCCCTCGACACCCATCGGCCTCTACCAAAATGTTCCAGTCTGTTTACCTGACAAGACGATCCACATAGACATTGAAGTCTTGGATGCTCACTTGGATTACAATATACTCCTTGGGTGGAGTTATATGTACTCCATGTCCACCATAGCCTCCTTCATCTTCCGCATTATGACGTTCCCCCATGAGGATCGCATCATTACTGTAGACTAGTTGACACACATTGAGAAGCGTCCCCTAACCAACACAGATGTAATTCTACCCTATGTAGAAACAGCCGTAGATGGCCTTTCACGGTACCAAGAATATGGCCTTGGCCAGTTCAAACCATTGCCCATCCTAGGGTCATTCGTAGGAGATGCTCCCATTATAATTAAGGTGTCACCTGACGCCACAGGGGCCCCAGTGTGCATGATGTCCACATCAAGCACCAAGGTTAGTCAGGACACAGAATCAAGCAGTAACGACACAAAGGCATCGGCCACAATAGCCTCTCTAGCCTACGCTGCCTCCCAAACACATTTTCTCTACCCTCCAGCTGGCATTGTCTCCCAGCAGGTCTTGGCAACACTAGTATTACCCAACATATCATTGGCGTTCTTAGTTTGGTACCTAGTTCCCCCTTCCAGAACAGGAGCCACCAATGTCACTGTCATAGGGTTAAAACCCTTCACCCCTGGGGAGCCCCAACCAACCCAAGAAATGGTTGAGACCGCCCCCGCAAAGTAAGTCCCCATTGCGAAACAAGTTATTACGACCAAGAAAACCACAAACAGAGGAAAGAATATGGTGACCCCCACCATTAAAATTGAATCACCAGTCTACGCCATATGTGATGTTATAGGTCATCCTACCCACATATGTCTGGAGCTGGAGGAGTTAAAACGACTCCTTGGCTCCGAAGTAGACATTTCGATGCCGTGTTCCCATAAAAAGGAACCTACCTCAAAAGGTAAAGGCAAACCGTTGCGTACCAATCACACATGCTCTCTCTGTAGCACCTATGGGAACCATACCCATCATTTTCCAGAGATTCCATGATATTGGGACGCCTTACATACAATCGAGCGATCCTATCGGGAGGATCCCTCCACACAATCTATCGAAGATGAACCTCGTGTCGTCCTGTACATGCAGGAGGAACGACACTCACCAGAAAGACAACCATTTTTCTCTCCTCACCCCAAGCCACCATACACCAACCAGGGAAAGGGTAACCTAGTTTCCTCATCCTCTTGAGTTATCACGCACATTGATTATTGTAGACAGTTTGATCAGGTCTTTGACCCAAGGTCACCTAGGCAGTAGTAATCTGTATTCGAGGAGTGACCATGCGCATAGATTCTGCAGACGGCTTGATTGGGTCTTTGACCCAAGATCTCCTAGGTAGCAGTAACACCCATGGTACTCAGGAAGTTACTAGGTAGGTAGATTATACAGACGGATTGATTAGGTCTTTGACCCAAGATCACCTAGGCAACAGTAGTACCATGTGCATCGATTCTACAGACGGCTTGATCAGGTAATTTGTAATATTCCAAAATTTTCCTATAGCAAATTCAAATATTAAATTTTGTTGATTTCACTTAGGATTTGAATAATTGGGTGAGGAGGGCCATACATAATAAAAACATGGAAAAAATCCCTCATAGTATGAAAGGGGATAATCATGGGAGCTATATTTCACACCCTCATGTGTGAAAGAGGACATTTGCAGGTGGACCAGGTCAAGTTTGACCAAGTCAACAGCACAGGGATAGGAGGTGGAGAGCATCTTGTGGGACAGCGCAGTGAAAGAGGGAGGAAGATTCTTTGATGGAGGAAACCCTAATGGGTGGGACCCATGGTGAGGGGGCTTTCACTTATTTAAAAGGAGGGCAAGGCAGCCATTTTTATTCATGTTGATGATTATTGATTTCATTGTCTGTTTAGACTTTGTGCATTCTCCTACTGTTTAGCAGAGTTGTAGTGCTGCTTATCACAAGGCATTCCTGTTTAGGAATTCCTTCTCCTTCCAAGAGAGGCCTCTTGAAGGATATTGTTCTTCATTTCTCCACATCTAGGCTCAAGGCCAAGCCACTTCCTTCATCTACAACATTATTTCCGCTGAAGTATAACATTGTGTTGCAGGGTGTTGCAGTGGAGGTTTCAGAACACCATTCCTTGGCTTATTTTTCAGAGGAGGAAGCTTTCTTCCCTTTGAGAGATCATTCGAGAATATCTCTGGGCATATTTCACCATATTTGGCAGTAGGCCAACCATTTCCATGATCTACACCGTAGTCCCTCTCTTAGACTGCATTATCTTTAGTGTGTATCTGCAGTGAGGGTTGTAGTGCTTGTTTGGAGGGAGAGATCTTCAGTGTTAGGATCAGCCTTTCACTTGGAAGATCCATTGGAGGGGCTCTACTTGTGTATCATCTATAGAAATCTCCATCTAGTTCTTGAGTTGTAGCTGCTACTCAGCCCTGCTACTCTGAAATTTTTTCCATTTTGTATATTTCAGCCAATCCTTCTAGGATTGACTTGATATTGTTTTCGAGGGGTTAGAGCTTTTCTCCCCACTTTATTTGAGCCATACATTTCCATATCTATGTATTGAAATTATTTATGTAGTAGTGCCTTCTATAAACTGTGTAGTCATAGCCTTGGGCTTTCTATATGTAGCAGTGTTCTTCATTTTCTTGTACATGTTCTATTGAAGCTTGCATTGTCTGGCTTGAGTGATCATTACCTCAAGGATTTGTATACACATTTGCTGCTATGATATAATATGATGGATATTTTTATCTTCTGGCATTCTCTATGTTAATGTATCACTGCTACTCCATTATTGTGTTTACATATTGTTGGATCTCCACATTTGGAATATCTTAAGATATTCCCGATAGTGTAGAAAATCCCTA
Source organism: Pinus albicaulis (assembly GCA_034641835.2). Classification (NCBI taxonomy): domain Eukaryota; kingdom Viridiplantae; phylum Streptophyta; class Pinopsida; order Pinales; family Pinaceae; genus Pinus; species Pinus albicaulis. The sequence goes on from CM076579.1 coordinate 90,430,959, forward strand.
TTTTGGGATATTACAGTGGTATCAGAACATGATATTTGGCTCAACTTGTGATTTTCAGCCATAAGAAGAAGAAGAGACCAAGATGATGAATAGAATGAGTTTACTCTCATCAGTTTTCAGATCCAGAAATGACCTCTCCAAGAAGGTCAAGAAGATGGAAGAAGGAGAAGAGGAAGGACCATGCACTTCCTACTCTCAAAGAGAAGAAGGCATGAAGCATGAAGAACACTTAGTATTCGAAATTCTAAGTGAGTACCTTGCTGAATACAAAGCTAAACCTAGAGCCTTCAAGAAGACTCTAGCTTTACCACAATTTATTCAGCTAGAAGAAGAAGAAGACCCGACAGCTATGGGATGATGAGAGGCAATAGATTTCTATTGTCCACCTTTGATGGATCACTCACATGTAAAGCATAGGTTTGGGTGAAGAAGTTAGAGGCTTTCTTCCTGCTACATCCTGTAGTAGATAGAAAGGTTGTAGAAATTGCAGCGTCGCACCTTGAAGGTGAAGCAAATACTTGGTGGTTCAGCCATTGGAGCCATACAAGGGTATCTACTCTTGCTGAATTTTCCCAAAGGATGATCATAATATTTGGCCAAAGAAGGGAAGAGCCCTCACCACCAGTTGAAGAGGCATGTACCAGCACTATTGAGACCATGGAGGAGTAGCCTTCGTCTTCAACAATTTGGGAAGCCAACAAATATGAGGAGGAAATTCTTGCAACCATGCAAGGAGCTTCCAAATTTCACCAAGTTATTCTTAAATGTACATCTCTTATCATTTCAGCAAACATTATGGATGGGTCTACACCATTGCATACTATTGATTTAGAGCAGAAGTGTTGCACTGTGCTATACAAGAGCAGTGATGTAGAGAATATGAAACATTCCTCATGGGAGCATTCAAATAGCAACTTCATTCAGGGAGCCATGAAGGGAGCAATAAGAAGGAGTAGAGATCTAGAGATAAGAAACTCTTTCTCCTCTCTAGATGACACTCTCTCAACAAGCATGCCATAGGTCAAAGAGAGACTTCTGCTTGCAGCAGATCCAAGACCTCTTTGGTTTTGGAAGGCCATGCATGAGGAGGAGATCTCATGGAGAGATTTCATTGGAGGTGCACTTCAACACATCATGAAGTGCAATGTTTTTCAAAAGTTTGAGGAGGTTCTTCCCTTCTCACACTTGGATCTTCATGGATTCAAGGAGGAGAAGATAGATGATGGAGGACATCGTCAGATGGATAACATCTCTCATGATTGTATTGGGCACTTCTTGAGCCATACACATCATGATGGGAGGTTTTTTCCTACCACCTATTTGGGTCCTTATGGGATCAAAGTGATCCTCGGGAAGATTTCATTTCAAAATCCCATGAAATGCAAAGAAAAAAATCTGATTTTGCATGATGGTAGCTCTCATGGGAGGAGTACGAAAATGGAGGATGGGAGGAGACATCCACAATTGATTGAGTGGATGTGGATGGAGAGCAAGAGGCTAGTGAGCCACTTGCAAGTTTATGATACCGGGTAGCAGGAGGCTTGGCTGCACTGGTTACTCTTCAAAGAGTTTAGTCATCATCCTCTTTCTAAAGGTATGTGGCAGGATACTTGCATCTTTGAGCAGCAAAGAGTATGGATGCATGGTGTTGATATGATATTCGTATCATTCATTATGTTTTCATCACATGATTTGTATGATGGAAGTATGAGGAGGTAGCAAAATATTTTGTTGCTTTGCTTGTTCTTGGGAGAGCAGGAGCAGATTTGCTCTCACACTTTGCATGATGTTGCAGGAGGAGGAGATGGAATTATCTCCTTGGCCTTAGATGATCAAGAGGTACTTCCACCTTGGGAGGAACTCCTTATGTGTAGCAGCATTATGGGAGATGTATTTGACAAGGAGCATGTCAAATAATGGAGCTATGAGTTGGCAGGAGCTTATTTTCATGGGCCAACAACGTTGTCACTTGAGAGCTTGGGGTTATTGATGGAGTGTCCCTAGGATCACTTCACATTTGATGCACTTGGTGGGAAAGGAGGAGGTGAGAATGATGGAGTAGTGAATGGAAACATCTATTACATTGGTATGATCTTATTTTATATGATCTTCTTGACTTGGATTTCCAAGTATAATGAGGGTGATCTTTATGCAGTATATGGTTCATTTCTCCTCATGGGAATGTGCCATACCACTATGGAAGAATCATTAATATACATATGCATCATCTTACTCTAAAAATATGGTAATAATATTGTTTTTTTATCCATGGATTATCTAACACAATATTTGGATACTCTGACCATTCATATTCAATGCATTTCTCCATAAGAGGGCAAACTTTTCATTGAGCTCCATGGTCAACATTGGGCCAAATTGTATGATGGAGACAACCATCTCTTATATGGCCTTGGGAAAGTGATTTATTTCATGTATGATCAGTTGATATACTCAACCATTTTATATTTATCAGTAGATTTCATGACATACATTATCATCCATGTAACAAGAAACAACTTGCCATGTAAATTTTTGAAGCAGCAATTTGGGAAACTGCGCTGTCACTACTGGGAAAACTGTTGGTACCTTCTTGCACCACATGAGACCTTCAGAATTTTCCTCATTTTGTTGTTGATCATGATTTCATTTGCTGATATTGACATCATATGTATTGGAAGCATTATTTGGAGAGAGACACAGGAGTTGGATGTGTCCTTTGGGGGAGAGGATTCCCACACTTTTTGCATTTCATGTTCTAATGAGAGCATGAGAGGAGATATGGCCATCACTGTAAAACACTTGTTTCTTTTTGTTAAGGTGGGCCATGATTGTTGGGATTCCATATGGTGATGTTTTCCTATCCATCACATATGGGTTTATTTGGGCCAACTTGATTCACAGCATTGGAGGAGAGATATTTGGGGATCTAGTCTTCATCTTGCCACTTGAGGGAAATTATTTTGCAGCCCAGGATCAGCTTCTACTCTACACTTATCATAATTGGAGAAGAGGACAATGTGGGGTAGGCTCCTATTTCTACCATGTTCAGATTTTCATCCCACCTACATTGCATGAGCTCAAGGTGGAGGAGCATTTTCAGGAGTTGCCATGTTGGGAGGTGACTCATTTTGTATGTATGATCGCTTGGGGATGGAGGACCCACATGGGAAGGATATTTCCCAATACATTTCAGACTCCATGCCTTGAGGGGACCTCTAAATAGCACCTTATTTCCTCCTTGAGTACTTTACTTATTCATGATGATAGCCATTTGGCTAGTTTGCATGCTTGGGAGGGGTAATTTGGAGATTCATTGATGAGACAACATCTTATTTCTTGGAGGATTTCATCAAATGGGGATGCTACAGTAGGAGGAAGGGGAGAAATTTCAGTTCTATATTTGCAGTTACTTGAGGACAAGCAACATTTGGGAGGGGAGGACTGCAATATTCCAAAATTTTCCTATAGCAAATTGGAATATTAAATTTTGCTGATTTCACTTAGGAGTTGAATAATTGGGTGAGGAGTCCCATACATAATAAAAATATGGATAAATTCCCTCATAATATGAAAGGAGATAATCATGGGAGCTATATTTCACACCCTCATGTGTGAAAGAGGACATTTACAGGTGGACCAGGTCATGTTTGACAAAGTCAACAACGCAGGGATAGGAGGTGGAGAGCATCTTATGGGACAACGCAGTGAAAGAGGGAGGAATATTCCTTGATGGAGGAAACCCTAATGGGTGAGACCCATTGTGATAGGGATTTCGATTGTTTAAAAGGAGGGCAAGGCAGCCATTGTTATTCATGTTGATGATTATTGATTTCATTGTCTGTTTAGACTTTGTGCATTCTTCTGTTGTTTAACAGAGTTGTAGTGCTGCTTAGCACAAGGCATTCTTGTTTAGGAATTACTTATCCTTCCAAGAGAGGCCTCTTGAAGGATATTTTTCTTCATTTCTCCACATTCAGGCTCAAGGAAAAGCCACTTCCTTCATCTACAACGTTATTTCTACTAAAGTATAATGTTGTGTTGCAGGGTGTTGCAGTGGAGGTTCCACAACACCATTCCTTGGATTATTTTTCAGAGGAGGAAGATTTATTCCCTTTGAGAGATCAATTGGGAAGATCTTTCGGCATGTTTCACCATCTTTGGTAGCAGAACAACAATTTCCATGATCTATAGCACAGTCCCTCTCTTAGACTGCGTTATTTTCAATGTGTATCTGCAGTGAGGGTTGCAGTGCTTGTTTGGAGGGAGAGGTCTTCAGTGTTAGGATCAACCTTTCACTTGGAAGATCCATTGGAGGGGCTCTATTCAGCTTGTGTCTCATCTATATCTATCTCCATCCAATTCTTGAGTTGCACCTGCTACTCAGCCCTACTACTCCAACATTTTTTCTATTTTGTATATTTCAGCCAATCCTTCTAGGATTGACTTGATATTGTTTTCTAGGGGTTAGAGCTTTGATCCCCACTTTATTTGAGCCATAAATTTCCATATCTATGTATTGAAATTATTTCTATAGCAGTGCCTTATATAAAATGCACAGTCATAGCCTTGGGTTTTCTATATGTAGCAGTGTTCTTCATTTTCTTGTACATGTTCTATTGAGGCTTGCATTTCCTGGCTTGAGTGATCATTACCTCAAGGATTTGTATACACATTTTCTGCTATGATCTAATATGATGGATATTTGCATCTTCTGGCATTCCCTGTGTTAATGTATCACTGCTACTCCATTATTGTGTTTACATATTGCTGGATCTCCAGAGTTAGAATATCTTAAGATATTCTCGATAGTGTAGAAAATCCCTATTTTGGGATATTACATATTTTTCCCAAGATCACCTAGGTAGTATTAGCACCATGCACGTCGATTTTGCAGATGGTTCAACCGCGTCTTTGGCCCAAGGACACCTAGGCAATAGTAATCAATACCCAGGATACTCATACGATTCTACTTAGAACGTATCACAACCTAGTTATCATGAAAGTCACCATGACACTCATATACCAACCAAGGACAAGGGAACTGATATCCCTCATTCCCCACACAGAATGGACTAATGGCACAACATAATGTGCCAGTAAATCTATTCTAACCCTTCCTAGGCTCATCAACAACCATACAACCAAGATAATTATGACAATCCTCCAAATGCTGCAAAAAGAAGCCGAGGAACAAATAAAAGGGAGATCCTGGATAGGGGGAAGTAACCGGAAACGCCCCCCTGATCTTAGTCTAGGGGAAACCATAATTGAAATCAAAATGAGGACCCAAGTAACAATTACCAAGGAAAAACTAGAGCTTAGATTATCCGATCACCAAACCGAAAGCAGCTTTGTGATCAGCACTCCATAACAAACAGAGTTGATGCCACACATTCACACTCCTACAAAAAAAAAAAAAAACAGCACCGGCAGGTATGCCCTCTCCCATCTTCCTTTTTTAAACTTTATGCCTTTCAATAATATTTTATTAAAAGAAGATGATTTCAATTGAGGTAGTTTTTTTTGCAGGAAGAACCCGCAAACCATTTACAACACCATCCATTGAAGGTTTCGGAGCAGGTATCATTCAACCACCAGAATGATAGAGTCCCAGAAATCTTTGCATATCCTGACATCATTTCTCCATCAAAAATAAACCATAGGGTCCTCATATCCGACCACATTTATCATCACCTCACCCTGCACATGATAAACGTCCGCGTTGGTCGGTAGAGCCTCCCCTCCATGGCACTCGTCACCCAAATTATACCATATATCACATCTCAAGTGACGCCATGGCCATACCATTTCAGTCCGAGAAGCACCTCGTGCCCATCCATTCATCATTCATAAGGTCAACTTCACCATTCAAAGTCAAACCCCCTTCCCAGACGATCAGGTTGTACAAGCAGATTGAAAGCGTACCTCCGCGCATCGCATTTGGCCCACCATACCTCCATCAACATAATCTCATCTGTGACACTGCTTCATCCACTTCATCAACCCCGCACATGATACCAACCAATGGGACCCCCACCCCAAGCAAAACACCATCCTCACACCCTCAGTGAGCGAACCCTTTCATGTTTTGGGGTACCTGTCTCTTTGTTTTGTACAAACCAAACCTCATTATTTTATTCTTTTGGTAAGTGTACAAAGACCACCAACGATTCCCTTCGCCTGTTCACCCTCATATGTCATATTTTCCCCCATGGTAGCAGCCCCTCATTCCCATTGGTCGAATTATTTCACCCCCACGCACGCACCATCACGACATTCATAACCGGTTCACACCCACCTTGGAAGTCCTACCGACTACAGGGATTTTTCCTTTAGAAATATCTATGATTGCTGCCAAGATGCTAAATTATACTCCAGCCTCGGGCCACTAAATCCCCATCATCTGTTTTTAGTCACCTCTCACCAACATGCCTATGTTAAACCCATCACATCTAGGTCCCCGACTGTTTGTGCTCAACCTAGTGTTCCTAAATTGAGTTCATTAATTGTCAACCAGGTTTGGTAAACTACTGAAGTGTGGTGCACTATATGTGCCTAGGTATTTGTTTCTCACTACTTTGTGTTTAGTGTTTTATGATGTTTTTGGTTTTATGGTTTTATGTTTGAAAATGGAAAGAACTAAGTGCTGGTGAAAAGAAGCTATTGGTTATTTAAAATAGCAAAAAGCCTAAACTATGGATGACAAACAACAAATGCAAAGCTTGATAATGACTTCATTGCAAGAAAATAAATCATAACATGAGCTTGAAATTATCCAATTCATTCATTAAAGGTGTGTTGGAAGAGCTTGAGAAATGGACAATTGAAGTTCTCCTAAATAAACAATCAACTCACAATATTACAAAATGATTATTTGTAACACAGTAAGGTTTCTATTATAGATTAACCTATGATGCTGAAGTTACCCTATTATGCAACTTTACTTATCACTTCTAGGCCTTATTCATAAGTTTGAGATTTTCTAAAATAATGCTTGGGAAAAAGGTTATAGGTGAGTTTGTAAAATATTTGCAGAGTGATCAAAGCCTTAAACTGATATTACTAACCCCTGTTCATGTGATGATGTATCAATATAAAATCAGAACAAAAGTAAGTTTGTAAATAATGAAGGCCGAAAGACTAATTTTGACAACTAATACTACTTTAAATATAATGGATAACCTAGGCTAGAATGCGGTCTATCAATCTTAAAAGACAGTGACTCCAACTTAAACTAGAATGCCATTAATATTTTCTTGAAACAAAATGAACTGAGACTGAACTAGAGTGATTCTAATCTACTTGAAGTACAGTGAACAGAGTTAAACTAAAATTCCATTATCAAACTGGGAATGTAGTGACAGAGCTGAACTAAATGCAATCAACCTCCGGAGTGATATAACTAAATTAACATGCAACTAGTCTATGGAATTCTACAACCCATCTCGTTCAATAGGAATGATATTTTGGAAGAGTTTGTAAAACAAGTATAGCTGTATTATTCAATTAAATTGAACATAAACATAATATTGAAAGCAAATACAACTAGAATCTAAGACACCACAGCTATTTCTTATTCATTGTTAATGATGTTTTGGAAGAGTTTGTAAGAGTAAGACCGGCTGTGACACTTAGTGTAAACAAGCATAAATCATAAAATTCGAAAGGAAATGCAACTAAAATCTACAACACCACAACTATGCCTTATTCATCGTGATGATATTTTGGAAGATTTTATAAGAGTAAGTCTAGCTGTGATGATTAATGTAAACAAGCATGAAACATCAACTTCAGAAACTTGCCTAAGCTAGAAATGAAAACGAGACTAAAATACTTATCTAAACCGTATAAAAAAGGCTGCTCAAGTAGCAGGGGCCCTCTACCACCGGAGTAGCACGAAATCTACTTCAAAATTGACTCAACGCTTTCAAGGAAATGATGCTTCTTTCATTAAAGAGAAATTACTTCAAAAACAGAGTGTTTTCGGACTTCTGAAATCTAGCAACCAACCACAAAATCTAACCTTGTCCCTCGGTTTCCCGAGCCATATTTGTAACAAAATTACATAACTGTCTTGAGATAACCTAGGGATAATTGTCTTTCCAAATAAAAACCAAACTAGGACTCTGATGGTGGTCACGTAATATAATTAAGGACATCTGGACTGTCCTTGTCCTATTAGGAGTCTCTCTCCTAGTTTGAGTTCCCACATACATAACTGCCTATAGAATTCCATTCAAACTTCGTGGAGAGCAACAAATGATGAGGGAATGATGTGGAATATGACCATATGTGTTTTCCTATGAGATGACTCCTGGAACCTGCGTAGACATGAAGACAGCTGCAGAATCGGCAACTAGCTACAGAATGTCTGCATTCTGTAGCTAGATCTAGTTCAAAAACTACTACAATGACAAAATCATAAAAACATAGCAAGTTAGTCATGATATATATTCTTAAAGAAATTTTAACTAATTCTACTGATCATTTGAGCCTGTGATTAATAATGGACAAAGAAAATAGAGTGTAATGTGGTGGAAGAAAGAACATCTTTGGAGCTCAACACCGACCCCTCAAGTTGGCGACCGAAGGTTCGGTTAAGGCTTCCTTTTTGTCGACCTCAACACCTCTTTTCCGAAAAGAAAGTGGTACCTTGGATCACCCCTCCCCATGCAAAGGGGTAACCTCGGGTGGCATTGTGGGAGACATCATTGTCCACAGATGTCATCGATCCTCCTAACATTCGATTACAGAAAAAGCTTTCATGTCACAATGGTATCATACCTTTCAACCTTTGAAATTTGATCAGATCCGTCGAAGACCCGTGCCTCCATAAGTGTCTTTGCCAAAAATGCTTACACGAGATGGTCTCAACCAGTACATATGCATTTTATGCATATGGGTACCACATTCCACCTATCGTCAAATAAAAACACCCCTGAGGGCATCAGCAGTCATCGTCAACAACCACCAGCATCACTACCACAATAGTGACACAAACAACACATGTATCTATCAATTTAGTTTAACTAACCATAGCATCACGAGCATGGGACATGCCCCCCTCATTGAAATTTTGTATATATGTTGTATATTTTATCCGCTTGCAGGGGTGCCTTAGGCCATGGTCATCTCGGAAATGGTGCAAGGCATTGTCAATTCCAAGATTCACACAGGCCTCTCTCTCTCTCTTTGCGCAAACTATAATGTATTTTAGCTATAAAGTTCTTCCTAGACCTCACACATTAGGGGGAAACTATTAGCACTGGAAAATCGTACAGCAAAATATGGCATTAATTAATGTCAAGCCTAAGGATTTACAGGGCAGGAACACATTATGGAATCAAGAAAGTATTTAAAATATCTAAGGTTTTGATAAAATCATATTAGAACTAGTCATAAATGTTAGATTGTGCACTTAATCCTTCGAGAAGAGCGTCTTCTACGAGATTTTTTTCCCGATAAGCGAGCATTCCTGGAAATGGAAAAATGTCACTTTTCGGGACCACAACAAGCAAAGGATGGTTACTCCTTATATGAAGCCACCTAAGGATAGCCACCAACTCCTCCTCAGAAACTATGTGAGCACACAAAGGAATATTTGAGCACACAATGGAATCATACCTCTCCCTTGGGTCACCATCCATCATGTACCAAGGGAGGGAAGGAGGATTTGAAACTACCCTATATAAAGCCACCAAGAGGTGAAGAAAGGGTGATCACATTGTTATGCTGGCCAAAGTTTCCCAAGAAACACCAGCAATGTGTGACCCGAAGCTGGAGCTAAAGAGGACTTAATCATTGACCACCCAACAATCCTAGTCCATCATGCCAGAGAGAGAGAGGGAGACTACATCAGAGGCAGAGCTTGGAAGGCAACATCCTTTCACCGAGACCTAGAACCATTGCCTAAGTTCCGTCTGGCAAATGGGTAAAATTTCTTCTTCATTTAAAATGTTTAATAAGAAGAGGCCTTTGAGCCATCATTGGTATTATTATCATTTTGACTCTCTTTGATAGCTTCTGTATATTTGTGTTTTAGTTTTAGTTTAACTAGAGCATACTTTAGCATACTGTTTCCACTAAATTTTATGCTTTTGAGCTCCACCACTTTCTGCTTGTTACCAATAGTTTAAAGAGTAGACCACACTCTTTAAACTGGTGTGATTTCGTACACCCATGCGAGAAATCCACCACTACAACTCTGAATATTATTATATAGGGGTTGGAAGATAGTTTTTTTATGTTATGTTTGGTGCATTGGGGGGAGGGGGCCATAGTATAGCCCTAGCCCTAGTCACCACACCATGGGCAAGGACCATGGTTGGGAGTCTAGCCCTGTGCGCCCCCCCATCCCCCCCCCTCCATAACTGTTGAGTCTCAAATCTGCATCTTTCCTATACACCTTTCTAGACCTTTTTCATTCACCTGAACCTTCCAAGTTTTCAATATCATTGTATATTAATTGTAAAAGAGCATCTAAAATGGTTTTTAACTATATTTTGTGTCTGCTATTTGATTTATATTTTTGCTCATTTAGCTGCGGAATCTTGCCACTTTCCACAGCTGTTGCAACTTTCCGCAGCCATTTTGTGAAAGTCTATGTTACAGGTGTCTTCAGGAAAAACGAGCCACATGAGCAAGTCAGAAATGATGTGGACATGGATCGTTTCCTATTGGCTCGAGCAAATTCACTTAGGGAGGTTGTCGTCAAAGGTGGCCAAGTGGAAGTCAACCGTAGAGTCCCACGGTGACAGGACTCTGTTTCTCATCACGTGAAGATTTGTATGACCATTTCTAATTTACAGGAGACACATCAACACCTATACACGGCTCCATAAGCCGAATCCAACATCCACTCTTCATAGATTTACTCCTCACTGCGGCCATGATGTTGGATCTTTGGACGTGATGGTTTACATGTCTCTATCAGCACAAACTTTAGGGAATTAGTTATATTACCTTTGTTATAAATAATGTGTTTGCATACACATATTAGATTAGCCTCCAGATAGCTCTGTAATGTAATTACGTTGCCACTGTGCCGTAATATCATATCTCTGTTATGACTGCATTTTAATATATAAGAAGACTTTGTTTCCAAGCGTAATTCGTATTTGAAGGCTGTTTCCTGAGGCTGGTGCAGAGTGCCCCTGCACACGCTGAGGTTTTGTGCATTATTGTATAGTTTCTTGTTTTATTTCTTTAAGCTCATTGTGCCATAAGTCATTCACGTGTTTATACATTGCATCTTTCATGGTATTTATGCTTCATCTCTGTTTATAATCTTTCATGCTTTACATTTTACTTCTGTCCATAATCTTTCATGTTTTATGTTGTTGTTAACTGATCAATGTTCTTGTTTCAGATTACAAATAGGAAGCCCGGGCATTTGCATATATTTTGACTAATGACATGGAATCAATATTGTTCTGCTGTTAATTTATTTTTCTTAGTTTTTGTTTAATTTCAGTACTGCTTTGTTTATTTCAGTCTTGCACATTTGTTTCCATAGTTAGATTTAGATATATTAAATTTCTCATGTCATTTTCAGTTACCTCCGAAAGCCACAGCTGGACTGATGGTGAGGGATTGAAGTATGAGTGTGTAGTTTGATATTAGTTTTCTTTCTGCAAGTTAGATATATTAAATTGCTCATGTCATTTTCAGTTACCTCCGAAAGCCACAGCTGGACTGATGGTGAGGGATTGAAGTATGAGTGTGTAGTTTGATATTAGTTTACTTTCTCCAAGTTAGATATATTAAATTTCTCATGTCATTTTCAGTTACCTCCGAAAGCCACAGCTGGACTGATGGTGAGGGATTGAAGTATGAGTGTGTAGTTTGATATTAGCTTCTTTTTCTGCAAATTAGATATCAGGTTGCTCAAGTTGTTTATGGTTACCTCCGAAAGCCATAGCTGGACTAATGGCGAGGGATCATAATATAAGTTGATGTAATTTGATTTAGATTTACTTTGTTGCAATTCTTGGATTTCTTTAAGCATAGTTTCTTTTGTGTTTAGACAGCAGCAAGGATAGTTTGGTTTTCATGCTCAATAGTTCACTGTTTGATTTATTAGGCTAGCAGCACATTTTCATTTCCTTTCAGTTTTGTCATTGTATGTTTCAAATTCCTTTTAAAGTTTGAAGTTGGAAAATCATTATAAAGGATATCATTGCCTTGAACAATCATAACCATACTTGTTTTTTATTTTAGAATTTCCATCTCACATTAGAAAACCAAAAACGACAAAAGGGTAAGAAATAGGTTATCTTGCACATATCGTGTGCCACACTTCATCAGCTTACGAATCCCGGATTGATAAATAAATGTAGCAATTTAGGACACACTAAATTGACCAAACATTTTGGCGCCGTTGCCGGGGAAGTGTAACTAGGTAGCCAATTTATTAAAAAAAAAAAACAAAATAATAAAAGAAGGGAAAACTTGATAACTTCTTGAAGTATGCTCTCCTCTTGCACCAAGTGTGACCTGGAGGATCAGAAAAGAGAGTTATTGGTTTAGTAATTTCTTAAGTATGCTCTCTTCTTGCACCTAGTGTGACCTGGAAGATCAGAAAGAGAATTATTAGCCCAACTTTTTTTTTTTAAATAAAAATAAAAAATAAAAAATAAAAAATAAAAAAATGACATGCATAGAGCAAGAGATTCTAGGGGAAGGTTTATAGCTAAAGCCAAGAGTTCGATTTTCACAACTCCATCTTCTTCAAAGCATAGACAAGATTCACCACCATCTACCCCTAGCCTTAAGATTTTTGGAATTCAAGGAGCAACTGAATTAGAGGATTCTCCTATACCACCTACTAAATCTCATTTAGAAAAGGAAGAGACTCCCTCTCATCCTCCCTTGATAGAAGAACCAGAGGACTTTAAGGACTCTAAAGAAAATATCATGGCAGAGGAAATAATAGATGGATTTGGAGGTAGAGGTAGAGGTAGAGGAGGAGGAAATAATGGAGACAACAATGGTGAAGATAATAATGGAAGAAATAGGGAAGGAGACAACTTGTTTGGATTCCCTATAGTTGATGAGGAAACTCATACAACGATGAAAAATATCTCACCATCTGTCCTCCCTAACTTTTATGGATTGCGAAGTGAGGATCCTGAAACATTTCTGTTTGAGTTTGAAGTCGTGTGCCGAACTTATGACTATATGGAAGACTCTCAAAAACTCAAATTGTTTCCTTCAACATTGAAGGGAGCTTCTTTGAAATGGTTCATGGGATTAGCCACTCAATCTATTAGGACTTGTAATGATATGAAACAAACATTTTTGGATAGATACTTGGACTATTGTATGCCCACCAATCACAAGGATGAGGTATTCAAAATGATGCAAAAAGAAGATGAAAATTTGGAAGATTTACTTGAAAGATTTCAATACAACTTGAAAAGAGCAAAGATGAGAAACTTAGATGATGAAACCTTGAAAGACCTCAGATTAAAAGCCATTAGAGATGAATGGATAGATATTTTAAACATGATGGGGAAAGGAGACATTTCCCAACTTCCACTTCGTGACATAACAGAACTATGTGTCCATCTCTCAAGAGGAAAATCTAGAACAGGAAAAGGGCCTAGGGATCCTTCTCTTATTAGGGCTAACAAATCTGCAACTGGATCAGTAAGTAGGGAAGAGATTGGTAACATGCTTGATGAATTCAAAACTGATATCTTAGGGAGCCTTAGTGAACAACTAGACACCCTTAAAATCCAAAACAAGCAGAAAGCAGAAAAAGATGCTCTAGCCATCTTTTGTCCGAAATGTAGGAAGAAACATGATTTAAGGGAATGTCCCTTGGATGAAAAAGTTGTAGAAACATGTATGATTTTCTTAGAGAATCATGAGATCAAGGATTGTCCTTCAATTCCTGGACTCCAAGCTATTTTTCAAGAAGACCCAAATTCAGTAGAATCTCTCTGTTTTGTTGCAAGAAGACCTTGGCAGGGACAACAAACTCAAGGGTTTAACAACCCTATGAATCTTCAAACCCCACCAAATTGGAATCCTTGGCAACAACCTTGGCTCCAACATCAAAATCCATATCAGCCATGGGTACAAGGGATGCAAAATCCTTATGGGAGATTTGCTCAATTTTATCAATATCCTCCATATTTTCAAAATCAACAAGCTCCACAACTTCCAAAACCAAATCCACAACTTTCATTGCCATTTCCACAACAACAACCTTCTCAACAAAATCCAAATCCTCAACTCATGCTCCCATACCAACAAAAGACAAATCAACTTCCAGCTCAGCCATTGCCAAATCCTAACAATAAAATTCCTCAGAATACTTACATGGTAGAAGGACAACAATTTCCTACCTATATGATTGTTCCTCTCAACGATGTACAACTCAGATCTGGTAGAGTTTTAGAAAAACCTTCTATAGATATTCAAGAACAAGATACCTCTGAGGAGGACTCTCTTAAAGTCAATAAGGGTTCTGAGGAAGCATCTCTTCAAAATTCAAACATTCAAAAAGAAAAAGAAAAGTTAACACCCACAACTCCTATAGTTGAGCAACCTGCATCTTCATCTACACCTCCTTTTCCCGAAAGACTACAAATTGACAAGGGGGTGGAAAAACAAATCTTGTTGCCTAACTATGATTTTCTAGATGAATTGAAGAATGTTTGTATCAATATTCCCTTGCTACAAGCCATTCTAGAGATTCCTATTCTAGCAAAAACAATAAAGGAGTTGAGTTTCAAAAGACCAGGAAGGAAACTAAAAGACACAAGAAGAATCCACCTGGTAGGAAAAATTGCAGATATTATGATGGGAAAAATTACCATGCAGAAGTATGTAGATCTAGGAAGTCCAATTGTCAAGACACATATAAATGGGATAGAAATTCCAAACGCATTGATTGACTTAGGGCTGCTATCAACATTATGGGTAGACAGACTATGGACCAGCTAAAACTTCCTAACCTTCTTTTTACACCTACTTTAATGCAACTTGCAGATCGATCAATTATTAAACCAGATGGTGTATTAGAAGATATTTTAGTCTCCTTAGATTCTTAGGAATATCCAGTAGATTTTATGATTTTGACTCCCAAGAGTAATCTAGGAGGGCACCCACTTATCTTAGGAAGACCTTGGCTAGCCACAACTGATGCTTTCATTAGTTGTAGATCTGGGGATATGTACATTTCTAATGGTAATTCGACAAAGAAATTCAATTTGTATCCTCCAACAAAAGAAATCACAGAAGTAGGAGACAATGAATGGGTTGATGATGAGGACACTATACAACCTGTCTTTACCATTTCTGAAATCAGTGAGGATAGTCAAATTCTGAACACATTAGAAAATTTTGAGATATCTTCAGAATATGATTCCACACAATTTCAATTGGAATCTGACATAGAATATTTATCATTAATACAAATGTCTCTTTACTCTATGGAAGATTTTGGTAGTTCTACTATTAATATTTTTCCAAGAAAAACATTGAATATCAACAAACATTTGGAGAAGTCACAACAAGAAGAACTAACCAAATTCTTGCAAAAACATTCTACTGCATTTGCATGGGAGTATACTGACATGAAAGGTATTGATCCTAAGACTTGCATCCATCATATCTATATTGAGGAAAATAGTAGACCAATTAGACAACCTCAAAAAAGGATGAATCCAAATCTTAGGGAGATAGTGAAAGAAGAGCTCCAAAAACTACTCAATGTAAACTTCATTTATCCAATTTCAGATAGCCGATGGGTTTCTCCTTTGGTTATAGTACCTAAAAAGAATGGTAAATGGAGGGTATTCATTGATTACAGGGAATTGAACAAAGCAACTTTGAAGGATCACTTTCCTTTTCCTTTTATCGATCAGGTATTATATACATTAGCGGGTAAAAAGTACTTTTCATTTTTGGATGGTTTTAGTGGCTATAATAAAATTCAGGTAGCACCTGAAGATCAAGATAAGACCACATTTACTTGTCCATGGGGAAATTTTGCCTACCGAGTGCTTCCTTTTGGGTTATGTAATGCACCTGCAACATTCCAAAGAGCAGTACTAGGAATTTTTTCCGATCTAATCCATGATTGTGTAGAGGTTTATATGGATGATTTTACAGTTTATGGTAATTCATTTGAAGAGGCATTAGAAAATTTGGAAAAAGTTCTTATAATATGTAAAGAAACAAACCTTTCATTAAGCCATGAAAAATGCTTTATGATGTTTACTAAAGGGATTGTTTTAGGACATCATATTTCAGGAGATGGGATTAAGGTTGATAGATCAAAAATTGAAGTCATCTCCAAGTTACCTATTCCAAATTGTCAAAGAGATGTTAGAAGTTTTCTAGGATTTACTGGTTACTATAGAAGATTTATAGAAAACTTCACTAAAATAGCATCTCCACTCTTAAAATTGCTTACAAAATATTGTGAATTCAAATGGGATCCTGATTGTCAATCAGCCTTTGCAACTTTGAAAACAAGAATATCTGAAGCACCTATCTTGAGAGGACCAAATTGGAAACTCCCTTTCCATATTTCTATGGATGCTTTAGATACAGCTCTAGGAGCTGTGTTGGGTCAAAAATATTTAGTTCCTTATGCCATTTATTATACCAGTAAAAATTTGACTCCCACAGAGTTGAATTATACTGTGACTGAAAAAGAGTTTTTAGCTGTTGTTCATGCAATTAATAAGTTTAGACATTACATAACAAGCTATGAAACTTTTATTCATACTGACCATTCTGCAATTAGATATTTAATGAACAAACCTGTTACTAATGGCAGAGTGACAAGATGGCTTTTACTTTTGCAAGAATTCAATATTACCGTGTTGGATAGACCAGGAAAACAGAATACAGTAGCTGATTTCTTGTCTAGGATTCAGAATACTAAAGAAGATTCTCCTGTAGAAGATAAGTTTCCCGATGAATACTTGTTTGCAGTAACTATTAAGACCCCTTGGTATGCAGATATTGCTAACTATTTGGTTACAGGGAAACTACCTTCACATTTATTTCCAAGTGAAAAACAAAAAAATATTCAGGAGAGTTCAAAATATTCATGGATTTCTAACGAATTGTTTAAAACAGGGCCAGATCTTGTGATCAGAAGATGTGTCAGGGAAGATGAAATGCCTGATATTATTAAGGCATGTCATGATGAACCATGCGGTGGACACTTTGCGGACAAAAGGACGGCCTATAAAATCCTTTCCTTGGGATATTATTGGCCTTCTCTCTTCAAAGATGCAAAACAATATGTCAAAAGGTGTGATAGCTGCCAAAGAGTGGGGAAACCTACCCTTTCAAATGAAATGCCATTGCAAACACAGGTACTCATTGAACCCTTTGAAAAATGGGCTTTAGATTTCATTGGACCTATTAATCCACCATCTAAGCAAAAGAAGTATATATTGGTTTGTATTGATTATGTTACTAAATGGGTAGAAGCCAAAGCATTAGTATCTGCTACTGAAAATTCAGTTGTTCATTTTATTTATGAGGATATTTTTACTCGCTTTGGTGTTCCAAGAGAAATTGTGACAGATCAGGGAAGCCAATTCACATCCAACTTGGTGGAGAAGTTGATGGAAGAATACAAAATCAAGCACAAAATATCTACTCCTTACCATCTGCAAGCAAATGGTCAAGTGGAGTCTACAAACAAAGTTCTTGAAAGTATCATCACCAAAACTGTTCATCTACATAGAAGAGATTGGGCAGAAAGGCTTCCTGAAGCCTTGTGGGCCTACAGAACTACATGGAGAAATACAACAGGACATTCTCCCTATGAACTTGTTTATGGGAAGGAAGTCCTACTCCCCATTGAGTTCCAAGTCAAGACCTTCAAGATAGCAGTTCATTTGGGGATGGACTTATCAGAAGCCCAAAAGCATAGAATGGAGCAGTTGAACGAGCTAGATGAGATCAGACAAGAAGCAATTTTAAGAACTGATCTAGTTCAATATCAAAGAGCTAAATGGAATGACAAGTACATCAAAGAGAAGAAGTTTCAAGAAGGAGATTGGGCATTATTATTTGATTCCAAGTTTAAAGATTTTCAAGGAAAATTTCAGACTCATTGGCTTGGGCCATATGAGATTGACAAGATCTTTAGCAATGGAGTGGTAAGAATCAAGACCATTGATGAGTTTCAAACTCCTCTTATTGTGAATGGCCACAGATTGAAATTTTATCATAAGCCACTCTCAAAATAGGAATTTGTCAAAATGTTTCAAGAAAATTTTGCAATCGGGCTGGTACAGAAGAATTCTTCTTCTCCACCAGCCTAGCTTTTGTTTCAGTTAAAAATAAAAAAATAAAAAAAATTGTATAAGCCTGAAAACCAATCACTGATTGGCAGTCTTATACAAAAAATGTAGGGTGAAAATCAGGAACACCTGACACCCTATATTTTCCAAAAAAAAAAAAATCTCTCTTTCATTTCACAAGTTTTGTGACCACCCACTCCATTCCATTCCACTTCATTCCACTTCATTTCACTCCACTTCATTCCATTTCACTTCATTTTACCTATTTCATTCTATTTCACCAATAAAATTCTTTTTCATGACCATTTCCATCTAGTCATTTGTCATCCTTTCATTTCCATTCACCCAAATAATAGCTGTGTCAGTTTCCGCAGCTGACATTTGTTTCCGCAGCTGACACCAGTTTCCGCAGCCAGAAGCAGATTCCGCAGCTACCACTCTGTTTTTCAAAAGAATTTACAACCAGATGTTATTTCCATAATCATGAAATAAAATGCAGGTATGAGGCTCAATTATGAAGACATGGAGCATTCAAGATATCAATGAGGAGCAACTAATTGAAGACCAAGGAAAAAAGGCAAGAATTCCAAGGTATGAGTAAAATTTATTTCAAATAGCATTTAAAACACATTTTTATATAGTTGTAAACCATAAGCTCCATCCATTATGTGCAATGATTATATTGACAAACTCTGTAATCACTCCATGATCTCTGTACAATCCTCCCACAATCCTCGCATTCATTCTCAAATGGTCCCATAATTAAACCTTCGATCTTCACTCATACTCCGATATTCCACCTGTGACAATGAAACGTAGTTGATTTGACTACGGCTTCTTTCAGCCGCATAAAATCCGTAGCCGTTGTTTAAACGTGCTTACATTTATTTTGCAGCCACCAAATTTTAAAACACTGCCGGATGTGTTATACTCCTCCTATTGTTCTATTAATCTCACAGCCGCATTTCCGCCGTGCTCACGTAACCCTTCTCTGTTCCGCTTCACCCCATTTTGTTCTCTGTTACGCTACAGTCTGTATACCCATTCTCTGATATCTACCTACAGTCATCGTGCTCATTTCCGTTCATTCAGCCTTCCTACTTCCATTGAACCCTCCTCACGCAGGAAAGTTTTTAAAGAGCAGAAAGAAGGATGGGTAAATTGTTGAGAGTAGAAACAGAGGGACCTAAATTCATGGAAGGATACCCGCAAGTCAGAGATATATTGAATAAGGCAAAGTAGCTGCGGTTTATCCAAAATTTTAGAGGCTACCATAAAGAGGTGACAAAAGCTTTTGCAAGGTCTTTCAATGGCCTGGAGGTAGAGATTGGAGACCTTAAGTTTACGGTGAATGAGGCATCTATAACATCTGCTACAGAACTTCTTCAAGAGGGTGAACATTGGTTTAAGAACAAAAGCATTAGTGATGAAGCTTGGAGAGTGATTCTACATAACCCAGGTATGGACATAACTATTTTTAAAAGAGGAATTCTTGTTCATGCTTTGAAATAGGAATGGGCTACTTTGTTGCTAGTTGTTCAAAAATTTATCACCTGTGAGGGCCGTTTTGGGTCAATGTATATGTGCCATACCAGATTGCTGATGAATTTTCTAGATAACCAGACCCTCAATCTCCCATACTTTCTATTCAATAGTTTGAATAAGATGTCTGTGACTGTTCAGAAACATTTAGGGGATGTAGAACCACATCTATATCACCATGGTCTTGTGAAAATTTTGATTGAAAAAGAGTTAAAGGAGAAGAAGGACACATGGGAAATTTTTTTGATTAGAAATCTCTTTGAGGAACCTCAAGAAATTCCTGAAGGTAGCACATCAAGAAGGAGTAGGAGAAAAATAACAAATGATGAAACTCAAAGTACTCCTACTACTACAATTGAAAGAACTAGTAGGGAAGAGAGACTGTCAAAAAGGAAGAAGAAAGAAACCAAGGGTAAAAATCCAATAACATCAAAAGAGAGAAAAAGTATTGAGGCTATGCATCAAACCCCTTCTTCCGAAGAAGATCATCAAGTGTTATCTGAGAGATTGGTTCATCTTCAAGAACAATTATCTATAGCCAAGAAGAAAGAGAAAGGAAAACAAAAGAAAAAAGACAGTGGTCCACAGCATGTGAGAAGAAGTTCCAGGCTTAAGGGGAAGTTGAGGAAAACGAAAATGAAGGGACCTCATTTTATTGATTTGGGAGAAAAAACATCTGAACAATCCCCATCTGACCACAGTCCATCTCACTCTCAGACAGTCAGTGAACCTGGTTCATTTCATTCTCAGTCAGACATTGAACATAGTCCATCCCATTCTCAGCCAGATTTTGAAGACAACTCTCCTCCACGGCATTTTGGGGACAGCCCAATAAAAACGACACCTGATATAGACCCAAAGCAACAAGAAGTATATGATTATATAGAATCTTTGGAAAGAGCAGCTACAGGTCCCAGTACTTCATCCACTCAGCCTCACACAGTACAAGATGATCTAGTCCAATCACTAAAACAAGAAGTCTTTGAGCTAGAGCTTTTAAATAAACACATTAAAAATGAAAATGAGGCATTGAAGGAACAAAGAAAATTGGACAAAATCATTCATGATAATACCATGCTACATCTGGGAATATGGCAGAAGAAGAACAGGAAATTGAAAAAGAAATGCCAGAACTTAAGCAGAGCACTTGTTAATATCAAATTCAGATGCTTAATGAAGAAGCCCAGGATGTTAGCAGCACCAAGGAAGAGGAGGAGAGGATTGGATGTACTGGCTGAAGTGTCAAGGCATATAAATTGAAAAAGGATTATCAAAATTTTGGTTGCATGAGGACATGCAACACCTTCACAGTGGGGGTATGTTGAGTCTCAAATCTGCATCTTTCCTATACACCTTTCTAGACCTTTTTCATTCACCTGAACCTTCCAAGTTCTCAATATCATTGTATATTAATTGTAAAAGAGCATCTAAAATGGTTTTTAACTATATTTTTTGTCTGCTGTTTGATTTAGATTTTTTCTCATTTAGCTGCGGAATCTTGCCACTTTCCGCAGCTGCTGCAACTTTCCACAGCCATTTTGTGAAAGTCTATGTTACAGGAGTCTTCAGGAAAAACGAGCCACATGGGCAAGTCAGAAATGATGTGGACATGGATCGTGTCCTATTGGCTCGAGCAAATTCACTTAGGGAGGTTGTGGTCAAAGGTGGCCAAGTGGAAGTCAACCATAGATTCCCACGGTGACAGGACTCTGTTTCTCATCACGTGAAGATTTGTATGACCATTTCTAATTTACGGGAGACACATCAACACCTGTACACGGCTCCATAAGCCGAATCCAACATCCATTCTTCATATATTTACTCCTCACTGCGGCCATGATGCTGGATCTTTGGAGGTGATGGTTTACATGTCTCTATCAGCACAAACTTTAGGGAATTAGTTATATTACCTTTGTTATAAATAACGCGTTTGCATACGCATATTAGATTAGCCTCCAGATATCTCTGTAATGTAATTACGTTGCCACTGTGCCGTAATATCATCTCTCTGTTATGACTGCATTTTAATATATAAGAAGACTCTGTTTCCAAGCGTAATTCTTATTTGAAGGCTGTTGCCCGAGGCTGGTGCAGAGGGCCCCTGCACACGCTGAGGTTTTGTGCATTATTGTATAGTTTCTTGTTTTATTTCTTTAAGCTTATTGTGCCATAAGTCATTCACGTGTTTATACATTGCATCTTTCATGGTATTTATGCTTCATCTCTGTTTATAATCTTTCATGCTTTACATCTTACTTCTGTCCATAATCTTTCATGTTTTATGTTAACTGATCAATGTTCTTGTTTCAGATTACAAATAGGAAGCCCGGGAATTTGCATATCTTTTGAATAATGACATGGAATCAATATTGTTCTGCTGCTAATTTATTTTTCTTAGTTTTTGTTTAATTCCAGTACTGCTTTGTTTATTTCAGTCTTGCACATCTGTTTCCATAGTTAGATTTAGATATATTAAATTGATCATGTCATTTTAAGTTACCTCTGAAAGCCACAGCTGGACTGATGGTGAGGGATTGAAGTATGAGTGTGTAGTTTGATATTAGTTTACTTTCTGCAAGTTAGATATATTAAATTTCTCATATCATTTTCAGTTACCTCTGAAAGCCACAGCTGGACTGATGGTGAGGCATTGAAGTATGAGTGTGTAGTTTGATATTAGTTTACTTTATGCAAGTTAGATATATTAAATTACTCATGTCATTTTCAGTTACCTCCAAAAGCCACAGCTGGACTCACGGTGAGGGATTGAAGTATGAGTGTGTAGTTTGATATTAGTTTACTTTCTGCAAGTTAGATATATTAAATTGCTCATGTCATTTTCAGTTACCTTCGAAAACCATAGCTGGACTAATGGTGAGGGATTGAAGTATGAGTGTGTAGTTTGATATTAGTTTCTTTTTCTGCAAATTAGATATCAGATTTCTCAAGTTGTTTATGGTTACCTCCGAAAGCCATAACTGGACTAATGGTGAAGTATCAGAATATAAGTTGATGTAATTTGATTTAGATTTACTTTGTTGCAATTCTTGGATTTCTTTAAGCATAGTTTCTTTTGTGTTTAGACAGCAACAAGGATAGTTTGGTTTTCATGCTCAATAGTTCACTGTTTGATTTATTAGGCTAGCAGCACATTTTCATTTCTTTTCAGTTTTGTCATTGTATGTTTCAAATTCCTTTTAAAGTTTGAAGTTGGTAAATCATTATAAAGGATATCATTGCCTTGAACAATCATAACCATACTTGTTTTTTATTTTAGAATTTCCATCTCACATTAGAAAGCCAAAAATGAAAAAAAGGTAAGAAATAGGTTATCTTTCACATATAGTGCGCCACACTTCATCAGCTTACGAATCCCGGATTGATAAATTAATGTAGCAATTTAGGACACACTAAATTGACCAAACAATAACCGTAATTTTTTCATAGTATGCCAAGGTCCTTGCCACCACGCCGAAGACCACTACGATGATGGAACCACTAGCATCTCACCACAACATCCTCTACCAAATGTAACCACGGATATACCAAGCCCGAAGGTTAAGTTAACCGTTCGGATTTTTTTTAATATAAATAAACCATAACAGATATGGTTTTAAATCCAAATTTTAGGCGTTAGAGGGAAAATTAATGCCTCAACAATTTTTCCCTATTTTTGTTATGAAACCAGCTCCAAAAATAGAAGAAAAGAGAGATCAATGCCTTATAAATCATCCACTTCGAGGGGAAAACCTCCAGTA
Organism: Pinus albicaulis; assembly: GCA_034641835.2. Lineage (NCBI taxonomy): Eukaryota > Viridiplantae > Streptophyta > Pinopsida > Pinales > Pinaceae > Pinus > Pinus albicaulis. The sequence continues at coordinate 90,454,543 of CM076579.1, forward strand.
CATTACATAAATGAACAATTCTTGGATGCTACAAATGACCAAAACCTCCTTCTATATATAGGAGTCCATGGGCCCACAATATAATCCTAGCCGACCTAACAATAATAATGTAAGGGCACAATAATAACAATGTTGGGGTTACAGGGGTACAACAGTAACAATAAGGGGGCTACACTAATAACAATAAGGGACTAAAATAGTAATATAGGGACCTAACATGCCCCTCTCCTTCAAAAAAGTGTCATCCTCAATGCTTGAGTAGCTCTGGGTGCTTCTATATAAAATTCTCATCCTCCCATGTAGAATCTTCAGTGGGTAAGTTCCTCCACTTGATGAGATACTCTGAAATTGATCGATTTCATAGTTGTCGAGTTCTTTTTTCTGTGACCGCTTCAGGTTCCAATATGAATTTTTCTTTCTCGTCAAGTTCTGGCAATATTTTTTGAACTGGAAGATTTTCACCTATAACCTTCTTTAAGCATGAAACATGGAAAACTGGATGCACTCGTGAAGAAGCAGGGAGCTCCAATTTGTATGCCATAGTACCAATATTTTGCAACACCTTGTAAGGACCATAGTACTTTGGCAATAATTTATTATCCTTCTTAACTTTCTTGAGGGACATTTGTTTGTATGGTTGTAGCTGTAAAAATACCCAGTCTCCTACATCAAAACTTCTCTCACTGCAATGTTGATCTACCTGTTGTTTCATTCAATTTTGTGCCAAATTTAGGTTATCCTTTAAGAGTTGGAGAACTTCTTTTTGATGCTCAATGTGATCATCCACTGCTTGAAACTTAGAATTTTCTCTTAAATATGATGTGATGGATGGTGGATGATATCCATAAAGTGCCATAAATGGGGTCATTTTTGCTGCAGTATGGAAGGAAGTGTTATACCACCATTCAGCAAGAGGTAACCACTTGACCCATTGTGTTTGTTTATCAAATACAAAACAACGAAGATATCATTCCAAAAATTTATTCACTATCTCAGTTTGACCATCGAATTGAGGATGATAAGATGAGCTATGAGCTAATTGAGTACCCAAACAAGAAAATAACTCCGTCCAAAAATTTCCAGTAAAAATGGGATCTCTGTCGCTCACAATAACCTTTGGGTTTCCATGTAGCTTTTGAATTGTGTCCATAAATGTAGTAGAAATTGTACTTGCTTTAAATGGATGAGATAATGCACAAAAGTGTGCATACTTGGTAAGTCTATCAACTACCACCATGATGACACTCTTTCCTTCAGACTTAGGTAAACCTATGATAAAATCCATTGAAATATCCTCCCAATGTTGAATTGGAATGGATAAAGGTTGTAGAAGACCCAGAGTCTTAATTGTCTCAACTTTATTTTGCCGGAAAACCAAACATTCTGCCACAAAATTTTGAATATCAGATTTAAGGCCATCCCAAAAAAATTATTTCTTCACGCTGTGGTAAGTTTTTAAAAATCCTGAGTGTCCTCCTAAAGGAGAAGTGTGCAATTCCAAAAGAATATTTTGTTTTAGTTGGGAATTCTTACAAAGATATAAGCGATCTTTGTACCATAAGGAATCATTTTTCCAAATACATGTATCAGAAGTACTAGGATCTTGATACAACTTTTGAATGAGTGTCCACACTTATTCGTCCTTCTTCCATTTATCCCTTGCTTCTTGTAGATGCACTCTCAAGAAAGAATGAAGAGGTGGAAGTATTTCTTTGATTCCAAATGTTATGAAACCAACACCAAAAATAGAAGAAAAGAGAGATAAACACCTTAGAAATCAGCCACTTCGAGGGGGAAACTTCTAATGCATTACATAAATGAACAATTCTTGGGTGCTAAAAATGACCAAAACCTCCTTCTATATATAGGAGTCCATGGACCCACAATATAATCCTAGCCGACCTAACAATAACATTGTAAGGGCAAAATAATAACAATATTAGGGTTACAGGGGTACAACAGTAACAATAAGGGGCCTACACTAATAATAGTAAGGGACTAAACTAGTAATATAGGGACCTAACAATTTTTGGCAGAATTGGTGCTTTGATAGCACTTTTGGGGGCGAAATTGTGGGTTTGGTGCCGGATTTTGGGGAAAATGTGGAACGAATAGAGGAGAAACTAGGGGAAGTCATAACTTGATGAGTTTTTGGCCAAATTTGATGCAGAAAGAGGCTACAAAGGAATTTTTGGGCATTATGGAGCTGATGGAACATGTTTCAAAGTTGTTTGAGTATTGTGAACTCCTTCATCATGTGATATTGTGCTAATTTGTATGGTGATGTTCATGTCTGTTAGATGTCATTGTTTCTATGTTTTGTTTATGTCAATTTTCTCATGAAATTCAAATAAAAACACATATTGAACTTGCAATTAACTTCTAAATCCTCAAGAACTTTGTTTATATTCTAAATTGGATCTTAGCATAACAAAACTAATATTCCCATTCAGATCAATTATCTATCCACCTCCTAATCTGTGGTACCCCTGGATCAGTAGGCTCGAATATAACCTATTGAGGCTGAAGTAGTGGCACCTGCTCTGAAGAAAACAAGACTAAGATCGAACCATAACTGAATATTTTCAACTTCCCCTCTTTCTCTTTGGTTAGTTTTTCCTTCATGTTGACCAAGACACCATCACTCCAAGTGAACAATGTTGGCTCTAGACATTCTATCCCATAGTGCATGTACGATCGAATCGCTACATGGAGTTTCAAGCCACCTTCAAATATCATAATGACAAATAGGATCATTCTCAAAGGTAACTAGGTCACTATTGGACTATATTAATCACTGTTAAATGACTAAGACGGTACACATAAATTATCAATCCAAGGACATATTTTATTTCAATGACAGTTGCACTATCTGTGCCAATACATCAAACCAGAAGAAAATAAAGAGAAATCATTGTTGAATTAAATGTTGGAAGAAATCACTCATGTAGAAATAAAAACGATCTACAGGAATTTAATCATGCCTCAATTAACTGTACCTAACACACCACACAACAATTACCTAGCTGGTATCTCTAATCACATTCGTGTAACAGCACACCAATATTGAAATTAAAGCAGATCTAATCACAACCAGAGCAACAACAACATCACTTCCACCAATACATAAATAAAATAAAAAATATGTACATATACCTTAACCGTTGCAATCCCTGCTAAAGAGGAGGTCCCTTCCTCCCCAGCAAGGCACAAGAAGAGAAAGAAAATTAAACGGAAAATAAACCAGACAATGCATGTAACAACATCAAATTGATAACTTTGTATTAATGTGAGCCAAAAGTAATATTGTTCTCCGCTAACCCCTTGAATTCCAGGGTCAAGATTTATATAATCGTTACATGTTCAGGGAAACAAGGAACAGAACAGTCATGAGAATCTTACGATTCTCATGCTGATCAAAATAAGATACATATAGTTACAACCACTTCTTAATAAAAATTATGACTGGAAGAATACGAAATACAATCAAAAATTCCCAAAAGCTGTCATCCTAAAATACAATATGTAATAACTTCTACATCTATCCGTGGAAAATGACAACTGTAGCGTAACAACAATTGTGAACATGTCAGCGTCCAGAAGTTGACAATGTCTAGTTAGCAGTATAGTTGTAACAATAGTTTATATACCAGATCTGTAACAACACTATGATGTAACAACATCGTGGTGTAAAAACTCACTGTAATAGCACACTTTCACTGATTTTGTATGCCTCATGATCTAGATCTTTTGTGCTAAAAATAACATCTGGAAGGACAACAAAAAACCAGAGAACTTCTTCCAACATTTATCCTAGTTAGTCATAAAAAAATACATGATACATCATAATAATCGATGAAGCAACAAGATAATTAAAATAAGGTAAAAAAACACTGTTTAAGATAGAAAAATAGGAAAAGAGGCAAATATAGTCTCAATGGTTGTAGTCGCAAGGTAACAATTGGGGAAAAAGATGTAGGAAATGAGTACAAAACTAGCACCCAATATCTCCCCCCAACTGAAGCACTTGCATGTCCCCATGAAAAATCTCATCTCCCATGAGAATATCTCTGGTGCAGGTCAGTGACGTCATAAGCATCGGTTGTGTCTTCCTCTCGAGACCTGTACCCTTGAGTAGCCATCAGTTTTCATACCCAAGACTATGCTTCATACTTGCTCAATTCATAATGAATCTGGTAATCCTTTATTGGTAGCTAGATCAAAGGGAACTTGAATCTTAGCCCAAGCCAGAAAGTTCCAAGGGTTTGTATTATCTGTGCATATTCCAGTACATCTGTAACAGCTACCACAAAGTTCTAAAATGCAATCGGGTCCCCTTCCAATAGCTCAACACTATTGGCTTTTGTATGCTTCAGACACCCAGTCAGGGCTCGACCCTTCATTAATGAAAACTAATTAAGGAAAAATTTCACAATCCTCCTTCTGTAAGTGGCAGCAGGTTCCCTTATCCCAAGAGTGCTAAAAATCCTTCTAAATTCCCGCCTTAATTTGGTGGCTCATCCTCGTTCTGCCCGGATTCATAATGTTTTCTTCTCTTCATTGTCATCCATAGATTTGGTGGACAAATTCCACTCATTCTGATTCCTCATAAATGACACAAAGGCTCGTAACTACAAATCCCCCATGTAGGAGAATATAGTCACCACCATTTTCATACTTATGTGCTCACAAATGATATTATGCAAAAATAACTCACACACCATGCTTTGTTCGTCAAAATCACAAGCATGAAAGACATCTAAAAATGTGCGAGTGGAAGAACATAGATAGAGCATGTTCTCCATGATGGCTTTTAAGCAAAACAGGTAATAGTGTTCCTATAGGAAAATCGGGTAATATGGGGAAGGTCGCCTGCACCCCAAAAAATTGAGGGAAATCTCATGGAGTTTTTTCTTATCCACAGTCAGATCTTGAACCTACTACTGTAACAACAGTCGTTGTGCCTCCTTTTTCTTTGCGGATTCCTTCCACTTATACTCTTCCCAACCTTTCTTCAGCTTTTCTTTCATCCATTTTTCTTGTGAAGAACTTATCTCCTTATAGTTTTTTTTCAACGAGATCACCCCCTCCCGAAGGAACATTGCTTCCTATTTCCACTTCTATAATTCGGAAATCAACAAAATTTTCTCGGAACTCCATCCCATGATGGGACCCGAAGTTCCTCTGCATTCAACATAAACATCAATAATGGGTGTAACAGCCTCTGTTGGGTGGGTTTTCTCCACCTCTACTAATGGTTCTTTTTTAACAATAGCTTCATCAGTGGATTCTTGTGTATCAGTCCCTTCATTTTCACCTAGAGTGGCCTCTCTGTCCACTGCTGGTTCTTCTGTAATAGCAGTGGCCTCCACAGGTTCTTGTGTATCGACCTATAGGTTAATCACTATGGGAGGCTCTACTTTAACTGTTGGTTCTTGTGTAACATCAATATCCTTAGCATTTTCTTCTATAATAGCCTCCCAAGTTCTGTTTTTGTTTCCATTGGGCTGGTGTTTTCCACATAGACCTTATACCCTGTTGTTTTCAGTCCTTGGGAACATGTTGTGCATACGGATACTAAGATTTCTTCCCCCCCAGATAATCTTTGTTTCCACTTTTCACTTTCCTTTCTTAAATTTTCAAGTTCTAAAAGCAGAACATGAGTTTCGTCCTTACCTCATGAGTAGGGTTCGCTTTCTTCTTCTTCTGATCCTTCTACTTCTTTCTGATTTTTAGCTGTGGGCAATGGTTCTATTGGAAAATTAACTCTCACCCTCTATTTTGGCCATCTATCCCCAATTGGATATTTTGTGGGTTCTTTTCCAATTTTTACCCTGACAGGGTGAGTTGGGACTTCAGCTTCTGCATGAATTCCTTCTGAATTCGTGACCTATTTTCTACAGCTTGTCCTAGGCCTTTTTTGTTTAAATTCTTCCCAACTCTGTCCCTCCTAGATTAGGGCATCCAGCACAATCAATTTAATAAGTCCATGATTGGTCACACATGCTTCAATATGTGTTGTTGTCTTCACCATCACCTCCATATGCTTAATTTTTCCCAATAGGAAAAATGGGACGTTGATCTTATGCTGGTGCCGAATATGAATAAGTAGAAGGAAGTGGTAATTGAAGACGATTGTGGATCTCCCCTCACAATTAATGTACTTGATTAAACCCAGGGTGACATCTTCCCATGGCTTGGGAGTGATAATTTGTCAACTCCTCTTCCCTTCTTTTCCAATCTTTCCTCTCCTTCAAGAAAATATTCCTTCAAATAAGGGTCATTGATTTTCTTGTTGAACCATATCCGTCCTCCTACTGGAAATGTGGTCACTTGGGCAATCATTTCTTTTGTCACTTCAATTTGTAGGCCCCTGACTTGGGTCTGGTGGTTATTCAAATTCTGAGCGAATTCGATTGCAATAGCCTCGTCCGAGCCTTCCAATTTCTAAAAATATCCAATCCATCTGGTGTCCCTAAACACCTAATAAGCTTCCAAACAGTTCTACAAAGATTCGATGGAGTCTGGATCATTTCTTACTGCTGCTCCTCCCATATTGTTGTTATTCTGAATCACTCCTTAAGCTCAACCAACTATAATATCGCTGCACTGCTCTTGACACCCTGCTCTGCTTATCTCGGATGAAAATTTTCGAATGAGGATATAAGACTTCAGCTAAGGAAGGTTATGGGAGGTGACAAGATTTGTGAATTAACAAATCTTACTTCGCACATTCCTACATAAGTTTCTAATTATGGAAGGTAACGGGGTTTAAGTAAAAATTCATTTTTCGGTCAGATTTTGTCATAATTGGCTATTGTGCTATTTAATTCAATGCATGTGGGGTTAATAATGGTTTCATGACTATGGATTTATTGCAATTATTATGAGATTTGTCCCTCCCTTCTTTAATTGTGACGATCTCCCACAACCATCATGGGAATATCATCACTTGCCATTAATCACCAAACTATTAAATGATGGTGTTACCTTTTTGAATGATGTACCTGAAATGATGTGGAGGAGGGATTTGAATTGATGGTGTAACCACTTTCAGTGATCGTGGTGGTCACGCTTGACTGTTGTAATTATTGCTATATGCGACGAAATAGGAAACATTGTTCATGGCTGTCGGTTGTTACATGTGTAATAGGCAAGACAAAATTTGTATTATTCTTCAGAAAACATGATGATTAGGAAAAATAGATAGAGAAAAGAAACAAATAAGTAAAATAATCATGTAAAATATATCGGAAAGGAAGGATGATGTTTTGGAAAAGGGAAAAAAAACAAGGTGTAACAGCTGCCACAGAAGTGGTTTTCAACTGTTACAAATTGTCTCACTACGCCCCGAAAAGAGGTTTTCACAATCATATTTTTATTGTTATTTTTATTCTTGTTATTTATGTTTTATTTTTATTTATTTTTAAACAGGTGTAAAAACTGCCACAAGGGTGGTTTTTAGCTGCTGCACTTATTGGAATTTAAAATTTCAAGCTTCACAGGGGAACATTCCCCTGCTGTTGTAACATAAATATCAGAGTCCGCAACAATGTTAACAAATTCTTTCTTCGAAGTAGGTTGATGATATAACCTCAGACGGTACCCATTAACTAATAACGGTGTCTTGGCACTATCAATGGTGACCAATTGTATAGTCCCATTGTCAAATATCGTGTCTACTTCGTAAGGACATAGCCATCTGGTGTAGAGCTTGCCTTTGAAATCATTGAATCTTGAATCATAAAAGAGAGCCCAATCTCATTTCTGAAATTTCTTCTTCTTAATGAACCTGTCATGTCATCTATATCTTTGTTGCTGAATGATCTCCGTCTGTTGAATGGAACCATTTGTTTCTCTTCCAACTCATTGAGCTAGTTCAATATTTGTCTTTGTGTTGTGCTTAAATCCAGATTGACCTGAAAATTTGTTCTTAATGTCTTTATTTCGAACTATATGGGGAATAAAGGATTCTTACCATACACCAATTCATCTGGTGAGAAGCCTGTATTATTCCTCCTTGTTGTTCTGTAAGCCCACAACACCTCTGGAAGTTTCTCGGCCCAATTTCTTCGATGGCTGGCTACTGTCTTTGTTAAGATTCTCTCAATAACTTTATTGGTGCTCTCAACTTGACCATTTTCTTGTGGGTGAAAAGAATAAGTGATCTTGTGATGAATTCCATACTTCTCAACCAGATTCTGGATCAAATTATATGTGAATCGAGGCCCTCCATATGCCACTATCTCCCTGTGTATCCTGAAGCGAACAAAGATATCTTTGAACAGGAAGTCTGAAACAGCCTGCTCTGTAGCTCTAGCTAGTGCCTTCACTTTGACCCACTTTGTGACATAGTCAGTGTAGACCAATATGTATGATATTTGTTGTGATGAAGGATTAATTGGCCCTACAAAATCCATGGCCCATTTCTCAAATGGTCCTATCATTATTTGAGGCTACAGCGACATCTCATCTGATTTCAGAGGCTGACCCATCCTTTGGCAGCTATCACATCCCTTCACAAAATTCTTGGCATCCAGGAATATAGTTGGCCAGTATTACCCTGTTGAGAGTAATTTATATCCTTTCTTTTTGTCAGCGAATTTCCTTCCACAGGGTTCCTCAAGACAAGCTTTCAAGATATCAAAAACGTCATCTTCTCTAACACACTGCCTAATATGAAAGTCTAGCTCGGTGTGATAGATATTGCCTTCTATCCAGGAGTAGGTAGCACTCTGTTGTATGATATTCCTCTTTTCTTTGGAAGATAAATGGTGTGGGAATTTTCCTGCAGCAAGATAATTGGCTATATTTGAATAACACAGTGAGTCAGTAGATATGGAAAAAAGATATTCATCTATAAAAGAATCCTTAGTAGGAGTGCAATCATCACCTACAGTTAATCTAAAAAGAAAAACAAAAACCACATTATCTTTTCCAGGTTTATCTAAAATAGTGATATCAAATTCCTATAACGGCAATAACCATTATGTAGCTCTACCATTGGTAATAATTATATTCATTAAAAATCAAATTGCAACATGGTCAGTGTGTACAAATACTTGATACCTGGTGATGTAGTGTCGAAATTTGTTGATAGCATGCACAATTGCTAGGAATTCCTTCTCAGTCACTGTATATTTTAGTTCAGCTGAAGTTAAATTCTTGTTGATGTAGTAAATGGCATAAGTTTTATTTTCCTCCAGCTGCCCCAAAACAACACCCATAGCTATGTTAGATGCATACATGGTGATATGGAATGGTAGTCTCCAGTTTGGTCCTCACAAAACATGTGTTGTTGTTACACAGTTCTTTAACTTCAAAAACGCTTTCTGATAGTTTCCTATCCACACAAATTCCACATCTTTCATGAGCAAATAAAATAGAGGAGATGCAATCTTTCAAAAAAATTCTACAAATATCTTGTAGTACCCTGCATATCCCAAAAAACTATGTACCTCTATTTGAGTTCTAGGAGTTGGGATTATCGATATTACCTCAATTTTTGTAGGGTCTACCTTGATTCCATCTGCCAAAATGAAATGTCCCAACACAATTCCCTCGGTCATCATCATGTGGAATTTCTCCGTGCTCAAAGAAACATTAGTTTTTTCACAGCATTCCATCACCTTTTCCAAATTAACTAATTTTGTTTCAAAGGAATCCTCTTAGGGTGTAAATTCATCCATGAAAATTTCAAGACAGTCATTCAAGAGATCCAAAAAAGCTACCTAAGATTTCCCTTTGAAAAGTTGTTGGCACATTGCAAAGGAAAAAAGGAAGGAATCTGTATGCGAAAGTACTCCATGGGAAAGTAAAGGTTGTCTTGTCTTGGACTTCCGGGGAAATCTGTATTTGATTATAGCCACTGAACCTGTCTAGGAATGAATTTTTTTTTTCCCAGAGAGATTATCCAAGCCCTGGTCAATGAATGGTAAAGGGAAATGGTCCTTTTGGGTGGCCTTGTTAAGCTCTCTATAGTCTACATAGACTCTCCACTTGCCATTATTTTTCGGAACAATGACAAGTGGAGACACCCAATGACTGTTGTGAAACCAGCTCAAAAAAGAGAAGAAAAGAGATATCAACGCCTTAGAAATAAACCACTTTGAGGGGGCAACCTCCAATACATTACATGAATGAAAAATTATTGGATGATACAATTTAAAAAACCTCCTTTCTATATATAGGAGTCCATGGGGCCATAATGTAATCCTAGTGGGCCACAATGTAATCCTAGCTGACCTAACAATAATAATTTAAGGGCACAATAATAACAAAATGGGGGTTACAAGGGTACAATAATAACAATAAGGGGGGTTACACTAACAATAATAAGGGACTATACTAGTGATATAGGGACCTAACATGCCCCTCTCCTTCAAAAAAGTGTTGTCCTCAACGCTTGAGTAGCTCTAGGTGCTTCTGTGTAAAATTCTCATCCTCCCATGTAGAATCTTCAGTGGGTAAGTTCTTCCACTTGATGAGATACTCTGAAATTGATCGATTCCGTAGCTGTCGAGTTCTTGTTTCCATGACCACTTCAGGTTCCAATATTATTTTTCCTTCCTCATCAAGTTCTGGTAATATTGTTTGAACTGGAAGATTTTCACCGATAACCTTCTTTAAGCATCAAACATGGAAAATTGGATGTACTCGCGAAGAAGCAGGAAGCTCCAATTTGTATACCATAGTACCAATCTTTTGCAACTCCTTGTAAGGACCATAGTACTTTGGCGATAATTTATTATCCTTCTTTGCTTGCTTGAGGGACATTTGTTTGTATGTTTGTAGCCGTAAAAATACCCAATCTCCTACATCAAAACTTCTCTCGCTACGATGTTGATCTGCCTGTTGTTTCATTCGATTTTGTGCCAAATTCAGTTTATCCTTTAAGAGTTGGAGAACTTCTTGCTGATGCTCGATGTGATCTTCCACTGCTTGAACCTTCGAATTTTCCCTTAAAGATGATGTGATGGATGGTGGATGATATCCATAAAGTGCCATAAATGGGGTCATTTTTGCTGCAGTATGGAAGGAAGTGTTATACCACCATTCAGCAAGAGGTAACCACTTGACCCATTGTGTTTGTTTATCAGATACAAAAAAACGAAGATATCCTTCCAAACATTTATTTATGATCTCAGTTTGACCATCAGATTGAGGATGATAAGATGAGCTATGAGCTAATTGAGTACCCAAACAAGAAAATAACTCCGTCCAAAAATTTCCGGTAAAAATGGGATCTCTGTCGCTCACAATAACCCTTGGGCTTCCATGTAGCTTTTGAATTCTGTCCATAAATGTAGTAGCAACTGTACTTGCTTTAAATGGATGAGATAATGCACAAAAGTGTACATACTTGGTAAATCTATCAACTACCACCATGATGACACTCTTTCCTTCGGACTTAGGTAAACCTGTGATAAAATCCATTGAAATCTCCTCCCAACGTTGACTTGGAATGGATAAAGGTTGTAGAAGTCTTGGGGTCTTAATTGTTTCCACTTTATTCTGCGGGAAAACCAAACATTCCGCCACAAAATTTTGAATATAAGATTTAAGGCCATCCCAAAAAAAATCTTTTTTCACCCTGTGGTAAGTTTTTAAAAATCCTGAGTGTCCTCCTAAAGGAGAAGTGTGCAATTCCAGAAGAATATTTTTTTTTAGTTGGGTATTCTTGCAAAGATATAAGCGATCTTTGTACCATAAGGAATCATTTTTCCAACTAAATGTATCAGATGTACTAGGATCTTGCTGCAACTTTTGAATGAGTGTCCATACATCTTTTTCCTTCTTCCATTCATCTCTTTCTTCGGTTATCCAATCTGGTTGGATAATAGAAATGGCACAAAGCAATGCTTCCACCTCTTCATTCTTTCTTGAGAGTGCATCTGCAACAACATTAAGCTTTCCTTTTTTGTATATTATTTCAAAATCATAACCCAACATCTTTGTGACCCATTTTTGCTGCTCTTCTGAAGATAGTCTTTGTTCCAAAAAGTGTTTAAGACTATCATGATCAATTTTTACCTTGAAGTGTCTTCCCATTAGGTAAGTTCTCCATTTCTTTAGTGCATGCAGTATTGCTAACATTTCCTTCTCATAAATAGGTTTCTGTAAATACTTTCCTTTGATTGGATGACTTTCGAAAGCAATGGGTCTTCCTTCTTGCATTAAAACAACACCAATTCCATTTCTTGAGGCATCACATTCCACAATAAAGGTTTTTGTGAAATCTAGCGTAGCTAAGACTGGTGCTAGGCAAACTGCCTCTTTAAGATGTTCAAAGGCCTTAGTTGCTTCAGGAGTCCATGAAAATGCATCTTTCTTCAATAATGTTGTTAGAGGTGCTGCTATTCTCCCATAATTCTTAACAAACTTGCGATAATACCCTGTTAACCCGAGAAATCCTCGCAAATTCTTTATGGTTGTGGGAACTTTCCATTCCTTAATGGCTTTAATTTTGTTAGGGTCTACTTTAACACCCTCGTGAGATACAATATGACCCGGATATTCCACCTCTTGTACTCCAAAGAAACATTTGGATTTTTTTGCATATAATTGTTTCTCCTGCAATAGTTTGAGCACCCTGTCAACATGTTCAACATGATCCTTCCAAGACCTGCTGTAGATTAGTATATCATCGAAAAATACTAGCACAAATTTTCTAAGGAAGGGTTTGAAAATGGAATTCATCAACCCTTGAAATGTAGAAGGTGCATTGGTAAGGCCAAAAGGCATGACCAAAAATTCATAATGACCCTCATGAGTTGAAATGTTGTTTTTAGAATATCTTCAGTCTTCATTCTAATTTGATGATATCCTGAACAAAGATCCAACTTGGTAAAATAAATTGCTCCATGTAATTCATCCAATAATTCATCAATCACAGGAATGGGAAATTTGTCTTTAATGGTGAGCTTATTGGGCTCCCTATAATCCGGACACATTCGCCATGATCCATCCTTCTTGTGTACCAATACTACAGGAGCAGAGAAAGAACTTTGACTAGGTTGAATTATACCCGCCTCTAACATTTCTGCAATCATACGTTCAATTTCACTCTTTTGGATGTAATGATATCTATAAGGCCTGATGTTTGGAGGAACACTTCCTGGAATCAAATGAATAGCATGATCATGATCACGAACATGTGGGAGTCCTTTGGGAGTTTCAAACACCTTGGAATGATTGTCCAAGACTTGTTGGAGATCTACAGAAATAGATGATTTTGATGTTGGAACTTCTAGTGAGCATAATTGTGCAATTACACCTCATTGTTCTTTCTTTAGAAGCTTTTTCATGACATTAGAGCTTATTATCTTTCCCGGCTTCCCTGCAATACCCCGTAATTCGACTTCCTTTCCTTCTGAAAAAAATTTCAAAAAAAGTTCTTGAAAATTAAAAGCTACCGTCCCCAAAGATTGTAACCATTGTACTCCTAGTACAACATCAGCACCTCCCATAGGAATGGAAAGCATTGGACTAGTCAATACATATTCCCCCATGGCTAGCTTAATATTATGGCATTTTATAGAGCAATTTATAGTTCCTCCATTTGCAACCATCACTTGAAATTCTGGTGCTGGGTATAGGAAACAATTTAATTCCTTGGCTACCTTACAATGAATAAAATTATGGGTGCTACCTGAATCAATCAACACTATTACCTTTTTCTTCTTGATTTGTCCTTGTATCTTGAGAGTTTAAGGAGTGGTAATTCCTGCCAGTGCATTACACGATATGGTCGGATTCATTTCTTCCTCTTCTAGGGTTGGTTCCTGGTGTATATCCTCTTCTTGTTCATTTTTTTCTTCCTCTTCACAATCTATGTAAAATAATTTCTTCTCAGCACACTTATGACCTTTAGTGTATTTTCTATCACAACTGTAGCAAAGCCCTTTTGCTCCTTTTTCTTCCAATTGTTGTGGTGTCAACCTTGTAGGTTGTGGAAATCTAGACATAGCAACACTTCCTTCTTTATAGAATTGAGTGGTAGGCTTCCTTATCGCCATTATTTTACATTCAACTTTTCTTGCCAACCTGAATGCCTTCTCCAATGAATCCGGTTCCAAAACATGAACTTCATCTTGGATGTTATCCTTTAAAGTGCCTATGAAGAGATCGATCCTGTGTTCCTCTGGAATATCAGTTACCCTTATATTCAATTTTTGGAAGTCCTCAATGTGCTGCCCCACTAAACCCTTTTGTTTGAGATTTATCGATTGGCTAAAGAAGGTGTTTCTCTTTGTATCCTCATAATGTGCTATCATTTCCTCCGTAAAAATTGACCAAGTGACAATTTTTTTACGGGAGCAAAGCCATCGATACCATACAAATGTATTTTGTTCTAAATGTAAAGTTGCAATGCGTGCCTTTTGTGTGTTTTTCACATTATTGAGATCAAAATATTGCTCCATCTGTAGTATCCATGTTACAGGATCCTTTCCATCAAACTTCCTCATATCCATTTTTGGAATATGGTAGTTCTTCCCACCAACATTAGTTTTTATGAAATCACGATTAACATTTATTTTGTTCTCATCATGAGTTTCCTCTACTATCTTTTCACCATTAGGAAACATTTCTTGTATCAACTTTCCCAAAACTTCGATGTCTACTTTTAGATCTTTCTTCATGTTTTCCATGTTGTCTTTCATTTTTTCATCGATCTTAGCTTCCATGTCATCCATCTTAGCTTCCATGCCCACTTCCATGCCATCCATCTTAGCTTCCAAACCACTCATCTTAGCTTCCATGCCTTTCTTCAAAACTTCCATTTCATTTTTTGTTGTTCTTTGCGAGAGCGAAATTTGTTGCACTTGCTCTTGTAATTTTGATATGTCATGTTGACGAATTTTTTGAAATTTTTTTTTACGAATTTCCTCAGGATTTCAGCTTCTCACCATAAAAATTTCAGATTCTGAACCTTCGTAGAAAAAAAGTTATAGCGCAAATTCCACGATGACCTGTTTAGGGGCCTGAAAAAGACCTAACTTCCACAGATCATATCTCCGAAAATATTGCGAACCAGGCTCTAAAATTTTTATCCAATCTTCCTCAGGATTTCGGCTTCGCACCCTAAAAATTTCATCTTCTGAAACTTCGTAGAAAAAACGTTATAGCGCAAATTCCACGATGACCTGTTTGGAGCAGCGAAACCCTAGAATCCAAACCTCTGATACCAAATGTTGTGTAACCAGCTTCAAAAATAGAAGAAAAGAGATATCAACGCCTTAGAAATAAGCCACTTCGAGGGGGAAACCTCCAATACATTACATAAATGAACAATTCTTGGATGATACAATTTACAAAACCTCTTTTCTATATATAGGAGTCCATGGGGCCATAATGTAATCCTAGTGGGCCACAATGTAATCCTAGCCGACCTAACAATAATAATTTAAGGGCACAATAATAACAAAATGGGGGTTACAAGGGTTCAATAATAACAATAAGGGGGTTACAATAACAATAATAAGGGACTATACTAGTGATATAGGGACCTAACAATGACTGTCAGAAATGGGGTAGATGAAATTAGCATTAAGGAGTTTCATTAATTCCTCTTTCACTATCTCCTTAAGTGCACGATTCATTCAGCACTGCGGTTGTATAATTGGTTTGCAGTCCTCTTTAAGGTAAATGCAGTGAGTGCATAGGTCAGGGTGGAATCCTTTCATATTAGTATAGTCCCATGCAAATGCCTTTTCATTTTCTGTAACAGCTGTATCAGCAATCTCTTTTTTTTCAGTAGTTATTAGGATTAATGTTTAAATATTTCCCAGCCTCAATTTCAATAGTACTGTTGGCAGTATGCGGAGTAGTTTACAAATGTTCAATAATTGCATCATCTACCTCTTCTTCTTCCCCTATATCTCTAATAGAGGCAAAAAAGAGTGAATTTCTAATAAAACCATTAATAATATCATCCTCCATTTCATCCTTAAATTATTTTTCTTTTCCAAGTGTGAGGAGAGGTAGGGAAAAATCAGATGCAGGTTCAAATTCATCCCACCAG
The DNA here is from genome assembly GCA_034641835.2 of Pinus albicaulis. Taxonomy (NCBI): domain Eukaryota; kingdom Viridiplantae; phylum Streptophyta; class Pinopsida; order Pinales; family Pinaceae; genus Pinus; species Pinus albicaulis. Next base: position 90,470,567 of record CM076579.1, read on the forward strand.
GGACTATTCAAATCCATATGCGGTTTTGTTGGGGGGTAAAGGTTTAGGTTCTTAGTGGCCTACCCATATGAGATCACCATAGATCTGGACCTACATCCGATATATGTGTCTGTAGTGGCTAGCCACTATCTTCCCAAGATTAAAGGATGACCCCCCTAGGTTGGATTTGGTTTGTAAAATGAGAAAATCAACCAGATAATTCCAAGAAGCTACAGTGATCACCACATCTTCTATCATTCCCTTGGGCTTGACATGGGACCTATCTACTAATTCAAGCATTTTGGGTGTAGGTTGTTATCACTCAGAAAAAGTGAAACATTATTTGGCATTGTCTTAGAGTTCATCTGTCAAAGGTATGGTCATAAAGTTCATTTGTCAAAAGTTGGTAGAGAAAAATTTTAAATTTTTTCATATTAACATATCCTAAGGTCCAAACCCACCTTCATTCAAGTCATATCATGTCCCATTAGTCATTATTTGCTGACATATTTAATTTCCCAAGCTTTTGAATTCAAAAAAGGTCACTTTAGCTATTTTTTCCTCTTTTCGTGGCGATTTACACTGTAAAAAGGTAGTTTTCGCTACGAAACTGCCTAATAGTTTCATAGCGAAACTGCCAGGAAATGAACTAACCACGCTACGAAGAAGGGTATTTCTGTATGTATTTTCAAATCTTGTGCAAGGTGTTAGTCTATAATTATAACTGTTAGGGTGGATGCCATTCAAGTCAGTTAGGGTTAAATCAAGGTACAACGGTCATGTCTGAGGTCATTATTACTAATTTTAGCATGTATGAGGCATGATTAGAGCATGAGTTGTCATCGAAACTTTAAAACATTACTCAATTGAGTCTTTTTCATTCTCTGATTCATCTTTGCATGCTATTGAGTCTAGGAGAGCTATTTCACCAAGCCAAGATGGTTGCTGGCATTTTCAAAAGTTGCAGGTGTCACTAATCAAGCGAGGTAGAGAAGGTATAAAATCACCATGGCCACAAAGAAGAATACCAAAAAATGTGGTCACTGCCTCAGATATAAGCCATCAAACATGAATTTGTTAAATTAAGACCCAATTGCATTAGAAGTTTTTAGAAGAACAGGGTGTTTGCAGTTCTGCCAAAAATTGCAAGGGTGCCATGTGCAGGTTCCTAAGGAGTTTGCTATCAGTTTCAATGGGAAAACTTCAAATGTTGGAATGTTAAACCTCACAGTAATAGCAAAGACCATTGCAGTAGCAACAAGAATCCCTAGAGGATGATAACAATGGTTCAAAGGCTTCAAGTTCACCATACAAGACTGTAAAGAATTTATCAAGCTATAGCATAGTGAGAATGATCTCACAAATGTCATCCCAAGGAGCTACATGAAAGACAACTTCTCAAATTTTTTGCTAATTATTCAGAAGTACTTCACCTATGAAGGGAGATATCACATGGTCTATTCCTACCACCTTAGGCTTCTGCTGCATTTTGTGGGTAAGAGGTCTCTTGATTTACCTTTTTACTTATACAGAAGCTTAGCTAAAATGTCAGATAAGGTCCAAGCTAAAAAATAGGGAAATGAAACCTCACTCTTTCATCATGGTTTGATAAAGTTGTTGGTATTAGATGAGTTAAAGAGATTAGGCAGAGAATGGTCATATTTTCTCTTTATTAGTGGTTTTGAAGTAGATGCTATCACTTCTAAAAGAACTCCCAAACCTATAGATATCCCATCACCTTCAGTGGCAGAACAGTTAAAACCAGTGAGCATGGTGACGGAGCCTTTGCAGAAGGCTGACACACCCAAAGCTACACCTGCAAAACAAAATCCAACAGTTAGCAAACATGACAGCAAGAGGTTTACAAGGAGCTAAATAGTGGCAAAGGGTAACTTAGAGGACATTTTTCATGATATTGATATTGAAGAAACTCCCATAGTCCAAGCTGAAGACATAGATGAAGGAGGAAAGAAGCTTAAGAAAGGAAAAATAGCTAAGAACTTAGAGTTTGTAGGTGAATATGCAGGATTCATGTTTCAAGCTAGAAAACCAATGACAAGACATGCAAGAAAGGTATTGGAAAGTAGAAAAAAAGCTCAAAAGCTCAGTGAAACTACTCATCAACCGCCAAGAATCATAGACCTCTCCTCACCTACAAAAGAATAATTATTCATTAAACAAAGGAAGGGTAAAGAGAAAATCATTGAAAAAACAGATATTGAAGAACTTGAGGAGTAGTTGAAGCTAGAAAATGATGAAATATTAGTCTTGAAGAAAGAGGTAAGTAAGCACAAGGTTCAGAAGGTACAGTTTGAAAAGATGAAAAAAAATTGGGAAGAACAGGTGATAAGTGTGTTAAAGACCTTGCACAACATAGAGGAATTGATCAAATGGACTCAGCCATTGAGAGGATAGGTTAAACATATCAGAAAAATGAACCTACATTTGGAATCTAATAATAGGAAACTGAAGGAACAATTCAAAGATATTCAAGAGAAATTAGAACTGATTCATGAAGAGATGGAGAAGAAAGGTTTGAAGATGACTATGGTTGAGGAGCCTATAGCTCAACTGATCATAAATGAGGAAGAAACACCACAGAAGCCTTAAGTTGAGTTTGAATGTTTTTTATAAGTTTCATGGCATGTTGAACATCAATTTTTTACAGCTGGAGGTCACTTTTTGGAGACAATTTTGAAATATGGAAATTCTGCACTTTTACACAGTTTCATAGTGTTTCCTAGGTTTAAAGCCAGGAAAACGCTACGAAAAAACCTGTAGCAGCCTTTTTTCCTCTAAATTCAATTTTTACAATTTTCAAGGAGGGAGAATGTTGGTGGTGATGTGTCATGACTAGGTTGACACCATGGAACAACAAAAGAGGAAATTTTTTTGGTGCAGAAGCTTCTTTTTCAACGCTACCAAAGCTCGCTACAAAAATGTCATGTTTTCATAGCAAGCTACTTTTGAAGGTTTTGGAGCATCTTAATGATAGTTTTGGACAACTGGACTCCTCCAACATGTCAAGGGACCTTAAAATCAAACATCTATGACTCGAAGGAAGTGTTGTGGAGACAGGTCATCAGCCAAATATCTTGTTGAAGACAAGGATTATGCATTCCTGAAAAGTAGGGTTTTGTTCCACATGTCTAGGAGAGTTTTTAATATATAAAGTGGTGATGAACTATGTTATGGATTTTTTGAGCATGTGACACTTATGTTGTAACCATCATTTAATTGTTTCAAAGATAAGGTAGAGTGATGTAATAAATGGGTGTTTTAGTCCTGTTAGGAAATGTCTTCTTTAAGGTGTAGCTTTCAGTTTCTTGTTAGAAGTCATGTTTTTCAGTTATGTGATGTGTCATAGGAGAATTCGATGAATCTAGCTACCAGGTAGATCATCCTTGTTGTAAGAATGTATATTTAAAGACAAAGCATCGAAGTAGTGAAGGGTTGGAGATTTTTTGCACTAAACTGCTGATTTATGTATTTGACTTATATCAGTAATGTAGAGTGATTTTCTTCTTCACAGACCTAAGATTCTCATGGGGTTTTTAATGTCTTATTGATCTACATCTTATGTTTTACCACTTGCAGTAGATTTCATTTCCATTACTTAGAATTCATAACTCTATGCTCTGACTTCCTTTAGTAATGAAATGACTGTGTTTTCCTATGTTTTATGAGTTAATTTCCTTTGTTAAGGACCCTTATCTGCCTCAGCTTCCATGTCAAGAAGCCTTGCCACTGAAACAATTGATTGTTGACTCCATAAGTCCAATGGCAACAAGCTGCATTCTTTTCAACCTACAAACATAAAAAACAAATTACATTTCCAATAGAGTTAGCCATCTAGTATCATCACTATTCAATATCATAAAACCCCCTTGAGAGAGCCCTCTCATACTGAAGAGGCTAAGCTTTCGTCAAAATATGGGTTGAAATAGTTACATAGATTTGTTTGATGAGCATCCAATCAAGTAAAATTTTGTGATAACATAGGTCTAAGTCCATGAAGTCCTAGGGAGAAAAAGAGATCTTTGGTCATTACATTAATGGCTACCCACAAATCAATCAAAGTGTTATTTATGGGTTGGTCATCAATATGGATAGTCACTATAGGATTCCTTGGGTCATTTTATTTAGTCAACAAAGGCTGATCAATCATAAGTTCGGATAGTTTCCCCATAACATGGATAGTAGCAGGGTCTTTCGGTTTTCTTTCAGGATTTTTTACACATAGATCTCTCACTATTTTGGAATAGATAGGTACTTCCTTAAGAGCTTATAACAGTGGAATCCGCACATAAAAATTATGTAATTCCTTGAGTAACTCAGATTTAGTTTGCGAGGCTGGCCCAGTTTCAATTAACCATTGAGGATATGGAGGATCCTAAACCTTAACAGTTGAGTTAGTTTTCATAGATTCACCAGCCCTACTTGGGTTGGCTGATGTGGAAATAGTAGGCCTTTCCGAGCTTGGCTGCTACATGTGTAACAATAGGTGTTGTATCATTTGTTATAGGTGTAATAGCTATTTTAGAATCAACTATATCCTTTCCAGATGACTCACATTCTTCCTCGGTAATAATGGGAGTATGTTCACGTCTGAATACTTTTCCCAACCAAAGTTGAACCTCGTTAAGCCCAATATGAGTGATAATATAAGTCTGGAAGGTAATCAGGGCATCTATGCTTTGAGCTGCCTTATTATTCGGATTGGGGTTAGGTTTCACAGGTAATTGGGGTCAGACAGGAGGTGAAGAAGTTTGAAGAGGAGGCAGTTGTAATTGTTGTTGTGTTTGTAGTGCAAGGGGTGTTGGACCTTGGCCATTAACTCTCCAATTATAGCTTCAAGGATGAGATTTTGATGGAGGATATTGCATTAGTGGAGGGGAAGGCCACTGGTTCCATGGTGAAGGAAGTTGTGTTGAGGAAGGAGTAAGATACGGCCATGGAAATTGATGACTATTATAAACATTATTCCAAGGATTAAAAGAGGAAAAATCTGGAGGCATACCTATAGGTCATGGTTTCCATGGTCTCTTTGATCCGATGAAGTAGAAATACTTCACATCCTCGCTTGATTCTTGAAGTACAAATTTTAGTATGGTTAGTTCCGAGCATTGACTAGTAGAATGTGCCAACTCACAGATGTTACACAAGTTGGTGCTATTCAGTTCACGTTCCCTTTCTAAATGTTTCTTTTTTCATTGAGGACAGAATATTGCCAAAGATGCTTCAGCTTCTAATTGTGCTTTATTAACTTGTACCATAGTGATCTGGGCAGAGAGAGTACTGAGGAGGTCGATTTTAAAATCCTTAAATAGATTCCTGATCTCTGCCCTGGTTACTCCTCCACTTGTGGAATTCTGTATCCGAACTGAAGGGTCCCAAGCTGAACTCCTCCCCTTGGCCAATCCTCTTGAACTCTGCAAACAGAGCTTCATTATTTCTTCAAGAGGTTCTTGCGATATGTCTCCTTTTCCCAATAGATTCAAATTCTCCAGAAAATCATCTCATATACCTCTTAAGAATATAGGTTTCAAAAATTCCTAGGGCTAAGTTATCAAACTTAGACATTTGTAAATTATAATGGAATCGTTCCATGTAGTCTTCCAAGCTCTCCTCCTCCTTCTGTGAAATTCTAAAGATTTCTTCCTTCAAATCCTTGGTTCGACAGTAATCCTAATACTTAAAGAGGAAGGTCTCCCTCATGTCATTCCAAGATTGGATTGTGCAAACACCAAATCTCATGAACCATCTTAATTTTTCCCCCTTCAGAGTGGCAGGAAACAATTTCAACTTCTGGGCCTCTGAAGTGTAGCCATAGCCTCTACACATCACATCGAGCTCGAACAAAAGGTATCAGGATCTTCAATAGCCATCTGTTGAAAGGATAGTAGAGATGATAAAAGAATATTTTTCATAAGAGCTTCATCCCGTGTCACCACTATTGGGAATTCAAAAGCAACAGAACCATTTTTCTTAATGTTTTCGTCCCCTGTGGCTGACCCTTCCTGATGGGATGAACTAACCTCGGAATATGCAGGGGATTGACAAATAAATAATGGATCAGGCTCTTCCAGGACCAATTGTTTCACTACACTACTCGCATCCAAATGATTTTAAACTAAATGTTTCTTCTCATGCCCCTAATTCTCCCCACTGGTCTCCCCTTGTACTTCAATTTCCAGATTTTGATCAATGACCTTCCACTGCTATTTTAGAACTGAAGTCTTGATATCGGGAGTGGATATTCTATTTGAAGGGTGATGAGGTCCAGAAATGGAAGGTACCAATGCCTCAAGATTCAATATAGTAGCAGATTTATGTGGTCTTGTCTTCCTGTTGCCTCTATATGAAGTATATTGTTCCTTTTCTTCTTTTGAGATCAGATATCTAAAGAATTTCTTTCTTCCCAAATCTCCACTCTTCTTTTTCTTTTTACAACCCGTCTTTCCCGTAGTTAGTTAGAGTGGGGGTTGTTGTGGATTTTTTCTATTGTCCTACTGCCACACATGGACCCTATGTGTATCAATACTTCCTACAAGTGCTTCAGTTTCTATAGCACTGAGCCCGCCCAAGTATGTTAGAGTGATCCCTAGGTTCTTACCTCTTGTTTTACCACCCAACAAGTGTATAGTTGAAGAAACACTGAAGAAAACACCCAAAAACGCACAGTTCTAAGTGTCTCAGTGAGACAATGCTGAGCCCTCCTAGGTATGTTAGAGTGATGTGCAGGTTCTTACCTCTCGTCTTACCGCCCAAAAATTGTGTAGCTGAAGGCACAGTAAAGAAAAACACTAAAAACTTACACCTCTAAGTGCCCTAGTGTAGCAATGGTGAGCCCACCCATGTATGTTAGAGTGATGTGCAGGCTCTTACCTCTTGTCTTACCACCCAGAATTTGCAGACTAGGAGCACTCTATCATCAAACAAACAATTATGGTTAACTAGATCGTCACTACCATCCCCGACAACGGCACAAAAATGTTGGACTGTATTAATCACTGTTAAATGACTAAGAGAGAACACATAAATTATCAATCCAAGGAAGTATTTTATTTCAATGACAGCTGCACTTTCTGTGCCGATACATCAAACCAGAATAAAATAAAGAGAAATCGTTTTTGAATCAAATTCTAGAAGAAATCACTCATGTAGAAATAAAAACGATCTATAGGAATGTAATCATGCCTCAATTAATTATACCTAGCGCACCACACAACAATTACCCAGCTAGTATCTCTAATCACATCCGTGTAACAACACAACAATATTGAAATTGAAGCAGATCTACTCACAGTCAGAACAAAAAAAAAAACACTTCCACCAATACATAAAGAAAATAATAAATATGTACAACTACCTGAACAGCAGCAATCCCTTCTATAGAGGAGGGGCCTTCCTCCCTAGCAGGGTGCAGGAAGAGAAATAAACTTAAACGGAAACTAAACTAGACAATGTATGTAACAGCAACAACGTGATAACTTTTATTAATGAGAGCCAAAAGAAATATTGTTCTCCACTAACCCCTTGAATTCCAGTGTCGAGAGTTATATAAAGGTTACATGTTCAGAGAAATGAGGAACAAATCAGTCATGAGAATCTTATGATTCTCATGCTCATCAAAATAAGATACATATAGTTACAACCACTTCTTAATAAAAATTCTGATTGGAAGAATACAGATTACAATCAAAACCGCCCAAAATATGTCATCCTAAATTACAACATGTTATAACTTCTACAACTATCCATGGAAAATGACAATTGTAGTGTAACAGCAATTGCAAATAGGTCGACATCTAGAAGTTGACAATGTTCAGTTAGTAGTACAAATATAACAACAGTTTATAGAACGGGTATGTAACAACACCATTATGTAACAGCATCGTGGTATAAAAGCTCACTGTAACAACACACTTTCACTGGTTCTATACGCCTCATGCTCTAGATCTATTTTTCTAAAAATAACATTTGGAATGACATCAAAAGACCATAGAACTTCTTCCAACATTTATCCTAGTTAGTCATAAAAAAGACACGATACATCATAATAATCGATGAAACAACAAGATAATGAAAATAAGGTAAAACAACACTATTTAAGATAGAAAAACAGGAAAAGAGGAAAAGATAGTCCCGATGGTTATAGTCTCAAGGTAACAATGGGGAAAACAGATGTAGTAAATGAGTACAAAACTGGCACCCAACAGTCACATCTTTGATGTTGATTTTTCCATCCCTAGTAGGTTAGGCTCGAGGTATGTGTTAGACTCCTATACCAATAGGTGTCATTTTTCATGATTGTCTTATTGAACTATGCAATATGTCAAACCTTTTTCTTGTTGCAAAGGTGTTCCATATTTTCAAAAAATCAAAAAATCAAAAAATTTTAAAAAATGTAAAGAGGGTATACCCTAAAAGAAAAATCAAAGGGTTAAAAAATAAAATTGGCCCAAAAAAGTGAAAGAAAATGAACCCCACCAAAAGAAATGCCAAGGAAAGTGTGCAAATCTAAATGCCACTACTATTTCATTTTTTGTAATAAGTAATTATGTGCAGCTTGTCAAACTTTTGCCACAATTTATGAAGAGTCAAACTGTTTAAACTTGACTCATTCATTTTTCAATTTCATGCTGTAGAATAGAGAATAAAGATCTGACCAAACAGTGTAATCTTGGTAGATAAGTAGATAGGTGGAGTTAATAAAATGTGCTCAACAGTTTAATCTGAGCCCTTGGATGTAATAAGTGTAGAAATAGATAGATTTTCCATGTAAAAGAAAAATAATATTGATAAGGGTTTGCCAGTCTAAGTGCACCCTAATAAAGAAGAGAAAATGGTAGAGAAAGTAGATAGGGTAGGTAGATGGCATTGAAAATTCTCATGTGATGAATGATGGCTTTAAAATGTTTGTAATATTTTACTTTCTTCACCAAGTGCAAAGGCAGAACACTACATTGGCACAATTTCAGAGCAAAACAAGGTCAAAATCATTAATTTCCCCTCTCATTTTCCCTAAAGATTTCACTAATTTCCCCTAAGTGCTAAGGAATTTGAAGATTAGAGGGGCTCAAGGAATTTCCTTGACTTTTGGAGGGACTGGACCCTCGGCCCAATAATTAAAAAGACCTAAGTACTTGAATTTATCCATTATCACATTCATTCACCTCTCAAAATATTTTCCTAAGTAAAATTCCATTTTACTTAGGAAAATCCTTCAATTTTCATGAAAAACCCTCAAAATTTCTTTTTTATTCTAAGTCTAAGTGATGAAAGTATAATAATGATATTTACTTTTGAATTCTCACTTTCTTGGTTATATTTAATTATTTTGAGTTTACCTTGTCCTTTTTCATATTAACTCTAATTTATTTATTAAATCCCTATTGAAAATACCTTATCCTATCATATATAACTCCCTTTTATAATAATATCCCCAAAACCCTCTTACTATAAGTTTTTAGCCAAAGTATTTTACCCATGTGATTAAATAAAAAACCCACATTACAATGCCCTTTGGCTAAAAATATAACCTTAATATTATTCCCGCCCCCCTACGGTAAATGAATCACATTGATTTATTTATTGTATAAATAAAAATATATGGAAAATATTTCAAACGTATAATTTATATGTTTAAAAAAAAAAACAAATAAATTAACCCATCCCGTGCACATTACTGCCGACAGTCCATCGTACAAGGGATTTAATTAATCCACATGATTAATTAAATAGCCAAACCTCCAGCCAATCAAATACCGCCTGAAATAATTAATTAACATTAATTACATTGAACCCCCACACATTAACACTCCGCCATCTCCCTGTTCTATCCGCCGTTAAATCAACCCGCCCATGATCGACGACTCGCATTCATTCCGCTGCCCATCCATCATCTGAATATTAACTCGCGAAATGGAAGCGGTTTCCAAACAGTGCTCTGACCACGTGTCGTTCGCTCAATGGAATCGCTGCCAATTCGTGAAATACCGCCTGCTCCCAAAAGCGGTTGGGAATATACCGCTTACCGCCCATTCCCGTGACACGTACACCATACACCCTAACGTCATTTGATAAAATAATAAAAAATTCCTCCCCATTTGACTTTGTAAATAAAACAAAAGTTCGCGCATTTTTCATCATTCTGCATCCTGAAAACGACTACACCCTCCATACTGAGAAATTGAAAAATCTACTGTCAACTGCTATTTAACCGAATTTTTCTGAAGACCTCTGCTAGTCCAATTTCCCAGCGACCATCCACAGTCAACTTGTACCTGTTAAAACATTGCCATTTCCCATAAACAGGTATTTATTCCGATTTCTTGCTGGACTCTGTTAAAAATCCTCGCTCAAGTTTTAATTCCACAATACAGTCTGAAAAAGCTTCAATGTGATGTGTTTTAGTTCCCAGAACTATAATTAATATCTCCAAACCTGGTAATTATGCCCCATTTTCATAAAAAACCCCCGAATTTCCGTTTTTGAATCCACAAGAACCAAAAATGGAAGTCTCGGTGGCTTTAAATGTTGCTCCATTGAACGCCCCTCATAGAGAATTGGAATATTTGCCATTAGTGGATAAAGATTTTCAGATCAAAGACTTATTTTTCAGTGAAAGCCCCCTTCGAATTCATTTTCACTGCAGAGATAATTATTTGAATGGCTTGGACGTTATTGGGTTATGGGAATCTAATTTTTCGAGATACCTTTTACCCTCAGTTCATATCTTCCCTGAAATTATCCATTATTTCCATGCTAATTATGATCCAATTCAGAGAGCAGTTTTATCCCCAACCAGAATGTCCTTTTCCCTATTACTGCTCAGTCTATCAATGATATGCTCCATTTTGAACCTGGTCAAAACCTCACTCCCTTATCCCTTGGAGAATTGCTTGAAAAATCTACTCAGTTATCCCCTTAAGAGGTAAAACGCATTTGTCAAAATTTCATGTTACCTGAACATCAGCCCAAGGGCCCACCTCCCTATGTCAGTGCCTTTTTTACTGAAATGGGCCAGATCATTCTGAATATGATTTCTTTTATCATGGGCTTTAATACTAGTGAGTATGTTGATGAGTTAACTCTAGTATTATTGTCTATTTTCACTCCTGGATAGCCTCCTGCTGTCAAATATGACTTTGCATCTTACATAGCCAACAAAATCCATGATCAATTCATGAGATTAGAGAATGAGAAAGTATTCAAGTATTCTTCAGTCATTTACCATCTCATGCTGTATTACCAGTCTGAAAACTTTCCTTCCCATGTTCAAAAGCTTAATGTCCGAGGAAATCCCAGGTCTGTCATATTCTGGTCAGCCATCACCCATAATTCCAGATATTCTCCTTATTCCTATAGTGAATTCATTGATCTGTTTATACACCCTGCAACTACCTTGTTGACAGGAGTGCCTCCTCCAAGACTCAGCTATGAAATTAAGAAAACTCTGCAACTTTCAAAACACTACAAAATTGGTGATTGGTACTTGTACCAAAATTATACGGAAGTCAGAATATATGGATGTGAATTATGTCCATTTAAATTGCCAAAGCATGTGCCTATGAGACTTTTTGCTTTAGAGTACTTCAGGCAAATGAATAACTCTGATATTATTCATTTTTGTAATGCAAAGAAGAATGCCCAACTCCGAATCAAAGGTCAATTAGGTCCATTTATATGCAATTCTAGGGATGCTGGACAAGAAGCTGAAAAAATACTAGAAGATCATTTCAGATTGAAAAAGAGTTTCTACTGGGCCCCTTATGACCCATTCGGCTTCATTTGTGAAAAAAGAATGAAAAATAAATCAGCACCTTACATCCATCATAGGATTCCAGAAATTGAACAGTATGCTAATAAAGATGAATGGGTGGAGGGAACATTAATTGAATAGGATATTGAAGAAGTCAATATGGACAATGTAATGAAAGATCTTGGAAAAATGCTTGACCTAGAATTTTTTGGGTAAGTGCAGGTACCAGACATTGGTCCTTCTTCAGCAGGGAATTTTCAACAGGAATTACAGGAAAACATTCCATCAATTGCAGTTGAATCCAAAGGAAAAGAGAAAGAGCCTGAAATACAAGTGATTGAAACATTCAAAATGACAGAACAACCTCAAACATCTAAGGCTCAAGGACAAGTACAAGTTCCTCCTCAAACCAATCCAGTAGAAATTCCAAACTTGCAAACTCCACTGAATATTGAAAACGGCAAGAAAAGAGAGGCTGAAGGTCCCACTCCTCCCAAGGAATCTTCAAAACAGCCTCAGGCTAAAAGGCAGAAACTGAATCCACTTCCACAAGTTGAATCTATTGATGAAATCATTGATAGTCCAGAGAGAGAGGATAGTCAGTTAATAGGATCAATTAGTGGGACAGTCACTACTATTCATCCAAGTACTAAAATGTCTTCATTCAAACAGCCAATGAAAGATGCAGGAGACATAAAAAAGACATTTATCAGTATAAAAGCAAGTAATGATCCACTAAGGGTCCAGGTGTATAATCAGTATCTTAAAATTTCTCCACAAAATCAAGAGAGATTGATTTCAGCTTTTGACATTCAACAAGGGAAAATGTTAATGAGTCATTTCAAATCTAAAGTGCCAAAACCACAGACAACAACTGATTACGTAAGGACCAATTTTGAGGTCCTAGCAAAATATATTCATCCATTAGATCAAATTGAATTACACAAGCATACAGGAGAAATGATCTATTCCACCCTTACTGACAAAGCAATGGCAGCTCATAAACTGAAAGATTCTTTGGAGAACACCAGTACACAGTTGCAGATTGAGAAAGCTTCTTCCCAAGCAAAGGATAATAGGATAAAATCTTTGGAGGAAATAATTATTAGTTTGGGTCATAATCCAAAGGATGTTAAGGGTATTGAAGCATTGATTAAAAATAAAGATGATGATATTGCTACATTAAGGAAACAATTGAAACTACCAGCTTCAAGGAACCCTCAGACTGAAGAAGTAATGAAGGAAAATTCAGAAGAAGAGGTGATGGAATTACTTCTAAAAATGAATGAACGACTTGCTAAAATAGAAAAAGAACTTGAGCAGGCATTAAAAGATAAAGAGTCCATTATTCCAGCAACTACAGCACATGCAGCCACAGGAACAGGTACATCAATCACAGGCCAACAAGCAAAGCTAACACAGGTGAACACTTCTGATAAGGTTCTGATGAATTAATCAAAGTAATGAATGAATTAAAACTGCAAGTGATAGAACTCCAAAGCTTAAAGTTTCAGCTTTCTACTCTGGAAAATAAATATGATCAATCAAAAATGAATGTTGTTGAGAAGACAAGAGAAATCAAAAGACTAGAAAAATCAGTTAAAACATTGGAAAAGGATCTTGCAATGGAAAAACCTTTAGGTGAATTGAAAAAAATTCTTTGGAATAATATTATACAGTCAATAAGGGATGTTTGGTCTTCTATTCAAATAATACATGAACAACAGGATTTAGTTAAAGTGGCTCTGGAAGAAACTGAGAGAGCAAGACAAGAGTTAGGAAATATGCCAAAAGAAGCCAATAGACTTATCAATTTTTTGAATACCCAGAATAAGCAGCAACTTGCAGAAGTTGGAATTCAAGATAGGACAGGAACCATATTGGAAATCAAAAGATTTTTTACCAAAAGAACTCTATTGCAAAATCTTGAACGAAGGTGTTCAGACATGCAGCAAGAAATTTTTACCTTCAAAGAAAGATTTGATTACTTGTTGAATAAAGGATTACCCAATCCTGTTATTACAGAAGATAAATTAATGGATTTGGAAATTTTTGTAGCGATAGTAAACAAACAAGTCGATGATCAAGCCAGTTCTTCAACCAGTACAGCAGAAGGAACATTACCAACAGGGAGAAGTCTTTATGAAAAATTGGAGAGTTTATTTTATCTTAAAAATGAAATAAAACATTTGTTTCCATATCAGCCTATTTTTTTCAAATACATCGAAGCTGACGAAACATTGAGAAAATTGCAAAGAACCAGAGTGCCAGAAGTTCAATGGTGGGATGAGATGATGGAACTTTTATAAAATGTATCCTTGGGTGAAATTTTTGCCTATTTTACTGAGGTATATCTTGATAAAAGATAAATAAGTGAATAAAGGTCAAAGAGTATCAGCTCAGCAGTTAAAGTGTATCAGTAAGAATAAAAGAGTATCAGACAAGCAAGGCAGTCAGAAAAGAATTACTCAAGAAGAAAGCAACGAGCTAAAACAAAGGAACTGCTTCCAGCACATTCTAAAAAGGAGGAGATAGCACACAACATCAGCCGATTTATCCTATTTACGAGACCATCTCTCTCTATTTTTTGTAACTTATTCATTAGTCACCCTAGATTATATCCCTTTTGTTATGAGATATTTTAAATAATATTTTGTATAAATAAGCCCTCAATCGAATTTGTGTGGGTGGATTCTTCTACTTTGCTCCAACATTGATCTTTTGGAATAAAGTGATTTGGAGAAATTTCTTTATGGCTTGCTGGATGATGAATTGAAGCTCAAGACCTTTTGCAGGATTCATGTGTCTAACTACAGATCAATAAGTCTTCTCTATCTCATGTTTTGAAAGTTTTATATATGTTTATAATATCATTGTGTTCCATTTCTGAATAATTGAAAAAAAGAATAAATCAGAAATTGCTTAAGTGTACTCTGATTTCAATTGTTATTATTCTAAATGTTTTCTTCTAAACTGGTTATAAACAATGAATTCTTAATTGCTCTTGTTTATCTGGTTTAAGCATTTGATTACTTAGAAAATAATTCTTAATTTCTCTTTATTGGTAATCACTCACTTTCCCTCATTTAAACATGTTGAAATATTCTTAATTTCCTTTCATCCATTTAAAAAATCCATTCCATTCACTTTAATATCCAAAATTGTTCTTTGTTTTGGCTATCTTGCCCTGCAAAGCCATCTTTAGTGAAAAAAATTAATCCACTAAAGCCATCTTTTCGACTCCATGGCCCAATGGCCTGAAATACTCAATCTTTCCCTTAGTTGGAAGATTCCACCATTTAAATTCAAACAAAACTCTTGGACTTATAACTAGCCTAATATTTTCTAAGAACAAAGCTAAATTTTAAAGAGAGAGCCCTCTCTGGATACAGATTGGCTAGATTCTGTATCTGAAGGTTGGTTTGTGGTTACCTCGGATTTACTTTCCTTTTCCACAACTTCAAGGAAAACCTGAGTGATAACAGTATGCAATAGGTGTTGTTATATTCTTTCGTGGTCTCCCCACCACTCCTCCTGCCTAGGAGAGAGATGGGGGCACCCCTCTTTTATAAACCTATCAAAAATTAGATATCCTCTACCTTTATCTCAAGCAGAAGTGCCCAAAATTTGAATGCATGTACCTGAACATCCCATGAACGAACGAGATATTTCAATAGCTCCATGTCTTGTCTCATACCAGGTATCTAGAATAATTTCAAAAATCCATATTTTTTCCATGCTTAGATAGTGGCAGGATCATTTTCTACAGTCAAATCTTGATCCTCATATTCTCTTTCTCACCAAATGAATGTCATTTTTTCCTAATAAACACTTGAAACACCATCAAAGGATTCATTAGGCTCCTTTTAATGCAAAAAAATTGACAAAATATGAGGGAAATTTGATAAACCATTGAGCATTTTGTGCCCAACGCACTCGTGTAATGAAAACCAGAGTGTTGTACCTCTCCCAGTACTGATAATATTTCTAGGTGCAATCTAGATTTCGACACAAGGGGGTTTGTTGGTCCTAGGGCGTGTTTTTGGAAACCCGGGGCCCTCAAAACCTCAAAAAATTGAGATGAAATCACAAAAATAGACCATAAAATGAAAGAGAAGGGTTTTATCTCCTACCTAGAAGCGATGGTACTCAAAATGATCCATTGGATTGGCCGCAATCATCTGCATAAGATCGAGGGAAAATGTACTCCAAAAATCTCATTGTTGGAGGTAAATCTGAAATGGTAAAAATGAATGGTCAATTTGAGTATTTAGGATCATTTTTTGCATTATTTTATTCAAATTTAATTTTTTTAATTAGATATGCTTCATTTTTACTATGAAACAGGTATGTTTCAACCTTTTTTTGGTGTTTTAAGCAGGTCAACAGTTGTTAATGGTTTTTTATCATGCTTTAAACATGGTATTTTGACCAGAAAGTATACTTTTATCTATTTTTCGGGCTCTATAAACCTATGAAAAAGGAACCCGTTTGATTTTTATTTCAACTCTTTTTAGAATCCAAAAACATGAAAATATTTTCAAGTACTTGTTGTTCGAACTCGTTAAAGTAAATTAAAATGCGTCTACTCAGTATAAGTTTAAATCTTTTTCGAACTGAGATGAACTATTTACAAAAAAGAATACCTTAGTCGAACATGGCTAAGAGGTTATCTTGAGTATTTTTTTCTCCCTCTTCAAACTCGAGAGAATATCTATGAAAAGGAACATGTGGAGTTTTCTTTTTCGCATATTTTTCAAACTCTCTAAACATGAAAAATATGTTTTACCTTCACTAGACTCTTTAAAGAATCAAACATTAGTGGACTTGTCGAACATGACAAGTGTGAACCAATCCTTCTCAGGGTTTGTTAAAAATACTTGGAGGGATTCATCCAAAGGATAAACTTATAGCTCAAGTGTATTTTATCCTCCTCAAGCGTGTTAAAAAATAAAGAGGTACTGACCAGTATGGTTGGGGAAATTGTGAAAACACGGTACTTCATTTGCTAATGGAAGTGAGTTTCTCTTTAAAAAGATACTCTTCAACTTCATATCCATGGCTGTTGGGTTGGGTAATCTACTTGTAATTTGATTCATCATACCTTTTCAAAGCCTCCATCTCAGTTTTGGGTCAATGTTTTTGACTCCATTCAGTTTCATTATGTGTTCAATAGAAGTCATGCAGTTGATATTTGTTGCAATACTCTTAAGCCTTCATTCCTTGTCTTCCTTTCCCTGATCCATTTTTGTATCATCATCATTATGTCTGAATCATGATAATTTTTTTGTGTCGTTGATGGGGGATACATCAAGGCCCTCTTGTGACAGGTCGCTTTTTGTTGAGATCAACACATTTTCTAGGAAGTTCATTTAGAAACACCCCTTTGGTACCTTAGTGCTTGCATACATCAATGGAAAGTTTCTTTTCTCACAATGATAGGTTTACATCACTGGCCATTGATAAAAGAATTTGTCTGGGGTTCGACATCAACTCATTTATTCACACCATAAGGATTCTACTCTAATACCTTGAGAGCTATTAACATCATTGATGGTTTCTCTCGAATTTCTTAACAACTTACATCATCAACCAGTAATCAGATGTTGTCTATCATGTTCTACCTCAGCTTATTTATTCACATGGTTAGAATCGTACGTTGGTTGGTCATGTGAATGAGATAGATGACCCCGGATCTAGTTTCATCCATCTAGGCTACGATTTCAAGATTTATACATAGATCACAATGTATAATGGCTATGATCATCTGGACAGTCATATAGTCATAGGTCCACTAGTTGCATATGTGGACACGTATTTTGATCATTATACAGGTTATGTTAGCTTATGTGTTGAATATGGGTATGCCTCCCTCAGCAAATAGATTTTGTGATATAAATTTATTGTAGCATATGTAGTTCACAAGTTATTCTTGATCCCAACTTGTCACAAAGTAAAGCACTTCAGTCACAAATAATAATTTTTGACTTTGCACTTTAGGGATCATTGTGTTATAGGCCTCCTAATGGGATCAATCAACATCCTATTATCCCTTGTCAACATAATTGCACAAATCCCTAAGTGAACCTTCTTCATTTCCTAGAATTTCTTCCTGAAACCACCTCATTGAGCCATTTTTAGTACCAACGCTCCCTTGCTTCCTCTAGATAGTGTTCACCTATAGGTTTTTCCATTGTTTCTAGTATTTCTCACCTACAGGTTACTCCCCTTTGTTCCTGTGTTGGTTCTAGAAATTCAGGAAAAAGAGAGAATTTCGAGAAGCTTCCTCTTCCAGAAGCTTCCAAAATTTGTTACAACCATTTACCTCTAATTAAACTTTTGGATCCTATCTCATCCTTATTTGGATTTTCCATCCCTTATCCTTTGATACCATCCTCCCATCAAAGGTGGATCTAAAACATTAGATTGGTAATTGGATAAGAGCTCACAAATTACTCCATTGATCAATATATTTACTTCCTTGCATATGCAAGGGGTTGGATTTTGGAGAATGATTCTACCCTTATGATGCCGAGGTGAGAGGTTAATATTACATGCATTTAGGGTGATTAGAGGTGCATATTGTGACAAGGAAAGGACAATTCAACATCTTTGAGGAGCTCTTATACAAGATAAACACCCATTTGTGGTTGGAATCTCCTTCCATTTATATTAATGCAAATAGTTCTACATTTTGCTATATGTGATTATCATTATTTCACTTATGTCAATACCACGTTGATCTATTGAATATATTACTTAGATGATACTTCATATATCTCATAGTTTCTTGGCTTGTGTTATCTAACTATGCACGTTCTAATTTTGGAAATCGGAGCTGGAATTGGAGCATTCAAGCTGACGAAGGAACAAAGAGTGCAACATATTCCATGTAGGCTTAATTTCATAATCTATTTACTTTAAGGAAAGAATTTTGTTCCTTGTCTTGCTTTTGTTTTAGGTTTGCCATCAAACCTAGGGGAGATACCGTTTTCCGTAATCGTAAATCCCACATAACATCGCCTTTCTTAACTTTATCCTTTTGCTATTGAAGTTGATCTCTCTCTTTTATGACTTGCGCAAGTTGCTTCTATAGGGAGTCTTGTTATTGCACAAGCTCAGTAATCTTTTGTGTTGTTTTTGTCATGAGTCTAAACGAGTTCAGATTTTTTTTTTATCTATTGAGGCCATCTTCTCTTCCAATTGAAGTGAAGAGTAACTTATAAACTAGAATAGATGGGTAGAAGACCAATTTTGGAGATCATTGGCAGAAAGGGCATATGCTAAAGGAATATTAGAATACAAGGGTTGACCACTTGTAACCATCTCATCTGAATGACTCTGATAAGATAGTTATAGATTCCCCTAATACTCTTGATGTAAGGATTATGGGTAGCTCTTTGTCTCCCCGATAAACGTAGACATTGTATCAAGTAGTGGAACATTTTCAGGTAGAGAAGAACTTATGGTACCCTGGAGGGGCTCAACAATAGGTTCCTTGGTGGATGAGTATATGGTGCATCATAATCAGTGTAAAAAGGGTCATTTTATTATGCAAAAGACTCTATCTGAGGTTGGCCTAGATAGGGGATGATGGATGGTTGAACTTCCTCCAAGATCAATGTAGGTACAGTGGTCACAGGTGGTTCATCTTCATTAACCTGAATCATCTTTGAGAGGTTTATGCTAGTCATATTTACTAAATAAATAAGCGAAGGAAGAGTGGTTGTAGGTTGTGTCATAGTAGGAGTTGCAACAGTTTCCTAAGGAAGAACAAGGGGGCGAAAGGGGTTTGTTTGCAAAGGGATTACATTAGGGATAGAATTACTTACGAAAGGTGTAGTTGCAATAGGGGTGGACGTAGAAAAAGTGTTGGCTTGAGGGGTCCTGACCCAGGTTTGAAGGTTAAGGTTTGCCAAAAAACCCCTATACTGCTGGAAATTTTGGTAGTGACCTGCTTGCGCGGGCCAAAGTCTCACCCGAAGCAGTATGGGTGGGTGCTGGAACCAGGTTTCCACACCCTGAGAGAGAGAGAGCAACTAAGTTGAACTCTTCAGCAACTATCAGATCTACGCAGTCAGAGGTCATTCACCAGACTTTCAATGATTAACCAGAGTACAATTTTACTCGATTTATATCACACGATCACATCCACATGTGGACAACCAAGTATAAGCATAAAACAGTATATTCACAGTACACTTAATCAGATTGCAGATATAGTTATCATAACACATATAATTCGAAGCTCGTAACATAATCACATATAATTCGAGTCCATAATAATCATAACCAGATAGATCAAACAACATCATATATCCACAATACTTCGCATATATTACTTATCAAAAAGTCTCTTACATACCCCAAAACCCACTCACACACACAACCAGCAAGGTTCGCACACAGCAGGACTGAGGATCTCCACGCACACAGCCAGCAGGAGTCCTAACCCAATAACCCAATCCTAGATCTAATAGTTCGCACTTAGCATCAATCTCTATCCAAGTTTGTCTTACAACTTAGAAAGGCTCAACTACTTATACTATTTTAGCCTACACATCCAATGGTCCACAAACCATGTTTTTAGAACTCTTGGTCTACCCTTGACCCATTTACAATGCATTAGGGGCTTTGACCCACCCCAAATCCCCTGTGTTAGACTAAATATAATAAAAAATATATAAAATGGACTAGTTTCGCAGCTCTTGTAGGAGACCCTGTTCCAACAACAAGGAGGGGGAATGATACTGGAGCAAAGTTTCTTAATGAGTGGTTGATGGTATTCAAGGTTGGAGGTAGTGGATTGTGGCAAATTTTGGTGTTTTATAGGGTGAGGATGATCCAACTTCTAGTAGATTCCCCCAAGTGATACTAGTAACGAAATATTAATTTACGTCTGGTTGTTGAAGCTATTGAATGCAATACCAACTCATAACTTCCTTATGGAATACCTCCTTTGATAAGTAATAAAGCCATGAATGGGTAAAAAAAAAAAATTTGTCTTCATCCTTGGGGCATACATAGCAATGGTTATGGTAAATGTTGAGCCAAATATGGTATGCATGATTATCCAATAGAAATTGAGGAAATCACATAATCCGAGTGGATTTTGTTAGCTTGTTTGAGCTTGACCCTCATTCATCTTGTACTTCACACCAAAAAAAACCTCAGACACCAGCCCTTTAGGACCTGCAAGAAGATCGCAGTCTCACCTGAGGTAGCTATGGGTGGTTGCAGAACTAGGTTTCTGCATCCTTGAGGGAATGTGAGAGGTGGATTTTACTGCGCTTTTCTATATTTTACATATTCTTCTTGAATACATATTACTATTGTGTTGTATAACTTAACTACTTACTTCATCACATTTAATTTAACATAAGAATATCACATAAAAATATAAATTGTTCTACCCTTGCATCTACTAGCAATCAATACTTCACATCCACAGATAGAAAGCCTAAAAATACATATAAACATATAATATGGCCCAATAATTCTTATTCTTTATTAATATGAATCTTTTCAGTACATTCAACTTCTGAACTCATGCACACATTTGCAGGTGGTCTTCCCACTAAGCTTCTAACTCTTCCAAGGTCTCGACTTACTCAGCTACGGAGCCTTTCCTTAAGGCGCAAAAACATAGAACAAAAGACTCAATGAATTTCCTTCATATCATGATATCTGATCTGATGTTTTTTTGAAAAAGCATTACATCTCTTTATATAATATTACATCACTACAAAAACATGGTCCACATATTATGGGCTTGACAAACAATCAACTAAAACCCCAATACCCGTTACAAAATGAGGGGCTTCGACCCACCCTAAAGCCCCTATAACATTGCATTGTAAATATAACTTCAGAGTATCATGCACTCCGCTCCTCAAAATGTAGATTGTTTGAAAAAAATTGGACCAATTTGGGCTGCACCCAATAGCCCCCCAACACTCACATGTGACTCATCCTGGGTCACTCAATTTTTGTGCCCCGAATCTTTATTGCGATGCTCATGTAGGCAGAATTATATAGCTTAAGTATTTCTTCTACCTTCTTTTCCTCTTTGCACACTTCTTCTAGTAATGCCTCTGTTGTTGGTATGCCAGTCTTCTGTAGCACTTCATTCATCCTTTGTCATAGCTCCTTGAGCTTATCATATACTACCTATGAAAGCTGGAGGGCCTCATCATGCCATGGTTGTGCCCTCACTATCAAAATCTTCTCTTTCTCTCGAAGGTCTTCATTCTGCATTTGAAGAGTCTTCCCATCAATGATTCTGGTGAGCCTCTGCGAGATTGGTAAGGTCTTTGCAGTTTCCCATATTTTTTCTAACTCCTTCTACTTCACCTAGAACTCCTCTTCAATCCTTTGCATATTTGTATCCTCCTGCAGTGAGCTCCAAATCTCCATAGTGTCATCTAGTAGTTTACCAAAATCTGACACTATGTCGTCGATGCCTTGTACTACATATTTTAGATTCATCTCCCTCTGCTCATGTACTTCCGGTAGCATGACTAGTTGGAGCCTCATTTTCAACTCAAAAATATTTACTTCATACTCGAAATTCATCTTGGAAATATTGTTCTTTGATTCCTTTATTGCGAGGTCAAGCTTCATGACATTCTCTGCTGGTGGCTCCTCTTCACAGATCTTTATGCCCGAAACCTCACTACAAGTTTTTTTGATGGCATCCTCTAGCTACTTCTATTGTTGGTGTGCTTCATCCCTTTCTTTGATCAGTTGGTCAAGCTCCTTCTTCAACGAAGCTATTTCCTTCTCTACCTGAATTCTTAATAGTGAAGTGCATTTTTCGCGCTCCTTTAGCTGCGGCTATTATACCCTCATGGAAATCGTGAGATATCTTACTTGTTAGTGCAGTGACATTCATATTGACACGATCCCATCCTTTTTCTAAATGTTGCTGAGAGGGTCTTGGGTACCCTAATCATGCTCTAGCTCTATCTCTTCTACGTCTTTTTCTTTGTCCTTTCCACTTGTGCATGCATGTTGTGCAGTGTCTTCCTCTGCATCACTGTATTATATGGTAGAATTCATCCACTTCATTTACTAATGATTTATTATCTCGAGAAGGTCATCTTCAGTGACTGAATATGACTAAGGATGCCATGTTTCCATCAGGTCCTTTCGAGCCTTCAAGTATATCTGATGAAAATTTTCCTTGAAATCTATTATCTTGCGATATTGTTTGAAAAAACTTGGTGACAACCTAGGATGCTGGTTCACCACCATGTGCAAGTCCATTTCCATTATTACAAAGAAAATTCTCCTTTTCGCATGTTGGATCCTTGGTATGATTTTATGTGGATTAATCCCTCCTGTGGACAAGAGCGATCTCCCTAGTACTCCAGTGAGTAACTAGAAACAAAGATCCATTTGAATATCTATTTCTCTAGATTAATTTTATTTTAATATCATTACAATAGTAAAGTAGAGAGGACACGATCCTACCTTGAAATCCAAATTTTTGATGTAGCCCTTTGTCCCATCACTCCAAAGTAGTTCTTCCAATGATGAGTAGAACCTGCAATTAAAGAGAAGACAAATAATCAAAGAATTTGCAATATATAATAATAAAAAAGTACTAATCCAACTTAGTGATCAAGGAGTCTAAGCATTGACATTATTCCCATAAATACAAAAGAAGACAATGAGAAAAAGAGATCCGTATGTATTATCATAAATTAGAAAGAGCAATCTTACAAACGGATGCCTTGATGTTGTATAGATTTCTCCTAGGTTCCTAAGCAATCGTTCTCCTTCAGTATGATAATCCTTCCTCTCTAGAATAACCAATATGTAGTTATGGGCACAAATTTTTGATCTTCAATGTGTCAACAACAACTCACTAGTATAGAAAGTATGCACTCTATGAACTCTCTCCAGCTTAGAAACTATATAAATCAGTCTCTATTCACATTGGTATCTACCCTTCAACCTAAAACTTGAGCTCAATTTATAGGGATATTGAGGTACTTTCAGTTCCATGAAGAGGGGAATGGATTCCTCTCATGAAGGGATTTGAGTTCCTTGGACCATGGGATAAGCTCCATCAATGGAGGGATAAAGCTTGAACTGGCGTGACTCTAGAGGCTTCCACTTGGGAGAATATTCGACCAACTAGGCTTCTAGAAGTTACTTTTTACTTTTACTTTCTTTTCACGAGGGTGCATAGGTTTTAGTGGCAAACAGTGTGGTAGTTTCCATAGCTAATGGAAGGATCATCAACACATGCGCATGGAAAGGCTAGTAAAATCACGCAGGTAGAGTTTCAAGAGCTTTATAGAGCTTTTATCCAATTTCCAAGATGATTCAGGAACATCAGTGTTTTTGACCTCTAAGGGAACATGATATGGATGGTAATGGATCCATATGAATAGTCAAATGTCATGGTGACAAAATTGCGTGTAACATATTGCCCCCTTAAGTGCAAAGTCTGAGAGTTTTTCTGAAGAGTGAAGTGCTTTATCATTCCAAGGATTGGATTCGAGACGTTGGTCAAAAACCTATAAAAAAATTCAATGCAAATATATATCATCGCTGAGGTAGGAATTCCCATACTCAGATGAAAAATAACTAAATGTTCTGGTACAAATATGGTTTCAGTATTACATCAAAAATAGACACAGTATGGACGCAGCCATATGTCATATGTATTCTACTATATCATGAATAATAAAACTCCTCGCAGCCTGAATGTGGAAACTAGATCCAGGGTCTTGATTTTTGCTTCTCGAACTAGTATGAATCTATCCATGCGATTAATTGTGTCAAAGTCGAACATGGTATAAACCACTTGATTACCAGTCAATGATGAGAACCGTTAACAAGTGTGAGAGAAACCACCAATAATGAAAATGGCTTTCAAAGTACTTCAGTACAATCTATAAAGTGTGAATGAATGATTTGTAGTTAAACGCTCATAGAATCGTTCAATCGAAGGTCAGTGATGAAAACCTATCATCGAAGGCAAGAAACATGCCATTAGGGCATGTTGTTTCCAAGGTATTGATAGGATTCTAGGTCAACTTTCTAGATAATGAGCTTATTTTGATAGAAAGTGATCCATCACAGGAAATCCTATGAGATGAAACCATTAGATGAAGTTTTGCAGAATTTTTTTGCAAGGACTGACTCAAGGATGGTCAACGCGAATGGAGATAAATATTTGCAATGAATGATTTATTGAAATTTCTCTTGAACACATAATGACACTGTATATGGCTTGGCAACATTTAACCTATAGCTAATACCCAGTCTCCGTCTGAAGACTTTCAATGTGGTTTGATTAAATATTAGACAAAGGATTTCCAAAAACATGTACAAGCATGACAAAGTGTCGTGTTCAAGAGCGACATGCTGCTTTCTAAAATAAGGACAGCAACTAGATTATTTTTCTCTCTTTTCCCCCCACCATTACTGGAAAGTACCTCTTTATTTTTTTCAAGATTGAGGAGCATAACATTTTCTTTTTTTTTAAGGTCATCGTTTGGATGATTCCATCTTAGTATTAAAATTGAACCCTAAGAAGGAGTGGTTCAGTCCTGTTGTGATCGAAAGGTCCTGTATTGTTAATTTTTAACAAGTCCAGTATAGGAATAACTCGGCGTTTTTCAGTTTTAGGGAGTCAGAAGAAAAACATAAGTAAACTCCATGGTTGTATTTTTCGTAAATTTAGTCACTCAAGCCTAAAAAAGGATAAAATAATGCAGGAGAGAACTCTCTTGACCATAATCAGTCAACATATACCTTTTTCGTAATTAGTCTAATTCAGTCTGGAAAAGGGGTAAACATATACTGAATGACTGACTATTCATTTACTTTAACGAGTTCGAATAGTCAAGTACTCGACGATCTTTTCATGTTTCGAGAGTTTGGAAAGGGCTTAATAGAGGACTCCATGGTTTCACTTTTCCGTATTTTTACAGAGCCTGAAAAAGTGATAAAAGTATACTCGATGTCAAAATAATTCTTTTCACCAAAATCCTGTATCATGCACAGAAACTCAAACGATTACAAATATTTGTTCTCAAAAATTAAAAATATTTAAATTTGACCTTTTAAAAGTAAAAATAAATAAAATAATAATATTTTATTCATTAAAAACTACAAAAGGAGTTCAAAAAAGTCGTTTTCACCTTTTGTTTTTCAGAAGAGTGCAGAGAGAGATTTTGGCCAAAAACGTCTAGAGATGATATCAGAAGAACTGGCCAAACATTTTGAGAACTGTTAGAACCAGGTAATCCACATCATCCTTTTATTTTTTTTCATCCATTTCATATATTATTTCAATCTTTCATGGCATTTTTTAGGAGCAAATTATGTTTCAAAATTCGCCCTCGGGAGTGTGCGGTTTCTCTGTGCGAAAACCACACACCCCAACAATTTTTTAAAAGAAAAATTGTTGGGCCATCGTGGGTTCTATGTGGGACACGTGTGGAAAAACTCAATGTGTATACATAGAACCCATGTAGGTACCATGAGATTTTGAAAACCCTAAATTTCTCTATAAAAAATGGTTCAAGTTTCCTCCAATTAATTTCTAATGCTTAATTTGTTGATTTGCAGGCCTTTAATCATGTTGGAATGGAGGGAATGAAAAAATGAGCTCGTAGAAAAAAAATCCATGGATGATCCAGCAACCATGCGTGCATTAAAAAATTGTGGTTTATACAAGTTCTGGGAAATTCAGGGCATGAAGGCACAAGTTGAGTTGCTGACTTGTCTTGTGAATGCATGGGACGTGCAAGATCAATGTTTCATAATTAGGGATCACTAGCTTGATATTGAGCCGAAAGACATATACTTCCTCACCAGATTACCTTGAAGAGGAAGAAACATTTCCTTATTTGGGACTAGACAAGGAGGTCTTCCCACTGCTAGCTACAAGGCTCATTATTGTAGCAATAATTCAAAGCTAAATGATGGTCACATAGATATTAAAACCATCTTGCAACTAGAACTCAAAATCATAGCATGCATAGTTACCAGGTTATGCAAGAGTGCAGCTCCTCATGTGGCTATCAAAGCATATATTAAAATTGCAGTTGAGTGTTTTAGAGGGACAGTATTCAACTGGAGTGAAGGAGTATTGGCCAATATGAAGGGCCAACTGACTAGAGCTAAAAATCAGAAGTTGAAAAACTTCGAATATTGTGCCATTCTTATCTCATTTTCTCTAGAGAGGATTACACTCCTTGTGCCCCAACTGACTATAGTGGATCGTGGAAGTCCTCAGGACCTCAGATGGTGTGATGGGTAGCACTGATGGCTCGCCATGGTGGTGAGGGTGGTCTAGTGGTTCGGTTCACTCTGTCTTATTTCTCATGGCTCAGGAACCAGATCTTCATGATTGAATATTTTCCTTATGCAGTAATGGAATAAAGAAGTGAACCTAAAATATCCTTTCTAGCAGGGGCATAGTGGGATGAGATAGGTTAGTGAATCATTTTTAAGTGCAGATGTCGTTCCCACACAACTAGCAGTGCTTCGTCGCTTTGACAGGCGAGAGTCACCACCCATATCACCTCCACAAGATGATGCAGCAAAGATCCTGGTAGAGATGGAGCAAAACCTTGAGAAGTTGACTATTGATATTCCCGAGACAAGAACTGATGATATACCTCTTATGCTTCAGATGCATGTGACTGGTGTTCCAAGTCCACTCAGGAGATTTTTACTCAAGGTGGCACATGCCACAATTTTTTATCATTACCATCATCATGGATAGCTAATGGTCAATGGAGATCAACATTTTTTTTTTGTATCAGTATCTCTTAGATCATAAGGTGTTCGAACCTATTATCACAGACAATGTAATATTTTTTGACACAAACTTATCTATCCTAATGATATTAATACTTTCATTCTCTAAGTATCTTGTTCAACATGGATTGAATGTTGTTTTGATTTATTTTTTTAATGTTGCAGATGTCTATTTAAAACTCAATTAGCTAATGCATAAGCCAATGTGTTTAAATTTATTGAAATATGTTGATATTCAATATAATAAAATTGTCGTTCCAAGAGATGAACCTTCAAAAATAATCTTAACAATACAGAATTTCTAATAGCATAAACTATGTTTAAATGTAATACAATGAGCTACAAATATAACCTAATGATCAAAAATTGAATACCAAATGTAATGGCATCAAATAATAACTCAATGATTGCGCTATATTTTGCAATATTGTTCATTGTTTTACCAAGGCATATCCCATGAATAGAGACTAACTCATTGGTGGTTGAATAGATAACCCAAGCTGCAGAAGAGATGTTCCATGTACTACGACAGGTGCCATTAGAAAAACCAATGTAATTTTGAAGGGGTGTCGACATCTGCAACATAAAGAGTAATCAAGATAATAAACGATAGTAGCAACAACAAAAACTAATCTAGGCACACTTATGTAATCTAAGGCACATTTTTATAAAATGTAACTAATGTACAAGTGATATCTTCACACGAAAATTCATGCATAATATCTCTTGAGATAAAGACCATTTCTAGTTTTATCTAAAGAGACCCCACCATAATCAATTAATTCATAGGCTCTTTTTGCGAGCTCACACTTGCCAATATAGGGACCATGCAACATTGGTTCGAATTTACCACTACCTAGCTTATCGTTAGCTTGATCATACACTAAAACTAGGGCACCTTCTGAATGAATGCGAGGGTTAACACTTTGATCATACTGAGCTTTAATATGTTTCTTCTGAACTTCAACAGCTAATGCACCAGTGTGACAAGTCTAATCTAATTGTGATAGGTATAGAAAGTGTTTCTCCTCTTTATAGGTAACTGGTAACATCTCAATGGCTAATTTGGGTGATGGTATTTTACATTCAATGGGTAACATGACTTCTAAACCATAGACAAGTTGAAAAGGAGTGAACCCTGTAGCAGTTTTTGCAGATGTACGGTATGCCCATAATGCAAAAAGAAGCATGGTATGCCAATTATATTTATGAGTCCCAACAATCCTTTTGATCATGGTGGTTAAAACCTTGTTGACGACCTCAACTTGACCATTAGACTGTGGGTAATATGGTGTAGAATTATCATGGCGTAGGCCAAGTTGATCAGAAAGTTTGGTCATCATAATATTTCAAAAATGGCACCCATGCCACCATAATAATATCTTGAGGGATAATGAACCGAGCAATCACATGATTGCATATGAAAGTAGTTGCAGTTTTTCCATCAACCGAAAATGAAGGCATTGCCTCGGCCCATTTGGTAAAGTAATCTACAGAAAGAATAATATACCCATGCCCCCCAGTTGAGTGAGGGTTATATGTAATGAAATTGACATCCCATTTGGGAAAAATGACCAACAACAATGATTGGGTGAAGAGGATCTGGGGGTGCACGCATATTTCGGTCAAAAATTTGGCAATCATGTCATTTTCGAACCGCAATAATACAATATTTGAATAAAGATGACCAAAAATAACCAGCGCGCAATATATTTTGGGTTGTGGCAAACCCAGACATATGACCACCACATGCTCTAGAGTGGCAATCATTCAGAACCTTTTCATCCTCTTCATGAGTTATACATCGTCGAAACACAAAATCAACACCGCAATGATAAACAGTGTCACCAACAATATTATATTGTTGGGATTGGTATATGATTCTCTGTCGATTTGATCATGAAAGATCTGAGCGAAAAGTTTGGGTTTGAAGATATATAATGATATCTCCATACCAGGGATCTAAGGTACTGATTAGAAACAAAGATTCATCCGCGATAGGATTCTCTGCCACTATTTCAAAATCAGTATTGGGAAAGTCACACATAAGTTTGGAAAACACTAGTGATTTCTAAGACTTGGACTTCTCGAACTCCAAATAAAACTCTTGCATGATAATAATCCATATGGAGTATTTTCCCTTGAGTAATTTTTTTTTCAATATGTACATCATCGAGTTTCAATTATATATCACTATGGTTTTGTGTAATAATATGTAATGAAAAAATAGTTGGACAGCTTGAACTGCCGCCAAGTCCAGTTTCTCCACATGTGAATACTTGATTTCCGTCGGGTTGAGATTATGAATTAGGTAATAGATCACATGTTCATTGTTAGATTCATCCTCCTGAACCAAAACCATTCCAATCATGGAATCAAAGGCATATAAGTATTAAAAAGTAATCCTGGTGGTAATTGGGCAGATGCAATAACAGTGCATGGGTCAACACGTTTTTAAGTGCATCAAAATATTTATCGACAATCTCATCCAAAATAAATGGAACATCTTGTTTCAACAACTAGGTAAAACCTTTTGTTAACTCAGCATAGTTCGGGATAAACCTACATAAAAAAATTTCTTTCCCTTGCAAACTCTAGAGTTGGAAAAGAGTGGAAGGAGGAGGTAAGTTGATGATAGCCTCAACCTTCGATGGATCGACACGAATGTCGTCTTTCGAAACGATGAACCCAAGTAATCATCTCGATTGTACACCAAAAACACATTTGGGTGGATTCAAACGAATTTTGTAATTCCTACATCTCATGAAGATAGCTCGTAAGTATATCGGATGATCTTCTCTACAGAAATAATGAGAAGGTAATTCGTCCAGATAAGGTTGTACAATTTGTTTGATATCGTGAAACACATAAGACATATTTCTTTGAAAATTTTCACCATCATTTTTTAGTCCAAAAGGTAACTTACAATATGCAAACATGCCCCAAGGATATATAAACATTGTTTTAGGTTGATTGACAGGGAGTATGTTGATTTGATTGTAGCCAGAAAAACCATCCATAAATGAGAATATTTCATTTTCGGCAGAATCATCAACAATTTTATCGATATAGGGTGTAGGATAGTTGTCTTTTGGACAAGCCTTGTTAATGTCCTGATAATCAACACATACTCTGATAGTCCCTTTTTTTTTTTTTACGGGAACTATGTTAGACACCCAATCCGTCAAAGGAATGGGATAAATAAATCCTGCTCGTAATAGCTTCTTAACTTCGGCTTTGATCACTGCAGCTTTCCGTGGATTTATTGGACGTAATATCTATCTAATAGTCTTTGCATCTGGGTATGTCTTAATTTCATGAATAACAATATTAGGATCGATACAGACATCTCTTCAAAAAACCAGGCAAAAATGTCATAGAATTCTTGAAATAGGGCTTTGTAAGTGCTAATCTCTTCCATCAAACAAGAAGCACATATATGAATGTTTTCAATAATTCTAGGTTTAATCGATATGTCAATAGGAACTACTGTAGAAATATTTCCAAAATTTGTCTCAGAATTTGAATGTGTAATCGATTTGGGATTTTGTGGTTCCTTGATATAATCAATTGTAAAAATAGATGAAAAATAATTTTCAAGTTTATCAAGATCGGGAAAAAAATAAGATTGATGATGTAGATCATCCCATGGTAATTCATCCAATGAAAAAATTTCCCGAATAATTTCATCAGTTGCAAATACATGTTCAAAGGGATCCGAAAATGATGTCAAATTTGAACTTGATATAAAATATTATTCTTTTCTGATCACATTCATTTTATCTATAGAAGTTGATGGGGTGTGAGAATACGATTATACTACTACATATGCCGATTAAAAAGGACTTAAAGGCATCTAGCCATTATAAGAGTCCAATTTTGATTTTGAAGGCACAATCCATGTGTCATGAAATGGTATTGTGTTTGACGTGATCATATTGATATTGGCAATTGTTCACGGTACGTTGGGTGAGGGCATAGCAAAATTTCCCATGAGAGCGGAATCCTTCATTAATCCTACACCAATAGCTTCGTATGGGATAATCGATTTTCTGACATGTTGAATGTTATCTCTAGAAGTAGGGTCTAAAGAGGAGTATGACAACTAATCAATTTTAAAAATCTTTCCTTTCTGAGGAAACATGATTATCTGAAAGACAGAAGAAACAACATTAGTCATTGCGTAAGACCAACTACGACCCAGAAGAAGGCTATAATCAAGAGGGGCATCAACAAATTCCACCTCTAGGTTAACTGTTTTTCCTTATACTTCAATAGGTAGATCCTAGAGTATTCCATATTGATGGAAACCTATTTCGTCAAAGGCTTTAAGGATATTCGGTGATTGGTTAAGTGTTGTAGAACCAGGGGTTTTGCAACATTTTAACGACATTATACAAGTAGATGCCCCCTCATAAATTACAGTACGAAAAACTTGTCTTGATTTGACTAATACTGGAATTTGAAAAGCCATTTGATGTGGGAGTCTAGGTACAAAATTTTCAAGATCAAAGACCATTACATTTGATTATTGAGGATCAATAGCTCTGATGGTTGATAATAGTAATTTCCTTTGTGCTAGACATGATTACATCACTTCTAAGGCTGACATAGCCGAAGGGGATATAGCCAAATCTTCAACAATGTTGTAATTCTGAGCAGCTCTCGCATGTGGATTGAAATCCGATTTTCGAAGTACACCTTTATTAGGCGGTTTAATCACTAAATCAAGGTTAGGTTTCTTGATTTTAAGTGTTTCAGAAACTGAAGCAGTTATTTCTGGTGTTTGACTGGAAGATTCAGTCTCTTTACCAGTTACAGGACTCTTAGATCCATAGTCTTGAGTTCATGTCACACCCATGACCTGCGACATCATTAAAATATATGTCGATGAATTGGAAGAAGATACAATCATTTTACAATCTTGAGATGGAAAAGGATCCTTCAAGACAGCAGGTGTGGGTGAAACTTTGACAAATTTGGATACCTCAGCTCAATGTGGACACTCTTTGGTATAGTGATCCTCGTCACATATAAGACAAGGATAACAAGGTTTATGCTTTTCATCAGCTGGTTCAGTTTTTACTATTTTCTCTTTAGGAGATGTGTTTTTTTAATTTTATTCTTCCCTTTCTTCTTATTTCCGGTTTTATCTTTAGTCATGGATGAATCTACAACGTGAATTTCAGCAGAATTTTGAAGGGAAGAATCTCCTTTAGGTGAATCTGGTAAAGTTATTATGGGAGAAGTGGGTTTAGATGACTTCTTCTTACTCTTTGTAGTAATAACTGTACCAATTACACCATCTGCAGAAGGAGAACTAGAAGGATTTGTAGTAATTTGACCTGGGCATGGTAAATTTTTTCATATAAAGTACCAGTCTATGTGTATACAAGGTCTAAGTATTGTGCTTGAGTTATGACATGTTCTTTTGTAACAACACCTCCATTGGCTACGTCTTCAGTGATATTTGGAAGTAGTTATTTAATGAACAATTTTGCCAAAATTTGATCCGAAATGAAAACCTCAACTAAACGTCGTCTACATCTCCATTCATGTATGTGGTCTGAAATGTATGTAGACGTACTCTTTTTTAAAGAATTTAAAAGTTCCGTGATGTTTTCATAATATACTGGAAACTGAAAGTGAGTTATAAAATCTGTTGCTAACGCGTTGAAATTATTGAAAGAGTGACGTGGTAATTCAATATACCACTTTTCAGCTAAGCCTATCAATGTTCTTTGAAAAATTCTCAATCGAATGGAATCATCAATAAAGGAGTTGGATGCACACCAAAGATGATAAGTCATCACATGATTTGAGGGGTATTCTCCTAATTTTCCTTCAAACTTAGGTATATCAATAGGAAACTTAGTTGGCATTCCCATCCAAAAATAAAGATAATAAATTGGATCATATGTGAGGCGCGAAAAATCTGGTAAGTCGAAAGTTGCAATGAATGGTAAGCAATGGTTAGGGTCTTGTTAAGAAAATTGATAACCTTGAGTAACAATACCAGTACCCAGAGGAGGATCTCCAGGATAACCTGCAATAGCTTGTGCAAATGGGATTGGAATACCTCTGGGGTATCCAAGTTTAGCCGACCAAACTAAGGTTGAGTTGGTATTTGGTATGTATAACTAGGGTATGGTTGTCCTTGGTAGACTGGATTTTGTCCTGTTGATCCATATTGAAACTGCCCTTGAAAAGGTTGATTCACAAAATGACCTACAAAAGGTTGCCTTGTTGGAATTGTAGCTACACCAGGTTGTCATACAGAGGTTTGAATAGTAGACTAAACAACAGGTCTAGTTTGATGAGCAGTGACTTTAGGGATTGCTTGTGTTACATTTGATGCATTTGTTTGAAGGATTGTACTAATAGGGACTTGAGAAACTCCAGGGATAGGTGTACTTGGTTGTTGAACAAAAGTTTTCACATCATATTGGACAGGAGTTCTTGGAGTACTCGGACCAGCTTGCTGACTAACTGGGTACAAACACTTTAGGTGTAATTTGAAGTGCAGGCTGAGCATGTTGCTAGACTTGGGTATAACCAAATTGACCAGTTAGCCAACCAGGTTGATTATAAGGTACTTGTATAGTAGATTGCAAATGATGTTGATTCAACGACGGGTTCCATGCAGTATTAACGACTGGATAAGGAGCTCCCATTAAAGGTTTTGGTGCATAAGGTTGACCATAACCAGTTTAAGGTATCAGTAAATAAGTTTGATAATTTTCTGGATAAGTTCCATTAAATGGTTGACTTCCTTGAAATGACGGTTTCTCTTGATAAAATTGTTGCCCTTGAGGAGGCAATTGTCCTTGAATAGGCTTTGGCCCTGGAATAGGGTACTTCCTTTGAATAGGTTTTGGCCCTGCCATAGGGTACTGCCATTGAATAGATGGTCCTTGAGGAGTATACTACCCCCCAGGGCATAAATTGTCACCTTGAGAGTCAGTTGAAGGAATATTTCCAGTCATCATATAGAATTTTTCCAATTTCAAATTTTCAGTATTAGATTCATTAATACCAATTGATCGTGTAAGATTTTTAGAAGAGGGAGATGCTCCTGAGAAATTACTAGAGAGTGACTGGTATCCAGCAGGAACTGATGGACCAACATACAAAAAATATCCTGGCAATGAAGAAAACATGGATGACTCACCTGACATGCTTGATGAAGACATGTAACTACCTATGGGTATGGATTAAAAAGGAATGCAACATGGTGAATAATTGAGACCAGTGATATGTAGAAAGTCTGTAAATTGTTGATACAAAGGGTCCGGTTTAAAAGGATTGTAAGGGTAGATCGATTTACTTTACCTTCGATCTAAATATTCTTGACGCGAAGGAATTGTAATATATTCTTCTGTGTCAGTAATCTCTTCGAGACTAATCAGGCCAGGAGGAAGATTCTTAGTAATGCGAAGCTTCACTCAAGGTGAACAAGGATGATCAGGTGTTCGGGCTATGAACTCTGAAGTTCACTCATACAAGGTAGATTTAGATTCAAGCTTAGATATTTCGAGTTCAATAAGTTGAGTATCTGATAATTCATCGGTCGCAGACTCAACTGTCATTACTTTTGAAATTTATGGTTGTTCTTGATTTCTTCTTAATCTCTGAGGTTTATTTACTTCATAATTAGGATGAATTATTACAGATGTTTCCCCTTGTTCAGTAGACTTGGTTCCTAAATGTTGACCTCCATGGAAACTTTTAGGGGCTAATATTCACAAGTGGGCTAATTTTCCATGATTTTTCCAAAAAAACGATTCACCAATTTCCATTTTTTTATAAAAATGATTCGCCCAAATTTTACAATATAAAATTATTTTACGTCAAAAATCACCAACATTATATAGAGAGTATAAAGAATGTCATTATAAATTTGAATAATTTTACAAATACATCAATAAAATTTTTATAGTTTTCATATTAGGGACTAGTGATATTCGCCAATTTTTTTAACTTCAAGATAATTTTTGTTGGCATATGTTGTCCTTGGTGGAAACCTACTTGATGAAATAAGATTGTTGGCAATGTGATACAATGTGTTGACTTTGTTGGAACCTGTCTGATGAAGTTGTCCTTGATAAAAATGACTTGATGAGTTGTTGATGATGTATCTATGTGTTAAATGGAAGGATGATGTATCTACAGATCAGCTCAGAAGTAACAGAAGAAAGGAATTCCAGAAAGTGCCAGAGAAATGATAAATAAGACATGTCACGAAGCATACGCGGGTTTGTTAAGGTGAAGTAGCGTATGCACATGGAAAACTACGTGCCAAGTCGCGTATGCCAATTTGCGCTCTATTTTTATAAAACCAGGGGGCATTACCATGGTATTGACCCATTGTATTGAGCGTTGGAATATCTATTTGATCCCGTCCAGGAATACCATCAGAAGTGGTGTGGTTTTGACTCATGGTATTGACAAAGGCTAAATCTATATAAGGAGAAGAAGATCATTGTGCAAGTGTGTGCATGTGTCTGGGTATTGAATGAATACTTCACTATGAAGTATATCTGCATGATTGAACTTTGTTCTTGATTGATAAATCTGAATCTATGATGCACCCGTGGATTTTTCTGAATCCTTAGATCTGATGAATCTCTAAGATGATCTGCAGATGAAGAGCTGGTGAAGATCTGGTGCAAAGTCTGCTGAAGGTAATGAAGAAATATGGGTAAGTTTATAGATCTGGTCTGTTCTGCAAAGCTTTCATTTATAGATCTATACGCTATTTTGTTGTGGAAAAAGCACGTGTATACACGGATCTGATCTAATACGCGTATGGGAAGTTAGAGTTTATTGAAAAAAAAAAAGCACAGATGTATACGCAGGTTCGTTTAATGAAAAGCACATGCATACGTGGGTCTGATTAAATAAAAGCGCGTATGGTATTCGAACTAATGGTTGATCATGGTTGAATGTGTTTCTACATATCTATTCTGAAGTCTGGGTAATCTCTAATATTCTAGTTACAGTGGTTTCACTGTTCTGTTCGAAGCATTGGGAAAAGGATGTTTGTTGAAAAATGAAGGGTTGAGTTGAAGTTGTTTGATCCAGTATGAAAATTGATGAAACGTGGTCTGCAATGGTGCTGAGGGTCAAGCCTTCAGTGAGGGGGTAGTGGCTCCCTTCCAGTAGTAGCTGGTAAACGAGAGCAGGGGGTAGTAGCTCCCTTCCAGGAGAGGTTGGTAAACTAGAGCAGCGGGTTGTAGCTCCCTTCTAGGAGAGGCTGGTAAATGAGAGAAGGTTGTGGCCTTCTGTAGGTGGGTGCCTGCGTGCTAGTATGAGTCTGTGCCAGTACATGGTTGTAAGAATTTTTCTTTACATAATAAACATTGAAGACTGAGACGACGGCAGCGGTGGTTTTCTCCCAAATTGGGTTTCCACCTTAAATCCTGGTGTTTATGTGTGTTTCTTATGTATGCTGATTTATTCTGTTCTTACTGCATCTTTTTACTGCTTAATATACACCTGATGAATGAATAATGCAATGATCCGAGTTACGAATTAAATGCAATAATTATATCTCTGGACATACGCGAGTTGTATGAAGGATATCCGCGTGTATACACGAGTTTTATTCAGTAAAGTAGCGTATGGTTTGTAGAGAAAGAAAAGGTTAAAAAGTTTTCAGTCTGCATTTAAACACTGATTCACCCTCCCCCCTCTCAGTATTTTTCCCAGCAATTGGTATCAGAGCAGGTCCTTCTAAAAAAGCTTAGCCGCTAGAAGGAAGATCAAGCAAGATGAGCAATCAAGAAGGAATAGCATCTATCAAGCCTCCGCTCTTTAATGGAAACAATTTAATATTTTGGAAAATAAGGATGAGATCCTATCTTCAGTCTCTGGGAGCAGATGTATGGGCCATTTTTGAAGGAGGATATCAATATCCAGCCATAGTACCAACAGATCCGACGGAAAGGAAGAATTATGAATCAAATGAAAAGGCAGTCAATGCTATAATAGGAAGTCTAACTGAATCTAAATTTATCAAATTCATGTAGCTGACTACAATAAAGGAAATGTGGGACAAAATAATTCTAAGTTATGAAGGTGATGCAAAGGTAAAAAGTGAAAAACTCCAAACTCTCAGGATTGAATATGAAAATTTGAAGATGCATAATGATGAGAGTATTGCCAGTTTATTTTTACGTCTTGATGATGTTGTAAATCGTATGATAAATCTGGGAGAAACAATAACCAAATCTACTTTGGTTGAGAAAATTTTAAGATCTCTAACGACAAAATTTGAGTCAAAATTTTCTGCTCTTGAAGAAAAACAGAATCTTAAAAATCTTACTGTGGTGCAACTTCATGGGATACTAACTGCATATGAAATGAGAAGCGGAGGACCATCTAAAGTCAAAGAAGCCATCTTTAGAGCTTCTACAAAATGGAAAGAAGTGCAAGAAGCAGAAGGATCAAGATATATCTCAGAAGAAGATGAGGTAAATTTTGTAAAGAAACTTCAACTTGGCACAGGACGGTTCAGAGGTAAGCTTCCTTTCAAATGTTTTGATTGTGGAAGAGTTGGTCATTATGATGCTAAGTGTCCTTATAAAGAAATATTTGCAAAAGGAAAAGAAGTAGCAAGGAATAAGAACTGGTCTAGCACTAGAAAAAGTTACTATACTTAGGAAGATAGTGATGGGTTATCTGATAGTGAGGAAGAATGTGAACAAGATCTTAGACTTCTCATGGAATTTGAAACTAGAGAAGAAAATGATACTTTTGTGGATGCTCTAGAGGACAATGATTTTCTTGAAGAAAACAATCAACTCAAAATACACTTAGAAGAAAGTAAAATACTCTTAGAAGAAAGGAAAATAGCCATAGAGATTCTGTAAAGGTAGTTTGAAGAAGCAAAGAAACACATTGAGAAATTAGAATGTGAAGTGGTAAGTCTAAGAAAAGATTTTGAGAAAGAAAAGACTCTGAATCTTAGATTTGATAAAGGATCTGAAACCTTAAATGAGATTATCAAGGTACAACGCTCTCCTCTTGTAAAGACAGGTCTTGGATATACCGGGGAATATTCTCAGGCTTCAGCACTAAATTATCTAAAAGCAGCTACAGCTGGTTTACAAAATTCTGCCACTCAGCAAGGGAATAAAGAATCTTTACAGGTAAAGCATGATCATCTCAATTCAAAGAAAAATAACAGGAATATCTTTCAAAGAAACACCAATCAACAGGTAAATTCAAGTAGAAGATTTCATGATCGCAGAAATTTCTTCTTCAATGGACAATGTTTCTCATGTCACAATTTTGGTCACAAAGTTGTTCAATGTGTTGCATATAAAACCATCATGACAAGAGAAGCGAGAAAGAAAAGGATTGATATTGAAACAAAGAAGAATACCTATAAAAAAATTTCTCCTCTTCTAAATGAAGTTGAATGTGCTTATTGCAATAACTTTGGGCATGAAGAATCTGAATGCAGGAGCAAAGTTCAGCCAAAAGAGCATTTTCCTTCAAGTTCCAAAGTATGGAAAAAGAAGGAATTACAGGTTGAAAATTGTGGCATAGATTTATTTGCAGAAGGTGAAGAAAATCAATGGTATATTGATAGCGGATGCTCAAGACACATGACAGGTGACAAAACCAAACTTCGTGCATATAGTACACTAGAAAAGGAAAAGAAAGTTACTTTTGGAAATGATACTCCTGCTGTAATTAAAGGAAAAGGGTCTGTGTTTCTAAAATAAAAGGTGAAGGCTAATGATGTCATGTATGTGGATGGATTAAGGCATAACCCATTAAGTGTAAGTCAAATGTGTGATCAAGGAACTGAAGTTGTCTTTAGTTCAAAAGAATGTGTGGTTCGTGATCTTGATACAGGTAAAACAATTATAAAAGGAAAAAGAACTCCAAGCAACCTATATGTATTGAAGAACTACAAAGAACAATGTTACTTGAGTAAATCTTCAGAAAACTGGCTATGGCATAGAAGGTTGGGGCATCTAAGCTTCTCTCAAAACAACAGATCAAGCAGACTTAATGTTGTTCGTGGTCTTCGCAATATTACTCTACCTAAAAGTATCATATGCAAATCTTGCCAATTCATCAAGCAGACCAGAGTGAAATTTAATGCCAAGGAAGGATCATCAAGTAGGCCTCTTGAAATCATTCATACTGACATATGTGGACCTATGAGGAAAAAGTCACCTCGTGGTGAACAATACTATATCTTATTTATTGATGATTTCTCTAGAATGTGTTGGATTGGGTTGCTGAAGCACAAAGATGAAGCATTTGAGAAATTTTAGATCTTCAAGGCTCTGGTTGAAAATGAAGTAGATCTAAAACTCAAATGTCTTAGATCTGATCGAGGAGGAGAATATACTTCAAATGAATTCCTTGAATTTTGTGAACAACATGGCATAAAAAGACAGTTCTCTGTAGCTGGCACTCCACAACAAAATGGCGTAGTAGAAAGAATGAATAGAACAGTTCAACAAATGGCTAGAGCTATGCTTGATGATTCTGGAACACCTGACACATTTTGGGGAGAAGCAGCACATACAGAGGTAAACATTCTCAACAAGACACATGTTCGTGTAAATAGTGACAAAACTCCATATGAACTCTGGTATGGTAATTCTCCCTCTGTGAAGCATTTTAGAGTTTTTGGAAGTAAATGCTTTATCAAAAATAATGATGAAAAACTTGGCAAGTTTGAACCTAGAGCAGATGAAGGAATACTTCTTGGTTACTCCTCTACGAGTAGAGCATATAAATGTTACAATAAAAGACTTCGAAAGATTGTTGAATGTATTGATGTTGTTATTGATGAGTCTCCTACAGCCCCAAAGGAAGAAAAATAGATAACAAATGAAGACGATGGTGACTTATGTCCTTCTACATCAAATAGCAATGATATAGACAGTGAACCCAATGAAGAACCTGAAGATGATTTATCTGAAAAGGCTCCATCCAGATATGTTCAAAATAATCATCTAGAATCTCAAATTTTGGGAGATAAGGGATCAGGTGTACAAACAAGAAGGACTCTTGTGGGATCTTCTAGCTATCTGGCATTTCTATCTACTATTGAACCTCACAATGTCAATCAAGCTAGCAAAGATGAATGTTGGGTTCAAGCCATGAATGAAGAGCTTGATCAAATTGAAAAGAATCACACTTGGGAATTAGTACCAAGACCTCATAACAAAATGTCATTGGAACTAAATGGATATTCAAAAACAAGTTAAATGAGAATGGGGATGTTGTAAGAAACAAAGCTAGACTTGTTTGCAAGGGGTATACTCAACAAGAAGGTATAGACTTTGAAGAAACTTTTGCTCTTGTAGCTAGACTTGAAGCCATAAGAATGTTTCTTGCCTTTTCAAGCTTTCAACAAATCAAAGTTTATCAAATGGATGTTAAATCTGCATTTCTCAATGGTGATCTAGAAGAAGAAGTTTATATAGAACAACCAGGAGGATTCGTTTTTGGAAATGATGAAAATCTTGATTATAGACTTAAAAAGGCTCTATATGGTCTCAAACAAGCTCCAAGGGCATGGTATTATTGTCTTGACAAATATCTTCATCAACAAGGATTTTCAAAGGGGTCTGCTGATAGCAACTTATACACAAAAATTGAAAATGATAAACTTGTGATTGTGGTTGTATATGTTGATGATATCATTTTTGGAAGTAATGAAGACTCTATGAGTCAGAAATTTTCTTCTGTCATGCGGCAATAATTTGAAATGTCTTTACTTGGGGAACTAACATTCTTTCTTGGTTTGCAAGTGAATAAAACTATAGATGGTATATTCTTATCACAAGAAAAATACCTTAATCAAATTCTGAAGAAGTATGGCATGGAAGAATGCAAACCTGTAAGTACACCAATGATAACCGGATGTAATCTCAGTTCTTATGATGATTCTCCCACGGTGAATCAACCAGAATACGGATCTATGATAGGAAGTCTACTTTATCTCACTGGGACTAGACCGGACATTATGCATGTTGTTGGGATTGTTGGATGATTCCAAGCTAATCCAAAAGAATATCACCTTCAAGCTGTCAAAAGAATATTCAAATATCTACAAGGAACTCAAGACTTTGGACTATGGTATCCAAAGAATGTTGATCTCACTCTTTATGCTTACACTGATGCAGATTGGGCTGGAAATGTTGATGATCGGAAAAGCACTAGTGGTGGAGCATTATATATGGGGCCCCGGCTAGTATCTTGGTTTAGAAATAAGAAAAACTCTATTGCCTTATCTATAGCAGAAGCAGAATATGTGGCTGTCGCATCATGTTGCACGCAACTTCTTTGGATGATGCAAACCTTACAAGATTTTCAAATCAAGTGCTCACCTCTTATCTCCATTATGTGTGATAATACAATTTCCATCAGTATTTCAAAGAATCATGTTATTCATTCAAAGACCAAGCACATTCCCATCAAGTATCACTTCTTACGTGAACAAGTGCTTGAACAAAAGGTGAAGCTGGAATATGTTCCCTCCAAAGAACAAGTGGCTGATATATTTACCAAACCTCTGCCCAGGGAAGCATTCAAATATCTCAGACAGAAGCTGGGAGTAGTCTCTGCCATGCAGAAGATCAGATATGCTTAAATTCAGAAGATTAAATTGGATATGCGGGTTTCCTGAAAGACAGTCGCGTATATATGCGAGTTTATACAAAGAAAACCGCGTATGGTTAATTGATGACAAATTTTACTTGGGGTCAGCATTCTTCAGCACAGCTGCAGTGCTATTTGGTATCTCTGATACTGTTTGGTATCTCTGATGATGTTTCAGCTCTTATATTTTTGTTTCATTCTCTGATATTGGGTGAAGATGCCTTGATGATTGGCTGTTGAAAGTGTTTAGGTTGCACAAGCTAAGGAGGAGTTTTGGTCATATGGAAAGGATGCATTGGATGCACATTTTCAGGGGGAGCATTAGCCATGCTGAATGTAATGCATTGTTGGCATTATGATGATTCTGAAATATGATCTCTTTCTTGAGTTCCTTTTGGTATTTGATGAAAAGGTCATGTTGAGACCTATGATGTAAAATTGTAATATTCAGTCATGTAAGGACTGGCTCAAAATGTGTAAACCCACTTGGTTGGGTACTTGAGTCACATATGTAAATCCACTTGGTTGGATCATTGATGTAAGTATGAGTCCTTGGTGATAGGAAAGGTCATAGAGTCATGTTCTTCATTGAAAAAATGTGTTTTAAGATTCAGCATGAACTCAGGGGGAGCATGGTAACTTCAATGCACATCAAATCTGCAGAGCTCTTCTTTGATCCACCCTTTGCCCTTGATGTCAAAGGGGGAGAGCATCATGGTGCTTGCATAATGGTTATATTCAATTTATTTATTTGATATGGTGATCATACACCATCATGGTTTCCATCAAGTCCAAAGGGGGAGATTGTTTGGCATAAGTTGTCCTTGATGGCAACCTACTTGATGAATTAATATTGTTGGCAATGTGATACAATGTGTTGACTTTGTTGGAACCTGCCTGATGAAGTTGTCCTTGATAAAAATGACTTGATGAGTTGTTGATGATGTATCTATGTGTTAAAAGGAAGGATTATGTATCTACAGATCATCTCAAAAGTAACAGAAGAAAGGAATTCTAGAAAGTGCTAGAGAAATGATAAATAAGACATGTCACAAAGCATACACGGGTTTGTTAAGGTGAAGTAGCGTATGCACGCGGAAAAGTACGTGCCAAGTCACGTATGCCAATTTGTGCTTTATTTTTATAAAACCAGGGGGCATTACTATGGTATTGACCCATTGTATTGAGCGCTAGATTATCTATTTGATCCTGTCCAGGAATACCATCAGAAGTGGTGTGGTTTTGACTCATGGTATTGACAAAGGCTAAATCTATATAAGGAGAAGAAGATCATTGTGCAAGTGTGTGCATGTGTCTGGGTATTGAATGAATACTTCACTTTGAAGTATATCTGCATGATTGAACTTTGTTCTTGATTGATAAATCTGAATCTATGATGCACCCGTGGATGTTTTAGAATCCTTAGATCTGATGAATCTCTAAGATGATCTGCAGATGAAGAACTGGTGAAGATCTGGCGCAAATTCTGCTGAAGGTAATGAAGAAATATGGGTAAGTTTATAGATCTGTTCTGTTCTTCAAAGCTTTCATTTACAGATCTATACACTAGTTTGTTGTGGAAAAATCACGTGTATACGCGGATCTGATCTAATAAAAGTGCGTATGGGAAGTTAGAGTTTATTGAAAAAAAAATCACAGATGTATACGCGGGTTCGTTTAATGAAAAGCGCATGTATACGCGGGTCTGATTAAATAAAAGCGCGTATGGTATTTGAACTAATGGTTGCTCATGGTTGAATGTGTTTCTGCATATCTATTCTGAAGTCTGGGTAATCTATGATATTCTGGTTACAGTGGTTTCACTGTTCTGTTTGAAGCATTGGGCAAAGTATGTTTGTTGAAAAATGAAGGGTTGAGTTGAAGCTATTTGATCCAGTATGAAAATTGATGAAACGTGGTCTGCAGTGGTGCTGAGGGTCAAGCCTTCAGTGAGGGGGTAGTGGCTCCCTTCCATTAGTAGCTGGTAAACGAGAGCAGGGGGTAGTAGCTCCCTTCCAGGAGAGGCTGGTAAATGAGAGCAGGGGGTTGTAGCTCCCTTCTAGGATAGGTTGGTAAACGAGAGAAGGTTGTGGCCTTCTGAAGGTAGGTGCCTGCGTTCTGGTATGAGTCTGAGCTAGTACATGGTTGTAAGAAGTTTTCTTTACATAATAAATATTGAAGACTGAGACGACGGCAGCGGTGGTTTTCTCCCAAATTAGGTTTCCACCTTAAATCCTGGTGTTCATGTGTGTTGCTTATGTATGATGATTTATTCTGTTCTTACTGCATCTGTTTACTACTTACTATGCACCTAATGAATGAATAATGCAATGATCCGAGTTACGAATTAAATGCAATAATTATATCTCTGGACATACGCGAGTTGTATGAAGGATATCTGCGTGTATACGCGAGTTTTATTCAGTAAAGTAGCGTATGGTTTGTAGAGAAATAAAAAGTTGAAAAGTTTTTAGTCTACATTTAAATACTGATTCACCCCCCCTCTCAGTATTTTTCCCAGCAATTTTCCATCCTTAAAATTTTCCCTGTTGACCTCTTTAAGATTTAATCTTTTCCAATTGAATCAGTG
Organism: Pinus albicaulis; assembly: GCA_034641835.2. Taxonomy (NCBI): domain Eukaryota; kingdom Viridiplantae; phylum Streptophyta; class Pinopsida; order Pinales; family Pinaceae; genus Pinus; species Pinus albicaulis. The sequence continues at coordinate 90,515,329 of CM076579.1, forward strand.
TATACTCAAGGGGTTTCCCTTGCATTATACGAGAGTGTCTCGATAATTTAGCCACGTTTAATGTTTAACACATGAAATGAAAAAAAAAATCAACAAAATAGACCTAAGGCCGCTAAGAAAACAAGCAATTTGAACACACGCCTACAAAATCTAAGAGACAAAACACACACAAACACTATGTTTCCACACTAAAAACACTAGTTAGTGATGAAATCAAACATCGTAGAAGTTAATGTGGAAAACTTGGCAATTGGAACAGTTATCCCGATAACCTGCTTGACGAAACAGTCTGGTGCAAGTCCCTTTACTTATGCCATCTGGAAGTGAAGAGTACCCTCCGAAAATTCCAAGTGAGTCTAGCCAACGTTTATTCCAGGTACAGTGGGACCTTCCCTCCACTGTCACCTTGGGAAAAATCCTGAATATTATGGCCACTAATGTCACCAATGGAGACAAATTCACTTGGGGGAATAGTCTATGATCTGATATACATGCAAGGGAAGAGTATCAAGCTCAATACCCTTGAAGGCTCCTAGAGATGATAAATCTGAGGTTTTCCAACAAGTGACCCCAGGCTCCTCGACAATGGTTAATCCGAGGTTTATCATTTTTATTACGTGCACATATTCTATCTTTTCCAATGACATAGGTACGATTACCTCACTGGGTCCGACATGATATCGTGCTTGACTCTTTTAAAAAGAGGTTCCTAGAGTACAAATGCAAAAATTGGTTTTCCCTACCGCAAGATTCTACTTGTTTGTTTTTACTCGTTTGGAACGTTTATTACAACCTATTCCAAAATAATAACCTAAGATATATTGGTGGAATGAGCCCTAGAAAATGTAAAAATTTCTAGATTGATTTTATTAGGCGTCGTATTGATTTGGCTATTATTTAACAAAAAGGGTATGGAGTTGAAACTTTGATGATGTTGTGACCCGACGCAAAATAATCTAAATGCATCTATATGAGAAATGCAACTATTTCTTTTCAATGAATTCTATTTAGGAGAAAATTAAGATATTTATTGAGTTTAAAACACAAACTTCCTCATTCATAAACAAAATCCTTTTTCAAAAGAAGACAATTTCATTAAGAACTAAATTTTCAAGTATGACCAATCTCTCTTTTCGAATGAAATTATTTGATAACCAAGACAAAAACTAAAATTTTAACAATCAATCAATCCCCAAAAGAAAACAATTCCTAAAAAACCCTAAAAAGTATAAATTTAAAAATCAAAACAAAATTTTAATTCTGAATCCTAACTAGGATACTTATGAATGTTTTGTAGATGATCTCTCTTATTTGTGATCAGAATAAGAATATTTCCACTTATCTCAGTAGAAATGAAATCATCCAAGAGTGCTTGGTGTTGTATCAGGCTTTAGTGGCCTAGAATCTTTTTCGAGTTTGCAAATGAATAGGGAACAAATATTCATAAAATTAAGGTTGGCTACAATCATGATGGCTCAAGAAGACAAGATCATAAAACTAGTGAGCTAAGGCAAGCGAAGGTATCTTCCATATAGAGCAATAGTAAACCAAGGAAAACCCTAACTTGTAAAATGAAAACAAGATGATCAATCATACAAGACTCAAAATTACTAAAAGGGAGTTTTCACATAGGATCTGACAACTGGAATGGATTAGGGAAAACTTGAAGAAATTGGTAATCTACCTATGAAAGAGAGAAATTATTTTTTTCAAAATTTTTGAGGGGGTGTGTAGCTTATTAGTTGACAACAATGCGCATGCACACTGGATTGAACTAACAAGGTGAGAAGGTTGTCGCTTTGTCTTCCAAAGAGAAATGCGCAGGAAAGGAAAAATTTGGAAAAATTAAAATATAAACTTTCTTTCTCAGAGATTCTAAGAATTTATCTACCCAACCACACTCAGAGAAGTCAAAATCAGAAAACACTGAATACAAACAAAGAAAACTAAGCTCTAGTCCCCAGTATGGTCGCTAATTTTTTATGTGGATTAATCCCTCTTGGAGACAAGAGCGATCTCCCTAGTACTCCATTGAGTAACTAGAAACAAAGATCCATTTTAATACCTCTTTCTCTAGATTAATTATATTTTAAGATTATGATAATTGTAAAGTAGAGAGGACATTCTCCTACCTTGAAATCCAAACATCTGATGTATCCCTTTGTCCCATTGCTCCAAAGTAGTTCTCCCAATGATGAGTAGAAACTGCAATCAAAGAAAAGACAAATAATCAAAGCATATGCAATATATAATAATCAAAAAATAATAATCCAACTTATTGATCAAGGAGTCTAAGTATTGACATTATTCCCATAAATATAGAAACAGGACAATGAGAAAAAAGAGATCCATATGTATTATCATAAATTAGAAAGAGTAATCTTACAAGTAGATGCCTTGATGTTGTACATATTTCTCCCGGGGTCCTGAGAAATCGTTCTCCTTCAATCTGATAAGCCTTCCTCTCTAGAATAACCAGTATGAAGTTAGGGGCACAAATTTGTGATCTTTAGTGTGTCAACAACAACTCACTAGTATAGAAATTATGCACTCTATGAACTCTCTCCAGCTTAGAAACTATACAAATAAGTCTCTATTCACATTAGTATCTACCCTTCAACCTGAAACTTGAGCTCAATTTATAGGGATATTGAGGTAGTTTCAGTTCCATGAAGAGGGGAATGGATTCCTCTCATGAATGGATTTTAGTTCCTTGGACCATGGGATAAGCTCCATGAGTGGAGGGATAAAGCTCGAACTGGCGCGACTCTAGGGTCTTCCAGTTGGGAGTATAGTTGACCAACTGGGCTTCTAGAAGTTACTTTTTATTTTTACTTGATTTTCACGGGGGTGTGCAGGTTTTAGTGTCATACAGTGTGGTTGTCTCCGCGGCTAATGGAAGGATCATCAACACATGTGCAAGAAAGGCTAATAAAACCACGTAGGCAGAGTTTTAAGGGTTGTACATAGCTTTTCTCCAATTTCCAAGACTTGATTCAGGAACATCAGTGTTTTTGACCTCTAACGGAACATGATATGGATGGTAGTGGACCCATATGAACAGTCAAATGCCATGGTGACAAAATTATGTGTAACATATGTGAAAATGAGGCATACCACATAGCTTCACATACATTTGCTTCTACTATGGGAAATTTTGAATCTGTTGGTTCCTTTCATGCTAACAGCACGATGATCAAAATAAACCACACGTAGTGAAATGTCTTACCCTCTTCTTGTGCCTCGCAGCAGTCCTTCAAAAATTCCCTGCATAAATATCTGGCTCAGTTGAACTGAACCCTGAATTTTCATTGTGCAGCTAAGGAAACCACGCTCATGGGGACTTAATTTTCTCCACACTTCCGCATTATTTTTCTGGTTAAGATGTGTTTGGCGAAGCACACCCCTTGGTCGTGGATGGAATTAATGTCATAATATTGTGACTTCTTGATGAGCCAAAACTTGTCCTTCATATCTTGTGTTACTGCCTTGTCATAGTTTTTCCGAAGAACTCTTCGATGAGGTCCTTTCCTTGGAATGGTAGTCCTGTAATCCTCCTTATCAACATCTCATCAATAGGGATCCTCTTCCCCAGCCAGAGGCATACGTCATGCACTAACACAAGTATTTTTCGAACATATACCGTGTTGATGGTACTTCTAGCGAAGTGTGGCACATTTAGCATTTTCAGCAAGCCTACCCTCTACAATCCCTCAGCCCACTGGTGTGGCTCCAACCTTGTAACTTTTCTCTCTGGATAGTATACCTGATGTAGGTATCTGCTCGGCTCGAATTGCGGGTACTTTCTCTGGTCATTGAAGTCTCAATCCTCCATATTCAATTGTGGTACTTTCCCGATTGGTTCTCCTTCAAATGGAACTTTTTCTGGTAGCAGCAGTGTGAAAATGTCAAACTTCATGTTTTCAGGGTCTTTAACTGGCTTGGCATCTAGCTTCCTTGGTGGAAAATATGATGGCAGTACAGAGGGAATTTTGGTGCCCTCTGTCTCCATCTACTGCATCTCAACTTCCTCCTCAATGTCATGGATTTGTTCTGGTTCTTTTTGCTTCACTGTTTTCTTCACCTTCTCCATAGGTCTCTTATCCTACATGTTCTTTTTCCATTGTTCGTTTGCTACCTTCTTTCTTCTGGATGTCCTTACTCTAGAGGCTTCAGCTAGTCTCTTTTCTTGTCTTTTCTTCAGTTTTTCTTCCGTGGTTTTTTGTTTTTGCGAAACCTCGCGTGCCTTGGGGAAACAGGTACACTCAGTGCTCTTCAAAACTTCTCTCAGACATACAACAACACTCCTTTCTCACACTTGGTCGAAAATTCTCTAATTGAATTATCCAATTGAAAAGTGTACAATTTGGAGCGGAACATAACTTTTATAGTGAATTTGAATTTTGAACCTCATGATAGCCTAGATATTGTTCATTTAATGAAGATATGGTGCTATATCCAACTAGTTGTGCTTCATAAATGTGTTTCTCCTGCATCTCTTAAGGGTAAATTTCTTTTAATGGAATCTTTTTTCTTCCAACGGTCATATTTCTGGTTATCTTTGACTCCTCCCTTTCTGTGTCGCACTAATCCTTCCTTCATCGCGATTCTTTTGGACTTCAACATACTCTTGAATATCGCACAGTAACCTTCCTTTGGCAAAATCTGCAGAGTAGTTTATAGTATAATTCCCACTTTCAACTGCAGGTGGCACTAATATTGTTCCCCTTTCATATTTTAGTGCGAAGCTCCAGGGACAGAGTCATCCCTATATATCTTCGGATACCATTCACTCGTCCTGGAATCAGTTCGTCATTTAACTTCATGAGTTAAAATGTTCCACCATCAAAAACATGCTTGATTATATACTGTCCTAACCAATGTGTTTTAAATTTTCATGGGAACTTCTCAAATTTTCTATCATATAAAAGTACAAGATCTCCTTCCTGAAATGTTTTTTGCTTAATGTGCCTGTCATGTCAAGATTTCTCCCTTCCTTTTTTCACTTGTTGATGAAAACCTGTTATAAACCTTTCTTCTTCCAGAGAAAGCAATTGTTTCATTATTTCCTTCATTATATTGGAGTTTTCAAATTCTGTGAAGGTTGAAACTATCAAACTTGGCATAATGTATTCCATAGGCATGATTTCCTCTTGTCCATACACCAACCTAAGAGGTGTATGGTATGTTAGTTTCTTGCATGTGTTACACGTTATTTTGTCACCATGACATTTTACTATCCATATAGGTTCATCACTACCTATATTGTGCTCCCTTAGAAGTCAAAAACCTTAATGTTCCTAAACCAAGTCTTGGAATTGGAGAAAATCTCATTAAAACCCTTAAAAGTCTAAATTTGCACTTTTCCTAGAATTTTCCTGTGGGTTCGCAGATACTTGTTCTATAGCCTGTGGCAGCTCCTGCACATTCTGTTAATAAAACCTGCGGACCCCCGTAAAAAGTAAAATAAAGGAAAAGGTAAGTTCTAGAAGCCTCGTTGGTCGAATATTATCTCAACTGGAAGCTTCTAGAGGCGCAATTAGTTCGAGCTCTATCCCTCCACTCGTGGATTTTATCCCTTGGTCTATGGAGCTCAAATCCATTCATGAGAGGAATCCATCCCCCTCTTCATGGAACTAAAACTACCTCCATTTCCCTATAAATTGAGCTCATGTTTCCGTCTCAAGGGTAGCTTGTATAAGGTAATTGCTGAAGAAATTCCCAAGAGAGAATACTCTGTACACTAGTTGTTGTTGGCATGAGAATGATCACACCCTCATGTCCATAACTCCATACTGGTTCAAAGAGAGGAAGGCTTGTCAAACTAAAGGAGGAACAATTGTTCAGGACCCCGTGAGAAAATTGTACAACATCAAGGCATCAGGTCGTAAAGTTACTCTTTAATTCAAGATAATACATATGGAGCTCCTTTTCTCATTGATTTGTTCTTGTGCTTATTTGAATAATTCAATACTTAGACTCCTTGATCACTAAGTTATATTAGCTGTTCTTAAGTATTATATGTTGCAGGTGCTTTTAATTCTTTTGTCTGTCTTTGATTGTAGGTTATACTTAATAAAGAATCATCTTTGGAGCGACTGGATAAAAGACTGCACCAAACATTGGATTTCAAGGTAGGGTCATGTCCTCCTTCTTTGTTTATAATAATTTTGAATTGAAAATAATCTAGATAAAATGATTTACAAATGGATGTTTGTTTCTAGCTATTCATATAATACTAGGGAGATCGCTCTTGCCCACAAGAGGGATTAATCCACATAACAAAATGGCGACTTCACTAGGGATCGAACCCAGAATCTCTGGTTTTGCAGACTTGATTTCAATTGATCCATTATTTGATCAAGTGGTCAACTTGATTTCACATTTGGTCGATCCCACTCTTCCTGTAGAGAGTGAAATTCACACCACTCAGGTTCTTCTTGTTACATCAAATTCTTCTATGCCAAGGGGTATTTCAATTATTTCTACAGAACCCCCTCCAAGTACTGAGGTCTTTTTCTTTGATTGGAATAGAATAACAAAACCTTGTCTTCCTTCTTCCATTACTTTCCAAATCATTATGAAATATTGTGGTAAGAATTTCCATTGTACGAATGTAGATGAAGGTGCTTCTGTTAGTATTTTATCCTCAACATCTTGGCAATCTTTGGGTTCCCCTCAACTTGTGCCTGTCACACAGAATTTTTCAGCTTTTAATAGAATTATTAGTGAATATTTAGGGATCCTCCCTAAGTTTCCCATTACCTTGGAAGGTAAAACTGTGTGTATTGATATTATGGTATTTCGAGATCCCTTGGATTTAAATTTACTCCCTGGGTGAGACTATGTTTATGCAATGAAAGTTGTCATATCGGCACCCTTTCATGTGATGTCTTTCCCTCACAATGGAAACATTTTGACTGTTGACCAATTTTTGTTCATTAGTCTTGATTCGACTACCAATAATCCGACATCCCTCAATGTTCCTTATATGGAAGTGGTATCTACCCCGCCACAAGTTAATTATGTGGCAATGAATCCCATGTTTTCAGTTATTGATGCAAGCGAGCCTCTCACTGTTTACTCGACTTCCTTTAACTTAGATCCGGTAATTGGCATGGTGAATTCTATGGGGGTATTTGAACACAATTTTCTTATCCCTATTGAGTACCTTGACATGTGTTCCTTCCAAAGAACTGTTCTTCCATCTGATGAAGACCTCTTGAAGGCCATGATCGAGGTGTGTTCCTTGACATGTGTTTCTTCCAGTTGGAAACCATGAAACAAGGTACCATGAGGATAGTTCTTTTATTGTGTCAACCTCGTTAAAAAATGAAACAGGCCCTTATGAGGATAGTTCTGTTACTGTGTCAACCTCGTTAAAAATGAAACAGGTCACAATGAGGATAGTTCTTTTACTGTGTCAACCTCGTTAAAAAATGAAACATGTCACCATGAGGATAGTTATTTTACTGTGTCAACCTCGTTAAAAAATGAAATAGGTCACCATGAGGATAGTTCTTTTACTATGTCAACCTCGTTAGAAAATGAAACAGGTCACCTTGAGGAAAGTTCCTTTTACTGTGTCAACCTCGTTAAAAAATGAATAAGGCAATGAGCATAGTTCTTTTCCTATGTCAAGCTCATTAAAAAATGAAACAAATCCTCTCCTAATTGAGTCGAGCCTTTGATTACATCTCGTAAGTGTCATGTCGAGTCTTTCATATGATCTCGTAAATGAACCTTCATTCCATCCATCTATTAGTAACCAATAGTCCACTTAGGTGAATGAAATGAAGCTTGGGGGGCATTGAAACTTATCTCAAGCATGATTTTTTCCTTTGTTTCAAGCTTGTGTAAAAATGAAACAAACCAATCTCAAGCAAAGTTTTCCTACATTTAAAGCTTGTGTAAAAATGAAACCACTCTGAAACACAATTTTCCTACGTTTCAAGCTTGTGTAAAAATGAAACCACTCTCAAGCATAATTTTTCCTATGTTTCAAGCTTGTATAAAAATGAAACCTATCTTGAGTCCATTTCGGTTATTATTTTCAAGACTCGTTAAACTCATGAAAATCCCGAGATTATTTTGTTATATTTCATTCTCATAAAACAAATGAAAATTCCGAGTTCATTCCATCTTTTCCTGCTTGTAAATTAAATTGAAAGTTGACCAACTGAGTATACTTTCATCACTTTTTAAGGCACTTTAAAATTACGAAAAAGTGAAACCTTGGAGTTCTCTTTCAAGCCCTTTTCATACTCTCTAAAATATGAAAATATCACCAAGTACTTGACTATTCGAACTCGTCAAGAGAAATGAACAGTCGTCCCTTCAGTACAAGTTTACCCCTTTTCCAGACTGAAATGGATTATTTACGTAAAAGGTATACATTGACTAATAATGGTCAATATAGTTCTCTCCTGTATTATTTTATCCTTTTTCAGGCTTGAGAGACTAAATTTATGAAAAATTACAACCACGGAGTTTACTTATGTTTTTATTCTGACTCCCTAAAACTGAAAAACACTAATTTTATCCTGTACTAGACTTGTTAACATTTAACAGTAAAGTACCTGTCGATTACAAATAGGACCGAACCACTCCTTCTTAGGGTTCGATTGTAATATTAAGATGGACTCATCCAAAGGATGAGATTACACAAACAAGAAAATGTTATCCTCCTCAAGCTTGTCAAAAATAAAGAGGTACTTTCCAGTAATGGTGGGGGGGGAAGAGGGAAAAAGAATCCAGTTGTCACCCTTGTTTGAAAAGTAGTATACCACTCTTGAACACGACACTTTGTCACACCTGTACCTGGGTTGGGAAAATTCTTTGTCTAACGGATAATCGAACCACATTGAAATACTCTAGCCGGTTTCTGGGTATTAGCTTTAGGTCAATTGTTACCAAACCATTTGCAGTGTCATTATGTGTTTAAGAGATAGTTCAAATAAACCATTCACTGCAAACATTTTTATTCATTCGCATTGACCATACCTGAGTCAGTCCTTGTAAATATATCTTCAAAAATTGATTTAATGGTTTTGTGTCATGGGATTTCCTACAACGGATCACTTTATATCAATGAAAACTCATCTTCTAGAAAATTGATCTAGAATCCTATCAGTCCCTTGGGATCTGCATGCCCTAATGGCATATTTCTCACCTTCGATGATAGGTTGCATCACTGACCTTCGATCGCATGATTCTGTGAAGTGTTCAACTACAAATTATTCATTCACACTTCATAGATTGTACTGAGTACTTTGAGAGCCACTGTCATTATTGGTGGTTTCACTCACACTTGTTAACAGTTCACATCATTGACTGGTAATCAAGTGGTTTCTACCATGTTTGACTTCGACACAATCAATTGCATGGATAGAATCGTACTAGTTTGGGAAGCAGAAATCAATACCCTGGATCTAGTTTCGACCATCCAGGATGTGAGGAGTTTTATTATTCATGATACAATAGACTACTTATGACAGATGGTTGTGCCCATGTTGTGTCTACTATTGGTGTAATATTAAAATCATATATGTATCAGAACATTTAGTTAGTTTTGATCTGAGTATGGGAATGCCTACCTCAGCAATGATATATATATATATATATATATATATATGCTTGCACTGAATTTTTTTACAAGTTTTCGACTGGTGTGTCCGCAATCTAATCCTCGGAATTATAAAGCACTTCAATCTTCAGAACAACCTCAGACTTCGCACTTAAGGGGGAAATATGTTACATGCTATTTTGTCACCATGACATTTTATTGTCCATATAGGTTCATCACTACCTATATTGTGCTCCCTTTCAAGTAAGAAACCCTAATGTTCCTAAACCAAGTCTTGGAATTGGATAAAAGCTCATTAAAACCCTTAAAAATCTAACTATGCACTTTTCCTATCATTTTCCTATGGGTTCGTGGATACTTGTTCTATAGCCTGCGGCAGCTCCTGCACATTCTGCTAATACAACTTACGGACCCCCGTAAAAATTCAAATAAAGGCAAAAGTAAGTTCTAGAAGCCTAGATAATCGAATATTCTCCCAACTGGAAGCTTCTAGAGGCACAATCAGTTAGAGCTCTATCCCTCCACTCATGGAGCTTATCCCTTGGTCTATGGAGCTCAAATCCTTTCATGAGAGGAATCCATCCCCCTCTTCATGGAACTAAAACTACCTCCATTTCCCTATAAATTGAGCTCATGTTTCAGTCTCAAGGCTAGCTTGTATAAGGTAATTGTTGAAGAAATTCTCAAGAGAGCATACTCTCTACACTAGTTGTTGATGGCATGAGAATGATCACACCCTTATGTCCATAACTCCATACTAGTTTAAAGAGAGGAAGGCTTGTCAAACTGAAGGACAAATGATTTTTCAGGACCCCGGGAAAAACTTGTACGACATCAAGGAATTAGGTTTTAAATTTACTCTTTTCATTCAAGATAATACATATGGATCTCATTTTCTCATTGAGTTTTTCTTGTGCTTATTTTAATAATCCAATATTTCGACTCCTTCATCACTAAGTTATATTAGTTGTTCTTAATTATTATATGTTGTAGGTGATTTTAATTCTTTTGTCTATCTTTGATTGTAGGTTCTACTTACTGAAGAAGCCTCTTTGGAGTGACTGGATAAAATATTGCACAGAACGTTGGATTTCAAGGTAGGGGCATGTCCTCCTTCTTTGTTTATAATAATTTTGAATTGCAAATAATCTAGAGAAAATGATTTACAAATGGATGTTTGTTTCTAGCTATTCATAGAATACTAAGGAGATCGCTCTTGTCCACAAGTAAGATTAATCCGCATAACAATATGTTGTCCTATATTACCACAACACTGCTCGAATCCTTAGATCCCATTCATTTATGTTCACATTGAACACTTTTGTAAGTGCATTCTCCATAATATTATTGAACGCTTCTACCATCCCATTCGCTTATGGATGATATGGGGTACTTTTCTGATGGTATTCTTGGAATTCTTCAATCAATGCCTCAATAGTCTTATGCAAGAAATGTAAACCCTGGTCCCTCATTAATATATTTGGACACCCAAATATGGACAAAATATATTAAAAAATTAACTTCATGGCAGTGTCTATGCTACAATCCTTCACTGGTTGTGCCCCGGTCCACCTCGTCAAATAATAAATTGTGGTAATTATGTATCTTGTGCCGGTCTTCTTTCCTAGTGGATTAATAGTTCAAACCAATTCAATAGCGCATTTTTCAAATGCATGCAATGTCACCTATGGATTTAATTGGATTTCATCTCATGTGGATGGATTTATTGTTCTTTGGAATACATCACATGTTCAACAAAACTCTTTTGAATCCTTATGTACTACGCGCCACCATAACCCAACTCTCAATATTTTCTACGCAGTGGCCTTTCCTGCATAATTTCCACCTATGACTCCTCCATGAGTTTATACCAGAATAGTCTGCCTTTCATGTTCAAGGACGTATCTATGCAATATTTCATCCATTCCCTTTTTGTATAAGTGTTCTGTAATCAATGAGAAATCGGTTTCTTTTTTTAACACTCCGTAATTCTGAAGCTGAAGAAAAAATCCTGTAGGCAACATCAAAACCACTTCGGGCCTAGGATCTAGCCCTCCTAGACCCAGAGAGGGCTCTCTCTGTCAAATATAACTTTGTTGGATTTTGCATTTTAGGCTAGTTAATAAAGGAAAGTTGGGTTTTGAATTTGGCTCGGTTGGAAAAGCAAGGGAAAAGGGCCATTGGGCAATGGAGTCAAAGGGCTCAGGTGACCAATTTGCAGAAGTAATCAAGCATGAGTGAAACAGGGCAAGCTAGGAGTACTACTATGGATCTCTGAGAATAAAATGGAGTGGGAAGATACACGAAAAGTGGAACTCAACAGAAATTGAGGAGCAGTTAAGAGTTCCTCAACTAAACTGTAGTGTAAGGTTCAGCAAAAACCGAGGAGAAATTAAGAATTCATTGGTTTGGCATCAGTGGAAAACATAGAGTATTGTAAAATCAGCTAAAATAGGGTGCTCTAGAAACAAATCCTATTCATAATTTTATGTTCTACAAATTAGAATTCAGAAATACTAAGACAGGAAAATAATGGATAAAAAATTAAACAGGAGAAACTTCACCATTTGGTGCACCACTTGAATCCTGAAAGCTTCTCTTGTATTACTTTGCAATAAGTCACAACATTACATAATGGGACTCAGTCCCTCATTTCAGATTCCCCCCCCCACTATGATCCTTTGACCGAATGAAGTATATATGCTAAATCTACTAACTGATTACAATCAGTGTCATTACTAATAGTCACTTTCTTACTAACTACATAACAGAGAAGGGCTAACATTATTTGACATATGTAATATAAAACAGTTGAAGTTATAAAGTACATCTGGACATTCGGAACTGCTTAAACCTCTGGCACTGCTTCAATTCCCTTGGAATGCTCAATTTGGTTGACATCCCATATTCTTTCTTGAGGTTGCGTAACTAATGGGCCAGCTGGAATATACACCTATAAAACAGCTTTGAATATGCTCTGTCACCTATGCCTTTGAATGCTTGAATGTTTCTACTTGGCTTCTTTTTTTTGGGATTGAACACCTTCTGCACTGAGCTTGGGGTAACATTTCAGTTGCTTGAAACATGGACATCATGCCTATTGTAAAAGATCTAAAAATGCATCTGCAACCGAAATGCGACCATATAGGCCACCTCTCGATGTGAAAGCTCTGACTTGTCAGGAATCCTCTCCCGATGGAAAACGCCTTTCATGTTTCATCTACAGATGACTCTTTTCCAATTTTTTTACTATAAAACTTCATGCTTTCCTTGTCTTCATAAAATAAAAATTGGGACTTGCTTGTTATATCCTTAACTTTATGATTATTACTGGGAAAGATTGAGTCATTCTGCCTATAGTCACAAGACCATGACACATCAAGAAAAAACTCCTTTTCTCACCTCCTCCATATCTGATGCAAGACAATAAACATCTTGAGCTAATCTATAGGATCTTGCCTTCCTTTGTGTTTGAAAAGACAACAAAAACTAAACAACATTTCTCTCTCTGGATCTTCCTCATCAACATTTACTGTGACTTGTCTTTCAACCAATACATCCTAAACCTCATTAATGAGTTTGGATTGAGAAATTTCCTGAACCTTAGGTCACAAACTGGGATTTGGATGCAGCAACCAAAAGCGAAAGCAATATTCCTTTGGATTCTCTAATAGAAAGTGAGGACGAAGAATTTGATGGCGTATATATGACATAACCTTCATTTCTTCTTCCCATGACGTAAACGTACAGGAAAACTAAAATAATAGGACCCCTAAACCATCTGTGTCAAACAAGAGTGAGCTTGTCCCTCTGTTTAGTCGTTCAGGGCTGGTAAACCGACCTTCCTCCAACAATAATAGGGTCTCATGTAGATTGATGATTGTTGCCAATTGATACCATTGTCCTTTCGACATTGCTAGTCACGTTGATCCATAACCCGATGATATTTGGCAAGGTCGTATCCTGGATTGTGCGTATTCTTGGAAAGCAATTTCCCATCATCAGTACCTTTCGCTTTAGGATCCATAAAGTATCGTTCATAGGCTTGGCCAATATTTGACCCACAGAGGAAGTTCCAAAATATTTTGAACCTCTCCTATGAAAAATTGCATCCCTTCGATATGGTGAAGCTCAGAGTGTGGGTTTTCCATGAAAAAAATCTTTATTGACTAGTTCGGTAACTCATGCCTATCACCATGACCACGACCTTGGACTGCTTGTATCGAGAAAAACTGTCTGGAATGCTTCCTAATTTTATGTGTGATTTATGGGGTTATAATATGGAAGAACTATATTTGGAGCATCTAAAATTCACTTGACTTTCCAGAGACTACATAAATTCAACCCTGTAGACCAAAAACACCACTGTTGTGTTTGCTTTGTGAAAACCCGAAACTAGATTTTAGAGGGCCCAAAAGATGGTAAGTTGTATCATGATGGGGGGTGCGAACCTTTCTAGGGATATCATGTAGCCTAATCGAAACAACCCATTTCGGACCCCCCCCCCCCTCCTTCATTAAAATTAAAAACACATGGGAGGTCCAAAATTGATTTTCATCGTCCACTTTGATAACCACCCATAAGCGGAAATGTGTGAGTTTTAGCATAATATAACATCGCAACCTTAAGATGTATGTCATTGCCATGAGATATAGAACTCGCATGGCAAGGATTCAAATCAAGGCAGATAGTTGAAGCTCCAAGCGATAAGGTATGATTTCTCCTTGTGCCCGGTCATAAGATACCTAAAAGGCTTCCATGTCAAATTTCCTATTCCTAAAGACTCTACCTTTGAAGAAGAATTTTCATGGTCTCATAAACCAAGGAAGTGTGCATACGCTTTAGCATAGCACCAAGAGCCTGGGCCCAATTCTCTCATACATGAGTCCCAACCAGATCCGAAATATAATCCCTAAAATTTCCAAAGCTAATACGTAAAGAAACTAGACGACCCAAGCGTGGAGAAACTTTCAATTTTGACCGATACATGTTTTGTAATCCTCAACATTTTGAGCGTTGTGCTATCTTCAGGAAGTTTGGGTGGTATGTTGAAATCCATACATGAGATTTTATTTTTGTAGATAGATATTTCTTCTTCCTTGTCCTTCTCTACAACCTCTCACAACCTTTGCAAGGCTAATCTATATTTAGACAATATAATGTTTTTGTATTTCTTGAATCCAGAAACTAGATAATTTAGCACAGTATTATAAAAATCCGTCACCACATCAAGAAGGTATTTCCATAGCCAGCTTAGTATTGCAATTTTCCATTCAAACCATGCTTCAATTTCATGATGACCAACCCCAAGGACTCATATTCAAAATTCACACAGAGAAACCTCCTTGATGAGTGATGGTATCAAGTGACTGACAAAGAGAATTTTGTCATAGAACCCTATCAAGAACCCAAGAGCACATTTTTCTCTTTAAATCCAGATTTATAAAGATAAACCATGACACTTTTGTACCTGAGCTCCAAAATACGAAGAAAATTTTGATCCACGCAACAAAATAATAATAAAGGCATATGAGAAATACTTATTTTGGGCATTATAGAGTAGTGCAGATGGAATTTTTATGACTTACCCCTTTTAAATATGCTCCATGAAGAAATTGATTCAAGATTCTTTTGAATATGAACCCCACTTTGTAGGATAAAACATTGTTTTTGTCCTGCAAGCCAGACCAATATATATAATTTAGCAACCCTTATTCCCTATAATTATAGGGTCCTAACAGCTTTGAATACCAAATCCTTATTTTGTTGTGTGGTGTATTGTGTGGGTGCCATTCTTGTGGCTAGAAATTGAATAATATCCATGAAGTGATCATCCGCAACCCTGATTATGAATAATTGTGCGTCGTGCAAGTTATTCTCGATACTTGTGGGTTCTTCTCTTGTCTCCAACCTTGACATATTATCAGTCCTAGCATTCAATATTCCCGGTTTGACTACTCATGGAACAATAACAACCATCAATGGATTTTTTCTCCTAAAATAGGCTTATTCACCAAATATTTCAGCTCGGAGTGAACAATGAACATCTTGAAATTCTCTCCCAACAAGTAGTATATGAACTTCTCTAATGCATAGACCATAGCTAACCCTTCTCTTTCTATCGTAGTGTATTTTTTTTCTGCCTTGGAAATTTTTCTACTTACAAAAGCTATGGGGTTATCAATTTTCCGTGCTCCTTGTTGTGCTAATATTATACCTAACTCTGTACAGGATGAAATGACATGTACATGAAATTCCTTATTCAAGTCCAGGAAAAACAGAATAGGCTCAGTCACCATTTTCTCTTTTAGTATTTCTAGGCTCTTTTGGCATTCTTCATCCCATTGAAAAGTGACATATTTCTTCAATAAACTCTCCATTGGAGCAATTATCTGTGCATAGCCCTTTATAAACTTTCTGTAATAGCCAGTGTGTCCAAGTGTCTTGCATTGTTGTCTCACTATATTAGGTGGATACATGTTTACAATAAATTCTATCTTCACGTTATCCACCATTAATCCCTTACTACAAGCCACATGGCCCAACAGTATTCCAAATGCTACATAAAATATACATGTAATATTCCTACATTAGCAGGCAGCTAATTGGAATATTAAATTTTGCTCTAAACACATAGTTAGATGAATAAATGGGTAGGGAGGCCCATAAATATTTTTAGCAGCAATAAAATCCCTCTTAATGGGAAAGGGATGATATTCATAACTATATAAAACCACTTTCATGTGTAAACAAAGGATAAATGCATGTGGACAAGGTCAAGTTTGACCAAGTCAACAAAGATAAGATGGAGGATGTGGAACATTAATGAAGATAACTCAGTGGGAATATAGATCTGTTTAGATAGCTATAATAAAGCCACCTTGAGTGTGTAATAAGACTTTGCATGGAGATCCATTCAAGGTTGACCAAATCCATCAACGTTGTTATGGAGGAGTGGTATTGATGATGGGACAATGCAGTTTTGGAGGGAGATTAATTGCATGAAGATGGAAACCCTAATGAGTGGGACCCAAGGTGAGAAGGCTACTAATGTTTATAAGGATAAGGATGGCATCCGTATGGGGTTAGCTTATGATTATGATTTTCTAAATATATGGTCTGTTTAGACATATTTCTTTCTCTGGTTGTTTAGCTGAGATAGAGTGTTGTTTAGCACAAGGTCTTCCTATTTAGGAATCCCTTCTCTTTCCTTGAGAGGCCTCTTGGAGGAGCCTTGCACCATATTGCCCACTATTTGGCTTGAGGCCAAGCTTCATCTTCCTTTGAAAATGTAGATCCTATTTAGGGTTTGACTATTTCAGTAAGTTGTAGCAAGTGGAAGCTAGATCTTCACATCTAGTCCATTTTAGTGCTTCCTGTGTGTTTTCAATATGCTTCGAGTGATCTCCTTCCTTAAGGAGTGAATGTATGGTGTTTCCCTACCTCAAGGGTTTGGATATTAATGAAGATCTGAAGTTTTATCTTTTATGGTGTTATTTCTTGGGCATATTTTCCATTTCTATACATTTTCTTATCAGATCTACTACAAGTGGTATCGGAGCATTTTCTTGGGCAGAGTTTGGACATTTGCTTTTTTCATTTCAAGTGGTCTCAAGCCGGAAAAGAAGGATAGAAAGAGCCATAAAGACTTATTTTCAACTAATATTTCCATATTACAGATTCATGGAAGTATTCAGAAAGAGAACATCGTTGTGTCTATCATTCCTAGTTGCAAGCATAATTGTATCAATGTGAATTTGGCTAAAAATTTGCAAGTTCCAACAAAGCATATTGAAAACACACAGGTTGATAATGAAGATGTTCAAATTTATAAAGATTTGAAGATTTCTATGGATAAGTATGTGTTGCATTCTGATTTTTATGCTTCATATATGGCTGTTGTGGATGTTGTTTTGGGACATCCTTGGATGGAATCCGTTGGTACTGTCAATTTTAATGTGCAAAAGAAATTCATGAAGCTCTGGTATAAAAAGAAGAAAATTACATTGCACGATATTTGCATTAGGAACCATGCAGAGACCGAGGAGGAAGAAGCAAAAATATCTAACGGTGCAGACACATCAGATGATGAGCCTTTGATGGTAGACAGCCAAACATAGACATCAAAGCAAGTACCAATAAAGGAACCAGACACCACTCCATCACCAATCATGGAGGAATTAAGGAAAGATATTACATCAGTTAAAGCTTCAACATATCACCACCTGCATCACCCAGCAAGACAACAACCAGCAAGGTGGCAACGAATTAGCAACAAGGAAAACAACCCCTGGACAACACATCGAGAGGTGCGACGATCCACTAACAACACATCAACAATGAAGAACCACCAGAACCTGCTTCCATCTCAAGCGAGCAAGGCACCGACTAGATCAAGTGTTCATCTTTCCCTTGGATGGCTAGATGCACATGAATGGTACCAGTGGAATACTCTTTTGAGTATATCTTATTATTTGTGTTCTTCTCATGTTTCGGGGACGAAACATGTTTAAGGGGGGTATAATGTAGCGTACCTAGAGGGGATAATATAGGGTACAGAGGGAGGTACCCAAGGGAATAATATGATGTATTAATATAAGAATGATAAATAAATGGGCCATAGTTAATAAATAAAGTGGTTAACCCACATTATGTAAGGGACCACATGTAGCAAGGGAATAAAGTGATAAGCCCATTGTATTGGATGTATAGTATTGAGAGACCCATGGTAACTACCCATGGTATTGCATGTATGAAACCTATATAGAGGTTAGAGACTCTCCATTGAGAGAGGTCAAGGATTATTGTATTGGCAAGCATATGGCTTGTGGAGTGATCTCCTTCCTTAAGGAGTGAATGTATGGTGTTGCCCTACCTCAAGGGTTTGGATATTAATGAAGATCTGAAGTTTTATCTTATATGGTGTTATTTCTTGGGCATATTTTCTATTTCTATACATTTTCTTATCAGATCTACTACAAAGGGTCAAAATATATTGTTGATTTGGAGCAGCAAAATTTCACTGCATTGAACAGCCTTGATTTATTCAAGGAGGAGGCAAACAGTCATCCTAGTGTATCATTGTTGAGTTGCACACAACCCTTGGGGTTGGCATGTAGATTCTTGGAGGATGAGATGAGTATTGTCTTGAACAATACATTGCAAAACTATGTGTTCATAATTGGATATGATCTTGAGGCAGTAGTTGCACCATCATGGATATCAACATCATTGTCATTGAGTAGTAGTGATGAGTTGGGGGCTCAACCATTGTTGGAGCATTCCCATTTGTATGACAAAGGGTGGGCAGATAGTTGTTGGGGGACATATTATCATGGATAACATATCTCATGGTTTTGATGGATACTTCTTGATGGATATTTCACATCATGATAGGAGGTTTTGCCTCCCACCTATTTGGATCCTTATGGGGTCAACTTGGTCATTGATGAGTGGTCTTCATTTGGAGATCTCCAAGAGATTGCATTTCAAAATCCCATGAAATGCAAAGAAAGAAATCTGATTTGGGAGGATGGTATTCTCCATTGGAGGGATGCCACTTTTGTACATGATGATAGACACTCACCATGGGTTGGATGGGTGATGTTGATGAGCAAGAGCTTGGAAAACCACTTGCATATTTATGATACCATGCAACAGGAGGCAAGACTGCGTTGGTTACTCTTGAAAGAGTTTGGTCATCCTATGACACGTTCTATTTCAAAGAGTAGGTTGGTGGATGGAACTTGGCATGGCACTTACATCATATGGCAGCAAGGGGTTTTGATGTATTGCGATGATGTGATATATTTCATGTCAACTATTATGATATTGATCCATGATTTATATGATAATGGTGTGGAGAGGAAACAATATTTCTTGTTGCTTTGGTTGTTATGGAGAGAGTATGGGCTGATTTTCTCCCATACTTTGCATGATGTTGCAGAGGTAGGAGATGGCACCATCATGGTGCAAAGGGGATACTTCTTAACTTTGGAGGATGAGGAGGTACTTCCACTTTGGGAGGAATATCCCACACATATCAGCATTATGATTGATGGCTTTGACATTTGGGATGTCAAAGGATGGAGCTATGAGATGACAAGAGCCTTATTACAAAGGCCAACAACGTTGTCACTTGGGAGCTTGGGTTTTTTGATGGAATGTTCCCAGGATCACTTCACATATGATGCACTTGATGGGAATGTAGGGGATGAGAGTGAGGGAGTAGTGGATGGAGACATCTGTTACCTTGGTATGATCTTCTTGACTTGGATTTTCAAGTATAATAAGAGAGATCTACATGCACCACTTGTGGGCTTTCTTTCCATGCACCTTGATGCATATAATTCCTTACTTGAGGATTTCACTTGGGAGGGCATCCAACAGGATGTATATCATCATATGGGGAGATGCATAGCCTCAATGATGATGGAGAGGTTGTCACAACCACTTCCCTACTCATTTGGAGTGAGGTATAACTTTTAATTGAGCCATTTCAGCTCAATGACCAAAGTACATGATAGGGGATGTATAATTATGCTTTATGATTTGTGCTCCTTTATTTTTTATGAGCAACATATTGTACCAAGGAGGGTCTTTCCTTGTATATTTTATTGTGATGTACTTGAGGCCATTTTCAGCATTGATGTTGGCCATTCTATTTGTGGTTTTTGAGGGATGCCACATGATTTTTGGTGTGCACCATTGGCACCAAATGTTACTTTCATGATTTCATCTTGTAGGATGATTGTGGCAGCAAACAAGTGGCTAAAAAGGCACTTGTTATACTTTGTATTGAGGCAGGAAAGGGATGCATTGCGCTGGTTCCACGTATGGAACTATGATCCACCTCCTCATTGTCATATGGCAGCTTGTTTCTATCTTTTTTTGCTTCCATGTATTGATGATGTTCTTGTTCTTATGGGAAGCTTTGTTGGGAGGATAGCACAAGAGTTGGAGGTTCCCATTGGGAGTATAATTCTCCATACTTAATATGTTGCATGCTTTAGGAGAAATAATGGGCAAATCATGATTTCCACACTATGCTTCTTGTCTTCATGTGGGAGGAGCCATTTGGAGAACTTGAGTTCTTGGGAGAGGCACTCAATGGATGTTTTGATTGGTGGGGTGACTTGCGTCATTCATGAAGACAGTAATATTTCTGCCCAAGATCAACAGCATCCCCATACATATCATAAGTGGAGAGAGAAAAAGCATGGGATGGACATTTTAGTCCCACATATTCAGCTATGAAGCCTACCTTCTTTGCAGGAGCCTAAGGTGGAGGAGATGTTTCATGAGTTACCAAGTCAGAGGGTGACTCAATTTTTGTGGATGATAGATTGGGGATGGACGCTTAACATAGGGATGATGATTCCCAATATATTTCTGATTCTATGCCTCAAGAAGGCCTCTAGACCATGTATAGTTGTTTCGATGTATATCCCACTTTTTCATGTTGAGAGCCATTTAGAATTTTCACCAAAGGCATACTTTTACACATGGGAGGAACAACTTGAGGACACATCGATGAGAAATCATCTTGTTATTTGGAGAAACTCATCACTTGAGGATGCTACAGGAGGAATAGGAGAGGCTCTTCAGCTCTATCCTTGCATTTTCTTCAGGAAAAGAAACATTTGGGAGAGTAGGACTGTAATATTCCTACATTAGCAGGAAGCTAATTGGAATATCAAGTTTTTCTCTAAACACATAGTTAGATGAGTAAATGGGTAGGGAGCCCCATACATATTTTTAGTAGCAATAAAATCCCTCTTAATGGGAAAGGGATCATATTCATAACTGGATACAACCACCTTCATGTGTAAACAAACGGTAAATGCATGTGGACAAGGTAAAGTTTGACCAAGTCAACAAAGATAATATGGAGGATGTGGAATATTAATGAAGATAACTCAATGGGAATATAGATCTGTTTAGATAGCAAGAATAAAGCCACCCGGAGTGTGTAAGAAGAATTTTCATGGAGATCCAGTCAAGATTGACCAAATCCACTAGCGCTATTATGGAGGAGTGGTATTAATGATGGGATAACGTATTTTTGGAGGGAGATTCATTGCATGAAGAGGGAAACCATAATGAGTGGGACCCAAGGTGAGAAGGCTCATAATGTTTATAAGGAGAGGGATGGCAGCCATATGGGGTTAGCTTATGATTATGATTTTCTGAATATATGGTCTATTTAGACATATTTCTTTCTCTGGTTGTTTAGCTGAGATGGAGTGTTGTTTAGCACAAGGTCTTCCTGTTTAGGAATCCCTTCTCTTTCCTTGAGAGGCCTCTTGGAGGAGCCTTGCACCATATTTTCCACTATCTGGCTTGAGGCCAAGCTTCATCTTCCTTTGAAAATGTATATCCTATTGAGATTTTGACTGTTTCAGTAAGTTGCAACAAGTGGAAGCTAGATCTCCAGATCTAGTCCATTTTAGTGCTTATTTTCAGTGGAGGAGGGTTCTAATCCATTGGAAGGATAGTATTGAAGGTATTGAGCTATATTTTCATATCTTGGCTATAGGCCAATAATAATTTTTTCCCTACAGTGCAGAATAAGTCTAGATCTACGTAGTTTCTGAAGGAGCTGTTACAGGGTGATTTAGTGCACCATTTGGAGAGCTAATTTTCTGAGTGTTGGGGATATGCCCTTCATTTTGGAGATCTGTTGGATGAGATAATTTTCTTTTTTTATATCAGATCAGATCCACTTTCCATATCTGAATATTTCCATAGATCTACAATCTTAGATCTCAGATCTACACTTTGTACATGGTGTTTTACTGAAAACCCCAAGGGGGATTGATAAAGGAGCTTATATAGTTCATGGTTCTACTATAGATCTAAATTTTTGTCCACATACTTACTCTAGATATGATTTAAAACCTGTTTATGTTGGATAGGTAATAAAATAACGTTGTCATGGTATTCCATCTTTCATACATGGTTGAAGTCCCTATCTTTGCATGATTTTTGGCTATTTTTAGCATGGGAGACCTGTTTAACTATGCAATAGTGATTTTTTTATGATTTCCTTTTAGATTTGAGTGTTATAATATCATATCTAAGAAATCATTGAGCTGTACTTGAAATTTATTGCATATATTTCTAAGAACTACGTTATTTATGCATTTATTGCTAAGTTTTCCCATTTGGGAATATTACAATACAGTTCTTCAAATTTAATGATATTGTATATTTCCTACATGTATCCAACATCAACTTCAAGCTCACAACATGATTTTTCAAGAGCCCAAAGACCGGCCAGTCATCAAAGTAAACTTCCAAAATTTTGTGTATATATTCTTTGAAAGTTGCGATTACAACTATAGAAAATAGGGAAAGAGCATTCTTCAAACCAAAAGGCAACACTATGTACTGTTAAGAACCCCAATCTATATAAAACGTTGTTGTATGTCTATATTCTAGCGCAATTCTGAACTGATGGTAGCCCAAAAATCCTTTTGTGAAAGAATAGGCCTCCCATCCTCCTACATTGTCCAATACTTTGTCTATAAATGGTGTGGGAAAAGGATCATGTAAGCATGCATCATTCAATTTTCTTAGGTCTACAGATATCATGATCTCATCCTTTTCCTTATTTTCCTAAACCACCATAGGACTTACCCATTCAGATTCTTTGACAGGTTCGATGATCCCAGCTTTGATCATTTTATTTAACTCCTCCTTCACTTTTTCCTTGTATTTCAGATTCAACCTATATGGTATTTTCTTTACTGTCTTTGCTTTAGGTTTCAGAGGAATCCTCATAGCTCCTAGTTACCCTACTATGCCCTTCAATTTAGAAAATTTCGTGAGGAAGAGCTCTTGATACTCATGCATCAACTCTGTAGTTTTACTAACTGTGTCTTCATTCCAATAACCTCAAATCATTGAAAATTTTGGTTCTTCTTCTGATCCAATATTCACCTTGTTTGTTTTTGTGGTGTCCTTTCGATTATGTGATATCAATATTTCATGGATAATCATCATCTTCTTCTGCAATCACATTATGGCACTCTAGTGCTTATTCCAACTGCATTATCCAATCTGGCTGCTTCCATGTTAGCGAAGTTGTGTTCTCAAAACCCCTTTCTCTGACTTTCTGAAGGGTTGAATCTATGCTCGGACGGTCATCTTAAAAACTAAATGTCAATATGAACCCTTCAACCAAATCTATCCAATTTGCAGATCCATGTCGCAGTTCTGTCTCAATATACCAATTCATAGGAATCGTTTCTAGTGTCTGGATAAACTCATGTACTCATTCTTGTTCTGGAACTTTTTTCCAAGCTAAAGTGTAACAATGAATATGCTTTTGGGGGTCAACCTTACCACATACTTTACTTCTACTTCTATATCTACTGGCCCAAATATGACCCACATCAGCTTTCGATACTCCTCCCAACTTCCTATATTTCTTTTATGAGCACCCTGCCATCTAGAAGGTGTAGACCTCGTGGCTACATCCAAATCTTGTAGCCTTTATTATTCTAGTATTTCTCTTTCATATTCATTAATAAAAAGTCTTACATATCCTATCCCATCATAATAAGGCAAACTACATACCTTTGAAGTTATGCAGCAAAGTGATTTTGTGATTCTTGCACATTGTCTAGTAGATACTTCATGTAACCTGTTCTGCCAATTTTCTAGTTCTTCCTCATAATATAAAGTAAAGTAACTGTCTTGTTCCTAGATTAGTTTAGCTTCCATAGTGGGATTAATCCAATTTTCCTCATTAGCGGTTATCTGATAAATGTTTTCGACATTTGTGTCGCAGTATTCATCCTGAACATGTTCTATATAATGCACACCTTCTGATGGGTCTAAAGGAACAATGACCCTCATATTGTCTTTTTAAAACACCATTTGTCTCTTCTACATATTGATTATCGCCACAGTATCGAAAGCCCGATCCAATCCAAGAAGCGCCAAATAGGGGTTTCTATCATCGACAATTTCAATCACCTAGAAATATATAATAGTGTGCACTCCTTCAATATCTACTACAACTCCATGTAACTTTCCCATAGGGAGGATCGTCTATTGGTTGGCCATCCCCAACTAGATCGGTGACTGTTGCGACTTTGATATTCCCATTAAATCCCAAGTTTTCTTAGGTAACACTTTGGCATCACATCCTAAGTCCAGGATTACCTGATCCATATTATATTCTCTAATTTGTGCAGTTAGTCCAATTTCCTTCCCCGTTCTCTTCTTATGTAAATGTAAATTGTTCAAAGCACACAGATTTCTTCATGGTAATTCTTTGTCAGTGTAGAAGTCTATCAACTCCCAGAGTCCTTTGAAAGCCCTCTGATTCCTCAAAACCTTCATGCAATTTTGTAAGAACGACTTCAACATAATTTGATATAATTATTTCATCGAAGGGGTTACCTTAGCACAGTCCTTATTTGGCATTAGCTTCAGTTGCGCACTAGATTTTGAAGCTATAGTATCCATGAAGCTTCGCTTCACCTCCATGAACGTTTCTTTTTCTATTTAAATACTGAACCCAAGGGAGTTTTTTGCGGTCTTTCTAACCCATGTATATTTCATTTTCTTCTTACCTTATACTCTATCATCTCCCATCGTAGCTCCACTCCTTGTTATGATGTCGATGTGTGGTTCATCCTCCCTTGGTTTAATGGTCATCATTTGCATATTTTATGTGGGTTGTTGGTTCCTTTTCTCTTGCATAATTTTCATAAGGATCGGACATTCTTCTATCACATGATCAAAATATTTGTAGTACTTACAAGTTGTATTAGGATTCTAAAAATTTCTTGCGTAGTGTCTTGTTTGTCCATAGTTGTAACAAATATTTTGACTACGTCCTTGACCATCCCCTGGTCCTCGTCCTCATCTTCATCCTTGGAAACCGCCTCGACCAACATTTTGTCCTTGATCCTCGTGTGCATATCCTCCAGCTTGCTTTCTATAAGCATCAACAGTGCGTTCCATCATCAAGTCATAACTTCGATATTTTTTCTCATCGTGTCCTACTGATTTACAAAAGTTGCAAAACTGCTGCCTTAGTGTCTACAAATAATTCTATAATAAATAACATTGTTCTAGATTATGTTGGCTTTTAGTTCTGCATATCTCACACCATAGGATTGATACTGAATTTAATGGATTAGGTGCTCCACTAGCCAATTAATCTTTGAACATAGGGCATTGTTCCTTAGAATGGCCCTCTGCTTTGCACTATATGCACCACAATTCCTGTCTAACTTCTTTACCTTTCTTGAAATCTTGCAATTCCAAGGTAAATTTTTCTAACTGACTCTGAATTTTTTGTACTTGTTAGTCATCAGTATTTTTCGCTATCTGTAGATGACTAAAGATTTGTTCTAGATTTCTGAAAAAAAAAACTTTCCAAGAATATTGTGAGTTTCAAAAATCTCACTGCCTTCATTATCCTAATAGAAAATTTTTCACTATTCTATTAGTTTTCCTTTTCATGGTTACCCTATCACTCCTACAAACTCCTCATTGGCTTATATCTATCATTTTTACCCTCCTTCTCTGCCTATAATCTCATTGGCCTATTTTTCCTCTATCCATAAACTCCACTTTCCCTCTAGGGTATCCTATAACCTAATCATTCCCATATTCCCTAGGTTCCTCAAGCATTGATGGTCTCAAAACTATCTTTGTAGGCTGTTTAGATAAATCAAGTACATTGGATTTTGGATCTTCAATATAGCCCCTTTGACAATACTTTGTTTTTCACTTGAAGCCTCCAAGCCAATTTTTAGTCAAGATCATGGTTAAAGAACCCTCCCACTAGGTCAATTAGGTTTTCACATGTGTTTAGGTCATCATTGGTGTTTCAGGCACTTCTTTTCCTTTGCTAGAAACTGGCTCAGATGTAATATAATGTCCAGACATGGTTATTCAAGGAAGACCTAAAAGTTTCCAAAGAAGACTACCTTATTAGTTCAAAGTCTGCAAGAGGTAAATGCAAATATTTTAGCACTTTTGTAGGAGTGTTGAATGATTTTTTAGCAGAATGTGTTGGTGAGGTAGATTGTCTACTCCTGAATGAAGACAACTTGCAGCAAGGAAGAGAGGCAACACTTGTTCTTGTAGATAATTACGATTTTTGAGCTATATGGTCCAAGTAGAGTGCCAAAACAATGATCAATTGTAGAAATGGCATGGAGAAGGTACACAGAGCCAAACATGAAGAAATTATGTCAAAAATATTGATGAAATAGGGAAAAAGGTGAGGTGAACTGGACAAAAATGAATGAACTTGAAAGGGTTATAGAGAACTTAGAAGAAAACACTGATGATTTCTATAAAGCATTCCAAATACCTAGGGTTTTGGGAAAGTGGCCAAATAAGGTGAAAGGATGAGTTAAACTCCATGATGGAAGCAAAGGAAGATTTTAAAGATGTCACTATGTGATCAGATCCCAAACTCGTTAAAAATGGGCTTGTCATGCCTAAATGAGAAAAGGATGAGTTGAGCTTCAAGGTGGGAACAAAAGGGGTTTTGAAGATGTTGCCTTGTGTTTGAGTCCCAAGGGTGTCAAAATCAATTTTTCATGCCGCAAGGAGCAAAGGGGAAAGCCAAGTTTATGTTTTCATTCACCTGCAAGCAAAAATTCAAAGAATATTAGTGAAAAGGGAAAAAAGGGGTTTAAAACATTAGAAAGGGGGTTGCAAAGTTAAAATCAAATCCATGAGCCTATAAAGAATATTACACTTCATATGACTCATTTTTCACTTGAAAATAGTTGAAGCATTCAAGGAGAGAAGGTTTTTTGAGTTTTCAAGTCGAAATTTGGCTAAGTGTCTTGGCGTTACGCGCTCAGATTGGCATTGTGCACCTGGAATCAGGCACTATGCCCTTGGCAAATTTTTCCTATGAAAATTATAAAGGTACTAGGTGCGTGGAACTGAGCATTGTGCACTGGGAAAGGCTTTTCGCCCTTACCCGACAAGCTCGGTGAGGAAAACCTTTGGTGCTGCGTGCCTGGTATTGAGCACTACGCGCTTAGATAGGAAGGGTTCCTAAACCATATCAACACTCAAATCACCTAAATATTTCTTCAAGTCATTGCCAAGGGTTCTCCAAGCACTGGTAGGGGTATTTACAGGTCCTCAACTCATCTTCAAGCATTTTTTATGATTTAATTGAAAGAAATTGAAACCCTAAGAGGCAACCCTAAGGCTTAAACTTGAGATCATTGTTTACCATTATTTTCATATGCTTGTAAAGATAATCAATGATAAACAGAGGGGTTACAATGTTTGAAGGTTGTTCATTCACCTAAGCTATCCCTACACCCTTTCCATTCATTCAATCACTCCCTCCACTTGCAAAAGCTGACATTCCATTGCCCTCCTTCATCTCAAATTGACATCAGCCCAAAATTGTATCAAAACAGAGTTTAAACATGTAAGCAGAGGGTTATCATTAAGTTATTAGCCTCTCACTCATTCTCATACACTTATACCCTCACTCACTCATCTCACTCACTTGCAAAGTTTCCTTTTTCATCACCATCCCTTCATCTCATTTCCATTTAGAGTCCTAGGGTTTCTCAAGGCAGGGTTTACAATGTCAGAAGACAGTGGTAGTGGAGGAGAGGCTCAAAATCCAAGGAGGCATGAGCACAAAGGTATAAATATCAATAGATTTGAACCCCCCAACACAAGGGACCTAATGGCATCTCCCCTTACTGTTTCATGTTTCAAGCATGTAGGATGCTTTGATTTTTGTGAAAAGGTGCAACAGGTTCAAATCCACCCTGATCTAACCAGAATTTTTATCATTAACTTGCATGAAAAACATGTTAACTTTGCAGGGGTCACCTTTGAGTTATCTACTGATGCTATTGCCAATGCCAACTGGGATACCAAGTGTGGGTGAGAAATGGTTCAAGCAGGCCAATCTTGACATGAGCTACTTTGAACCCTACCTAAAGCCTAGATACAAATACCACAACAAATCCATCTTTCCTTTCTCACATTTGCTTGATAGATATGCACCTATGATGAGGATCATTATGAAGTATTTTACATGTGATGGAAGGTTCTCCTGTCTTTACTCCTGCCACATCAGGTTGCTTATGCACTTTACTAGAGTGAGGATGCTGCACATACTCTATTACCTCTACAGAATCATTGAAAAAATGTCCTATGTTGTACAAAATAGAGATTATCCTCAGCAGATGCAAAGCCTTTTTCATCATTCTTTGATCAAGATGGTTTTTATGCACCAACTATAGCAGAAGGGTATTCCTTGGGAAATATTCATTGCCAATGAGGTGTTTACTTCTCCACAAGCCCATAATCAGCAAAATTTCCCTTCATCTTCTCATCCTCCGATTCCTCCACCATCACACCCCACTACACATCCATCACCATCTACTCACATTCCTTCACCTCAGGATAATCCTCCTTCATCACCCTCTCACAATCCTTCACCATCATCTCATGGTACTAGCGCATCAAACAACAAGGGAGATGACAATGAGGAATCAAGCAATGAGGCACATATCAGTGAAGTAGAAAGCACTGAGGCACATATCAGTGAAGCATATAGCAGTGAGGATGATGGCAGTGGGTCAAAGAGCCATGAGAGAAGTGATGATGGTAGTGATAATGGCAGTGGGTCAAAGAGCCATGATTGCAGTGATGATGGTAGTGATAATGGTAGTGATGAAGGTAGTGATGATGGTAGTGAGACAGATGGCACTAAGATGAGTAACATTGAGCCTTTTTCTTTTACCTACCAGAGGGGAAATAGGCATGTTTTTTCAGCCCTTAAAAGGCAAGGGGCCATGCCTTCTACATCAACCAAGCAACTTGACAAAGGTAAGGAAAAGGTCATTAATGAAGAAGAAGAAGACAAGAATGAAATTGAAAAATATTTTCAAATTATTCACCTTGAGAGTGATTTTGAAAATGAGCAGAGGATCACAAGCATGTTGCTTAAAAGAAAATATGCTCAGATTAAATATTTTCAAGCTAATCTAGGTAGGGCCAAGAATGTGATCAACTTCTTTTAGGTGGAAAACCAGAAGTTGGAGGTAGAGAAGGCCATATATGAGATCAGAGCTATCAGAGCTCAGAAAGAGGCTAGAAAATCCAAGGAAAAGCTAGATGATGTCTTGGGCACTCATGATGACACTGAAGAAGAGGAATAACAACTTCCTAGGAGGAGGCCAAGGACAATTGGTTTGAGAAAAGCCTTAGGTAAAGAAAGAGAGCAAGAGACAGCATTAGCAAAGCAGCTCACTCCAAGTGAGCTGCTTGCCATGGAAATAGACTATGGTAGAGAACCTTGGCTAGACTAGGAAAATGTCCACTTAGAGGGTCAGCTGGAGAAGACCAAGAGATACCTTGACCTTCAGAAAAAGATGGCAAGGCATTATGCCTTAAGAAATAATATTGCAAGGTCCAAGCTCAAAAGAGCCCTTGCAAATATTCAAGAAATAAAGGAGGAAAAGGAAAAATAAAATCTTTAAATTCTTGCTGATGTGTCCTTATAAGCATCCCAGACATGATCAGCAAGACAAATCCAAATTTTGATACATTTTTGAGTTTTTGAAAATTGTGACTGTTTTGAAGGGCCAAGCGCACAACGCCACTAGAATTGCGCTCTTTTTTGGGGCACCCAATGGCAGAAAAAATTATATTTTCATGTTCATAATTCCAATTACATCACTCACAGAAAATTTCAGCTCATTTGGAGCAAAACTGGTCCTTGAAAAGTGCCAAAAACAAGCAAAAGATCACCTTTCTGCCCTATTTTCAGCACCGGCACTGTGCCCTGAGCAGTCTTGGGAGATTGGATTTTGGAGCAGGTAAATGAAAAAAAAAATTGAAAAATAAAGGTATATTTGGAAAGTAGACGGGACAAAATTTCCAATGAGCTATCATGGAGCTCATTTGGACACTGGTAAGGCCTCCAAATCTTTGCTGCAAAAGATGAATTTTTCCAGATTCGGTGATGCGCCCTTGGCTTGGCACTGCGCCCTTGAACCTCAGTGTTGCGCCCTTGCTAGAAAGTAAAAAAAATACACTTGAAGATATTTTGAAAGTTATTGAGAGGCCTTAAAGTCAATTTTTTTCCAAAATTAGATGGGGAGTTATGTTAGAATTTATTTTTGCATTTATTAAGTTAGGATATTT
Source organism: Pinus albicaulis (assembly GCA_034641835.2). Lineage (NCBI taxonomy): Eukaryota > Viridiplantae > Streptophyta > Pinopsida > Pinales > Pinaceae > Pinus > Pinus albicaulis. The sequence continues at coordinate 90,546,089 of CM076579.1, forward strand.
GTGCCTTGGGCTTTGCATGGTCTCAGAGGAAAAATTGGCATTTATGAGTAGTTAATGACATTTGGAAACCCTATCTAGGGTTTTTTTCCTCCTTTGCAAGTTAAATACTGTATGGAGGCCTCATTATGTTGTTGGTTGTTTGTTAAACTCAATATCATAGACATGGAGTTGAGGAGAAATTAGCTTTGGAGTTTTGTGAATGCTTGGATTTGAATGGAAATGGAGCTAGCACATTTGTAGGATTCATGAACATGGCTAATGGTGATGTATTTATAATTTAGTATTTGTCTTCTTATGTTTTAATATTTTTTCATCTTTCTCTTGCATTAGAACAGAAATTTTAGGCTAATATATGTTGTTAGAGGCACCTTAGGTCTGTCTGCTTCTATTGCTCAAATGTTTTCCTATGCTAGGTCAGATTAGAGAATTCTTAGTTGCTCTCTAGTTCCACTTAGCTTGTTTTTCTTAATAATGAAGAAGTTTATGGCTAGCCCTACCTTTTTTATAACTTAAAACATTTTTTTTGAGGTCTTTTCTTTGAAATATTGCTAATTAGGGTTTGGCTGAAGAGGTTTATGGTTTTCCCTACCCTTTTGTTCATCTTAAATGTTGCTTTGAAGGTATTTGTAGTTTGATTAAGGAAATTAGAAGTTACCTGCTCATTGACTATTACTATATGTTATCTTAAATGTTTTCTTTGCCTCAAGGTGAAATCACTAGAGAATTTACAAGTTTCTTGCTCTCTAGGGTTGGATGGATTGTTGTCTTAATGTTTACTTGCTAGGGTTTGGTCAAAGAAGCTTATGATATGCCTTGTATTTGGTTATTTATTTATGCATAGTGTTCTTAAAGACTTCTCTTTTTATATTACATGTTAAAGGATTCTTAACTACCCTTTAAACCTACTAATCTCACAATTTAATGTTCACTTCACTCACATAAGCCTTGAAGATCCATTTCGCTTTGTTAAACATGCCCTCCGAAACACCCTTGTCCTATTGTTTTACTTTTCAAGACATTTTGTAGACTCCATAGCCCAATGGTTTAAACTTCCCTTACTCTATCTATTCTTCTTGACAAGCAACCCAACCAAACAAAACAAACAAATAAACCCTAATCATTATAACTAGCCTAAAATCAAAACCCTAAAATCAATCAAGCTTACATATTTTACACAAATATAGAGAGAGATCCCTCTTTGAGTCCAGGAAGGATAGGTTCTAGGACTTCAAAGTTGGTTTTATGTTACCCTTGTACATTTGGTCTTGCCAATATGACAAATTATGGGGACCTAACAGTACTCATGCATGAGTATATCCTACAAGTGAAGCTTCCAACTTCATTACAATTTCCAGAGCTTCAGCTTGAATTTCTATTTTCTGTTGTGTCAAGGGAAACCTGATATGTGGCAGCAGCACAACTATGAACCATTTTTTATGTTGCAACTGAGGTATTTTAAATATTACTTGTCCCATTAACACCTTGAAGCTTTAATCCAACTCCCAAAAATATTAGTTAGTAATCTGTTTCATCTCCTTCATCTCAGTAATGCACTACGACTCAAACTTCATATTGTTGAATTCTAATACCAACACTTTCTTAATATCATCCAATGAAGAAGCTTGATTAGTCTTAGAATAATTTATGTACCATGTCAGCTCTCTTTCTCGCAGGTTGTGATGATATGCACCTTATTTACATATTCATCATTAACCTATGTTTCTTTCCATACTGCATCATCTACAAACAAAAACTTCTCAGGACCCTTTGATCTGAGTCCTCTAAAAATAGGTAACTTAATGTCATCTTCCATATTTCTTATTAGGGGTTTATGGGGAGGTGTAAGGGAATTAGGGGGAGGCAGATGGGTTGTTGTGGAATTAGGGGGAGGGGCATGGGGGGTAAGGGGAGTAGAGGGATGGGGAATCCTGAAGATGCCTCGATTATCCTTAGCTTCTAACTTCGACGCACCTTTATGTTAGATTTGGGAATATCACGGGGTTGTGGGGTTAATTATTTCTTCTTCACTCTTAGATTAACCTAATAATGGACTATAATCAGCCTCAATAAAGTTATTCAGTTCACGATCTAATCTGTATTGCTTTCCACTTTGCGTAGACCCAATTCCTTGTTCAAACTTATTCCCTCTTCATCCAAACATTAATCTGACTGCATTCGTAGCACGCCATTTTCACATAAAAGAATTTTAATCCATAGCTTCAAAAAATTTAGATACTTTCCTTGCAGTTCCTTAAAGAATATTCATTGAGCTTCACTGTAAGATACAGTTGTGTTTATGGTGAATTCAGTGATATTAAATCCTCCCAGGATATTATCAATCCAAAAATCGACAGCTCTTGAAATGTTGTTGTTAGTATCCTTGAGTCATTATATCAATTCAGGGCTCCACACAGTAGGCTCATCATTTTTAAAATAATTCTTGCTCTCATTCAATCTTGATATCCACTCATATAGTTCAATAGAAAATGACGCAAAGAAAATTTCACGTTTTTCTATGAAAAGATACCTCTGCAACCAGGCTTCAGCCATCAACCGTGGATTTCCGTTTTCCTGACCTAAAAATTCTCGTTCTTTCTGATCTACCCAATATTGTATTTCCTTCTTTGATGTATTCCACATCCACATACCCCTCAAACATATCCTGGTCCCAAAAAATGGAACCATTTGTTGCCTTGTTTGGGCTTGACCCATGTTCGGGTTGCACTTCGCACCAACAAAGCCCTCAGCCACCAGCCCTTTTTGAAACAACCTGCAATGAGATCGCAGTCTCACCCGAGGTGGCTATGGGTGGTTGCATAACTAGGATTCTACAGCCTTGAGGGATTGTGCGAGGTGGATTTTACTGCGCTTTTTTTATTTTACTTATTATTCTGGCATACATATCACTACTGTGTTGTATACCTTAAATACTTACTTCGTCACATTCAAATTAACATAATTATATCACATAAAAATATAAATTGTGCTACTCTTGTTAGTCAGTTATAAAATTTTTCATATCAAATGCTGGCTAAATCATTTTTGGAGCCTTCAAGGAAAAAATTTTATTGTAAAAAGTGTTGGCTCTTGAAGACTCTTAAAGGCCTCATTCCTCTGTCCAAAATCTTCCCTACTATGCCCATTTTACACCTTGGAATTCTACTGATTTCATGGAAAAACTGCTGCAAAATCATCCATTTCCCCTCTTTCCACTTCCAAAACTAACATCATTCTTACCCCTATTATTTTCCATAAAAATCCTTCATTTTCATATTTTTTCCTTTCCCCTCCATCAAAACCCTTTTTAAATAAGGTTAAGACTTTTTCTTTGCCTTATTGAAACCCTCAAAGTCCTTTGAAAAACATTGAAAATCCATAAAAAATCCATGATTTATGTTTCAGGCTTCAGCCCCCTTTGGCTAAGCCCCCTAACTGCTTCCTCTCCATGTACCCGCACCTTAGAACCAGGTGCTAGACCCACAAAGCGCTCATCGCATCACAATTTCTGAGCACATAAGTCTATTTGCTGTGTTTAAAAACCCCGATGCCGATTAGCCCTATATTTATAGCTCCCGATCATATGGCATTCCATACATCCAAAGGCCCCACAGTCGGGCGCCTATCCACTTTGCATATATAACCATGAAACCTTTGTTTTTATCAATTTTTGTGTTTTTTGCAACATATGAAAAGACTTCCGCCGGTGCAAGGTTCCATTTTCTCTCCATCATCAATCTGATCCGCAGATCGACGATGTATAATCTATCGCCCCAGTGGTCCCTGCCAGTCACTCACTATTTAAAACCGGGTGGAATACATCGCACCACTTTTGAGCGGGAGGTGGTTTTTCCTGTTTGGCAGCGATGCCATCCACCGACCGACACGTGGCCTTGAGCACTGTTGAAAAACCACCCTCATCGTGCATTAAAGTTCAGACATGGAGTGAGCGTGATATTGATGTGTGTCGTCCGATCTGAGGCTACTCATCGGACGGGGATCGCGCTCTGAAGAAGCTCGAAAGATAGAATAAGGTACATCGCAGTATTGAAAGCATATCCACCGTTGATCTAATCTGCAGATCAATGACCCAAAAACAGTCGCCCTGGTCCCCACAACCACGACAGTTGCCCCGCAGAACCGTGGCCCCGAATATCCAGTCAGCATCCACGGAGCAAAAAATGATTGGAGTGGATCTCCATTGGTTCCTCGCATAGTCACCCAATGCGGACCCGGGAGCATTATACAGTGGGGTTTTAATTAAAGGTTTTGAAGCCCGAGGCGTCTTTCTAAGGTTTTGCGGTACCCGATCTCCACCGTTGATTGCGTGGGCCGATCTCATCCGACGACCCACATTCCTCCTGACCTCCCCGCTCATTTTTTAATCATTTTTCTCCAAAACAAAGGTTTTTACCCCTTTTCTCTGTTTTTAATTTATTTTTCAAATAGAGCGACTCATTCGCTTTGAATTTTTGCCCTCGCCCCTGACTGTCGATCTTTGCGCGATCAACGGTTCCGATTTAAATTCCTCCTTCGCTTTCCTTTTGACCTCTTCGACTAAATATCGACCATTGGATGATGCCATCCAACGGCCACACTCTCCCCACATGTCCTTCCAAAGCAGTTAACCTATAAATATAGGATTTCATAATGTTTTTCGTATTTTGCAGGGTTTAAATGGTTTTTCCGCCATGCTAAATAAAATTCAAAGACTGAGGGTGAAAATCCTATTGCCTTTGATTCATCAAAGAGAATCATGCGTAGGGTTTAAACTTCACGTTTCATCAATGATTCATGAGGCATTGATGCCATTCAATCCCTGTGCAGCCCTGCACACCAAAAAACACAGCAAGTCAAGCACAAATAAAAAAATTTCAGTGTTGAAGACAGGAAACACACTAGAACAGAAATATTGAAGACAAATATTTAGGGATTACATCTGAGATGGTTTATCAAAAGCCTAATCCCCAATTAAAACATAGTTAATAGAAAAATCATAAAGGTTCGTCAGACAGAAAGCCTCCACTACCACATCTGAGGCAAATTAATTCCTCCCAGCTACCACAGTGCCACCTGTGCCTCAAAGCATTCAAACAAAGGCCAAAGTTATTGATCAAGATCATATATTTGCCTCAAGCACAGCTGAATAGTTATGTCTGCCAAGGAAATTAATGTAAATAATATCAACATAGTAACTATTACACAACATAGAGCCTCAAAGGTCAGAAGAGCTTCCACCAAGCTTAAGTCTTAATGTCAATTATTTAATACAAAGGACACCTATGTAAGCTTCTTCATTGAGCCCCCAAAAGGCCAAGAAGCCATTAAGACTGTATTAATTATCTTTTGGGATGTTTTATCAGATCTCACCTCCTCATTCTTCTATAAATAATACTGAAGAAGATGAGAAACTGTTGGTTGGTTGATCACTAATTGTAATACTGAAACTCTCTGAAATAATACATAGTATGTTGAAGTTGAAGAAAAAATTGAAGTCTTGGAAGCCTTGATGATGTTGTTGCATGATTTTTCCTGAGAAGACTCTATCATTGGATCCATGAGCTTGGATGTTGGTGAAGTATTATGAACTGTTTAATATTTTCTCCTGTTTTCATTCTGTTCCATAATTTCTTACTACAGTAGGTTGAAATTTTTAGGCTAAGAAATGACTCTTGGAAGCACCTTAGACCTGTTCATCCTTCACTATTTCATGTTTTCTTCTGCTGAGGTATTTTAGAGTCTTTAATCTCTCTCTTTAGTCCTCATGCTCGTTTATTTCCTTAACAGTTCTAACAGTTGGTTTCAACATGATTTATGGTTCTCCTTGCTTGTCTGTTGCCACTTAAAGACTGTTATTGAAGTCTCCCTTTGAAGTTATTTTGTTTCCAGTAAGTCAAGGAGGTCTGTTATGATCTTGCCCTTTGTCCTTGCTTAAAAAGTTGTCTTAAAGGTCTTTTATAGTTTTGATCATAGATGTGTTAGGTGTTCCCTCTTCTATGACTGCAATTATCAGTGAATCTCTTATGTTTTCTAAAGTCATTTAAAATAAAATATTTGACGAAATAGGGTGTTCCCCAAATCTTAGATTTCATTTTAAAAGTTGTTTTGAAGTCATTATTTGCTTAAAGAATGTTTGTAGAATTTATGGTTAGCCCTGTCTATCAAATATTTCTTTATTGTTAAAATTATGTTTCCAAGTTCCCTTCGTTGAGAATCAAATTTCTCTTTCCAAATCATTGATGTCCATCTCATTCCAAAATCAAAGGATCCTGCGACCAAGTTAGATTTTCCCTCTGATATCCCATATCCATTGATGAGTATGTTATGACCTCTTCTTGACTCCATTTCCCAATGAACTAGATGTTTCTCCATTCTATATATCTTTCCTAGACCTTTCGTGTTCTGTTGTATTAATTCAACCAAACACATAAACAAACACCTGTACTTAATAACTAGTCTAAATCCAATACTCAAAGAACACAAGATAAACCTTTGCAGAAAAAAATTTGAGAGATCCCTCTGTGAGAACAGGAGGACTAGATCGTGTAACTCTAAAGATTGGTTCTAATGTTGCCTTGTCTTTTGATTTTCCAAACTATCAAAACACGGGACACCAACATAATGGTGATCACGGTGGGACCCTGAGTAAAATATTCAAAATCAAACACTCACTGTCTAGTATAACATAAGTAACCTTCTTCAAGCACTACCAAGCATAATGGTAATCATGATAGGACTTATTTTGAATCAGTGACAAACTATGTAACCCTTAGGATTCTCATCAAACCTTATCAAACCTTGAAGGAATCAGTTTCCAAGCCATAAGAGTGAACTCTGTATGATTAAAAACCTTAGCTAAGTGTTAAATCAAATTTAGGACACTCTCATAACCTGTAAGATCGAAATAACTCAGAAAAACCCAAAAAATTTCAGTTTGGCTTCATAATAAACATGGTGGTGGAACCATCCAATATTTTACCTTCATAAAAGCTAAATAGTTTCCAACTGGTGACTCCATTAGCCCCAGTAGGCCTATTACTCATCTGGGTCCCCAAATCTCTTTAGGACTGTGTTAAACTGCCTTGAGGAAGTTTGGAAGCCTAGTCCCATACTAGATAAAGCATCCTGAGAGGTGAAGCTACCAAAAACAGTCCCTAAAAACCTCAACCTCTCTCATTTTTGAAAAACAGTCTGGCTTCACAAAGGATCAATACTAGATCCCATCCAGACCCAAATCCTCCTTTAATCATTGATAATCCATAGAGAATTCTGTGGTAGACTTCTAAATCTGGAAAATCAATTGCTAATAGGATCCTCTTTAGAACAAAATCTTTCCCTAAAAACCTTTTTGTTTTGGAGGATTTACACTTTGATTTACATCATACAAAGAACATTTTTAGAACTAGATCTCAAGGTGACTTAAACCAAACTAACCTTGATATTGCAGATTTGCAACAAAACTTCGGTAGAGAAGCCTCACCTTCCACTCCTCCTGATTCCCAGCTTCTTCATCACTTTAGTCTTTTTCACAACAAGTCTGCTCAAAATCAGTTTGCTGGCCCAAGTATTTCTTCCACTCCAATTCATACTACCACTGTGCAAAACACTCCTATTCAGCCCACTTTCACTCCAGTAAATCCACCCCTTGTAAATCCACCCTTATTTCCAGCTATGACAACATGGTATGCCCCATTAGTGTTACCACAACCTCTACTTCCCCTACCAAATGATTACCAATCCAAAATCCCTCATTTCACTGGAAAAGAGTCTACAACAGCCCAACATCATGTAGATAGGATGGAAGATGCTTTCGATTACATGGAGATAGAAGAAGAAATTGTGAAGATGAGAATCTTCGCCCAAAGTTTAGGAGGAAATGTAAAGAAATGGTTTAAAAACTTACCTCCTAACAACATAAATGATCTCCCTGCCTTGCATCAAACATTCATCAACAAATGGGAACTAAAAAAGAATCCTCTCCAAATACTAGCAGAGTATAGCAGCCTCAAGAGAAACCAAGGGTAGAGTGTTCATGAGTACTCCACTAGGTTCAATAGCGTTTACAATACTCTTCCACCTCACATGAAACCTCCTCAAGGCATGGCCTTAGTAAGGTATCCCGAAGGCCTTGATGCTGAAATGACTTATCAGTTAAGGGAGAGAGATTACTTAACCTTAGAAGACATGCAGAAAGGAGCTGTGAGCGTAGAAGCAAACATAATTGAGAAAAGAAATAGGTTGAGATTAGAGAAGAAGGTAACTTATAAAGATGACCTACTACCTTCAACCTCAACTTCTGACACAAGAATTGACAACCTAGTGAAGGTAATGGAGAGGATGCTTGAGAAGATCAATTTAAATGAGAGATTGCCACCAAGAGAATCTCAAAATAACCAAAAAAGAAATAGAAATCAGAATTATAGAAGAGAAAACAATCAAGATAAGCAAAAATAAAGTGACCAACAGATTCGACCTCCCTTCCAACAGAACTATGTAGATCAATATGAGGAAGATAGGGAGTTGGAAAGGTTGGGAGAATGTCATGTAAACTTGATTGGATTAGATAGTGGGGATGATGTTTTCCTCACTGAAGAAGAACAAGGTTTCTTCTTTGATCACAGAACAAACACCTATGAAGCTTCTGATGACTATAGATTGGGGTTTGAAAATGCAATAATGGAGGTGCACAAACAATATGATCTTAGGAGCAATGGGAACATAGATAATTCAAAAGACAAAAACACTAATTCTACTATCAAGAAAAACACAGAAACTTAGCCCAAAAAGACAGCAGAAAAAACCAACATTTTGACCAAGAAACCAGACGTAAATAAAGACAGAGGTATCCAGCCAAATGTTGAATAGAGTACCCCTAGCACTTCAGCTAGTGGTCCTAATAAAACTATCCCAGTTACCAGTCCAAACAAGGTTCATCAAATCAAAATTGCTAAAAAGAATGTTAGTATGAATCCTTTGTCAAAGTGTATGAAAAAGGACCACTTTAGCTACGCATAACTAATAGCCCTAAAAACGAATGTGCCTGCCAATATCTTCAGATCTGCGGTTAGTTGTTCAAGAAAAGAGCTGCAAAAAACCAGATCTATGCATGGAAAGACATTAAGCAGTAAAAAATAAGGGTTTACTCCATATACAAATAGACAAGACAAGAAAATTTTTTGAAAGAATTTTTGTATTAAGGGCACCTGGGAGGAAAACAAGAAGGCGTATCCAATTCTCCTCAGTGGGATGGGTTCTTGGAAGTCCTCAGCACTTCAGATCTAAGATCGCTCTCTCTTGTTGGTGTAGAAAACCCAATGCAAAGAATAGAGCTCAAAGGGAGCTCACACAGCAAATAATGGAAAAATGTGACCAAGTGTATAGATCCAGAGTGATCTAATAGGCAAAAAAAGGTGAAGAATGGTAGGAAAAAACCTCCTATTTATAACAAAATATTGGGTCATTCTAGATCTTGGTGCATGATTAAAATAATGTTAACCAAATCTAGATCCACCTTTTATGGAATATTTTATTATATTTGTTGGAGGGAAAAAGTATTTGACTTGGGCCAAATCCCTTTATTTGTTAATAATAAATAAATAAATGATTTATTTATCTTTTTAAGGAAGTGGTTGAAGGATAATTAAATAAATAATGATTTATTTAATTATTTGTGGGTGATTTGGTCATATTTAACAAGGAATATTATCTAAATAAGATTTAAATAATTATTCCCAGAAAATAATAAGATAAATAAAGGTTTATCTAATTAATTTATTTGTTTTTGGGTTAAATATGACTGGGAATAATAATTAAATTATGGTTTAATTAATTATTCCATGAGGAAAATCAAACAAATATAGGTTTGTTTAATATTTCCTTTTGGGGTTTCCTGTTTAGACCATAAATAACCTAATAAATGTGGTTTATTAAGTTATTTAACATAGTGAAGGAAATTTTACTTAGGGTAAAATTGGTCTTACATGGTGTACTTGGGTCCATCTAATGATAATAGGTTAGATGACAAAAAAATGGTGTAACAGATTGCCCCCCAGCGTGCGAGTGTCAGGAGTAAATCGTATGACAGAAGTATGTTGTAAGAACTCAATCACCAGACAACAAAAGGGAAGTCAGAGAGAGAAATGCAAGGTAGATAGTGTGCTAAAGAACTAGACCCTGAGGAGACGAGACTCACAGGTGCAACAAGTCTCTTTTTATGAGAGGGTACCTGTGCTGAAGGCGGCGTGGGAGGCATACCTATGCCCGCCGAGACAAAGTACAAAAGAATAGTGTGTCCAGTAAACAAGGGACCGAACCATAAAGTACAGTCGGCATAATCATGAGCCAGATAAAAATACAATGAGGAATCACACATACATGTTGTGCCTGGGATAACAGCCAGGACTTATACAATAATATCTGAGTACATGAGATACAAATACAACCCAAATTCCCCCTGTAAATGGGGAAGGGCTCACAAAATCTGACTGATACATGCAAATCAAAGAGGTGCCGCAAGTGGCTAAGGCCAACATCATCAAATATCTGGAGCTGAATCGAAGGCTGCAAGGAGGAGGTTATCCAGGCATGTGGGGGGTTACCTGTAGGGCCACCCCCTCATGAAGGTTGAGACATCTCACACACACCCGGGAATCATCAAGAGCTGCTGCTATATCACTGAACCATCAAGTATACGGATCTCGGTCATGCTGAAAGGAGCTGGAGTGGAGAAACAATCAAGTCAAAGGGAAATGAGAGATCCCTTTGCCTGATCCGAGGCACCGAACAAGAGTGGAAGCCGGAACCAAGGTACACCGCCCTCTAGACCTGGCTTCTGGAATGAATGAGCTGATGTCAACAGAAGGAGGTCCGCCATAGGTGAGGCAATGAGAGATCCTCAACTAAGGCACGAGAGAAAATAGTAGAGCGACGGACAGACTGACACTAATGATGATGGTGAAATGGAAAGGACTGAGTAGCGAATGGACGACTTCCCTTGTTAGAGCATAAAGGGCATGAATGACATGGCAACGACTGACGCAATATCATAAGGGATAGGGGACAGTGGGACTGAAGGTCATAATGTGCGACACAAGAGAGAGACCAAGCAATGAAGGATGGAGGGCTATAGCGGGGTACAAAGGGACTCGGGATGGACTCCATGAATGCGATGATGACTCAACTTGGATGCTCTAAACAAGGGTGACTTGATGGTGCTGCCACACAGTAAAGGTCCAATGGGGGACCATGAAAACATGAGTACAAGATGGTAACTCATGACGAACATCAACACGAGCATAGATAAGTATGGAGGCCAAATGGTGCCCCTAGTATGAGTGTTGCAAGTGAATAAATTCGATTTTGAGGAGGGTTATGGTTGAGGGGCATAGGTGCCCCCAAGCATGGTGTGGTCATGCCAAAATGTATTTAGAAAAAGGGGGATCTAAACACATTTAATGATGTGGTGCACCATTTATTTTTGTTATGGTTATGCAGTTTTGAGAAAGGGAATGGAGGATTACCATTCTCTTTTGGTACTGCATATAGGAAGCAAATGGACTTTAAGTTTCTGGGTTGGCATACCTGGTGTCACTATCCCAAAGAGAGGAGTTGGAGATAATGAAATCATGCTCTCGTATAAAAGCTATAGGTTGGTCAACAACAATGTCTAAGATATGGAGTTGCTGATGTAAGATGAAGGAATGATAAGGGGTATCATCCTTAGAGTGATCTGAAGTGATATGGGACTCTAGAGGTTCTTCTAAATGTGGAAGAATAATGGTACTAAATTCGGCACGACCAGATACACTAGGAGAGTTGTAGAGAATTGCTTCTCTTGGTCTCTCAAATGTGGGTGCCCCCTTACCCAAACATAGGGTTTCAATGTAATGGCCACAAGGTGTATGTGGTGTGAACGCATGGGTTCGATGTAAGGGGGAATAGATAAAGTCAGGGGTGGGGATTTCTTCCATAATGTCGTCATCGTGATAGAAGATGGGGTGACTGGTGGAAGAAAGACCACCTGACGTGGTGAAGCGACCAGAATCATTACCATGAGAAGAGAGGTTCACATGTGCATCGTCACAAGGGGTGACAGAAGAGTAAGTAGATAGAGGATCTACCGATGTGGAGCCCAAGGTGATCGCTGAAGGAAGGTCAAGTGAAACAACAAGGGAGGATTTAGATGGAACATTCCCCGAGGGTCTCATGGATGATGATAGGTAGAAAATGTTGGACGAAGGCTCCGTCATCTCGACATCAGGAGGGGGAATGTCAATGGGAGCAGTCATGTCTGGTAGTTTTGCCGAAGAAAAATGCGCAAATAGGGGAGAGGTGGACTCATTGCGCTTGGCTTCGAATTGGTGGACCACGGCTAGAGAGGTGCGGAAGTCCTTGAGGTGGGGACAAAGATGGGTGTAATGGCCATGGAGATCACACAAAGCATAGGGGTGGTTGGTTTGAATAGTCTTGGGGTTCTTGGCCGTGGTCGCGGAAGGAACAGAGGCTTCCAGGACCGTGGACTCAGGGAACACGACATTAACCATGGGCTTGAGATGAAGCAATTCAGGACAGGTATGGGAGGCGTGACTGACAACATCACACAAAGCACACTGGATGGTACGCTTTGGAGGCCAAGGAGGGGCAGGGTTTGTTGGGGCAGCCTTGTCCTTTGATGCCCCCTTGCGAGCTTTGCCCTTCTTACCTGAAGCGGTCGCAACAGGAGGTGGTTCCTGCTGAGGTGACTAAGGCACTGTTACAGCCGGCAAAGTCATGGGGACCAGTTGAACCGGGGTCAAAGCAATATAAGGTTTGGGTTGACCAGGCAAGGTTGCGGCTGGAGGATCATGGTACCAGACAGGAATCCCAAGGGTCAAGTTAGGAAGAGAGAGGGTGGCCATGACAGGTACCGTGTACACTCCTAGTGGGGGAGCTAGGAACAATATCTTACCAGAGGGGTAATGGCCAGGTGGGACGGTGCCTAAATGGCTAATGCTTGGAGGAACCATTCTAGGAGGATAAAGAGGCTCATGACTACCAGCTGCAGGTGAAGGGCTAGGAGCAGGTTGCGGAGAGCGTGGCTGCTGACTAGCCGAAGTAGGTTGCTTGAGAGCAGCCCGGGACGATTGCATCATGAAAACATTCGATGAGCTGGGGTCAGAGGCAGGAGGAGGAGCAAGACCAGGGAAGGTTCCCAGCAAAGAGGAGTCTTTGTAGACGCCGGGAGAGACACTGGTCAAAGAATCGATGGTTGGCTTATTGGCTACAGAAGATATGATCGTCTCAGGTGAGGTCTGAGATTTTGGCTCATGATATGTCAACTGGTCAATGGTGACTATATTTCCATTATGAGGGAAAGACATCTTGTGGAAAACCGCAGATGGGACAGCAGACATAGCATAGGTGTAGCTCTGCCCCAAGAGAATGTTGTAATCTAGAGGGGTGTCAATGACTTCGACGTCAACACAAACAGTATTGCCCGCAAGAGTGATAGGACAATTACGGAAGAGGCCAATGGGCTAGGAGGCATGGCCATCCCACGCTCGAAGGGTGATCGTGGAAGGGGCCAACTCAGGAGATCCGAGTTGCTTCCAAACCGAAGCGGACATCACGCAGGTGGATGCCCCCTCATCAATTATACACCAGGAAATGTTAGCGTTCCAGATTTTGACTGGAATTTGGAAGGCGATGGAAGCAGGAAGAGAAGGATGGTCTGATTGATGAGCATCAAAAACAATCATTTGGTCATCAGCAGGATCTACAGTGCCCATGGCAGATAGCAGAGCCTTCTTATGGGAAGGGCATGACTTGAGGAGTTCCAATGTGGAAATGGCAGTAGGAGACTGCGCCAAATCATCTACTATGCTATACGAATGAGCAGCTCGACCAGAAGCAACATTTCGGCGTAATGGTCCCTTAGGAATCTTGGTATGAAACTCAACTTGGGGCTGAGGGATATGCAAGGGACCATTGGATCTCGAAACAGGCTCTGTAGAACCTGAAGAAGGGGACTCAGGGGCAGAGTGAGTGGAAGGTGTGGGGTACTGGCGAGACCGAGTTTGAAGGTTAAGATCAACGGTTAGAGGTGAATCAGAGTTCATCATGAGGATCTGGTAATTGGAGGAACCAGAAGGGGAAGGTTGAGTGGCCACCAGTCCGTCAGGTGGTTGGGTAGCCACGAATCCCTGTTGTGCCTCCACCTGCGCTTGAGGGGGCGGTGACTACTGTTGCAGGGGTTGATAAGGCAAGGGAGGCGGAAGTGATGATGCTGGAGGAGCTGGAGCACCAAACTATGGATACGAATAATAAGGGGGTTGGGTAATAGTATGGTGAGCGGGAGGTTGAGCCAAAAGAGGAGGTATGTTGGATCCTGGATACGTGCTACCAGGAGGGGGACAAGTGCGGGAGGTGCTGCCCCCTCCCCCAGGAAAACCATAACGCATGGGAGGTTGGGCATATGGATGAGAGAGAGCTCCAACGATACCGTCGGCGGCATGAGTTTCCCCCTGTGCGTTGACACCACCAGGTCTGGGGAGATCAGGTAGAACGGTATAAACATAACCTGTCTGAGCGTAGATCAAGTCATATTTTAATGCTAGTTGGAGGGCGGCTTCTTCGGTTTGGGAAAAATGCGATGCGACATCTTTCTCGATAGGAGGTAAGAGAGATCTAAGGAACCATTCCATGTAGACACGGTCTTCGAAAGTAGGGGATTGACATAGGCTCTTTCTTCTCCAGCATTCCTAGACATGATCGGATGGGCAAGTCGCAGATGATTGGCAGAAAGAAGTCAAAAGTTCGATACCAGTGTCATAACGAAGGGGAAGCTGGAAGTAAGATAAAAAAGCCCGAGCAAGAGTCGCAAAGGTGGTATGAGAGGAAGTGGGTTGATCAACATACCACTTAGAAGCCATGCCTGTAAGCGTTCGTTGGAACAACTGAAGATGAACAGAGTCATCGGTAATGGAGGTAGATGAACACCACATGTGGAAAGATCGAACATGATCTGAAGGATCTTCTCCAGCAAGGCCTTCAAACTTTGGGATGTCAGAAGGGAGCTTTTTCGGCATAGCAGGATAACTAGCGTCATGGTGTATAGGGTCATTTGTCAACCGGTCCAAATCGGGGAGGCTGAGGCCTGCCATGAAGGGGAGAAAAGGTGCAGCCGAGGTAGTTCCTGTGGCGGTTCCGCTAGTAGTAATCCCAGTATTAGGGTCGGGATTCCCGCTAGCATTAGGCCCTGGACCAGACATAGTGAAGGTGACAGGGGGAGAACCAGAAGTAGGAGGAGAACCCAATGAATCAGAAGAGGATTCAGAGTGCAGACTCAGAGGGGGACTGTCTCGACGACAGCGGGACGGAGCAGGTCGATCGACTGGAAACTGAGGGTGAAGGACAAGAAGTCTCCAAGAAGTGCGCCTTGGGGGCGCAATGATGACAACACAAACACGACACAAGGGGAAGAAGAATGAACACAAGGGCAAGGAGGTGCAGAATCAAGTGATTACAATGTCGAAACAAGGGCAGATAGGTGCAGTGTCAATTGATTTTAAAGTCTTTGCCTGGCGGTGTAAACCGGGCTCTTCTTCGCTTAGGGTGAGTGTGTGGCATGCGTTAATTTTAATTTTTAAACCCTTTTCATTTGGAGAGCAAGAGAAAAAGTGTGCTGCGTAAATAAAAATAAATCTGCAGAGAACAGTATATAATGCTGAAATAACAGAAAATTAACAGCTACTATTGCATCGATTCAACCCAAGAAGGCGGGTCACTCAAAACTAATCTAAAAAAGGGCAAAAATCTAGTCAAAACACACTTAAAAAGAGGCCAATAGATCTAGGGTCAAAAGGGACAGGGATCTAAAGGATAAAGCTACTGAAAAGAGGTGCAGATCACAACCAAGAGACAGAGGCAAGGTGGCTGGAAAAAAGGAGGAAATCAGCAAAAAGCAGAAGGGGCAAGGAGGAGGCCCTAAAAGAAGGTCCAAACAAAATTACAAGAGGTGATTTGAAAGGAAGAAAAGCTGATTTAAAGGGATCTGGGGAGGAGGTATCAGATCTGAAAAAGGGAAGGTTGAAACTCTGAAAAACAGACGGCTGAAATAGCTAAAAACTCTTCCACAAAAGGTGGAGGGTACTGACCTTAGGGGGCTATGTTCCCACTTAGATGAGCAAAAACAGATCAGAACTAGGTCAAAGCAGGCTGAGACAGAGGCTGGAAAACCTTGACAGAAGCTTCAGCAAAACCCATAAAAATTCCAGAAAAACAACTAAAAAAATGGCAGGTCGCAGGTTATGACCTGTTTTCAGTGCAGGTCACAGAAAAGAGGCTGAAAAGTGCGACCTGGAGGTCCAGGTCGCAGTTTTTGGGCTGAAAAGTGCGACCTCCCGTTCCGGTTGTCTCGGCGGCAGATTTTCGGAAAAGTTGCTGTCTCAGTTGCGGCTGATGTCGCTTACCTGCGCAATAGGGCCAGAAACACACGGAAGTTAGAAATTTTAATGTTTTAGGGTTTTATGTGAGAAAAACAACATAAAAATAGGAAAAAAAAAATCTAAAGAGAAACCCTAGGGTTTGAAGCAGCTGGATATGCAGAATATGAAAAACGATAGCGGTCATACTTTAAAACCCGTGTGGAGTCGCCATTTGTTAGTATGAATCCTTTGTCGAAGTGTACGAAAAAGGACCACTTTAGCTACACATAACTAATAGCCGTAACAACGAATGTGCCTGCCAATATCTTCAGATCTACGGTTAGTTGTTCAAAAAAAGAGTTGCAAAAAACCAGATCTATGCATGGAAAGACATTAAGCAGTAAAAAATAAGGGTTTACTCCATATACTAATAGACAAGACAAGAACAATTTTTGAAAGAATTTTTGTATTAAGGGCACCTGGGAGGAAAACAAGAAGGTGTATCCAATTCTCCTCAGTGGGATGGGTTCTTGGAAGTCCTCAGCACTTCAGATCTAGGATCTCTCTCTCTTGTTGGTGTAGAAAACCCAATGCAAAGAATAAAGCTCAAAGGGAGCTCACACAGCAGATAATGGAAAAATGTGACCAAGTGTATAGATCCAGAGTGATATAATGCAATGAAAGGTGACTAATGAATGGGGAAAACCCTTCTATTTATAACAAAATATTAGGGCGATCTAGAACTTGGTGCATGAATAAAATATTATTAATCAAATTCTAGAACCACCCTTTAGGAATATTTTATTATATTTCTTGGAGGGAAAAAGTATTTGACTTGGGTCAAATCCCTTTATTTTTTAATAATAAATAAATAAATGATTTATTTAACTTTTTAAGGAAGTGGTTGAAGGATAATTAAATAAATAATGATTTATTTAATTATTTGTGGGTGATTTGGTCATATTTAACAAGGAATATTATCTAAATAAGATTTAAATAATTATTCCTAGAAAATAATAAGATAAATAAATGTTTATCTAATTAATTTCTTTGTTTTTGGGTTAAACATGACTGGGAATAATAATTAAATTATGGTTTAATTAATTATTCCATGAGAAAAATCAAACAAATATAGGTTTGTTTAATATTTCCTTTTGGGGTTTCCTGTTTAGACCATAAACAACCTAATAAATGTGGTTTATTAAGTTATTTAACATAGTGAAGGCAATTTTACTTAGGGTAAAATTGGTCTTACATGGTGTACTTGGGTCCATCTAATGATAATAGGTTAGGTGACAAAAAAATGGTGTAACAAAGAATTCAATTGAAAAGACAGATGTAAATACGAAAAATTCAGTTGTTCCTTTCAGCCTTGAGGGAGAGATTGCTAAGATAAAAATTACCATCCCCCTAGCTGAACTAGTAACCCAAGAGGTGTACAAAAACCAAGTTTTGAAAGCTTTGAACTTAGGAAGTGATACTGACACCCTAAACTTGACAGATGACAAACATGAGTTATTGTTTGGTCCAGAAGTTGAAGGAAAATACCAAGAAGGGGTTGTCCCTCCTTTCTATGTTAGCTTGAACATACACGAGAAAATTTTACACAATGCCATGTTAGATTTAGGAGCTTCACACAATCTAATGCCCAAGGTGGTAATGGAAAGCTTAGGCTTAGAAATTACTAAACCATACAAAGACTTGTATTCCTTTGACTCAAGCAGAGTCAAATGTTTTGGTTTAATCAAAGATTTGTGTGTTAACTTATCCCAAATCCCTGCTAAGAGTTTAGTCATGGACATAGTTGTAGCTGACATTCCCCCTAAGTATGGCATGCTCTTATCAAGATCTTGGGGAGAAAAACTTCAAGGAACCCTTCAAATGGACATGTCTTATGCCACCATCCCTATTTTTAACCAAAACAAAAGACTATACAGGGAATCTCACATGAAGTAAATGGTGAGCAACATAGACAAACCAAACAACTCTCCAATATATTCTATTCAATCGAGTTTAGATTCCTTTATCTTATGTAAAAAAGATGAGATCACTCAACAAGATAAGGAAAACATAGACCTAATCAGTTCACCATAAAAATCAAGTCCTCCCTCCAATCAAATTCAAAACATTCACAATCGACAACAACAAGAAAATGAAAATGAGCCAAATATACTCTGGACGATAAACTTCGATGGATCCTGTAATAAAACAAGTGCAGGAGCAGGTGTTTGGATTAAAAATGCGAACCGGAGTTTTTCATATAAATTATATTTCCCATGCACTAACAATATTTCTGAGTATGAAGCACTTCTCCTGGGCTTACAATTACTTAAACAACTTTAAGCCTAGAGGATATCAATCCTAGGAGATTCTGACCTTATCATAAGACAAATCAAAGGAGAATACTCAACTAGAAATCCAAGGCTTAGGGAATATCAGAACGTTGCCCTATATTTATTGAAAACCTTTGAAAAATATGAACTTATTTTCATTCCTAGAGCACTAAATCATCTAGCAAACGAACTCGCCTTCAATGCCAGCAATTGCCAAATACCTGAGATAAATGAAAAACTTAGCATAAAGGTAAAACACATTCCTGCTATGCCTGATAACAAAGATCACTGGCAAGTGTTTGATTCATACAAACACATAGATGATTTCTTGAAATCAGAAAATGATTTCAGCATATCAATATCAGAAGCCAGCCATAAAGAAAATTGTTTTTATATTGAACAAATCCCAAAAGTTGAAATGACATATTGTGCTAATATAAATCATTATGAGAATCCTTTTGAAGCAGAGATAATTGACAATGCAAACCAAGAAGACTTGGAAGTTGTACAATGAAAAAATGATAAAATTCCAAGAGGTCTAGCACCTTTAGAACACCTTTTTTATTTTAATGATGTAGCCAAAGAACCGAGAATGGAGCCTGTGGAAACCAATGTAGAAGAGCATAACATAGGTAGCCTATCAGAACCCAAGATGATCAAATTATCCAGCACTCTCCCAGCTCACATAAAATTGTGATACATAGAGTTGTTCAAAGAGTTTAAAGATGTTTTTGCTTAGGGATACAAAGACCTAAAATCGTATGATACCATCATCATCCAACATAAAATCCCTTTGAAAGAAAATAGAAATCCTTTTAAAAAAAAACTAAGGAGAATAAACCCTATTTTATTACCTTTAGTTAAGGCAGAAATTGAAAAGATTCATGATTCTGGGATCATTGTACCAATTAGATATTCGGAATGGGTATCAAACCTAGTTTCTGTTAGAAAGAAAATAGGGGAAATCAGGCTCTATGTTGACTTCAGAAATTTAAATAGAGCCTCTTTAAAAGACAACTACCCCTTACCCAAGATGGATCATATACTTCAAAGGGTAGTTGGGTCAAAAAGGATATCTCTCTTACATGGGTTCTTAGGTTACAACCAGGTGTTAATGCTCCCAAGTGATCAAATCAAAACTGTTTTTACCGCACCTTGGGGCACCTTTATGTATGTCAAAATTCCTTTCAGATTAATGAATGCAGGGGACACCTTCCAAAGGGCCATGGACATAGCATTTTCTGAAAGATATTTCCTATTTCGTAATTATTTACCTTGATGATATAATTGTCTTCTCAAAAACTAATGAAGAACATTTGATTCACTTGAGAAAAGTTTTTAAGAAGTGTAGGAAATTTGGCCTGTCATTGAATCCCAAGAAGACACTCTTTGGCCTCCAAGAAGGTAAACTTCTTGGCCATATAATTTTAGAAGAGGGAATCAAAATATACCCTACAAGAATAGATGACATATTACAAATCAGTCATCCAAGAAGCCTCAAAGAGTTGAAATCTTTCATCGGAAAGATCAATTTTCTGAGGAGGTTTATCCCTAATCTTGCTGAGCTATTAAAAAACATCACAAACATGCTTAATAAAGATGTTGGTGTAAAATGGACTTTACCAGCTAAACAATCATTTGAACTGGTCAAACAAGCTCTTACTCAAACACTAGTCCTGATTAGTCCAAATTTCACCAAAGACATTTATATCTTTTCTTTTGCATTTGAACATACAATAGCTGCAGTTTTACTTCAAAAGAATGACTTGGGGCAAGAACAACCAATATATTTCTTTAGTAGGGCCTTAATAGATGCTCCTCTCAAATATAACATCATGGAGAAGTAAGCCTTAGCATTAGTGAAAGCATTAAACGACTTTAGGGTCTATATTTTACACTCTCACATAATTGATTTTGTTCCACATACTGTTGTCAAGGAAATTCTAAGCCAAGACCCTGATGGTAAAAGGGGAAAATGGATTGCAACTATTCTTGAGTATGACTTAGAAATCAGGCCCACCAAACTAGTTAAAGGGCACGGATTAGCAAAACTTATGGCTGAGTCTAATTTCCAAGCACTAGACATGAACATGGTAGATGTATTTGAAGAAATAGAAGAATATACTTCTCCTTTTGTTGAAGAAACATTTTTGAATTCTCCTTGGTATGCTGACATTATTTATGTGCTTTTATATTTAAATGACCCTCCTTCTTTGTCTAAAACTAAAGCTAGATTTTTTAAACAAAAAGCTTTGAGTTTTTGCATCTTAGATGGGGTATTATACTGGAAAAATGCTGTTAGATTTTGCTTAAATTTTTACTTGAAGATGATGTAGGAAAAACCATGCATGAATTGCATGACTGAGAATGTGGAGGACACCTCTATTGGAAGGCCACAGCGAACAAAATTCTTAGATCTGGTTACTATTGGCCTACCCTTTTCCCGGACACTCAGAAGTTAGTCATGTCTTGCCATAAATGTCAAATTTTTGATGGCAAAAGAAAACTCCTTCCCTTACCTTTACATCCTATCAGAGTTGAGGCTCCTTTTCAACAATGGGGTTTAGACTTCATTGGGGGAATCCACCCATCCTCCTCAGCTCAACATAAGTAGATCCTCACAGCCACTGACTTCTTTACCAAATGGATAGAAGCTATACCCTCCAGGAATGAAAATGACTCTGTCATTATCAATTTTCTTGAAACAAATATCCTATCCAGATTTGGTCGTCCTAGAAAAATCATAATAGACAATGGTGCTACTTTTAAATCTAAAAATATGGTGGATTTTTGTTACAAATACCACATAAC
Source organism: Pinus albicaulis (assembly GCA_034641835.2). NCBI lineage: Eukaryota > Viridiplantae > Streptophyta > Pinopsida > Pinales > Pinaceae > Pinus > Pinus albicaulis. Next base: position 90,567,633 of record CM076579.1, read on the forward strand.
CTTGGGCCATTCCACTGCCTACTATCCCCAGGGAAATGGATTATTTTAATATTCCAACAAGAGCCTCATCAATATCATTAAAAAAATATTGGAATAAAATTAGAAATCATGGCACAGTAAGCTGGTCCATGCCTTATGGGCCGATAGGTTAACTACAAAGAAATCAATAAATATGTCCCCTTATCAGCTAGTTTATGGCATGAATGCAGTCTTTCCCAAATCATTAGGAGTGCTAGTCATGAAGCTCCTTCAATAAGTGTAGGTTGAATAGAATGATATGCAGAGGAGAATAAATCAAACCATCCATTTACAACAGACTAGAGAAGAAGTTTATGAGAGAACACAGTTGGTCCAAGAAAATATGAAGAAGCTATTTGATAAGAGAACTAAGGCAGACAATTTCCAAGTTGGAAATATTGTTCTTTAGTGGGATTCAAGGAGAGAAGAGAAGGGAAAACATGGCAAGTTTGAAAACTTGTGGAAAGGTCCGTATATTATTCATGCTGAAAGGGGTCACAATGCATTTTTCTTGAAATAATTGAATGGAGAAGATCTGTATGGAGGTCCTCTCAATGGCAGAATGCTAAAGCATTACTTCTACCAGGAATCATGAGTTTCAAATCATTTTATTTTTCATTGTAAATATCATAGTCTAAACATTGCATTTAAGGTTATAAAAATAAAAATACAAAAACAAAGAAAGAAAGAAAAGAGGGCAGATTGTGAAAACAAGAAAGGTATAGCCCCATACCAAAAAGAGAAACAAATCTGAAAGTGTGCAAGCTCAAATGCCACTCCTAAAGAACACACTCCTAGTTAGTCAAACAGCTTAACCTTGACTGATTAGCTTTAAATTTTCTGCTGATAGGATAGTGAATTTGATTTTCCAAACTGTTTAATCTTGGCTTATCAGTAGATAGTTCAGGATAAGAAATTAAAGGTTCAAACATTCTCAAAATCTGAACCTGAGTTTCCAAGAGAGAGAATGACTCAAATCTGTTTCAAATTCTGAGTCAAAAGATGTAAAAATCTTGTTCTAATCAGCTCAAAATTTGAACCAGTTAGCAAAGGAAAGACAACTCAAGTAAGAGTTAAAACAGAGCTGTAAAAAGGTGAAGGAAATGCTTTGAAATTTTAGATCTTATGCCTTCACCATTTTGATTTCATTTTCTGCAAATAATAATGTCTATGTGCAACTTATTTTTATGCCATAGACCGGCATCAGGTTAGACTGTTCAATCCTAGCTTGTATGCTTTTAAATTTCTGTTGTATAATTTAGAGAATAAAAATCTGATAGATTGTTTAATCCTAACATATTAGTAGATTAGGTAGAGAAGTACATGAACTCAACTGTTTAATCTGAGTTCATGGAGAAATAAGAATAGAAATAGATTAGTTTCTTGCTTTCAAAAGAATAAAATGTTGTAAGAGAGTTTTCCAATCCAAATGCACTCTAAAGAAGAAAAAATGTTAGATCAATAAGATTGGGTCGGTAGAAGCTGGTATTGATGAAATTCCATTTATTTTTCATGGCTGCTAATACTTTCAGAGCAAAATAAGACCCTTCAAGATGAAGAAAACAACCCAATGGATAAGGCACTGATCAGCCCCCAGAGAATGCAAGTCTAAAATTCTTGATACCTTCAAGAACGCATCATCCCCATGTGGAGCCACTGTTAGTCAGCTATAAAATTTTCCATATCAAATGCTGGCTAAATCATTTTTTGAGCCTTCAAGGAACAAATTTTATTGTAAAAAGTGTTGGCTCTTGAAGACTCTTAAAGGCCTCATGCCTCTGTCCAAAATCTTCCCTACTATGCCCATTTTACACCTTGGAATTCTACTGATTTCATGGAAAAACTGCTGCAAAATCATCCATTTCCCCTCTTTCCACTTCCAAAACTAACATCATTCTTACCCCTGTTATTTTCCATAAAAATCCTTCATTTTCATATTTTTTCCTTTCCCCTCCATCAGAAACCTTTTTAAATATGGTTAAGACTTTTTCTTTTCCTTATTGAAACCCTCAAAGTCCTTTGAAAAACATTGAAAATCCATAAAAAATCCATGATTTATGTTTCAGGCTTCAACCCCCTTTGGCTAAGCCCCCTAACTGCTTCCTCTCCATGTGCCCGCACCTTAGAACCAGGTGCTAGACCCACAAAGTGCTCATCGCATCGCAATTTCTGAGCACATACGTCTATTTTCTGTGTTTAAAAACCTTGATGTCGATTAGCCCTATATTTATAGCCCTTGATCATATGGAATTCCATACATCCAAAGGCCCCACAGTCGGGCGCCTATCCACTTCGCATATATAACCATGAAACCTTTTTTATTATTAATTTTGTGTTTTTCGTAGGGTATGAAAAGACTTCCGCCAGTGCAAGGTTCCATTTGCTCTCCACCGTCGATCTGATTTGCAGATCGAGGGTGTATAATCTATCGCCCCGGTGGTCCCCGCCAGTCACTCACTATTTAAAATCGGGCGGAATCCATCGCACCGCTTTTGAGTGGGAGGTGGTTTTTTCTGTTTAGCAGCAATGCAATCCACCGACCGACATGTGGCCTCGAGCACTGTTGAAAAACTGCCCTCATCGCGCGTTAAAGTTCGGACGTGGAGTGAGCGCGATATTGATGTGTGCCATCCGATCTGAGGCTGCTCATCAAACGACGATCGCGCTCTGAAGAAGCCCAACAGATAGACTAAGGTACGATGCGGTATTAAAATCATCTATGTTGTCGATTTAATCTGCAGATTGACGTACCAAAAATAGTCGCCCTGGTCCCCACAACCACGACAGTTGCCCCGCAGAACCGTGGCCTCGAATATCCAGTCAACATCCACGCAAAAAAAAATGATTAGAGCGGATCTCCATGGATTCCTTGCACATTCACCCAATGCGGACCCGGGAGCATTATACAGTGGGGTTTTAATTAAAGGTTTTGAAGCTTCGGGTGTCTTTCTAAGGTTTTGCGGTACCCGATCTCCACCGTTGATCGCGTGGGCCTATCTCATCCGACGGCCCACGTTCCTCCCGACCTCCCCACTCATTTTTTAATCATTTTTCTCCAAAACAAAGTTTTTTACCCCTTTTCTCTATTTTTCATTTATTTTTCGAACAGAGCGACTCATTCGCTTTGACTTTTCACCCTCGCCCCTGACCATCGATCTCTGCACGATCAACGGTTCCGATTTAAATTCATCCTCCGCTTTCCTTTTGACCTCTCCAACTAAATCTCGACCATTGGATGATGCCATCCAATGGCCATGCTCTTCCCACATGTCCTTCCAAAGAAGTTAACTTATAAATGTAGGATTTCATAATGTTTTTCGTATTTTGCAGGGTTTAAATGGTTTTTCTGCCATGCTGAAGAAAATTCAAAGGCTGAGTGTGACGATGCTCTTGCCTTCAATTCATCAAAGAGAATAATTCGCAGGGTTTAAAATCCACATTTCATCAATGATTCATGAGGCATTGATGCCATTCGATCCCTGTGCAGCCCTACACAACAACAAACACAACAAGTCAAGCACAAATAAAAAAATGTCAGTGTCGAAGACAGGAAACACACCAGAACAGAAAGATTGAAGAAAAATATTTGGGGATTACATCTGAGATTGCTTATCAAAAGCCTAATCCCCAATTAAAACATAGTTAACAGAAAAATCATAAAGGTTCATCAGACAGAAAGCCTCCACCGCCACATCTGAAGCAAATTGATTCCTCCCAGCTACCACAGTGCCACCTATGCCTCAAAGCATTCAAACAAAGGCCGAAGTTATTGATCAAGATCAGATATTTTCCTCAAGCACAGCCAAATAGTTATGTCTTCCAAGGAACTTAATGTAAAGAATATCGACAGAGTAACTATTACACAACACAGAGCCTCAAAGGTCAAAAGAGCTTCCACCAAGATTAAGTCTTAATGTCAATTATTTAATACAGAGGACACCTACGTAAGCTTCTTAGTTGAGCCCCCCAAAGGCCAAGAATCCATTTAGAATGTATTAATTATCTTTGGAGATATTTTATCAGATCTCACCTTCTCATTCTTCTGTAAATACTACTGAAGAAGATGAGAAACTGTTGGTTGGTTGATCACTAGTTGTAATACTGAAACTCTCTGAAATAATACATAGTCTGTTGAAGTTGAAGAACAAATTGAAGTCTTGGAAGCCTTGATGATGTTTTTGCATGCTTGTTCCTGAGAAGACTCTATCATTGGATCCATGAGCTTGGTTGTTGGTGAAGTATTCTGAACTATTTAATGTTTCTCCTATTTTCATTCTGTTCCATAATTTTTTACTACAGTAGGTTGAAAGTTTTAGGCTAAGAAATCACTCCTGAAAGCACCTTAGACCTGTTCATCCTTCACTGTTTCATGTTTTCTTTTGCTGAGGTATTTTAGAGTCTTTAATCTCTCTCTTTAGTCCTCATGCTCATTTATCTTTTTAATAGTTCAAACAGTTGGTTTCAGCATGATTTATGGTTCTCCCTGCTTGTTTGTTTCCACTTAAAGACTATTATTGAAGTCTCCCTTTGAATTTATTTTGTTTACAGTAAGTCAAGGAGGTCTGTTCTAATCTTTCTCTTTTTCCTTGCTTAAACAGTTGTCTTAAAGGTCTTTTATAGTTTTGATCATAGATGTGTTAGGTGTTCCCTCTTTTATGACTGCAATTATCAGTGAATCTTTTATGTTTTCTAAAGTCATTTAAAATAAAATCTTTGAGGAAATAGGGTGTTCCCCAAATCTTAGATTTCATTTAAAATTTGTTTTGAAGTCATTATTTGCTTAAATAATGTTTGTAGAATTTATGGTTAGCCATGTCTATCAAATATTTCTTTATTGTTAAAATTATGTTTCCAATTTCCCTTCGTTGAGAATCAAAATTCTCTTTCCAAATCATTGATGTCCATCTCATTCCAAAACCAAAGGATCCTGCGGCCAAGTTAGATTTGCCCTATGATATCCCATATCTATTGATGAGTATGTTATGACCTCTTCTTGACTCCATTTCCCAATGAACTAGATGTTTCTCCATTCTATATCTTTCCTAGACCTTTCATGTTCTTCCGTATCAATTCAACCAAACACATAAACAAACACATGTACTTAATAACTAGTCTAAAACCAATACTCAAAGCACACAAGATAAACCTTTGCAAAAAAACATTTGAGAGATCCCGCTCTGAGAACAAGAGGACTAGATACTGTAACTCTAAATATTGGTTCTGATGTTGCCTTGTCTTTTGATTTGCCAAACTATCAAAACACGGGACACCAAAAACCCTAACATTTACTTGCAATCAGGACTTCACATCCGCAGATAGAAAGCTTAACAATACACATAAAAGAGAATATGGCCCAATACTTCTTCTTATTTATTAAGATAAATATTTTCAGTACATTCATCTTCTCAACATGTGCACACTGCTGCAGGTGGTCTACACACTAAGTTGCAAACTCTTCCTAGGTCTCTGCACACTCAACTACAGAGCCTTTCCTTAAGGCCCAAAAACACATAACAAAATACTCAATTACTTTCCTTTATATGATGATATATGCTCTGATGTTTCTTGGACAAAGCATTAAATCTCCTTATATAATATTACATCACTACAAAACCATGGTCCACATACCATGGGTTCAACAAAACAATCAACTAAAACCCCAATACCCATTACAAAATTAGGGGCTTTGACCCACCCCAAAGCCCCTAGAACACCGCATGGTAAATATAACTTCGCAGTACCGCACACTCCACTCCTCAAAATGTGCATTTTTTTACCAACATTGGACCAATTTAGGATGCACCCAATAGCTTCAATCATTTTATTATACCTGGCACCAAAGGCATTGTCATTAAAGGAAACATTGGTGGAATAGGAATTGGTTTTTCAATGTTCAAATTTCAAATCTAGGGCTTGACTATCTTAAGGGGCATGAAGAATGCATCCTATGGGAAGTTTCCACTTAAGCATGGAAATAGAAATAATCAGATAATCGTAAATAAAGTAACCCCATTTTTGATAAGATCCATCATAGGCATGAAAGAACTCATCGAGTAAGTACTTACACCAGTTTAGTTAGGCACCCCATTGGGAGTATTATAGGGGCTATTAATGGACCAACATTTAATTGTCAATCTGGGAGTTCATGAACTTTGAGGCATAGAACGTGTTAGTCATCAGTAATTTTTTCCTTTGTAGATGACTAAATGATTGCCATAGATTTCTAGAAACAAAGTTCATGAACATTGTGAGTTCTAAAAATCTCATTGCCTTCATTATCCTTAAGATAAATTTTTCACTATTTCATCATCCTATCATGTCAAGCTCAACTCACCCATCCCAGAAGACCCATCATGGGCTCATGTAACTCATTTTTTATTTTTTGTGTCACCTTTGACCTTAATGCTCTGTTTTTTTTTAAGCCTAAAACCCCTCTACTGCTACCTAGGGCCACCAAAAAGTTATCTCTCCTACCTCTACAGAAATGCCTCAAGCATTGATGGTCTCAAAACTGTCTCTGTAGGCTCATTAGATAAATCAACTACATTGGATTTTGGATCTTCAATACATCAGTATATAAAAACTTTTTTTTACACCCAAAGATCCCAAACTCTAAGTTTTTAGTCAAAAGCAAAGTCCAAGGAACCTTCCACTAGGTCACCCAGGGTTTCACAGGTCATAGGGTGGATTTGGTATCCTAAAATCTCTGTTTTATCTGTATAACGAGACTGCTTTCAAAGAAGAAGAGGGACAAGTAACTTTTTCCAAAACTGATCAACAGGCCATTCAAGAAAAATTTTCTTGGCCTAAAGCACAAATTCTGCAAGGGACAGCTACCCTTGTTCACATTTCTTCCAAAATGATTAGAGTTGACATTAGCATAAGAAAAGGTAAGGTAATGGGATAAGACAATCACCAGAAGGCATCCACAAACAAGAGAAAGGAAGCAGGCATGTGTTTAAAGAAAATCAAGGTTTTTGTGATTAATTGACAAAAAAATGGTGCCAAAGCAAGAAGCAAATACAAAGACCACAAGGACAGAAGTCACCTCAACTCCATCAGGTACACATTGAAGATTTTCAGAAAAAATAAATGAATTTTGAAAGGTTATAGAGAACTTAGAAGACAACACTATTTACTTTTCTCTAACAGCGCCAAAACCTAGGATTTTGGAAATATGGACAGAACAGGTCCAAGATAGATGATAAGGCCTCCTTCTTAAGAGAAGATGGAATTCAAAGGATATCAAAGGTTTTCTCTAGGTTTTTGTACAAACAACACTACTTCACTACACCAAAGGAAGAAATTTGAAAAGAGTATCAGTGTGAGAGAGGGGTGCTAAGCTTTCCAAATATAGTCAAAAGCCTCCAAACATAGTCAATATAAAGGTGAGCATGAGGTGAAATTCCCAAGGAGGGAATCATGCTAAGCATAGGTTCACTGTTGAAGAAAAAAAATGTCAAGCTCCAAAAGAGACTAAGAAGGCCAAAGGAAAATGTTTTGTAGGCACCTGCACAAAATCAGAAGTGGCCAAGTGAAACCCATGGCATAATATGATTTGTTTGAAAAAAATTTCAAAATAGATATGTTACTAACTAAAAATTAGAAGAAAGGTGAACAGACATTCTTCAGGTCAGCAGTAATCAAAAAAATGCCAAAAGGGATAAAATACAGTGTTTTTAGTTTTCCAAATGCATGCCAAAGATAGTTTTGAAACAATACCTAGGTTTTCAAAGGTAAAAGGGATGAAAAGGACATCTTCATCCCCCTAGCTAGCCATCATCACAAGAGAAAAAAAAATGCCTTGATAAAGCTTTCAAAATATTGCAAAGGGTATAAATTTATCAGTCAAATGACAAAAAGGGGTTGAAACATAGTAAAGTGGGTTTATAACTTTTATTTATTTCTCTCAAAGAGTATAAAGGTGCTTTTGTTTCACTTCAAATTCATTTAGCCCTTGGAAGAGAGAAAAAACACTTAATGAAGAAGAACATAGGTTTTCTGGGTACTGCGAAAATCGAAGGCGTTACGCAAACACAGGCTAGAGCTGCGCTAACAGGCCTCCCATCCGTTCAAGTTTGAATGGTGTTGTACAAATAACCCCTGGCGCTATGCAAACCCTGGGTGTTGCACAAACATAGGCCCGAATCACCTAGGATGCACAGGCCCAACACTTCACCTAACACCTCTGCACAAACTGCCCGACGCTACACAAACTGGCCGCCCGACTTGCCCATAAGATGTGCAAATGCTACCTACCTCACTGGCACTACGCTAACTATTGTGCATACCCTACCAGCGCTGCACAAATAGCCTACCCAACAGCATGGGCAGAGGCACTGTGCAAATGCTAGAACATTGAAAAAGAAAAAAACCCTTGCCCTAATTCAAAATTTCATCCTCTGAGGTGCCTCCAAGGTTGAAGAAGGTCCAATAAATTGGTAAGTGGTATACTCTCCTAATCTCCAAGCAATTTTTCAAATTAATTTGGGTCTTTAGTGGTTTTTAAGCTAAAAACCCTAGGAGGATAAAACGTAGGTCGTGCACACAAAGGAGCCCCTGTTCGAAGCCCTCTTGCAATCAGTTTAATGTCATATAAGAGAAGGGCCTCCTTAAGGCTCCAAAGCCAATAAACCCTGAAAACACTAACCTTCATACCTGTCATTCACCAAATCTTGACTCCATCCTTTTTCACCTTGTTTCATCAAACCCCCAATTTGCAAACCAGTGTCTCCCATCACCATGTCAAGGACTCAAAAAAATAGTGGTAGTGAAGGTGGTCAAAAGCCTTTAAGACCAAAGCATAAGGGAGGGAAAGTGAATAGGTTGGAACCTCAAAGCATAGTAGCCATCACCTCCTCTCCTAGGATCCTGTCATGCTTCCAAAATACAAGATGTTTCCAATTTTGTGAAAAGGTCAAATAGGTGAAGAGCCATCCTGAGCTTACAAGGCTCCTCATTCTCAACTTGCACAATAAGCACTCAAGCCTTGCAGGAGTGAATTTTCAGATCTCAGTAGGTGCCATTTCCAAAGCCACATGTATCCCTTCAGTGGGTGAGAACTGGTTTAAAAAGGGAAAAAGAGACAAAGATTTCTTTGAGCCATTCATCAAAACAAGGTACAGATGAGGCAACAAAATAGTTCTCCCATTTTCACATCTCAAGCACAGATATGCCTCCTTGATGTTGGTTACCATGAAGTACTTCATCTGTGAGGGAAGGTATTCCAGGCTCTATACCTATCATGTCAGACTCCTCATGCATTTCACAGGGGTTAAGATGCTAAATTTGCCTTACTATCTCTATAGGAGCATGGATAAAATGTCTTTTGTTGTCCAGAGGAGGAATCCAACACAAAAAATTCATAGCTTATTCCACCATTCCCTAATCAAGATGGTGGTCTTACATCAGTTGGAGCAGCATGGTATACCTTGGGATGTTTTCATAAACCATGAAGCCTTTACAAGCCCCCAGCCTCCTTCTCAAACTAATTTGCACTCCTCAGCTACACAACTACCCTCACCCCAAGAAAATCCCCCTCCTTCCCCTTCTATTGATGAATCCAATGAAGAGGATGATAGTGGTAATGATGGACAAGAGGGTGAGAGTGGAAATAAAGAAAAAGAAAATGACAGTTGAGATGAAGAAATCAGTGAGGCAAACACAGAGATTCATGAGGAAGAGGAAGAGGGAAATGAAGAAGAAGAGGAGGGAAATAATCACAGCAGTTGTTAGTGTCCCTTGATTTGGCAGATTGGTAGACCGAATGACAAGGTAACATGGAACCAGTCTTTAGAGCCCAAGGACCTAGCCTTCCTGGACTCAAAGAGGGATCTCTCTATTGGGTGTGAAGGATTTGTTATTTTTTCTCTAGGGTTTTGATTTTAGGCTAGTTGTTGTGTAGGGTTTGTTGATTGTTTTGGTTAGGTATGATGGTCAAGTGGAATAGGTGGAGTGAGATTTTGTCAAATCCATTGGGCTATGGAGTCAAATGAAGTCAATCATGTATAATGATAAAACAGAGTGTGTTGCAAGGTCAATTTAGCAAGGTTAATGGATCCTTAAGGTGATGTATGAGGTGTAGTGAACATCAAGTTTGGGAAAAACTAAGAGGTCTTAAACATATATAGTTTAAAATTTAAAATTCATGAGGTAGGGCAAACCATTAAGCTCAATGAATAATACTTTAAACTGATAAACATCCAAGAGAAACATTCCAGTGAAACATAGAAAGCATAAGAGATTCTAACTTAAGAAATTCACCTTTAGATTTTGGGAAAACATGTAAGATAAATGAAATAACTCAATTAATCCCCCAGACTGCTAGGTTAGTAGAAATATGTTTGCACTCAACTTTCTTCACATTCCAAGGAGAGATTTTTGAGCAAACATCAGGGGTAGCCATGGGGTCTCCAATATCCCCCATAGTGGCTAATCGCTTCATGGAAAGATTTGAAAAAATGGCCCTGGACTCGTACCCTCTTAAACCTAAATTCTGGATTACATTTGTGGATGACACCAGTGTAGATTGGCCTCATGGAGATGAAGAACTTAAAAAGTTCCAAAACCAACTTAACAGCTTATCCAAGGATATACAGTTTACCATGGAGGATGAAGATAACAACTGTATTCCACTCTTGGACATACTTCTCATTAGGAATAAATATGGTTCCATTGGACATAAGGTATTTAGAAAAAGACACACACAGATAATTATCTCCATGTTAACTCACACCATCATCCGACACAGAAGATGGGGGTACTCAAGACTCTTTTCACGCAAGCCTTCAGAATTTCTGATGACAATCACATAGAAGAGGAAATTGCATACTTAAGAAAGGCATTCACTAGTATGGGATACAGAAATAGGGACATCGTCAAAGCCATACAAAGAGCCAGATCCAGAAACAAAAGAAATCCTCATGATGAAACCCTAAAATCTAAATCATACCTCCCTTACATCCAAGGGGTCACCGACAAGCTAGCCAAGGTTCTCGCTAAAAATAACATCGAAACCTCATTTAAGCTGCTAATGAAAATCAAGCATAAGATGAAATCTGTCAAAGAAAACCCTGATCCACTCCAGCAAAAAGTTTTTTATCGTATAAATTGCTCATGCGAGAAATGTTATATTCGAGAAACAGGAAGATCTTTCAAGATTAGGCTCAAAGAACATGGAGCTGACATCAGAATTGGGAGAACCAAAACCTCGGCTCTGGCGGATCACTTGAATAAAACTCTCCACCAAATCTGCCTAGAAGATGCTAAAGTAATAGCCAATGAAAATAACTATTACAAAAGGAAAATGTGTGAGGCAGTTGAAATCATCAAGCATCCAAAAAACCTCAATAGGGATGGAGGTTTATAAGTTAGCAGAAATTGGGTCCCCTTATTTTCCCACTCTTAAACTTGTCCTTTTCCCTATTGGCACCCTTTTCTTCCTCTTCATTCCCCTTCTCATCGCCTCCCTACCCTTCCCTTCCTTTAAAACTTAGAATGACCATGTATGGTCTCTTCCCTTACCTTGTAAAAGGCACCTTGCTGACTCACCCCCATCTGTGCTTTCATATTTCCCTTTCCTCTCCATATAATACCCCTTCCTTCCCCTAATATTAATCCCTTAAACCTTTACTTATATCTTAATAAACAATTAGGAATTTGAATACTTAATATTAATTTTAATTACTAAACTTTAATGGTAATAGTCAGGAATTAACCCTATCCTAGTTATATATTATAAGGACCCCTTAATTCCAATCTTTAATCATTCACCTTACATCAACCCCCCTTAAACTTTTACACCCTTCTTAATATTGATTTTGATTCATTAATATCAATTTTAATTATTAAATATCATTAGTAATAGTTATAATTAACTATTCCTAGTTTTATTAAATTAAAATTGACATTAATTTTAATAAGGTTTCCTTTTAACATTAACACGTCGTATTAAAAACTTTAATTAATCAATATTATGAACTAGTGGGCTCTTATATTCTCACTAATAAATTAATTTTAGTATCCTTAAAAATAATCTTTTACCTTTTTAATATAAGCAATTTAAAATTAACTAACCCCACCATATAAGATCTCTTAAATTTATATTATTTTATTTTATTACATAAAATATTTGGAATAGTAGTATAATATTAACAATTCATTAATAATACATATAAATAATAACCTCTTAGGGATACATTATCCTTAATTTAAGTATAATTAACCTCTAATTAATTATTAGTATTTAAGGCTAAACATTGGTAAATTGATAACTTTGAATAAAATTAAAAAGAAACTTTATTTAATTGATTTAATTTCAAAAAAAAAATTGATTATTTTATGGTTGGTCAGCCTTCATCATGCACTCTTTTTTATATTTATTATATCTATCCTCCTCTCTTTTCAATAGGATTTGTCCTGATGATGGGTCTGGTTCTAGACCCAAAACGTAGACGCAAAAATGCTCACTGTGGAGATTCCGAACTCAGAAACTCTAAACTCACACCACAAAAATCTGAAATCTATAAATAACTCAATTTATGAAGAGGGAACTCCTAAACATCATATTTCAAGCTATTGGTAACTCGGAAACAATTTTCTAAGCATGGAAAAAGGGCAAGATCGAACGAGACCTCTTTGACTTAACCTAGCAATCAATATTCCACAGAAAGGCTTCAAGATAGGGTTTTGAGAACTACAAATAAGCAGGGCATACCATGAATTATACTTGTAAGCTAGCATACTAACCACACATGAAAAAAAAAAAAAAATTGGTGGACCTAAGGAGCAACCAAGAGTTCCTTAAGATGGCCAAAAGAGGAAAACGTCAAAGCTATAACAAACAGGAGGACTCGGGTGCCTCAAAGAACATGTCTCAACCTATACTTTTCTGATTTATATCAGCCAAGAAGAATGAAACAAAATGAGAACAAGAAAAAATTAACAAGTTAAGAAGAAATCACCATTCACCAAGCTATGGAATCCTGCAAACAAGATCCTCCATCATCAAGCCAAACAAGCGATTCATCCACTTCACAAAACCAATTTCTTCTCCAAGCTCATAAAACCATGTATATTTATCTTCAAGCTCATCAAATGCCAACAAAATACATAGGGGCTTCATGCTCTATTTATGGAGAAAAGGAGGACTAAAACCCTAAATGTGGTAGGAAAATGTCAAATATAACCATAAATGTCATTTATGGCCAAGAGACCATGCAAGGCCCAAGGCACATAATATCCTAAGAAATAAATGCAAAAATAACTATTTGCACCTAATTCTAGAGTAATTTTCCTCAAAAAACTCAAAAATATATATTTTCAATAAATGAGAGTGTTTTGTTGACTTTTGGTCCAAAACACACTAGGCAGCCTCTGTGTGTAGCGCCACTTCAGCAAACAATAGGGTCTCTTGTGGCTGAGTTTTGGACCCCTTCCTGACACCGGATTTGGCTCCATGATGTCACGTTGGCAAGCCTGGTGAGTTTAATTTCCATAAATTCTTGAGTTGTGCTAATTGGATGCCATTTACCTATTAAAAAATCAATTTTCCCAACACTACTTTGTGCGCAGTGCCTAGTCTGAAAATGAGGCAGAAAGGTCAAATGTTGGATGTTATTTACCTTTTGGGGGGCCAAAAATGCTCCAAATGATCTTAAAATGGGTGAGCAGACTTCTGGTGATGTGAGGAATCCAAAAATGCAAACTTTGTGAGCTGAGGATGCACCAATTTTGTGCGTAGCGCCTAGGGTGCTACGCACGGAGGGGTCAAAATTTGAAAAAGACAAAATTTTGTTCAAATTGCCTCAAAATTGGTGGAGAGGTCCCTCAAGGGGTATTGGACACCTGTTGATAAGCCTCAACCAAAAATCCAAGGTTTTCATGCACTGTTTCCCTTTTTAGGTTTTCTAGCTCCATAAGGGTCTCCTTCAGTTTGTCACAAGCAAGCATGTTTTTCCTCGCATAATGCTTGGTAATTTTCTTCTGTAGAGCAAGGCCTATCTTTACCTCCTTGAAATGCTTATGCTCCTATTTGTAATAGTGAATGACACATTGTGCCATCTAAAACTCTCTTTCCCACTCCCTGAGCTGTGCATATTTTTCCAAGAGAAGCAATCTAGTGGTCATCTCCTTGTCCTCATTGTCGTTGTCTAGATCAATGAATTGAGGCTCTTGAGAAGTCTTCTTGATTATTTTTCTTCTCCTTACCTTTACCTTTTGCTCACCTTTGTCCATATTTTCCTTGCCTTTGTCCTTGGGCTTGATAGCTAGAGGAGAGATGGCCCTTTGACTTTTTGAGGCAGCAAACACATCTCTCTTTTCTCTGTAGTATGTGAATATGAGAGGAGTGATCATGGTAGATTTGATAGTGTCTTCTTCATTGCTTTGACCTTTGGTGATGTCACAAGCCTTTTCATCTTTTCTATGGCTCTCATGAGTTACCTTATGCCCCATTGGGTCACTTATTTCTTGATATTTAGCCTCAACATCATCATTGTTTCCCTCAATGTTTTCTACACTGTCATTTTGACTTTCAAACTGATCACTATCCTCTTCACTTGCCTCATTTTGTCTTTGTCCTTCACTAAGGTCCTCTTCTTGCTCATTTCCTACACTGTCACTTTGAGTTTCTTTCTCATTCAAAGGCTGATTAGTGTCATGACAGTCATGACTATTTCCATGCTCATCAATGACTATCTCATTTGTGCTACTGGCTTGGTCAATGCCTTCATCTTAAAAATCTGTTTCAGCCTCATCATCTACCTGTTCTTGGTTTTCAATTTCTTCATCATCACCTCTTGTTTCTTCATTTTCATTGTCTTCATTCTTTTCAGCACTGCTTGCACTATCGTTGTGCTCACTGTCATGATCATGTGCCTTCTTTTCTTGGTTTTCCTGTGTACTCTCTTGCTGACTTTCATCTTCATTATTTTCTTCATAATCCTCTTGGTCTTCATATTGTTCATCATCAACACCTTTTTCTGCATTTGAGAGTGATTTATTGGTGTCATCACTACCACTTTTTTGCTCCAATTGCTCACTGTCTTCCTCTTCTTGACTGCCATGTTCATCATTATTTTACATGTCGTCATCACTCTCCTCTTCTTCATTAGACTCTTTTTCTGCCTCACTGTCTTTATCATTTCCATCACCCTCACTTTGTTCCTCATTGCTACTGTCATCATCTTCTTTTTCAATACTGATGTCCTCTTCTTTTTCTTCATCTAACTCTGTTTCTACCTCATTGTCTTCATCACTCTCACTTTCATCTACTTGTTCATTATTTCTACTACCACCATCTTCACTTGATGCATTAGGAGAAGAGATAGGAGGTAATTTTCCTTGTGGAGAAGGCTTATGTGGAGATGATGGAGGAGTGGAGGTAGGTGGGTGTGAAGTGGAAGGAAAATTTTGTTGAATGAAGGCTTGGGGATTTTCAAATACATCATGTGGGATGAAAACTTCCCAAGGGATTCCCTGCTGCTCTAGTTGGTGCAAAACAATAATTTTAACCAAGGAGTGGTGAAAAAGGCTCTACAATTGGTTGGCATAACTCCTATTCTTGACTACTGAAGCCATTTTGTCAATGCTCCGGTAGAGATAGTATGGTAGGTTTAGAAATTTAACCTCGGTGAATTGCATTAGTAGCCTTATGTGATATGAATAAACCCTGGAGTACCTCCCCTCACAGGTGAAGTATTTGATAATTTGCCTGATTAGTAGGGCATACCTCTCTAGCAGGTGGGAGAAGGGGAAAATAGCCTTGCAGCCTTGTTGACAGCTAGGTTTGAGGAAGGGCTCATAAAATCTCAAGTCCAATTTCTTCTGTTTAAACCATCTCTCACCAACATCTAGTATTCCCGTGGCTTTAGAAATGGATTCAGATGAGAGTTAAAAATTTACTCCTGCTAGATTGACTTGATGGTTTTTTAAGCTGAGAATGAACAACCTAGTCAAATCTGATTGACTTTGGACTTTCTTAACCATCTCACAAAACTGATAGCATCCAACATCTTGAAAACATCCAATGATCATGGGAGAAGAGGTGATTTGAATGGTATCTAAAGGTTCAAACCTATTAATCCTTTCTCCCTTGTGTTTTGGCTTGATAGGCCTTTGGCCTTCATCACTGCTGGTATTGTTTTCTTCCTCATACATGGTGACTGGTCAAGAACAAAAAGGTTTTTAGCTTTTTGAGAGCCTTTAGGTATAGGGAGGGCAAATGAGTGATGTGAGGGAAATTTTTCGCAAATGAAGGCAAGATGAAGTGTTCAAGGAGTGTTTTCAAAGTTTTAGAAGTAGTTTTTATTTGGACTGAGTGTCTTTACCCTATGACAACTCTGAAATTTGGAAACCCTACCCTAGAAGGTCAAATAAAATTATTTTTATGCAGATTAGGGTTTGGTCACATTAGGCCTCTAAACTTCTCCTTTATTATGAAAAATACCACTAGGAAAACAAGGAAGAAAGACCACTAACCTTGCTTGACTGATGTTGGAGCTTTGGAGGTAAGAAAATTGAATTTAGGCCATTTTTTGAGCAATTTGGGCCAATTTTTCTCTGTGCGTAGCGCCAGAGACTTCTCTGTGGGCGATTCGGGTCACTTTGGGCCTGTGTGTAGTGCCCTGGCTGTTGCGTAGCACTGCCCTCTTGGTGCATAGCGTAGTTTAAAATAACACCCTAGCCATCTTGTCTTTGCGCAGTGCCGACGGCCAGGTGCATAGCACCTCCATCGGTGCACTGCGCCTGAAAATTTTCACCCAAGTTGCCCAGAAACCCTAAAAAAACCTTCTTCAAGAGCTCTCTCTCTCCTTTTGCAAATACGAATGAGGTGGGGAAATGGTCAAGGAGACCTTTATAACATTTTTTTTGAAAAATATTTTTATGAGCCAAAACCCACTTTCTAAAGTATGTTTTCTCTTTATTTTTTCATTGTCTGTTTGACCCTTTTTGGTATTGTAGGTGGAAGTTTGACATAAGAAAAATGGTTTTTTCATTGCTGGAGCATCTTGATGCTATCCTTTTTCTCACAAACCCTTCAACCAGCTCAAACTATGCTCTTTACTCTCATTTCTAAATATGAACCTTTTCATGATGTTTTAACATTTACAAACAATAGATTAGTGATTATTTGACATGTTTTCCTCTGATTTACATTTTGTCATGTTTTCTCTGTGAAGCAGTGAGAAAAACCTATTATCTGCAAACCCTAGTAGAAGTGTCAACAACTCTTTAGTTTTCATGGGTGCCATTATGGTGAGAAACATTTGGTTTTTTTGTCCTTACCAATTTTCCTATAGGTAACCTTTTGTGACAGTCCTGCAGAAGTGTCACTCAGGGTTAATCTATCTCTTGCAGAATACACCTTTGATAAGGAAACCATCTTTGGAGGCTTTACTGCTCTTAGACCAGCTACATGTTTTTTTCTTTAACCATGAAAATGCTTCTGAATGTTCTTTTGAGAAGTCAAAAACCTTTGCACTGATACTCTTTGTCATCTTTCTTCCTTTGGTGTAGTGAAGTATAGCTTGTGTCTGCCTCCTTTGATCCCTACAAGACCTCTTATTTTACCTTTCGAAAACTCATGCTTTTGTACTAATACTCTTTACCTTTTTGTACCTTTGTTGAGGTGGAGTCAATGCCGCTTAGCCAAACCCTAAATAGCAACCTAAAACCATTTGAAACCCTCTACTATTATGAAGGAGGTTCTCTCATCACCTTTTGACCAGTTTTTCAACTTTCCCAAACTCCTAGGTTTTAGGGTTGTTTAGAAAAAATTAAATAGTGTTGTCTTCTAAGTTATCAACAACTTATCAAAATTCATTTATCATTTTTAAAGGTTTTCAATGTGCACTTGATGGAGTTGAGGTGACCTTTGACCTTGTAGCCCTAGTACTGATTCCTTGTTTGGTCAAAACTGTCACAAATCCTGATTCTTTTCAAACATATACCTTGCTGCCTTGTTTTTGTTGTTGATGGTCTATTTGTGATGATTCTCCCACTACCTTACCTTTTTCCAGGCTGATGGCCATTTGTTCCTTTTGTAGAAATGTGAGCAAGGGGCAGTTGTCCCCTGCAAGATTTGTGCTTTAGGCCAAAGAGCCTTCCTTGAATGACCTTTTTGATCAGTTTGGCCAAGATCACCTGTCCTTTTCTTCTTTGAATGAAGTTTATTCATACAGGAAAAACAACATCTGTAGGGCACCAAATCCACCCCATGACTTTGTGAAACCCTAGGTGACCTAGTGGAGGTTCTCTTGGACTTGGCTTTTGGACTAAGACCTAGAATTTGGGATCATCAAGTGTAAGGTAGAGTTTATGATAAACTAATGTATTAAAGATCCAAAATCCAATGTACTTGATTTATGTAGAGAACCTACAGAGATAGTTTGAGACTATCAATGTTTGGGAGTATTTTGGGAGACATAAAAAAGTTGTTTGATTTGTGGGCTTAGGTAGTAGTGGGGGGTTTCTAGGAAAAAAAAAATAGAGTATTTGGGCCAAAGGTGAATAGATATGGCTGCAAAAGAGCAGACACATAGCCAGTGGTTTTCAGATCTGTATGTGGTTGAGAACAGTGGAATGATGAAATAGTGAAAATTTTTCTTGAGGATAATGAAGTGCAGAGATTTTGTAGAACTGCTGAATGTCATGTAGCTTGTTTCTAGAAATCTAATAATCATTTAGTCATCAAATAAAGGAAAATTAATATCGATGACTAACAGCATCACTGGAGTGCATCTCGTTATAAAACTGAGTGTCCGTGTAACTAGATCTAATCGTTTATGGAACCAATTATCAACTATTAGTATATTTTTACCTCTTGTTTGTTTATGTTTTCTAAGCTATGATTCAACAATCCTAAAGACATGATTAAATTACCATTCTACCCACCTAAACTACCGTTTAACATTTTTTTCTTCTTTAGGTGTATTCGGGATTAGGAACCTTGATACTTTATTTAAAAGAAAACAAACTATCTACTTTCTACCTTATTTACACCATTTTTTGGTCATCTAACTTTTCATCATTAGATGGACCCAAGTACACCATGTAAGACCAGTTTTACCCCAAGTAAAACTGCTTCCAGATCTGAAGATGTTTTGCAGCCATTATTGTTGTTAGGGCTATTAGTTATGCGTAGCTAAAGTGGTTCTTTTTTGAATGCCTTGTTGAAGAATTAAAACATAACATACCTTATTTCTTCTCGGAGCTCAGATTGTGCTGGTGAACTCCTTTGATTCTCTACCTATACTATTCAACTGTCAAGGTTAAACTGTTTGACAAGATTTACTCACTAAGCTAAAAATATGAAATTGAAAACATGGCTAAATCGGGATTAGAAAATATGACTTACCATGGGTTTGTGGCATAAAAACAAGTTGCACGCAAATGTTATTTTTGTACAAAATAAGACTCGAAAAATTAGGGCTAGGATACATTGTTTGCTACTCATCCTTATTTTTCTCTTTGGTTATGTTTTAAGCATGTGGAACTAGTACCTTTCTACCTAATCTATCTTTGGACAAGCCAAGTTTTGAATAATTTGGCCAACTATACTTCACTAACTTATCAACAATAAATTTAAAACATGTTTCAGCCATGATTAGGCTAGATGACTGAAATAAGACTTGTTTATGCACTAGTAGTGGTATTTAGGCTTACACACTTTCAGTAGTTCTATTTTCTGGGTATGGGGCTTTACCTTCTTTTCAAATCTTCCCTCTTTTCCATTTTTCTGTTTTTTTTATGTGTGTATATATATATATATATATATATATGGTGATTTCTCTCAATATATTTTCATCAAATAGTGATATGTACAATGAATGATAAATTCAAACTAAGATTCTAAATGGCCATGGTATCTGATTACCCTGTCTTCCACAAGATCATCCACTAATTCTCTTTCATTCAGCTCTTGTAGATGAGGAACATGGCTATCTATTCTTGAGGGAATGGTACAAGATTTCTGCCAAGAATTATCAAACATGCCAAGTTCTCCTTTTTATTTCTTCTTTGAGTTTAGTTTCCAAACCTTGTTTCTGTGAAAGAAACTATCTAGGTGAAGAAGGCATTATTCATCAGCTTCCAAACAAATGACAATGTTTGTAGGCTCGAGGGGTCCTGACCCAGGTTCGGTGAGCAAGGTTTGCCAACAAACCCCTATACTACTGGCCCTTTCGGCAGTGACTTGCTTGCACAGGTCAAGGTCTCACCTGAAGTAGTATTGGTGGGTGCTGGAACCAAGTTTCCATGCCCTGAGAAAGGATAGGTAAGGCAAGCAGAGCTGTGCTAAGCCTTGTAATTCACAGACTAATTTTCTATGTGCAGGTTTAATTAGGTCTATATTCACATCCACGTGCGCTAGATCTATAATTATATGCCTTTATGATAGTAGCACAACATTACATAAATAGAACAGAACAAAAGAGAACCAATCAAGATACCGAAAACACACTTACACAGATCTTCGTAGCTTAAAAATAGAAAATACACAGTGCAGCAATTACCAATAATTTGCACAAGAGTACTCACTGATTCAGTTCTCTATCAATCTTTGTTATTCATTCATTAATCAATTATTTCTTACAATTCCCTTCCCAACCTGCGCACACAATAGCAGAGTCTGCACACATCTGGACTTGGATCTCTGCGCACACAGCCAGCAGGATTCCTTTCCCCAAAACCCAAACAGATAGCTTAAACCACAATTTGCATCAATATCTCATCATTCTTATCCTTTATAATACAAAATGTCCCTCTATTTATAGCAATCTAGCCTAGAATTTCCTATGGTCCTCAAACCATGGTTTTCGGACCCCTGGTTTACCCTTTTACATATTACAATGCTTTCGGGGCTTGGACCCACCCCAAAACCCCTGCGCTAGAATAAATCTAATCAAAAATATTCAAAATGGACCAGTTTCGCAGCTTGTAGGAGACCCTTTTCCAATAGTCCCCCAACACAATATTGTGACTCGTCCCGAATCACCATGGTGGTGCGGCCTCAATCTGCGCATGCAAAGTATCAAGGGCGCAGATGAGCGGGTGGAGCACTTCCTGACTCTGGGCAGTAGCTCACTGTGCAATGTTGACAAGTGTCAAGGAGGCAGGGCCATCTGCAGCTGTGGTAACCCGTTATAACATCCGGTGGAGGTGCGCAATGGCAGAATGAGCATCCTGGGAGAGCTAGAGTGCGGTGTCAACTCAAGGTTTCAACAATTTTCGGATGACATGCTTGGTGCGAAAAAGGTGCTCAATCGTGTCCATGATGGCTAGACACTGCGCGGAGACGTTGGAAGGTGAGGAAGCTCTGACCTAATCAAGAGCATCTTCTGCCTGCCATAATTCCTTCTGGATATGCTGAAGCATAGAATGGTGCCAGACTACTATCCAGAGTTGCGTAGCTACTTCAACCAACTGCGCGCCCCGAGTAAGATGCTCCTGAATAATATTTTTTGCGTCTACGACCAATGCAGCCCGCTGTGCCCGTACTGTCGGAGGGATTTCACCCTACTGTCGCGTAGTCTGGTCTCGGTGACAGACCTCTTGAAAAAACTTGGTGTATAATCCTTGTAGTGTCGGACGAGATAGCTGCGCCAAATTTATTTGGATGTCCATAGCGGTGGGAGCATGATTGTTAACTAGGAGAGCGCGGGGTAGCGAATAGACGTGGCTTCTGCTGGTCGGTACTCTGGAATTGCATAGGAGTCACAACATATCCCTATATCTCATCGCTCCTTCCTGGCGCATAATTAGTCTTCACCTGATTGTGACACTGCTGGTAGGGTATAGCATACCTTCTGTTGTATCCTTTGAGGCCATCCGACTGGGTCCTGCGGTCGTCCCTAAGGTGCGAAGGTCAGGACCTCCTGTCGCGCAACTAGGTGGCCTCTCCTTGTGGGATTCACTGGTAATTCCCTTTGCAGGGGGCCAACACCCAATCAGTTGATCTAACTTGGCATTCCCATGTCCCCTCAATATAATGTCTATGGGTGCTAAACAGCCAGGGACTGAAACATTCGGCAGGTTAGGATCCACCATAGCAACAAAAAGACCTGCATCCCAGGAGATGTCAACGAGCCAAGTAATCCAATCGTCGGATAACAGGGGCATGGTGTAGAGACAATAATTAGCTTGTTGCAGAGTTATCCTGCTATCTGTACATCGTCTAGAGCTATTTAATGGTGGAGTAGCACGTGCGCAAAACCTACCATCGTTTGTTCGAATCTGGCTTACCATAATTGGCCGCATTGATGGTCTGTCGTCCCTTTTGCATAATGGTAAGGTTCCTTTCCTATCAACGTGGGGTAGGCTGATGATTGTTAGCTATACCTGGGGACTCTTCCATGAATCATCAGACCTTGGATGACGCCTGCGTACCATTCACAGATCTCGAATTAGGGTTGGCGTCAGGTGTTTTGTAACATGGTTCAGGTACTAGCTTAGCAACTTGGCCACCAAAATTTTTGATCGAAGGGCCTCTCCCTTGGATGGGACATTCCCATATGGCAGGGCGGCGTCAAGCATCCACGTGCCATCCATCATTTGAAGTGTTCGCAAGTTCTCCCAGATGCGCGTAGGTTTGTGTACCTCCATAGTCGAACGCAGACCTAGGTCATTGATAACCAGGGGAGCCTGTTCGGGCGGGGTCCTATCACACCCTTGAGTGTCATATGTTAGTAAGTATCCACATGGTTCTACTAACCTCGGGGCCCGTCTGTCAGCTGGGGTCCTTAAGCGCAGGATTATCCTACCCTGGCACTTCTCCTGTGTATCCCCCCAATGCGTAGGTGCTTCGCACAAGGTTAGTGGCAGTGCCGCTAGCCTGCGTTCCTTGGGAATTTGGGTTTCAACCAACATCATGGTATGACTTGTGTTATCATGGTAGGGTAGGACTCTTACCTTGGTAGAGATGCGGTGGAAATTTCTGGTGGTCCGAAGACATCACAACGCTGACACCTCGTGCAATCGTCCTTGCTAATTTTCCAATTCCTCATCAAAGTCAGAGAAACACTCACTGTCCTTTTCCCAGCAGAGTACTCCTTCGTCTGTGGGGTTAACCCGATCTTCATCTTGCGCAGTTAATTTTTAGATGTGATCTATTTCCTCCTCCTCATAGGCTAGCTCTGTATACCGTGCACCTTGTGCTAGGTCTAGTGGTACTATTACGCGCGTACCATTGTTCTCAAATACCATGTTTCATTTTTTTATATTGATGACACCCCCCATGTCTATAGCCTAGTCTAGTCCTAGGAGCGCAGGGTAGAGATCTGCATCTTCCACAATTTCTATTACTTCGAAGTCAGCTAGGACTCTTACCCCTGTGATATCAACCATGAATTTTGGTAGCCTACCCAGAGGAATGATTTTTTGTTGATTTTCCATTCGCAGTTGGATGGTGGACCATTCTAATTTAGGCTCTCCCATTTGTTTCCATGTCTACTTTGGTAATACATTCGCATCCGATCCAATATCTAAGATAACCTGATCCATCTTGTAGTCACCAATATGCGCAGTCAACCGCATTTCTTTTCCGGTGCATTTCTATAGCTATACAGGTTGTGTACATCCTTGGTCCCAGGAATCAAATTGGGCTGATCTATGTAGGTATTCAGTAGTGCTTGGAGCTTTCCTAAAGCCTGTGGGTTTCGTAGCAGCTTCAGACATGCCTGCAGAAATGGCTCAATCCCTTCCTCTATCTGGAGGTGCGTTAGCAGCTGCGCGGGGGCTGCCAGTGGTTCTTGTCCTTTGAAGCTCACTCCTTCCCAAGAGGCAAGCTCCTCCTTGGCTCCCTGGGTGACCACTCCACTGCGTGTCATGACCTTTATGCTCAAATCAGAATTCCTTATTTTGGTTTTAACTCGTTGCACATTATTCATAGGGGTGGGTTGTTTTTCCTACATCTTGGCTAGTTGGGCAATCCTCCACCACATGGTACAGCTGCCTATAATACTTGCACGATGGCCTGGTGGGATTTGGGCATACTCTGGCGAAGTGTCCCATCTCTCCACAGTTATAACAGATTAGCTGCCCTCGTCCTCATCCTGCACTCCCTCCCCAACCTCCTCTGCCCCGGGTTGGAGATCCTCCGAAGTGCGCAGACCCTCTTGGCAACGCAGGGTCTAATTGTACCCTACATAAGTTCCCACGATCTATCATCAAGTCATAAGTGTGACAGTTCTACTCATCATGTCCCACTAACCGGTAGAACCTGCACCATTGTTGCTTCAGTTCTGGGACATACACACCTAGCCGAGGGCAATGGTTTGTATCATGCAGTCCTGCTACATGACAGTTGTCACACTACAGTGCAGGTCCGCTTGATCCTAGTCGTGACAGGATGGGTTCCCTACTTGATTCTGGTCGCATCGGACTAGGTCCTCCTGCTTGCATGTACTCCACCAATAGAGGGCACTGGTCCTTTGTATGGCCAGACACCTGACATTTTATGCACCATAGATTTGCACAGTCGTCCTTTCCTCGCTCCTTTCACAAGTTCTATATTTACATATGCATAGCCCCAAGTTGTTCCTAGATTTGCTGTACCCCTACTGACGTATCCTCGTGGGGTGCAGCTTCTAGTTTCATAGTGACCTCCATAGCTTTCTCCTGCAACTCAAAGGTCTAATGACTCATTGGTGTGTGTAGGTGAGGTAACAACATAGCGATGAACCATTCCGTATGGTGTCTATCATCATACTCGAATCCTCCTTCCCTGATTGCCTTCTTTAATCATTGATGAACCTCCCACACTGACTCAGATGCACCTTGTTTGAAGTTCTTTACTTCTGCTACCAGCTGGGAATAAGATTTCGGCTTTTGGAATTGTTGCTTTAGAGCATCCTTGATATCCTGAATGGATGCGCCCCCATTCTGGGAAATGTAGCACATATACCAGTCCAAGGCCCTGTCTTCGAATGCCAACGACAGCTGCGCCCTCTTTATCGTATCATTTTTCACATTTTTTGCAGTCCAGACGGAGTCTGCAACGAACCAGAACTATTCCATATCCTCATCACCTACCCCCTTGAAGGTAGGAAGTTTTAGGTGCACGGCCATATCGCTATTTAGGGGGGGTGGTGGTATGGGTGAATTCTTACCTTTGTGCGGCCTGGGTGGCAGTGCAGTCGGGGGATCTTGCACAGCTGGTTCTTGCAACAGATTATAGGCGGATCTCCCTCCGTCTAGATTGGTCCGATAGTATTTACCACTGTGTGTCGTGCTCCCGTCTAGATTCAAGGTCATTCAGTTAGTATGACTACACAGAATGTTCTTTTCGCATAGTAATATTTTAATCAACAACGGTAATGTCCTTAGGAATTTTCCCTGGAACACTGTAAAGAATCGTCATTTGGCCTTAGAGTATGAGACAAACTAATCAATGGCAAATTCTGTCACAAATCCTCCAAGCACACTATCCACCCAGTGATCTACCGTGCATGTGATAGTATTATCAGTCTTTTCTAGCTGTCAGATCAGCTCTGGGGTCCACTGAGTGAATCGTTCATCCTTCCAGCACTTCTGGAATTCTACAAGTCTGGCCAACCACTCTTGGAGCTCGATTGCAAATGTCACAAAAAATATTTCGTAGCTCTCTGTAAGGATGTACCTATTTTTCCACCTTTCCACTATTAACTTCTCACTGCGATTTTCTTTTACTTCGAATTCCTGGATCTCCCTTTCAAACCAGTCTTTGGATTTCCTTTCTTTCAGGCTTTCAGTATTATCTTGTCATTACCTAATCCCTTTCTCAGACTTCTTTCAGTCCCAACAACGGAACCATTTGTTGGCTCGAGGGGTCCTAACCCAGGTTCGGTGAGCAAGGTTTTCCAACAAACCCCTATACTACTAGCCCTTTCGGAAGTGACCTGCATCTCACCTGAAGTAGTATGGGTGGGTGCTGGAACCAAGTTTTCACACCCTGAGAAAGGATAGGTAAGGTAAGCAGAGCTGCGCTAAGCCCTGTAATTCCTAGACTACTTTGCTCTGCGCAGGGTTAATTAGGTCTCTATTCACATCCACGTGCGCTAGATCTATAATTATATGCCTTTATGATAGTAACACAAAATTACATAAATAGAACATAACAGAAGAGAACCAATCCAGATACCGAAAACACACTTACATAGATCTTTGCAGCTTAAACACAGAAAATACACAATGTAGCAATTACTAATAATTTTCACAAGAGTACTCACAGATTCAGTTCTCTATCAATCTTTCTTATTCATTCATTCATTAATTCTTTCTTACAATTCCCTTCCCAACCTGTGCACACAGCAGCAGGGTCTGCACACAACTGGACTTGGATCTCCGCGCACACAACCAATAGGAGTCCTTTCCCCAAAACCCAAATAGATAGCTTAAGCCACAATTCGCATCAATAGCTCATCATTCTTATCCTTTACAATACAAAATTTCCCTCTATTTATAGCAATCTAGCCTAGAATTTCCTATGGTTCGCAAACTGTGGTTTTTGGACCCTTGGTTTACCCTTTCACCTATTACAATGCTTTCGGGGCTTTGACCCACCCCAAATCCCCTACGCTAGAATAAATCTAATAAAAAATATTCAAAATGGACCAGTTTCGCAGCTTGTAAGAGACCCTGTTCCAACAATGTCATCAATGTACATCACAGTAAAAATTTTGTAACAGGTGCCATGGCCTCTTGGAAGGCGTCTTTAGCATTTCTGATACCAGAAAAAATTTGGTCAAGCATGTACTCATCCCAAGGAACTTTGAAAATTTCTTTGTGTTGATTGATTTGAAGTGGTATCATCTCATGAAAACCTAAAACACTACCAATCAAATTCACCTTGTTAGAAATTCCTATTTTTGGCATAGGATGATTTATCTTAGGAAAAGGGTGCTTGGGCTCCATGGAGGCTTTGCCTAAGTGTCTAAAGTCCATACATAGTCTACATCCTTTGGTTTTCTTTGTTAGTGACAGAATTTTTCCAAAGGTTTCATAGTCCTTCTTGGAAGAAGGTCTCTTTTGAACAATATCTATGTCATCAGGTTTTGAGCTCTTACTTCTATATACAAGATCATGCTGGTATTTCTTGCATAACCTCAAGTATTTGATTTTTGTGTGTAATGGCAAGGCTTTGGATAATTTAATCACCTTGGGTCTTTTTAGTTTGTCTATATTATATCTCTCTATATCAGTTTCAACAGACATCCCTTTAGGATTGATAGCAACATTAGTGAGAGTCAACAACCTTTCTAGAGGAACAAAACTCTCTGATAATAAGGCATATAGATAAGGTAAGAACATAAGACTCCTCTAATTTAGAACACCCAAGATATTTGTCCTGTGAAGGCATTTTAGCATTTTGGGATAGGTAAAAGGGAAGGGTTGTGTTTCTGATGTTTGTCCTCTCTTTGAGAAACTTGATTCATATGTCAAACTGACCATTGGTTTTGAGGTTTCATTGTTAGTTTGTAGAGAGTCAAGTTTGATTTTGTCATAATGTGTTTGTTCAAGGCTACTATAGTTTTGAATACTGAGTTCTTCATGCAAAGACTGGTTTGACAGTTGTAGTGTGTCTTGATGTGTTTCAACTTTATATACCTGCTCATCATTATCTTCCTCATTATATAATATGAAAGAATCAAGATTTGAGTGAATAGAATAAAGAGGACTATTGTCTGGCCTGTCCTGACTGCTAACCATATACTTCATGTGTGACTCTCGATATAATCTCCTTGTCTAGTTGAAAACAAGGATGGTAGCATAGGACATATCTAGTTGAAGGTTCCCCTGAAGCTTGCTCCCTAAGATCTGGATAAAACCATGCCATACTTGGGAGGAATATTTTCCATTACTATGTCCATGACTAGATTCTTAGTAGGAACTTGTGCCAGGTTAACACAAAGGTCCTTGATCAGGCCCAAACATTTGACCCTACTCGAATCGAAGGAGTACGGGTCTGTGTAAGATTTAGTTATTTCTAGGCCTAACCTCTACATCACAAATTTGGGCATGAGATTGTGAGAGGCACCATAATCTAGTATGGCATTATGCAAGATTTTGTCATATATGTTTAAGTTGATGTAGAATGGGGGAATGGCTCCTTCCTGATACTTTCATTCTATTTTGGGTCCAAACAACAACTCAGGTGTGTCATCACCCAAGTGCAAAGTGTCAGCATCATTTCCTATGTTTAGTACCTTCAACATTTGAGACCTATACATTGTTTGAGTAACTAGTTCAGTGAGGGGCATATTTATCTTGATTTTGGAAATTTCTCCGTCAAAACTGAAAGGCACTAATCTTTTGGACATATTAACATTAGCTTTATTACCCATGATATTTTCTACATTCTTAATTTGTTTATCTTTATTTGGAGTCTTATTCAAAATGGTTTTCTTAGGGTCAATGGTAGAGGTACTAGGACAACTAAGGTCATTGTTTGGCTGGCTGATTTTTCCTTTGTTTGTGTCAGCTTTCTTAACCATAGTGTTGACATTCTCTGTTGTTTTCTTAGGGTTTTTTTTAGGTACTTTCCGAACAATAGTATATATTTGGTATTTCTTGGCTAAATCTAGGTATTTGTTGCTCCTAAGATCATATTTCTTATGGATTTCAATGATGGCATTTTCAAACCCCAAGCGGTAGTCTTCAAAATCCTCATAGTTTGTGTCCGTTTGATTTGAGGAAAAGAAGCCTTGTTCTTCTTTGGGGAGAAAAATATCTTCTTCATTATAAAAACCTATTAGATTTATATGGTTTTCCTCAGGTTCTATAATTTCTCCTTCTTCCTCATCTACACCTTGTTGGAAGGGAGGTCTGGTTTGTAGGTCATTTTCCCCTTGTTTGATTTGAGGGGTATCTCTTCTGAAGTTTTGAGTTTTGTTTCGGTTTTGGAAGTTGGATTGGTTGTCCCTAGGAGGTGTCCTTTCATTTAAGTTTATCTTCTCAATAATTCTCTCCATAGTTCTCATCGGGTTGTCCATTTTAGAATCAGATGAGGAGGTTGAGGACATGGTTTCATCCTTATGGGTTACTCTCTTCTCTGATTTCAACCTAGCTCTATTTTCAATTAAGTTTACCTCTGCACTAATTGCTGCTTTTTTCATTTCTTCTAAAGTTTCGGGGTCTCTTTATCTCAATTGGAAAGTCATGTCAGGGTCAAAACCTTCAGGGAATTTCACTAGTGCTAGGCCTTGTGGAGGTTTCATGTGAGGTGATAGGGCATTATACACACTGTTAAACCTGGTGAAATAGTCTTGCACACTTTCCCTTACATTCCTTTTAAGGTTGTTGTATTCAAACAGGATTTGGAGGGGATTTTTCTTGATTTCCCATTTGTTTATAAAAGTTTGGTAGAGGGAAGGGAGGTCATGTATTGAATTAGGAGTTAATGCTTTAAACCATTTTTTGGCCTCTCCTCCTAAGCTTTGTGAAAATATCCTCATCTTAATGGTTTCTTCTTCAATCTCCATGTAGTAAAAAGCGTCATTGATTCTATCTAGATGTTGTTGGGTAGTGATGGATTCAACCCCTATGAAAAGAGTAATATTAGATTGATATTCATTTGGAAAAGGTACTAGGGGTTGAGGCAAGGCCAAAGGTGCATACCAAGCTGCCATGATGGGAGCTAATGGAGGATTTACAAGAGGTGGGTTTGTGATAGGGGGTGTATGATTAAATGGAGTGGTTTGCACAATGGTGGTATGGATGGGTGTTGTGGAAGTACTTGGACCAACAAACTGATTTTGAGTATACTTAGTATGGAAAGAGTTGAAGTGATGGAGAATTTGAAAGTCAGGTAGTGTGCAAAGAGAGGCTTCTCTACTAGAAATTTGGTGCAAAACTAAGGGTTCAAGGTTAGTTTGGTCAATATTAGTTTGAGACTTGTTTCTGAAGACGTTCTTGGTATGGTGCAAGTAAAACTAGGGATCTTGCAAAGATGTAAGATGTTCAGGTACAGAGCTTGCTCTATGGATGGTCCTAACAGTAGTTAAGTTTCTAGATCTAGAATTTTGCCACAAAATATTCTCTGGGTCATCAACTATGTTGGGAGGGTTTGGGTCCGGATTAGATCTGGTTAGGATTGTTAGGATTGTTTTTGTTAAGGCTGACCTCTCTTAATGCTTGGTACTTATTACAGTATATTAATGGGTTCGTAAGCTTCTAAGGGTTGGTGTGAAACAAATCTACGAAGTCAAATGAGTGCTAATGAAGTAATAGGCCTATTGGAGGCTAGTGGAGTTTCCAGGTGGATATTTTTTGCTATTTTAAGGATGTATGTTTATGGTCCACCACCAATAACTGACAATAAACCAATATAAAGGTGTTTTGGGGTTTTCTCAGTCTCTTAAAGTTTGTGAGAATGTCCTATAGCTGAGTCCTCATTTTTCTAGGATGATGAAACAAATAGAGTCTACTCTTTGGCCAATAGTGTGAGTTCTTAATGATTTGATAAGGGTATTCAAAGTCCTAAGGGTTAGTTAGTTTGTCACTTATTTTATAGTTTCCAGCATGATCATCATTGTGTTAGTGTGGTGATGCGGTAGTAGATAAGCCACCGGATATTATCAGCCAATTTTCTAAGCTCAACAGAAGGTTTAAATGAGTCTATAGGAGTTTTCTAGGCAACTATATACTCAGAAGGTCCCACTGTGATCACCAGAATGTTAGTGTGGCGATGAGGTGGTAGATTAATCACTGGATACTCTTCAACAAGGGATTGTGGAGTTCTAAGGGATACTTAGATTTTCACTAACTCAGAAGTTCCCACCGTGATCTCCAGAATGTTAGTGTCCCTTGATTTGGAAGATTGGTAGACCGAATGACAAGGTAACATGGAACCAGTCTTTAGAGGCCAAGGACCTAGCCTTCCTGGACTCAGAGATGGATCTCTCTATTGGGTGCAAAGGATGTGTTCTTTTTGCTCTAGGGTTTTGATTTTAGGCTAGTTGTTAAGTGTATCGTTTGTTGATTGTTTTGGTTGGGTATGATGGTCAAGTGGAATAGGTGGAGTGAGAGTTTGTCAAATCCATTGGGCTATGGAGTCAAATGAAGTAAATGGTGTCTAAATGATGAAAATGAGTGTGTTGCAGGGCCAATTTAGCAAGGCTAATGGATCCTTAAGGTGATGTATGAGGTGTAGTGAACATCAAGTTTGGGAAAAAATAAGAGGTTTTAAACATATATAGTTTAAAAGTTACATTTCATGAGGTAGGGCAAACCATTAAGCTCAATGAACAATACTTTAAACTGATAAACATCCAAGAGAAACATTCTAGTGAAACATAGAAAGCATAAGAGCTTCTAACTTTAGAAATTCACCTTCATATTTTGGGAAAACATGTAAGATAAAATAAATAACTCAATTTATGAAGAGGGAACTCCTAAACATCATATTTCAAGCTATTGGGAACTCTAAAAAATGTTGGTAAGCATGGACAAAGGGCAAGATCGAACGAGACCTCTTTGACTTAACCTAGCAATCAATATTCCACACAAAGCTTTCAAGATAGGGTTTTGAAAACTTCAAATAAGTAGGGCATACCATGAATCATACTTGTAATCTAGCATACTAACCACACGTGAAAAAAAAACAAATTTTGGTGGACCTAAGGAGCAACCAAGAATTCCTTAAGATGGCTAAAAGAGGAAAACATCAAAGCTATAACAAACATGAGGACTGAGGTGCCTCAAAGAACATGTCTCAACCTATACTTTTCTGATTTATAGCAGCCAAGAAGAATGAAAAAAAATGAGAATGAGAAAACAATAACAAGTTAAGAAGACATCACCATTCACCAAGCTATGGAATCCTGCAAAAAAGCTCCTCCATCATCAAGCCAAACAAGCCATTCATCTACTTCACAAAACCAATTTCTTCTACAAGCTCATAAAACCATGTATATTGCTCTTCAAGCTCATCAAATGCCAAAAAAATACATAGGGGCCTCATGCTATATTTATGGAGGAAAGGAGGACTGAAAGCCTAAATGTGGTAGGAAAATGTCAAATATAACCATAAATGTCATTTATGGCCAAGAGACCATGCAAGGCTCAAGGCACATAATATCCTAAGAAATAAATGCCAAAATAACTATTTTCACCTAATTATAGATTAATTTGACTCAAAAAACTCAAAAATATCTATTTTCAATAAATGAGTGTGTTTTGTTGACTTTTGGTCCAAAACACACTAGGCAACCTCTGTGCGTAGCGCCACTTCAACAGAAAATAGGGTCTCTTGTGCCTGAGTTTGGACCCCTTCCTGACACCGGATTTGGCTCCGTGATGGCTCGTTGGAAAGCCTTATGAGTATAGTTTCCTGAAATTCTTGAGTGGTGCTAAGTGGATGCAATTTACTAGTTAAAAAATCAATTTTCCCAACACTTCCCTATGCGTAGCGCCTGGTCTGAAAATGAGGCAGAAAGGTCAAAGTTTTGATGTTTTTTGACCTTTTAGGGGGTCGAAATGCTCCAAATGATCTTAAACTTGGTGAGAAGGCTTCAGGTGATGAGAGGAATCTAAAAATCCAAAATTTTTGAGCTGAGGATGCACCAATGTTGTGTGTAGTGCCTAGGGTGCTGCGCACAGAGCGTCAAAATTTGAAAAAGACAAAATTTTGTTCAAATTTCCTCAAAATTGGTGGAGAGGTCGCTGAAGGGGTCTTGGAAACTTGTTGAGAAGCCTCAGCCAAAACATCAAGTTTTTCATGCAGTTTTTCAATTTTTAGGTTTTCTAGCTCCATAAAGGCCTCCTTCAGTTTGGCACAAGCAAGCATGTTTTTCCTTGCGTAATGCTTGGTCATTTTATTTTGTAGAGAAAGGCCTCTCTTTACCTCATTGAAATGCTTATGATCCTCTTTGTAATAGTGAATTACATGTTGTGCCATCTCAAACTCTCTTTCCCACTCCCTGAGCTGTGCATCTTTGTGCAAGAGAAGCAACCTAGTGGTCATCTCCTTGTCCTCATTCTCACTGTCTAGATCAATGAATTGAGGCTCTTGAGAAGTCTTCTTGATTCTTTTTCTTCTCCTTACCTTTACCTGTTGCTCACCTTTTTCCATCTTTTCCTTGCCTTTGTCCTTGGGCTTGATAGCTAAAGGACAAATGGCCCTTTGCCTTTTTGAGGCAACAAACACATCCCTCTTTCCTCTGTAGTATGTGCATCTGAGAGGAGTGATCATGGTAGATTTTACAGTGTCTTCTTCATTTCTTTGACCTTTGGTGATGTCACAAGATTTTTTGTCTTTGCTATGGCTCTCATGAGTTACCTTATGCCCCATTGGGTCACTGATTTCTTGATCTTTAAACTAAACATCATCATTGTTTCCCTCACTATTTTCTACACTGTCATTTTGGCTTTAAAACTGATCACTATCCTCTTCACTTTCCTCATTTTGGCTCTGTCCTTCACTAAGGTCCTCTTCTTGGTCATTTCCTACACTGTCACTTTGAGTTTCTTTCTCATTCAGAGGCTGATTAGTGTCATGACAGTTGTTTGGTCTCAATCTAGTCTCCTAAATTGAGCTCATTTAATTGTCAACCAGGGTTGGTAAACTGCTGAAGTGAAGTGTACTGTATGTACCTAGGTGTTTGTTTCTTAATGTGTTGTGTGTAGTGTTTTGTGATGTTTTTGGTCTTTTGTGATGATTTATGATGTTTTTGATCTTTTGGTGGTTTTATGTTCACAAGGAAAATGACTAGAAAGCTAATGGAAAGAAGCTAATGATTAAGAACAGAGTAAAGCCTAATTGGTTGATGAAAAATGACAAATGCAATTGCAGATATTGAAACAGAATCAAATCCAAACTATGACTGAGAAAAAACAAAGCTTGATAATGAATTTTAAGCAAATGATTCAAAACATAAACTCAACTTGTCAAATTCTTTCATCAAAGGTGTTTTGAGAGAGAGCTTGAGACATGGTCAGCTAAGCATGCAAATTCTCCTAACTAAATAGTTAAACAACTAACTTATAATGATGCAACATGTTATCCATGATTAGAGATTTGTTGAAGCATATTTGGAGTAAAACATTGATACCATCATAAGATCTCTACTTTAAGACTAGTTCCTAACTCTATTATGCAACTTAGTTTGATAACACTACACTTCACTCAAAGGTTATAGATTTTTAAAATAGTCTTTTGAGGAAATGTTTGTTTGTGAGATGATAAGGAAGTTGCGGAAGTACTTCAGGCCTTAAAATTATATTGTCTTCTGTTCATATGGTTATGAATCAATTATGGATTTTAGAGCAAGAAGAGGTTTGTAAATAATGAAGGTTGTTTTGTTAAGTTTAACAACTAAAGTAATCTAATATGCAGTGAATGACAACTGAATGTGGAGTGCAAATGCAATGAGTTAAGCTAAAACTGAACTTAAGATGTCACTAGTCTAAAACAGTGCTGAACTACCAAGTCATTATCAAACTTAAAACAAAATAACTGAGCATGAATTATGTGCAATTAAACTCCGGAGTATCCTAACTAGGCTACCATGCATTATTCTATGGAATTATACAGTCTGTTTGTCCATCATGATTGGTATTTTGGAAGAGTTTCTTAGAACAATCCTAACTGTACAATTCAGTGCGAATGCAAACATAAAGAATGAAAGCAATGAAAAACTAAGATATCATAGCTATCTCCTACCCATCATTATGATATTTTGGAAAAGAATTTTAAGAGCAAGAACAGCTATGATACTTAGTGAAAACACAACTGAAACGTTCAAGATCACAATCATGCTTAAGACATTATAAGGATTTTTTGGAAGAGTTTCTTCTTTTGGAAGAGTGCTTAGCATAAGTATAACTGTGATGGTGAACAAAAGAGATTACAATTAAATCCTACAATACTATAGCCATTTCCCATTCATGATCATAATCTTTTGGAAGAGCTTCTTCTTTTGGAAGAGTTTTTAGAATGAGTATAACTATAGTAGCTAATGAAAACAACTACGAATTCAACTTCAAAAACGTAAAGGCAGCTAAGATACTTATCTAAATTGCGCAAATAAATCCGTGCAGGAGGCAGGGGCCCTCTACCACCGGACAGAATCTAACTCCAAATCAAATCAACGCTTTCAAAACCATATTGTCTGCTTCATTAAAGGAGAAATAACTTGAACAGAGCACTCCGCGTCTTCAGAAATGTAGCACAGAATCTAAGCAAAATCTAGAACAAAAATCTAGCCTAGCTCTCGGTTTCCCAAGTGTTTATATAACAAATGTACATAACAAGACTTGCAACAATTCCAGGATGATTGTCTTTCCTTATCGAAATCACATTAGGACTCTTGAAGTGGCTGCGTAAAAAGGAAAAGGACATCTGGACTAAGACAGTCCTACTAGAAGTCTGCCTTCTTAAATGTGTTCCCACGTACCAAAACCATATCCAGAATTTGTTTCTTCCTTCATGGTGAGCAACGAACAATGTAGACATGATGTGGAATATACCCATATGTGGTTTTTCTTGAGAGGCCACCTGGAACATACCCAAACATGAAGACAGCTGCAGAATTTCCGGTTAGCTACGGAATGTCTGCATTCTACAGCTAGTTCTGGTCAAAATGCATTATAATGACAAAAATCACAAAACTTATCAAGTCAGTCATGTTAATCATTCTAAAAGTAATTTTAACTAAATTCATTGATCAATTGGGTCTAGGATAACAATGGACAAAGGAAAATGAGGTAAAGTAAGATGAAAGAAAGCACAATATTGAGGCTCAACATACCCCCACTGCTGACTTCTTGCATTTCCTCATGCAACTTATCCTATAAACTCAGAGGCTTCTGCAAGAACATCTAATCCTCTCCTTCTCCTTTTCCTGGAAGCTAAAGATCTTCCGGGTTTTCTGATGACAAGTTTGAACCTTAAGTTGGTAAGTGCCCTGATTAGCTTCTCTTTCTTAAGTTGTCTCTTGATTTGAGTCAACTTCTCCTAAAATGATTTCCTCACTACTTTCCTGGACTATTTTGTCAATTTCAATTTTTGAAGCTCTCCATTTCCTGCTTCTCCTTGTAGGCTGTTGTTCAGGTGAGGGCTCTTTTGGCTCTTCAAAATGATTTCTTATCAAGAAATTGTCCCAAGTATCATTTTTTTTGGCTAAATGGTGTTCAATCAAAATTTTAACCAAGCCATGATGATATAGAGTTGTCTCTAAAAATTGAACCCTTCTTTGAACACAAGAAGCCATCTTTTTCAAAATTTGAAGCAAGAAATAGGGTAGGTTTAAGTCTTCCCCCAGAAAATGCATTATTAGTCTAATGTGGTAAACATAAAATGTGCCATATCTACCCTCACATGTAATAATTGTTTGCAGAAAAAGCAGTATGTTTCTCCATTTATTTTTCAAGTCAGAACTTGGAATTCCTTTCTTAAACACAGTGACATCCATACCTGGTGAATTTATAATTTTCTTCCAGGATTCATTATGGAATTCTCTGTTTTTGAACCATCTCTCTCCATTTCTAAGCAATCCTGTAGCTTCTGCAATGAAAACTTCAGTGACAGTGAATTTGACATCTCCCACTTCAATCTCAGCTCCTTGAAATGATCTCGCAAATGTTTTAGTGACTTCTTTGTGGAAGCCATTAAACTTCTCAAGAAATTGTAGCCATCCTATCTGTTGCAACATTTATTTACATTGAGGGTAGCCTTCTAGGTATTTTGTACCCACTGGTTCATTTCTTACAATGAAACCCATAATTGCTTCTTCAATGTTCAGATTAATACTCTTTCTACCCACTGAAACAATAACTTTCACCTTCGAATTGAAATGGCTTCAAACTTCGGACTGATATACCTCTGCGTTATAATGACAATGGCTTCAAACTGCGGACTGATATGCCTTTGGTTGACAATGAAATTTTGGACTGATATGCCTCTGGTTGACAGTGACAACAGCTTCAAATTCTATTATGATATACCTCTGTCTCTCGGTGGCAAATGGCTTCAAATTCCCACACTGCTATACCTCTGTCTCTCGGTGGAAAATGGCTTAAAATTCTTCACTGTTATACCTCTGTCTCCCGGTGACAAATGACTTCAAATTCCACACTGATATACCTCTGCATTTACAGTGATAATGCTCACTCTCTGCCCACGATGATAGTGCTTTGATATTCAAACTGATATACCCTTTTGCTCTGCTCACAGTGATAAGAATATCTCTGTTTGCGGAATGAAGTGCTGGCTACAGAATGGAGTGATGGAAGTAGTTACGGAATGATTAAGTGGAGTGAGGTGGAGGAAATGAATTAATGATTGAAAAGACGACGGAGATTTTTACAACGGAAAAGAGAATCATCATTGAATGATTTGGTTGGGTGACGTGAAGAATTCAAACACTTCAGCCATTTTAACCGCTTAAATGATGTCGGGTATGGAATTTGAAATGAGAGATTTTAATCCAAAGTTTGTGGAGGGTTTATTGGTCATGATCAATAAAAATAATTAAAACAACCTTTTCGAACAATTCATAACTAAAAATATGCTAAACTTTATGAAATTCCATTATAATCTAAACTTGTTACCTCTGCTTTTCATTTGATTTTTGTAGTCTTTGTCTTCTTTGTTCTCCTTTGGAAGAGTCTTCATAATCCTTCTTGATTCTTCTTATTTATGGATACACTAGATATTTTTGTTGCAATTCAAATGTCTGCTGATCAGTGCCTTCAGGATTTGTAGCTGCGGAATGACTGGCTGGCTGTGGAAAGTTTGATCAGCTGCAGAATGTCTGTTAAGCTGCAGAATGTACATGTAGAGCATTTTAATCATGGAATGGAGTGGTTTGGGATATAAGTGAGATGTTATATGGCATGAATGAAGATGAATGATGCGACATGATATGTATGAAATGGATGATGAAATGGAATGGATTCAGTTTATGAAATGGAGTGGAAGAACATAAGAACCGCCCTACAATCCATGACATTTGTTATTCATTTGCAGTAAGACATCAGACTTTAAATTTTGACATGAGAATGAGGTGGATGGAGTATGGAATGAGATGAATGAAATATGGAATGAAGTAGAGTATGAATGAATGAATGAAATGGGGTATGGATGGATAAGTTAATGGAGTGAAATGAAATGAGATGGATCATAAGCACTATGGATCTGAACTTATGATTTTATAACAGCTTCTTACAAAAACAAAATGGAAAAGTTAGAGTGTCAGAGAGACTCTGATTTTCACCCTATATTTTCTGTATAAACATGCCAATCAATGATTGGTTTTCATGTTTATACCTTTATTTTTTTTTTATTTTTTTATTTTTTTTATTTTTTTTATTTTTTATTTTTTTTCAAAAGAAATGCTTCAGAAAATTCAATCAAGTTGATGAAGAAGAAAGATTCTTCTTCATTAACTTCACATCACTGCTTTCTTGGAACTTCTGGACAAATTCTTCTCTTGAGAGTGGTTTGTGATACAACTTCAATCTATGACCATTCACAAGAAAAGTGACCTCTTCTTCATCTATAGTTCTGATTTTTACTACCCCATTATCAAAAATTTCAACAATTTCATATGGCCCAAGCCAATGTGTCTGAAATTTACCTTGAAAATCCTTGAATTTTGAATCAAACAAGAGAGCCCGGTCACCTTCTTTGAATTTCTTCTCTTTGATGTACTTGTCATGCCATCTAGTCCTTTGCTGTTGGACTAGACTTGTTTTCTGAACTGCATCTTGTCTGATCTCATCCAATTCATTGATTTGCTCCAGTCTATGCTTTTGTGCCTCCGTTAAATCAAGTCCTAGCTGAACTGCCATTTTGAAAGTTTGAATCTGGAACTCTATGGGAAACAAAACTTGCTTTCCATAAAAAAGTTCATAAGGAGTATGACCTGTTGTGTTTCTCCATGTAGTTCTATAGGCCCACAAGGCTTCAGGAAGCCTATCTACCCAATCTCTTCTATGTAAATGAACAGTCTTTGTTAGGATTCATTCAATGACCTTATTAGTAGATTCCACTTGACCATTTGCTTGTGGATTATAAGGAGTAGATTTTCTACGCCTGATTTTGTGCCTCTCCATCATTTGCTCCACTAACCTTGATGTAAATTGAGCTCCTTGATCTGTAACAATTTCCCTTGGGACACCAAAACGAGTAAAAATATCCTCAAAAAGAAAAGTAACTACAGATGCTTCATTAGCAACAAGTAATGGTTTAGCTTCTACCCATTTGGTAACATAATCAGTGCAAACTAATATATATTTCTTTTGTCTTGATGGAGGACTAATAGGTCCTACAAAATCCAAAGCCCATTTTTCAAAAGGTTCAATATGTACCTGAGGTTGTAATGGCATCTCACATGAAGGAGAAGGTTTCCCTACCCTTTGGCAACTGTCACACCTTTTGACATACTCTTTAGCATCTTTAAACAAGGATGGCCAATAATATCCTAAATTAAGGATCTTATAGGCTATCCTCTTATCTGCAAAGTGTCCGCCACAAGGTTCGTCATGACATGCCTTGAGAATCTCAGGCATCTCATCTTCACGAACACACCTTCTAATGATCAAATCTGGACCTGTCTTGTACAACTCATTAGCGACCCATGAATATTTTGCACTATCACAAATGATTTTTCTTTTATCCTTTGCATTCATAATTGAAGGAAATTTTCCTGAAACTAAATAATTAGCAATATCAGCAAACCATGGAGTTTGAGTAGAGATTGCAAAAAGATATTCATCAGGAAATTGATCTTCAATCGGAGTGTCATCTTTGATATTTTGGAGTCTAGATAGGAAATCAGCCACTGTGTTTTGTTTTCCAGGCCTATCTAGAATAGTAATGTTGAATTCTTGTAAGAGCAACAACCATCTTATAACTCTGCCATTAGTGATTGATTTTTTCATTAAATATCTAATTGCAGAATGATCAGTGTGAACAAAAGTTTCATAGCCTGTTATATAGTGTCTAAATTTGTTTATGGCATGAACAACAGCTAAAAAATCTTTTTCAGTTACAGTATAGTTTAACTCTGCAGGAGTCAAATTTTTACCGGTATAATAGATGGCATAGGGAATCAAGTCTTTCTGCCCCAATACTGCTCCTAGAGCTGTATCGGAGGCATCTGTGGAGATATGAAAAGGTAACTTCCATTTAGGTCCCCTTAATATAGGTGCTTCAGAAATTTTGGTTTTCAGGGTTTCAAAAGCTAACTGGCAATCAGAAGTCCATTTGAATTCACAATCTTTGGTGAGTAATTTGAAGAGTGGAGATGCTAGTTTGGTGAAGTTTTCTATAAATCTCTGATAATATCCTGTAAATCCTAGAAAACTTCTAACATCTCTTTGACAACTAGGAACGGATAAGTTAGATATGACTTCAACTTTAGACTCTTCAACTCTAATCCCATCCCCTGAAATGTGGTGCCCTAAAACAATACCTTCAGTAAACATCATAAAACATTTTTCATGACTAAGTGAAAGGTTTGCTTCTTGACATCTTTTTAAAACTTTTTCCAAGTTGTCTAAAGCTTCTTCAAATGAGTTTCCATAAACTGTGAAATCATCCATGTATACCTCTACACAATCATGTATTAGATCTGAAAAAATTCCTAATACTGCCCT
This sequence comes from Pinus albicaulis, assembly GCA_034641835.2. Taxonomy (NCBI): domain Eukaryota; kingdom Viridiplantae; phylum Streptophyta; class Pinopsida; order Pinales; family Pinaceae; genus Pinus; species Pinus albicaulis. Next base: position 90,608,226 of record CM076579.1, read on the forward strand.
TTGGAATGTTGCAGGTGCATTGCATAATCCAAATGGAAATACTCGATAAGCATAGGTACCCCAAGGACAGGTAAATGTGGTTTTGTCTTGATCTTCAAGTGCTACTTGGATTTGATTGTAACCACTAAACCCATCTAGGAATGAAAAGTACTTTTTGCCAGCTAATGTATCTAATACTTGATCTATGAAAGGTAAGGGAAAATGGTCTTTAAGAGTAGCTTTATTTAGTTCTCGGTAGTCAACACACACCCTCCATTTTCCATTTTTATTTGACACAATTACCAAAGGAGAAACCCACTGACTATCAGAAATAGGATAAATGAAATTAACATTTAACAATTTTTGCAATTCTTCTTTAACAATTTCCCTAAGATTTAGATTCATCCGTCTTTGAGGTTGTCTGATTGGTTTGCAATTTTCCTTTATATAGATGTGATGAGTGCAAGTCTTGGGGCTTATCCCTTTCATGTCAGTGTATTCCCATGCATATGCAGAAGAATGTCTCTGTAATACTTTGACTAACTCTTCTTGTTGAGATTTTTCTAGGTTCTTGTTTATGTTCAAAGTTTTACCTGGAAAAATCTCTCTTGTAGAGCTACCAAATTTGTCCATAGAATGAAGAGACATCTGTCTTGATGACAAAAAATCAATATTGGATCCCTCTTGAAATGATTCATGTTTGTGTTCTAGAGAGGATTCAAAGTTTTCTAGAGTATTCAGAATTTGATTATCTTCACTTATTTCGGAAATTGTGAAGAGAGGTTGTAAATCTTCCTCATCCTCTATCCATTGAGTGTCATCTAGATTTGTAATTGTCCTAGCTGGAGGATATAAAATGAACTTCTTAGTTGAACTACCATAAGAGATGTACATATCACCGGATCTACAACTAATAAAAGCATCAGCTGTAGCCAACCAAGGTCTTCCTAATATAACAGGATGGCCTCCTAGATTATTCTTAGGAGTTAGGATCATAAAATCCACAGGGTACTCCCAAGAATCTAGGGACACTGGAATGTCTTCTATTACCCCATATGGTTTGATCACAGATCTATCTGCTAATTGTAATAGTGTGGGTGTAAAGAGAAGATTAGGAAGTTTCAGTTTATCCATGATTTGTCTACTCATGATATTGATTGCTGCTCCTAAGTCAATGAGTGTGTTCTGGATTTCAATTCCATTGATGTGAATTTTGACAACTGGGTTTCTTGGGTCAAGATACTTTGGAATAGAAATCTTGCCCATCATAATGTCTGCTATTTGTCCTGCCAGTTGAATTTTCTTGGTTTCTCTTATTCTTTTTCTTGTTGTCTTCATACTCAACTCCTTTATTGTTTTGGCTAAAATTGGAATTTCCTTGATGGCTTGTAATAATGGAATTTTAATGCAAACATTTCTCAACTCATTTAGGAAATCATAATTAGGAACCATGATTTGTTTTTCTACACCTCTATCAATTTGTAATATTTCCAGAAAGGGAGGTATAGAAGTAGATGTAGATGGTTGCTCTAATACAGGAGTTGAATTTATTGGATCTTTTTGCTTTAATTTTTCAGTGTTTGGGTCTTGAAAGGATGTGTCTTCCTCAAGAATTTTATTCACCCGTAGAGAGTCTTCCTCAGAATTATCTTGTTCTTGTATGATCACAGAAGGCTTCCTCTTTTCAAATATTCTTCCAGACCTAAGTTGAACTTCACTAAGGTCTAGAGGAGTAACCAAATAAGTTGGAAACTGTTGGCCTTCTATCATGTATGTGTTCTGAGGATTTTTATTATTGGGGTTTGGTATGGGTTGAGCAGGCAATTGATTTAATTTTTGAGGAAATGGTAATGGGAGTGGTTGATTTTGATGTGGTTGGTTCTGATGATGTTGTCGAGGACTTTGTTGAAAATTTTGTTGAAGATTTTGAGGAAAATTTTGTTGAGGATTTTGAGGATAAAAATGTGGGTATGGTGGATAGGATGGTGGATACTGATAGTATGGAGAGTATCTTCCATAGGGACTTTGTGTTCCTTGTGCCCAAGATTGAGATTGATTTTGAATTGGGGCCAAGGTTGCTGCCAAGAATTCCAAGGTGGAGGTTGATTATACATTTGATCATGGAATCCTTGTGTCTGAGGTCCCTGCCAAGGTCTTCTAGATACAAAATTGAGAGACTCTATGGAATCTGTAGGAGTTTCCTCCTAAAAGACAGCTTTGAGACCAGGAAGAGAAGGACAATTCTTGGTCTCATGTTTCTCAGAACAAATGACACAGGTTTCTACAACTTTTACATCCAAAGGACACTCTCTCAAGGCATGTTTCTTTCTACATTTGGGACAAAATATTGCCAAGGCATCAGATTCAGCCTTTTTCTTGTTTTGTATCTTAAGGGTGTCTATTTGTTCACTAAGACTCCCTAAGATGTCAGATTTAAAATCGTCAAGCATGTGTCCTATTTCTGATCTACTTACTGTCCCAGAAGCAGACTTACTTGCCCTTGCAAGAGCGGGATCTCTTGGACCTTTGACAGTTTTAGATTTCCCTCTTGAAAGGTTGATACATAACTCAGATATTTCAGGTAATGTGAGTTGTGATATATCCTCTTTTCCCATCATGTTAAGGATATCCAACCATTCATCCCTAATTGTTTTCAACAAAAGAGCTTTTAAGGTGTCTTGATCTAGGTTTTCCATTTTTTCCCTTTTGATGTTGTAATTAAATCTCTCCAACAAATCTTCCAAATTTTCATCTTCTTTTTGTAACATATTGAACACTTCTTCCTTATGATTAACCGGCATACAATAATCCAAATACCTCTCTAGAAATGCTTGTTTCATGTCTTCCCATGTTCTAATAGAACTGCTGATCAGACTCATAAACCACTTCAATGCTGCTCCTTTCAAAGTTGAAGGAAATAATTTCAGTTTTTGAGCATCTTGTAAGTAGTCATAAGTTCTACACAACACTTCAAATTCGAATAAGAAGGTTTCAGGATCTTCAGTTTTAAGTCCATAGAAGTTTGGAAGGACAGAGGGTGAAATTTTTTTCATGGTTGTATTGGTTTCTTCATCAATTATAGGGAACCCAAAAGAGCTTCCTATTCTACCTCTTCCTCCATCTGCACCTCTACCTCCTTCTCCTCTACCTCTACCTCTACCTCCAAATAGTGTGTGTTCTCCATTAAAAACTCCTCCTCCTCCTTCTTTTGCCATGGTTGACTCTCTTGTGGAAGTGGAAAGGTTTGTGTCCCTAACAGGAGTTTTTAGATCTTCTTCTATGGCAGGTTCAGTGGATGAAGTGGAAGGTTTCTCTAATGGAATAGTTGACCTTAGATCTTCTAGAAGTCCAGGATCAGGAGAGGATGGAAGATGGGTTTGAGTTGAAGGTGTACTAGCTCTGGATCTAGATGAAACAAGTGGTGTTCTAGAAATCAAACTTGTACCTCTGCTGCTTATAAATCTTCCCCTTGAATCTCTCTCCCTACACATATAATTGTTTTTGGATACTAAGAAACAAAGGTTACCTAGTTTTCACTTCCCCGGCAACGACGCCAAAATGTTTGGTCTCAATCTAGTCTCCTAAATTGAGCTCATTTAATTGTCAACCAGGGTTGGTAAACTGTTGAAGTGAAGTGTACTGTATGTACCTAGGTGTTTGTTTCTTAATGTGTTGTGTGTAGTGTTTTGTGATGTTTTTGGTCTTTTGTGATGATTTATGATGTTTTTGATCTTTTGGTGGTTTTATGTTCACAAGGAAAATGACTAGAAAGCTAATGGAAAGAAGCTAATGGTTAAGAACAGAGTAAAGCCTAATTGGTTGATGACAAATGACAAATGCAATTGCAGATATTGAAACAAAATCAAATCTAAACTATGACTGAGCAAAAACAAAGCTTGATAATGACTTTTAAGCAAATGATTCAAAACATAAACTCAACTTGTCAAATTCTTTCATCAAAGGTGTTTTGAGAGAGAGCTTGAGACATGGTCAGCTAAGCATGCAAATTCTCCTAACTAAACAGTTAAACAACTAACTTATAATGATGAAACATGTTATCCATGATTAGAGATTTGTTGAAGCATATTTGGAGTAAAACATTGATACCATCATAAGATCTCTACTTTAAGACTAGTTCCTAACTCTATTCTGCAACTTAGTTTGATAGCACTACACTTCACTCAAAGGTTATAGATTTTTGAAATAGTATTTTGAGGAAATGTTTGTTTGTGAGATGATAAGGAAGTTGCAGAAGTACTTCAGGCCTTAAAATGATATTGTCTTCTGTTCATATGGTTATGAATCAATTATAGATTTTAGAACAAGAAGAGGTTTGTAAATAATGAAGGCTATTTTGTTAAGTTTAACAACTGAAGTAATCTAATATGCAGTGAATGACAACTGAATGTGGAGTGCAAATGCAATGAGTTAAGCTAAAACTGAACTTAAGATGTCACTAGTCTAAAACAGTGCTGAACTACCAAGTCATTATCAAACTTAAAACAAAATAATTGAACATGAGTTAAGTGCAATTAAACTCCGGAGTATCCTAACTAGACTACCATGCATTATTCTATGGAATTATACAGTCTGTTTGTCCATCATGATTGGTATTTTGGAAGAGTTTCTTAGAACAATCCTAACTATACAATTCAGTGCAAATGCAAACATAAAGACTGAAAGCAATGAAAAACTAAGATATGATAGCTATCTCCTACCCATCATTATGATATTTTGGAAGAGCATTTTAAGAGCAATAACAGCTATGGTACTTAGTGAAAACACACAACTGAAACGTTCAAGATCACAATCATGCTTAAGACATTATAAGGATTTTTTGGAAGAGTTTCTTCTTTTGGAAGAGTGCTTAGCATAAGTATAACTGTGATGGCGAACAAAAGAGATTACAATTAAATCCTACAATACTATAGCCATTTCCCATTCATGATCATAATTTTATGGAAGAGCTTCTTCTTTTGGAAGAGTTTTTAGAACGAGTATAACTATAGTAGCTAATGAAAACAACTACGAATTCAACTTCAAAAACGTAAAGGCAGCTAAGATACTTATCTAAATTGCGCAAATAAATCTGTGCAGGAGGCAGGGGCCCTCTACCACCAGATGGAATCTAACTCCAATCAAATCAACGCTTTCAAAACAATATTGTCTGCTTCATTAAAGGAGAAATAACTTGAACAGAGCACTCTGCGTCTTCAGAAATGTAGCACAGAATCTAAGCAAAATATAGAACAAAAATCTAGCCTAGCTCTCGGTTTCCCAAGTGTTTATATAACAAATGTACGTAACAAGACTTGCAACAATTCCAAGATCATTGTCTTTCCTTATCGAAATCACATTAGGACTCTTGAAGTGGCTGCGTAAAAAGGAAAAGGACATCTGGACTAAGACATTCCTACTAGAAGTCTGCCTTCTTAAATGTGTTCCCACGTACCAAAACCATATCCAGAATTCGTTTCTTCCTTCATGGTGAGCAACGAACAATGTAGACATGACGTGGAATATACCCATATGTGGTTTTTCTTGAGAGGCCACCTGGAACATACCCAAACGTGAATACTGCTGCAGAATTTCCGGTTAGCTACGGAATGTCTGCATTCTGCAGCTAGTTCCGGTCAAAATGCATTATAATGACAAAAATCGCAAAACTTAGCAAGTCAGTCATGTTAATCATTCTAAAATTAATTTTAACTAAATTCATTGATCAATTGGGTCTAGGATAACAATGGAAAAAGGAAAATGAGGTAAAGTAAGATGAAAGAAAGCACAATCTTGAGGCTCAACAACAGTCATGACATCAGTCATGACTGTCATGACTATTTCCTTGCTCGTCACCGACTGGCTCATTTGTGCTATTACCTTGGTCAATGCATTCATCTTCAAAATTTGTTTTAGCCTCATCATCTGCCTATTCTTTGTCTTTAATTTCTTCATCATATCCTCTTGTTTCTTTATTTTCATTGTCTTCATTCTTTTCAGCACTGCTTGCACTATCCTTGTTCTCAATGTCATGCTCATATGCCTTATTTTCTTGGTTGTCCTGTGTACTCTCTTACTGACTGTCATCTTCATTTTTTTCTTCATAATCCTCTTGGTCTTCACCTTTTTCATCATCAACACCTTTTTATGCACTTGAGAGTGAATTATTGGTGTCATCGCTATCATTGTTTTGCTCCAATTTCTCACTGTCTTCCTCTTATTAACTGCCATGTTCATCATTCTTTTCCATGTCATCGTCACTCTCCTCTTCTTCATTAGACTCTGTTTCTTCCTCACTATCTTTATCATTTCCATCACCCTCACCTCGTTCCTCATTGTTGTTGTCATCATCTTCTTTCTCAGCACTGCTGTCCTCTTATTTTTCTTCATCTAACTCTATTTCTACCTCACTGTATTCATCACTCTCACTTTCATCTGCTTGTTCATTATTGCTACTTCCACCATCATCACTTGATGCATTAGGAGAAGAGATAGGAGATAAGTTTCCTTGTGTTGAAGGAATATGTGGAGATGATGGAGGAGTGGAGGTAGGTCGGTGTGAAGTGGAAGGCAAATTTTGCTGAATGAAGGCTTGGGGATTTGCAAGTACATCATGTGAGATGAAAACTTCCCAAGGGATTCCTTGCTGCTCCAGTTGGTGCAAAACAATCATCTTAACCAAGGAGTGGTGAAAAAGGCTCTGCATTTGGTGGGCATAACTCCTCTTCTTGACTACTGAAGCCATTTTTTCAATGCTCCAGTAGAGATAGTATGGTAGGTTTAGAAATTTAACCCTAGTGAAATGCATTAGTAGCCTTATGTGATATGAATAAACCTTGGAGTATCTCCCCTCACAAGTGAAGTATTTGATAATCTACCTCATCAGTAGGGCATACCCCTCTAGCAGGTGGGAGAAGGGGAAAACAGCCTTGCAGCCTTGTTGACAGCTAGGTTTGAGGAACGGCTCATAGTAGCTCAAGTTCAATTTCTTCTGTTTAAACCATCTCTCACCAACATCTGGTATTCATGTGGCTTTAGAAATGGATTCAGATGAGAGTTCAAAATTTACTCCTGGTAGGTTGACTTGATGGTTTTGTAAGCTCAGAATGAACAACCTAGTCAAGTCTGAGTGACTTTGGACTTGCTTAACCCTCTCAAAAAACTGATAGCATCCAACATCCTGAAAACATGCAAGGATCATGGGAGAAGAGGTGATTTGAATGGTATCTAAAGGCTCAAACCGATTAACCCTTCCTCCCTTTTGTTTTGGCTTGATAGGCCTTTGGCCTTCATCACTGCTGGTATTGTTTTCTTCCTCATACATGGTGACTGGTCAAGAACAAAAATATTTTTAGCTTGTTGAGAGCCTTTAGGTCTAGGGATGGAAAATGAGTGATGTGAGGGAAATTTTTTGCAAATGAAGGCAATAAAGTGTTCAAGGAGTGTTTTCAGAGGTTTAGAAGTAGGTTTGTTTGCACCGAGTGTCTTTAACCCTATGACATCTCTCAAATTTGCAAACCTTGCCCTAGAAGGTCAAATAAATTGATTTTTATACAGATTAGGGTTTGGTCACATTAGGACTTTAAACTTCTCCTTGATTATGAAAAATACCATTGGGAAAAGAAGGAAGAAATACCACTAACATTGCCTGACTGATGTTGGAGCTGTGGAGGTAAGAAAATTGAATTTATGCCATTTTTTGAGCAATTTGGGCCAGTTCTTCTCTGTGCGTAGTGCCAGAGGCTTTTCTATGGGCGAGTTGGGTCGGTCTGGGCCTATGTGTAGCACCCTGTCCATAGCATAGCACCGCCCTCCCGGTGCACAGCACAGTGTAAAATAACACTGCGGCGACCTCATCTGTGCGCAACGCCGATGGCCAGGTGCATAGAGCCTCCGTCAGTGCATAGCGCCTGAACAATTTCGCCCAAGTTGTCCAGAAACCCTAAGAAAAATTCTTCAACAGCTCTCTCTCCCCTTTTTCCAAGAAGAATGAGGTGGGGAAAAGTTCAAGGAGACCTTTATAGCTTTTTTTTTTTAAATAATTTTATGAGCCAAAAACCACTTTCTAAGGTATGTTTTCTCTTTATTTTTTCACTATCTGTTTGACCCTTTTTGATCTTGTAGGTGGCAGTTTGACATAAGAAAAATGGTTTTTTCATTGCTGAAGCATCTTGATGTTCTCCTTTTTCTCACAAACCCTTCAACCAGCTCAAAATGTGCTCTTTACTCTCATTTGTAAATATGAACCTTTTCATGATGTTTTAACATTTACAAACAGCAGATTAGTGATTATTTGACATGTTTTTCTCTGATTTACATTTTATCATGTTTTCTTTGTGAAGCAGTGAGAAAAACCTACTGTGTGAAAACCCTAGCAGAAAGTGTCAACAACTCTTTAGTTTTCATGGGTGCCATTATGGTGAGAAACATTTGGTTTTTTTGTCCTTACCAATTTTCCTGTAGGTAACCTTGTGTGACAGTCCTGCAGAAGTGTCACTCAGGGTTAATCTATCTCATGCAGAATACACCTTTGATAAGGAAACCATCTTTGGAGGCTTTACCACTCTTAGACCAGCTACATGTTTGTTTCTTTGACCATGAAAATGCTTCTAACTGTTATTTTTAGAAGTCAAAAACCTTTTAACTAATACTCTTTTTCATATTTCTTCCTTTGGTGTAGTGAAGTATAGCTTGTGTCTTCCTCCTTTGATCTCTTCAAGACCTCTGATTTTACTTTTTGAAACCTCATGATTTTGTACTAATACTCTTTACCTTTTTGTACCTGTGGTAAGGTGGAGTCAAAGCCTCTTAGCCATACCCTAAAGGGCAGCCTGAAACCCTCTACTCTTATGAAGGAGGTTTCGTCATCACCTTTTGACCAGTTTGTCAACTTTCCCAAACTCCTAGGTTTTAGGGTTGTTTAGAAAAAAGTAAATGGTGTTGTCTTCTAAGTTCTCAACAACTTATCAAAATTCATTTATCATTTATAAAAGTCTTCAATGTGCACTTGATGGAGTTGAGGTGACCTTTGCCCTTGTAGACCTACTACTAATTCCTTGTTTGGTCAAAGCTGTCACAAATCCCAATTATTTTCAAAGGTATACCTTTCTGCCTCCTTTTTGTTGTTTATGGTCTATTTGTGATGATTCTCCCACTACCTTACCTTTTTCTAGGCTGATGGAAATTTGTTCCTTTTGCAGAAATGTTAGCAAGGGGAAGTTGACCCCTGCAATATTTGTGCTTTTGGCCAAAGAGCCTTCCTTGAATGAAATTTTTGATCATTTTGGACAATATCACATGTCCTTTTCTTCTTTGAATGCAGTTTTTTCATACAGGAAAAACAGAGTTTGTAGGGCACCAAATCCACCCTATGACTTTGTGAAACCCTAGGTGACCTAGTGGAGGTTCTCTTGGACTTGGCTTTTGGACTAAGACCTAGAATTTGGGATCATCAAGTGTAAGATAGAGTTTATGATAAACTAATGTATTGAAGATCCAAAATCCAATGTACTTGATTTATCTAAAGAACCTACAGAGATAGTTTGAGACTATCAATGTTTGGGAGTATTTTGGGAGACATAACAAAGTTGTTTGATTGGTTGGCTTAGATAGCAGTGGGGGGTTTCTAGGAAAAAAAAATAGAGGATTTGGACCAAAGGTGAACATATATAGACAGAAAGAGTGACATAGGCCTCTAGTGGGTTTTCTGGGACTGGTAAGCAAAGCTAGACATTATGGAATGATGAAATAGTGAAAAAATATCTTGAGGCTAATGAAGGCAGTGAGATTTCTAAAACTGACGATGTTCATGAACCTTGTTTCTAGAAATCTTGGGATAATCATTTAGTCATCAAAAAAGGAAAAAATTACTGATGATCAACAATGGCTCCACTTGGGGAGGGCATCTCCTTTTCAGGAGGTGTCCAGAACTTCAGATATCTGGCTTTATGGAAGCTAGTGCCTCATCCATTGGGGAGATTTTTACCTCTTTTTATTTGCTGATGTTTTCTTGAAGCTATGATCTCAACAATCTAAAATACATGATTAGCTCACTTCATCTCTACCTACCCAAACTACTTGCCTAACATTTTTTCTTCTTTAGGTGCATTTGGACTAGCAACCTTGACATTTTTCTTTTGAAAGAAAAATAAACTATCTAATTCTACCTTATTTCTTCCTGGGGCTCATATTATGCTGATGAACTCCTTTGATTCTCTACCTATACTATTCAACTGTCAAGGTTAAACTATTTGACAGGATTTACTCACTAAGCTAAAAACATGAAATTGAAAACATGGCTAAATTAGGATTAGACAGTCTGACTTACCATGGGTTTGTGGCATAAAAACAAGCTACACACGAATGATGTTTTTGTACAAAATAAGACTAGAAAAATCAGGGCTAGGATACATTATTTGCTACTCATCCCTATTTTTCTCTTTGGTTTTGTTTTAAGCATGTGGAACCAGTACCTTTTTACCTAATCTATCTTTTGACAAGCCAAGATTTGAATAATTTCGCCAACTATACTTCACTAACTTATCAACAATAAATTTAAAACATGTTTCAGCCATGATTAGGCTAGATGAATGAAACAAGACTTATTTATGCACTAGTAGTGGTATTTAGGCTTACACACTTTTAGTAGTTCTATTTTTTGGGTATGGGGCTTTACCTTCTTTTCAAATTTGCCCTCTTTTCTATTTTTCTGTTTTATGTATATATATATATATATATTTGTGATTTCTCTTAATATCTTTTCATCAAACAGTGATATGTACAATGAATGATAAATTCAAACTAAGATTCTAAATGGCCATGGTATTTGATTACCTTGTCTTCCACAGGATCATCCACTAATTCTCTTTCATTCAAATCTTGTAGATCAGAAACATGGCTATCTATTCTTGAGGGCATGGTACAGGATTTCTGCCAAGAATTATCAAACATGCCAAGTTCTCCTTTGTATTTATTCTTTGAGTTTATTTTCCAAACCTTGTTTCTATTAAAGAAACTGTCTAGGTGAAGAAGCCATTCTTCATCAGCTCCCAAAAAAATGACAATGTCATCAATTGACATCATAGTGAAAAAGTTGGTAACGGGTGCCCTGGCCTCTTGGAAGGCGTCTTTAGAATTTTTTATACTAGAAAAAAATTGGTCAAGCATGTAGTCATCCCAAGGAACTTTGAAAATGTCTTTATGTTGATTGATTTGAAGTGGTATCATCTCATGAAAACCTAAAACACTACCAATCAAATTCACCTTGTTAGAAATTCCTATTTTTGGCATAGGATGATTTATCTTGGGAAAAGGGTGCTTGGGCTCCATGGAGGCTTTGCCTAAGTGTCTAAAGTCTATACATAGTCTGCATCCTTTGGTTTTATTTTTTAGTGACAGAATTTGTCCAAAGGTTTCATAATCCTTCTTGGAAGAAGGTCTCTTTTGAACAATATCTATGTCATCAGGCTTTGAGCTCTTACTTCTATATACAAGAGCATCATGGTATTTCTTTCGTAACCTCAAGTATTTGATTTTTGTGTGTAATGGCAAGGCTTTGGATAAGTTAATCACCTTGGGTCTTTTTAGGTTTCCTATATTGTATCTCTCTATATCAGTTTCAATAGACATCCCTTTAGGATTGATGGCAACAACAGTGAGAGTCAACAGCCTTTCTGGAGGAACAAGACTCTCTGATAATGAGGTATCTAGATAAGGTAAGAACATAATACTTCTCTGATTCAGATCAGCCAGGATTTTTTTCCTATGAGGGAATTTTAGCATTTTGGGATAGGTAAAAGGGAAGAATTGTGTTTCTGATGTTTGTCCTCTATTTGAGCAACCTAATTCATATGTCAAAATGACCATTGATTTTGAGGTTTCATTGTTAGTTTGTAGAGATTTAAGTTTGATTTTATCATAATGTGTTTGTTCAAGGCTGTTATAGTTCTGAATACTGAGTTCTTCATGAAAAGACTGGTTTGACTGTTGTAGTGTGTATTGATGTGTTTCAACTTCATATACCTGCTCATCATTATGTTCCTCATTATATAATATGAAAGAATCAAGATTTGAGTGAATAGAATAAAGAGGAGTGTTGTCTGGCCTGCCCTAACTACTAGCCATATACTTCATGTGTGACTCTCAGTATAATCTCCTTGTCTAGTTGAAAATAGGGATGGTAGCATAGGAAATATCTAGTTGAAGGTTCCCCTGAAGCTTGTCTCCCCAAGGTCTGGATAAAAGAATGCCATACTTGGGGGGAATATCTGCCACTACTATGTCCGTGACTAGATTCTTAGTAGGCACTTGTGCCAGGTTAACACAAAGGTCCTTGATCAGGCCCAAACCTTTGACCCTACTCGAATCGAAGGAGTAGAGGTCTTTGTAAGGTTTAGTTATTTCTAGGCCTAACATCTCCATCCCAAATTTGGGCATGAGATTGTGAGAGGCATCGGAATCCAGCATGGCATTATACAAGATTTTTTCATGTATGTTTAAGCTAATGTAGAATGGGGGAATGGCTCCTTCCTAATACTTTCCTTCTACTATGTGTCCAAACAACAACTCAGATGTGTCATTAGCCAAGTGAAAAGTGTCAACATCATTTCCTATGTTTAGTACCTTTAACATTTGAGACCTATACATTGGTTGAGTAACTAGTTCAGTGAGGGGCATATTTGTCTTGATTTTGGCAATTTCTCCCTCAAAAATGAAAGGCACTAATTTTTTGGACATACTAACATCAGCTTTATCTGCCATGATATTTTCCACATTCTTAATTTTTTTATATTGATTTGGAGTTTTAGTCAAAATTGTTTTCTTAGGGTCAATGGTGGAGGTACTATGATAACTAAGGTCATTGTTTGGCTAGCTGATCTTTACTTTGTTTGCTTTAGCTTTCTTAACCATAGTTTTGATATGCTCTGCTATTTTCTTAGGGGTGTTTTCAGGTACTTTCCGAACAACAGTATCTATTTGGTATTTCTTGGCCAAATATAGGTATTTTTTGCTCCTAAGATCATATTGCTTATGGATTTCCATGATGGCATTTTCAAACCCCAAGCGATAGTCTTCAAAATTCTCATAGTTTGTGTCAGTTTGATATGAGGAAAAGAAGCCTTGTTCTTCTTTGGTGAGAAAAACATCTTCTTCATTATCAAAACCTATTATATTTATATGGTTTTCCTCAGGTTCTATAATTTCTCCTTCTTCCTCATCTACACATTTTTGTTGGAAGGGAGGTCTAATTTGTTGGTCATTGTTCCTTTGTTTGATTTGAGGGGTATCTCTTCTAAAGTTTTGAGCTCTATTTCGGTTTTGGGAGTTGGCTTGGTTGTCCCTAGGAGGTGTCATTTCATTTAAGTTTATCTTCTCAATCATTCTCTCCATAGTTCTCATCAGGCTATCCATTTTAGAATCAGATGAGGAGGTTGATGGCATGGTTTCATCCTTCTAGGTTACTCTCTTCTCTAATTTCAACCTAGCTCTCTTTTGAATTAAGTTTACCTCTGCACTAATTGCTTCTTTTTCCATTTCTTCTAAAGTTTAAGGGTCTCTTTCTCTCAATTGGAAAGTCATGTCAGGGTCAAAACCTTCAGGAAATTTCACTAGTGCTAGGCCTTGTGGAGGTTTCATGTGAGGTGGGAGGGCATTATACACACTGTTAAACCTGGTGCAATAGTCTTGCACACTTTCCCCTACATTCCTTTTAAGGTTGTTGTATTCAGATAGGATTTGGAGGGGATTTTTCTTGATTTCCCATTTGTTTATAAAATTTTGGTAGAGGGAAGGGAAGTCATGTATTGAATTATGAGTTAATGCTTTAAACCATTTTTTGGCCTCTCCTCCTAATATTTTTATAAATATCCTCATCTTAGTGGTTTCTTCTTCAATCTCCATGTAGTAAAAATCATCATTGATTCTATCTAGATGCTGTTGGGCAGTTATGGATTCAACCCCTACAAAATGAGGAATCTTAGACTGATAGTCATTTGGAAAAGGTACTAGGGGTTGAGGCAAGGCCAAAGGTGCATACCAAGCTGTCATGATGGGAGCTAATGGATGATTTACAAGAGGTGGGTTTGTGATAGGGGGTGTATGATGAAATGGAGTGGTTTTCACACTAGTGGTATGGATGGGTGTGGTGGAAGTACTTGTACCAACAAACTGATTTTGAGTAGACTTGGTATGGAAAGAGTTGAATTGATGGAGAAGCTGAAAGTCAGGTGGTGTGCAAAGAGAGGCTTCTCTACAAGAAATCTGGTGCAAAACTAAGGGTTCAAGGTCAGTTTGGTCAATATCAGTTTGGGACCTGTTTCTGAAGAGGTTCCTGGTATGGTGTAAGTCAAACTAGGGGTCTTGAAAAGCTATAAGATGTTCAGGTACAGAGATTGATCTATGGATGGTCCTAATAGTAGTTAAGTTTCTAGATCAAGAATTTTGCCACAAAATCTTCAATGCGTCATCAACTATGTTGGGGGGCTTTGGGTCCGGATGAGATCTGGTACTGATCCTATGTGAAGCTAGATTTAAAATTTCAAAATTCAAAGAGGTTGAAAGTGTTAGGACTGTTTTTCTTAAGGCTGACCTCTCTTAATGCTTGGTACTTATTACAATATATGAATGGGTTTATAAGCTTCTAAGGGTTGGTGTGAAACAAATCTAGGAAGTCAAATTGTTACACCATTTTTTGGTCATATAACCTATTATCATTAGATGGACCCAAGTACACCATGTAAGACCAATTTTACCCTAAGTAAAATTGCTTTCACTATGTAAAATAACTTAATAAACCACATTTATTAGGTTGTTTATGGTCTAAACGGGAAACCCCAAAAGGAAATATTAAACAAACCTATATTTGTTTGATTTTCCTCATGGAATAATTAATTAAACCATAATTTAATTATTATTCCCAGTCATGTTTAACCCAAAAAACAAAGAAATTAATTAGATAAACCTTTATTTATCTTATTATTTTCTAGGAATAATTATTTAAATCTTATTTAGATAATATTCCTTGTTAAATATGACCGAATCACCCACAAATAATTAAATAAATCATTATTTATTTAATTATCTTTCAACCACTTCCTTAAATAATTAAATAAATCATTATTTATTTGATTATCTTCTAACCGCTTCCTTAAAAAGATAAATAAATCATGTATTTATTTATTTTTGACAAATCAAGGGATTTGACCCAAGTCAAATACCTTTTCCCTCCAACAAATATAATAAAATATTCCATAAAAAGTGGATCTAGATCTTGTTAACCCATGCACCAAGATCTAGAATGACCCAATATTTTGTTATAAATAGGAGGGTTTTTCCTACCATTCTTCACCTTTTGTTGCCTATTAGATCACTCTGGATCTATACACTTGGTCCCATTTTTCTACCATTTGTTGTGTGAGCTCCCTTTGAGTTCCATTCTTTGGGTTTTCTACACCAACAAGAGAGAGAAATCTTAGATCTGAAGTGCTGAGGACTTCCAAGAACCCATCCCACTGAGAAGAATTGGATACGCCTTCTTGTTTTCCTCCCAGGTGCCCAATTAATATAAAAATTCTTTCAAAAATTGTTCTTGTCTTGTCTATTGGTATATGGAGCAAACCCTTTTTTTTTCTGCTTAATGTCTTTCCATGCATAGATCTGGTTTTTGCAGCTCTTTTATGTTCAACTAACCGCAGATCTGAAGATATTGGCAGCCACTTTTGTTGTTAGGGCTATTAGTTATGCGTAGCTAAAGTGGTCCTTTTTCGTACACTTCAACAAAGGATTCATACTAACAAATGGCGACTCCACACAGGTTTTAAATTACGACCACTGTCGTTTTTCATATTCCTGCATATCCAGCTACTTCAGACCCTAGGGTTTCTTTTCAGCTATTTATTTTCCCTATTTTTATGATGTTTTTCTCACATAAAACCCTAAAACATTAAAATTTCTAACTTCTGTGTGTTTCTGGCCCTATTGCGTAGGTAAGCGACACCAGCCGCAACTAAGACGGCAACTTTTCTGAAAATCTGCCGCCGAGACAACCGGAATGGGGGGTCGCACTTTTTGGCCCATAACCTGCAACCTGGACCTCCAAGTCGCACTTTTCTACCCCTTTTCTGTGACCTGCACTGAAAACAGGTCAGAAACTGCGACCTGCCATTTTTTCAGTGATTTTTCTACAATTTTTCTGGGTTCTGCTGCAGCTTCTGTCAGGGTCTTCCAGCCTCTGTCTCCGCCCGCTTTGACCAAGTTCTAATCTATTTTTACTCATCTAAGTGGGAACCTAGCCCCCTAGGGCTTTAGTACCCTCCAATTTTTGTGGAAGAGTTTTAGTTGTTTTAGCCGTCTGTTTTTCAGAGCTTCAGCCTCTCTTTTTTTCAGATCTGTTACCTCCCTTTCAGATCCATTGAAATCGGCTCTTCTACCACTCAAATCACCTCCTGAAGATTTGCTTGGATCTACTTTTAGGGCCTCCACCTTGCCCCTCCTTTTTTGCTGATTTCCTTCCTTTTTCCAGCCACCTTGCCTCTGTCTTTTGGCTGTGATCTGCACCTCTTTTCAGCAGCTCTATCCTTTAGATCCCTGTCCCCTTTGACCTTAGATATATTGGCCTCTTTTTTGTGTGTTTTTCCTAGATTTTTCCCTTTCTTTTCAAATTATTTTTGAGAGACCCACCTTCTTGGGTTAGATAGATGCACAAGTAGCTATTATTTTTCTGTTATTTCAGCATTACATACTGTTCTCTGTAGGTTTATTTTCAGTTACGCAACACACTTTTTTCTTGCTCTCAAAATGGAAAGGGTTTAAAAATTAAAATTAATGCACGCCACACACTGACCCTAAGTGAAGAAGCGCCTGGTTAACACCGCCTGGCAAAGACTCTAAAATTAATTGTCACTGCATCTTTTTTTCCCTTGACCTCACTTGATTCTGTCCCTTTCTGCCCCTGTCAGTTTCCTTCTTCCTATTGTCATTCCGCCCCCAAGGCGCCTTTCCCGGAGACTTCTTGGCCTTCACCCTCAGTTTCTGGTCGATTGACCTGCTCCGACCCGCCGTCGTCGAGCCAGTCCTCCTCCGAGTCTGCACTCCGACTCCTCTCCTGATTCATCGGGTTCCCCTTCTCCTCCTAGTTCTCCCCCTACCACCATGTATGGTCTAGGGCCTAACGCTAGCGGTTCTCCCGGCCCTAATGCCAGCCCGACTACTAGCGGAACCGCCACAGGAACGACCCCGGCCACCCCCTTCTTCGTGCATTGCGGTCCCTCGGCCTCCCGGTCGAATAGGTTGATCAGCAGCCTATACACCACGTGTTGGTTGGCACCTGCATGCCAGCCAAGCTCCACTATGACATCCCTAAATTCGAAAGGCAAGGCCAGAAGATCCAACCAATCATGTCAAGATCCTTTTGCATTTTGGTGTGACTGCTCAGTTGAACCCGACGACTCCATTCGTCATAGATTGTTCCAACGAACGCTTACAGGCACGGCTTCTAAGTGGTATGTTGATCAACCCACTTCCTCTCATACCACCTTTGCGACTCTTGCCCGGGCTTTTTTATCTTACTTCCAGCTTCCCCTTCATTATGACACTGGCATCGAACTTTTGACTTCTTTCTGTCAATCATCTGCGACCCGCCTATCCGATCATGTCCAGGAATGGCGGAGAAGAAAGAGCCTATGTCAATCTCCTACTTTCGAAGACCGTGTCTACATGGAATGGTTCCTTAGATCTCTCTTGCCTCCTATCGGGAAAGATGTCGCATCACATTTTCCCCAAACCGAAGAAGCTGCCCTCAGAATTGCGTTAAAATATGACACGATCTACGCTCGAACAGGGTTATGCTCCCTCTTTGTCTACACGATCTCCACTGCCACCGGTAGGTGCCCATGCAAGAGCTCCTTTGGCAAACGGTGGTTGGATCTGTCTCTCATCCATCCATCGCTCTCATGAACTGTGGTTTTCTGAGAGGAAACTGGGTAACGCACTTCCGCTCACGGTAACACATCCGAGGATACGGCATACTCATGCTTTGCCCAACCTCTTAACGCACACTCAATGTTGCCCAACTTCTTCATTACCCACGCTCAGCGGCCACAGTGCGCCGACTCCTCCGGCATATAATGCTTTTGTACTCCCTTTCTTCTCCTTACACGCGCGGTCACCACCCCGTCAGAGCGGTGGAGCCCGCAGCAAGGATTCATGGCTACCCAACCACCTGACGGACAGGTGGCCACTCCACCTTCCCCTTCTGGTTCCTCCAATTACCAGATCCTCATGATGAACTCTGATCCACCTCTAACCGTCGACCTTAACCTTCAAACTCGGTCTCGCTAGTACCCCAAGCCTCCCGCTCAGTCTACCCCCGAGTCCCCTTCTTCCGGTTCTACAGAGCCTCTTTCGACAACCAATGGTCCCTTACATATCCCTCACCCCAAAGTTGAGGTCCATACCAAGATTCCTAAAGGACCGTTACGTCGAAATGCTGCTTCTGGTCGAGCTGCTCATTCGTATAGCATAGTAGATGATTTGGCGCAATCTCCTGCTGCCATTTCCACAGTGGAACTCCTCCAGTCGTGCCCTTCCCAAAATAAGGCTCTACTATATACCGTGGGCGCTATAGATCCTGCTGATGACCAAATGATTATGTTCGACGCCCATCAATCAGAACATCCTCCTCTTCCTGCTTCCGTCGCCTTCCAAATCCCAGTCAAAATTCAGAACGCCAATGTCTCCCGGTGTATAATTGATGAGGGGGCATCCACCTGCGTGATGTCCGCTTCATTTTGGAAGCAACTCGGATCCCCTGAGTTGGCCCCTTCCACGATCACCCTTCGAGCGTGGGACGTCCATGCCTCACAGCCCATTGGCCTTTTCCGTAATTGTCCTATCACCCTCACCGGTAATACTGTTTGCATTGACGTCGAATTCATAGACACCCCGCTAGACTACAACATTCTATTGGGGTAAAGCTACACCTATGCTATGTCTGCTGTCCCATCCACGGTTTTCCACAAGATGTATTTCCCCCATAATGGAAAGATAGTCACCATTGACCAGTTGACATATCATGAGCCAAAATCTCAAACCTCACCTGAGACGACCATCTCTTCTGTAGCCAACAAGCAAACCGTCGATTCCTTGACCAGTGTCTCCCTCGGCGTTTACAAAGATTCCTCCCTACCTGGAACTTTTCCTAATATCCCTCCTCCTCCTATCATTGATCCCAGCTTATCGAATGTTTGCATGATGCAATCATCTCAGGCTGCCCTTAAGCGGCCTGCTTCGGCTAGTCAGCAACCTCCCCCTCGCCCTCCGCAACCCGCTCCTAGCCATTCATTTCAGCCAGCTGAACCTCCTCCTTCTGGCTCTCCCCCTACAGCTGGTATCCTTGAACCCCTTTATCCTCCTAGATCGGTTCCCCCTAGCCTTAACCATCTCGGATCCGTCCCTCCTGGTCATTACCCTGCTGGGTAGATACCGTTCCTAGCTCCCCCACTAGGAGTGTACACGGTACCGGTCATGGCCACCCTCTCTCTACCTAACTTGACCCTTTGGATTCCCGTTTCGTACCTTGATCCTCCAGCCCCCACCTTGCCTGGTCAACCCAAACCTTATATTTCTTTGACCCCGGTTCAACCAGTCCCCATGACTTCTCCCGCTGCATCAGTGCCTCAGTCACCTCAGTAGGAACCACCTCCTGTTGTGACCGCTTCGGGTAAGAAGGGAAAAGCTCGCAAGGGGGCATCAAAGGACAAGGCTGCCCCGACAAACCCTGATCCTCCTCAACCTCCAAAGCATACCATCCAGTGTGCTTTGTGTGATGTTGTCGGTCATGCCTCCCATACCTGTCCTAAATTGCTTCATCTCAAGCCCATGGTTAATGTCACGTTCCCTGAGTCCGCAGTCCCAGAAGCCTCTATTCCTTCCACGACCGTGGCCAAGAACCCCAAGACTATTCACACCAACCACTCTTGTTCTTTGTGTGATCTCCATGGCCATTACACCCATCTTTGTCCCCGCCTCGAGGACTTCCGCACCTCTATTGCCGCGGTCCACCAATTCGAGGCCAAGCGCAATGAGTCCATTTCTCCCCTATTTGCACATTCTGCTTCAGCAGAACTACCAGATATGACTGCTCCCATTGACATTCCCCCTCCTGATGTCGAGATGACGGAGCCTTCGTCCAACATTTTTTACCTATCATCATCCATGATACCCTCGGGGAACATTCCATCTGAATCCTCCCCTGTTGTTTTGCTTGACCTTCCTTCAGCGATCATCTTGGGCTCAACATCGGTAGATCCTTTATCTACTTACTCTTCGGTCACTCCTTGTGATGATGCGCATGCGAACCTCTCTTCTCATGATGATGATTCAGGTCACTTCACCACGTCAGGTGGTCTTTCTTCCACCGGTCACCCCATCTTCTATCACGATGATGACATTATGGAAAAAATCCCCACCCCTGACTTTATCTATTCCCCCTTACATCGAACCCATGCGTTCACACCACATCCACCTTGTGGCCATTACATTGAAACCCCATGTTTGGGTAAGGGGGCACACACATTTGAGAGACCAAGAGAAGCAATTATCCATAACTCTCCTAGTGTATCTGGTCATGTTGACTTTAGTCCCAGTATTCTTCCACTTAAAACCTAGAGTCCCATGTCACTTCGGATCACTCTGGGGATGATACCCTTCGGGATGATACCCCTTATCGTTCCCTCATCTTACATCAGCAACCCAGTCTCTTAGACATTATTTTTGACCAACATATAGCTTTTCTACGAGAGCATCAGTTCATTATCTCCAAATCCTCTTTTTGGGATAGTGACACCAGGTATGCCAACTCAGAAACTTAAAGTCCATTTGATCCCTATCTACAGTACCAAAAGAGATTGGTAATCCTCCATTTCCTTTCTCAAACTGCATAAACATAACAAGAAAAAATGGCACACCACATCATTTAAATGTGTTTAGATTCCCATTTTTCTAAATACATTTTGGCATGACCACACCATGCTCGGGGGCACCTATGCCCCTCAACCATAACCCTCCTCACCTCGTTTTTGGAGAGGAGGCTGTCTTACCAACCGAGTGTGACATCCCTTCCCTTCATCTGGCTGTTGAACTTCTCCCTGACACCCAACCTCTAGAACAACAAATTCTCATGCCTGAGCGTGCCTCTGAAGACCGCCGTGTTGCATTGAAAACCATGGAAGCGGCCAAGAAATGCACCAAAGCTCAATATGACCGAAAATTCCAGCCTCGTCCTTTTCACAAAGGAGACCTTGTTCTAGTATGTGACCAAGCCCATGATGTCCTTGGTCACGGGAAGTTCGACTCATTATGGCTAGGCCTTTATGTCATTAGTAAGGATCTTGGTAAGGGGGCATACCTTTTAAAGGACTTTGAAGGCAATCCTCTTCCTAATCCTCGCAATGCACTCTATCTTAAGAAATATTACCCTCAGCATTTCCCTTCTGAGATGCGTGTTTTATGTTCTGTTAGATAGCCAGCATCTTTTTTGTACTTTCATCCTTCTCCAGGAGCTATTTTGTACAAGAAGGATCACTTCACCTCTCCTTCAAATCGAACTTCCTCACTTGCAACACTTGTACTTAGGGCACCATTTTGCCTCCTTACTTGTCTTTGTTCGTGTCGATTTTCGTCATGAGTTACCATCTTGTACTCATGTTTTCATGGTCCCCCATTGGGCCTTTACTGTGTGGCAGCACCATCAATTCGCCCTTGTTTAGCGCATTCAAGTTGAGTCATCATCGCATTCATAGAGTCTATCCCGAGTCCCTTTGTACCCCGCTATAGCCCTCCATCCTTCATTGCTTGGTCTCTCTCTTGTGTCGCACATTATTACCTTCAGTCCCATTGTCCCCTATCCCTTATGATATTGTGTCAGTCGCTGCCATGTCATTCATGCCCTTTATGCTCTAACAAGGGAAGTTGTCCATTTGCTACTCAGTCCTTTCCATTTCACCATCATCATTAGTGTCAGTCTGTCCGTCACTCTACTATTTTCTCTCATGCCTTAGTTGAGGATTTCTCATTGCCTCACTTATGGCGGACCTCCTTCTGTCGACATCAGCTCATTCATTCCAGAAGCCGGGTCTAGAGGGCGGTGTACCTTGGTTCCAGCTTTCACTCTTGTTTGGTGCCTCGGATTAGGCAAAGGGATCTCTCATTTCCCTTTGACTTGATTGTTTCTCCACTCCAACTCCTTTCAGCATGACCGAGATCTGTATACTTGATGGTTCAGTGATACAGCAGCAGCTCTTGATGATTCCCGGGTGTGTGTGAGATGTCTCAACCCTCATGAGGGAGTGGCCCTGCAGGTAGCCCCCCACATGCCCGGATGACCTCCTCCTTGCAGCCTTCAATGCAGCTCCAGATATTTGATGATGTTGGCCTTAGCCACTTGCAGCGCCTCTTTGACTTGCATGTATCAGTCAGATTTTGTGAGCCCTTCCCCATTTACAGGGGGCATTTGCGTTGTATTTGTATCTCATGTACTCATACATTATTGTACAAGTCCTGGCTGTTATCCCAAGCAAAGCATGTATGGGATTCCTCATTGTATTTATATCTGGCTCATGATTATGCCAGTTGTACTTTATGGGTCGGTCCCTTGTTTAATAGACACACTATTCTTTTGTACTTTGTCTCGGCGGGCATAGGTATGCCTCCCCCGCCGCCTTCAGCACAGGTACCCTCTCATAAAAAGAGACTTGTTGCACCTGCGAGTCTCGTCTCCTCGTGGTCTAGTTCTTCAAAGACACTATCTACCTGTATTTCTCTGACTTCCCTTTTGTTGTCTGGTGATTGAGTTCTTACAACGTACTTCGGTCATACGATTTTCTCCTGACACTCGCACGCTGGGGGGCAATCTGTTACACCATTTTTTTGTCATCTAACCTATTATCATTAGATGGACCCAAGTACACCATGTAAGACCAATTTTACCCTAAGTAAAATTGCTTTCACTATTTAAAATAACTTAATAAACCACATTTATTAGGTTGTTTATGGTCTAAACAGGAAACCCCAAAAGGAAATATTAAAGAAACCTATTTTGTTTAATTTTCCTCATGGAATAATTAATTAAACCATAGTTTAATTATTATTCCCAGTCATGTTTAACCCAAAAACAAAGAAATTAATTAGATAAACCTTTATTTATCTTATTATTTTCTAGGAATAATTATTTAAATCTTATTTAGATAATATTCCTTGTTAAATATGACCAAATCACCCACAAATAATTAAATAAACCATTATTTATTTAATTATCTTTCAACCACTTCCTTAAATAATTAAATAAATCATTATTTATTTGATTATCTTCTAACCGTTTCCTTAAAAAGATAAATAAATCATGTATTTATTTATTTTTGACAAATCAAGGGATTTGACCCAAGTCAAATACCTTTTCCCTCCAACAAATATAATAAAATATTCCATAAAAAGTGGATCTAGATCTGGTTAACCCATGCACCAAGATCTAGAATAACCCAATATTTTGTTATAAATAGGAGGGTTTTTCCTACCATTCTTCACCTTTTGTTTCCTATTAGATCACTCTAGATCTATACACTTGGTCCCATTTTTCTACCATTTGCTGTGTGAGCTCCCTTTGAGTTCCATTCTTTGTGTGGGTTTTCTACACCAACAAGAGATAGAAATCTTAGATCTGAAGTGCTGAGGACTTCCAAGAACCCATCCCACTGAGGAGAATTGGATACGCCTTCTTGTTTTCCTCCCAGGTGCCCAATTAATATAAAAATTCTTTCAAAAATTGTTCTTGTCTTTTCTATTGGTATATGGAGCAAACCCTTATTTTTTCTTCTTAATGTCTTTCCATGCATAGATCTGGTTTTTGCAGCTCTTTTATGTTCAACTAACCGCAGATCTGAAGATATTGGCAGCCACTTTTGTTGTTAGGGCTATTAGTTATGCGTAGCTAAAGTGGTCCTTTTTCGTACACTTCGACAAAGGATTCATACTAACACAAATGAGTGCTAATGAAGTAATAGGCCTACTGGAGGCTAGTGGAGTCACCAGGTGGATATTTTTTGTTGTTTTAAGGATGTATGTTTATGGTCCACCACCAATAACTGACAAGAAACCAATCTAAAGGTGTTTTGGGGTTTTCTGAATCTCTTAAAGTTTGTGAGAATGTCCTATACTTGAGTCCTCATTTTTCTAGGATGATGAAACAAATAGAGTCTACTCTTTGACTGATAGTGTGAGTTCTTAATGATTTGATAAGGGTATCTGAAGTCCTAAGGGTTACTTAGTTTACCACTGATTTCATAGTTTCCATCATGATCATCATTGTGTTAGTGTGGTGACGCGGTAGCAGCTAAGCCACCAGATACTATCAACCAATTTTCTAAGCTCAACAGAAGGTTTAAATGAGTCTATAGGAGTTTTCTAGGCAACTATATACTCAGAAGGTCCTACCGTGATCACCAGAATGTTAGTGTGGTGATGAGGTGGTAGATTAATCACTGGATACTCTTCAACAAGGGATTGTGGAGTTCTAAGAGATACTTAGATTGTCACTAACTCAGAAGGTCCCACCATGATCTCCAGAAAGTTAGTGTCCCGTGATTTGGAAGATTGGTAGACCAAATGATAGGGTAACATGGAACCAGTGTTTAAAGCCCAAGGACCTAGCCTTCCTGGACTCAGAGAGGGATCTCCCTATTGGGTGCAAAGGATGTGTTCTTTTTGCTACATGGTTTTGATTTTAGGCTAGTTGTTAAGTGTAGGGTTTGTTGATTATTTTGGTTGGGTATGATGGTCAAGTGGAATAGGTGGAGTGAGATTTTGTCAAATCCATTGGGATATGGAGTCAAATGAAGTCAAGGGTGTCTAAATGATGAAAAAGAGTGTGTTGCAGGGCCAATTTAGCAAGGTTAATGGATCCTTAAGGTGATTTATCAGGTGTAGTGAACATCAAGTTTGGGAAAAACTAAGAGATCTTAAACATATATAGTTTAAAAGTTACATTTCATGAGGTAGGGAAAACCACTAAGCTCAATGAACAATACTTTAAAATGATAATCATCCAAGAGAAACATTCCAGTCAAACATAGAAAGCATAAGAGCTTCTAACTTTAGAAATTTACCTTCATATTTTGGGAAAAAATGTAAGATAAAACAAATAAATAAATTTATGAAGAGAGAACTCCTAAACATCATATTTCAAGTGATTGGGAAATCTAAAACATGTTGGTAAGCATGGACAAAGGGGAAGATCAAACGAGACCTCTTTGACTTAACCTAACAATCAATATTCCACAAAAAGCCTTCAAGATAGGGTTTTGAAAACTTCAAATAAGTAGGACATACCATGAATCATACTTATAAGCTAGCATACTTACTGTTTGGTCAATTTAGTGTGTCCTAAATTGCTGCATTTAATTTTCAATCCGGGAATCGTAAGCTGATGAAGTGTGGTGCACTATATGTGCAAGATAACCTCTTTCCTAACTTTTTGTCGTTTTTGGTCTTTCTAAGGTAAAATGGAAATTCTAAAGTGAAAAGCAAGCTTGGTTATATTTGTTCAAGGAAGTGATTTCCCCTATAATGATTTACCAATCTTGAAACTTTAAAAGAAAATTGAAATTACAATGACAAGACTTGAAAGAAAGTAAAAGTGTACTGCTGAAATGAAAAGGTGTTGCTAATCTAATGAATCAAAACAAGAAACTAGTGATCATGAAAACTAAACTATTCTTGCTTCCAACTGAACACAAAAGAAACTACGCTTATGGAAATTCAAAATTGCAATGAAATAAATCTAAATCAGATTACATCAATTCATTTTTTGACCCTTCATCATTAGACCAGCTATGACTTGCGGAAGTAATCATAAACAACTTGTGTAACTGATATTTAATTCGCAGAAAGTAAACTAATACTAAACCATACACACATGATTCAACCCCTCGCCATCAGTCCAGCTGTGGCTTTCGGAGGCAACCGAAGATGTCATACATGATTTAATATATCTAAGTTTGCAGAAAAAGAAACTAATACTAAACTACACATTTCATAATGCAGCCCCTCACCATCAGTCCAGCTGTGGCTTTCGGAGGTAACTGAAGACGCTATGAGCAGCTTAATATATCTAATTTTACAGAAAGGAAACTAATACTAAACTACACATTTCATCATGCAGTCCCTCACCATCAGTCCAGCTGTGGCTTTCGGAGGCAACTGAAGACACTATGAGCAGCTTAATATATTTAAATTTAACTACTGAATCAGATAAACAAAACTGAAATGTACAAATCAAAACTGAAGTTAAAAAAATGCTATGAAAAGGAAACTAGCAGCAGAATAATGTTAGTCTCATATCATTAGCCAAAATACTATGAAAATGCCCGGGCTGTCTACCTAAAACCTGCACAAGAAAACTGATCAGTGATTTAACAATCATAAAAACATGAAAGATAAGAATGGAATGGAAATTATAGAAATGTATGAACAGAAATGAAACAACTATGAAATATGAACATGTAATGAATTATGATACAATGACTTTGTTAAAGAAATGAAATGAAATATATATACATTAATACACAGAACCTCGGCTGAGCAGGGGCCCTCTACATAGCTCTGGTACGATCCTCAAACACGAATTAAGTTGAAAACAGAGTCTTTTCACATTAAAAAGCAGTTCATTACAGACTGGTAGTATTACGGCTCAAGGCAGCGTAATCACTACAAAGCTAACATAACAGAGTACGCACATCAACTATCAACTAACAACTCAACAACTAACTCTACGTGCGTATGCAAACGCTTTATATAAAGCAATAAAATGTAACTGTCTCCTGAAGTTTATGATAGCAGCCAGCACGTAGACCACTAAGGCCACGGATATAGGAATATGGCCATGTTGGAAAATGGATCTATGGAAGGTGGGCGCTTGAATTCAACTCCAGAACTTTGCACAGATGTCAATTAACCTCCGCAAGCTTAGAAACGGCCGTATGGATGTTTCTATGCCACGAAACAGAGTCCAGCCGACATAGAACTCCATAGTTGACTTCCACGTGGATGGCTTTGACCGCGGCTTTCTTTGACGAATTTACTTGAACCAATAGGACACGAACCATGTCCTCATCATTCCTAGCCTGCCCATGTGGCTCGTTTCCTTCGTAGACACCTGTAGCATAGATTTCCACAAAATAGCTGCGGAAAGTTGCAGCAGCTGCGGAAAGTGACAAGTTTCCGCAGCTGTATGAACAAAATATAAATCAAATAGAAAACACACAAACATAATTAAAAACCATGTTAGATACCCTTTTGCACATGATATTGACAATTTTGGAGGTTTAGGTGAGTGAAAAAGATATGGAAAAGTGTATGGAAAAGAGGCAAATTCGGGACTCAACATACCCCCACTGTGAAGGTGTTGCATGCCCTCATGCAACCAAAATTTTGATACTCTTTGTTCAATTCATGTGCCTTGATACTTCAGCCAGCACATCTAACCCCCTTCTCTTCTTCTTTGGTACTGCCATCATTCCGGGTTTCTTCATTAAGCACCTGAATTTTATATTCACAAGTGCTCTGCTCAATTTTTGGCATTTCCTTTTTAGCTTCTTATTCTTCTTTTGCCAAATACCCAAATGTAACATAGTATTGTCATGGATAATCTTGTCCAGTTTGCCTTGCTCTTTGAGTTTTTCATTTTCATTTTTGATATGCCGATTCAAAAGGTCAAGCTCAAAAATCTCCTGTTTTAATGACTGAACCAAATCATCCTGCAATGTATGAGGCTGAATAGAAGAGGTACTTGGGCCTGTGGCTTCTTTCTCCAAGGATTCTATATAGTCATATACCTGCTGCTGTTTGGGGTCTACTTCCGGTGTCTTCTTCATTGGGCTGTCCTCAAAGTGCTGCAAGGGAGAATTATGTTCAAAATCTGGCCGAGGAGAACTTACATCAATATTTTGCTGAGAATAAGATGGAGTACGCTCATTGTCTGATTGGGAGTGAAAGGAGTCAGGTTCACTAACTGACTGAAATGGACTATGGTCAGTTGGAGACTGTTCATATGTCTCCTCACCCAAATCAATGAAATGAGGACCTTTAATTTGTGTTTTTCTCAGTTTTCCCTTAAGCCTGCTGCTTCTCCTCACATGCTGTGGTATACTACCCTTTTTTTCTTGTTTTCCTGTTTTTGCCTTCTTGGATAGAGATGACTGTTTTTGAAGAAAAATTATTCTTTCAGACAGAATTTGGTGATCTTCTTCCTCAGAAGAAGAAGTTTTATGGACAGCCTCAATAATTTCTTTCCCTTTTGGTATTATTGGCTTCTTAGCTTTAATTTCCTTCTTCTTCCTTTTTACCAATCTTTCTTCCCTATCAGTTTTCTTCATAGTAGTAGTAGAAGTATCTTGGATTTCATCTACTGTTCTTTTCCTTCTACTTCTTTTTGCTGTGCTAGCTGCGGGAATTTCCCGTGTAGGAGCAACTTGGGTTTCAACATTCATTTTCTTTCTTCTACTCCTTCTAATTGGACTACCTTCAGGAATTTCCTGAGGTTCTTCAAAGAAGTTTCTAACTAGGAATTGTTCCCATGTATCTTTTCTTTCCTTTAGCTCCTTTTCAATCAGAATTTTTATAAGCCCATGGTGATACAAATGAGGCTCTACATATCCTAGGTGTTTTTGCACAGTCACAGCCATTTTCTTCAAGCTATTGAATAGGAAATAAGGAAGATTGAGAGTTTGGTTTTCAAGAAAATTCATCAATAGCCTAGTATGATACATGTACATAGAGCCAAAACAGCCTTCACATGTTATAAATTTCTGAACAATGAGTAGTAAAGTGGCCCATTCATCTTTTATTGCATGCACAGGGATTCCTCTTTTGAAAACAGTGATATCCATACCTTGATTTCGGAGGATTATTCTCCATGCCTCATCACCGATACTTTTATTTTTGAACCAACGTTCTCCTTCCTGAAGAAGGTCTGTGGCTGCTGCTATTGATGCTTCATTAACCAAAAACTTGAGGTCTCCCACTTCTGCTTCCGAGCCATCAAATGATCTTGCAAACGCTTTGGTAACTTCTCTGTGGTAACCCCTGAATTTCTGAATAAAACGCAGCCATTTAGCTTTCCTCAACATCTCTTTTGCTTGCGGAAATCCCTCTATAAATTTATGTCCTTCCGGCTCTGCCCTTATTAATTTTCCCATTTTCTTCTCTGTGCTTCACAGGCTTGCCTCTATGAGGGTTTAAGCGGAAATGGAACGATGGAATACATAGAGTATAGCACAATACTGTGGGGATGTTATCACAAAACGGAAATGAGCACCATAAACAGAATGGAATAAGACTGTGGGTGGATATACGGGAATGAGAGTGAGCAAAAGGAACGGAATGGAGTGAAACAGTGAGTGAGAATGAGTAGCGTGGGGTTTTGTAAACACGACAGAGACACGACAAAGAGGTTAACAAAGTATAATGCATTCGGCCGCATTTTGAATTTTGGTGGCTGTGTAATAAATACAAACACGTTTCAATCAATGATTATGAAGTTATGCGGCTTGTAAGAGTCCTTTGTCAACTCAAATACGTATCATTATCTACGGTGGGATATTTGAACATGAGTGAGAGTCGGAATTTCAATGATGAAACCGTTTGTGAATAAATGCAAGAGGATAACATAGAGATCGTGGAAGGTTACGGGACTGTCAATATAATCATTGCGTGTTATGGGTAGAGCTCATAGTTTAAAATTACATAAAAATGTGTTTTTCGATACTATTTGAAATAAACTTTATTCATACCTTTGGAATCCTTGCTTTTGCCTTTGGTCTTCAACTGATTGATCTTTATTAGTGTCTTGAATGTTCCATTGATCCTCTCTCCTGCATTTTATTTCATAATTTATGAAAATAACAACTAACTGTACATTCTTTTTGAAAACAGAGTAGTAGTAGCTGCGGAATCTGCTCCTGGCTGCGGAAAATGGAGTCAGCTGCGGAAACAGATGTCCGTTGCGGAAACTGACACAGCTATTACTTGGCTGAAATAGAAATGAACAAGTGACAAATGACAGGGTGGAAATGGTCATAAAAAGATTTTTATTGATGGAATGGATGGAATGAAGTGGAATGAAGTGAAATGAAATGAAATGAAATGAAATGAAGTGGAATGAAATGGAGTGAGTGGTGAGATGAAATGAAATGAAAGACAGATTTTTTTTTTTGGAAAATATAGAGTGTCAGGTGTCCCTGATTTTCACCCCATATTTTCTGTATAAGACTGCCAATCAATGATTGGTTTTCAGGCTTATACCATTTTTTTTTCTTTTTTTTTTTCTTTTTTTTTTCTTTTTTTTTTTTAAACTTGAAAAACAAAAGCTAGCTTGGTAGAGAAGAAGGATTCTTCTGTACCAGCCTGATTGCAGAACTTTCTTGAAACAACTTGACAAAATCCTCTTTAGAGAGTGGCTTATGATAAACTTTCAATCCATGGCCATTCACTATAAGAGGAGTTTGAAACTCATCAATGGTCTTGATTCTTACAGCTCCATTGTTAAAGATCTTGTCAATCTCATATGGCCCAAGCCAATGAGTCTGAAATTTCCCTTGAAAATCTTTAAACTTGGAGTCAAATAGCAATGCCCAATCTCCTTCTTGAAACTTCTTCCCTTTGATATATTTGTCATGCCATTTAGTTCTTTGATATTGAACTAGATCAGTTCTTAGAATTGCTTCTTGTCTGATCTCATCTAGCTCATTCAACTGCTCCATTCTATGATTTTGGGCTTCTGATAAGTCCATCCCCAACTGAACTGCTATCTTGAAGGTCTTGACTTGGAACTCAATGGGGAGCAAGACTTCTTTCCCATAAACAAGTTCATAGGGAGAATGTCCCGTTGTATTCCTCCATGTAGTTCTGTAGGCCCACAAGGCTTCTGGAAGCCTTTCTGCCCAATCTCTTCTATGTAGATGAACAGTTTTGGTGATGATACTTTCAAGAACCTTGTTTGTGGACTCCACTTGACCATTTGCTTGTGGATGGTAAGGAGTAGATTTTCTGTGCTTGATTTTGTATTCTTCCATCAACTTCTCCACCAAATTTGATGTGAATTGGCTCCCCTGATCTGTTATAATTTCTCTTGGAACACCAAAGCGAGTAAAAATATCCTCATAAAGAAAATGAACAACTGAGTTTTCAGTAGCAGATACTAATGCTTTAGCTTCTACCCATTTAGTAACATAATCAGTGCAAACCAATATATACTTCTTTTGCTTCGATGGTGGATTAATCGGTCCAATGAAATCTAGAGCCCATTTTTCAAAGGGTTCAATGAGTACCTGTGTATGCAGTGGCATTTCATTTGAAAGGGTAGGTTTCCCTACTCTTTGGCAGCTATCACACCTTTTGACATATTGTTTTGCATCTTTGAAGAGAGAAGGCCAATAATATCCCAAGGAAAGGATTTTATAGGCCGTCCTTTTGTCCGCAAAGTGTCCGCCGTATGGTTCATCATGACATGCCTTAAGAATATCAGGCATTTCATCTTCCCTGACACATCTTCTGATCACAAGATCTGGCCCTGTTTTAAACAATTCGTTAGAAATCCATGAATATCTTGAACTCTCCTGAATAATTTTTCGTTTTTCTCTTGGAAATAAATGTGAAGGTAGTTTCCCTGTAACCAAATAGTTAGCAATATCTGCATACCAAGGGGTCTTAATAGTTACTGCAAACAAATATTCATCAGGAAACTTATCTTCTACAGGAGAATCTCCTTTAGTATTCTGAATCCTAGACAAGAAATCAGCTACTGTATTCTGTTTTCCTGGTCTATCCAACACAGTAATATTGAATTCTTGCAAAAGTAAAAGCCATCTTGTCACTCCGCCATTAGTAACAGGTTTGTTCATTAAATATCTAATTGCAGAATGGTCAGTATGAATAAAAGTTTCATAGCCTGTTATGTAATGTCTAAACTTATTAATTGCATGAACAACAGCTAAAAACTCTTTTTCAGTCACAGTATAGTTCAACTCTGTGGGAGTCAATTTTTTACCGGTGTAATAAATGGCATAAGGAATTAAATATTTTTGACCCAACACAGCTCCAAGAGCTGTATCTGAAGCATCCGTAGAAATATGGAAAGGAAGTTTCCAATTTGGTCCTCTCAAGATAGGTGCTTCAGATATTCTTGTTTTCAAAGTTTCAAAAGTTGATTGACAATCAGGATCCCATTTAAATTCACAGTCTTTTGTAAGCAACTTGAAGAGTGGAGATGCTATTTTAGTGAAGTTTTCTATAAATCTTCTATAGTAACTAGTAAATCCTAGAAAACTTCTAACATCTCTTTGAAAATTTGGAATAGGTAACTTGGAGATGAATTCAACTTTTGATCTATCAACCTTAATCCCATCTCTCGAAATATGATGCCCCAAAACAATCCCTTCAGTAAACATCATAAAGCATTTTTCATGGCTTAATGAAAGGTTTGTTTCTTTACATCTTATAAGAACTTTTTCCAAATTTTCTAATGCCTCTTCAAATGAATTACCATAAACCGTAAAATCATCCATATAAACCTCTACACAATCATGGATTAGATCAGAAAAAATTCCTAGTACTGCTCTTTGGAATGTTGCAGGTGCATTACATAACCCAAAAGGAAGCACTCGGTAGGCAAAAATTCCCCATGGACAAGTAAATGTGGTCTTATCTTGATCTTCAGGTGCTACCTGAATTTGATTATAGCCACTAAAACCATCCAAAAATGAAAAGTACTTTTTACCTGCTAATGTATCTAATACCCGATCAATAAAAGGCAAAGGAAAGTGATCCTTCAAAGTTGCTTTGTTCAATTCCCTGTAATCAATGCATACTCTCCATTTACCATTCTTTTTAGGTACTATAACCAAAGGAGAAACCCATCGGCTATCCGAAATTGGATAAATGAAGTTTACATTGAGAAGTTTTTGGAGCTCTTCTTTCACTATCTCCCTAAGATTTGGATTCATCCTTCTTTGAGGTTGTCTGATTGGTCTACTGTTTTCCTCAATATAGATATGATGGATGCAAGTCTTAGGATCATTACCCTTCATGTCAGTATACTCCCATGCAAATGCAGTAGAATGTTTTTGCAAGATTCTGGTTAGTTCTTCTTGTTGTGACTTCTCCAGATGTTTGTTGATAGTCAATGTCTTTTCTGGAAAAATCTCAAAAGCAGAATTACCAAACTCTTCCATAGAGTAGAGAGACATTTGTCTTGATGATAAATATTCTATGTCAGATTCCAACTGAAATTGTGTGGGGTCATATTCCGAAGTTATCTCAAAATTTTCTAATGTGTTCAGAATTTGACTATCCTCACTAATTTCAGAAATGGTAAAGACAGGTTGTATAGTGTTCTCATCATCGACCCATTCATTATCTCCTATTTCTGTAATTGCTCTTGCGGGAGGATACAAATTGAATTTCTTTGTCGAATTACCATTAGAAATGTACATGTCTCCGGATCTACAACTAATAAAAGCATCAG
Source organism: Pinus albicaulis (assembly GCA_034641835.2). Taxonomy (NCBI): domain Eukaryota; kingdom Viridiplantae; phylum Streptophyta; class Pinopsida; order Pinales; family Pinaceae; genus Pinus; species Pinus albicaulis. Next base: position 90,641,770 of record CM076579.1, read on the forward strand.
CTGTGGCCAGCCAAGGTCTTCCTAAGATAATTGGATGTCCTCCTAGATTACTTTTGGGAGTCAAAATCATAAAGTCTACTGGATATTCCCAAGAATCTAAGGAGACCGAAATATCTTCTAATACACCATCTGGTTTAATAACCGATCGATCTGCAAGTTGCAATAAAGTAGGTGTAAAAAGAAGGTTAGGAAGTTTTAACTGTTCCATAGTCTGTCTACTCATAATGTTGATAGCAGCCCCTAAGTCAATCAATATGTTTGGAATTTCTATCCCATTTATATGTGTCTTGACAATTGGACTTCCAGGATCTACATACTTCTGCATGGCAATTTTTCCCATCATAATGTCTGCAATCTTTCCTACCAGGTGGATTCTTCTTGTGTCCTTTAGCTTTCTTCCTGGTCTTTTGAAACTCAACTCCTTTATGGTTTTTGCTAGAATAGGAATTTCTCGAATGGCTTGTAGCAATGGAATCTTGATACAAACATTCTTCAATTCATCTAGAAAGTCATAGTTAGGCAACAAGATTTGTTTTTCCACCCCCTTATCAATTTGTAGTCTTTCCGGAAAAGGAGGTGTAGATGAAGATACAGTTTGCTCAACTATAGGAGTTGTGGATGTTAGCTTTTCTTTTTCTTTTTGAATTTTTGAATTTTGAAGAGATTCTTCCTCAGAACCCTTATTGACTTGAAGAGAGTCCTCCTCAGAGGTATCTTTCTCTTGAATATCTATAGAAGGTTTTTCTAAAACTCTACCAGATCTGAGTTGTACATCATTGAGAGGAACAATCATATAGGTAGGAAATTGTTGTCCTTCTACCATGTAAGTATTCTGAGGATCTTTATTGTTAGGATTTGGCAATGGCTGAGCTGGAAGTTGATTTGTCTTTTGTTGGTATGGGAGCATGAGTTGAGGATTTGTATTTTGTTGAGAAGGTTGTTGTTGTGGAAATGGCAATGAAAGTTGTTGTGGATTTTGGCTTGGAAATTGTGGAGCTTGTTGATTTTGAAAAGATGGAGGATATTGATAAAATTGAGCAAATCTCCCATAAGGATTTTGCATCCCCTGTACCCATGGCTGATATGAATTTTGATGTTGGGACCAAGGTTGTTGCCAAGGATTCCAATTTGGTGGGGTTTGAAGATTCATAGGGTTATTAAACCCTTGAGATTGTTGTCCCCGCCAAGGTCTCCTTGCGACAAAACAGAGAGATTCTACTGAATTTGGATCTTCTTGAAAAACAGCTTTGAGTCCAGGGATTGAAGGACAATCCTTGATCTCATGATTTTCCGAGCAAATCATACATGTTTCTACAACTTTTGCATCCAAGGGACATTCCCCTAAAGCATGTTTCTTCCTACATTTCGGACAAAAGATGGCTAAAGCGTCCGTTTCTGCTTTCTGCTTGTTTTGGATTTTAAGGGTGTCTAGTTGTTCACTAAGGCTCCCTAAGATATCAGTTTTGAACTCATCAAGAATATTACCAATCTCTGCCCTACTTACTGATCCAGTTGCAGATTTGTTAGCCCTAATAAGAGAAGAATCCCTAGGCCCTTTTCCAGTTTTAGATTTTCCCCTCGAGAGATGGATACATAGTTCTGTTATATCACGAAATGGAAGTTGAGAAATGTCTCCTTTCCCCATCATGTTTAAAATGTCTATCCATTCATCTCTAATGGCTTTTAATAGGAGGGCTTTCAAGGTTTCATTATCTAAGTTTCTCATCTTTGCTCTTTTCAAGTTGTATTGAAATCTTTCAATTAAATCTTCCAAATTTTCATCTTCTTTTTGCATCATTTTGAATACCTCATCCTTGTGATTGGTGGGCATACAATAATCCAAGTATCTATCCAAAAATGTTTGTTTCATATCATTCCAAGTCCTAATAGATTGGGTGGTTAATCCCATGAACCATTTCAAAGCGGCTCCCTTCAATGTTGAAGGAAACAGTTTGAGTTTTTTAGAGTCTTCCATATAGTCATAGGTTCGGCACACGACTTCAAACTCAAACAGAAATGTTTCAGGATCCTCACTTCGCAATCCATAAAAGTTAGGGAGAACATATGGTGAGATATTTTTCATTGTTGCATGAGTTTCCTCATCAACTATAGGGAATCCAAGCAAATTGTCCCTATTTCTACCGTTATTTCCTTCACCATTGTTATCTTCATTATCTCCTCCTCCTCTACCTCCACCTCTATTTATTACTTCCTCTGCCATGATAGTTTCTTTAGAGTCCTTATAGTCCTCTAGTTCTTCTACCAAGGAAGGATGAGAGAAAGTCTCTTTGTTTTCTAAGTGGGTTTTAGTAGGTGGTATAGGAGAATCTTCTAATTCAGCTGTTCCTTGACTTCCAAAAATCTTAAGGCTAGGGGTAGATGGTGGTGAATCTGGTCTATGCCTTGAAGAAGATGGAGTTGTAAAAATCGAACTCTTGGCTTTAGCTATAAACCTTCCCCTAGAATCTCTTGCTCTATGCATGTCATTTTTTTAGTTTTTTTTTTTTAACAAAAGTTGGGCTAATAATTCTCTTTCTGATCTTCCATATCACACTAGGTGCAAGAAGAGAGCATACTTAAGAAATTACTAAACCAATAACTCTCTTTTCTGATCCTCCAGATCACACTAGGTGCAAGAGGAGAGCATACTTCAAGAAGTTATCAAGTTTTCCCTTCTTTTATGATTTTATATTTTTTTTTTTAAGAAATTGGCTACCTAGTTACACTTCCCCAGCAACGGCGCCAAAATGTTTGGTCAATTTAGTGTGTCCTAAATTGCTGCATTTAATTGTCAATCCGGGAATCGTAAGCTGATGAAGTGTGGCGCACTATATGTGCAAGATAACCTCTTTCCTAACTTTTTGTCGTTTTTGGTCTTTCTAAGGTGAAATGGAAATTCTAAAGTGAAAAGCAAGTTTGGTTATATTTGTTCAAGGAAGTGATTTCCCCTATAATGATTTACCAATCTTGAAACTTTAAAAGCAAATTGAAATTACAATGACAAGACTTGAAAGAAAGTAAAAGTGTACTGCTGAAATGAAAAGGTGCTACTAATCTAATGAATCAAAACAAGAAACTAGTGATCATGAAAACTAAACTATTCTTGCTGCCAACTGAACACAAAAGAAACTATGCTTACGGAAATTCAAAATTGCAATGAAATAAATCTAAATCAGATTACATCAATTCATTTTCTGACCCTTCATCATTAGACCAGCTATGACTTGCGGAAGTAATCATAAACAACTTGTGTAACTGATATTTAATTCGTAGAAAGTAAACTAATACTAAACCATACACACATGATTCAATCCCTCGCCATCAGTCCAGCTGTGGCTTTCGGAGGCAACTGAAGATGTCATACATGATTTAATATATCTAAATTTGCAGAAAAGAAACTAATACTAAACTACACATTTCATCATGCAGCCCCTCACCATCAGTCCAGCTGTGGCTTTCGGAGGTAACTGAAGACACTATGAGCAGCTTAATATGTCCAATTTTGCAGAAAAGAAACTAATACTAAACTACACATTTCATCATGCAGCCCCTCACCATCAGTCCAGCTGTGGCTTTCGGAGGTAACTGAAGACACTATGAGCAACTTAATATATTTAAATTAATCTACTGAATCAGATAAACAAAACTGAAATGTACAAAGCAAGACTGAAGTTAAACAAATGCTATGAAAAAGGAAACTAGCAGCAGAATAATGTTAGTCTCATATCATTAGCCAAAATACTATGAAAATGCCCGGGCTGTCTACCTAAAACCTGCACAAGAAAACTGATCAGTGATTTAACAATCATAAAAACATGAAAGACGAATGCAATGGAAATTATAGAAATGTATGGACAGAAATGAAACAACTATGAAATATGAACATGTAATGAATTATGATACAATAACTTTTTAAAGAAATGAAATGAAATATATATACATTAATACACAAAACCTCGGCTGAGCAGGGGCCCTCTACACAGCTCTGGTACGATCCTCAAACACGAATTAAGTTATAAAACAAAGTTTTCTCACATTAAAAAGAAGTTCATTACAGACTGGTAGTATTACGGCTCAAGGCAGCATAATCACTACAAAGCAAATATAACAGAGTACGCACAGCAACTATCAACTAGCAACTCGACAACTTAACAACTTAACAACTTACTCTACGTGCGTATGCAAACGCTTTATATAAAGCAATAAACTGTAACTGTCTCCTGAAGTTTATGATAGCAGTCAGCACGTAGACCACTTTGGCCACAGATATAGGAGTATGGCCGTGTTGGAAAACGGATCTATGGAAGGTGGACGCATCAATTCAACTCCAGAATTTTGCACAGATGTCAATTAACCTCCGCAAGCTTGGAAACGGCCGTATGGATGTTTATATGCCACGAAACAGAGTCCAGCCGACATAAAACTCCATAGTTGACTTCCACGTGGATGGCTTTGACCGCGGCTTCCTTTGACGAATTTACTTGAACCAATAGGACACGAACCATGTCCTCGTCATTCCTAGCCTGCCCATGTGGCTCGTTTCCTTCGTGGACACCTGTAACATAGATTTCCACAAAATAGCCGCGGAAAGTTGCAGCAGCTGCGGAAAGTGACAAGTTTCCGCAGCTGTATGAACAAAATCTAAATCAAATAGAAAACACACAAACATAATTAAAAACCATGTTAGATACCCTTTTTCACATGATATTGACAATTTTGGAGGTTTAGGTGAGTGAAAAAGATATGGAAAAGTGTATGGAAAAGAGGCAAATTCGGGACTCAACACTTACCACACATGAAACAAAAACAATTTTTGGTGGACCAAAGGAGCAACCAAGAATTCCTTAAGATGGCTAAAAGAGGAAAACATCAAAGCTATAACAAACAGAAGAACTGAGGTGCCTCAAAGAGCATGTCTCAACCTATACTTTTCTGATTTATAGCAGCCAAGAAGAATGAAACAAAATGAGAACAAGAAAACATTAAAAAATTAAGAAGACATCACCATTCACCAAGCTATGGAATCCTGCAAACAAGCTCCTCCATCATCAAGCCAAACAAGCCATTCATCCACTTCACAAAACCAATTTCTTCTCCAAGCTCATAAAACCATTTATATTGCTCTTCAAGCTCATCAAATGCCAAAAAAATACATAGGGGCCTCATGCTCTATATATGGAGCAAAGGAGGACTAAAACCCTAAATGTGGTAGGAAAATGTCAAATATAACCATAAATGTCATTTATGGCCAAGAGACCATGCAAGGCCCAAGGCACATAATATCCTAAGAAATAAATGCCAAAATAACTATTTGAACCTAATTATAGATTAATTTGCCTCAAAAAACTAAAAAATATCTATTTTAAATAAATGAGTGTGTTTTGTTGACTTTTGGTCCAAAACACACTAGGCAGCCTCTGTGCGTAGCGCCACTTCAGCAGAAAATAGGGTCTGTTGTGGTTGAGTTTTGGACCCCTTCCCGACACCTTATTTGGCTCCAGGATAGCTCGTTGGAAAGCCTTATGAGTATACTTTCCATAAATTCTTGAGTGGTGCTAAGTGGATGAAATGTACCTATTCAAAAATCAATTTTCCCAACATTGCTCTATGCACAACGCCTGGTCTGAAAATAAGGTAGAAAGGTCAAAATTTTGATGCTTTTTGACCTTTTGGGGGGTAAACAATGCTCCAAATGATCTGAAAATTGGTGAGAAGACTTTGGGTGATGTGAGGAATCAAAAAATACAAAATTTGTGAGCTGAGGATGCACCAATGTTGTGTGTAGTGCCTAGGGTGTTGTACACATAGGGGTCAAAATTTGAAAAAGACAAAATTTTGTTCAAATTGCCTCAAAATTGGTGGAGAGGTCCCTTAAGGGGTCTTGGACACCTTTTGAGAAGCCTCAACCAAAAATCTAAGGCTGTCATGCAATCTTTTACTTTTTAGGTTTTCTAGCTCCATAAGGGCCTCCTACAGTTTTGCACAATCAAGCATGTTTTTCCTCGCATAATGCATGGTAATTTTCTTTTGTAGAGCAAGGCCTCTCTTTACCTCCTTGAAATGCTTATGCTCCTCTTTGTAATAGTGAATGACACGTTGTGCCATCTCAAACTCTCTTTCCCACTCCCTAAGCTGTGCATCTTTGTCCAAGAGAAGTAACCTAGTGGTCATCTCCTTGTCCTCATTCTCACTGTCTAGATCAATGAATTGAGGCTCTTGAGAAGTCTTCTTGATTCTTTTGCTTCTCCTTACCTTTACCTGTTTCTCACCTTTTTCCATATTTTCCTTGCATTTTTCCTTGGGCTTGATAGCTGGAGGAGAGATGGCCCTTTTCCTTTTTGAGGCAACAAACACATCTCTCTTTCCTCTGTAGTATGCACATATGAGAGGAGTGATCATGGTAGATTTTTCAGTGTCTTCTTCATTGCTTTGACCTTTGGTGATGTCACAATACTTTTCATCTTTGCTATGGCTCTCATGAGTTACCTTATGGCCCATTGGGTCACTGATTTCTTGATCTTTAGCCTAAACATCATCATTGTATCCCTCACTATTTTCTACACTGTAATTTGGCTTCCAAACTGATCATTATCCTCTTCATTTGTCTCATTTTGGCTCTGTCCTTCATTAAGTTCCTCTTCTTGGTCATTTCCTGCACTGTCACTTTGATTTTCTTTCTCATTCAAAGGCTGATTAGTGTCATGACAGTCATGACAGCAGTCATGACTGTCATGACTATATCCTTGCTCATCACTAACTGTCTCATTTGTGCTATTGCCTTGGTCAATGCGTCCATCCTCAAAATCCGTTTCAGCCTCAGAATCTGCATGTTCTTTTTCTTTAATTTTTTCATCATCTCCTCCAGTTTCTTCATTTTCATTGTCTTCATTCTTTTCAGCACTGCTTGCACTATCATTGTGCTCACTGTCTTGCTCATATGCCTTATTTTCTTGGTTGTCCTGTGTACTCTCTTGCTAACTGTCATATTCATTGTTTTCTTCACAATCCTCTTGGTCTTCACCTTTTTCTGCATTTGAGAGTGATTTATTGGTTTCATCGCTATCACTGTTTTGCTCCAATTGCTCACTATCTTGATCTTCTTGACTGCCATGTTCATCACTCTTTTCCATGTCATTTTCACTCTCCTCTTCTTCATTAGACTCTATTTCTTCCTCACTATATTTATCATTTCCATCACCCTCACCTTTTTCCTCATTGCTACTATCATCATCTTCTTTCTCACCACTGCTGTCCTCTTCTTTTTCTTCATCTAACTCTGTTTCTACCTCACTGTCTTCATCACTCTCACTTTCATCTGCTTGTTCATTATTGCTACTACCACCATCTTCACTTGATGCATTAGGAGAAGAGATAGGAGATTATTTTCCTTATGGAGAAGGCATATGTGGAGATGATGGAGGAGTGGAGGTAGGTGGGTGTGAAGTGGAAGGAAAATTTTGCTGAATGAAGGCTTGGGGATTTGCAAATACATCATGTGAGATGAAAACTTCCCAAGGGATTCCCTGCTGCTCCAGTTGGTGCAAAACAATCATATTAACAAAGGAGTGGTGAAAAAGGCTCTGCATTTGATGGGCATAAATACTCTTCTTCACTACTGAATCCATTTTTTAAATGCTCCGATAGAGATAGTATGGTAGGTTTAGAAATTTAACCCTAGTGAAGTGCATTAGTAGCCTTATGTGATATGAATAAACCCTGGAGTACCTCCCCTCACAAGTGAAGTATTTGATAATATACCTCATCAGTAGGGCATACCTCTCTAGCAGGTGGGAGAAGGGGATAACAACCTTGCAGCCTTGTTGACAACTAGGTTTGAGGAAGGGCTCATAGTAGCTCAAGTTAAATTTCTTCTGTTTAAACCATCTCTCACCAACATCTAGTATTCCTATGGGATTAGAAATGGATTAAGATGAGAGTTCAAAATTTATTCCTGCTAGGTTGACTTGATGGTTTTATAAGCTGGGAATGAACAACCTAGTCAAGTCTGAGTGACTTTGGACTCGCTTAACCCTCTCACAAAACTGATAGCATCCAACATCTTGAAAACATGCAAGGATCATGGGAGAAGAGGTGATTTGAATGGTATCTAAAGGTTCAAACCTATTAACCCTTCATCCCTTGTGTTTTGGCTTGATAGGCCTTTGGCCTTCATCACTACTGGTATTGTTTTCTTCCTCATACATGGTGACTGGTCAAGAAAAAAAAAAATTTAGCTTGTTGAGAGCCTTTAGGTCTAGGGAGGGAAAATGAGTGATGTGAGGGAAAATTTTTGCAAATGAAGGCAAGATGAAGTGTTCAAGGAGTGTTTTCAGAGGTTTAGAAGTAGGTTTGTTTGCACTGAGTGCCTTTACCCCTGTGACAACTCTCAAATTTGCAAACACTGCCCTAGAAGGTCAAACAAATTGTTTTTTATGCAAATTAGTGTTTGGTCTCATTAGATATTTAAACTTCTCCTTGATTATGAAAAATACCACTGGGAAAACAAGGAAGAAAGACCACCAACCTTGCTTAACTGATGTTGGAGCTTTGGAGGTAGGAAAATTTAATTTAGGCTATTTTTTGAGCAATTTGGGCCAATTCTGCTCTGTGCGTTGCACCAGAGGCTTCATTGTGGGCAAGTCGGGTCGGTCTGGGCCTGTGCGTAGTGCCCTGGCTAGTGTGTAGAGCCGCCCTCCCAGTTCGCAGTGTAGTGTAAAATAACACTGTGAACACCTTTTCTGTGCATAGTGCTGACGGCCAGGTGTGTAGCGCCTCCGTCAGTGCACAACGCCTGAAAAATTTCACCCAAGTTGCCCAGAAACCCTAAAAAAAATTCTTCAAAAACTCTCTCTCCTTTTGCAAAGACGAATGAGGTGGGGAAAAGTTCAAGGAGACCTTTATAGATTTTTTTTTGAAAAATATTTTTATGAGCCAAAACCCACTTTCTAAAGTCAGTTTTCTCTTTTTTTTTTCACTATCTGTTTGACCCTTTTTGGTCCTCTAGGTGGCAGTTTCACATAAGAAAAATGGTTTTTTCTTTGCTAGAGCATCTTGATGTTCTCCTTTTTCTCACAAACCCTTCAACCAGCTCAAAATGTGCTCTTTACTCTCATTTGTAAATATGAACCTTTTCATGATGTTTTAACATTTGCAAACAACATATTAGTGATTATTTGACATGTTTTCCTCTGATTTACATTTTGTCATGTTTTCTCTATGAAGCAGTGAGAAAAAACTCCTATGTGCAAGCCTAACAGAAGGTGTCAACAACTATTTAGTTTTCATGGGTGCCATTATGGTGAGAAAAATTGGTTTGTTTGTCCTTACCAATTTTCCTGTAGGTAACCTTTTGTGAAATTCCTACAGAAGTGTCACTCATGGTTAGTATATCTCTTGTAGAATACACCTTTCATAAGGAAACCATATTTGGATGCAGAAGCTACATGTTTGTTTCTTTGACCATGAAAATGCTTGTGACTATTATTTGAGAAGTCAAAAACCTTTTGACTGATACTCTTTGTCATGTTTCTTCCTTTGGTGCAGTGAAGTATAACTTGTGTCTACCTCCTTTGATCCCTTCAAGACCTCTGATTTTACCTTTTGAAACCTCATGCTTTTGTACTAATACTCTTTACATTTTTGTACCTTTGGTGAGCTTGAGTCAATGCCTCTTAGCCAAACCCTAAAGGGCAGCCCGAAACCCTCTGCTATTATGAAGGAGGTTTTGTCATCACCTTTTGACTAGTTTGTCAACTTTCCCAAACTCCTAGGTTTTAGGGTTGTTTAGAAAAAAGTAAATAGTGTTGTCTTCTAATTTCTCAACAACTTATCAAAATTCATTCATCATTTCTAAACGTCTTCAATGTGCACTTGATGGAGTTGAGGTGACCTTTTCCCTTGTAGACCTAGTACTGATTCCTTGTTTGGTCAAAACTATCACAAATCCTGATTCTTTTCAAGCACATACCTTGTTGCCTTATTTTTGCTATTGATGGTCTATTTGTGATGATTCTCCCACTACCTTACCTTTTTCCAGGTTGATGGCCATTTTTTCCTTTTACAGAAATCTGAGCAAGGGGAAGTTGTCCCCTACAAGATTTGTGGTTTAGGCCAAAGAGCCTTCCTTGAAGGACCTTTTTTATCAGTTTGGACAAGATCACATGTCCTTTTTTTTCTTGAATGCAGTTTCTTCATACAGGAAAAACTGAGTTTGTAGGGCACCAAATCCACTCTATGACTTTGTGAAACCCTAGGTGACCTAGTGGAGGTTATCTTGGACTTGGCTTTTGGACTGAGACCTAGAATTTGGGATCATCAAGTGTAAGATAGAGTTTTCTGATAAACTAATGTATTGAAGATCCAAAATCCAATGTACTTGATTTATCTAAAGAACCTACAGAGGTAGTTTGAGACTATCAATGTTTGGGAGTATTTTGGGAGACATAAAAAATTTGTTTGATTGGTGGGCTTAGGTAGCAGTGGGGGGTTTCTAGGCAAAACAAAATAGAGGATTTGGGCCAAAGGTGAATACATATAGACAAAAAGAGTAACATATGCCTCTAGTGGGTTTTCTGGGACTGGTAAGCAAAGCTAGACATTATGGAATGATGAAATAGTGAAAAATTATCTTGAGGATAATGAAGGCAGGGAGATTTCTATAACTCACAATGTTCATGAACCTTGTTTCTAGAAATATTGGGATAATCATTTAGTCATCAGCAAAGGAAAAAATTACTGATGACTAACAACAGTAGTGAAGATAAAAGCAGTGAGCACTTGGAGGAAGGCATTGATGGTAATGATACCGATGATTCAGCCCAAAATGAAGAAAGTGATAATGCAAATGATGAACAAAGTAATGATCAAGGTGAAACTTATGAGGTTCATGATGAGGCAGATTACATGGACACAAATGATGAATATGAGGATGAGCAAGCAGCTAATGAGAAAGAAGTAGAGGACAAGGACGTTGATGGAGGGAACAATGATGAAAAACAAAGCAATGAGCATAGCCATGATGAACAGAATGCTGACAGTTAAGAAGAGGAAATCAATGAGGTGGAAACAGAATTTGATGAAGAAGACCGTGATAAAGAAAATGTTACTGATAGGACAGTAAGTGAGGAAAAGGACAACAAAATACATAGTCATAGAGAATGATGAAGAAGAGGACACTAATGAGGAACAAGGTCAAAGTGAGGCAAGTGCAGAGGCTGATGATAAATTTAAAGACCAAAGTGACAGTATAGAAGGCAGTGAGGAAGATAATGATGATGATGGTGCTAAAGGTTAGGAAAGCAGTGATCAAGTGGAGCATGAGGTGACTGATGGAGATGATAGTGAACATGAAGGAACTGGTGAGAACACCAAGGGTCATAGCCATGATGAAAACAATTTCAAAACTACCATTACACCTCTTCCATGCACATATCAAAGGAGTCAAGACAAGTGTTTGCTGCCTCCAAAAGGTAAGGGACCTTGTAATATGCACCAACCCCAAGGCTTGATAAGGGTAAAGAAAAAATGGACAAGGTTAGGAGAAGTAAGATAGGAAAGAAAAATACTCATGAAGATCCTCAATTTATTGACCTAGACAGTGACACTGAAGGTAAGGAGATGGCCACTAGACTGTTATTCTAAAGAAAGGATGCTCAAATCAAGGAATGTGAGAGGGATTTTGGTATGGCCCAATACATCATTCAATATTATAAGAATGAGCACAACACTTCAAGAAGATAAAAAGAGGTTTGGCCCTCTAGAAGAAGATGACAAAGTATTATGCCAAAAAGCACAAGCTTGTTTGTGCCAAACTCAAGGAAGCCCTCCATGAGGCCCAAACCATAAAGGAGGAAAAAGAGCATGACAGCCTTGGATTTTTGGCTGAAGATTCTCAGTAGTTGTCTAAGACTACTTAGGGAAGGTCTCCGCAAAATTTGAGAGGATTTGAAGCAAATTTTGTTTTTTGAGATTTTTGAGCCTCATTTGCGCAGCGCCACTGGCGCTACGCAAACACATGGAGCATCCTCAAGATAAGAGCTTGAAATTTTTGGATTTCTCTCAACCTTCACATCATTCTCACCAACTTTTAGATGATTTGGAGCAGGTTTGACCCCTCAAAAGGTGAAACAACCTCATGTTTTTCACCTTTCTGCCACTGTTTTGGGCCTGGCATTGCGCAAATGATAGTCTGAATATTTTTGACTTTTTGACTAGGCTATAGACGCTGGATCAGAAAAACACAAGAATTTCTGGAAAGTAGACTCATAAGGCTTTCCAAGGAGCCATCATGGATCCAAATTCGACATTGGGAAGGGGTCCAAAACGTGCTCACAAAAGACCCTATTTTCTGTTGAAAGTGGCGCTGCACAAATGGGTTGTGTAGTGTATTTTGGACCAAAAGTCAACAAAACACACTCATTTATTGAAAAATGATATTTTTGAGTTTTTTGAGGCCAAACACTCTATATTTATGTGTAACAAGTTATTATGGCATTTATTTCTTAGGATATTATGTACCTTGGGCCTTGCATGGGCTCTTGGCCATAAATGACATTTATGTGTGAATTTGACATTTTCCTACATTACTTAGGGTTTTTTCCCTCTCTTTATAGGATAAATAGAGCATGAGGGTTTCATTTTAAATGTTGGCATTTGATGAACTTAGAGAGAAATCCATGGTTTTTATGATCTTGGAGAAGAAATTGGTTTTGTGAAGTTGATGAATGGCTTGCTTGGATTGATGATGGAGAAGCTTGTTTGTAGGATTCCTAAGCTTGGTTAATGGTGATGTCGTCTTAATTTTTTTATGTTTTATTGTTGTCTTTATGTTTCATTTTTCTTTGTTTCTATAGAACAGAAAAGTATAGGTTAAGAAATTCTCCTTGAAGCACCTTATTCCTCCTGTTTGCTATGGCCTTGATGTTTTCCTCTACTGGGTGTGTTTGAAGAATTCTTAGTTGCTCTTCAAGCCTCTTTATGCTTGTTTGTTTCATTTATGTATTAATATGTTGGTTAAAAAATATGATTCATGGTAAGCCCTTCTTATTTGAGACTATCTAAACTCTGTCTTGAAACCTTTCTTTGAAGTATTTCTTGTTAGGTTAAGTCAAAGAGGTATTGTTCTGATCTTGCCCTTTGTCCATGATTATCAACTTGCCTTAGAGTTATTTATAGCTTAATCAACAATATTTAGGAGTTCCCTCTTTGATTGATGAAAAAATTGTGTCATCTTATATGTTTTCTAATTCTGAAGGTGAATTTACTAATGTTAGAAGTTGTTACACAACATTTTGTCACTGTCCCTGCAATCCCCATCTCGCCCATTGGAGGGTCATTTTTGTGATCAATAAGCAATTCCATGCCTTACAAATACCATCATTGTATCCATTTACATAAGAGTAATATTCCTTCTGTTGAAAACGCCCTGAGAAGAGACTCCAAAACCCTTGTTTTTGCCTTGGCGCGGGTAGTCAATTTCAATTATTGATTCAGTTATCTGTCCTTTTCTAGTTTGCTTGCTTCATTTCCATCCTCTTCTCAGCTCCAGAGTGTCAAGATTGACCTATGCTCATTAGGTTTTGGTTTTTCCTATTTTTCCCATAGTTATCTGGCTTGGCACTCTTTTCCTCTGAACAGTCGCACCAATCGGCACAGGTTTCTCTTTTTGCAGTCACACCAACCCCTATACGGCGCGAATTACAGCCTTATAGTCATGCCAACCCCTGTAGGATTTGGTTTTACCTCCTTAATGAGTATTTTTGTCAATTTTGCTTCCTTCTAGGTTGTTTTTTATGTGTAATTATGCCTTTCGGACTGTTTTGATTGACGTCGACTTGCTTTCCTCGGTCGTTTGTCCATCTTCTTATCAATGTGAATTAAAGCCTTAGGGTTTCTAAAGGTTTAGTACACTAAGCCTTCTGTGTGAGAATCAAGTCATTTTGATTGTTACAAGTCTCAATTCTGGATCGATTGCGCTTAGTTTTCTTGATATTTTTGAGAGATTGCTTTGGTTGCAGAGTCATTTTATTTTTCGATTGATTCTTCACCTTATTGCTCCAGGCATAGATTAAATTGATTGTTTTGGATCATTTTGAAAAATTTCGACATTAGTTTGAGTGCTTTCTTGTGTTTGTTTTGTGTTTTATTGAGTCATTCGATTTCAATTCCTATGCAACACTTAAGCTAGTGTTTGTTTTCATTTTTCATATAATTAGCCCATCATGTGCTTCTTTTCATTGAAAAATAAAAAACATGTTTTGCATTCTTTCTTTGAATTAAAAGTGAAATACTCTTTTGCATAACTAGCATCTGATTATCTAGGAAAGAGTTTCATTTTCGTTATATTCTGTTAGATGCATTAGTGGATTTCTTCGTATAGTATCATTGTTTTCTTTTGTTTGAAAGATCTCTATCCTTCTCATAACTAGCATTCATTGAATCGGAAATGATGTTCATTTTCATATAGCTTGCATTTAGGAATTTTGAGATCGAAAATCGATAGGGCCTTAAAAATGAAACATAATACAAGATCAACTTTAAACTTCATTTAATTAACCTAAGGAAGCATTGAAACCTAACGAAGCATTTGTAATGGTCTAGGCTAGAGATGTGTTCCGGCGTCTTAAAACCTAGTAGTTTTTGTTCGCCATCTGGTTTTAGACAGCACTAGTACGGACTTGTGCTCCCCATAATATCGAGTATATAAAGGTAGAACCATCTAGGTTGCAATCCTTTTATCCATAGGAAGCTGAGTTTGCCACCTTGTAACCGTGATACACCGAACACAACATTCGGGGAGACTACCTGCACGTACGTCAAGTCCTTGGTCATTTCTGTTTCATTTGATCACCAAGGTGTATATGGAAGTTCATGGAAACCTGGTATACCCTCTTGCTTAGCATTCTAGAGTAGCCATTTTGATATTTTCATGACTCTTTAAAAAGAGAAGAGATTGTCGAGCACTTGTCCTTTCACGCTGGTTTAAAATTGAAAGCGAATACAGTCATTGTTTGGTCAATTTAGTGTATCCTAAATTGCTACATTAATTTGTCAATCCGGGATTCGTAAGCTGACGAAGTGTGGCGCACTATATGTGCAAGATAACCTATCTCTTACTTTTTTGTCGTTTTTGTTTTTTTTCTTTTTATCTTGGTTGGTTTCCTAATGAAAATTCTAAAAGACAAGTATGGTTATGATTGTTCAAGGCAATGATGTCCTTTATAATGATTTACCAAACTTTCAAACTTCAAAAGGATTTTGAAACATACAATGAGAAAATTAGTTCCTAAAAGGAAATGAAATGTGCTACTATCCTAGTTAAACAAACAGTGAACTATTGATCATGAAAACCATTACCCTTGTTGCTGTCTAAACACAAAAGAAACTGTTACTCAAAGAAAAGATTGCAAGTAAAGTAAAACTAAAATCAAATTACATCAACTCATATTTTAACCCCTCACCATTAGTCTCGCTATGGCTTTCGGAGGTAATAATAAACAACTTGAGCAATCTGATATCTAATTTGCAGAAAAGTAAACTAATATCAAATTACACACTCATACTTCAATCCCTCACCATTAGTCTCGCTATGGCTTTCGGAGGTAACTGAAAATGACATGTACAATTTAATATCTATCTTGCAGAAAAGTAAAATAATATTAAACTATACATTCATACTTCAATCCCTCACCATTAGTCTCGCTATGGCTTTCAGAAGTAACTGAAAATGACATGAACAGTTTAATATCTAACTTCCAGAAAAGTAAACTAATATCAAACTATACACTCATACTTCAATCCCTCACCATTATTCTTGCTATGGCTTTCGGAGGTAACTAAAAATGACATGAACAGTTTAATATCTAATCTAACTACTTAAAGCAAATGTGCAAGATTGAAATAAACAAAACAATGATGGAATTAAACAAAAACTAAGAAAAAGAAATCAGCAGAAGGATAATATTGATTCCATGTCATTAGTCATTATAAAAAGTTGTGCAAATGCCCGGGCTGTCTATTGTAATCTGAAACAAGAACACTGATCAGTTAACAACAACATAAAACATAAAAGATTATGGACAGAAGTAAAATATAAAACATGAAAGATTATAGAAAGAGATGAAATGTAAATACCATGAAAGATGTAATGTATATACACGTGAATGACTATAGCATAATGAACATAAATAAATGAAGCATGAAACTATACAGTAGTACACAAAACCTCAGCGTGTGCAGGGGCCCTCTGCACAGACCTCGGGGAGTAGCTTTCAAATACGAATTATGCTTTTGAACAAGGTTTTCTCATATATTAAAATGCGGTCATAACAGAGAAACAATGTCACAACACAATGGCGACACAATTACATTACAGAGCTTCAGAAGATCTAACTATTATGCGTATGAGAACGCATTATTTATAACAGAGGGAGATATAACTAATTCCCTAAAGTCTGCGCTGGTAGAATACACGTGAACCATCACGTCCAGAGATCTAGCATCTTGGCCGCTGTGAGGATTAAATCTATGGAGAGTGGATGTTGGATTCGGCTTATGAAGCCGTTTACAAGTGTTGATGTGTCTCTCGTGTTTTAGAAACATCCACACAAATCTCCACGTGATGAGAAACAAAGTTCTGTCACTGTGGGACTCTACGGTTGACCACCACTTGGCCACCTTTGACCACAGCCTTCTTAGATGAATTCGACCGAGCCAATAGGACACGATCCATGTCCACGTCATTTTGAACTTGCCCATGTGGCCCGATTTTCCTGAAGACACCTGCAACATAGACTTTGACAAAATGGCTGCGGAAAGTTGCAGCAGCTGCGGAAAGTGACAAGATTCCGCAGCTAAATGAGAAAAAATCTAAATCAAACAGCAGACACAAAACATAGTTAAAAACCATTTTAAAAGCTCTTTTACAATTAATATGCAATGATATTTGTGACTGAGAAGGTCCAGGTGAATGAAAAAAGGTTTGGAAAGGTGTATAAGAAAGATGCAGATTTGAGACTCAACACACCCCCACTGTGAAAGTGTTGCATGTCCTCATGCAACCAAAATTTGGATAATCCTTCTTCAATTCATATGCCTTGACACTTCATCCAGTACATCCAGTCCTCTCCTCCTCTTCCTTGGTGCTGCTAACATCCTGGGCTTCTTCATCAAGCACCTGAATTTGATATTAACCAATGCTCTACTTAACTTCTGGCATTTCTTCTTCAATTTTCTATTCTTTTTCTGCCATAGTCCCAGATGTAGCATGGTATTGTCATGAATGATCTTGTCCAGTTTGCTTTGTTCCTTCAATGCCTCATTTTCATTTTTAATGTGTCTATTTAAAACCTCCAATTCAAATACTTCTTGTTTCAATGATTGGACGAGATCTTCCTTTGCTGTGTGAGGCTGAGTGGATGAAGTGCTGGGACCCGTGGCTGCCCTTTCTAAAGATTCTATATAATCATATACTTCTTGCTGCTTTGGGTCTATCTCAGGTGTTTTTTTTATTGGGCTATCCCCAAAATGCCGTGGAGGAGAACTGGCTTCAAAATCTGGCTAAAAAGGGCTCATGTCAACGTCTGGCTGAGAATGAGATGGACTATGTTCAATATCTGACTGAGAATGAAATGAACTATGTTCAATGTCTGACTGAGAATGAGATGGACTATGGCCAGCTGGGGATTTTTTAGATGTTTCTTCTCCCAAATCAATGAAATGGGGTCCTTTCGTTTGTGTTTTCCTCAACTTCCCTTTAAGTCTGGAACTTCTTCTTACACGCTGTGGACCACTATCTTTTCCTTTTTGTTTTTCTTTTCCCCTCTTTTTGGCCATAGATGATTGTTCCTGAAGATTAACTAGTCTCTCAGATAACACTTGATGATCTTCTTCAGAGGAAGGGGTTTGATGCATAGCCTCAATACTTTTTCTCTCTTTTGATGTTATTGCCTTTTTACCTTTGGTTTCTTCTTCCTCTTCTTTGACAGTCTCCCTTCTCCACTAGTTCTTTCAATTGTAGTAGTAGGAGTGTTTTGAGTTTCATCATTTGTTCTCTTCCTCCTACTCCTTCTTGATGTACTGCCTTCAGGAATTTCTTGGGGTTCTTCAAAGAAATTTCTAATCAAAAATTGTTCCCATGTGTCGTTTTTCTCTTTTAACTGTTTTTCAGTCGGAATTTTCACAAGACCATGGTGATACAAATGTGGCTTCACGTCCCCTAAATGCTTCTGAACAGTCACATCATCTTCTTCAAACTATTTAATAAAAAGTATGGCAGATTGAGGGTCTGGTTTTCTAGAAAATTCATCAGCAACCGGGTATGATACATATACATTGACCCAAAACGGCTCTCACAGGTGATAAATTTTTGAATAACTAGCAGCAAAGTAGCCCACTCCTCTTTCAAAGCATGAACAGGAATTCCCTTTTTAAAAATAGTTACATCCATACCTGGGTTACGCAGGATCATTCTCCAAGCTTTATCACTAATGCTTTTGTTCTTCAACCATCGTTCACCTTCTTGAGGAAGTTCTGTGGTAGCTGCTATGGATGCCTCATTCACCGTGAATTTAAGGTCCCTAATCTCTACCTCCAGGCCATTGAAAGACCTTGCAAAAGCTTTTGTCACCTCTTTATGGTAGCCTCTAAACTTTTGGATGAACCGAAGCCACTTTGCCTTTTTCAATAAATCTATGACTTGCAGGTATCCTTCCATGAATTTAGGTCCTTCTGGTTCTGTTCTCAACAACTGACCCATCCTTCTTTCTGCTCTTTTAAAACTTGTCTGTGTGAGGAGGGTTCAACGGAGGTAAGACGACTAAATGAGCGGAAATGAGCACGATGACTGTAGGCAGATATCAGAGAATGGGTATACAGACTGTAGCGTAATAGAGAACAAATGGGGTGAAGTGAAATAGAGAAGGGTTACGTGAGCACGGTGGAAATGCGGCTATGAGATCAATAGAACAATAGGAGGAGTATAACACATCCGGAAGTGTTTAAAATTTAGTCATTGCAGAGTAAATGTAAGCACGTTTATACAACGGCTACGGATTTCATGCAGCTGAAAGAAGCCGTAATCAAATCAACCACGTTTCTTCATCACAGGTGGAGTATCGGAGTATGAGTGAAGATCGGAGGCTCGATTATGGACCATTTGAAAATGAATGCAAGGATTATGGGCAGATCATATAGAGATCGTGGAATGGTTACGGAGTTTGTCAACACAATCATTGCACATAATGGAGCTATGGTTCATAACTATGTAAAAATGTGTTTTAAATGCTATTTGAAATAAATTTTACTCATACCTTGGAATTCTTGCCATTTTTCCTTGGTCTTCAATTAGTTGCTTCTCATTTGATGTCTTGAATGCCCCCTGTCTTCATAATATTTCTTCATACCTGCATTTGATTTCATGATTGTGAAAATACATCTGACTGTACATTCTTTTGAAAAACAGAGTGGTAGCTGCAGAATCTGCTTCTGGCTGTGGAAACTGGTGTCAGCTGCGGAAACAGATGTCAGCTGCGGAAACTGACACAGCTATTATTTGGGTGAATGGAAATAGATGGATGATAACTGACTGAATGAAAATGGTCATGAAAAAAAATGAAATAAAATGAAGTAAATGAAATGAAGTGAAATGGAATGAAGTGGAGTGAGATGAAGTGGAATGGAATGGAGTGGGTGGTCACAAAACTTGTGAAATGAAAGAGAGATTTTTTTCTTTTTGGAAAATATAGGGTGTCAGGTGTTCCTGATTTTCACCCTACATTTTCTGTATAAGACTGCCAATCAATGATTGGTTTTCAGGCTTATACAACAATTTTTTTTTTTTTTTTTTAACTGAAAAGAACAAAAGCTAGGCTGGTGGAGAAGAAGAATTCTTCTGTACCAGCCTGATTGCAGAATTTTCTTGAAACATTTTGACAAATTCCTCTTTTGAGAGTGGCTTATGATAGAATTTCAATCTGTGGCCATTCACAATAAGAGGAGTTTGAAACTCATCAATGGTCTTGATTCTTACCGCTCCATTGCTAAAGATCTTGTCAATCTCATATGGCCCAAGCCAATGAGTCTGAAATTTTCCTTTAAAATCTTTAAACTTGGAATCAAATAATAATGCCCAATCTCCTTCTTGAAACTTCTTCTCTTTGATGTATTTTTCATGCCATTTATCTCTTTGATATTGAACTAGATCAGTTCTTAGAATTGCCTCTTGTCTGATCTCATCTAGCTCATTCAACTACTCCATTCTATGCTTTTGAGCTTCTCATAAATCCATCCCCAACTGAACTGCTATTTTGAAGTTCTTGACTTGGAACTCAATGGGGATCAGGACTTCTTTCCCATAAACAAGTTCATAGGGAGAATGTCCTGTTGTATTTCTCCATGTAGTTCTGTAGGCCCACAAGGCTTCAGAAAGCCTTTCTGCCCAATCTCTTCTATGTAGATGAACAGTTTTGGTGATGATACTTTCAATAACTTTGTTTGTAGACTCCACTTGACCATTTGCTTGTGGATGGTAAGGAGTAGATCTTCTATGCTTGATTTTGTATTCTTCCATCAGCTTCTCCACCAGGTTGGATGTGAATTGGCTTCCTTGATTTGTCACAATTTCTCTTGGAACACCAAAGCGAGTAAAAATATCCTCATAAAGAAAATGAACAACTGAATTTTCAGTAGCAGATACTAATGCTTTGGCTTCTACCCATTTAGTAACATAATCAATACAAATCAATATATACTTATTTTGCTTAGATGGTGGATTAATAGGTCCAATGAAATCTAAAGCCCATTTTTCAAAGGGTTCAATGAGTACCTGTGTTTGCAATGGCATTTCATTTGAAAGGGTAGGTTTCCCTACTCTTTGGCAGCTGCCACACCTTTTGACATATTGTTTTGCATCTTTGAAGAGGGAAGGCCAATAATATCCTAAAGAGAGGATTTTATAGGCCGTCCTTTTGTCTGCAAAGTGTCCGCCGCATGGTTCATCATGACATGCCTTTAGAATATCAGGCATTTCATCTTCCCTGACACATCTTCTGATCACAAGATCTGGCCCTGTTTTAAACAATTCGTTAGAAATCCATGAATATTTTGAACTCTCCTGAATAATTTTTCTTTTTTCACTTGGAAACAAATGTGAAGGCAGTTTCCCTGTAACCAAATAGTTAGCAATATCTGCATACCAAGGAGTGTTAATAGTTACTGCAAACAAGTATTCATCAGGAAACTTATCCTCTACATGAGAATCTTCTTTAAAATTCTGAATCCTAGACAAGAAATCAGCTACTGTATTTTGTTTTCCTGGTCTATCCAACACAGTAATATTGAATTCTTGCAAAAGTAAGAGCCATCTTGTCACTCTGCCATTAGTAACAGGTTTGTTCATTAGATATCTAATTGAAGAATGCTCAGTATGAATAAAAGTTTCATAACCTGTTATATAATGTCTAAACTTATTGATTGCATGAACAACAGCTAAAACTCTTTTTCAGTCACAGTATAGTTCAAATCAGTAGGAGTCAAATTTTTACCGGTATAGTAAATGGCATAAGGGACTAAATCTTTTTGACCCAACATAGCTCCCATAGCTGTATCTGAAGCATCTATAGAAATATGGAAAGGGAGTTTCGAATTTGGTCCTCTCAAGATAGGTGCTTCAGATATTCTTGTTTTCAAAGTTTCAAAGGCTGATTGACAATCAGGATCCCATTTAAATTCATAGTATTTTGTAAGCAATTTGAAGATTGGAGATGCTATTTTAGTGAAGTTTTCTATAAATATTCTATAGTAACCAGTAAATCCTAGAAAACTTCTAACATCTCTTTGACAATTTGGAATATGCAACTTGGAGATGACTTCAACTTTTGATCTATCAACTTTAATCCCATCTCCTGAAATATGATGCCCCAAAACAATACCTTCAGTAAACATCATAAATCATTTTTCATGGCTTAATGAAAGGTTTGTTTCTTTACATCTTATAAGTACTTTTTCCAAATTTTCTAATGCCTCTTCAAACGAATTACCGTAAACTGTAAAATCATCCATATAAACCTCTACACAATCATGGATTAGATTAGAAAAAAATCCTAGTACTGCTCTTTGGAATGTTGCGGGTGCATTACATAACCCAAAAGGAAGTACTCGATAGGAAAAATTTCCCCATGGACAGGTGAATGTGGTCTTATCTTGATCTTCAGGTGCTACTTGAATTTGATTATAGCCACTAAAACCATCCAAGAATGAAAAGTACTTTTTACCTGCTAATGTATCTAATACCTGATCGATAAAAGGCAAAGGAAAGTGATCCTTCAAAGTTGCTTTGTTCAATTCCCTATAATCAATGCATACCCTCCATTTACCATTCTTTTTAGGTACTATAACCAAAGGAGAAACCCATAGGCTATCTGAAATTGGATAAATGAAGTTTACATTGAGAAGTTTTTGGAGCTCTTCTTTCACTATCTCCCTAAGATTTGGATTCATCCTTCTTTGAGGTTGTCTGATTGGTCTATTGTTTTCCTCAATATAGATATGATGAATGCAAGTCTTAGGATCAATACCTTTCATGTCAGTATACTCCCATGCAAATGCAGTAGAATGTTTTTGCAAGATTTTGGTTAGTTCTTCCTGTTGTGACTTTTCCAAATTTTTTTTGATATTCAATGTTTTTCCTGGAAAAATCTCAATGATAGAACTACCAAACTCTTCCATAGAGTAAAGAGACATTTGTCTTGATGATAAATATTCTATGTCAGATTCCAACTGAAATTGTGTGGGGTCATATTCTGAAGATGTCTTAAAATTTTCTAATGTGTTCAGAATTTGACTATCCTCACTAATTTCCGAAATGGTAAAGACAGGTTGTATAATATCCTCATCATCAACCCATTCATTGTCTCCTACTTCTATGATTGCTTTTGCTGGAGGATACAAATTGAATTTCTTTGTCGAATTACCATTAGAAATGTACATATCCCCAGATCTACAACTAATGAAAGCATCAGCTGTGGCTAGCCAAGGTCTTCCTAAGATAAGTGGGTGTCCTCCTAGATTACTCTTGGGAGTCAAAATCATAAAATCTACTGGATATTCCCAAGAATCTAAGGAGACTAAAATATCTTCTAATACACCATCTGGTTTAATAATTGATCGATCTGCAAGTTGCAGTAAAGTAGGTGTAAAAAGAAGGTTAGGAAGTTTTAGCCGGTCCATAGTCTGTCTACTCATAATGTTGATAGCAGCCCCTAAGTCAATCAATGTGTTTGGAATTTCTATCCCATTTATATGTGTCTTGACAATTGGACTTCCTGGATCTACATACTTCTGCATGGTAATTTTTCCCATCATGATATCTGCAATTTTTCCCACCAGGTGGATTCTTCTTGTATCTTTTAGTTTCCTTCCTGGTCTTTTGAAACTCAACTCCTTTATTGTTTTTGCTAGAATAGGAATCTCTCGAATGGCTTGTAGCAAGGGAATATTGATACAAACATTCTTTAATTTATCTAGAAAATCATAGTTAGGCAACAAGATTTGTTTTTCCACCCCCTTGTCATTTTGTAATCTTTCAGGAAAAGGCGGTGTAGATGAAGATGCAGGTTGCTCAACTATAGGAGTTGTGGGTGTTAACTTTTCTTTCTCTTTTTGAATGTTTGAGTTTTGAAGAGATGCTTCCTCAGAAATTTTATTGGCTTTAAGAGAGTCCTCCTCAGAGGTATCTTGCTCTTGGACATCTATAGAAGGTTTTTCTAAAACTATACCAGATCTGAGTTGTACATCATTGAGAGGAACAATCATATAGGTAGGAAAATGTTGTCCTTCTATCATGTAAGTATTCTGAGGATTTTTATTGTTAGGATTTGGCAATGGCTGAGTTGGAAGTTGATTTGTCTTTTGTTGGTATGGAAGCATGAGTTGAGGATTTGGATTTTGTTGAGAAGGTTGTTGTGGAAATGGAAATGAAAGTTGTGGATTTGAGTTTGGAAGTTGTGGAGCTTGTTGATTTTGAAAAGATGGAGGATATTGATAAAATTGAGCAAATCTCCCATAAGGATTTTGCATCCCTTGTACCCATGGCCGATATGGATTTTGATGTTGGAGCCAAGGTTCTTGCCAAGGATTCCAATTTGGTGGGGTTTGAAGATTCATAGGGTTGTTAAACCCTTGAGTTTGTTGTCCCTGCCAAGGTCTTCTTGCAACAAAACAGAGAGATTCTACCGAATTTGGGTCTTCTTGAAAGACAGCTTTGAGTCCAGGAATTGAAGGACAATCCTTGATCTCATGATTCTCTGAGCAAATTATACATGTTTCTACAATTTT
Organism: Pinus albicaulis; assembly: GCA_034641835.2. NCBI lineage: Eukaryota > Viridiplantae > Streptophyta > Pinopsida > Pinales > Pinaceae > Pinus > Pinus albicaulis. Next base: position 90,666,100 of record CM076579.1, read on the forward strand.
TGCATCCAAGGGACATTCCCTTAAAGCATGTTTCTTCCTACATTTCGGACAAAAGATGGCTAGAGCATCTGTTTCTGCTTTCTGCTTGTTTTGGATTTTAAGGGTGTCTAGTTGTTCACTAAGGCTCCCTAAGATATCAGTTTTGAATTCATCAAGCATATTGCCAATCTCTACCCTACTTACTGATCCAGTTGCAGATTTGTTAGCCCTGATAAGAGAAGGATCCCTAGGCCCTTTTCCTGTTTTAGATTTTCCTCTTGAGAGATGGACACATAGTTATGTTATATCACGAAGTGGAAGTTGAGAAATGTCTCCTTTCCCCATCATGTTTAAAATATCTATCCATTCATCTCTAATGGCTTTTAATATGAGGGCTTTCAAAGTTTCATCATCTAAGTTTCTCATCTTTGCTCTTTTTAAGTTGTATTGAAATCTTTCAAGTAAATCTTCCAAATTTTCATCTTCTTTTTGCATCATTTTGAATACCTCATCCTTGTGATTGGTGGGCATACAATAGTCCAATTATCAATGCAAAAATGTTTGTTTCATATCATTCCAAGTCCTAATAGATTGAGTGGCTAATCCCATGAACCATTTCAAAGCAGCTCCCTTCAATGTTGAAGGAAACAGTTTGAGTTTTTGAGAGTCTTCCATATAGTCATAGGTTCGGCACATGACTTCAAACTCAAATAGAAATGTTTCAGGATCCTCACTTCGCAATCCAATAAAGTTGGGGAGGACAGATGGTGAGATATTTTTCATCGTTGTATGAGTTTCCTCATCAACTATAGGGAATCCAAACAAGTTATCTCCTTCCCTATTTCTTCCATTATTACCTTCACCATTGTTGTCTCCATTGTTTCCTCCTCCTCTACCCCTACCTCTACCTCCAAATCCATCTATTATTTCCTCTGCCATGATAGTTTCTTTAGAGTCCTTAAAGTCCTCTGGTTCTTCTATCAAGGGAGGATGAGAGAGAGTCTTTCCCTTTTCTTCTTCAGGTGATTCTACTTCTTTGATTACAAGATACTCTCCTGTAGAAGTAAAGAAAGGATCCTTTTCTAAATGAGATTTAGTAGGTGGTATAGGAGAATCCTCTAATTCAGTTGTTCCTTGAATTCCAAGAATCTTAAGGCTAGGGGTAGATGGTGGTGAATCTTGTCTATGCCTTGAAGAAGATGGAGTTGTGAAAATCAAACTTTTGGCTTTAGCTATAAACCTTCCCCTAGAATCTCTTGCTCTATGCATGTCATTTTTTCTTTTTCTTTTTAAGTTGGGCTAATAATTCTCTTTCTGATCTTCCAGGTCACACTAGGTGCAAGAAGAGAGCATACTTAAGAAATTATCGAACCAATAACTCTCTTTTCTGATCCTCTAGATCACACTAGGTGCAAGAGGAGAGCATACTCCAAGAAGTTATCAAGTTTTCCCTTCTTTTTATTGTGTTTTTTTTTTAAGAAATTGGCTACCTAGTTACACTTCCCCGGCAATGGCGCCAAAATGTTTGGTCAATTTAGTGTGTCCTAAAATGCTACATTAATTTTTCAATCTGGGATTCGTAAGCTGACGAAGTGTGGCACACTATATGTGCAAGATAACCTATCTCTTACTTTTTTGTCGTTTTTATTTTTTTTTATTTTTATCTTGGTTGGTTTCCTAATGAAAATTCTAAAAGACAAGTATGGTTATGATTGTTCAAGGCAATGATTTCCTTTATAATGATTTACCAAAATTTCAAACTTCAAAAGGATTTTGAAACATACAATGAGAAAATTAGTTCCTAAAAGGAAATGAAATGTGCTACTATCCTAGTTAAACAAACAGTGAACTATTGATCATGAAAATCATTACCCTTGCTGCTGTCTAAACACAAAAGAAACTGTTACTCAAAGAAAATATTGCAAGTAAATTAAAACTAAAATCAAATTACATCAACTCATATTCTAACCCCTCACCATTAGTCTCGCTATGGCTTTCGGAGGTAATCATAAACAACTTGAGCAATCTGATATCTAATTTGCAGAAAAGTAAACTAATATCAAATTACACACTCATACTTCAATCCCTCACCATTAGTCTTGCTATGGCTTTCGGAGGTAACTGAAAATGACATGAACAATTTAATATCTATCTTGCAGAAAAGTAAACTAATATCAAACTATACATTCATACTTCAATCCCTCACCATTACTCTCGCTATGGCTTTCGGAAGTAACTGAAAATGACATGAACAGTTTAATATCTAACTTGTAGAAAAGTAAACTAATATCAAACTATACACTCATACTTCAATCTCTCACCATTAGTCTCGCTATGGCTTTCAGAGGTAACTGAAAATGACATGAGCAGTTTAATATCTAATCTAACTACTTAAAGCAAATGTGCAAGACTGAAATAAACAAAACAATGCTGGAATTAAACAAAAACTAAGAAAAAGAAATCAGCAGAAGGACAATATTGATTCCATGTCATTATTCATTATAAAGAGATGCGCAAATTCCCGGGCTGTCTATTGTAATCTGAAACAAGAACACTGATCAGTTAACAACAACATAAAACATAAAATATTATGGACAGAAGTAAAATATAAAACATGAAAGATTATGGATAGAGATGAAATGTAAATACCATGAAAGATGTAATGTATATACATGTGAATGACTATAGCACAATGAACATAAATAATGAAGCATGAAACTATACAGTAGTACACAAAACCTCAGCGTGTGCAGGGTCCCTCTGCACAGACCTCGGGGAGCAGCTTTCAAATACGAATTACGCTTTTGAGCAAGGTTTTCTCATATATTAAAATGCAGTCATAATAGAGAAACAATGTCACAACACAATGGCGACACAATTACATTACAGAGCTTCAGAAGATCTAACTATTATGCGTATGAGAATGCATTATTTATAACAGAGGGAGATATAACTAATTCCCTAAATTATGCGCTAGTAGAAGACACGTGAACCATCACGTCCAGAGATCTTTCATCATGGCTTCCGTGAGGATTAAATCTATAGAGATTGGATGTTGGATTCGGCTTGTGAAGCCGTTTACAGGTGTTGATGTGTCTCCCGTGTTTTAGAAACAGCCACGCAAATCTCCACGCGATGAGAAACAGATTTCTGTCACTGTGGGACTCTACGGTTGACCACCACTTGGCCACCTTTGACCACAGCCTTCTTAGATGAATTCGACCGAACCAATAGGACACGATCCATGTCCACGTCATTTTGAACTTGCCCATGTGGCCCGATTTGCCTGAAGACACTTGCAACATAGAATTTGACAAAATGGCTGCGGAAAGTTGCAGCAGCTGCGGAAAGTGACAAGATTCCGCAGCTAAATGAACAAAAATCTAAATCAAACAGCAGACACAAAACATAGTTAAAAACCATTTTAAAAGCTCTTTTACAATTAATATGCAATGATATTGGTGACTGAGAAGGTCCAGGTGAATGAAAAAGGTTTGGAAAGGTGTATAAGAAAGATGCAAATTTGAGACTCAACAGTCATCTTTGGCCTATTTCTCGACTCTTTAAAAATGAAACAACAAAATATGGTTTCAGTGTCATAAAATTAATCACCTACGATTGCACACCCGTTAAATTTTTATTACTTGGCCTTTTATTTTTCCTTGGTTTTGATCTTGGAGTCTTCGATTACACAACATTTTGTCACTGTCCTTGAAATCCCCATCTCACCCATTGGAGGGTCATTTCTATGATTAATAAGTAGTGTCATGCCTTCTAAAGACCATCATTGTATCCCTTTACATAAGAGTAATATTCCTTTTGTTGACAATTCCCTGAGCAGAGACTCAAAAACCCTTGTTTTTGCCTTGGCACGGGTAGTTAGTTATGCCCTCGGGCCAAAGGGGAAAATTAACACTAGGCCCCATGCTAGATAGCACTCTGTCCCAGTTTGCCACCCACACCAAGCTGTTTATAGAATATTTTTTAAAAATAGAGGTGGAGGTTCCACTCCAACCACCTCGAGGATGAGTCATTGGGAGTGGTTGAACTGATAAACCACATACTACCTCCTTTAGGTTTATGATTTCCACCTCTTATGGGAACTCCCTAAAGGATAGGCCTCCCTCCCACCTTTTTAGGTATCCTAACCTCCTCCTTTTCCTCTATAAAAGAAGCTATCTCTCTTAGAACAAGCTAGCTGAACTTGGAGAATTAAACATATTATAGCTAAATTACTAGAGAAGATAGAATAAGAAGGAATTACGTTGAGGAAGCTTGAGTTCATGAATTCTGAGAGAGCTTGAGTCCATGCCTTCATCCCATCCTAATTCCCTGACGAACATCTAAGACGTGCTTCGACTGAACCCCGCTGGAGGAGACTGCGACATCAAAGCATTGGTTGTAACTCTTCCTTCTATTCATTTATATACATGACTACTTTTTAGTTCCACTTTTGTGTTACGACGTTTTTTTAATGCAATATGTTTAGCCCTATTTGACTGGCTAATAGTTATGAATGAAATGTTATTATGTTGTATGATGTTCTTGTTTCATGTTCTATGTGCAGGTATCTGAGCATCACTGCGAAAGGATTGTGACTTTCCGAGCCAGGAGCGAGAGGCCACCGCCACTACAGCAACAATGACAGCGTTGGATTCCAGGTAGGTTGATCTACCATGTCCTTTATTCATTCAATAATTAGGAAGCAACACTTTAGCATGTCCCTTTGTTTCTAGACCCACTCTAGGGATAGAGGGATCGTATTTGTCCACAGAGAGGATTTACCTGCTTAACAAATTGGGGACTCCACTGGGGAGGGCATGCTTATATTATCGTAGCTGTGGACTACTTTACTAAATGGGTCGAATCAATGCCTACACTTGCCACTGACAGTAAGAAAGTTTCTCAATTCATATTTAATCACATTATTACTAGGTTTGTTGTCCCTTAAGCCATTGTTACCAATCATGGTTCCCATTTTCAACATTACATGGTGGTCGAGTTGACTTCTAAGTTGGGTCTGTGTCACGACAGCTCAACGCCATACTATCCTCAGACCAATGGCCAGGTTGAAGCTGTGAAAAAATTTATTGTTACCATGCATCAATGTATGATTGGGATCCATAAATCCAATTGGCATCTCATGTTATTTTCAGCTCTTTGGGCATACCGAACCTTAGATAAGAGTGCAACCGGATTCACCCCTTTTCAGTTGGTTTATGGTCTGGAAGCTACTCTTCCGATTTAATGTGAAATAATTTTGCTCAAGTTTGTTGTTGAATTACTACCGAACACTTCACCAGAAGAAGAGTGTCTCCTTTATCTCGAAAGGTTAGATGAAACCTACCGCTTTTCTGCTCTAGTTATTGAAGCAGAGAAAAAGCGGGTCAAAGCTCATTTTGACCAATCAGTTTCCCCTCATTCTTTCGTTGAAGGAGATCTCATCCTCCTATATGGCCAACCTCATGATAAGCTAGGGGAAATTAAATTTCAACCCATGTGGCATGGGCCTTACATTGCTAAACATGTATTGCAAAATGGGGCCTATGAGCTCATCAATTACGAAGGTCATCCTTTAGAACAACCCAGAAATGGGTTGTATCTCAAAAAGTATTATGCGTGAGTCATTCATGCATGATTTGTGTACATAGGTGTTTTTTTCATTTTTGTACATGTTTTGATTTGGTGTGCTTTGCGAGCATTTTCCTGCTTATTTGGGTCTTGCTTATTTGTGCAGATGTCTATTATCCCTTATATCAGTTTCACAGATGGTGCTTTCCACAGTACCAGGAATTTTTCTTTAGCAACCTAGGTAATCTATGATCCTACTGGTGAGTTGATAGAACTGCAAGGTATTTGTCTAGGACAAACTACAAAAAATGTCACTGAATATAGTGTTGTCCTTGAACTATTAATCGAGGCAATCAATATCGGCATATGTGCATTGCTTGTAAATCTAGATTCATAGCTTGTTGTTCTACATCTCAATGGACATTATTCAGTCAGAAACCCATACATTTTGAGATTGTATTTACGTATTCGCTTGTTGGAAAGACATTTTTATTTCATCACATATCAACATATTCCTAGAAAAATGAATGCATTAACTAATACAGTTGCCAACATTGTATTAGATAGACATTTGCGTAATTTGTGAAATAATCATCATGTGAAAAGGATCCATATATATATATATATATATATATATATATATATATATATATATATATATATATATATATATATATCATGTGTTTTCATCAGTATGCATCATACATTCAAAAAATATGTGTGTTTCTGTTACATCCTAAGACACCATGTCTCTCAAAATATGCAGATATAAAGCCTAGGTGTCTAATCGAAATGATGCTCATGGTAGCATGTCATTGCCCGTACAAGCCGCCTCAGCAAGCAGTGAATACGGCTTGGCACCCCAATGGTATGTCTCTGGTAGGCGTGAGGAACATCGTCAAATCATGCATAATCTGGGACTCTTTGGGCTGACATAATCGTGCATAATTCGCCTCGCTATCGGAGACATACTCACGGGTCTCTCTGGGCCGACATCTGCAAATACATGGATTTAATGTTAGAACATACATAGTTAAAAAAATCATAACACTCATGAAAATTAAAAATGATTCTTACCCAAATCTTCATCCCAATCGTCTCCCTTTGGGAGTGGTAGGTCCGGATCACTAGTAAAATCTATACCAAAGTAGGACGAGTCCTCCATGACGATCAACTGTCAGCGGAGCTAATCAAATAAATCTGGTCCCTAGGACATCTATTGACTGCCCCATGCCCTTGGCATCAAAGTCGCCCATCGGGCCATCTGTGGTTCTCTTGGTGGTGGTGGTGTTGGGACTATGACCTCCTGACACTGAAAAATTGGTAGTCATTCTAGGAAGAATGATACCAGAATAGACCCATAAAAAAATTGCTTCAATTTTCCATTCTTGCATTTTGTTAGCTAGCATTTCATGTTTATTGTCATGGCCTCTACCCAGTTGTAGATGTTCGGTGTCAAGAAGTCTACAGCAAGAAGCAACTATGTTTTTGTTGCTTCGTGCGGTGCTTGCATTCCCACAGCTCGTGTGATGGTATGTAGCACTACTTTTAGTGCTAAGTCTGGGATCGTTTGGATATCAACCTTCCCACTTCCTGTTTCCTTCCATGCCCTGGACATACCCTGTCCATAACCATTTACATACTCTCCATGCAAGGCCAAGTACCAGTTAGGATTAGTGTTTCTCCCCTCCACGACAATCCTGTGATAAAATAGATGTCAGAAACATCAATCTTAAGCTCCTGATCTCGAAGGATGAGTTTTTCCTGGTCCTCATCCATATGCTGATAAAATATTGTAGCAACTCTGGTTGAGCATGGATACACGGTGTCAAGAAGAAATCCTTTAGTCCACAATCTGGAAGAACTTCCATGCATCTCTCATTTTCCATGGCCAGCTCGTCCTCTTCGCTGTGTTCCTGTTCTTTCCATTCGATCACCATTTTTCCGCTTTCTACCTGTAAACACATTCATATGAATAATATTAGCCATTTTGAAGCTTGATTTTTTGAATTATTGGTGTTTTTTCTGGCATTTTTCACAAGAAATGGTTAGCGCTGTTGGCACGCCCTAATGTAGATAATTGGGCAGTTGGTGTGACTCCGTGCCGGAAAACCGCGCCAACCGCCGTGCCCTAATTTTCATATTTCCTCCACCATAATTCAAAATTGGAAATTTCAGGTAGTAAGAAATGACTCAAAATGATGGGAGAGATCTCGAATCTTACCTGGAATTGATGGATTTGAGATTGGTCTGCTAGATTGTCTGCTATCGCCGCCCCAAAATCACACTGTAAAATGGGTAACTATTGCTCCACAAGAGGTAAAAAGTGAAAAGTCATTATTTTTACCATTTTTGGCATTTTATGGGTTTTTACAACCCTAATTAGGTTTTAAGACATGTTTTTTTATTATTTTTTTATATTATTTTCGAAAAATTGGTTTTACACGTGTCTCTTGTGCAACAACAGGTTTTTCAGGCCATAGTGATGAAGTAACGAGTTAAATTTTATACTTTTTCGAACTCGGTAAAATCACGAAAAATTCATTGTTGGAGTCATCTTTCATCTCTTTTTTGACTCTCTAAAATTGAAAATATTTCCGAGACTCTTGTCATTTCGAACTCGTTAAATGGATGTGAAGTGATATCTACCGAGTATACGTTTACCCCTTTTTTGGGCTGGGATAGATTATTTATGAAAAAGGAATACCTTAGCCTATCGCGACTAAGAGGTTCTTTTAGATATTGTTTTCTACCTTTCCGGATCTAGGAGACTATTTACGAAAAGGGTCATGATGGAGTTTTCTTTTTTTCCTTTTTTTCAAACTCTCTAAACACGAAAATATGTCGAGTTCTCCCTTTGCTAAACACTGATGACATCAGATTTCGTCGCCATGACGTTCCTCAAGTTCCTCCTTCCTAGGGCTCGTAAAATGTACTAGGTTGGATTTTTTCGAAGTAAAAACTTACAGCAAAAGCATATTTTATCCCCTTCAATATTTTTTTAAAAAATAATTGGGGTACTCACCAGAAATGGTGGGGGAAAATGGAACCAAGTTTTCGTTCTGTTGGCAGTATGTCGCTCTTGAACATGGCACTTGTCTGCATTCGTGTTGGGTTGGGGACATCTCATTTTGTAATTTTTTCCTCCATGGGTTTGGGTAATATCTTTTGAACTCTCATCTTCTCTTTTCCATGTCATCATGACCTTAGATCCTTTGATGTCAAATGCTACCAAATCTAGTGTCGTGTTGCTGATATGTTCAAGAGAAGTTTGCCTCTGCAGTTTTCAACCTCCCTCTGATTCTCTGTTGGTCATGTTCATCATCATATTCCTCTATCTCGTATCGATGATGTGGGAAACATTATGGCCCACCTTCGATCAGGTCACTTCCTATCAACTTCAGCTCATTATCTAGGAATTTGATCTAGAGACTCTATTCTAGTACCTTGGAGTCTGCATGCCTTAATGACAAGTTTTTCGTATTCGATGCAAGGTCCACATCATTGGCCTTTGATCGAGTGATTCTGCAGATGTTCGATGCCAGATCACTATTCAAATTCCGTGGATTATACCAGTTGTACCTTGAGATCCATTGTCATTATTGGCGGTTCCTCTCATTCCTGTTAACAACTTTCATCATTGGCTGGTAATCAGGTGATTTTCTTGCATGTTCAACTTCAGCTCATTTATTCGCATGCTTGAATTTGTACCTTTTAGGGTCAAGATGGAGCGCAAGACCCTAGATTTTGTCTGATAAAATCCAGGCTGTAGATTTTGGTGGATTATCATGACTTATTGCATGAGTCTTTTCATCGGATGGCTACAACCATACCTGAGTCTATTTGTTGATCCTTACTGCTAGATGGCTACATCCATACCTCGGATCTCAGTTTTTATATATACTCTATTATGGATGGCTACGCCCATACCACATGTTCATGTATCATAGATATCAGTTCTATTCGTAATTGTAGGTTTTCCAAAAACAGTGTTTGGTTCGCACGCACTCTCACAAAGCATTTCGCCTCTCCCTCTCCGTCAAACCTCACACTTTAGGGGGAATCTGTTACACAACATTTTTTCACTGCCCCTGTAATCCCCATCTCTCCCATTGGAGGGTCATTTCTGTGATCAATGAGTAGTGTCATCCCTTGCAAAGACCATCATTGTATCCATTTACATAAGAGTAATATTCCTTCTGTTGAAAATTCCCTGAGTAGAGACTCAAAAACGCTTGCTTTTTCCTTGGCGTGGGTAGTCAGTTATTCCCTCGCGCCAAAGGGGAAAATTAACACTAGGCCCCATGCCAGCTGGTGCTCTGTCCAAGTTTTCCATCTACACCAAGACTTTTATGGAATGTTTTTTAAAAATACAGGCAGAGATTCCACTCCAACCACCTCTAGGATGAGTCATTGGGAGTGGTTGAACTGATAAACCATGGAATAAATCCTTTAGGTTTATGGTTTCCACCTCTTATGGGAACTCCCTAAAGGATAGGCCTCCCTACCACCTTTGTAGGGATCCTAACCTCCTCCTTTTCCTCTATAAAGGAAGCTATCTCTCTTATAACAAGCTAGCTGAACTTGCAGAATTAAACATATTATAGCTGAATTACTAGAGAAGATAGAATAATAAGGAATTATGGTGAGGAAGCTTGAGTCCACGACTTTTGAGAGAGCTTGAGTCCATGCCTTCATCCTGTCCGAACTCCCTGACAAACATCTAAGACACACTTCGACTGAACACCGCTAGAGGAGACTGCGATGTCAAAGCATTGGTTGTAACTCTTCCTTCTATTCATTTATATACATTACTACTGTTTGGTTCCACTTTTGTGTTACGACGTTTTTTTAATGCAATATTTTTATTACTCTTTGACTGGCTAATAGTTATGAATGAAATGTTATTATGTTGTATGTTGTTCTTGTTTCTTTTTCTATGTGTAGGTATCTGAGCATGATTGCAAAAGGATTGTGACTTGCCGAGGCAAGAGCGAGAGGCCACCACCACTACGACAACAATGACAATGTTGGATTCCAGGTAGGTCGATCTACTATGTCATTTTTTCATTCAATAATTAGGAAGCAACACTTTAGCATGTCCCTTTGTTTCTAGACCCACTCTAGGGCTAGAGGGATCGTCTCCATCCGTAGAGAGGATTTACCTACTTAACAGAAGCTTTTATTCTTTCTATGTTTCACTAGAATGTTTATCTTGAATATTGAGTTGTTTAATTACTATCAATGAGGAAATGGTTTTCCCTATCTCATGCTTAGTATATTTTTCTTATCATATTTAAGACCTTATTTGTCATGGGTAAATGACAAAGGATACTTCACTTCCCTTTTCCCTATCTTTTTTTTCCCAAACTTGATGTCCACCCCACCTCACACATTACCTTAAAGATCCATTAAACTTACTATATTTTCCCTACAACACACTCCGATTCATCATTGAGACACTCATGACTTTCATTGACTCCATATCCCAATGATTCAAAGACCTCTCACTCCATCTATTCCGCTTCACCATCTTACCCAACCAAAACAATCAGCAAACCCTACACTTAAAAACTAGCCTAAAATCAACCATCTAAAGAAAACATGAAACCCTATTTGCATCCAATAGAGAGATCCCTCTCTGAGTCCAAGAAGGCTAGGTCCTAGGACTCCAAATATTGGTTCCATGTTACCTTGTCATTTGGTATACCAATCTGCCAAATCACAGGACCCCAACATTCTAGCAATCATGGTGGGACCTTCTAAGTAAGTTCATGCTTAAATATTCCTTAAAATATTCAGAAACCCTTGACTGATAGTATATGGTGGTTTATCGCCACCTCATTGCCACCCTAACATTCTGGCAATCACGGTGGGACCTTCTGAGTAATTTCATGCTTAAATATTCCTTAAAATATTCAGAAACCCTTAACTGGTAGTATATGGTGGTTTAGCTGCCACCTCATCGCCAAAATAACATTATGGCGATCACAGTGGGACCTTCTGAGTCAGTAAAAAACTAAGTATCCCTTATGACTTCAGAAACCTTTGTTAAATCATAGAGAACTCAACTGATAGCCAAGAGTAGATTCAATTTGTTTCAACATCTTAGTAAAATGATGACTCAGTCATAAGACACTCTTAAAAACCTTAAAAATATAAAAATAAAACTCAAAAAACCCCAAAACATCCCTAGATTGGATTTTTTTCAGTTATTGGTGGTGGACCATAAACATACATCCTTAAAAATAGCAAAAATATCCACCTGGCGACTCCACTAGCCTACAGTAAGCCTATTACTTTACTAGTACTCATTTCACTTCTTGGATTTGTGTCAAGCCAACCCTCATAAGTTTATGAACCCAGTTATATACTATGAGAGTTTACCAAACACTAAGAGAGGTCGGCCTTCGGAAAACAGTCCTAAATAATTTCAGCCTCTCTGATTTTTAAGTTTTAAATCTGGCTTCACATAGGATCGGTACCAGATCTCATTCGAATCCAAACCCTCCCAACATAGTTGATGACCCAGAGAAGATTTTGTGGCAAACTTCTAGATCTAGAAGCTTAACCACTGTTAGGACCATTCACAGATCAAGCTCTATAACTAAAAATCTTACAGCTTTGCAAGATCCTGAGTTTGACTTGCGCCATACAAAAAAACTTCTTAGAACCAAGTCACAAACTAATATTGACCAGACTGAACTTGAACTAGTAGATTTGCAGCAGAGTTCCAGTAGAGAAGCTTCTCCTTATACACCACCTGACTTTTAGCTTCTCCATCACTTTAACTCTTTCCATACCAGATCTATTCATAATCATTTTTCTGGTCCAAGTACTTCCACTACACCCATGCATACTACCACTGTGCAAACCACTCCACTTCATCATACATCTCCTTTCACCAACACTCCTCTTGTAAACCCTCCATTAGTTCCCATCATGGTAGCTTGGTATGCCCCCTTGGCCTTACCTCAACCCCTAGTGCCTTTTCCAAATGACTATGAGTCCAAGATCCCTCATTTCATAGGGGTTGAATCCATCACTACCCAACAACATGTAGATAGGATCAATGATGCTTTTTATTACATGGAGATAGAAGAAGAAACTATTAAAATGAGGATCTTTGCACAAATTTTAGGAGGAGAGGCAAAAAAATGGTTCAAAGCTTTAACTCCTAATTCAATACATGATCTCCCTTCCCTCTACCAAACTTTCATAAACAAGTGGGAAATCAAGAAAAATACCCTCCAAATCTTGTCTGAGTATAACAATATTAAAAGGAATGTAGGGGAAAGTGTGCAAGATTATTTCACCAGGTTTAACAATGTCTACAATGCCCTCCCACCTCACATGAAACCCCCACAAGGCCTAGCACTAGTAAAATTCCCTAACGGCTTTGACCCGGACATGACTTTCCAATTGAGAGAAAGAGACCCTAAAAGTTTAGAAGAAATTAAAAAGCCAGCTATTAGTGTTGAGGTCAACTTGATTGAAAAAAGAGCTAGGATTATATCAAAAAAGAGAGTGACCTACAAAGATGAAACCATGCCCTCAACCTCCTTATCTGATACCAAAATGGACAACCTAATGAGAAAAATGGAGAGAATGATAGAAAGAATAAAATTAAATGAAAGGAAACCTCCTAAGGAAAACCAAGCCAATTCCAAAAATAGAAATAGAGCTCAAAAATTTAGAAGAAACATTCCTCAAATCAAACAAAGGGAAAATGACCGACAAATCAGACCTCCCTTTCAACAAAACTTTGTAGATGAAGAAGGAGAAATTATAGAACTTGAAGAAATCCATATAAACCTAATAGGTTCTGATAATGAATATGATGTTTTTCTCACCAAAGAAGAACAAAGTTTCTTTTCCTCAGATCAAACTGACACAAAGTATGAGGATTCTGAAGACTACTGCTTGGGATTTGAAAATGCCATAATGGAAGTCCATAGGCAATATGACCTTAGGAGAAAAGAGAACCTAAATCCCCCCAAGAAAATTCAAATAGACATAGTGATGTAGGAGCATTAGACCCGAAATACCTTTGTACATAAATAAACATTAGAGGGGGGTCTCATGTTTATTTTCCCCATGTAAATATCCATAGTTGAGTTATTTTAATTAATTAGAAAGGAAAATATTGTAACTGCCTGAATGATTGATGGGCACCCGAGGAGATAGTCAGTTTTGGAAGTTAATCTAATTAGAACTGTAGGATGTTGAAGAGTCTGTGAGTCATCAAGGAATTGAATCGATTCCTTATAGTTGTATAAAATAAACCTCTGTGACAGAGTCGAAGGGACCTGCACAGGAAGGGCTACACAGGCCTACACCTGTACTTGCAGAGAGCTGCATAGGAAAGGAAGAAGGCCATCAGACTGAAGATCTGGCCAGTCAGTAATTGTATGTCAATTCATTGGGTAATTAAGAAATGTTTCAGTATATTTGTGCCTTCTAGAATTAGTTCATGTGTGAATGTGTAACTGCTTTGTGTGAATAATTCCTGCATGGATATATGTAGGCATCCTGATGAAGAGTAATAGAGTCTGTGTAATTGAGTTCGAATCCCATAGCCCTAGATAAGAATAGAGTGATAGAACTCTGTATAAATTTTAGTAGGAATTCCAGTGTGAAAGACGGAGTGGACTCCTGTGTATGATCGAATTCGGGTGATGCTCTGTACCTGTGCATGCACGAGAGCTCTTTGACACTGAAATTTATGTATTCTGTCCCTGTGTGATTGCATAACTCTGAATGCTGGTGGAGAGTCATGTATTAAGATCCACCGAAGTTAACAGTGGCATGGTATTGCAACTCTGCGTGAGGAACGGAGGGACGAGCACTGTATAATGCGGAACGAAGTCAAAATGTACAGAATTACAACGTTGAGATTGTAGCGAGGAAGAGCGAAAGACGAAGATTCGGAACCTGGAGAGGCGAAACCTTGAACGGAGGAACAGTGAAAGTGGTTTGGAACCAAACAACGGGTTTTTCGCACCACCTTTATACGAAAGGCGGTATTGAAGAATTTGTAGAGATTCCACAGGATTGATGACACGTGTCCCGACCAACATTTCAAAACCGCTCGTTAAAGTGCGCCTTCACGTGTTATAAATCGACTGAAGACGCCGAGAAAAATTAATACAAGTCGTCGATCTAGAGGCTCGATATCGAACGACGATCGCGTGTTGAACTTGCCCAAGGTTTAACGGAAGAATCCGGAGGTTAAGCAAGGTACGGTGTATGCGTTTGTTTGATTGAATTGTGGGGCCCAGCGGAGTCATATATATATGAATTGGTTTATTAATGATTATTCGACGTGTTATAATCTTAGTACAAGGTCCGATGGAATATGTTAAAAGAGCCTGATCAAGGTTAATTGTATATATATAGTTGGCAGTCAATTGCATATATCTATTATATATGTTGAGATATTATGGTATGTGTATAATGTTGAATATGCGATGTGGGTGTCATATAAATTGTGGATGGTTGGGTGTAGTGGTTCCATTTTGACAAAAGAATTGTTATATATGGAGGTATAAGGGTTGCCTTTTGGCCCATGAAATTTATCTAGGTATTCATTAATCAAATTCTAGGAATTTGATAAATGAAAAGAAGAAAGGATTAAGAAGACCCTTGTTGAATAAAAAGATCAGAATTGGCTGTGATGGGATTTTCAGGATGGCGCACAACTTTGGGAATTGAAATTTTGGATACATTACACACACAGACAGAAAGGAAGTAATTGGACACTGGGAATGTGGGTGAAGCGGGGTTACCCCTGCAACAAAGTCGTATCAGAGCTAGAATTTGATTAGCTCATTGAAAAGTTTGTTTTGGAAATGCACATGTACTGAACAGGAAAGAATAGTTGATGTTTGGATATGTTTAATAGAGGAAACTGCAGATTTGATTTGACATACAGTGAAGGTCTCCATATGAGAAGAGTCTGGATTTGAAGACAGAAGATTGCAGCAGGTAGATGCAGTGCAGGTGAAAAGAAAAGGAAAGAAGCAAGATCAGTCAGGGATCTTGAGAGGTAAGAGAGTGAGCCTAGTATTCAGCTAGAGGCTGGATAAGGAGGACATTTTTAGTGTTCTCGAGAGAAGATGAGCCTTATTTGAACTCTGGTTGGAAGGATTTGTTTGCAGAATACAGAGTGCAGACAATTGAAGAAATCTCAGCAGAAGTAGGTCACAGCTTTGAGAGCAGTGATAGAAGAATCCAGCAAGGGATTCTGAGTGCATAAAGAGTGTGGCAGAACTTGAATTGATTCCCAACTGAGGTTGAATGAAAGAAGAAAAAGGGTGTTCTTGAGAAAGCTGCAGAGTGAAGCCTAGGGAGCAGAGAGAGTGCTCAGAAGGTTCCAAAGAAGAGGGGACCAGTACTTGCCAAAAGCCGGAGCTCAAGAGAGAAGCTTGGTGAGGTAAGTTGCAGCAAGAGAGCTTGCTGTTGCAGAGGCTTAGTGCAGCTTGTGAGTGAAGAACTCCTAGAGAAGAGAATGGCTACTGAGGGCCATAGCAGAAACTGCAGAGATTGCAGAGGTTCTGAGAGAAACCACAGCAGAAGAGTGTGGGAAGATGCCAAAGAAAATGGCATGAGGAAGAAGAAATCCACTGATGAAGAATTGCAGAAAGAATTAGCTGAGATCAGAAAAGAGTTTAGTGAACTGAAGAGAAGGATAGAAGAAAGCCAGAGAGTTGGTTGGATCATGAAGAAGAAGATAAAGTGGCAAAGGCTACTAAGGAAGAAGGAGCAGATGATGAATGCTCAGAAGAAAAAGGAAATACTCAGGGCAATTGAGTATTTGGAGAAGGACTTGGGGACTGAAGCTTCAAGTGGGACCAAGGGGTCCAAGAGCCTTACATCTGACATATTTTGTGTGTTTTCAGGAATAGCAGGTGAACAGATTACTGATGTTGTCACTGAGGAAGAAAATGGAGCAGCTACATGTTTTGGGGATGTCCATGTACATTTAGAGAAAGATTCTGATTTCCAACATATTGGAAGTAGAAGAGATGTAGTTTGTGATATTGGCCAGAAGCTGGAGGTTGAAAAGCTTGAGGACTCTGAAGAAGTAACCATTGAAGAATCTCTGGGAAAGATAGAAGACTTGGAACAGTAGAAAGATTTGGTGACCAAATCACCAATTGAGACCATGAGGTCTTATGTTTTTACAACTGACAAGTTGTGTGTGAATGCAGGTGTTAATGAAGGCAGCTCACATGGTGAGAATGTGACAGATGAAGTTGACTATTGCCAAGCAAGATATGATGAGTATCTTTCAGATGGAGAATAGATGGAACTACTGCAGCAGAAGGAATTCATTAATTCCTTATTTGGTAGAAGAGATTGTTTCGATGGAGTTGATGATGATGAAATTTTCATTAATGCTGATAATGACAGGCTGCTTTTGTTAAATGGCCATAATGGGAAGGTAGCTGGAGTCCTTGCAGAGATGGGAAATCGGGATTTTATTCTGATGAAGACTGAGGAGATAGTGACATCAGAAGATAGAGAAGATTTTGGTGAGATGCCAAGATTGTGGCATGAGCAGATGATAGGACCACAGAGGGAAGGTGTTCAGATGGTAAGGACAAAAATGATTGAAGATGAGAGAGTTCATTTTTATGAGCTAGAACAGAAAGACATCCTTGAAGGGGATGGTGCAGAAGAGAGACTGGCTGACAGTCTCAAGAAATGTTTGAAGATTTGGAATCAACATTCTGATGTGCTGATGGAAGAGAAAAGAAAGTTGGGACAATATACTGAGGTGCAGATAGAAGAAGGAAAGGCTTTGAGGCCTTGTGAATTTTTTTTTAACAAATGTTTGAGTAGTGCAGATCCTGTTGATGCTGAAGGAGAATTGAAAGCATGGGGCAGTCAATTGAAAGAGAAGGAGAATTCTTTGGAAGACTTTAAACCATGGAATGGGGAAATTGAACTGCTGGAGAGTATGCTGAATCAACAGGATTCCTTACAAGAGAGAAGACCTCAATTTCAGAATTGGGGGCTGCAGAATGAGAAGACACAATGGGATGAAGATAGAAAAACATTGCTGATTGAATCATCAGTAGGGACCATTGGGTCTTGGGGTTTTGGAACCAATAGAGTAGTTGTGTTGACAGGCAAGGAAAAAGACAATCCATCACTTGGAGTTGTCTTAGAAGAAGAAGAGTTGTTGCAGAATAAGGATGAGCAGCTGAATGAAGATGAGACAGCCATGTCTCAAATGCAGGAAAAGATTTTTGTTGTTGATAGCAAGGATGAATTGGCTTGTTCGAATAGCCAAGAGAAGATTGAAGAGAAGACTGTATGGCAGACTGTTGGGGCTGTTACAGCAGTGGAGAACCAGAGTTTCACTCTGAAAAAGGACGAAGATACAGTGTCTAGAGGACTTGATTTGACTGCTGGAATCAATCAAGAAGAAGGAAGGCAACTGCTGAAGATTGCCAGAACAGACAGAAGAAGATGCTGAACCTGAGTTGCAGCATGGAGAAGATTTGTTTGGCAAAAGGAGATGGCAAGAATTTTTGTTGAAGATATTCAGAAAAGGAGGTGAAATTCCAGAACAACATCTTGCAGTGTTGCTGGAGAGAGTGCTGAAGCAACAAGCTGAAGTGTTGCCAGTAGAGGAGAATAAGTTTTACTGTTGCAGATAGGACATGGATGATTGGGTGGCAGTAAGCATAGTGAATAAGGTAGCAGTAAAAAATGAAGAGATGAGAATGCAGCAAACAGAAGCAAGCATCCTGCAGTCAAAGGAAATATTAAACAGAGAAATTGAATGGATAAAGAACCTGATGCAGAGGATGCCTCAGAGGAGGACAGCAGCAAAGAAGCAGGGAATTAGTAGCAGCAAGAAAGAGACAGTCACATACTGTGAGGGCATAACAAGTGGAAAGCTACAGCACAAGGTATGGCAGCCAGGAGGAAGGTGAAAGAAGAATGCTGCAACAAATAACTAGTTGCATAACAAAGTATGGGATCCAGGTAGATAAAGATAAATCACATGATCAGGAGATCATGAATCATTTCGACCTAGGGAGTCTGATGCAGGAGCATTAGACCTGAAACACTTTTGTACATAAATAAACATTAGAGGGGGGTCTCATATTTATTTTCCCCATGTAAATATCCGTAGTTGAGTTATTTTAATTAATTAAAAAGGAAAATATTGTAACTTCCTGAATGATTGATGGGCACCCTAGGAGATAGTCAGTTTTGGAAGTTAATCTAATTAGAAATGTAGGATGTTGAAGATTCTGTGAGTCATCAAGGAATTGAATCGATTCCTTGTAGTTGTATAAAATAAACCTCTGTGACAGAGTCGGAGGGACTTGCACAGGAAGGGCTACACAGGCCTGCACCTGTACTTGCAGAGAGCTACATAGGAAAGGAAGGAGGCCATCAGACTGAAGATCTGACCAGTCAGTAATTGTATGTCAATTCATTGGGTAATTAAGAAATGTTTCAGTATATTTGTGCCTTGTGGAATTAGTTCATGTGTGAATGTGTAACTGCTTTGTGTGAATAAGTCCTGCGTGGATATATGTATGCATCCTGATGAAGAGTAACAGAGTCTGTGTAATTGAGTTCAAATCCCATAGCCCTAGATAAGAATAGAGTGATAGAACTCTGTATAAATTTTAGTAGGAATTCCGGTGTGAAAGACGGAGTGGACTCCTGTGTATGATTGAATTCGGGTGATGCTCTGTACCTGTGCATGCACGAGAGCTCTTTGACACTGAAATTTATGTATTCCGTCCCTGTGTGATTGCATAACTCCGAATGCTGGTGGAGAGTCATGTATTAAGATCCACCAAAGTTAACAGTGGCATGGTATTGCAACTCTGCGTGAGGAACGGAGGCACGAGCACTGTATAATGCGGAACGAAGTCAAAATGTGCAGAATTACAACGTTGAGATTGTAGCGAGGAAGAGCGAAAGACAAAGATCCGAAACCTGGAGAGGCGGAACCTTGAACGGAGGAATAGTGAAAGTGGTTTGGAACCAAACAACGGGTTTTTCGCACCAGCTTTATACAGAAGGCGGTATTGAAGAATTTTCAGCGATTCCACAGGATTGATGACACGTGTCCCGACCGAAATTTCAAAACCGCTCGTTAAAGTGCGCCTTCGAGCGTTATAAATCGACTGAAGATGCCGAGAAAAATTAATACAAGCCATCGATCTAGAGGCTCGATATCGAATGGTGATCGCGTGTTGAACTTGCCCAAGGTTTAATGGAAGAGTCCGGAGGTTAAGCAAGGTATGGTGTATGCGTTCGTTTGATTGAATTGTGGGGCCCGGTGGAGTCATATATATATGAATTGGTTTATTAATGATTATTCGACGTGTTATAATCTTAGTAAAAGGTCCGATGGAATATGTTAAAAGAGCCTGATCAAGGTTAATTGTATATATATAGTTGGCGGTCAATTGCATATATCTATTATATATGTTGAGATATTATGGTATGCGTATAATGTTGAATATGCGACGTGGGTGTCATATGAATTGTGGATGGTTGGGTGTAGTGGTTCCATTTTGACAAAAGAATTGTTATATAGGGAGGTATAAGGGTTGCCTTTTGGCCCATGAAATTTATCTAGGTATTCATTAATCAAATTCTAGGAATTTGATAAATGAAAAGAAGAAAGGATTAAGAAGACCCTTGTTGAATAAAAATATCAGAATTGGGTGTGATGGGATTTTCAGGATGGCGCACAACTTTGGGAATTGAAATTTTGGATACATTACACACATAGACAGAAAGGAAGTAATTGGACACTGGGAATGTGGGTGAAGCGGGGTGGGTGCTGAATGAAGCGGGGTTACCCTACACCACCAACCTAATGAAAATGCTTAAAGCACCTCGAGAAGACTGACAAACACCAACACTATGGCTAAGAAAACTGATCCAAACAAAGAAAAAATTAGCCAACAAAACACTGATCCAAGCCGCCCCAGTACCTCAACTAGTGGCCCTGAAAAAATCTTGTTGTCTAAAGTCCCAAATCAGATTCAACAAACTAAACCTGTGGAAAAGGTTATGCCTGAGAAAGCTGATATAAATTTGTCTAAGACACAAATACCTTTTAGTTTTGAGGGAGAGATTGCCAAAATCAAGATTAACGCTATTCCAAAATTTTCCTATAATAAATTGGAATATTAACTTTTTCTATTTTCACTTAGAATTTGAATAATTGGGTGAGAGGGCCCATTCATAATAAAAACATGGATAAAATCCCTCTTGGTATGAAATGGGATCAGCAGTAGAAATATATTTCACACCCTTATGTGTGAAAGGGGACATTTTCAAAGAGGTTGGGTCAAGTTTGACCAAGTCAAACAGCGCAGAGGTATGAGGTGGAAAGCATCTTGTGGGACAACATAGAGAAAGAGGAGGGAAGATTCCTTGAAGGAGGAAACCCTAAAGAGTGGGACCCATGGAGATGGAGCTCTCAGGTGTTTAAAAGGAGGGCAAGGCAACCTTTATTTCTCATTCATATGATTATTGATCTTTTGTCTGCTTAGACTATTTGCAGTCCCAGTTGTTTAGCCAAGTTTCTGTGCTGCTTAGCACAAGGATTTCCTATTTAGGAATCTTTATCCTTTATTGAAAATCCTATTGAAGGAGTTGTACAGATTTTCCTCACATCCAGGCTTGAGGCCAAGCATCCTCCTCCAGGACAACGTTATTTCTGCAGCAGAATAATGTTGTGTTGCAGGGTGTTGCAGTGAGGGATCACAACACCTCTTCCATCACTTGTTTTTCAGAGGGGAAGCCTCTATTGCCTTTGGGAGATCATTTTAGAAGCCATTAGAGATTATTTCATATCTTGGCATTGGGCCAACTCATTCCTTTGCACCTACAGCGCAGTTTGCTTCAGTAACTGCGTTATTTTCATAATGCATTTGCTGTGGGGTTTTGCATTGTTGATTGGAGGGTGAGATTTCCAGTGATAGGATTAGCCTTCACTTGGAGAATCCCTTGGAGAAGGTATACCTTAGATTAGTCATCATACTCAACCTTCTCTATTTAGTTCCATTTTTGAGTTGCAGCTGCTACCCAGCAACTCCGACATTTTTTCCATTTTGTATATTTCAGCCAATCCTTCTAAGGATTGTTGTATTGTTGTTTCCAGGGGTTGAGAGCTTGCTCCCCCTCATTTATTGAGCCATATATTGTCATATATTTCTATTATTATGTAATATGGATTAGTGCCTCTTATAAACTGTGTCCTCTTAGCCTGCAGAAATATATGTGTAGCAGTGTTCTAGTTTCATGTACATGTTCCATTGAGGTTGCATTGCTTTGCTTGAGTGACTCTTTCCTCAAGGATTTCTATACCATTACTAAAATAACATAAATTTTTTTGCTATCTGTATTTTCATGTGTTCATGGTTCTAAAATAACGATGTTATTCCATGGTATGTTCATACATTTGCTGCAGTCCCTTCATCGAGCATTTTC
This sequence comes from Pinus albicaulis, assembly GCA_034641835.2. NCBI lineage: Eukaryota > Viridiplantae > Streptophyta > Pinopsida > Pinales > Pinaceae > Pinus > Pinus albicaulis. The sequence continues at coordinate 90,688,138 of CM076579.1, forward strand.
TAAAGACAACTAGGTGTGGGAGATCTGTTTAACCCACCTACAGGGGTTTCTTTTGAGCCACCTCTTGGATTTCAGTCTTAGATGCATTGATATAAGGGATCCAGGTCTTGGTTTCAAATCCTGTAGCAGCCATTACAGGAAAATGCATTTTCCAGTCCTGTCTTGCTAGCGGTTCCCAATTTGGGATATTACAATGGTATCAAAGCATAGTCCTGGCTCAACCTGTGAGTCTAAGCTAAAGAAGATCAGAATGATGAAGAATATGAGATTTATCTCATCAGTGTTCAGAAATAAGAAGAGCCTCTCCAAAGAGGAGGAGCAAAAAGAAGAAGAGGAAGGACCATGCACTTCCTATTTTCATCGAGAAGAAGACAAGCATGAAGGACACTTGGATTATCAGATTCTAAGTGATTACCTTGTTGAGTACAGATCTCAACCTAGAGCCTTCAAGGAGACTCTATATTTTCCTCATTTCATCCAGTTGAAGGAAGAGAAGAGACCCTACAGCAGAAGAGAAATCAAAGCAATAGATTTTTGTTGTCTACCTTTGATGGGTCATCTACAGCAAAATCTTGGGTGAGAAAGTTGGATGCATTTTTCCTAATACATCCTATAGCAAGGGAAGAAGCTGTTGAAATCTCAACGCTGCACTTGGAGGATGGAGCCTATTTTTGGTGGTTCAACCACTTGAGCCATGCAAGGGTGAGAACTTTTGCAGAGTTCACTCAAAGGTTCATCAAAACCTTTGATGGAGAAAGAACAAAGGAGGAAAAGCTCACACCACCACTTGAGGAGCTTTGTACTAACGTTGTCACACTCATGGAGGAGCAGCCACATGCATCAACAGTTGGGATAGCCAACACATTGGAGGAAGGAACTCTTGCATCCCTACAAGAGGTTCCAAAATCTCATCAAGGTATGAAGGAATTTCCATTACCTATTGTTGCAGCAAATCCTTTTGAAAGTTGTGGAAATTTCCTTTTACATGACCAAGGGTCAAATCCCATTGTTGGTCTAGAGAAACTTGGTTGCACTGTTCTGTGCAACATGAAAAAATTAGAGGTAATTAACCATCATCCTCATGAGCCATTTTTGGATTGTGCATCACACTTGAGGTTGGGGTTTGAAGACTTGAATGAAGATAGTAGACATCTTGAAGTGAGAACCCTTTTCCCTTTCTAGATGACGCTTTCTCAATGAGATCCTCTCAGCTGAAAGAGAAACTTCTACTTTCAGCAGATCCAAGACCTCATTGGTTTTGGAGGACTATTGTTGAGAGGGAGGTCTCATGGAGAGATCTCATTAGAGGTGAACTTCAACACATCATGGAGTGCAAGGATTTTCTTCCCTTCTCACAGGAGCAGATAGAAGATGGATGACATCTTAGGATGGATAACATCTCTCATGCTTGTGTTGGACATTCCTTGAGCCATACACATCATGATGGGAGGTTTTTTCCTACCACCTATTTGGGTCCTTATAGGGTCTCATTGATCCTTGAGAAGATTGCATTTCAAAATCCCATGAAGTGCAAAGACAGAGATTTGGTTTGGGAGGATGGTAGCCCTCATGGGAGGAGTACCAAGATGAAGAGAAGGAGAAAGCACCCATAAGTGATTGAGTGGATTTGGTTGATGAGCAAGGAGCTGGGAGGCTAATTGCAGATATATGACACCAGGCAGCAGGAGGCTTGGCTGCACTGGTTACTCTTGAAGGAGTTTGGCCATCACTTGGCATATCCTCTTCCTAGGAGGATGGGGAAGGAGGAGAGATGGCAGGATGCTTGCATTATTGAGCAACATGGAGTATGGATGCATGGTGTTGATGTGACACACATATCATTCATTATGTTTTCATCACATGAGATGTATGATTGGAGCATAAGGAGGCAACAAGCACTTGGGTTGCTTGGATTGTGCTTGAGAGAGCAAGGGAGAAATTGCTCTCACATTTTGGGTGATGTTGCAGGAGTAGAAGAGGGCACTCTCATGGTGAAAAGGGGCTACTCCCTGGCCTTGGATGATTTTAAAGCACTTCCATCTTGGGAGGCATTCCATATTTGCAGCAGCATTACTAGAGGAGTCTTTGACAAGGTTGCTCGAGGATTGTGGAAGGATTCAGGTGATCTCTCCACTCTTACTACTGTACATGCTGTTCGTGATAATGAAGAACCATCTTGTTCCTGAACTTGTGTGTTAATGTTTATTTATATATGTGAAAAGATTATCATTTAAGCATTTATTATGGTTTATATAATGTTTCACATGGATTGCACTAACGTTTAGGAGAAGTATATGTTATACAACTAGGTTTCCGTGCACATTCTTTCTTGTTTTCCAGGTTGAAGGCGGAAGGAGAGTTGTTGGGGATTTGGACCCCGCGGGATCTACATCGAACGTAGGACTACGGGTGAGTTCTGCTATCATTGTTAACTAGTTTTTTGCATTCAAGTATGGTTGTTTGTGAGTCCTTCTGAATTGCATGCCCTGCTCTGTGGAGGTTTAGAACTCCCTGATCGATGATTCGATTAGGTTGAGATTGTTTCAATGCAACCTAACTGGAAACGCTAGCAAATGGTATATTGAGCTAACTGGGGGCATTTTTGCTACATTTGGAGAACTGGTTGTTACATTTCTAAACCATTTCCAGTTTCCTGTCTGATATGACACTGGGACTGAACTCCTGGCTAATTTTAAACAGGACGACGCAACCCACATTTCTGACCATATTCAGGAATGGTAGAGAAGGAAGAGGCTTATTAAAGCTCATATTCTGGGTGAATTCCTTTTGGAATGGTTTCTAAAATCTCCGCAGTCAGATATTTCGAACGACGTATCCCTCTCAGGGGTATTTTTTGAGGAGCAGGCCATTTTTAGGGCCCAACAGTTGGTACTGATATATTCTAAGTCTGGAGTCCTCCATAAGTATTTTCCCAATGCTCCTCGCTCCAGATTAGATTTATCCAAAAATAAGCCTGGTCCTCATGGTGACGGACTGATTGGATCAATCAATAGTGGTGCAGCCAGCCTGCTTACTCAATTGCAGCAGTTGTCTTTGCAATCTGCTCCTTCTAGTCAGGCTGTGCCTGCTGAGTCATCGCCTTCCCAATCATTGTCCATAAATGCTGTCCAAGCTTCTGATCCCAAAGGAAATCAACAATCCGAAGGGAAGAAGAAGGGACGAAATAATAAGAAAAAGGGCAAGAACGGGAAGGGCAATGCAAATAAAACAAACGAGCATGTTGGTGAGGGTCCAAAAGAGAAAAGGAAAGTGAAGTTTCCATGCAAGCTGTGTGCTGGAGACCATCTTACACACCTTTGCCCTAAAATTCAGGATGCGCAGCGTCTGTTAGCTCAGCAGGGTTCTTCTAGTTCCCAGGCTGTGTTAACAAACCCTTTTCCCCAAGGGCAACAACTTGTTTTTGGAGTGAATCAAAATCTTGGGGCTTCCTCTGGGGGCACCTAGGAAGGGGAAATTCCATCGAACATATTCATGATGAGTGCTCATGTGGATGTCGCTACGAGATCCCATGATTATGGCAGAGATGAGTCTTCAAAAGCTAAGGATGCTCCTGATGCTACTGAGCCGCTTCACATTACAAGGCCTACTTTTGAGCCTATACCTCGGATGCCCAAAGCATATACCAAGCGTTCGACGATTAATCCAAACGCTAGGGCGGCCCAGAACTACTCTATTGTGGAAGATCTGGCGCAGAGTCCTTGTGCCATGTCGGCCTTAGAGGTGCTCAGCGCAGTGCTTTGCTCACTGCCATCGGGGCTATTGATCCGAAAAATTCTCTTCTGATTACATTTGATATGACTAATTTTAAGAAGAGACTCCCCCATCATATGGCTTTTCATATTAAATCATCATACTGGAAGTGCAATATCTTTCGAACAATTGTTGATGAGGGTGCTTCCACGTGCGTGATGTCTCTCACATGTTGGAAGACGATAGGATCTCCCAAAGTTGTTCCATCCACCACTCTTCTGACTGCGTTTGATGGTCATTCTCACAGACCCCATGGTATTGTTCCAGCTTTGCCTATCTGTGTTGGGGGAAAAACTGTGAATATAGAGGTTGAGGTAGTGGATGCAAGCTTGGACTACAACCTTCTGTTGGGGAGAAACTGGATTTATGAGATGGATGCCATTGCATCCTCATTATTTCGCATTATTTGTTTCCCTCACGAAGGGAGGATTGTTACAGTGGATCAAATGGACTGTACTCCTGTAGACCCGAATGCGTCCACTGACTCATCTATTCCTAAGTTGGATAATAAAAAGGCACCTGTTGAGAATTTAGGAGTTGGAATGTATTCTTCCTTGATGGGTACTTTTTATATTCCTCCTCCTACGATTCATATTAATGCAATTTCATCCTCCAAGGCTCCCCTTCAAAGAGAGTTCTTCAGAACTCATTATTTTTCGGACCCTTGGACCTTACCTTCCCCTACTGCCACATTAGAGGAAGGTCAAGTGGGTGGAATGGAATTTCCAATGTCTGCAGCTGAGATTTCTTATCAGTCTATTGTTGACTCTGTAGAATCCATCCCAGCTCCTCTCTCACCGGAAGAGTTGGATGGAGATGTGGCTCCGGCTTGGGCACTTAGTTCTTCTTCTGCCCAGGATTGCCTTGATACCACTCTTCCATCTGAAGAGGCCATCCTGGAAGCTATGACTGGTATAGATAGACCATGGGGTGATTTGCATCATCAGTCTTACTTTTTACCTGACTTGAGTGAAGTTGAAACAAGTTTTCCAAGTCCTCCATCTCTTGGTCCTGTTCGCCTAGTCCTGAGCCCTTTAGCACCAACACAGGTTTATGCTAAAGGGAACATGGCTGTGATTTATCCTACTATCCCGGTGAACATTTCCAGGGATCCCAATATTATTGAGAATGTCTTCATCAGAGCTGAATGTTCCCGTGAAGAGATTCAAATTTACACCGAGCTCTTTAAAGAGTATAGGGATGTATTCGCTTGGTCTTATGAGGAAATGCCTGGTATAGATCCATCTATTGTCCAACATGAGATCAAGACTTACGAAAACGCTAAGCCTGTGAGGCAAAAAATTCATTCGGTTAATCCTAGGAAGGCAGCAACTATCAAAGCTGAGGTTGAGAAGCTGCTTAAGGCGGGATTCATTTTCCCTGTTCCTTTGACTGAATGGGTTTCAAACCCTGTTCCGGTAGATAAAAAGCAAGGAACGATTCGAGTTTGCATCGATTTCAGATACCTAAATAAAGCATGTCCTAAAGATAATTACCCCACACCATTTATCGATCAGATCATTGACGAGTGTGCCGATGATGAGATTTTCTCCTTCATGGATGGTTTCTCTGGATATAATCAAATTACTATCCGTCCCGAAGATCAGCATAAGACTGCCTTTATTTGTCCCTAGGGTACTTTTTCATACAAGAAGATGCCTTTTGGTCTTAAAAATGCCGGGGCTACCTTTCAGCGGGCTCATTCTCGAAAGAGGATGGATCATCCTACTCACCTCCGTCAAATATTTGAATGGTGTCGTTTCTATAAGATTAGGTTGAATCCGAACAAGTGCGTTTTCGCGGTTACATCCGGTTGGTTATTGGGATTCATTGTGTCTAGAGAAGGGATTAGGATAGATCCCTTCAAGGTTGAGGCAATACTTCGGTTGCCTCCCCCGTCCTCTGTTCGTCAACTTCAAAGTCTACAAGGAAAGTCTAATTTTCTTCAGAGATTTATCGTAAATTATGCTGAAGTTACCAAGGGATTTATGAGATTGTTGAAGAAGGGAGTTTCATTTCTTTGGGATGACTTCGCTCAACGCTCATTCGATGCTTTGAAAAAAGCATTGACCTCTGCTCCTTTATTGAGTCCACCTGATTATAGCAGGGATTTCCTTTTGTATCTGGCAGCAGCATAATCTACTATTGGTATGGTTCTGGTTCAGGAGGATGATGCTCTTGCAGAGCATGTTATTTACTATCTTAGTCGAGGTTTGGTAGGACCTGAACTCCAGTATACTCCGATAGAAAAGTTAGCTTTGGCAGCTGTTCATGTTGTGCAGCGACTCCGGCATTACATTATTCTACGAAAAACTTATGTTTTGGTAGCAGCCAATCCATTTCAGTTTGTCCTCAGTAGGCGAGTGATTGGGGGAAAATACAATAGATGGATTGTGATTTTGCAGGAATTTGATCTTGAGTTTATGTCTGCCAAGTCCAAGAAATCATTGGTTTTCACGGAATTGATCTCCGAGTTGCCCTGTGGGGATGAGATTGTCTATGATGAATCCTTCCCGGATGAACATTTGTTTCTTATCTCTCCATAGGATCCTTGGTATGGAGATATCATTTTGTATCTCCAGACTGCGAAGTTTCCCTCTACTTTTTCGAAAGATGAGCGTCGTAAGTTGCGTCACTTGGCTAAGAATTACTTGATTATTGGTGATGCTTTATACCGTCGAGGGGTTGATTCAATCCTGAGACGTTGCTTAACTCTCGAAGAAGCTGAGGCTGTGCTCAATGATTGCCACAGTGGAGCTTGTGGTGGTCATTTATCTAGGCTTGCTACAGCCCAAAAGATCTTGTGTGCTGGGTACTTTTGGCCTTCGATTTTCAAGGATTGTATGGAGTCGGTCAAAAAGTGTCAGCCGTGTCAAGTTTATACTCTAAAAATGCGCGCTCATCCAGCTCCGCTTTTTCCAGTCATTACCGTCGATCCCTTTACAAAGTGGGGTATTGATTATACTACTTGTAACCCGCCTTCGGCTAAAGGTCACAAGTACATTATTGTAGCAGTAGACTACTTTACGAAGTGGGTCGAGGCTATGCCTACTTTTGGGAATGATGGTGAGACTGCAGCTCTGTTTCTTTTTAACCAGGTTATTGCTCGTTTTGGTATTCCTAGAGAGATTTTCACTGATCATGGCAGTCATTTTCGAATAGCATGATGGCTGAGTTGGCTCTAAAATTGGGTTTTCAGCAGGAGCATTCATCTCTATATTATCCTCAAGCCAATGGGCAAGTGGAAGCCGTGAATAAATCCTTGAAGACAATTCTTCAGAGGACAATTGATAAAGCTAGATCCAACTGGCACATTATGTTATATCCTGCACTTTGGGCATACAGGACATTAGTGAAAACTGCAACTGGCTTTACTCCATTTCAGCTAGTGCATGGGTTGGAATCCGTATTTCCCATTGAATTCGAGATTCCTTCTCTTAAATTAGTTGTTGAACTTCTTCCTGACACTTCTTGTCTTGAAGAACAGCTCCTTCATCTAGAACATCTTGATGAGCAGCGTCAGGATGCCGCCACGATGAATGAAGCGCATAAAAACTGAGTTAAAGTTCAGTACGATAAGGCGGCCAAGCCTAGGGTTTTTTCGGAAGGTGACCTTGTTTTTGTCTATGCCCAAGAAAAAGATACCTTGGGGGCAGGAAAATTTAAATCTATCTAGTATGGCCCCTTTATCGTTAAAAAAGTCCTTAAAAAAGGAGCATATACCTTGGTTGATTTTGAAGGGAACGAGTTGCTGGAGCCCAGAAATGGGCTCTATTTGAAGAATTATTATGCCTAGGCTTCGGTCTGGCATGTTGCTTTTGTATATAGTGGTTTTTGCTTTGTACATATCTGGTTGATTTTCGATTTTTGATGAGATGGTGATGTTTTTGATCTGCTTTGGCAGGTTGTGTCGGATATCATGAGTCATTTTGGTTTCGCCGATGGTGCTAGTAGACACACCCGGAACTTAGCATCCGCGGCTTGGGTGCTTCATTATCCATCCGGTCAGCTGTTAGTATCAAGAGGGGTCTGCATTGGTCCTGCTTCCAATAATATAGCAGAGTACACTGCAGTTGTTTATCTACTCTCGGAGGAAATATCTTTGGGTGTTCATTCGTTGGTAGTTTTCTTGGACTCTCAGCTGGTGGTGTCGCACTTGAACAATACTTATCAGATTCGAGATCCATTTTTACTCCGGTTGTTCTTGAGGGTACGTTTGTTACAAAGATCATTTCAATTTTTAACTTTCATTCATATTCCTCGAGCTGACAATTGGTTGGCAGACTCATTAGCTAATCAAGCAATTGATTGGCACATTAATCATTCCATACAATAAAACTTAATCAAAAAACATCATACATTTTGATACATTTGTCACATCACATCAAATATCGCTGTATATATATCATCATAGTGTTCAAAACTATACAAAAATTTGGATCCATAGGTCATATAAAAACTTGGGCCTATGCCCGATCATGTTTAGTCTCAAAAAATATACAGTCAGCTGATACATCATATCTATCTACTACTGAGGTCCTGCCCAGAAGTGGTGTTCTTATAGAACACAATCGCAGTGGAAACTCGGCGGAATAACCGTACCCAGTCGCGGGGTACTCCTACCACCTGCCTCTGGATGGCTTCAGGAAGATCTTCCACTGCAGCCATAGGTACTTGGCGGTTTAATCCCTCCAAGTTCCTCTGTACAACCTGGACGGTCCTGTCTGAATCCACTGTATCCGCTTTGCCTCGGCGACGCTTGTGTCGTGGGAAACCCTCGGGTCGAACTGGTCCAATATATGTATCATGATCATTTTTAAAGTCATTATGAATCCAATCAAAAACATGTTTTTTTTTCATTTTTTCATACATATTGAAAAAATCCAAAAAAATTATATAAGTCAAAAATTGTAAACTTACCGACTGTACCCCATGCTGTGCTTGGTGGAAGGACAAGATCTGGATTACCACGAAAGTCCATCCCAGCATAGGGATAGTCGTCCACCGCGACGATTTGTTCTCTCCACCATTGGAAGAACTCATCATCCCAAGTGGCCCGGGGAACTTCACTTCCCCCGAATCTCTTCATCATGTCCGCCCAGCGGGCAATTATTGGGTCTCTCGGGCTGCTGATGGTAGAGATCACTCTGGGTCTTAGTGTTGGAATCTTCTCAAAGAAGAATGTCATCAAAATTGTACCGTATCCAAAGTGTTTTGTCTTTGTTTGGCGGATAGAGGTCAATTGTTGCTTCATGTTCATCAGTAGGGCGGTGCACCAATCATATACATGAGTTAAGCATTCCACCGCTATGCTCATTTGTGTCTTGGACGCCTGGTGTAGGGAGGCAGATCCTGCCACTCTGCTAATGGTGAAAAGGAGGATTTTCATGTGAAAATCCCTTAAATCTTTGATTGCAATTTTAGTTCCAACTTTCTTGGAACCCTGTACGCAGTACACATGGACGTAATCTTCCACGGTGAGCCATCCCAAAGGCTTACCATGCAAGTCTACTGGCTCCCCCCTCCGGGAGAGTCCAGTGATAAAATATATGTCTTCCACTTCAATGCGTACAGGCATCTGATCTATCATAAAGCAGTCCTCTTCCGGTTCCCAATAGTTTACAAGAATTTCGAGCTACCGGACATTGCTCTTCATATTTGGCAGTTTAAAAAACTCGAGCAATCTGCAATTCCGAAGAATATTTAGTGATGCTTGGTCCTGCATGACTTCTTGATCAATTGCACTGTGTTCACGCTCTCTCCATGATATGGTCATCCTGTCAAAATTCAAAAATCCATTCATTAGCTATGCATTCTTGATTTTTGGGTTGCGCATACGCGACTTCATTTGTGCATAGTCGCGTGTATACGTGACTTGGTCATTACCAACCCGCGTATGCACAAACCCGCATTTTTAGCAAGAGATTCTATGGTGAAAAATTCCTAAATTTTAATTTATGAACGGACAAAATGAATAGCAGGATGAATTAAGAGCTAACCTGAGAAATTCGATGGAATTCAACGGTCGGTTGCTCCTGTTTTGACGAAGGAAGCTTTTTTCTCCAGAGCACTTTTTTCCAAATCAGCAATGTAATAATGAACCAAATATGAGGTAATTTGTCTATTTATGCCCAAAAATTTGAAAATTTTCGCAAAAATTTGTTATGCTTATTTTTTCAATCTATCTTAAGCTGCATAACCCGGATGCTTGGAAGTGCCCAGTTTGGTATGTTTTCAGGTACATTTTGACGATTTTTGAGTTTTTTTCCGGATTTTGATTCATGATTGCTGACCCGTCATGGCAAGTATATGATCTTCACTGGCATATAGGTTAGGGAATTCACTTTCCATTGCATTGCATACTAGCCTCCATTCCGATCACTTGCCATAGGGTTGATCCCATCAGGTCATGAGTATTACACCTATTTCACTCGCCGATTTTTTAATCATGACTTGGTGGTAGAGCCTTCCTTTAAATGGGCTTCCTAGTTAGTTCCTCTCTATCACTTGTTGCCCATGCTGCATTTTATGTAGGCTCGGGAGTCCTCTTTAGTCCTGCCATGACTTATGTGTTGAAGCTTCATTCTTCTTCTTCCTCACTATCATTTTTCTAGATATTACCCTAGAGGCTCGCTGGTGTTGTTGAGTTGTATTACTGCATTGCATATTGGCTACTTGTTTATCCTGGCCTTTAGCCGGCTTCATTTGGACTCAATGTTTAAGCCAAATTTTGACCTTGTTTATCTATACAAGTTAACCATTGCATGCACTTAGCTATCGTGACTTGACACCCTTTTAACCATGGATGGAACATTCCTCTGAGTATCGCTTACCAGTTTTTGCCACCTTGCATTGAGCATAGGATCGTTCCAATCCCAGGAACTAGTGCATCTGTTTCTTGATACTCATTCTATCCATTGTACCATAGCATTCTTTTATTCTTTTTCAGGCTTATTATATGAAAAAGACAAAAAAATCAAATATAACAAAAAGAGCGGGAACGGGATGTAACTTCGTTATTTGATGGCAGTACAGTGTCAGTTTGTCACCCTTGAACAAAGCATATACACTTATATATATTTCCTACATTTGGGATGGTTTTAGTTTTGACCTAGGTTCAGCCTTTACCTTGTTTCACTTGTGAGTTCTTCCCCGGTTGGTTATCTCTTCCAATCATATGGAGAGTTTGTTCTGCCTCCTGCATAACAGACTTATACAGTGTAACTTTTACTGCCATGGTCATCACGAGTCATGCTTTTGTTCAAGGGAATTCTAACCAGAGTCGGCCATTCTGCGGTGTCTCTTGACTCATTATTCAGTCGGCCTTCCTGGTTTTGTCAGTATCTTGTTCTATCACATCAGATATTTTGGTCCTTTGCTCGTGCTGGTTTGAGAAGGTCTCCATTGACTTCTTGCTGGCGGGTTTGTCTCTTATCGACTACGACACATGGCTCTGAGAGAAAACCTAGAGCTGCACCCTGGCCCTATTTCCATCATTGATAGGTGACCTTGTGCTCAGCATTTGGTCATCATTATGGGTCTTTGACTGAGTGGTTTCCCCTGTGTTCGACGTCAGCATACATTATCACACTTGGGATTCGTGCAGTACCTTGATTTCCATTTGACCCTATCTGTGTCAGCTTTCATTATTGGTTGGTTCAGAGGGTTTCTTCCGTGTGCTAGCTTCATCTTGCACATGTCGGAAACGTACTTTGGTTTGGTTCTGTCACTCTACTTCATCCAATTCCTTCCAAATATTGGCCTGCGAGTTACACTCGAGCTGGATTGATGTGGGATGCCTTAATGCCTTCCTTCCAGCAGATCTTTTCCCATCGACTCCAACTCATTGCTCTGGGGATAAGGTCTAGAGTATTTTTGTCAGTACCTTAGGGTTTGCAGTCATTAGTGGCAGACTCTTCGCTATTGACAGTGGGGATTCATCATTGCCTCCTGATTGGTAGATTCTTTCAAGTGTTCGACTTCAACTCATTCATTCACACTTGTTAGATTGTACTGGGGCACCTTGACACTCATTTTCATTATTGGTGGGTTGTCTCGCATTGGTTAACGGTATTCATCATTGACCGGTAATCCAATGATTTCTCACATGGTCGACTTCAGCTCATTTATTCCCATTGTGTAGAATTGTGCCGTCAAGATCGGTGAAGACCTCGGGTTGCATCAGCATCTTTCGGTTCACTTTTGACAGTCCATTCAGTTTCTGCCAGTGATGTCGTCCACCCTTATATGTTGCAGTTTTGTACCGCAGCATCTTATATGTTGGCTCCCGAGTTGCGTGATTGTACCATGAGATCTACCCTTTGTGATTTGGTACTTGGAGATTCAGTTACTTATATGATCAGACATCCAGTTGCAACATCCTTGATTAGATTTCTATATGTGATACTTGAACATTGATTCAGACTTATATTTCCGGGCCATGGTTAGATGATTCGTTGTGTACTTTCAGTTCAGCTACACTTGTATACATGTTGGATCTATTCAGTACTTTCCATATGATGTATTTTTTTACTGAGCATGGGTATGCCCGCCTCAGCATGAGTTGACTCTCTGTTTTCTTTCATTGGTTTTTGGCAGGCTGAAATCTGGTGAAGTCCTCTCTTGTCCTTGCGAAGTTCTTTCTATGTGCATAATACATTTCGGCCATCATATACCCCTTCTGACCTCATATATTAGGGGGCATCTGTTATAGCATCATTTTTCACCTTCATATGATTCATGATTGCTTTTATGGCTTTGGGCACCCATTCCTATAGAATTGAACAAATTCACTAAAAAACAGTGTTAAAATCCCCATACGCGGATATGCCCAGACTTTTCCGCATGTATACGTGGGTCCACATGTACTTTTCCGCGTATGCCATTAAAATCATTAAAAATATATATATATAATCCCTATTTTCGAGTTGGGTTCATGGTTACTGTGGTAGTTCAACCACCCCAGCACGTGGCCAACTGTTTCCAACTGATTAAAACTACTTTGAGGGAGTATAAAAGCCCCTCATGTGCATGGCCTAAGGGAGAGAGAAATTTTATAGACATTATACTCTGTTGGAATCCCAGTTCAAGTCTGATTCCTCGTGCCTCCTGCACTTTCCCAGATTTAGATCAGGAAACCCTTGTTTCCTGGAGATGTTCATCCATCTATATGCCATCTCGAGTGCACAAGTCTTGGAAGAATCTTAGCGAGGCAAGGGCGGGACGAATCCAGACGATGGTCTACTCGAAGATCGTGGAAGGATTCAGGTGATCTCTCCACTCTTACTACTGTACATGCTGTTCGTGATAATGAAGAACCATCTTGTTCCTGAACTTGTGTGTTAATGTTTATTTATATATGTGAAAATATTATCATTTAAGCATTTATTATGGTTTATATAATGTTTCACATGGATTTCACTAACGTTTAGGAGAATTATATGTTGTACAACTAGATTTCCGTGCACGTTCTTTCTTGTTTTCCAGGTTGAAGGCGGAAGGAGAGTTGTTGGGGGTTTGGACCCCGCGGGATCTACATCGAACGTAGGACTACAGGTGAGTTATGCTATCGTTGTTAACTAGTTTTTTGCATTCAAGTATGGTTGTGTGTGAGTCCTTCTGAATAGCATGCCCTTATCTGTGGAGGTTTCGACCCAAAAAACCCTCTAGGGTGATTTTCTCAAACAAGCATGTCAAAGAGACCAGCTTTACTGATGAGTCATCGAAATGAGCTCACAATGTTGTCACCGAGCAGACTTGCGGATGAAGTGTCCCCAGGATCACTTCATCGATGCACTTGCGAAACAAGAGAGGTGATTATGAGTAGCGTGGATGTGGTGATGCAGTCTGGTCCAGCCGACATGTCTTCTTGACTTGGGTTTCCAAGCATGAGAAGGATTATCTTCTTGTAGCACATGGTTCATTTATCTTCATAGCATGCCAAAACACTATGGAGGACTCACTTATGGATCCATGTACCATCTTACTTCTGGCATATGGTAAGAAGTTTGTTTTTACATTCATTTATTTGTATACTCTTACCATTACTATGCAGTGCATTTCTCCATAAGAGGGCAAGCTTTTCACATTGCTCCATGATCTAAGTTGGGCCAAACTATATGATGGAGGCAGCCATATTTTATGTGGCCATGGGAAAAAAATTTACCATCACATTTATGTTCAGTTGTTGCACCCAAACATCCACCATATGAAGATATGCATGATTTACCATGTAAAAAGAAACATCTTTCCGTGTACCTTGCTGAAGCAGCAGTTTGTAAAACTGCGCTGTACACACATAGGAGACTGTTGGTATCTTCAAGCACCACATGAAGCCATAAATATTTCCTTCATTCTTGTATTGATCATGTCTTTATTTTCTGATATTGTTTATATTCTTGTTGAGAGCATGATTGGGAGATTGACACATGAGTTGGATGTGTCCTTAAGGGAAGAGAATTCCTACATTTTCTGCACTACATGTTCTAATGGGAGCATGGGAGGAGATATGGCCACCATAGCCACACAATTATTTTCTTTTTGGGTGGGCCATGAGTTTGATAGCCATCCATTGTATAACCATGGGCAAGTATTTGATCATGTATTGTTGACATATTCAGCCATTTACTATTCATTAGTAGATGTGATGATTCTTGTATGTTACTTGCCATACTATTTGCTGATGTTGCAGTGGATGAGACTACGTTGTGTCTTTTTGAGATATTTTTTGTATCATGCATCATCATTTAAACCTCTCATTAGGATGATCTATGATGATCATGCCCTATTCATCATGGATGGAATATTTTGGGCCAGCTTGTTCTTCAATGTTGGAGAAGAGATCCTTGGAGGATTGTTCTTCATGTTGCCACTTGAGGGCATTACTTTTGTAGCCCAGGATTAGCACATACTCTACACTCATCATGGCTGGATAGGAGGACAACATGGGGTAGGCTATAATGCTTACCATATTCATATTTTCAGCCCACCTTCATTTCCGGAGCTTGAGGTGGAAGGAGATTTTCAGGAGTTGCCATGTTGGGAGGTGACTCATTTTGTCTGGATGACTGCCTGGGGATGGAGGATCCATTTGGGGAAGATGTTTTCCCAAAAATTTTCTGTCTCCATCCCTTGGGGGAAACTTCTTAGTTATATCCTTGCAGTTGCTTGAGGAGAAGCAACATTTGGGAGGGGAGGACTGTAATATTCCAAAATTTTCACACAATAAATTGGAATATTAACTTTTGCTATTTTCACTTAGGAGTTGAATAATTGGGTGAGAAGGCCCATTCATAATAAAAACATGGATAAAATCCCTCTAGTATGAAATGGGATCATAAATGGAAGTAGATTTCACACTCTCATGCGTGAAAGGAGACATTTGCAAGAAGGATAGGTCAAGTTGTCCAAGTCAAACAACGCAGAGGTATGAGGTGGAAAGCATCTTGTGGGACAGCGCAGAGAAAGAGGAGGGAAGTTTCCTTGATGGAGGAAACCTTAAAGGGTGGGACCCATGGAGAGGGATCTCTCATGTGTTTGAAAGGAGGCCAAGGCAGCCATTGTTTCAAATGCATATGATTATTGATTTCTTGTCTTCTTAGACTAATTGCAGTCCTGGCTATTCAGCTGAGTTGCAGTGCTGCTTAGCACAAGGATTTCTTGTTTAGGAATTCTTCTCCTTTCTTGAGAAGCCTCTTGAAGGAGTTTTATAGATTTGCCTCACATCCAGGCTTGAGGCCAAGCATCCTCCTCTAGGACATCATTATTTCTGCAGTAGAATAATGTTGTGTTGCAGGGTGTTGCAGTGAGGGCTCACACCACCACTTCTATCACTTGTTTTTCAGAGCAGGAATCTCTCTTTCCTATGCGAGATCAGTTTGGAAGCCATTGGAGCTTATTGAAAATCTTGGCATTGGGCCAACTCATTCCATTTCCCCTACAACGCAGTTTGCTTCAATAACTACGTTATTTTCATTGAGCAATTGCTGTGGGGTTTTGCATTGTTGATTGGAGGGTGAGATCTTCAGTGATAGGATTAGCTTTTCACCTGAAGGATCCATTGGATGAGATTCAGACATTAGTTGTAGCATCTTCAACTATCTTCATCTAGTTCCATTTTCTGAGTTTCAGCTACTACCCTGCAACTCCAGCATTTTTTCCATTTTGTATATTTCAGCCAATCCTTCTCAGGATTGTTGTATTTTTGTTTCCAGGGATTGAGAGCTTGCTCCCCCTTATTTCTTGAGCCATATATTGTCATATATTTCTGTTATTATGTAATATGGATCAGTGCCTCTTACAAAAAGTGTCCTCTTAGCTTGCAAAAATTCATTGTGTAGCAGTGTTTCTCCATATTGATGTACATGTCCCATTGAGGCTGCATTGGTTTTCTTGAGTGTCTCTTTCCTCAAGGATTTCGATACCATTGCTGCAATAACATACATTTTTTGGCTATATTTATCTTCATGTGTTCATGGTTGTAAAATAACGATGTTATTCCATGGTATGTTCATGCATTGTTGTAGTCCCTTCATTGGGCACTTTTTTAAGACAACTAGGTGTGGGAGATCTATTTAACCCACCTAGAGGGATTTATTTTGAGCCATTTCTTGGATTTCATTCTTAGATGCATTGATCTAAGTGATCCAGGTCCTGGTTTCAAATATTGTAGTAGCCATTACTGGAAAATTCATTTTCCGATCATGCCTTGCTAGTAGATCCCATTTTGGGATATTACAATTACCATGACTCTCACTGAACTGATTACCCAAGGCACATACAAGTCTCAAGTTTTGAAAGTTATAAAGATGGGAAATGATGATGACACTTTACACTTGGATGATGACACACCTAAGTTTTCTTTTGACCCAAGATAGAAGGAAAATATCAAGAAGCAGCCATTCCCCCTTTCTATGTCAGCTTAAATATACATGAAAAAATCTTACATAATGTCATGCTTGATTTTGGTGCCTCTCACAATGTCATGCCAAAATTTTTTATGGATAGATTAGGCCTAGAAATAAATAAAGCTTACAAATACCTGTACTCCTTCGATTCCAGTAGGGTCAAATGTTTGGGCCTGATGAAGGACCTTTGTGTCAACCTGGCGCAAGTACCTACTAAGAATTTGGTCATGGACATAGTAGTGGCAGATATTCCTCCCATGTACGGCATGATTTTATGCAGATCTTGGGGAGCCAAGATTTAGGGTAATCTTCAACTAGATATGTCCTATGCTACCATACTTGTTTTTAACCAAACAAGGAGATTATACCGTGAGTTACACATGAAATATATGGTTAGCAGTCAAAAAAGGCTAGACAATACTCCTCTTTATTCTATTCATTCAGATCTTGATTCGTTCATCTTATGTAATGAGGAAGACATTGATGAGTAGGTATATGAAGTTGAAACACATCACGACATATTAAAACAGTCAAACCAAACTCTTCATGGAGAGCTCCACAGTAAAAATTCTAGCAACCCTGAACAACCGTATAATGATAAAACTAGACTTGACATTCTACAAACTAAAAAAAAAAAAAAAAATCAAAACAAAAACTTAGTTTGGAATATGAATTAGGTTTCTCAAGGGGAGGACAAATCTCAGAAACACGACTGTTTCCTTCTGCAAATACCAAGGTACATAAATATTCCCACATAATAGAAAATTTTGGGAATCTGTGTCAAAAGAGTCTGATGTTTTTACCTTATACAAATACCTCATTATCAGAAATTTTTGTCCCTCCAAATTTTTTTTTGACTCTCACCGATGTTGCTATGAATCCTAAAGGGATGTTTGCTGAAACTGATATAGAGGAGTATGTAATATTCCCAAATTTCCACATCATATTTGGAATATTAGAGTCCTTGATATTCTTAATGAATTGAGTAAATAAAAGGGTGGAGGGACACACAATCCTCAATATGAATAAATATCCACTTTGTGTGTGTGAATGTGGATTAATTAAGCATAGATCAACATAATAAGGTAGTTGAGAAACTACTAATGTGAATGAAATTGGAGAACATGTCTCATTAATGAGATACATCATGGAGGTTGACACAATCAACTAAGATCTTGAAGAGATCAAATAGAAGGTTGACTCAGTCAACTAACATCTTGAAGATGTCAAAATATCATGAGACATTCATGATAAAGTGATGGAGGATGATGTGCAAACAAAGCACACTTGATGGAGAGGGTGTACATTGCACCTAGACATGATGGTTGATTTGGTCAAATAGCGTCGTCCAACTTGGAGGATCTTGTCCACATACACTGCGCAGTCTAGATGAGGACCAAGGCTTGGGAAGGCTAAAATTTTATATAAAGAAGATGAAGGCAAGGATGATGGCATGTTGATTATTCTTGATGTAAATTTCTTTTCATATCTAGAATTGTCATGAGACATTCCATTGCTTTCTCGGGCTATTTAGCAGAGATTGCAAGTGATGTTTAGCACAGGGTTTTCCTATTCGGGAATCCCACATCTTCCTTAGAGAAGCTCTAGAAATATTATTTTACTTCATTCTACATCATCCTTTGAGTGCCACATATCTTTTTCCTACTTTCTGCAGAACATCCATATTCAGAAATTCCAGATCTCTAAAGATCAGTTTGGAAGGAGGAAGTTGTCTTTAGTACTTCAACTGGAGAACTGGTGAGGGTTTATTCCTATCACCCTGGGCTTAAAGATCAGCTTCCCAAAGCTTCATTACAAATCTAGAATCAGGCCAAAAGTTATTGACCTCATAGCAGTAGTACTTCCTTCAAGAATTATTTTTTCTAAATTGTAGATCAAAAAAGGAGGAAGGAAGCTACAATCATTTCAGTTAGTAATCCTGTGAAGGATCATCCCCTCACATTGCCATAAATCTCACCATCAGCCTAGAGTTTATTGCAGCATTTTTCAGTAGGCAGAAGGCCTCTCTTTCCCTCACAACGCAGTTTCTGTTGGTAGTTGTGTTGCAGCAACTACAATCATCATTGGAGGATTAAGAAGCTAGATCTAGAGCTTCTAGCTTGCAGATCTGAAGAATGGATCAACCCTTCAAGCTTATATCTGATCTTGTGACATATTTCAGCCATCTATATTTTAGATCTAGGTTCATATCTATATTTCCCAGCAGATCAAGGATCAAATCCTAGGGAGGTGATTTTCCGAACTTGTAGATCTAGAAAATCCTTTCTGTGTTATCTTGGGAATCCATCACTTTGGCCACATCTTGAATCTTGGCATCATCTGAGCTCCATATTTGAGTAGACCTACATTTTTTTTTTTAGCCTGTAGTTATATGTTCATATTCTGTTGAAGGGACAGTGCAGTATTTTCTTCAGCGCCTCTCCAGTTACGCTATACCTGTTGTAGCCTGTTTTCTGGGTGATTCTAGGCCATCTCTTTGGCTAGATCTACTCACATTTTTTACTTTGTGTAACTGATTCTTCTCCATTATAATAAAATGGCTCAGATTCTCTGTAAATTTTGATGTTTTCTTAATATTTATTGTTTATCTTGCTGCATTTCTTATATTTTGTTTAAGTATTACTGCATTCTCCCTTTTGGGATATTACATTGGTATAGAGCATGATCTTTGGCTCAGCTTGTGGACACTTCATCTTTTGCATCTAAATAAGAAGTAGATGGATGAGATCTATCATGGAGGAATAAAATTCTGCCACTCATTTCTATAGATCTATGCAAGATCTCCTCAGGGAGGTCAATCAAATGAAAGAGGAAAGGCAGAAAGAAGATCCAAGAAGAAGATGTGATGAGGAAGGTCCAAGCACTTCCTATCAGCAAAGAAGAAAACCGGAGAATCCTAGATCTCCTCATAGATCCATTATGCCCACTTTCTTTGAAGAAGGTGAACAGTGTGGAAATGAAGGAAGGAATGAACCTGAGACTCATGAGACTCTCAATCTATATCTTGAAAAGTACAAAGCACAGTCTAGAGCATTCAAGGAGAAAGTAAATCTCCAACAATTCTTCAAAATCAAAGAAGAAAGAGGATCCTATAGCAGCAATAGAAGGAAAAGGCACAATAGATTATATTTGCCTACTTTTGATGGATCCTCCTCAAGAAATGTTAAGGCTTAGAGGAGAGAGTTAGATGCATTTTTCAGACTAATCCTGTAGCTGAAGAAGAGGTTGTTCAAATTGCAGCACTTCATCTTTTAGAGAAGCCAATGATTGGTGGTTTGGTCACATGGAGCATGTAAAGGTGACTAAATATTCAGATTTCTTTCACAATTTGAGGAAGGAATTTGATGGGATAAAACTAGAGATGTGTCACAAAGTGACAATTCCTAAGGAGGAGGATGTCAATCTTGTCACTCTGGACAAGAAGTCACTACATTCACCACCAGCTGCAGAAGTACTTTCATCCGGAGAAGAGACACTTGCATATTTTCAAGATAGTCTTGAGCTCTTGACATATAGAGTCCCATGCATGATTTAGGAGATGCATGAGGGAAAGGAGGAAGATTCTAGTGTTGGTACACTTGGAGAAGAGTAGCCATCACTCTTACTAGTAGTTCGGGGCACTATTGTCCCGGTTGAAGGAACTCTTGTGTTCTTTCAAGAGTTTCCCACATATCAGTTGATCCAAGGTATGCGTACACATTCATCACCTATTATTTCATTAGATCTTATTGAAACTTGTGGGGACATGCCATCAGGGCCAATGCATAACCAAGGGTTAGAACATAGTGCTAATTTGAAGCAACATGTCACAGCGCAGAGGACCCTTGATCTAATCAAGGAGGAGGTTAAGAACTATCCCAGTTCATCATTGTTGAGCTACATTCAACCCTTTGAGTTGAAGTGTAGATTTTCAGAAAATGGGATGAGCATAATCCTGTGTAAAATAACTAGTTATGAGATCAGTATTGTGCCTTACTTTGAGACAACACCTATATTATCATGCAGATCTACAACACTGTCACTTTGTAGCTGTGAATATGTGTAGGTCCCATCAGTATTGAAGCATTTTGAAGGTAGCTTCACTCATGAAGCAATGGAGGACAAGATGATAAATGGTAGACATCTAGATATGAGAAATCATTTCTCCTTTCTTTATGACACTTTCTCAATGAGCATCTCACAGCTCAAAGAGAGACTTCTACCTACAGCAGATCTAGGACCTCATTGGTTTTGGAAGGCCATGTATGAGAAGAAGGTATCATTAAGAGATCTCATTGGAGGTGCACTTCAACATTTCATGAAGTGAAAATTTCTTTATCAGTTTGGGGAAGGTCGTATTCTATAAAGGGAGGATACCATGATTATGAAACACAACACTCATCTTCCATATTGGGGTGAGTGGATGAGGATGATAAGCAAGGGGTTGCATGACCACTTTCAGATGTATGACATTGGCCAGCAAGCTTGGTTACGTTGGTTTCCCTTGGGAGATTCTTGTCACTGCCCAAAGGCTCCTATTTCTTTGATCCATGTCTCGAGGAACACTTATGAAATGAAGAAGGAGGCATGGCTGCACCGGCTGCTCTTGGGTGAGTATGGTTACCATCCAATAGCTCATATTATTCTAATTCATGCCTTATGTATCAATTATAGAATGCAACAAAAGAAGGCATGTTCATTTTGGTTTCACTTGAGAGAGATTGGCCACCACATGACATCTCCTATGTCTATGTGTTTTGTACTAGGTAAAGCTTGGCATGATGCTCTCATGATGTGCATCGATGATGTTTATTTGTATTGGGCTGATGTGACATTCCATATTTCCATTAGTATGTTTTTTCATCATTACACACATGAGGAGGAGAGAAAGCAATAAGATCTCTTGTTGCTTTGGTTGCTTTTGGGGGAGTTTGGCTTGTCCATCTTACATGGAGGAGATGGATGATGGCAGCAAAGGGCCTTAATCCAGTGGTTACTATTAGGAGAATATTGTTTGACATATTTTTCTACCCATATAACTTCTTTCCTTCTTATTTTTCATAACATTGGAATGATACTTGGATCCAACAAAGCCAACAGGGCTAAGTATATCAATGCTCAATCAAATTCGTAAAACATGGGATGGAGACATGTATGGTGTGATGGAGCTTTTCCTTTGTGAAGAGAACCACCTTATTTTATGAACCTCATGTACTGATGATGATGTTGGAAATCATAGGGTTTTCACTTGGTACTTCATGATGGAGGGAGGACATTTAACCATACAGTTAGAGGTCATTCCTTATGTTTTTAAAAGACAGCTTTGGAACCAAACATGCATAACCCATTGCAGAAAATGGAGGAAGCATTCCTTATGTGGATGCCATTTGGAGGGGAATAGATGGCTTTGCATCTACTTTTGGGGGATTGTAATATTCCCAAATTTCCACATCATATTTGGAATATTAGAGTCCTTGATTTTCTTAATGATTAAGTAAATAAAAGGGCGGAGGGACCCACAATCCTCAATATGAATAAATATCCGCTTTGTGTGTGTCAATGTGGATTAATTAAGCCTAGATATACATAATAAGGTATTTGAGAAACTACTAATGTGAATGAAATTGGATAACCTGTCTCATTAATGAGATAGATCATAGAGGTTGACATAGTCAACTAAGATCTTGAAGAGATCAAATAGAAGGTTGATTCAGTCAACTAAGATCTTGAATATCTCAAAATATCATGAGACATTCATGATAAAATGATGGACGATGATGTCCAAACAAAGCACACTTGATGGAGAGGGTGTACATTGCACCTAGACATGATGGTTGATTTGGTCAAACAGCACAGTCCAACTTGGAGGATCTTGTCCACATACACTGTGCAGTATAGATGAGGGCCAAAGCTTGGGAAGGCTCAAATGTTATATAAATAATATGAAGGCAAGGATGAGGGCATGTTGATTATTCTTGATGTAAAGATCTTTTCAGATCTAGAATTTTCATGAGACATTCCATTGCTTTCTCAGGCTGTTTAGCAGAGATTGCAAGTGTTGTTTAGCACAAGGTGTTCCTGGTTGGGAATCCCGTCTCTTTATTAGAGCAGCTCTAGAAAGAGTATTTTACTTCATTCTAAATTAGGCTTTGAGTGGCACATCTCTTTTTCCTACTTTCTGTAGAACATCCATATTAAAAAATTGCAGATTTTTGAAGATCAGTTTGGAAGGAGGAAGTTGCCTTCAGTACTTCAGCTGGAGAACTGGTGAGGGTTTATTCCTATCACCTTGGGCTTAAATATCAACTTCCCAGAGCTTCATTTCAGATCTGGAATCAGGCCAAAATTTATTGAACTCCTAGCAGCAGTACTTTCTTCAGGAATTACGTTGTCTAAATTGCAGATCAAAAAAGGAGGAAGGCAGTTACTAGCATTTCATTTAGTAATCCTGTGAGGGATCATCCCCTCACATTTCCATCAATATCACCATCATCCTGGAGTTTATTGTAGAATTTTTAAGCAGGCATAAGGCCTCTCTTTCCCTCACAGTGCAGTTTCTGTTGGCATTTGTGTTGCAGCAGCTGCAATCATCATTGCAGGATTGAGAAGATAGATCTAGAGCTTCTAGCTTGTATATTTGAATAAGGGATCAGCCCTTCAAGCTTATATCTAATCTTGTGACATATTTCAGCCATATATCTTTCAGATCTAGCTTCAGATCGATATTTCCCAACAGATCAATGATCAAATCCTAGGGAGGTGATTTTCCAAAGTTGTAGGTCTGGAAAATCCTTTCTGGGTTATCTTGGGAATCCATCACTTTGGCCAGATCTTGAATCTTGGCATCATCTGAGCTCCATATTTCAGTAGATCTACATTTTCCTTTTTAGCCTGCAGTTTTATGTTCATATTCTACTGAAGGGACAACGCATTATTTTCTTCAGTGCCTCTCCAGTTACGCTATACCTATTTTAGCCTATTTTCTGGGTGATTCTAGACCATCTCTTTGGCTAGATATACTCACATTTTGTAATTCTTGTAACTGATTATTCTCCAATATAATAAAATGGCTCAACTTCTCTGTAAATTCTGATGTTTTATTAATATTTATTGTTTATCTTGATACAGTTCTTATATTGTGTTTAAGTATTAGTGCATTCTCCCTTTTGGGATATTACAGAATATAATGTAGGGAGCCTAAGAAGGCCCAAGAAGATTAAGTTGTCCAGAACCTTGTCATTACACAAAAAACTAAAATACATAAGGTTGTGCAAAAAATTTCAGGATGCTCTTCTATATAGAAGTAAAAGCTTAAAACCTCATGACATAGACATTGTTCCTAAGGGGTCTTCTTTCAAGAAAAACCATGAAAACCTTGAGCAAATTATGTCATTTACAAAGAAAGAAAAAGGATGCAGGATTTCTATAGACTTTAGGTACCTAGGCAAAGCTTCCATGAAATACAAATACCTTCTTCCCGAGATAAATATTTCTATCCCAAGGGTAGTATTTTCTAACAAAATGACATTGCTTGGTAGTGTTTCAGGTTATCGTGAGATGATACCACTTCAAATCAATCAACACAAAGACATTTTCGAAATTCCTTGGAATAACTACATGTTTGACCAAATTTTTCCTTGGATGAGAAGTACTGAAGACACCTTCCAAAGAGTCAAGGCACCTGTTGTCAACTTCTTCACTATGATATACACTGATGACATCATCATCTATTTGGAAGCTGATGAAGAAAGCTTTCTTCACCTAAGGAGTTTCTTTTACATAAACAAGGTTTGGAAACACAAATCAAAGAAGAGATATAAAGGAAAAACTAGCCTATTTGAATATTTTTGGGAGAAATCTTGCATCATGCCCTCAAAAATACGTAGCCATGTTTTCTATCTACAAGAGCTAAAGGAAAAAGAGTTGTTGGGTGATCCTATTGATGACAGGGTCATCAAATACCATAGCTATTAAAATTTTAGTTTGAATGTCTCCTTCATTGTGTATACCATTGTTTAAAACAAGGTTATAAAGAGAAAAACACAAAAATAGGAAAAATAGAAAAGAGGGCAGATTTGAAAAGAGGAAAAGCCCCATACCCAAAAACTAGTACTACTGAAAGTGAGCAACCTTAAATTCCATTGTTGGTTCAAAAAATAAAGTCTTGTTTCAGTCATACAGCCTAATCATGGCTGAAACATGTTTTCAATTTATTGTTGATAAGTTAGTGAAAGATAGTTAGTCAAATTGTGCAAACTTCACTTGTCAAAAGATAGATTATGAAAGAAAGATACTGGTTCCACATGCTTAAAACAAAACCAAGGAGAAAAATGGGGATGAACAGCAAACAATGCATCACAACCCTGATTTTTCTAGTCTTATTTTGTACAAAAATAACATTTGTGTGCAACTTGTTCTTATGCCACAAACCGATGGAAAGTCAGATTGTCTAATCCTGATTTAAACCATGTTTTCAACTTCATGTTTATAGCTTAGTGAATGAATCCTGTCAAATAGTTTAATCTTGATAGTATGAGTAGTCTAGGTAGAGAATAAAATTTTCATTAGTATAATTTGAACTTTGGAGGAAATAAGATAGAAGTAGATAGTTTGTTTTTCTTTCAAAATAAAAATGTCAAGGGTTTGCTAGTCCAAATTCACCCAAGGAAGAAAAAAATGTTAGGCAAGTAGGTTAAGGTAGGTAGAGATGAATATGATTTAATCATGTTTTTCAAATCTATTAAGGACATAGTTTCACAAGAAGCATCAGTAAGAGAAAGGAGGTAAAAAGATGCCCAATGGATGAGGCACTAGCCTCCATTAAGCCAGAGATCTAAAAGTTCTGGATACCTCCTGAAAAGGAACTACCCTCCCCAAGTGGAGCCACTGTTAGTCATCAGTAATTTTTTCCTTTCTAGATGACTAAATGATTGCCATAGATTTCGAGAAACAATGTTCATGAACATTGTGAGTTCTAGAATTCTCACTGCCTTCATTATCCTTAAGATAAAATTTTCACTATTTCATCATCCCATCATGTCAAGCTCAACTCACCCATCCCAGAAGACCCATCATGGGCTCATGTCACTCATTTTGTATTTATTTTGTCACCTTTGACCTTAATGTTATGTTTTTTTTTTAGCCTAAAACCCCTCTACTGCTACCTAGGGCCACCAAACAACCATCTCTCCTACCTCTCCAGAAACGCCTCAAACATTGATGGTCTCAAAACTGTCTCTGTAGGCTCTTTAGATAAATCAAGTAAATTGGATTTTGGATCTTCAATACATTAGTATATAAAAACTCTATTTTACACCCAAAGATCCCAAAGTCTAAGTTTTCAGTCAAAAGCCAAGTCCAAGGAACCTTCCACTAGGTCACCTAGGGTTTCATAGGTCATAGCATGGATTTGGTATCCTAAAATATATGTTTTATCTGTATAAGGAGACTACTTTCAAAGAAGAAGAGGGACAAGTAACTTTGTCCAAAACAGATCAAAAGGCCATTCAAGAACATTTTCCTTGGTCTAAAGCTCAAATTATGTAAGGGACAACTGCCCTTGTTCACATTTCTGCAAAAATGATCGAGGTTGCCATTACCATAAGAAAAGGTAAGTTAATGGGATAAGACCATCACTAGAAGGCATCCACAAATAAGAGAAAGGTAGCAGGCTTGTGTTTAAATAAAATCAATGTTTTTGTGATTAATTGACAAAACAATGGTGCCAAAGAAAGAAGCCAATACAAAGACCACAAGGGCAGAAGTTACCTCAACTCCATCAGATACACATTGAAGATTTTCAGAAAAAATAAATGAATTTTGAAAGGTTATAGAGAAATTATAAGACAACACTATTTACTTTTCTCTAATAGCCCCAAAACCTAGGATTTTGGAAAGATGGACAGAACAGGTCCAAGACAGATGATAAGGCCTCCTTTGTAGTATCCCAAAATGGGATGTAGTAATACATGAACAAAAAACTGGAATAGTAGTGATAAATTAACTCATAAAATGTGTGAGGAACATATAGCCATCAATCTATGTCACAACAGCAAAATTATGTCCCACTATTTTATCCCAAAGTTGGGAAATGCATCAATATGGATCCTAAAAATGTTATCTTCAGGAAATTGCACTATAAATATGAGAGATAGCACTTGTATCCCTTATCTTATGTATTATGGGACTCACATCCATAAGGGGATCAGAAAAAAATCCCTTTTGAGGTGTAAAACAGATCTCCCGGTCTCAATATGGCTTAAAAACACTGCAATCCCATGACTTAGACTAAATAGAATTTTATGAAGAAATTAAAGTGTAATTATATGAGGGTTTCTAATATAATATAAGAGATAACCATATATATGTAGTTTTATTATACAAATCACAGAGAAAAATAGAGATCTAGCCTCTTTTATACATTATAAAGATAACCCAGGAAGGGTTCCTTGAAAGTATGAGTAAAAAAGAGTGGATCTGTAGATCTGGATATGAAGTAATGCAGTTAGCTGAATTTCTGCATTCATATAGCTGAATGATACAATAAAATAGATGAGGATCCCTCTTACTATCTTTCCGGGAGAAGGGTTGGCCCTTTCCCTAAGAAACTATCTCAAAAACAAGGGTTTCAATGCTCTCATTGCAACACTGCAAGAAATGACACAGTTCCTGCAAGGGACTGCATTGTAGGAGATGGAAGTACTTTGGCCAAGTGCCAAGATATTAAAATATGCTCCAAAATCTTCCTTATTGATCTTCCAAAGGAATGGAGGCTCCCTCCTTTGAAAAACAAGCTCCAGAAGTGGTGTTGTGAACCCCCACTGCAACACCCTACAACACAACATTATACTGTTGCAGAAGTAATGTTATAGCTGAAGGAGGATGCTTGGCCTCAAACCTGGATGTGGAGAAATTTAGTACAAGCTCCCTCAAGAGGCCTCTCAAGAAAGGAGAAGGGATTCCTAAATAGGAATGCCTTGTGCTAAGCAGCACATCAATCTCAACTAAATAGTTGGAGAAATCAGAATAGTCATGCAGACCAAAAATAAAATATTCAATCATGTCTTCATATGGCTGCCTTTCCCTCCTTTTAAACAAATGTGAGCCTTCTTGCTTTGGGCTCCACTCATTAAGGTTTCCTCCACCAAGGAATCTCCCTCCTACTTGCACTGCACTGTCTCTATGGATGATCTCCTCCTCTCATACCAACGTTGTTGACTTGGTCAAACTTGACCTTTTCCACATGCATTTTTCCTTTTTCACACATGAGAGTGTAAAATCTAGCTAGTATCATGATCCCTTTTCAAAACATGAGGGATTTTATTCATGTTTTTGATATGCATGGGCCTTCCTACCCATTTATTCATCTCCTAAGTGCAAACAACAAAAATCAATATTGCAAATAGTTGCATGCTAATTTTGGAATATAACAGTCCTCCCCTCCAAAATTTCCTCTTATTTCTCTTTAACAAATCTCTTGATCACATTTTGAGTGAAATCTGCAAAAGTAGACACTCTTGCATGACTCACATGGCTAAACCACCAAGTGCTTGCTTCACCTTCAAGGTGCATCGCTGCAATTTCTACAACCTCTCTCTCTACCATTGGATGTAGTAGGAATAATTCCTCTAGCTTCATCACCCAAGCCTTTGCTGCACATGTGGGTGATCCATAAAAAGTGGACAATATAAATCTATTGCCTCTCATCATCCCGTTGCTGTAGGGCCTCCTTTCTTCTTTCAGCTGGATAAACTGAGGAAGAGCTAGAGTCTCCTTGAAAGCTCTAGGTTGAGATTTGTATTCTGTAAGGTACCTTCTTAGGATTTCAGATTCCAAGAGTCCTTCATGCCTCTTGTATTATCCTCTTTGAGAATAGGAAGTACATGCCCCTTCCTCTTCTTGAAACCATCTAGGAGTTTCATTCTCCTTCATCTGCTTAACCTCCTTGGAGAGGTTCTTTCTAGATATGAAAAGTGATGAGACAAATCTCATTCTCTCCATCATTCTGATATTTCTCCTTCTCTTTTTCTTCTTATTCTTCTGATAGCATAATGGCTGGAACTCACAGGCTGAGCCAAGATTATGCTCTGATACCACTGTAATATCCCAAAATGGGGATGCAGCAATACATGAACACAAAAATGGAATATCTTTGATAAATTAACTCATAAAATGTGTGAGGAACATATAGCCATCAATCTATGTTATAGCCGCAAAATTATGTCCCACTATTTTATCCCAAAGTTGGGAAATGCAGCAATATGGACCCTAAAAACGTTATCTTCAGGAAATTATGCAATAACTATGAGAGACATCACTTGGATCCCTTATATTATGTATTATGGGACTCACATCCAGAAGGGCATCATAAACCAATCCCTTTTGAGGTGTTAAACAGATCTCTCGGTCTCAATATGCCTTAAAAACACTGAAATCCTATGACTTAGAGATAAACACTGAAATTATATGATGGTTTCTAATATAATATAATATATAACCATAGATCTAGAGTTTTACTATAAAAAATCAAAGAGAAAAATAGATATCTAGCCTCTTTTACACATTATAAAGATAACTCGGGAAGGGTTCCTTGAAAGTATGAGTACAAAAGAGTGGACCTGCAGATATAGCTCTAAAATAATGCAGTTAGCTGAAGCTATGAATTCATATAGCTGAAGAATACAAGAAAATAGATGAGGATTCCTCTTACTAGCTTTCCGGGAGAAGGGTTGGCCCTTTCCCTAAGAAACTAGCTCAAAAACAAGGGTTTCAACCCTCTCACTACAACACTGCAAGAAATGATGCAGTTCCTGCAAGGGACTATGCTGTAGGTGATGGAGTTACTTTGGCCAAGTGACAAGATATGAAAATCAACTCCAGAATATTCCTTACCAATCTTCCAAAGGAATGGAGGCTCCCTCCTTTGAAAAACAAGATTCACTGCAACACCCTACAACACAACGTTATATTGCTACAGAAATAACATTGTATATGAAGGAGGATGCTTGGCCTCAAGCCTGGATGTGGAGAAATTTAGTACAATCTCCCTCAACAGGCCTCTTCATAAAGGAGAAGGGATTCCTAAATAGGAACTCCTTGTGATAAGTAGCACAAGAATCTCAACTAAATAGTTGGAGAAAGCATAATAGTCATGCAGACCAAAAATACAATATTCAATCATGTCTTCATATGGCTGCCTTGCCCCCCTTTTCAACAAATGTGAGCCTTCTTTCTTTGGGCCCCATTGATTAAGGTTTCGTCCACCAAGGAATCTTCCTCCTACTTGCACTGTGTTGTCTCTATGGATGATCTCCTCCTCTCATACTAGCATTGTTGACTTGGTCAAAATTGACCTTGTCCACATGCATTTTCCCTTGTTCACACATGAGAGTGTAAAATCCAGCGAGTATCATGATCCATTTTCACAACACGAGGGATTTTATTCCTATTTTTTATGCATAGGCCTTCTTACCCATTTATTCATCTCCTAAGTGTAAACATCAAAAATCAATATTTCAATTAGATGCATGCTAATTTTGGAATATTACATCCTTCTTAAGAGAAGAGGGCATTCAAAGGATATCCAAGGTTTTCTCTAGGGTTTTGTACAAATAGCACTACTTCACTACACCAAAGGAAGAAAGTTGAAAAGAGTATCAGTGTGAGAGAGGGGTCCTAAGATTTCCAAATATAGTCAAAGGCCTCCAAACATAGTCAAGATAAAGGTGAGCATGAGGTGAAATGCCTAAGGAAGGAATCATGATAAGCATAGGTTCACTGTTGAAGAAAAATGATGTCAAACTCCAAAAGAGACTAAGAAGACCAAAGGAAAATGTTTTGTAGGAACCTGCACAAAATCAGAAGTGGCCAAGTGACACCCATGGCATAATATGATTTGTTTGAAACTTTTTTAAAAATAGATATGTTATTGCCTAAAAATCAGAATAAAGGTAAAGAGACATTCTTCAGGTCACCAGCAATAAAAAAAATGCCAAAAGGGATAAAAGATAGTGTTCTCAGTTTGTCAAATGCATGCCAAAGGAAGTTTTGAAACAATACCTAGGTTTTTAAAGGTAAAAGGGATGAAAATGACATCTGCATCCCCTCAGCTAGCCATCATCACAAGAGAAAAAAAAATGCCTTGATAAAGCTTTCAAAATATTGCAAAGGGTCAAAAGTTATCAGTCAAATGACAAAAAAGGGTTGAAACATAGTAAAGTGGGTTTATAACTTTGATTTATTTCTCTCAAAGAGTATAAAGGTGCTTTTGTTTCACTTCAAATTCATTTAGCCCTTGTAAGAGAGAAAAAACACTTAAGGAAGAAGAACAAAGGTTTTCTGGTCATTTTTGGTCAAGTTTTCCGGGCGTTGCGAAAATCGAAGGCGGTATGCAAACACAAGCCGGAATTGCACTAACATGCCTCCCATCCATTCAAGTTTGAACGGAACTGTGTAAACAACCCCCGACGTTACGCAAACCCCGGGCATTGCGCAAACTTAGGCCCGACTCGGCCAAGACACACAGGCCCGACACTTCACCCGACACCTCTGCACAAACCGCTCGGGCGCTATGAAAACTGGCCGCCCGACTTGCCCAGAAGACGTGCAGATGATGCCTACCTTGTCGACGCTGCGCTAACTGCAGTGTAGACCTTGTCGGAACTGCACAAAAGGCCCGACCCGACAGCACGGGCAAAGGCGCTGCGCAAATTCTAGAACATTGCGAAAGTAAAAAAACCCTTGCCCTAATTCAATATTTCATCCTCTGAGGTGCCTCCAAGGTTGAAGAAGGTCCAAGAAATTGGTAAGTGGTATACGCTCCTAATATCTAAGCAATTTTTCAAATTAATTTTGGTCTTTAGTGGTTTTTAAGCTAAAAACCCTAGGAGGATAAAACCTAGGTCATGCACACAAAGGAGCCCTTGTTCGAAGCCCTATTGCAATCATTTTAATGTCATATAAGGGTGGGTGAGTTAAGGTGTCTACAAGCATAGTTGAGATAAGATTCCTTAAAGCTCCAAAGCCACTAAACCCTGAAAACCCTAACCTCCATACCCCTCATTCACCAAAGCTTGAATCCATCCTTTTTCACCTTGTTTCATCAAACCCCCAATTTGCAAACCAATGTCTCCCATCACCATGTCAGGGACTGAAAACAAAAGTCGTAGTGAAGGTGGTCAAAAGCCTTTAAGACCAAAGCATAAGGGAGTGAAAGTGAATAGGTTGGAACCTCAAAGCACAATAGCCATCACCTCCTCTCCTAGGATCCTGTCATGCTTCCAAAATACAAGAGGTTTCCAATTTTGTGAAAAGGTCAAACAGGTGAAGAGCCATCCTGAGCTTATAAGGCTCGTCATTCTCAACTTGCACAACAAGCACTCAAGCCTTGCAGGAGTGAATTTTGAGATCTCATCAGGTGCCATCTCTGAAGCCACGTGTATCCCTTCAGTGGGTGAGAAATGGTTTAAAAAGGGAAAAATAGACAAATATTTCTTTGAGCCATTCATCAAAACAAGGTATAGAGGGGGCAGCAAAACAGTTCTCTCATTCTCACACCTCAAGCACAAATATGTCTCCTTGATGTTGGTTATCATGAAATACTTCACCTGTGAGGGGAGGTATTCTAGGCTCTATACCTATCATGTCAGACTCCTCATGCATTTCACAAGCGTTAAGATGCTAAATTTTCCTTACTATCTCTATAGGAACATGGAGAAAATGTCTTCTGATGTCCGGAGGAGGAATCCCACACAACAAATGCATAGCTTATTCCACCATTCTCTGATCAATATAGTGGTCTTACATCATTTGGAGCAGCACGGTATACCTTGGGATGTTTTCATAAACCATGAAGCTTTTACAAACCCCCAACCTCCTTCTCAAACTAATTTTCCCTCCTCATCTACACAACTACCCTCACCCCAAGAAAACCCCCCTCCTTCCCCTTCTATTGATGCATCCAGTGAAGAGGATGACAGTGGTAATGATGGACAAGAGGGTGATAGTGGAAATAAAGAAAAATAAAATGACAGTGGAGATGAAGAAATCAGTGAGGAAAACACAAAGATTCATGAGGAAGAGTAAGAGGGAAATGAAGAAGAAGATGAGGGAAATAAGCACAGCAGTGGTGAAGAAAAAAGCAGTGAGCACTTGGAGGAAGGCAGTGATGGTAATGATACCAATGATTCAGCCCAAAATGAAGAAAGTGATAATGCAAATGATGAACAAAGTAATGATCAAGGTGAAACTGATGAGGGTCATGATGAGGTAGAGTACATCGACACAAATGATGAAAATGAGGATGAGCCAGTAGCTAATGAGCAAGAGGTAGAGGACATGGAAGCTGATGGAGGGAATAATGATGAAAAACAAAGCAGTGAGAACGACCATGATGAACAGAATGCTGACAGTCAAGAAGAGGAAATCAGTGAGGCAAAAACAAAATTTGATGAAGGAGACATTGATAAAGAAAATGTCATTGATAGGACATTCAGTGAAAATATGGATAGCAAAAGAGATAGTCATGACAGTCATGACATATGTCATGAATTTCATGACATTAATTAGTCTCCTGGTGACAATGAGAATGAAAGAAACAGTGCAGAGAATGATGTTGAAGAGAACACTAATGAGGAACAAGGTCAAAGTGAGGCAAGTGTAGAGGCTGATGATAAATTTAAAGACCAAAGTAACAGTATAGAAGGCAGTGAGGAAGATAATGATGATGATGGTGCTGAAGGTTAGGAAAGAAGTGATCAAATGGAGCATGAGGTGACTGATCGAGACCATAGTGAAAATTAAGGAGCTGGTGACAACACCAAGGGTCACAACCATGATGAAAACACTTTCAAAACTACCATTACACCTCTTCCATGCACATATCAAAGGGGGTAAAGACAAGTGTTTGTTGCCTCCAAAAGGCAAGGGACCTTGTCATCTACACCAAACCCAAGGCTTGATATGGGTAAGGAAAAAATGGAAAAGTTTAGGAGAAGTAAGAGAGGCAAGAAAACTACTTAAAAGCCTTAATTTATTGACCTAGACAGTGACACAGAAGATAAGGAGATGGCCACTAGACTGTTACTCCGAAGTAAGGATGCTCAAATCAAGGAATGGGAGAGGGATTTCTGTATGGCCCAATACATCATTCAGTATTATAAGAATGAGCACAAACACTTCAAGAATATAAAAAGAGGTATGGCCCTCCAGAAGAAGATGACAAAGTATTATGCCAAAAAGCACAAGCTTGTTTGTGCCAAACTGAAGGAAGCCCTCCATGAGGCCCAAACCCTAAAGGAGGAAAAATAGCATGAAAGCCTTGGAATTTTGGCTGAAGATTCTCAGCATTTTTCTAAGACCCCTTAGGGAAGGTCTCCACCAAATTTGAAAGGATTTGAAGCAAATTTTGTTTTTTGAGATTTTTGAGCCTCATTTGCGCAGCGCCACTGGCACTATGCAAACACATGGAGCATCCTAAAGAGAAGATATTGAAATTTTGGATTTCTCTCAACATAAAAATCATTATAACCAAATTTTTTATGATTTGGAGCAGGTTTGACCCCTCAAAAGGTAAAAAAACCTCATTTTTTTCACCTTTCTGCCACTGTTTTGGGCCTGGCACTGTGCAAATGGCAGCCTGAATATTATTGAATTTTTTACTAGGCTCCAGAAGCTAGATCTAGAAGAGACAAAAATTTCTAGATAGTAGACTCTTCAGGCTTTCCAACAAGCCATCACGGAGCCAAATCTGACATCGGGAAGGGGTCAAAACCTTGCTCACAAAAGACCCTATTTTCTGCTGAAAGTGGTGTTGCGCAAATGGGCTGTGTAGTGTATTTTGGACCAAAAGTCAACAAAACACACTCATTTATTGCATAATGATATTTTTGGGTTTTTTGAGGCAAAACACTCTAGATTTAGGTGTAAGAATTTATTATGGCATTTATTTCTTAGGATATTATGTGCCTTGGGCCTTGCATGGTCTCTTGGCCATAAGTGACATTTATGTGTGAATTTGACATTTTCCTACCTTATTTAGGGTTTTTTCCCTCTCTTGATAAGATAAATAGAGAATGATGGTTTCATTGTAAATGTTGGAATTTGATGAACTTAGAGAGAAATACATGGTTTTTATGAGCTTGGAGAAGAAATTGGTTTTGCGAAGTTGATGAATGGCTTGCTTGGATTGATGATGGAGAAGCTTGTTTGCAGGATTCCTAAGCTTGGTTAATGGTGGTGTCTTCTTAATTTTTTTATTTTTTCTTTTTGTCATTATGTTTCATTCTTATTTTTTTCTATAGAACAGAAAAGTATAGGTTAAGAAATGCTCCTTGAAGCACCTTAGTCCTCCTGTTTGCTATGGCCTTGATGTTTTCCTTCACTGGGTGTGTTTGAAGAATTCTTAGCTTCTCTTCAAGCCTCTTTATGCTTGTTGGTTTCATTTATGGATTAATATGCTGGTTAATAAATATGATTCACGGTAAGCCCTGCTTATTTGAGACTATATAAA
Organism: Pinus albicaulis; assembly: GCA_034641835.2. Lineage (NCBI taxonomy): Eukaryota > Viridiplantae > Streptophyta > Pinopsida > Pinales > Pinaceae > Pinus > Pinus albicaulis. Next base: position 90,723,322 of record CM076579.1, read on the forward strand.
CTCTATCTTGAAACATTTCTTTGAAGTATTGATTGTTAGGTTAATTCAAAGAGGTCTTGTTCCGATCGTGCCCTTTGTCCATGCTTATCAGCTTGCCTTATAGTTTTTTATAGCTTAATAAACAATGTTTAGGATTTCCCTCTTTTATTTATTAAAGTTATTGTGTCATCTTATATGTTTTCTAATTCTAAAGGTGAATTTACTAAAGTTAGAAGCTCTTATGCTTTCTATGTTTCACTGGAATGTTTATCTTGGATATTTATTTGTTTAAGTATTATCATTGAGTAAATGGTTTTCCCTATCTCATTCTTATTATCTTTTTCTTATCATAGTTAAGACATTCTTTTTCATGGGTAAATGACAAAGGATACTTCACTGCCCTTTTCCCTACCTTGCTTTTCCTAAACTTGATGTCCACCACACCTCACACATTACCTTAAGGATCCATTAACCTTGCTATATTGGCCCTGCAACACACTCTGATTCATCATTGAGACACTCATGACTTTCATTGACTCCATAGCCCAATGATTTTAAGACCTCTCACTCTATCTATTCCACTTCACCATCTTACCCAACCAAAACAATCAACAAACCCTACACTTAACAAATAGCCTAAAATCAACCATCTAAAGCAAACAAGAAACCCTATTTGCATCCAATAGAGAGATCCCTCTCTGAGTCCAGGAAGGCTAGGTCCTAGGACTCCAAAGACTGGTTCCATGTTACCCTGTCATTTGGTATACCAATCTGCCAAATCACAGGACCCTAACAACACTAAGAATTCCAGAGAGAGCCCCTAGCAACCTGCAAATAAAACTATAGTCTAGGCTTGTGCATCAATTCTCAAAAAATTAAATTGAATCTTGCAATTCAAAGGAAACTTGAGAAAGAATAAACACCAATCCTGATAATTGAAAACAATCTTCAATCAAACATTTGAAAAATAAATGGAAAACTTGCACTATTAGTAATTGTGAAAGGAAATCATAATTATTGGCAAATAAAAGGTAAATCCTAACTATCGTTTGACTAGAAACCAAGAAATGCATGAACAACATTGAAAATGAAGACTATAAATGCTGAAATAAATTCAAGATCAATTCAAAACCATTCTTTTTGCAAAGAAAATTAAGAAAGAGAAGCACAAAAACCTCATAACAATTCCGCACTAATTATGCCTCATCTATCTCTGTGTAACAAAATCCTTTAGGAAATTAAGATATGATTTACTAAAAGCATCACCATTCATTATTAAATATGTTCATTGCATAATAATATTTTGTGTACATGGTCGAAATAGAAAACAGTCTCGCTCATACTGTAGAAATTATCATTTCTTTGAAATAAATGTCACCTGTAAGAAAACACATTAAATGGACATTCAAAAGATAAATTTGTCAATTCACAGTTTACCATTTATCGAAAAATGTATGCATTACTGTAGGGTTCCAAATCATATAGGTCCTCCAATAACGATAAATAGTGCAAGCATATTGAATTCTCAAACACGTTTTGAGACCAATGCGAATATTCAGAACTTAAAATAATTTCAATGGACAAAAAGCGCACCAGCCTCTGCAGCTTGACATCAAATTCCCTGTGCATCCTTCATCGCAGTCATTAGTGCGATATCAAAAAAGCTCAAGTTCTAACCAAATCAAAAGACACATGGTCATCGCCTAGAGAAGAAAAATATCAAAGTATATATCAGAACGAGAAATTCAAATCACACCAAATACTTTGAATATCACACATCATGAATACACAAAATTCAAAGGAATAATGTTAGATCACTGAGCTAGCATTTCTCATACAGATTCATTCTATACCAGGTGATAATTTCCACATGTAAAGTAAAAATAGATCAGAATGAACATTGATTTAAAATACCCTCCAGATATACCATGCCACACAATAAATGAATAATTAAATATACTCACTCAACAAATCATATCATACCCTAATATCATCAAACGAGAGTAGTGTCGAGCTAGTTTGGCGGCCAACCCAACCAGCTCGCACCCTATGTGAATGATTTAGTTCACACAGAAATTATAATCATAAAATGTATAAAATAATTAAATAGAACAAAGATTGAAGTACTTCGATTAACCTTTGAAATATCAGTCTTTACATAATGCAAGAAAATACCAGACTCTAGCAAACAGAGAGAGCCATCCGCATATTAACTATGCTCACATAATTCTACATTGGGATGGTCTCCTCCCCTCCTTCGATGTGCCTGGCTCCAGGCGATCTCTGAGTTTATATAAATATTGAAATTACAAATCAATTTATTAACAATCCAATCAAAATACATAAGGAACAAATTACAAATCATAATAGTTTTCCATGGATAAAATCGGATTTGGTTCTAGTGCAACTGAATGTCAAATAGAGGAGCTGAATCTAGTACATGAGGGACTGTTTTGGTAAATGGATCCTCTTTTCTTAGTCTGAGATTGATGGTGAATTAAGTGTGATGTTGACTAATAATTACTTCCCAAAATATCCTCGAACTTCTATTCAAACAGTCATCTAAGTAATGTTGACCGGATTTCAATAATTGAAGTATTCTACTTATTCATTGACTCCAGTTCAAGAACGTGAGTGTGGTACAAGAATTGATGTGTGGTGCAGGAACTTGATGCATGGTGTAGGAACTCGATGCATGGTTCAGGAACTCTTCAGAGTGTGGGAATCCCATAGTAAACTGGTGCAGGAATCCCAATTGGTACAGGAATCTGTTGCATAGTACGGGGAGGTGAATGTAGGATCAAGGCTTGTTGGCATATACATAAAAATATAATCAACTCAGTTTTAAACCTGAAAACACACAAAATATTATTAATGATTTTTTTAATGTTTAAATCACGTTAAAACAAGGGAATCATGGCAAATAGTAAATACTTATTCTATTTTCTCCAAGAATGCACAAAACCACGAAAATAACCATTTAAAGTAAACAAAAGCATGAGGGATTTCAAGTAAAAGGTGATATAAAGAAAGACAAAATGGATGCCTAACACACTCTAAACACAAAACTTTTCTACGAGAAGATGTCTAGTGTGCATTCACGCTTCGTATAGTGTTGTATCACTTTCCCAGTAATCAAGTGGTAAGAAAATTTGACTTAAGGATTATTGATTGGGTCAATAGTAGGCCCTCATCCCTTACACTTAGTGGCATACTTCTTATATAATTTGTTGGTGCTCATCTTTTTGTTGTACTTGGTGGTGAGCCCTAGTATTGCACCAAGAGTGCTACAACTCCCGGGGGCTGCCCTAATTTACTTTATCAACTCGGGGTTTGTACAAAATTTGAGGTGACAGTGTTATATACATAGAAGATTCATTTTGTTCATGTCATCCTCTTATAATTTATGAACGGGTGCTATTTCTTAAGCTATGAGAACAGTTGGAAAGTAAATTTTTGGATGGAAATGACAGAAAAGAAACTAAACTAAATTGTTGAAAGGAAATGACAAGAAAGAAACTAATTTAATTCATAGAAAAAAGGAAACTAATTCTAACCAACACTTAACCTGGACAAATGGATAAATGCACTCTACTTATCCTATGATCTATCTACCATGCTTCTATCCATGCAACTAGGCTATCCATGACTTAATTCTAATTAAAAAGAGTTAATTTACAGCTTGGAGGGAAGAAAAAGGGCTAAATGAGGTTAATGGAGGGTTTAACAAATGAAACAAGGTTTGAAAGCAGAAAAAGGGGGTTAAACCCTTACAAAACCTTATTATAGTGAGAGAAATGACTTTGGAGTGGAAATAATTCAAAAGTGCGATGGCAGAGTGTGATGGAGGACAAAAGTTACGATGTGCAATGTCGCAATCGTAAATTCTCAAGTTTAAAGTGATAGCGGTAAGGATTGACAATAATGAACTAAGTTGTGCGACGTGCGAAGCACAATGCGGTAAAGGTTGCAGGTTGTGATTTGTGATATGGTAAGTTCTGCGAAGTGTGATGAGTGACGTCGCAGAGTTATCGCATCAGCAGAATGAGCGGTCAGTGTTATGTGAAAATTTTAAACAGTGCGAAGTGTGATTTTCGATTTCTCAATATCGCAATCGCAAGGAACGAGCGATAAGTGTTAAAGGTAAAAGTGAAATGTTGCGTTTGCGAAGTGTGACGTACAGCGGTGGGATACTCGAGGAGCAAAGGCAGAGTTCAATTTTTCGGTGGTTTTGAATGGTTTTTCATGTGTTTTTCATAAAAAGGGTAAGGAGGCCATGAATGGAGAAAAAAACAGTGAAATAATGCTTTGAAGGGCTTAAGTGCGTTAGGCAAAGAAAAGGTAAGTACACTGTTAAGATGAGAATAAAAGGAGGGGAATGGAGGCATAAGAGCAGTGCTCAGAAGTGAGACACACCTGCAGATTCATGCATGGGAAACAAACAGAAATGCAGGATGAAATAGTGAAATGAAGGCTTGGAATTGGTAACACAAATTCTTCCCAAAACTCAAACAAAGAGCAATTTTGGCCCATGGGAAGGTCTGCCCTAATTGAACTCTATTGACAGATATCAGAGGGGGGAGACTTGTGTTGGAAATGTTTTCATTGATGGCAAAGAGAGAAGAAAAATAGCAGAAGTAGTAGAGGCAGCAAAGAAGTAGAGAGGTAGTAGAGGCAACAAAGAGAGAAGCAAAGTAGCAGGGAGGTAGTAGAAAGAAATCATTAGACAAGGAAAAGAGGCAGCCCAGGTAGCATATGAAACAAAGGATTTGAAGTAGAAGGTAGCAAAACTAGAGAGCTACAGAGTGTGTGAGTGATTCAATCTCGACAAGCAGAGTTTTCTCCTGTAAACCAGTTGATGTTGAAGACTTGCAGATCTGGAGAGTTAGAGAGACAGAGTAGTGATGTAGAAGGCCATAGAATTGAAGATCTGGCCGAGGACTAGAGTTTTGTAAGTGAATTCATTGATACATTATGAAAGAATTGTTTCATCATTACATGTGTATTTGTTGATTTAAATTCTGTGTGTGAATGGGCCATGAATTTCATAAGTAACTGTATGCGAAACAGTGTGGTAAAATATTGAAATTAGGGTTAATGGTGGTTCTGCACGCCTTGATGAATTAATGGAAATACCGAGGTTGGGAAATTTGAACCGAGTCCTATGTGGATCGTTTTATTAAGAGTGGTCTTTAGTCATGGCATGTATAATGCCTTTAAATGGATATGACCTGGAAATTGGCATTCGAACTAATGGAACTGAAGCAAGAAGGGTATTCCTGTTGTAATGCAAGTGTGCAGGGTATTTTATAAGTGATGGTTCCTATCCAGAGGTCGTATGAAACCTGTGAGTATATACATAGTGGGGAGTCAACTTTTAAATGAAACCGTGAAGTTGCAGAAACCTCAACCTGCTTGAAATGTTAATAAAACATAGAGAGTGACATCTGAACAGGCGTAGTGAAGCAATTTGGAAGTGGAGCTATGTATCAGAAAGATTGAATAGGAAAATGAAATACAGTGGTGTTGTTGGATCAGTCATGAGACAGAGCAGTAAGGGTGAAGCTTGTGTTAAAGAACTGAGGAGAAATCATAGACAAAAGGTTGATAATGGTGACGCGAAAGAAGTTATGGAATAAGCGAATGTAGTAAAATGGTGCGGTTGGAGCGGAACCATGAAAGAACGGAACCGTGAGGCATAAACAGGGAAGGTGGTTTTGAAGAGAAACCCAGTGGTCTCGCGTTATTCAAAATTGGTAAGCAAAATTGCTCAAAAAAATGCGATGCCACAAACTGGATGACATGTGTCCATAGGCGGTTTTTAAAACCCACTCACATCGCGTAATTTTCATGTGTTAAACCTCGGCCATAGAAAAAACACGATGTCCATCCAGTTTGTTCGATTGGGAGGATGGAAGATCAAACGGTTTGTGCAATTGAACTTGCATGGAGGTTAATTGAGGTATGGTCGGCGCTTTTGTATTGATAAATAGTTATTTTGTAAATGAGAGTTGAATGTTTAATGTGTGGGCCCGAGTATTTTATGTTGGCATTTGGGTTTTAATCTATGTTTGGGTTTAAACATAGAATCTAGTTGCAGAATTAAGCGATATGCATATGGTAGAGCCATGGGCCCGAAGATCTCATGAATGTATTGTTGAAGTCCATTGTAGGGTCTCTTAACCTTGGAGTTGGATCATAATATAGGTTAAGCCTTGGTGTTAATACATAAGGTAGAGGATCTTTTAATTTTGTTATCCATTGGATATGCATTAACCCAATCACTCTTCAATATGAATGAGGGTGTAGGTTTACGGTAATGAGACATAAGGTGGTGGGATCGAGAATCCCTATTGTATGCTTCAGACCATAGACTTTGATTAGATCTCTCCCGCGCACTGATATGATTATAGGATCTTTATGAAATATGGGTTTTAATACAAGGGCATAGGATATGCAATGAGGGTTTTATAACCTTTTAAAATAATCTTCCGCACAACATTACTTTACATTTCTAGTTCAAGAAATGAGAACATTGTGAGTTTGCCCAGGCTGAGAATTTGTATTGGATCAAAATTTGGAGGTGCATTTTTATATGCATAGGAAAGTGGGGACTATGGATTTTACCAGCCATCAATATGGTTCTATAACCTTTATTGGTAGAAAGCTTCCGTATTTATTCAGATTTCCAGTTCAGAAACCAAATGGAAACAAACTGAGTGAGTGCATTTTTATGCATAGTGGAGATTGGGGTTGTACAACTATAAGAGAAATAAGCTTCCGCGTTATTATTGTGACATTGCCCGGATTTAAAATTATTTGGGGATAAATTTGTAAAGCAGTTATATATGCAGCAGGTACTCAATTGCAATTAACAACAGAGGTATGCAGAACAACTACTTAACAGCAGCAGAAAAGACAAAAGCAGCAAAGCCAAAGGCCAGAAAAAGGGTTGAGTGAAATTGATGTATGTAACTGAAAATGTGAATTTAAATTTTTAATTGATTTTATATTGTTTGTGATGCAAAGGAAAGTCTCTGGAGGCAAATAAATATCCCACTATAATGTTGAAATGTATACATATTGTAATATTTTTTCTGAATATGATGGACAGAGAAATGAGAAAGAAGAAGTCAAAGAGTCAAGGCTGTTCACTTCGAATTCCCAGTGGCAAACAGTCATAAGGAGAACTCTATAAATGATATCACATTGATATGCTTAGAGAGGTTAGAGAATGCAGAAATGAAGCAGTGAGGTAGAGAAGAAGGAGGAGATGATAGAGAATCTGAGAAATTGTAGAGATGATGCAGGGCAGATATGGGGACTAATGGACAGTAGAAAAGAAGGAACATAACAGAACTGATATCCAAGTAAATCAGCAATTGTTTTCTTTTGAAAAGTGAGGAAGTTGGAGCTTCCCTATCAAGTTGTAGCTTGATAGATGTCAGTTGTAGCTGACTAAGGTAGGAACCTCCTGTAGGTTGTAGCCTGCAGAAAATAGAGGAAGTTGGTGCTTCCATATCAAGTTGTAGCTTGACAGAAGTCAGTTGTAGCTGGCTGAGGTAGGAGCCTCCTGTAGGTTAGAGCCTGCAGAAAATAGTTGGGAGTTGGAGCTTCCTTGCAAGTTGTAGCTTGTAGAATTGAGGTAGGAGCCTCTTGTAGGTTGGAGCCTATAGAAAATCAGTGGTGAGAGGGAGTTGGAGCTTGCCTTTGCATCACAACAATAATAAGATGTGGTTTTCTCCCTTATGGGTTTCCACTTATATCTGTTGTCTATGTGCGTGATGCTTATGTGTTGATATGGTGTATCTAATCTTCTTCATACTTGCTTCTCACATATTTAGATTGTTGTTAAATTATCTTAATACTTGTTTCTAACATATTAAGATTGCTCTCATATTAAGTTGATCATGAAATTAAGATATAAAGGTGTAAATAAGTTTTAAACGAAAGTTTTAAAAGTCCATGAATGTGTTAAACTGATTCACCCCCCCCCTCCCCCTCTTAGTTTAACTAAGGGTTCAACAACTTAACCATAGTTTTTGGGGTTTTTCCTCTATTTTACTAAACATAAGCAATTAAAAATACAACATCACAAAAACTAAACAACAATGAAACCTATCGGAAGCAGATCTAACTTAAATGGCAAAAGAAAAACTAGCAGAATGACAAAAAGTAAATGATAGGAACGATAGAGAAGCTGAGGCACATCGATTGGGCCCTAACCCACAAGCCTAGCCTTCTGAAACTTAAATCATTCGAGCGAAATTAGTCTGCTCATTTCATAACATAATAACTTCATACATATCTAAGAGTTTGATCACTGAATAAAACAAAAATCTCAATAGCTCACAACAATAGTTCTGAATGGAATCGAGACTAGAATAGACTAACCCTTCCTAGCTCTAGCTCTACTCTATTTATTCTATATGGTATCTACTAACAACTCCCTAGAATTGGGTGATTGAGTCCACTTGACTCCCAGTGAACAAGGATTGGGTGCACTCCTCTTTCATCTGCTTGGCTTCCTCTGGAATTCGAGTTTCTAGAGAGAATCCTTGGGGATCCTTTGGTTGATTTTGGATTTCGAATTGCTAGAGAGAACCTTTGGGATCCTTCGGCTACCTTTGAGGGCGGACAATCCTCCTACAATTCCTCTTTTATTTCAATGTAAAGCACTAGGCTCAATGGCTACTCTTAGCTGAAGAAAAAATTTGAATCCTAATGAGCCTTTCAGCTGGTTTATTTATACAGAAAGGTAGCTAATGGAAGTTCCCTTGAAAATAGGAGTGTTTCCCTTCAAGATCTCCAAAATTGTAGATTTGGTCCTCCTTGAGATTCACATGTACTCGGAGTGACTCGGTTGTTGGTGAATTTGAGCTTGTGAGTGAGGATTCCGTGATCTCAAGCCAAGTTAAAGAGTTAAGGAGGTGGACACGCCCCCTATATTCTCTCTTGGTTGTCTCCATCAAGCCCCTGCATAGTAAATGCCTAAAAAATGCTTATTTTTCTTGTAATTTAAACCCATTAGGCCACACAATATGAGAAACACCTTTTAATCTTATTAGTAAGCACATTAATACTAAAAATGAAAATTAATATGAGAAAAGGATAGTTTTAAGGGTTGGAGGATAACATGATGATCTTCAAAATATACCTATAAATGGGACCCATGAACATGTCCCATGACCTTGGTCTTATTTTTCCTTTATTAATATTTATTACATGAACTTTTAACCTGTGGCTATTACATTCACATGCTTGACTGCCACATTTTGAAGAAAATATCTTGTTAGGGCATGAAAGACTAACTCTTTAAAATTCCACCAAGTTCATGACATATCCTAACATCAAAAGACATTGGGCACATTTGCGTGTCATGTGAAATTTATGTGCGTTTTATAAATCTTCGTTATGCATCCTAGGCTTTGTTTTTTTTCAATTATAAAAAATCATTATTATATATAATCACTTAACTAACCTATTACTATATTGTGATATGCAGGGAAATTAAAAAGAAACACACTTAAAATTCTCCTTTGTGCACAATTAAAGGGTCATATCTCCCTTATGTGCGAAAGCTATGAAAAAATGAAAAATATAAGAGAGGAAGTTTTAATAATTGATATGAATGAAAACCCATGGTAAAAATGTGTTGGGGGCCACAAAAAACATGAGCGTTAAAGCCAAATTATTATTTTAGATATATATTCTATATATAAACCAAGAACTTTAAGAATATGATGCTATATGGTGTGTTGATAATCTATGTAAAGACGAAAACTCATGGAAAGTGACAACAAAAAAATATGTGGAATGGGTGTGCTCAGGTTATATGCCAACTATAGTCTAGATACATATTGAAAACATTAAATCCTTGTTCAATATGATATAACAAAAGAAATGAGGATATTGGCATGAGATCGATCTAGCTATTGGTGCAAGAGAATTTGGAAGAGACAATCTCATTCATTTTGTTTTTAAGATCCCTGACTCCGCTGGAGAACATCACTCAACTAGAGAGTTACAATGCGTCAAAGGGATTAAATTTAAATAAACATAAATATTATGTACTCCTAAAGGCAATCAATATTGGGTGTGTGTTATATTATTTCCATGACTATCTCCATGTGTTTTATGTTGCATTGGGCGCAACCGGGGGGGGGTAACAGGGGGTGCAACACCCAAAGATGGGGGGAAGACCCAAGGATGGTGAGTGGACCCAAAGGATGGGGGGCATACCCAAATATGGTTGGTAGACTAAAGGATAGGGGATGGACCCAAAGATGATGGGCAGACCCAAGGATGGGGGGAAGACCCAAAGATGGTGGGAAAACCTACCCATGGTTTTATGCATGATTTTTGCATATGGTTTTGGGCATGATGGTTTTCTTCCCATGGTATTTTTTAGTTCCAGTCAAGGGAGCTATTTTTATGTTATAATCTAGGGTTAATGGATCGTGGTTGATTAATGCTTCAGCATGTATATATATGTATTGTAGCATTGAAAGGAATATAATGAACAATCAATTTGCTAGTTCCAATTTTGGGATCAAGGGGAGAATCTATTTGTATATTTGTTTTATGTTCTTGCCATTGTTTTTTTTTTTTTTAAGAATTTTTTTGGAGGTAATTTATGTAGGGGGTTAAAAAATACATTTGGTATCAATTTTTTTTTGGCTTTGGTATCAAATTGGTTTTTCTCGGGCCTGTGGTAGACCCTGTTCAATGGGAGATCCGCGATATTGATTCTTGCGGTGAAAGAATATGGCGAACATTGGAAATATAGAGATCGATAAATTTAATGGTAAGATTTTTGAGTTATGGAATCTCAATATGGAGGATTTTTTGATGGACCGAGATCAGTGGATTGTTGTAGATCCAGGCATGGCACCAACAAGAATGTAGCCATAAGACTAGTTTAATTTAAATCGAAAGGCAAAGAGAACAATGCGATTTTGCCTTTTATATTTAGTATTGTTTAATGTATCAGGGGAAGCTACGTCAAAATATTTTTGGGTCAAGTAGGGAATTTTTACCAATCTAAGTATTTGGTGAACACACTGTTCCTATGGAAAAAGATGTATAACCTAAGGATGAAGGATGGAGACTAAGTGACAAAGCATATGAATACCTTTAATATTGTGGTAAGCCATTTGTTATCTATTTATATAAAAATTTCATATGAAGATAAGTGCATCACTTTGTTTTGTTCTCTACTAGATTGGTGGGATATTCTGGTTGTTGATATATGTAGCAACACCACTACCTTGAAGTTTGATGAAATAGTATCATCCTTGTTTTTGGAGGAGATGAGATGAAAAAATATGGAGATCCATAATGGATATGCCTTGTCTATAAGAGGATGGGCTCATAACATAAACATAATTAAATCTTGAGTTAGAGATCTAAATATCCAAGAAAAACTATAAAGGTGTTCTAGAAATGCAGAGAGGAAGGGCACTACAAAAAGGACTATAGATCTAAATATCCTGAGAAAGGAAAGAGATCCAATGATGCTTATTCTGTAGAGGTGAAAACCACCTCAGATAAAGGTGGGGATGTGTACTTGGATTCTTCTTCAAATACACATGTAGATCATGAGGCGTGGTCGATTGACTCAGGTGCATCCTTTCACTTCACTCCCCATAAGGAGTGTTTCTTTGAGTATGATAAATATGATGGTGGTGATGCCTTCTTAGGGGGTGACAAAAAGGCCATAATCATTGTGTTAGCATTCCGTAAATCCCTTTAGGCTGACGAAAGGGGTAGAGAGGTAACCACAAACCGCTTCTAGCTATAATATTATCTTCTTAGTTGGAGGGGGCTCCCTCACCTAAGAAAACTTAATATTTTGAGGTTATAAGGCACACAGAGACCAGATCTAAAGGGATTTTAAGATGTTTGTTGGAATAAACAAATGTTTCTGGAAAATGGATACTAGTGATCAGAAAATATGTTGGATTATGGTGCTTATGCATATAACAACTAATTACACGTACAAAGGCTTATCTGGCATATACTTCAAAATATGGAAACAACTTGTAGTATAGTGGAGGTAAACATGAAAGGTACTTTTCATATGAGACAAGCTAGATCAAAATTCTGATGTTGCATATTTGTGACAAATTATTAAGAATAAAACAACACAAAATATGGGTATAACCTCATATTTCATTTTCAATTGAAATATTAGGACATAGTCAAATCAGAGCAATATAAGAATGAATTCTAATAGAATTGAGCCATTACACCCACAAAAGGAGATGTAGAAGAAAATGGTAGCAAACACATAGGAAAAACACAATTTCAAAGAACAATACTACAAGAATCTCTACAAATGTTCACTAGAAAATTGAAACTGTTAGTCATCAGCATTTTTCACTATCTTTGGATGACTATAGAAAGGTTATAGTTTTCTGAAAACAATATTCCTTGAATGTCTTGAGTTTCAGAAATCTCACTGCCTTCATTATCTTCATAAAACATTTTCCCCTATCTATCAGTTTTCCATATCAAAGTTACCCTATTTCTCTTAAAAGACACATTATGGGCTTATACCTCTCATTTTCATCCTTACTTCCTACCTAAAAGCTCATTTCCCCATTTTACCCTGTCAATAAAATCCATCCTCCCTCTAAGATTTATTTTTGCTAACTCATTCCCATGTCCCTTTGGGCATAATAACCTATAACAATGCTCTCTTTTCACTTGAATGTTTTAAAGTCAAATTTCATTCAAAATCAGGTTAAAAAAAAACATTCCCATTAGGTCATTAGGGTTTTGTATCTTTCAAGGTCATCCTTTCATTCTGAGGAGGTCAACACACATATGAGAAGAATTGATTATGACAAGCATTCTGCTGGCTCCCAAAAATCCTTCGATGTTTCAGGCAATGCTTTTCCTTTTCCAAAATCTGGCTCAGATGTAATAGAATGTCTAGACATGGTTATGCAAGAAAGACCTAAAATTTCCAAGGAGGATTATCTTCTCAGTTCAGAACCTGCAAGTGAGAAAATGGGACATAATTTGGCACTTCTGTAGAGGTGTTGGAAGGTTTATCAACAAAAAGTACAGATGATGTAGACTGTCTAGTGTGGGAGAGAGGTGCTTCAAACAAGCAAACCTGGACATGAGTTATTTTCAACCATACCTCAAACCTAGGTATAAAGATCACAACAAGTCCATCTTCCATTTTTTTCATCTGATTGATAGATATGAAAATATGATGAAGATAATAATGAAGTATTTCACTTGTGAGGGAAGGTTTTCCCGCCTTTACTCATACCATATCCATCTTCTTATGCATTTTACTAGAGTAAGAATGCTACACATACCATATTATCTTTTCTGTAGTATTGAAACAATGGCCTACATTGTGAAAAAGAGAAATTACAATAAAAAAATGCAGAGCCTATTTCATCCTTGACTCATCAAGATGGTGTTCATGCATCAGCTCCAGCAGAAAAACATTCCATGAGATGTATTCATTGCCAATGAGGTTTTCACTACTACAGGTATTCATCATGAGCTAGATGTTGCTTCATCATCCCATCCTCCCGAATCCATTCCTCCATCACTTCCTTTTGTTCATACATCACCATCCACTCACATCCACTCACCTCATATTGATCCTTCCTCATCACCTTTCCACAACCTTTCACCATCATATCATGATACTGGAGCATCAAGCAGGAGAAGAGACATTGAGACAGCTGGCACTAAAATGAATGATATTGAGCCATTTCCTTTGACCTATCATAGAGGCCACAGGAATGTGTTTGCTTCACTTGATGTGAAAGGGGCCATGCCTTCTTCATCAGCAAAACGGGTTGATAAGGGCAAGGAAAATGTTACAGAGCATATCACTATGTAGGAGGAGGATAAACATGAAACTGAGCAGGAGTTTGAGTTGATTGAACTTGATGATGAGGATGAGGTAAAAATCAGCAATATGTTGATCTAAATCAAGGATGCCAATATTAGTGAGCTTCAAGCTAATCTTGGTAGGGAAAAGAATGTGATTAACTATTTTGAGTTAAAGAATCAACAGTTAGATACAAAGAAAAACATTAGTGAGGTCAGGGCAATCATAGCTCAGAGAGAGGCTAGAAAGGCCAAGGCTTTGCTAGATGAGACCTTCGGTAGTTTTGATGGCAGTGATGATGAGGAAGATCAGCTTCCTAGACAGAGACCAAATACCATTGGACTAAGGAGGGCTTTAGCCCGGGAAAGGTAGAAAGAGGCAGAATTGGTAGAGAAGCTCACTCCAAGTGAGCAGCTTTCCATAGAAATTAGCAAGGATAGAGAATATTTTCCTTAGAGGGAAAATTTTCATTTAGAGGGTCAACTAGAGAAGGTAAAGAGAGACACTCACCTTCAGAGGAAGATGGCAAGACATTATGCCATGAGAAACATGATTGCAAGGGCGAAGCTCAAACGTGCCCATGCAAATATTCGGGATTTGATCGAGTCAAAGGAGAAAGAGAAGCTCAATATTCTTGCTGAGGTGTCCCTCCAAGCCTCTAAACCTTGATCAGAAAGAGAAATTCCAAATTTTGGCACTCTACTGCACATTTTGAATTTTTGACAGTTTGGCTTGCAGAAAATTAGCCAAACGCATAGCGCCACTGGCGCTGTGCTCTTTTTTGGGACACCCAAATGAAAAAGGGTCAACATCCTCATGTTCCTAATGACAATTACATCAACCTCAAAACGTTTCAGGAGATTTGGAGAAAAATTGGTCCTTCAAAAAGGCCAAAAACTAGCAAAAAATCACCTTTCTGCCCTCTTTTTGGCAGTAGTGTTGTGCATTTATCAGTCTTGGGAGAATTGATTTTTGATAGGATATATGGGAACCATTTTGGAAACTAGAGTCATATTTGGAAAATAGACTCAGATACCTTTCCAATTAGCCATCTTGGAGCTCATTTGGACATCAGGAAGGCCTCCAAAAGTTGGCTGCAAAACAGGCCATTTTTTCTACTTTGGCACTGCGTGTTTGCACTGGCAATGCGCCCCTGTACCTTGGAGTTGCGCCCTTACCAGGAGTTATTGAAAAAATTATTTAGAATCCTTAAATTCAAACATATTCCAAATTTATCACATAATTTATGTTAGTATTTATTATTACAATGAATGAGTCTTAGATATTTTGCCTTGGGCCTTGCATGGTCTCAAAGGTCAAAATGCATTAACTTTGTAATAAATAACATTTGAAACCCTAGCTTAGGATCATCTATTCATTTTTCAGATAAATACGACATGGATGCTTCATGGTTTTTTTTGGTTGTTTGAGTAGTTGTTGAACTAATTAGTTTCTAAGCTAGTTGATGGATTGCTAGGCTATATTTGAGAAAGCTCTAAGTTGCAGAGATATCTTGTACATGGAGTAATGTAACTGTTTTGATGATCAGTAATACAAGCATGTTCACAGGATTCTTGAGCTATGTTAATGGTGAATTTTTCCTTATGTTTTCCATTATGTCCATTATTTCTCTGATCAAAGAATAGAAATTTTAGAGTAGGATATGCTATCTTGGCACCCTATTTCTGTCAGCATTCTTTATCTTAATGTTTTCCTCTCCAAGGTCTGATTGGAGAATTCTTAATTTCTCTCTAGTTCCACCTAGCTTGTTGTCCTGAAAATTATTTAATGGAGTCAAGCCAAATAAGTCTATGGTATGCCTTGTCCTTTGGTGTAGCTTGAAACTTTGTTTTTAAGGCCTTTCTTTGAAGTATACTTAGTAGAGTCCATCCAGGGAAGTATACGATATGCCCTATCCTCTGGTATGTCGTAAAATGTTTCTTTTAAGGTCTTTAGAATCTTAGGTTAAAGAAGATAGGTTTATCTCACTCTTTTGTTGCACTCATTGTTATCTTAAATGTTTTCTTTGTCTGAAAGTAATCTTAGGAATGTTGGATTGTTGTCTTAAAGGTTTTCTTATTAAATTTTTGCCAAAGAAGTTTATGGTATGCCCTATCGTTTTTTTTTTCTTAAATAGTTACCTGAAATTCTTTTGTTGTTGAAGTAGAGCTAAAGGATTCTTAATTTCCCTTTAATTTTACTATTTTCCCAACTTATTGTCATATCATATGCCATCTAATCTAAGAAATCCACTTGATATAGTTAGCTTGCCCTATGAAAACCCTTGATGAGTTGATGAACTATTAAATCCTTTTATAACTCCATAGCCCAATGTGTTAGTCATCCATAATTTTCGCTATCTGAATATGACTAAGTATCGGTTCTAGATTTCTAGAAACAAAGTTCATGAACATTGTGAGTTCTAGAAATCTCACTACCTTCATTATCCTTAAGATATTTTTTTCACTATTTCATCATCCCATCATGTCAATTCTCATCTCACCCATCCCATAAGAGACATCATGGGTTCATGTCACTCAGTTTGTCGTTTTTGTGTCACCTTTGGCCTCAACCCTCTATTTTGTTTTTCCTAACTCCTCCATTGTCCATCTAGGGCTTTCAAGGGAATTTTTTCTTGGTTTCATGACCTCCATGGCTAAAAATCAACAAGGCTTATATCTTGATGCTCTTACACCTCCTCCTATCCTTAATATACCTTCATAAACACTTCCCATCACTCTTATCCCTCAAATTTATCATTTTTCTACAAAACCTAGTCTATTGCAACAATTTGACACTTTTTAAGACTAGGCCTATGTTTTTCCCTTTTCGACCCCTTCCCCTCACTCAATCCTTGAAATACCATTTTCCCCTACTCCCTAACATCTATCCCTATCCCCAAAAATTTTCCCAATAATTTAGACAACCCTTAACCCCTTCACTCCCCTCCCTCTACGAGGCAGTCCTAAATCCCCTACACCAAACCCTAATTTCCTCTTCCAACTAAGCTAGGGTTTGTTATGGAAAAGAGGAATACGAGTAGAATATCCATATGGTAGGTCATATCAAAAATCCTGAAGCCATACTAAATCATAAACATCATTCATCCATCATTTTCCAAGAATTCATTCCAAGGGCCTAGTCATTTGCCACACCTAGGGCCAGTTTTGCTTAAAAATATGTTTCTGACCAAACAGAGATGAATTTGGAAAATGTGAGAGAGGTTTTTGTCCATCATAGAAATCAGAAGAAAAAAATATTTCAGTTTTTACACAGGTATCATCGTTTTGGAGCAATATAAAAAACACAGGTGTCCCAGGAGAATTTCTGCACTACTGGAGTGACCTTGGGAAAATAAGGTTTTATCATATCTGGAATGTCCAAATGAATTTATTTATGGTTCAAAGTCAACTATACTTAAATATATTTCCAATGAGGTATCATGAGCTCAATTTGGAGTTAAGGAAGGCCTCCAAAAATTTTATGCACCAAAACTCTGCATTTCTGCACCATCACTCAACACTTTTTGACCAGTCTTGGGAAAGTCAAATTTTGACAAGGAAAATAAAATCCAATCAAGAAAAAAGTGGTATATTTAGAAATTATACAGGTTAATCTTTCCAAAAAGCTATAATGGGCCCAAATACAACTTCGGGAAGGCCCTCAAAACTTGTGTGAAAGTTAACCCTTTTTGGCGCTGCGCACAGGAGAAGTTTGGCTAGAATTGCCCAAAATTAGTTAAAATAAGTTTTTTTTTGGGAAGAATGAAAAACAAGTCAAATAATAATGATAGGGCCTCCTTCATAACAACATATGGCATTTTATGGGGTATTCAAGATGCCCTCTAAGTTTTGACAAAGAAGCACTAATTCCACCTCACCAAAAGGACAAAATAGCATAGAGTATCAGTACAAGGGCCTAAGCTTTCCAAGTACAGTGAAAGGCCTCCAAAATAATCAAAAGAAAAGCAAGCATGGGGTTGAGTATCAAAAGGATAAATTCATGCTAAGCACAGGTTCACTGCTGAAGAAATGAGATATCAAACTCCAAAAGAGGCTAAGAAGACCAAAGGAAAATGTTTTTTTGGCACCTGCACAAGATCAGAAGTGGCCAAGTGAAAAACATGGTAAACCTGATGCACACATATCTGTCAAAAGACATATCACTGTCAAAACTGCAAAGGGAAAAAGACATGTTTTAGGTCACCTACAATAAAAAATGCCCAAGGAGGTAAAAACAAGGTTTTTAGTTTGATGAATATATGCCAAAGAATAGTTTGAACAAGTGTCCGGGCTTTCAAAAGAAAAGGGGATAAAAATGACATCTACTTCCCCTCAGCTAGCCATCATCACAAAAGAAGAAAAGATGCCTTGAAAGAACGTTCAAAACCCTGCAAAATACAAAAGGTTGTAAGTCAAATGGAAAAAGGATTGAAAATCATAGTAAAGTGGGTTTAGAACATTGATTTATTTCTCTCAAAGGGTAAAAAGGTGTGTTTTTTCCACTTCAAATTCATTTAGCCCCTGGAAAAGAGAAAAAACACTTAAGGAAGAAAAACATATTTTTTCTGGTCATTTTTGGCAAAATTTCCAGGTGGTGCACACCAACGGAGGCACTACATACAAAGCCGCCAGCACCACACACAGAGGAGGCAGATACAATGCAAAAAAGCACTAGACTACGCATTAGCAAAGGCACTGAGCACATGCCCAGTTCGGGCCCGACTTTCCCACCATTCAACGGCACTGCGCACTGAGGAGGCCCAACAGGCCCGACAACTCACCCGAGCCGCCCACACCCGACCCAGCATTGCGCACAGGCCTGCCAACAGCCCGACCCAACCCAGTGCTATGCATAGGGAAGGCACGACTAAACGACCAGTCAGGTGGCGTTGCACACAGAGGAAGTTTTTCCATATTTGCTAAAAAGTGGCCAAAATCACTCTTTTTCTCCTCAGAGTTTTCCCCAGGCTCCTGCACAAGTTAAAAATGTTGGTGGTCACCTCTCTTTCCCATCCAAGTGGTATTTTTGCATCCGTAATAAAAGGAGAGTAACCATAACCTAAATTGGCTAAAAACCCTAATCTTCATGGAAAACTCTCATTTAACCTTCGAGGGAAAGAAATTACCAGTTGGAGAGTGATAATTACCATAAATACGCTCAATACAAGCTAAGCCTACTTCTAAACTCTGAAAGTATTCCTTGAATTCTTCCTCTTTGCCTCCATTTGTTAAAAATTTCCCTCACCGTCACTCATTTTTCCTCCCTAGACCTAAAGCTCTCACCAAGCTAAAAACCATTTTGTTCAAAGACACAACCAGTCACCATGTCTAGAGATGAAGAAATCATTAGAGAAAATAGAGAGTTTAATGAGGAAGAGAATGAGAATGATGAGGATAAGGAATATGGATATGAAATGGCAGTCATAAAGACAAACACAGTGAGCACTTGGAGGAAGGCAATGATGGTAATGAGGCAAATCAATTACTCCCAAGTACAGAAAAAGGTGGTGTTGATGAACAAGATAAGGACCAAGAAGATAATGAAGAAATTGATGAAGGAGATAGTGATAAATAGAATTTCACTGATAGAACAGTCAATGAGGAAAAGGACAACAAAAAATATAGTCATGACAATCATGACAGCTGTCATGACTATCATGACACAAATCAATCTCTTAATGTCAATAAGAATGAAAGTGACAGTGCAGGGAGTGATGAAGAAGGGGACCCTAATGAGGCACAAAGCATTGAAGAGGATAGTGAGGCAGAAAGTAAAGGCAAAGAAGATAGTTAAGAGGATCATAGTCACAATGAGAATGAAATGAAGAATCAAAATGGCAGTGATGTTGACATGAATGCATCACAAAATGATGACCAAGCTAAATAGCAAGACAAAGACCTAGATTTTGATAAGGATTCATGGATTGGGAGGGAAAAAATTCACCTAGAGACCAAGCTGAAGAAGGCAAATGATGGTTTGAACCTACAATGGAAGATGACAAAGCATTATGCAAAGAAAAACAAGCTTGCTTGTGCCAAACTGAAGGAGGCCCTCATGGAGATTAAAAACCTCAAAAGGGCAAAAGAGCATGACAGCCTTGGATTTTTGGCTGAAGCTTCTCAACAGGTGTCCAAGACCTCTTGAGGGACCACTCCACCAATTTTGGGCAAATTTGAACAAGATTTTGTCTTTTTGAATTTTTGAGGCCTCTATGTGCAGCACCCTTGGCACTACGCACACATTTGGTGCATCCTCAGCTCACAAAATTTACATTTTTCGATTCCTCTCATCATCAGCAATCTTTTCACAAAATTTCAGATCATTTGGAGCAGTTTTCACCCCCCAAAAGGTCAAAAAACACCAAAATTTTAACCATTCTACCTCATTTTCAGGCAAGGTGCTGCACACAGAGCAGTGTTGGGAGAATGCGTTATTAGGAAGGAAAATGGAACTCATTCAAGACAAATAAAGCATTTATGGAAATTAGACTCGTCAGGCTTTACAATGAGCCATCACGGAGGAAAATCTGGCATCGAGAAGGGGTCCAAACCTTAGTCACAAAAGACCCTATTTTCTGTTGAAGTGGCGCTACGCACAGAGACTGTCTAAGTGTGTTTTGGACCAAAAGTCAACAAAACACACTCATTTATTGAAAATTGATATTTTTGAGTTTTTTAAGGCAAAACACTCTAGAATTAGGTGCAAATAGTTATTTTGGCATTTATTTCTTAGGATATTATGTGCCTTGGGCCTTGCACAGTCTCTTGGCCATAAATGACATTTATGGTTGAATTTGAAATTTTCCTACCATATTTAGGGTTTTAGTCATCCTTTTCTCCATAAATAGAGCATAAGGCCCTCATGTATTTTGTTGGATTTTGATGAACTTGGAGAGCAATACATGGTTTCTATGAGCTTGGAGAAGAAATTGGTTTTGTGAAGTTGATGAATGGCTTGCTTGGATTGATGATGGAGAGGCTTGTTTGCAGGATTCCTTAGCTTGGTGAATGGTGATGTCTTCTTAATTTGTTTATGTTTCCTTGTTATTATTATGTTTCATCCTTCTTGGTTGCTATAAATCATAAAAGTATAGGTTGAGACATGCTCTTTGAGGCACCTCAGTCCTCTTGTTTGTTATAGCTTTGATGTTTTCCTATGTTTGGTCATCTTAAGGAATTCTTGATTGCTCCTTAGGTCCACCTAAACTTGTTTTTGTTTCATGTATGGTTAGTATTCTAGTTTACAAGTATGATTCACGGTATGCCCTGCTTATTTGAAGCTTTCAAAGCTCTATCTTGAAACCTTTCTTTGGAATATTTTTTTCTAGGTTAAGTCAAAGAGGTCTCATTCGGTCTTGCCCTTTTTCCGTGCTTATCAACTTGTTTCAGAGTTCTTTATATCCTGATTTATGATGTTTGGGAGTTCCCTCTTCATAGATTAAGTTATTGTGTTATCTTATATGTTTTCCCAAATTCTGAAGGTGAATTTACTAAAGTTAGAAGCTCTTATGCTTTCTATGTTTCACTAGAATGTTTATCTTGGATATTTATCAGTTTAAGTATTGTTCATTGAGCTTAATGGTTTTCCCTACCTCATGAGTTGTAGCTTTTAACTATATGTATTTAAGACCTCCTAGTTTTTCCCAAACTTGATGTTCACTACACCTCACACATTACCTTAAGGATCTAATAACCTTTCTATATTGGCCCTGCAACACACTCTGATTCATCATTTAGACACTCATGACTTCCATTGACTCCATAGCCCAATGATTGAAAGACCTCTCACTCCACCTATTCCACTTGACCATCTTACCCAACCAAAACAATCAACAAACCCTACACTTAACAACTAGCCTAAAATCAAAACCCTAAATAAAAAAGAACACATCCTTTGCATCCAATAGAGAGATCCCTCTCTGAGTCGAGGAAGGCTAGGTCCTAGGAATCCAAAGACTAGTTCCATGTTACCCTGTCATTTGGTACACCAGTCTGCCAAATCACGAGACATTAACATTCTGGTGATCACGGTGGGACCTTCTGAGTAAGTTCATCCTTAAACATTCCTTAAAAGATTCAGAAACCCTTGACTGATAGTATCTGGAGGTTTATCTACCACCTCATTGCCACACTAACATTTAGGCAATCACGGTGGGACATTCTGAGTTAGTGACAATATAAGTATTCCGTAGGATTCACAAACCCTTCTTACACAATATCTACTGATTTATCGCGACCTCATCGCCACACTAACATTCTGGTGATCACGGTGGGAAATTCTAAGTCATTGACAATATAAGTATCCCTTAGGACTCTAGAATCCCTTGTTAAAGAGTATCTGGTGATTTATCTACCACCTCATCGCCACCCTAACATTCTGGCAATCACAGTGGGACATTCTGAGTTAGTGACAATCTAAGTATTCCTTAGGATTCGGAAACCCTTCTTACACAATAGCTATTGATTTATTGCCACCTCATCGCCACACTAAAATTCTAGCGATCACGGTGGGAATGAGTACATAGTAGCCTAACAAACTCCTATAGACTTAATTAAACCTTCAGTTAAGCTTAGAAAATTGACTAATAGCCAAAGAGTAGACTCTATTTTTTTCACCATCCTAGCAAAATGATGACTCATCTATAGGACACTCACACAAACCTTAGGGCTACATATATGGACTCAAAAAACCCCAAAACACCCTTAGATTGGTTTTTTGTTAGTTATTGGTGGTGGATATCATGTATAGGTTAGACTAGGATAGATAGGCAAACAAATAAGCTTAGCACTATCATCATCTTTCTACCTTTAGTTTTAGATTGTTTTGACCAAAAAGAGAGAAAAAATAGAAAACAAAGAAAAAATGAAAAAGAGGGTAGATTTGAAAGAGGTATAGCCCCATACCCAAAAAATAGTACTACTAAAAGTGTGCAAGCCTAAATGCCACTACTTGTTCCAAAAAAGTCATTGTTCAGTCATCTAGCCTAATCATGGCTTAAAATGTTTTCAATTTATTGCTAATAGGTTAGTGAAAGAGAACTTGTCAAAGAATTTAAACTTGACTTCTCAGTAGGAATAGATTAGGAAGAAAATATATTGGTTCTCCATGCTTAAATCCGAACCAAAGAGAAAAGGTAGGGATGCCTAACAAATTCTAAATCATAGCCCTCATGTTTTCTAGTTTTTCATTATACAAAAATAATGAGTGTGTGTAGCTTGTCTAAATGCCACAACCCATGGAAAATTAGATTGCCTAATCCTAGTTTGATCATGTTTTGAATTTCATGTCAGTAGAATAGAGAATAAATTTTGTCAAACAACTTAATCTTGACAAATTATTAGACTAGGTAGAGAATAAGAGAGTTCATTAGCCTAATCTGAACTCTTGGAGGAAATAAGATAGAAGTAGATAGTTGTTTTTCTTTCAAAAGAAAAAATGTCAAGGGTTGGCTAGTCCAAATGCAACCAAAGAAGAAAAAATGTTAGGCAAGTAGATTGGGTAGGTAGATATGAAGATTATTTGATCATGTTTTTCAAATATATTAAGATCATAACTTCACAGCAAGCATCAACAAGAGAAAAGAGGTAAAAATATGCCCAATGGATGAGGCACTGGTCTCCATCAAGCCAGAGATCTGAAAGTTCTGGAAACCTCATGAAAATGAGTTGCCCTCCCCAAGTGAAGCCACTGTTAGTCATCCATAATTTTCACTATCTGAAGATGACTAAGTATCAGTTCTAGATTTCCAGAAAAAAAGTTCATGAACATTGTGAGTTCTAGAAATCTCACTACCTTCATTATTCTTAAGATAATTTTTTCACTATTTCATCATCCCATCATGTCAATTCTCAGCTCACCCATCCCAGAAGACCCATCATGGTCTCATGTCACTCATTTTTTCTTTTTTGTGTCACCTCTGGCCTCAGCCCTCTATTTTGTTTTTCCTAACTCCTCCATTGTCCATCTAGGGCTTTCAAGGGATTTTTTTCTTGGTTTCATGACCTCCATGGTTAAAAAGCAATAAGGCTTGTATTTTGATGCTCTTACACCTCCTCCTCTCCTTAATATACCTTCATAAACACTTCCCATCACTCCTATCCCTCAAATTCATCAGTTTTCTACAAAACCTAGTCTATTGCCACAATTTGACACTTATTAAGACTAAGCCTATGTTTTTCCCTTTTGGACCCCTTCCCCTCACTCAATCCATGAAATTCCACTTTCCCCTATTCACTAACATCTATCCCTATCCCCCAAAATTTCCCCAAGAATTTAGACAACCCTTAACCCCTTAATTCCCATCCCTCTATGTGGCAGTCCTAAATCCCCTACACCAAACCCTAATTTCCTCTTCCAACTAAGCTAGGGTTTTCTATGGAAAAGAGGCATAAGATCAGAAGATCCATATCGTAGGTCCTATGAGCAATCATGAAGCCATACCAACTCATAAACATCATGCCTCCATCATTTTCCAAGAATTCATTCCAAGGGCTTAGTCATTTTCCACACCTAGGGCTAGTTTTGCTTAAAAATATGTTTCTGGCCAAAAAGAGATGAATTTGGAAATAATGAGAGTTTTTTTTTTCCATAATAGGGCCTAAAAGAAAAAATTCCTTCAATTTTTACACAGGTATCATGGTTTGGGAGCAATATCAAAAACACAGGTGTCCCAGGAGAATTTTTGCACTGCTGGAGTGACCTTGGGAAAATATGGTTTTCTCATAGTTGGACTGTCCAAATGACTTCCTTGATGGGTAAAACGACAACTAGACATAATTATATTTCCAATTAGCTATTAGGAGCTCACTTTTTAGTTACGTAAGGCCTCCAAAATTTTTTTGCACCAGCACTCCACATTTCTGCACCATCACTCAACATATCTTGATCAGTCTTGGGAAACTCAACTTTTGACAGAGAGATTCAACTCCAATCAGGAAATAAATGTTATATTTGGAATTCATACAGGTTAATATTTCCAACGAGCTATCATGGGCCCAAATCAGACTTCGGGAAGGTCATCAAAATGTGTCTACAAGTTGACCCTTTTTGGTATTGCGCACAGGAGAAGTTTGGCAAGAATTGCCCAAAATTGGTCAAAATCAATATTTTTTGGGAATAATGACAAGCAAGTCAAATAATGATGATAGGTCCTCCTTTATAACAGCAGATGGAATTTTAGGGGGTATTCAAGTTTCCCTCTAAGGTTTGACAAAGAAGCACTGATTCCACCTCACCAAAAGGAAAAAATGGCAAAGAGTATCAGTACAAGGGCATAAGCTTTCCAAGTACATTCAAAGGCCTCCAAAATATTCAAAAGAAAATCAAGCATGGGGTTGAGTATCAAAAGGAGAAATTCATGCTAAGCACAAGTTCACTGCTAAAGAAATGAGATATCAAACTTCAAAAGAGGCTAAGAAGACCAAAGGAGAATGTTTTTTTGGCACCTGCACAAGATCAAAAGTGGCCAAGTGCAAAACATGGTAAACCTGATGCGCACATCTCTATCAAAAGACATATCACTGTCAAATCTGCAAAGGGAAAAAGACATGTTTTAGGTCACCTACAATAAAAAATGCCCAAGGAGGTAAAAACAGGGCTTTAGTTTGATGAATATATGCCAAAGAATAGTTTGAAAAAGTGCCCGGGCTTTCAAAATAGAAGGGGATAAAAATGACATCTACTTCCCCTCAGCTAGACATCATCACAAAAGAAGAAAATATTCCTTGATAGAATGTTCAAAACCCTGCAAAAGACAAAAGGTTGTAAGTCAAATGGAAAAAAGATGAAAATCATAGTAAAGTGGGTTTAGAACTTTTATTTATTTCTCTCAAAGGGTATAAAGGTGCCTTTATTCCACTTCAAATTCATTTAGCCCCTGAAAAAGAGAAAAAAATTATTAAGGAAGAAAAACAAAGTTTTTCTGGTCATTTTTGGAAAAATTTCTAGGCGTTGTGCACTGGCGGAGGTGCTACACACAGAGTTGTCGGCGCTGTGCATAGAGGAGGAAGATACAATGCAAAAAAGCACTGTGTTATGCACCGGAGAGACGGTGCTATGCACTGGCAGAGGCATTGCGCACACGCCCAGCTCGAGCCCGACTTGCCCACCATTCAACGACGTTGCACGCTGGGAAGACCTAACATGCCTGATAACTCGCCCGACCCACCCACACCTGATCCAGCACTGTGCACAAGCCTGTCAACAGCCCAACCCGACCCAGCACTACGCACAGGGAAGGCACAACTGAATGGCCAGTCGGGTGGTGTAGTGTCCCTTCTTAGTGAGATAGCTTTGATGACACTTAGAGATGGTGATTTTGATATAATGATATAATATTATGTATGAAAGACTTATGTACATGCTTATATGCTATGACCTGGTTTAGGTCACTTGGTTGTTGTGTGCTTATGATAATATTTATGGTTGCGTACAAAAGAATTGATTTTGGTTAAGAGCATATTAGCGATGTTTTCTCTTTTGGTATCCTACTTTGGACATAGGTGTATGACATGAATGGTGATTCAGAATTGAGACACATATCCATGGATGATCATGGTTAAGTGGAACATATGGTTAATTATGATTTTTGGATGATACATGATTTGTATGATTATATGTGCGTAATATCGTACTAAGCATGATGTGGCAGGGGACTTGGTCATTGCCAACAGGGATGCTCAAGTTATAAATGACTGTGGAAGTCATTTCTCCAAAACCAAAATGTCTGTGGAAGTCATGCACAATATTTGGTAAAATTTGAATAAGTTAATTATGAAATTCATTGATTTATTTGATCAATGAGATTGTGATGTGTGCAGGTCTTGGAAGAAGACCTTACCAATGAACCATCAGATGGGTATGAGCTCACAATCAGTACCTTAGGGTGAAACGTGGAGTTTCAAAGCATAATAGATGAGAAGCCATGGAAATTAGGGCGCAGAGTCCTAAATCCATGAAATATAAAGACGTGGAGTCTTGGATATATGATAAAAGGATTAGGACGCAGAGTCCTAAATCCATGAAATATAAAGACGTGGAGTCTTGAATCTATAATGAAATGTTTGGGGCGTGGAGTCCTGAATATTTAAAAATATCAAGGTGTGGAATCTTGGATCTTTAGAGTAGATCAGGGCGCGGATTCCTCAATCTACTAAGGCACGAAGATGAATACAATAGGGGTGCGGAATCCCTATTATCCAAAATACCACTCATGGGCAGCTCACATATGAATTTCCTTAATAAGATCTCATTCATAACAATTTTGGAGTGACTTTCTAAAAATAGAAAGTCATGTCTACTATTTCAAGTATGACTTTCAAAAAATAGTAAATCACCTCCCAATCAATGGGTAAACAAGTATACTTGAAGGAAAATAACTTAACTTATGATTAATCAATTGTAATAGTTCAATCTCGACTTAATCCTCAATATTATTAATATTATTAATATTATTATTATCTTTTATGAGACTATGATATTATTATTAAAAGGAAATTATATCTCCTCAATCACTTCACACCTCTCTCCTTCATGACTCTCATGGCTCTATGTAACTCTCTCTATTTTAAATATTACATTACACTCTCTTTTATGCACTCATCAAGAAATGGCATATTCCTCTTACACTCATTAAATATATGTCATAAAATATTCCTCTTACACTCACTTTAATGCATATGTTACACTCTCCTTAAATAAGGCATGCATACCTCTCCTTAATGGCATAAGTTACACTCCTCTAAATGGAATACAATGCATGCATATTAATCCTCCTTTATGACAAGAATTTTTGCTCCTCCTATATATGAGTCTCATGTATTCTCATTTGAGGAGAGGAGGGGGTAATGCCAAGAGTGGAAGAGACTTGAGGAATATTGTGAGAGGGAGAGATATGGAGAGTATCCAATTACTTCCAAAACAAATCTGAATTTCTTACTAATCTACTAAGTATCTATTGAGGTTGAACATGAGTGGTATTTAGAGGAAGTGAAAACTATCTTCCTTAGTTTTCCTTGCATCTCTCTCTCTATTGTTGTATTTTGGTATTGGTTGTGAGCTTTTATAGCTCGGGGGTTCTAGGGGGAGGAGTTCTCCCTGGATATGGTTGGGTGGAAAACCGGATGGTTCAAATGAGTTGGTTAAGGGATCGAAGGTGGATCATATTCTTAACGATTGGAGTTGAATATCTCTTCAGGTATAATTTCCATTGTTCTAAAATTATAGTATATCTTTAGCATAAAATAAAAAGTAGACATTTAAATTGTTGTAAGAATCTAATTTTTGTTTAGGCTTATGTTATCTAGACTATTATTGATTAGTTAAAAATGAAGACTAGATTAATCTATATGTATGGATGTTTAGATCTCAATATTGGAGTTATTATTGGTGTAGTTTATGGTACTAATCTTGGTATTGTAGCATTTGAGAAAGGAAAGCCAAATATTGTTGACGGTAATTGCAATAAATAAATTCCAAAGGAATTGGGTAAGTATTTCATGATTTATGGTTTTGTTTCAAGTAATCAGATGCATGTTTTAGAAATGGTTTTAGGATAGTTTGAAAAGTGTTTGACAAAGTCCGTGAATGAGTAATGTTATGTATGCATGAATAAGTGCTAACTTGCAACTTATTTCAGAAGTAAGAAAATGGACATGTGCCCAAAACATACTCGGAGGAATTACAGAATCAACCCTTAAAAGAAAATGCTAAAATAATGGAAACTAAAATATGGCTTGGAAGACCAAATGCTTCAGGTAAGTTGGAGATAAATTTCAGTTATGGCTTATGTTTCATATTCTTATCAATAATTCAATGTTTTGTTATTCAAGTTGTTGTAATAGTACGATTAGAACTTTGACAGAAAGCCTTAATGGCTATAGCATTCAGGGCTGCCATATGTTTGTTAAATTGTAGCAATTGGTGCAACAAGCTTGTCAATCATGTCAAATGAATTTGCTTGTGGGTGGTAAAATGTTTCAAGAACTAATATCGTAGATTTAGAAATGTGTGATTTCAATGAGCATATCTTAGTAGCATAACTCTGGGTTTTTTTTCCTCATGTAGAGGTGTAGTTGTAAGTTTTCATTCCATATGTTTGACAAAAATCATAAATGAAACATTTAGGCTATAAATTTTGTTGTTTTCAAGAATCGCATTCCTGGGCGTTTTTATTTCGATTCAGCCCAACATCAGGGGGTATCCGTGCCTAATGGTCATGTAACCTCTGATTTCATTCCAAAAAAATACTTCTCAGAACCCAGATCAGAAATCTGGGCGATTTGGCAGATTTCCACTGTGAGTTATGTGTGCCTGTTGTTGAGTCTTTGATGAAAGACTAAGATTATTTAGTCCCTTTTTTAAGATGGAAACATTTAAAGTTTCAATTCTGAATTTTATGAGATAAATATGTTGAAGAATAATATTAAATTCATTGTTTCTAAATTTTTGACAAAATGCCTCAATGACTTTTAACTGTATGCTTTCAAAGTGTTTGTCATAAGGGCTCAATGAGTGTAGAGTGCATCTCTGCAAAGTGTTTGTCAAAAATCTTGAATGGCCGTAGCTTTTGTGCATATAAATTGTTAGTGTAAAATTCTTAGTTACTGTTGTTTTTATGTTACTATAAGTTATAAATAAAATATTTAATGGGTGTAGCTTCCTATGTCTGCAAGTTTTTGGTATGAATGTGAAAATGAAGTGTGAATAAGACAGATTTTTCTTGTATTATCTAAAGCTTAAAAAAAAAAAGGCTTTTTGTTGGAAACAATTTTACAGTGACTAATTCTTTATGATTTTGTGCAAATGAGTATTAGTGATTATGTGACATCTACTTCTCTATCTTACTGATGGTGGGTAAGGTGGGACCTTACAGGTGGCGCTGCGTACGGAGGAATTTTGGCTAGATTTGCCAAAAAGTGGAAAAAATCACTCTTTTTCTCCTCAAAGTTTGCCCCAAGCTCCTACACAAATTAAAAAGGTTGGTAGCCAGCTCTCTTTGCCCTCCAAGTAGTCTTTTTGCATCTATAATCAAAGGAGAGTAACCATAACCTAAATTGGCTAAAAATCCTAATCTTCATGGCAAACTCTCATTTAACCTTCTAGGGCAAGAAATTACCAGTTGGAGAGTGATCATTAGCATAAATAAACTCAATACAAGCTAAGCCTACTTCTAAACTCTGAAAGTATTCCTTAACTTCTTCCTTTTTGCCTCCATTTGATAAACATTTCCCTCACCATCACTCATTTTTCCTCCCTAGACCTAAAGCTCTCACCAAGCTAAAAACCATTTTTTTCAAAGACACAACCATTCACCATGTCTGGAGATGAAGAAATCAATAGGCCAGACACATAGTTTAATGAGGAAGAGCAGGATAATTATGAGGACAAGGAAGAGGGATATGAACATGGCAATAATAAAGACAAAGACAGTGAGCACTTGGAGGAAGGCATTGATGGTAATGATGCAAATCAATCACTCCCAAGCACAGAAAAAGGTGGTGCTGATGAACAAGATAAGGACCAAGAAGATAGTGAAGACACTGATGAAGGAGAAAGTGATAAAGAGAATTTCACTGATAGAATAGTCAGTGAGGAAAAGGACAAAAAAAAATATAGTCATGACAGTCATGACAGCTGTCATGACATTAATCAGTCTCTTAATGACAATAAGAATGAAAGTGACAGTGCAAGGAGTGATGAAGAAGGGGAACCTAATGAGGCACAAAGCATGGAAGAGGACAGTGAGGCAGAAAATAAAGGCAAAGAAGGTAGTCAAGAGGATCATAGTCACAATGAGGATGAAATGAAGAATCAAAATGGCAGTGATGTTGACATGGATGCACCACAAAATGAAGACCAAGCTAAATAGCAAGACAAAGACCTAGAGTTTGATAATGAGTCATGGCTTGGGAGGGCAAACATTCACCTAGAGACCAAGCTGAAGAAGGCAAATGATGGTTTGAACCTACAAAGGAAGATGACAAAGCATTATGCAAAGAAAAACAAGCTTGCTTGTGCCAAACTGAAGGAGGCCGTCATGGAGATTAAAAACCTAAAAAGGGAAAAATGGCATGATAGCCTTGGATTTTTGGCTGAAGCTTCTCAACAGGTGTCCAAGACCTCCTGAGGGACCACTCCATCAATTTTGGGAAAATTTGAACAAGATTTTGTCTTTTTGAATTTTTGAGGCCTCTGTGCGTAGCACCCTTGGCGCTACGCACAAATTTGGTGCATCATTAGCTTGGAAAATTTAAAATTTTTTATTCCTATAATCATTAGCAGTCTGCTCACAAAATTTCAGATCATTTGGAGCCATGTTGACCCCACAAAAGGTGAAAAAACACCAAAATTTTGACCATTCTGCCTCATTTTTAGGCAAGGTGCTGCGCATAGAGCAATATTGGGAGAATCAGTTTTTGGGTAGGTACATAGCACTCATTCAAGAAAAGTCAAGCATTTCTGGAAAGTAGACTCATCAGGCTTTCCAACGAGCCATCACAGAGCCAAATCTGGCATCGTCAAGGGGTCCAAAACTTAGTCATAAAAGACCTTATTTTCTGTTGAAGTGGCATTGTGCACAGAGACTGTCTAAGTGTGTTTTGGACCAAAAGTAAAAAAAAAACACACACATTTATTGCAAATTGATATTTTTGAGTTTTTTGAGGAAAAACACTCTAGAATTAGGTGTAAATATTTATTTTGGCATTTATTTCTTAGGATATTATGTGCCTTGGGCCTTGCATGGTCTCTTGGCCATAAATGACATTTATGGTTGAATTTGACATTTTCCTACCATATTTAGGGTTTTAGTCCTCCTTTTCTCCATAAATAGAGCATGAGGCCCTCATTTATTTTGTTGTCTTTTTATGAACTTGGAGAGAAATACATGGTTTCTATGAGCTTGGAGAAGAAATTGGTTTTGTGAAGTTGATGAATGGCTTGCTTGGATTGATCATGGAGAGGCTTGTTTGCAGGATTCCTTAGCTTGGTGAATGGTGATTTCTTCTTAATTTGTTTGTGTTTCCTTGTTATCATTATGTTTCATCCTTCTTGGTTGCTATAAATCAGAAAAGTATAGGTTGAGACATGCTCTTTGAGGCACCTCAGTCCTCCTGTTTGTTATAGCTTTGATGTTTTCCTCTGTTTGATCAACTTAAGGAATTCTTAATTGCTCCTTAGGTCCACCTAAACTTGTTTTTGTTTCATGTGTGGTTAGTATGGTAGTTTACAAGTATGATTCACGGTATGCCCTGCTTATTTGAAGCTTTCAAAACTCTATCTTGAAACCTTTCTTTGGAATATTGTTTGCTAGGTTAAGTCAAAGAGGTCTTGTTCGATCTTGCCCTTTGTCCATGCTTATCAACTTGTTTTAGAGTTCTTTATAGCCTAATTTATCATGTTTAGGAGTTCCCTCTTCATAGATTAAGTTATTGTGTTATCTTATATGTTTTCCCAAATTTTGAAGGTGAATTTACTAAAGTTAGAAGCTCTTATGATTTCTATGTTTCACTGGAATGTTTATCTTAGATATTTATCAGTTTAAGTATTTTTCATTGAGCTTAATGGTTTTCCCTACCTCATGAGTTATAGCTTTTAACTATATGTAGTTAAGACCTCCTAGTTTTTCCAAAACTTTATGTTCACTACACCTCACACATTACCTTAAGGATCAATTAACCTTGCTAGATTAGCCCTGCAACACACTTTGATTCATCATTTAGACACTCATGACTTCCATTGACTCCATAGCCCAATGATTCAAATACCTCTCACTCCACCTATTCCACTTGACCATATCATCCAACCAAAACAATCAACAAACCCTACACTTAACAACTAGCCTAAAATCAAAACCCTAAAGCAAAAAGAAAACATCCTTTGCATCCAATAGAGAGATACCTCTCTAAGTCCAGGAAAGCTAGGTCCTAAGACTCCAAATACTGGTTCCATGTTACCCTGTCATTTGGTATACCAATCTGCCAAATCATGGGACACTAACACAATGGATTGATTTTTCTCATAGTATATCTATTCAGCTGAAGAACTCATTCAATTAATCACACCACTATTCTATCAACCTATAAATGAAATCAATCAAAATAAAAAAGTCCTTAGAACTTCATAATTATCCTAAGATCATAAAAGAAAAGCATAAAGACATATCATTCACAAAAATTTATATAGAGAGAGCCCTCTCTGAGTCTAGGAAGGCTAGGCCCTACGACTACAAAGTTGGTTTGATGTTACCCTTGTTTATTTGGTCTTACCAATCTGAAAAATTACAGAGACCTAAAATAATGGTGACTCCACTAGGGAACACCCATTAAAAATCTTAGTGTTATAGAAATAACTCAGAAAACCCAAAAATATTTCAAGATTGGTATCCAATTGTTGACAATGGACAACAAACAAATCCTCAAAACAGTTAGCATCATCCACCTGGTGACTCCACTAGTTTTCAGTAGGCCTGCTGACTCCATTGGTTCTCACAGACTCCGCTGGGCATGTATTAATCAGTCCTAATAATATAAATCCCAGTCACATACTGTGTGAATTCAATATTCTTATAGATTGGTTTTTTTTCAAAACTCTTATAAACTTTCAGCCTCTCTGTGTTGTGGGTCTGAAATCTGACTTCACAAAGAATCAACACCAGATCTCACCCTGATCCAAACCCTCTTGCTATAGTTGATGACCCAGAAAGAATCTTAAGAAAACTTCTAGGACTGAAGATTCAACTATTGTCAAACCAATTCACAAAGCAAGTTACTTTCCTAAAAACCTTACATCCTTGCGAGATACCCAATTTTAATTACACCATAAAAGAAACCAATTCAAAAATAAGTCTCAAAGTTGGATAGACCAGACAAAACTTGAGCCTACCAGCATACAGCAGAGTCCTAGTAGAGAAGCCTCTCCTTCCACTCCTGCTGATCTTCAGCTTCTCCAACAATTTGACTCTTTTCGTTCCAAATCTGCTCAGTATCAGCTAACCAGTCCAAGTACATTTGCTACCCTCACTCATACATTCACTATTCAAACCCCTTCATTTCATCCTCCACCTCCACTCATAAACCCTCCTCTTATAAATCCTCCTTGGGTTCCATTACCTCCCATCATGGCAACATGGTATGCCCTCCTAGTGCTACCACAACCTTTATTTCCTATGCCCCAAGACTATCAATCTAGAATCCCTCATTTTAATGAAACGGATCATACAACTGCCACAACATGTAGATAAGATGAATGATGCTTTTGATTACCAATAAATAGAACATGAGACCATACAGATGAGAATGTTTGCCCAAAGTTTAGGGGGAGAAGCAAAGAAATGGTTCAAGAAATTAACTCCTAATAGCATTCATGATCTCCCTTCCCTTTATCAAACATTCATAAACAAGTGGGAGACTAATAAAAATCCTCTTAAGATATTATCAGAATATGAAAACCTTAAAATAAATGTTGGGGAGAGTGTTCAAGACTACTGCACTAGGTTAGATAGTGTATATAATGCACTTCCTCCCGACATGAAACCCCCACAAGGCCTAGCCCTAGTAAAATTTCCAGATGGTTTTGATCCAGAAATGGCTTATCAATTAAGAGAAAGAGATCCTCTTACCTTGGAGGACATAAAAGAGGAGCAATAAGTGTAGAAGCCAATCTAATTGCTATAAGGGCTAGAATGAGAATAGAAAAGAGGGTTACATACAAATAAGAACCTATGGCCTCCACATCTGATGCTAAAATTGATAGTCTACTTAGGACAATGGAAAGGATGATGGAGAGAATTAACTTAAATGAAAGAGCACCTCCTAGAGGAAACCAAACAAATCCTCAAAACAAAAACATAAACCAAAACTTCAGAAGAGATCCTCCTCAAATAAGACAAAGGAAACTGACCAGAAAATTAGACCTCCTTTCCAATAAAACTATGTAGATGAAGAGGAAAGGGAGACTGACGAGCCAGAAGAAAACCATGTGAATCTAATAGGCGATGATAATGAGGATGTTGTTTTTCTCACAGAAGAAGAACAAGGTCTATTTTCCTCAAACCAAACTGAAAGAACATATGAAGATTCTAAAGAATACAAACTAGGATCTGAAATGCTATCATGGAGGTTCATAGGTAGTATGACCTAAAAAGTAGGAAAACCCAAGATATCCCCAAGAAGAATACACCAGAAATTTTTTCTATGAAGACCCCTGAAAACACTCCCAGAAAGATAGCAGAAAATACAAAAACAATGGCTAAGGGTTCTGATCAAAGAGAAAACAAAATCAGCCAACATGATGGTGACCAAAGCTACCCTAATACATCAACTAGTGGCCCTGAAAAAACCATTGTAACTTAGATTCCAAATAAAAATAAGAAAGCTAAAGTTGCTCGAAAGATAATGTCTGATAAAACTGATTTAAATATGTCAAAAACACAGACACCATTCAATATTGAGAGTGAAATTTCCAAGATAAAAATAGCCATACCCCTTACTGAATTAGTGATTCAAGATGTATATAGGTCTCAAGTTTTGAAGGCTTTAAACATAGGAGATAATGCTGATACTCTAAGTCTGAGTGATTAAAGGCTAGAATTGTTGTTTGGACCAGAGGTATAGGGAAATTTTTAAGAGGGAGGTGTGCCTCCATTCTATGTCAGTTTGAACATCCATGACAAAATCCTACACAATGCCATGCTAGATTCTAGTGCTTCACATAACCTCATGCCAAAGGTAGTGACGGAAAGATTAGGCCTTGAAATAACCAGACCATACAAAGACTTGTACCCTTTTGATTCAGGTAGAGTTAAATGTTTGGGCCTAATCAAAGATCTATGTGTCAATCTGGCACAAATATCAGCCAAAAGCCTTATAATGGATATTGTAGTGGCTGACATTCCCCCAAAATATGGCATGATTTTATCAAGATCATGTGGAGCCAAACTCCAAGGAACCCTCCAAATGGACATAACGTATGCTACCATTTCAGTCTTTAACCAAACAAGAAGACTACATAGAGAAACTCACATGAAATACATGGTAAGCATCCAAGATAAGCCAAATAACACCCCTCTCTATTATGTTCATTCAAACCTTGATTCATTTATCTTGTACAATGAAGATGGTATTAATGAACAAGTACATAGAAAATAGGAAGAGCAAGACATGTCAAAACAGTCAAACCAAACACAAAATGAAGAACATAACAGCCAAAACCCTAGCAACCGTGCACCAAAACCCAATGGCGAATCTGAACTTGAAACTCTTTGGAAAATGAGCTTTGATGGCTCTTATGGTAAATATAGTTCAGGAGCAGGTGTTTGGATACACAACACTAATGAGGGTCATTCTTGCAAACTGGATTTTCAATGCACAAAAATTATTGCATAATATGAAGCTCTTCTCCTAGGTGTACAATTGCTGAAAAATATAGGAGCTAAGATGATTTCTGTTCAAGGAGATTCTGAGCTAATTATTAGGAAAATTAAAGGAGAATATTAGCCAAAAAACCCAGGTTAAGATAATATATAAATGCTTCCTTAGACCTCCTAAAAACATTTGAAAAATATGAACTTACCTCTATCCCAAGAACTCAAAATAGCCTTGCAAATGAACTAGCCTTTGTTGCTAGCACTTGCCAACTGCCTCATGCCAATGAACAATACACGGTAAAGGTCAAAAGTAGACTGACGGTCCCTGATAACATAGATTATTGCCAAGTTTTTGAAGGTGAGAAACATATTGAAGACCTCCTACAGTCCAAAAATGAGTTTGAAATGCCAAAACCAGACTCAGATCATGAAGAGAACTGCTCTGCTGAGGAAAAAACACACAAAACAAAGCCACCTTATGATGCTGATATAAATTTGTTAGAACACCCTCATGAGGTAGAACTATGTGAATATTCAGATAAAAAGTACCTTAAGGAATTGCAATGCAAAGACAATCTATTACCAAGAGGACTTTCCCCTTTAGAAGAATTGTTTCATTTCAATGATGTTTCTAGGAAGCCTAAAATAGAATCCACAAAAACAGACATAGAGGAATGCAATGTAGGAAGTGAGGAGGGACCTAAAATGATAAAATTGTCCAAAAAACTGCCAGCTCTTGTAAAACAGAAATACAATGAGTTTTTCAAATAATTTAAGGATTTGTTTTCATGGGCTTATGAGGACTTGAAGTCCTATGATACAAGCATCATTCAGCATAAGATTCCTCTCAAGGAAAACCAGAAACCATTTAAGAAAAAATTGCGTAGGATAATCCCTGTCCTAATGCCTCTAGTTGAGAAAGAAATAAAAAGAAATGTATGATGCTGGAATAATAGTCCCACTCAGGTACTCGGAATGGGTCTC
Source organism: Pinus albicaulis (assembly GCA_034641835.2). Taxonomy (NCBI): domain Eukaryota; kingdom Viridiplantae; phylum Streptophyta; class Pinopsida; order Pinales; family Pinaceae; genus Pinus; species Pinus albicaulis. Next base: position 90,760,518 of record CM076579.1, read on the forward strand.
AAATATTGTATCAGTGAGAAAGAAAACAGGGGAAATTAGGCTATGCATAGACTTCAGAAATTTAAACAAAGCCCCGCTGAAAGACAACTACCCTTTACCTAATATGGATCATATACTGGAAAGTGTAGTAGGCTCTAAAATAATATCTTTGCTTGATGGCTTTTCAGGGTATAACCAGGTGCTAGTACATCCAAATGATCAACACAAAACCACCTTCACTACACCTTGGGGCACCTTCATGTATGTCAAAATTCCTTTTGGGTTAATGAATGCTGGGGCCACTTTTCAAAGAGCCATGGACATTTATTTTTCCGAAGAAACAGGTTACTTCATTGTGATATACCTTGATGACATAACTGTCTATTCAAAAACTGATGAAGAACACCTAGTTCACTTAAGAAAGGTCTTCGAAAAATGTAGAAAGTATGGTCTATCTTTAAATCCTAAGAAAACTTTGTTTGGTCTTCAAGAAGGAAAAAATTTAGGCCATATCATATATTAAGAAGGGATTAAGATAGACTGAAAGAGGATTGAGGGGATATTTCAAATCAGTCACCCTAGGAACATCAAAGAGCTACAATATTTCATTTGAAAGATCAACTTCTTAAGAAGGTTCATACCAAAACTTTCAGAACTCCTGAGAAACATTACAAACATGTTGAAAAGAGATATAGGAGTCAAATGGACCATAGAAGCTAAGCAATCCTTTGAACTGGTAAAATAAGCACTTACCCAAACACCAATCCTCATCAACCTTGACTTCACTAAGGACTTCTTCACCTTCTCATTTGCATCAAAACACACAGTTGTTGTAGTATTACTACAAAAGAACATAATGGGACAAGAACAACCCATAGCTTTCTTTAGAAAGAAACTAAGAGATGCACTTCTGAAATACAACATTATGGAAAAACAAGCTTTTGCCTTAATCAAGGCATTAAAATATTTTGGGGTTTATATATTGCATTCACATGTCATTTGTTTCATTCCTCATGCAGTTGTTAAGGACATACTAACTCAGGATCCTAATGGTAAAAGAGGTAAGTGGATTGTTGTCATCTTAGAGTATGATCTAGAAATCAATCCCGCGAAGCTAATAAAAGGGCAAGGACTGGCCAAATTGATGGCTGAAGAAAACTTTCAAGCACTGGACATAAACATGATACATTCCTTGGATGAACAAGAGGAGCGGGAAACTGCAGTTATTGAAGAAGCATTTCTGAAATCACTCTAGTGTGCTGATATGTTAAATGTGCTTTTTAATTTAAATTCTCCTCCTAATTTATCCAAAACAAAGGCCAGATTCTTGAAACTAAAAGTTGTAAATTTTTGTATTCTAGATAAAGCCTTATATTGGAAAAATTATGTTGGTATCTTGCTTAAATTTTTACTTGAAGAAGATGCAGATAGAATCACGCATCAGTTTCATCAAAGAGAATGTGGAGGTAATCTCTATTGGAAAACCACTGCCAACAAAATCCTTAGAGTTGGTTTCTATTGGCCACTCTTTTCCCTGATGTCCACAATCTAGTAGTGACTTGCCATAAATGCCAAATCTTTGAGGGAAAGAGAAAACTACTACTTTTTCCTTTACAACCTATTTGTGTTTAAACTCCTTTTCAATGATGGGGTTTAGATTTCATTGGAGAAATCCACCCTGCCTCCTCTACCCAACATAAATGGATCCTCACTGCAACTGACTATTTCAACAAATGGATAGAAGCCATCCCTTCAAGGACTGCCACTGACTCGGTAATCATCAAATTCCTTGAAAGTAATATTCTTTCCAGATTTGGTTGTCCAAGAAAAATCATCACTGATAATGCTGCTGCATTTAAATACAAGAGAATGGTGGACTTTTGCCACAAGTATCACATTACATTAGGGCATTCTACAGATTATTACCATCAAGGTAATGGGTTGGTTGAGTCCTCTAACAAAATTTTGGTAAATATCATCAAGAAATTGCTGGAAGAGAACAAAAGGTCATGGCACAACAAATTAGTGCATGCACTATGGGCAAACAAATTAACAATCAAAAAATCAATTAACATGTATCCCTATCAACTATTATATGGCATGGATGTAGTTTTTCCAACATCCTTGGGAGTCCCAGTGATGAAGCTTATTAAAGAGGTACAGTCAGAGGATAATGATATAAAAATAAGGTTGAACCAAACCATTCAATTGCAGCAATCAAGGGAAGAAGTATACAATAGAACATAGCAAGTGCGGGAAAGCATCAAAAAGCTTTTTTATAAAAGGACCAAAGCAGATGACTTCAACATTGGAGACAAAGTGTTGAAGTGAGATTCAAGAGGAGAGGAAAAATGAAAGCATGAGAAATTTGACAATCTATGGAAAGGTCCATACATCATCCATTCAGCAAGTGGTAACAATGCATTCTTTCTAGAAGAAATGGATGGAACAGAGTTATATGGAGGTCCTATAAATGGCAGGATGCTCAAGAATTATTTTTGTTGAAGTTCTTAATTTAAAGCTTTATTCAATGTACATAATACTGCTTGAATAAAAGATTAGAAAAATGAAGCACAAAAAACAAAGAAAAGAAGAAAAGAGGGCAGGATAAAGGAAAAGGTAAAGCCCCATACCAAATAATAATATTTCTCAAAGTGTGAAAGTCCAAATGCCACTACTTTTTGATGAAACATTTTTCAGCCATACAGCTTAATCATGGTTGAACTAATTTAAAATTTTTTTCTGATAAGTTAGAAATGAAGATTTTCCAAACTATTTAAACTTGGCTTATCAGTAGACTAGGTTAGGAAAAGATATTGGTTCCCAAAGTTCAAATTTGAACCAAAGAGAAAAGAGAGGGATGAATGACAAATTCTAAATTATAGCCCTCAGTTATTTTTACTTTTGCATAATAAATATGTGTGTAGCTTGTCCAAAATACCACAGCTCATGGAAAACCAAACTGCTTAACCTTGATTTGATCATGTTTTAAATTTTGTGTTGATAGATTAGAGAATGAAAATTCGTCAAACTATTTAATCTTGACGAATAAGTAGATTAGGTAGAGAATAAAAGAACTCACCAGTCTAATCTGAGCCTTTGGATGATATAAGGGTAGAAGTAAATAGTTTCTTCTTTCAAAAGAAAAATGATGTCAAGGGTTTGCCGGTCCAAATGCACCCAAATGAAGAAAAAATGTTAGGAATGTTATGATGGGTAGGTAGAGTTGATGTTGAAGCAATCATGTTTTTTTAGATTTTAAAAGATCACAGCTTCAAGGAACATCAACAAATCAGTAATTGAAGAAGGAGGAAATCTGCCAAGCACAAACAAGGCACCGATTTACAAATTCTAGAGATCTGAACTATGAGGTTATTGACACCTCCTAAAGGAGCTTCTCTCCCCAAGTGGAGCCACTGTTAGTCATCAATATTTTTCACTATCTTTGTATGACTATAGAAAGGTTATATTTTTCTGAAAACAATATTCCTTGAATATCTTGAGTTTCAGAAATCTCACTGCCTTCATTATCTTCATAAAACCTTTTTCCCTATCTATCAGTTTTACATCTCAAAGTTACCCTGTTGTTCTTAAAAGACACATTATGGGCTTATACCTCTCATTTTCATCCTTATTTCCTACCTAAAACCTCATTTCCCCATTTTACCCTGTCAATAAACTCCATCCTCCCTCTAATATTTCTTGTTGCTAACTCATTCCCATGTCCCTTTGGGCATAATATCTTATAACAATGCTCTCTTTTCACTTGAAAGTTTTTAAGTCAAATTTCATTCAAAATCAGGTAAAAAAAAAACACTCCCATTAGGTCATTAGGGGTTTGTATCTTTCAAGGTCATCCTTTCATTTCGAGGAGGTCAACACACATATGAGAAGAATTGATTATGACAAGCATTCTTCTGGCTCCCTAAAATCCTTAGATGTTTCAAGCACTGCTTTTCCTTTGCTAGAATCTAACTCAGATGTAATAGAATGTATAGACATGGTTATTCAAGAAAGACCTAAAATTTCCAAGGAGGATTATCTTCTCAGTTCAGAACCTGCAAGTGAGAAAATGGGACAAAGTTTGGCACTTATGTAGAGGTGTTGGAAGATTTATCGGTAGAAAGTACTGAGAATGTAGACTATCTACTCCTGAATGAAAGCAATTTATAGCAAGGGAAAGAGGAAAACTTGGTTTTGTAGATGACAAGGGCTATAAACTTGATAGTCCATTTGAGTGCCAAAGTAGTGATTAATTGCAGAAAAATGACATGGAGAAAGCACTCAAAGCCAAACATTAAGAAAGTCTATCAGAAAATATTGATGGAATATGGAAAAAAGGTAAGGTGAACTGGATAGAAATGAATGAACTTGAAAGGGATATAGAGAAATTAGAAGACAACACTGATGATTGTTGTAAATAACTGTAGACACTTAGAGATTTGAAAAAGGTGGCCAAAGAAGGTGGAAAAGATAAGTTGAATTTTATGGTGGAAACTATAGAAGATTTTAAAGATGCTACTAGATGTAATAATCAAATCCCAAAGTTTTCAAGGTGAACATGTCAAACCCTAATGACCAATGGAAAAAACAACTTCATGAATTAAGCAACTTGCAAAGCAGAAAGTGTCAAAGAGTGCTAGTGAGAAAAGAAAAAAGACGTAAAACATTAGAAAGTGGGTTTTTAAAATTATATCAAATTCCACTTGTCTATAAAAGCTTATCAAACACTTCAAAGGAGTCATTGTTTCCTTTCAAAGAATAAGAGCCATTCAGAAAAGGAAAAAATTATGAAGTTTTGAGCGAATTTGGTTGAAATTCCTTGGCATTGCGCGTTCAACACTTGGTGCCATGCGCCTGGGAGTTTGCATTGCGCTCTTGCCCGATTTCCTCAACGCATTTTCTAAAGGCACTGTGCGCCTGTAGACTGGCGTTGTGCCCTTGCCACAAAACTGTGCCCTTGCCAGAAAGGACCCCATGTAAGCTGTGTTGACGTTGCGCGCACAGAGTTTGGCATTGCATGCTTGGGTTGGCATTGCGCCCCGAGCTAGTGGCACTACGCACCTAGATAAAGGATTTTGCTAAGGGTTGGGGCCATTCAAACATAGTAAAAATTTCTCCAAATTCTTGACAAAGTCATGCAAGAAATATTGAGTCGTAAGTACATGACATGAACCTTGCTTTGAAGCTATTTGATCATTCTTAATTGAATGGAGATGAAACCCTAAAGGAAACCCTAAATTTTAGCTTTTAATCACTATTTTTAACCTTGTTCCACCCTCCTAAAAGAAGTATCATTCAAAAAACAAGGTAATTACATTAATTTAGGGTTTTCATTCATCTAGTTTGTCCCTACACACAATCCCTTTCACTCATTCCCTTCATTCACTCATTTCCTTCATTTGTTCAAGCTGCCATTTCATTCCCTTCCCCTCATTTCATTTCAATTCCACCCTAGTGTTTCCAAATCATAATTTGAAGATGTCAGAGGGAGAGGATAGTGGTGTTGAGGTAAAAATTCCAAGAAGACATGATCATTAGGGACGGAAGATAAACAGATTTGAACCCATCAATACAAGGGAACTCATGGCCTCTCCCCTCACTGTTTCTTGCTTTAAGCATGTGGGCTGCTTTGAATTTTTTGAGAGAGTGTAGTAAGTCCAAAATCACCCGGAGTTAAAAATACTGTTCATCATCAATTTACATGACAAGCAGGTCAATCTTACCGAGGTCACCTTTGAGATGTCTTCCAATGCCATTTCAGCTGCTACAGGGATACCTAGTGTGGGAGAGAGGTGGCTCAAACAAGAAAACCTGAACATGAGTTATTTTGAACCATACCTCAAACCTAGGTTTAAAGATCACAACAAGTCCATCTTCGCATTTTCTCATCTGCTTGATAGATATGCACCTATGATGAAGATAATAATGAATTATTTCACTTGTGAGGGAAGGTTTTCCCGCCTTTAGTGGGGCCATTCAAACATATTCAAAACTTCTCCAAATTATTTCCAAATTCATCCAAGCAATCTTGAGTGGTAAGTACATGACATGAACCTTGCTTTCAAGCTATTTGATCACTCTTAATTGAATGGAGATGAAACCCTAAAGGAAACCCTAAATTTTAGATTTTCATCACTGTTTTTAACCTTGTTCCATCCTCCTAAAAGAAATATCAGTCAAAAAACAAGGTAATTACATTAATTTAGGGTTTGCATTCATCTAGTTTGTGAATTACAGATAAATCATGCTTCCGACTGAACAAACTAGTGACTCCGCTGGGGATAATTTCTCTTAGTTCTAGGTGTTTAAGCCTCTGATTTGGTTTTTTTATCCACCCAGTAGTTGTTACTCATCAAGATTAAAAATTTTCAAAGCCAAATTAGCAAATACAGTGAGTTAAACAGTAGTATTTTTCTTTCTATACTACGCCCAATGCACCCTTAGACAGGACATAGTGCTTTGTAGGGCACTATCTCCCTTCCTAGCCTGCATTGCAGAGCACTATCTCCCTTTGGAGACTACGTTGACTCCTGAAAACACCCAAATTCCATTGAATTTGCCTTTGCAATTTGCTTCAGTTTTTTTTCTGCTGTGTTTTGAAAATTTTGCTTCTCATATTGACCAATGACTCTATATACTTCTTTCTCCTTTGACTAAAAATTTGTTCAATGTTTTTTAAAAAAAAATTTCTTTATCATTGACAAGTTGATTTCAAAGTACTTTTTATGGTCACATTAAGAATCATTTGCTTTCGAAATAGGAAATTGTCGTAAAATCTTCATTTCCTTTATAGGAGAAATTGTTGTTGAAGTCCTCGTTTTTCCTTCAGAAGAGAAATTGTTGTTTGTATTCTTCGTTTCTCGAAAGTAAAAAGCATTTGAATTGTTGATTTAGTGCACCTAGTTTCTTTACTGAATTCATAACATTAAAGAAACTGAAAAGAAAAATTTGCATTTGCATGTAGAATAATGTGTGTTTTGCAAAAGGAAAATTAGGAAATCTGCATTTAGTTTGTGCTCATTGATTTGTTTTGTTAATTGATTTTTTTTCTCACAAATTATTTGATCTCTTCCCTTAGTAGCTAGATTTTTCATTGAAAAAGCTGAAAGTGACAGATTTTTTATCATTCTTAGCTTGCATGTTAGGAATTTCATACACATCATCGCGGTGAACCTTTGAAAGGAAAATTGTAAGCAAGATAAACATAAAATTAATCTCAATTTACCTAACAAAGCATTGGAACCATAAAGATAACATTTAGAAGGTCTAGACTAGAGACGTGTTCCGATGTCATCAAACATAGCAGTTGTCGTTAACTTGTTTGCGATACATTCTGAGTGTGACACCTCACTCCATGTATGTAAGTATATCGTAGCTCATCCACGTGCTTTCGAATATATCAAGCGGTGTTACACTACGATAAGTATAAAGGGGTGCTCTCACTAAGCGGTTTTGCATCAGACAGTGCTAATGCGGACTTGGGCCTCCACGTAGCTTTGGGTATATTTGGGAAGACAAATTTTAGGTGCTATCCATCCATAGTGAACTGAGTCAGCCACCTTGAAATTGTGATACACCGAACATAGCATTCGGGGAGATTTCCTGCCTGTACTTCCTAGTTTGCTAGGAGGTATTCTGCAATTCACAGTTTCTTGGTAAACCTTTTTGCCTAGCATTACCCTCTTTTTTTTTAATTTGTTTTTTGGTTAAAATAAATCATTAATCATGGAAGAACAAAATACTATCCCCCGTCGTTCACGTAGATTAGCTTTAAAACCACCTTTACCGCCAGAAGTTACTTTTGGTAGGTGAAGGCGATCACGATCTGGCGAATCAAGTAAAATTTGAACCTCTGGTGAAACATCATTTTCCAATAATCCAGAGTTAGCTCAATTTATTTCCACACATCGTGGTTCATCTACTGTTATTGAAATGGAGTCTTCACAGCTACCCATTATCACGATCTATTCAATCAATGAGACCATACCTCTTGGACCCGACGTTGTTCAATCACAAATTAATCGAGAACCTGTCTCTTCTTTGCTAGAACATCTGAATCCTGAAGTCGAATGACCGGAAGTTGTTCCTACCTTGGTCATCCCACAAACTTCTGTAGCCATTGAAACTCCTATATCACACAGTCAACCATCTAAAATATATTTTGGGCCTGACAGTGAAGTTCTTCCACCTGGTTTAATTACAATTGAATAAATCCCACAAGACGATAAACCTTTAACTCCAACCCATTTTGGGGAGGACCTTTACCTGTACTAGTCTTTTCCTCAATCATTTCCATCCGCTTTTTTTGATCCTGTTCCCATTCAATCTCTCGTTGATTTTCAAGGGTATAAATTTGGTCAAACAACCATGTCTGAACCAACATCTTCGGTTGGGTCTGTTGTTCCAATTACGTCAGCTCCTACCCTCGCTACTCCGTCGATGTTCAAAACTTCACCAGAGTCATATTTTCATGGTGGCTCTTCGGTCCCAAAAGGTTACAAATAATTATCTGGCACTTTCTCTGGTGCATCTTCAAGACCATTGTCTTTGCAAATGTCATCATCTAGTATTTTAACGAGTAGTCCTATCATTAGTACTAAACGACTTGATTCATTACATACATCATCAGGGCAATATAAAGTCGGTCCTTTTCGGTCAATTCCTTTAAATACCATATCAATTGGACTCCCATCATTCACGGAACAATATTTTCCATCTTATTATCCTCCTTATGCTGGGGGGCAACATTTGGTCACCCAATATGATAGTACTCCGTCACTTTTTGGTCAAACTAATGTTGACATGAATGTTTGTCAATGGGAGCCCACTCTGCCTATCCAACCACAAATGGTTGTACATTCGTATCGACTGGTTCAACCTGTTACACCCACTTCATTACCACTTATTAATACATATATATCTCTATTACCGAATCAAAATATTGTACATCAACCTTATCAAGCGGGTTCTTCGACTCAATATCATCAAATTTTGGGTCCACAGAATCCAAATCCTTTGGTTAATTTACAACCACCTATATTAGGCATCATTTATTCACAAGATGGTGTACCATTTTATGGGATGTCACAAACGCAACCTGGTTATACATATCAACAGAATCCAAGTTATACTAATTTGGGTTATAACATTGGTGGAGAGACCCCTTCGCAGCCACATGCGCAAATGCCTCAAACTTCATTTCAATAAGTATCATATCCATGTTTTGGTCAAGAGAATCCTCGAGCGTTTGTTACACAAAAAAACCCTATCTAGGTTACCAGCAGCAGATTCTATATGCTAGTGCTCAAAGGCCTATTTCTCAAGCAATTCCATCTTACCCTGGCTATGCTCAACCTAACCTTAATCGATAGTTGCCTTTTCTTGCAACCTTAGAATCACCAAATTTAAAACGGTTAACCAATGATCCTATAAATTATGCTCCTTGGTGGCTGGTGATACCTCATAAATTACCCTCTGATATTCCTAAATTCAATGGAAACCCTGGAGAAGATCCGTCGACTCATGTAATGACTTATCATTTATGGTGTTCATCAAATTCCCTGAATGATGATTTTGTTCGACTACGTCTTTTCCGGTGTACACTTACAGGTCCAGCCACTAAATGGGACATTGAGTTACCTAGAACTTCTTTTGACAATTTCACTGCCCTAGCTACTATCTTTTTGACCCATTTCCAGTTACCGATTAGATACGAAACTGGAACAAAACTCTTGACCAACTTCAAATAGACTAATGCTACTCACATTTCTGATCATATTCATGAGTGGCATCGCCGTCGACGAATGGTTAAAACATTTGTTCCGAATCAGCTCCTTGCTGAAAGGTTCATTAAGTACCTATTACCATATATAACTAAGGATGTGGCTAAGGGTGGCGTCTTCACAGAAGAGAAAGTTATCACTCGTGCCCAATATTTAGACTTGATTTATACTCAGTCTGGCATGCTTTATGAAAAAATTCCTAATGCGTCGCGATCTAATTTCAATGTTCCTCCTCAAATAAAGGACTCTCATGCTAGAGACGGCTAGGAACTACAAACACACACCATGCTACTACATCTGATCCTGCTCCTACTTCCAAAATTAATGTCGTGTCATTTGACAAAGGAAAAAGTGACAAGAAACCAGGAAGTAAGAAAAAGGGGAAATCAAAGAAAAGTAAACTTCTAACCCACAAGAAAGATCATCTGATCAACCGTCTGGACCACAGAAACCTCGTTATCCATGCATAATCTGTAACGAGGAAAAAAAATTTAGGGATTTTCCTCATCGTGTTGAAGTCCCAAAAATCATCAAGACTTCCCATGCATCAACTGTATTGACAAACCCATTTTCAAATCTAGACACTAATTTGGTTGCTACGGATCCAGCTCCTAGTTCCAAAGTGTTAATTTTATCCACCACAAAACCTTCACAAGATATTTTGGTGTCAATGCATAATAAAGACTATGGTATTTCCACCACTGATCAACCTAATACCTCGACAACGAATCCAACTACTGAATTAGTACCACCTACATTTATTCCTAAATTGACAATTAAGCCACCAAAGGGAGTAATTCATAAATTGACATATAATCCTCAAGCAAGAGCTACACAAAATTATAATATAGTTGAAGATTTGGCTCAATCCCCTTGAGGTATTACAAAATTGTCCCTCCCAGAAGTAGGCTTTATTGTCGGCCATTGGTGGAATTGATCCGACTGATTCTAATCTTGTCATCTTTAATCATACAGGCTATATACCGCAGCTACCAGAAAAATTGGCATTCTCCATACAAGTAAACGTTCTCAACCACCTTGTTCATCACACTATTATTGATGAGGGAGCATCTACATGTGTTATGTCTCTAAATTGTTGGAAGTCACTTGGCTTGCCGCGATTATCACAATCATCAACGATGTTGAAGGCTTTTGATGGAAGAACATATAAACCTTATGGTATTATCAATAACTTGCATGTTGAACTAGGGGGAAACACAATGAATATTGATGTCGAGGTTGTTGACGGACCCCTTGACTATAATATTTTACTTGGAAGACCATGGGTATATGAAATGACTACAATTATTTCTACATACTTTAGAATGATTTCCTTTCCAAATAAAGGTACAATCACAGTCATTAATAAATTATCATTTTTTTCCTCCGCTTCACAGGTAATTGGAAGCGTTCCATTTGTTCACTTACCCCAACTAGAAATTCAGAACATTGGTGTAGGACTCTTAAAGGATTCCACTCTTATGGGAACCTTTGAATTATCGCTGCCCACGACATCAACAGAAATTGCAAGTATAGAGACCTGCTACATGATCTCTTCCATTCTATCTGGCTTAAGGGAGAGTACGGGTGATTATGATATTTCTATGTTGGATGAATTTTTACCGCCCAGCCCTATTGAGCTGGCATAGAAATCAATCTATTTGGCTTGGGAGGAAAATCCGAAATCAGCGTCGTTGAGTGTTTGGGTTGATCGTTCCTTAAATTTTGGTACTCCACCTGATCCATTTTCCTGAAATTTTTTGATAGATGAAAATATTTTGGAAGCTATGATGTCAGAAGGAGAACCATGGGAAGATTATCATCATCGTTCCCATCTTCCTGAATATGAAGAAAAAAATATTAGTGAACTATATCACCCATCCATCAAAACTTTCTTTTCGAATTCTTTACCGATTAATGAAATTGTTTCCGAGCTAAATTTATCAAATATCGAAGAAACGATTTCTATCGATATTTTGACCAAACCGGGTGTTGTAGAAAATAGTCATGTCAGTGTATCTTTTTCCACATTAAAACTTGATTCATATCGCTCTTTATTTTGTGAATTTCATGACGTATTCGCTTGGTCTTACAAGGAAATACCAGGCATAGATACTAGTATAGTTGAACACACTATTAATATGTATCCTGATGTCAAACCGGTGCGTCAATGGCTTTGTCTTGTTCACCCGAAGAAAGACATTGCCATCAAAGCAGAAGTTGAAATTTTTTTGCGTGCTGGTTACATTTACCCTGTTCCGCTAACTGAGTGGGTTTCCAATATCGTTCCCGTTATGAAAAAACAAGGAACCATTAGAGTGTGCGTCGATTATCGGGATGTTAATCATGCTTGTCCAAAATAGAACTATCCTACTCCCTTTATCGACCAGATTATTGATGATTGTGCTGGATGCGAAATATTCTCGTTCAAGGATGGATTTTCCGGCTACAATCAAATCAATATCTACCCAGATGACCAACATAAGACAACATTCATCTGTCCCTGGGGCACATTCGCATATAGGAAACTTCCATTTGGTTTAAATAACACTGGGGAAACTTTTGAGAGAGAAATGGATTATGCTTTCAACGACATCAAGCACATTGTTCAACCATATCTAGACGATTTACCAACACATTCACGAAATCAAACAGATCACCTGATACATTTAAGGGCCATTTTCTTATGCTACCGACACTACAAAATATGCCTTAAACCACATAAATGCATGTTTTGTGTTGGTTCTAGTTGATTGCTCGGATTTGTAGTCTCAAACGAAGTAATTTGAATAGATCCACTAAAGGTACAGGCCATTCTTGATTTGCCTGCACCATCAAATTTACTTCAGATATAGAAACTTCAAGGAAAGGCTAACTTCCTGAGAAGGTTCATTCCAACTACGCCGACATGGCTAAAGGATTTACTCGATTATTAAAAAAGGGGGTTCCCTTCCATTGGGACCAAGTTGTGCAAGCTTCTTTTGATATTGTCATGGACACTCTTGTCCAAGCATCATTAATGTATCCTCCTAATTATCAAAATGATTATTTCCTATATATTGACGTGGCTGAAATGACCATCGCTATGGTTTTGGTCCAAGTAGAAGATGGAATTGAACATCTGATCTATTATTTGAATCATAATCTCAATGATACAGAAGTTAAGTACTCGTACGTGGAAAAACTTGCCTTGGAAACTGTTCAAGATGTCCAAAGATTTCGTCGTTATATCCTGCTCTGAAAAACAACAATAGTTTCGGATTGCAACCCCAACTTATATCTTATCATGTCAATTGCTGGGGGGGGATATTCAAAATGTATTGTCATTTTTTAGGAATTTGATTTGGAATTCATCAAATCCAATTCAAAGAAGTCTTTAGTTTTGGTTGAGCTTCTCTGTGACCTTCCCTCTGATAGCACTACACCTATGTTGGAACCATCAATTCCTGATGAGTCTCTGTTTTTGATCGGATCATCTGATCCTTGGTATGGGGATTTCATCATTTATCTCCAAACCCAAAATTTTTGACCTAATACCTCTTACTTTGAACAACAACGTATTCAATACCAAGCCAAAGATTATCTGATCGTTGGCGATACACTTTATCATTGTGGTGTCGATACAATTTTAAGGAGGTGCCTCACTGATGAGGAGGCCAAAAATGTGTTAAATGATTGTCATGCTAGGCTTGTGGTGGAAACTTATCTGGATATGCTACCGCGCAGAAGATACTCCGCGTTGATTACTTTTGGCCTACTATTTTTTGAGATTGCATCCTTGCAGTCAGAATTTGTCATGCGTGCCAAATTTTTTATCGTAAAATATGCAAACCACCAGTGCCAATGCATCTTGTTGTCTCTGCTAGACCATTTATGAAATGGGGTATTGACTTCATGACTTGTAACTCTCCTTCATCCAGGGGGCATGGTTATATTATTGTTACAGTCGACTAATTTACCAAAATGGGCCGAAGCAATGACTACATTCAACAACACAGGACAAACAACTGCATTGTTTTTCTTTAACCATGTTATTGCATGGTTTGGGGTCCCACAGGCCATAGTTACAGATCATGGGAATAATTTTCACAACCACATGATGTCTGAATTTACTGCTAAGTTAGAATTGTCACATGATAATTCTATTCCTTATTATCCACAATCAAATGGACAAGTTGAGGCTATTAACAAAATTCTTAAATGAATGCTTCAACGAATGATAGGAGTTTGTAAAAGGAACTAGCATTTGATCCTATACTCCACCTTATGGGCATATTGGACCTCGGTGAGAAACACAACCATATTTACTCCTTTTCAATTGGTGTATGGCCTGGAAGCTATCTTACCAATCCAATGCGAAATATCATCGATAAAACTCGCGATAGACTTGTTACCTGACACCTCAGAAGAAGAAGCGGGTCTCCTTAACCTCATCCATCTTGATGAAACACATCGTGAAGCCCAATTGGCCAACGAAGAGCATAAGAGACGTATAAAGGAGCAATACAACAAAAATGTCCAGCCTTGCATCTACTCAAAGGGCGACTTCGTCCTTCTTTACGATCAAGAAGCTGATGTAATAGGTACAGGGAAATTCCATCCATTGTGGCATGGCCCCTATATTTTCAAAAGAGTTCTTGCTAAGGGTGCCTACGAGTTAGTTGATTATGATGGAATTCCATTGGCACAGCCTAGAAATGGGTTGTCTTTGAAACGTTACTATGCTTAATCATGATCATAGTAATTTTTTGTATTATATTGTATATATGATGTTGATTTGCATTCACTATCTTAATTTTTTTTTTAGAGTTTGCTTGATGTTAGCAATCCACTTTACAATTTCATCACAGATGTTTGAATCTTTGGAACCATTTGTTGGATATGCTAATGGTGCTAGTCATAGTACACAGAATCTATCATCTGCAGCGTGGGCCATTTTTTCTCTGAATGACGAGTTAGTGAGTTTTCAAGGGATTAGTATTGGTAGATAGATGAACAATATTCTTGAGTATAGCGCGTAGATCAAACTTCTCTCTGATGCCATTTCATTTGATATTAACCGCATAATCATAATGTTAGACTCACAACTTGTGGTATTACAACTTACTAATGTTTATACTGTTAGAAATCCAACACTTCTTAGATTTTTCCTAAGAGTTCGACTTTTGGAAAGACATTTTTATTTCATTCAATATCAACATATTTCCATAAATTTGAATGCATTGAATGATTCTTTAGCTAATTAAGTTTTAGACAGACATTTGCAATATATGTAAAGAAAATATTCACATTATTGAATAGGATTGCACAATAAACATAGGAAAAAATCTGAAATCATATAGATAGATAGTTATAGGTTTTCACAAAATTTGTGCCCAAGACACATTGGTCATCTGACCTCAAAATGTATGCAAAATTTCATAATTAAACTAGTGGTGCTCGTGGTAACATGTTATAGATATAGCAATCCTATGGAGCAACCGCATCCAACGGTTAGGAACCCCAATAGTGTGTCGTTGCAGTCGCATGGGTAACTCTTCGACCCAGCAATCCAAAATTCCGAAGGTTAAACCATCTATGGGCTGCTGAAGCTCAGTCAGAGTCTCAACCATATCAAGGTCCTAAAGGACTGCTCTCCTGAAAACCCTCTTTGCTGGCGCATCTGCTTCACGCTCTGGTTCCTCTACTAGTCGAACACGACCGATATCTGCATTACATAAAACATTTAGTTTAGTCTTGGAAAGAAATAAAAATACAAAAACATTGTATAAACCTTAGAAAAAAAAAGAACATGGTCAAAAAATTCTTACCCATTGTACCCCACTGAGCGCCTTCTCGTAATACTAAATCTAGATCTCCTCGGAAGTCAATGCCTGTGTATGCGTACTCATTGATGGCGATGATCTACTATTGGAAATAGGCAAATAATGCAGTAGAGAACACAACAGTCGATTGGCCTGCATGTCGACCCATGATTTCTACCCATCTCTGCATTCGAGGATCTCTAGAACTAGATATATCCAGTGTTACATGTTGTGGTTGCATCAGTGGAATTCGTTCCAAAGCGAAGGAGATAAGGATTGAATCATAACTGAAATTATTCTTCCTTCCTCCCTTTTCTTTGTTCAGTTGTTCCTTTATCTAAGATAGAACAGCTTCAGACCAGTTGAAGACTGTTGGCTCTAAACACTTTAGCGCATACTGCATATACGATCTATTCGCTACATGTAGTGTAACAATGCCAACAAGTTTAGAGATCGTGAAAAGGATGGTTCTCAAAGGAAAATCCCTGACATCTCGGATGTTTATTTTTCCATATTTGCTAGGTTTCTTTTCTAGATAGCAATACTACATAATATAATCCCTCACTCTCTCTCCTCCAATGGTAGACCCTATGAGAGAAATGGGAAAACCTCTCCTCGAAAAACCTGTGAGAAAATACACATCCTCAACTATTATGGGAACCACTTTATTTTTAATGTGAAGTGCCTCTATCACCGGATCCCATGCTCAAACTAAGAAATCCAAGAGTTCTATTTGTTGCCTCATTCTTGACAATTTGAAGTACTTAAGTAGTCCACAATATCTTAGGGCTCTTACAGTACCCGGATCATTCAAGGCGATCATATCTTGTTCTTCATGTTCTCTTTCCCTCCATGTAATCGTCATTTTAATTTGATGGAAACCTAGAATACAACCATGAGATCCATTAGATTCCATTCATTGCAAAAAACTACGCAAATTGTGGGCACAACATGAAAACCAAAAACTTGAACTGCACCCAACACACTCCCCAGGCTGAGATAATTCATTGCATATGCAGGTACCCTTCACTGTACCTACTATGCAACAAAGGTTTCGACATTCAGGGGTGCGTTGCCCTCATTTTTGACAGAATTTACCCTAGGGGCCTTAAAACTCTAAAAAATTGCAGAGAATGGAAATTAAATAAATACCAAAGGGAAGAGGAGGTTCATGGTACTAACCTAGATCAAACAAAGATGAAATCCGTCCACAAAAATGACCACAATCAATGACTGAAGTTCGAGGGAAAAATCAGGTTCAGAACTCCAAAATGAAAATGGTAACTATGAAATGGTAAAAATGAATAGTGAAACTACTTTTTATAGTCATTTAATTGTTTGCAAGTTAAATTTATTGCTATGAATATGGTTTTATTATGATTTTTATCATGAAACAGGTATTTTTAATCCATTTGATGTTTCTCTGAAACAGGACATACAACTGATGAATAGATTAGTTGTGAAAATTTATTCAAAGAATGACTTGACCACAAAGCATACTTTTTCTCCTTGTTTTTTGAGCTTTGATCAAAATGAAAAAGGATTTGAAGCGCACTTTTATCTCTTTTCCGAGCTTCGATAACAGCGAAAAAGGAACCGCTGGACTCTTCTTTTAGATCTTTTTAGACTCCGATAATGTGAAAATATTGCTGAGCACTTGTCTTTTTGAGCTCATTAAAGTAAATGAATTGATATCTACTCAGTACAAGTTTAAACCTTTTCCAGACTGAGATAGATTGTTTACGAAAAAGGAATACCTTGGTTAAACATGACCAAAGAGGTTCTTTCAGATATTATTTTACACTTTTTCGGGTCTGAGAGACAAATTTATGAAAAAGTACTTATGGAGTTTTCTTTCATCCTCTTTTTCAAACTCTCTAAATATTAAAAAGGACCAGGCTATCACTGTCGTTAATCTCGTTAAAACATAAAATAGCGACGGGCTTGTCTATCATGGCAAGAATCGAGTTTCATTCATCACTAGACTCATTAAATTATTAGATAGAGATACTTTATTCACCCGAAGGGTTGAATTATAGATCAAGAAAATTTTATCCTCCTCAAGCTTGTTAAAAAATAAAGAGGTACTGGTCGACAAATGACCGGGGAAAATTTGGGAAAAGTGAGCAAAATTTATTTTTGGTAGCAAGTCGCTATTGAACATGACACTTCTTTCACTCCATGTCCATGACTGTTTGGGTTGGGTAATCATATTGATGGTTCATTCACACCTATGGTTCTTCATACCTTCACTTTCGTTTTGGGTCAATTCTGCCAACTCATCATAGTGTCGCCGATATGTTCAAGAGAAGTCATCTAGTGATTTAAAACTCATCCTTCTGCAATACTCGTAAACCTTCATTTTCATGATCGTCATCCCTAAAAATTGCTATATCAAGTAATACCCTTGTCTCCGAAATCAGTAGCTCTTGTTTTTCAATAAGGTGACTTCTTGTCGACAACAAATCAATATCTAGGAAGTTCACTTAGAAACATCAGATTCCAGTACCATGAGGCTTGTTACAGTATCGACAAGATCCTCGCTTCCGGACTTTTGACTGAAATATTTTTTTTGGCATTCGACATCAAATCATATATTCACGCCTTACGAAATATACTGTAGTACCTTGACGGCCATTGACATTAATGGTGGTTCTCTCGCATTTTTTAACAACTCACATCATTGACTGGTAATCAAACGATGGCTTTCCATGTTCAACTACAAATCATATATTTGCATGGCTAGACATGTACCTGAATGATCGAGTGAACGAGACAAGAAGACCCCAGATCTAGTTTCATCCATCCGGGCTGCAATTTCAGGATTTTTGTACACATCATCTGTACGGTGACCTTACATACAGATTTTCATCCAAACATGGGCCTATATCTGTAGGCATGTCTAAATCTGGGCAACATTCCAATGAAGACGAATTTCTAAATTATGTACATGTTATTAGATTGTTTATGTGCTGAAAATGGGAATGCCTACCCTCAAAAATTATGATGAAAGAGGATATATCATGATGTAATGTATTGTAAGACTGATTCAGGTGACCACTCTGCTTTGTTTCTAGGCTCATCACAGTGTAAATCATCTCAGACAAATGTTTTTATTATTTGGATCTCATGCTTTAGGGGGCAATTGTAATAGGTCAATTTGGGAACCATTCCCAATGACTTGGTTAACTAGGCATCATCTCCAAGACCAATTATCAAGGGCCTATAATTCCCTATCATTTCAGTTGCTACATGCCCTAAGATAAGAAACAAGAACAAATCAAGCAAGACTTTCATCAAGAAAAGGTTTCGAAGGTTTGAAGCTTATTATATAGCATATGAGAGCTCACCAACGTAGGCTCTAAGGGGCCTAAGTGTGTTGCATATGCAGGTAGCCCCATGCAAGGCTGCTCTGCAAATAACTTCTCGACATTCACAGGTGCATTGGTCACATTGGGAGCGAAATTCTCATTGTTCCGGAATCTCCACTTGGCCAGTGCCTTCTAGAAGAGTTCACATGTGTCAAGCTTCAGATCCAAGTGTCTATTTGACATCTACATGACTGGAAACATGTCTTTCCTATTATTGGAAATTCATTGATTGCAAAACAACCTACAGTTCATCTATAGAGCATAGATCTAAGTGCTTGAGAAGGAAGAATTTGAGTAGATAAATGCTGGAGGATTTACAATTGAAAGCTAGATTTGTATAGTTGCTGCTGGAGGGATTTATACTATGATGAGGCTTGGGAACATTGCTGGAAGGGTTACTTCAAATAAATCATTTGGTTGTAACCTCTCCTTCTATCATCAATAGAGAATACTGCTTATTTTTCTCTATATGCATCTGTATTGGCTTTGATTTTCCATATTGCGAGATCTTGGTTGATGTATATGGTTTATGATTTACTAATTTAGCTAACTAGCTTGAATAGATATCTATATTATTGCATCTTCTATTGTTTTAGTGTTCTTTCTTGCAGGAAGAATTTAGCACAAAACTGCTTGAATTTGAAATTGCAACAAAAGCGACAGAAGGAGCCATTTGGAAGCGACTGATCAGGTAAGCCTCCAATCCTCTCTATGTATCTATTCTAAGTTAGGAAAAATATTCGTATAGTCTTTCACCTGTTGTTCTAGACTAGCACCTATCTTGGGAAGTGTGATTTATCCGTAATTCACAATTCTGGCCCAACAGTTGGGGCCATTCAAACATATTCAAAACTTCTCCAAATTCTTTCCAAAGTCATCCAATAAATCTTGAGTAGTAAGTACATGGCATGAACCTTTATTTGAAGCTATTTGATCACTCTTAATTGAATGGAGATGAAATCCTAAAGGAAACCCTAAATTTTAGATTGTCATCACTGTTTTTAACTTTGTTCCATCCTCATAAAAGAAGTATCAGTCAAAAAACAAGGTAATTGCATTAATTTAGGGTTTTCATTCATCTAGTGTGTCCCTACACAGAGTCCCTTTCACTCATTCCTTGCATTCATTCATTTCCTTCATTTTTTCAAGCTGCCATTTCATTTCGATTCCACCCTAGTGTTTCCAAATCATAATTTGAAGATGTCAAAGGGAGAGGATAGTGGTTTTGATGCAAAAATTCCAAGGAGACATGATCATAATGGAGGGAAGATAAACAGATTTGAACCCATCAATACAAGGGAACTCATGGCCTCTCCCCTCACTATTTCTTGCTTTAAGCATGTGGGCTACTTTTAATTTTGTGAGAGAGTGTAGCAAGTCCAAAATCACCCGGAGTTAAAAATATTGTTCATCATCAATTTACATGATAAGCAGGTCAATATTTCCGGGGTCACCTTTGAGATGTTTTCCAATACCATTGCAGCTGCTACATGGATACCTAGTGTGGGAGAGAGGTGGCTCAAACAAGAAAACCTAGACATGATTTATTTTGAACCATACCTCAAACCTAGGTATAAAGATCAAAACAAGTCCATCTTCCCTTTTTCTCATCTTCTTGATAGATATGCACCTATGATGAAGATAATAATGAATGATTTCACTTGTGAGGGAAGCTTTTCCCGCCTTTAATCATACCATATTCATCTTCTTATGCATTTTACTAGAGTAATAATGCTACACATACCATATTATCTTTTAGGTAGCATTGAAAAAATGGCCTACATTGTGCAAAAGAGAAATTACAATCAGCAAATTCAGAGCCTATTTCATCATTCACTCATCAAGATGGTGGTCATGCATCAGCTCCAATAGAAAATCATTCCATGGGATGCATTCATTACCAATGAGGTTTTCACTACTGCACCTATTCATCATGAGTCAGATGTTCCTTCATCATCCCATCATCCTGAATCCATTCCTCCATCACTTCCTATTGTTCATACATCACCATCCACTCAAATCCAGTCACCTCATATTGATCCTTCCTCATCACCTTTCCACAACCTTTCACCATCACATCATGATACCGAAGCATCAAGCAGGAGAAGAGACATTGAGACAGCTAGCACTAAAATCAATGATATTGAGCCATTTCCTTTGACCTATCAGATAGGCCATAACCATCTGTTTTCTTCACTTCATGTGAAAGGGGCCATGCCTTCTTCATCAAAAAAATAGGTTGATAAGTGCAAGGAAAAATTTACAAAGCATATTACTGTTGAGGAGGAGGATAAACATGAAACTGAGCAGTAGTTTCAATTGATTGACCTTGATGATGAGGATGAGGTCAAAATCACCAATATGTTGATCAAAATCAAGGATGCCAAGATTAGTGAGCTTCAAGCTAATCTTGGTAGGGAAAAGAATGTGATTAACTATTTTGAGTTAGAGAATTAGCAGTTAGAGACAAAGAAGACCATCAGTGAGGTCAAGGAAATCAGAGCTCAGAGAGAGGTCGGAAAGGCCAAGGCTTTTCTAGATGAGACCTTGGGCATTTTTTATGGCAGTGATGATGAGGAAGATCAGATTCCTAGACAGAGACCAAAGACCATTTGACTAAAGTGGGCTTTATCGCACGAAAGGCAGAAAGAGGCAGAATTGGATTTATCACTCTAAGTGAGCTACTTGCCATAGAAATTAGCAAGGATAGATAATCTTAGCTTGAGAGGGAAAATTTTCATTTAGAGGTTCAACTAAAGAAGGAAAAGAGAGGCACTGACCTTCAGAGGAAGATGGCAAGACACTATGCCATGAGAAACAGGATTGCAAGGGCCAAGCTCAAACATGCCCATGCAAAGATTCAGGCTTTGATCGAGTCAAAGGAGAAATATAAGCTCAATATTATTTCTGAGGTGTCCCTCCAAGCCTCTAAACCTTGATCAGCAAGAAAAAATCCAAATTTTGGCACTC
Organism: Pinus albicaulis; assembly: GCA_034641835.2. Classification (NCBI taxonomy): domain Eukaryota; kingdom Viridiplantae; phylum Streptophyta; class Pinopsida; order Pinales; family Pinaceae; genus Pinus; species Pinus albicaulis. Next base: position 90,782,427 of record CM076579.1, read on the forward strand.
TAGTGCACATTTTGAATTTTTCGCAGTTTGGCTTGCAGAAAATTGGTCAAATGTGCAATGCCACTGGCGTTGCGCTCTTTTTTGGGCCACTCAAATTCAAAATGGTTAGCATCCTCATTTTCATAATTATAATTACATCAACCTCAAAAAATTTCAGGAGATTTGGAGCAAAACCGGTCCCTCAAAAAGGCCAAAAACTACCAAAAAATCACCTTTCTGCCCTCTTTTCGGCACTGGCATTGCGCGTTTACCAGTATTGGGAGAATTAATTTTTGATAGGACAGATGGGCACCATTTCGGAAACTGGAGGCGTATGTGGAAAATATACTCCAATACTTTTCCAATGAGCCATCCTGTAGCTCATTTGGACATCGGGAAGGCCTCCAAAAGTTGGATGCAAAAAAGGCCATTTTTTCTGCCTTGGCGTTGCGCGTTTGCACTAGCACTGCACCCCTGTACCTTGGAGTTGCGCCCTTACCAGGAGTTATTGAAAGATTTATTAAAAGCCTTAAAGTCAAACATATTCCAAAGTTAGCTCATAATTTGTGTTAGGAGTTATTATTACAATGAATGAGTCTTAGATATTTTGCCTTGGGCCTTGCATGGTCTCAAAGGTCAAAATGCATCAACTTTGTAATAAATAACATTTGAAACCCTAGCTTAGGATCACCTCCTCATTTTGCAGATAAATACTTCATGGATGCTTCATGTTTTTTGTTGGTTGGTTGAGTAGTTGTTGGACTGATTAGTTGTTGATCTAGTTTATGGATTGCTAGGCTAGATTTGAGAAAGCTCTGAGTTGCAGAGATCTCTTGTACATGGAGTAATGTAATTGTTTTGATCATCAGTAATAAAAGAACGTTCACAGGATTCTTAAGATATGTTAATGGTGAAGTTTTCCTTCTTTGTCAATGTTTTCCTTATATTTTACATTATTTCCATTATTTATCTGATCAAAGAACATAAATTTTAGAGTAGGATATGTTGTCTTGGAACCATATTTTTGTCTGCATTCTTTATCTTAATGTTTTCCTCTGCAAGATCTGATTGGATAATTCTTAATTTCTTTGTAGTTCCACCTAACTTGTTGTCTTGAAAATGATTTAATGGAGTCAAGCCAAATAAGTCGATGGTATGCCCTGTCCTTTGGTGTAGCTTGAAACATTGTTTTTAAGGCCTTTCTTTGAAGTGTACTTAGTAGAGTCCATCCATGGAAGTATATGGTATGCCCTGTCCTCTGGTATGTCTTAAAATTTTGCTTTGAAGGTCTTTATAGTGTTAGGTTAAAGAAGATAGGTTTAGCTCACTCTTTCGCTGCACTCATTTTTATCTTAAATGTTTTCTTTGTCTGAAAGTAATCTTAGGAATGTTGGATTATTTTCTTAAAGGTTTTCTTATTAAATTTTGGCCAAATAAGTCTATGGTATGCCCTGTCCTTTGGTTTTTCTTAAATATTTACCTGAAAGGCTTTTCTTGTTGAAGTAGAGTTAAAGGATTCTTAATTTCCCTCTATTTTTACTATTTTCCCAACTTAATGTCATTTCATATGCCATCTAATCTATGAAATCCACTTGATATAGTTAGCTTACCCTATGAAAACCCTTGCTAACTTGATGAAATATTAAATCCTTTTATAACTCCATAGCCCAATGGATTGATTTTTCTCATAGTCTATCTATTTAGCTGAAGCACTCCTTCAATTAATCACACCATTGATCTATCAACCTATCAATCAAATAAATAAAAACAAATAAGTCCTTAGAACTTCATAACTAGCCTAAGATCATAAAACAAAAGCATAAAGACATATCATTCACAAACATTTTTATAGAGAGAGCCCTCTCTGAGTCCCGAAAGGCTAGGGCCTAGGACTCCAAAATTGGTTTGATGTTACCCTTGTTTATTTGTTCTTACCAATCTAAAAAATTACAGGGACCTAATAGAAACATAAGCTTACGTATTCATCAGAAATAATATCACAATATACAAATATCTAAAACCAGTTCGGAAATCTATCCAACCATTTCCTTCTGCAAAATATTTTTTTTAGACATAATTTTGAAACATTTTTTCTGATCACATGGAATTAAATTTTGGGGAATTAAACGAGGTTTTTCTCACGAACGAACCGAAGCACAATAACCTCCTTCATTTTTTTCTAGAAGTGTCATAGATCAGGAATTTTGAATTTAAATTTAAAGCACATTTTCTGTAACATGTAAATTTCATGTCTTAGCCATTTATTGCAAAGTATTTTATGCGACTCTCAGGAATATTTTGAAGTAACTGAAAGAGGTTTTTCTAGAGAATGGGCCAAAGAATAAAAAAAATATTTCAGATTTTACATAGGTGTTATATTTTTGGAGCTACAGGTGTCTCTTCAATGGTTATTGTCATTGTTTTTTGTGGCAGAATTCTGAAGTTTTGGAATTCAGTTGATAAATTTGGAGGGAGTATGCATACTTTTTGCAGTTTTGGATGTTGCTAAGTTTATGTCAAGCTTTTAAAATGATGTTTGGAAGGTTAATATTGTCTCGATCTTCTTTGTAGATGAAATATACATTATATATAGTCTTTTATTTTCCATGCAAGTAATTCGTCCTAATTGTAAACAATGTAAACTTTGAAACGAGAACGAAAACGAGTACCTGTTTGAGGTAGCAAAAAAGTAATCTGATTTTGAAAAGTGCTCATCTAAAATACACATTTTTTTTTTGGGAGCATATTTTTGACACTTCAAATTTTCTTATGTATCAAGTATAATTTTTTTTTACATGTTAGTGATTTTCACATTGATTTTAAAAAGTGTTGATGCAACATCGACCCCATTTTTTAGAGGGCTTATTTTTTACACTTTAAATTTTCTATTGTATTAAGTGTCAATATGCTTTTTTAAATGTTGATGATTTTCATGTATATTTTGAAAAACATCAACATTTATTTTTAAAAGACATTTTTGACACTTTAAATGTTCTTATATACTAGTTATACACATTTTTTTTTAAATGTTGATTATTTAAAAAAATTTCAAGTTGTCTTATGTCTCTTAGTGTTTTTTATCCTAGGATATTAGTTTTTTAAGGGTTTTTCAAACATATGTTTTTCTTTGAATTTTTTTTGCAAAATAAAAAAAAAAAATATAACATTAAAAATATGTAAAAAAACAAATATAAAACTGTATATAAAAAGACAAAAAAAAGTCATTGAAAATGTTAAAAAAACAAAATTTACTTTAAAAAAAAAAAAAAAAAACTATAAAAAATTAAATAAAAATACAAAAACATATTTCAAAACACACATAATTAAAAAAAAATAAAAGATTAACCCAAAAAAAAACAAAAAATAGAACAATTTTAGATAATTAAAAAAATAAATAACAGAATTTTTTTTTTTAAACCTCAGATTTAAATTAAAAACATTGAAAAATTATAATAAAAATTAAAACATATAATTTAAAAAAAAAAAATCATAGTTTAAAATTAAATTAAAATTTCTTTAAAAAATAATTAAAAAAAAAAAACAAAATAAAATAAAAATTAAAAATTTGAATACCATAACTAGAAATAAAATGAAAAAAATAACCACATTAATAAGAACAACTAAAAAAAAAATTAGGTCGCCCAGCCGAGGGCCACTTGGTCACCCAACCCGGTGGGCGAGTGGGCATGGGTTGGCAGGTCGATTCTAAGAATCGTCCTGCCAGCCCAAGGACACTCGGCCCTTGGGGTCAACGACCAAAAATTTATTTACTTATTTTAAATTGTTTTTATTAATGTTTTTAATTTTTAATTTCATTTTTAGTTATGTTTTTTCAATTTTTTCAATTTTTTGTTTTGTTTTGTTTTAAACTATTTTTTATTATTATTTTTAATTTAGTTTTAAACTATGGTTCTTTTTTTATGTTTTTAATTTTTATTATAACTTGTTGATGTTTTTAATTTAAATTTAAGGGTTTTTTTTTTTTAATTATGGTTTTTTTTATATTATTTAAAATTGTTTTTTTGTTTTTGTTTTTGTTAAACTTCTATTGTTTTTTTAATTATGTTTGTTTTGAAATATAGTTTTGTATTTTTATTTATTTTTTTTATAGTCATTTTTTTTTTTAAATAAAGTTTGATTTTTGGTAATTTTTTATGTTTGATTTTTTTTTTGTCATTTTCATATATATTTTTATATTTTTATTTTTTTCCATGTTGTTATATATATATATATATAGCCATGTTTTTTAAATTTGTTATGTTCTAATATATATTATTATCTACTTCTTATTATTTTTTTGTGTCTTTATTTTTGTTTTTATTTTTCTCAATATATTTTTTTGTTTTTTTTCATGTTTTTTATTTATTTATTTGTTAATATATATTTTTATTTACTTATTATTATTATTTTGTAATCTGAGTAGAACTACATCTTCATCATCATGTCCAAATACATCACCCCGCTCGGGGTAGGGAATTGAACCGATGACTTCACATCAAGGAGTGCATAAACAACCCATCTAATCATCATCTATTCAAGACCCCGAGAAATTTCTTTTCTTATTATTATTTTTTAAACTTTTTGTGTTTTTTTTTTATAAATTTTTTTCAATGTTTTAATTTTTGTTTTCTTTTATATTTTTCATTTTTATATATTTATTTATTATTTTGTTTTATTTATTTTTTTCCTATAGGGTCTGTGTCGATCCTCGGTTAGGAACCTGATCTCACTATGTGTCATTTTTGTTATGCGGAATTATGGATTATGGATAAAACATTCTCCCCTAGATGTAGTGCTCATCTAGAACAACAGATTAAAGACCGTGCAACTAATTTTCCTAATAGTAAATAGACACACAGAACAGATCAAAGAAATTACTTGGAGTCCAAGCGCTTCGTATTCTCTTTTTGTTGCTCTTGCTGTAGCTTCAAATCTGAGCTAGATCACCAAAATATTTCCTACAAAGATGAACACTAAACAAAAAGGGATAGAAATAATACAAATGTATATTCAATTTATTCAGTTAAATCAATGAAACATGAACCATATACATCAAATAAGAATTCATAATATGAAAGATAGAAGCTTATACAGATACATATGTGGGAAAGTAAGCAAAAATATTTATTAATGGATAGAAGGGGAAGCTACAACCCAATTATTGATTTAGTGTCACCATCTCCAACGACATCCGAACCTCATCACAATGCACATCTCTCCAGCAGCATGTCACTCAAATCAATTACTCAACTGAAATTCCACCAACATTTCTCTACTCAAATTCTTCCTTCTCAAACACTAGGATATGTGCTCAATTTATAGAGGAGCTGAAGGTAGTTTTACAATCGATGAATTTCTAATAACAGGCAAGACATGTTCCCATTCTCAGAGGTATCAAATGGACACATGGATTCTAAGTTTGACACATGTGAACTCTTCTAGAAGGCATTGGACAAGTGGAGATTCCGAAATAATGAGAATTTCGCTCCCAATGTGACCAACACATCCATGACTGTCAGGAAGTGCTTTGAAAATCACCCTTGAGTGGGGTTACTTGCATACGCAACTCACTTAGTCCCTTTAGAGGCAGCGTTGGTGAGCTCTCATATGATATAATATAAACTTCAAATCTTGGAAAAATTTGCAATGAAATTCATGGATGATTTGTCTTTTTCTTTGTCTTAGGGCATGTAAAAATTGAAATGATAGGGAATGATAAAACCTATTCATTGGTTTTGGAGATGATGTCCAGTTAACCAGGTCAATGGGAATGGTGCCCAAATGGACCTATAACAATTCCCCCCTAAAGCATGAAGTCAGAATAATAATAACAATATTTTGATTGAGATGCTTTACACTGTGATGAGCTGGAGAAAAAGTGGAGTGGCAACCTGCATAAATATTAAAATACATTATATCATGATATATCCTCTTGATCATAAATTTCTGAGGGAAGGCATTCTCATGCTCAGCACATAAACTTTCTAATAACATGTACATAATTCAGAAAGTCGTCTACATTAGAATGTTGCCCAATACAGACATGCCTACAGATATATTCTTATGTTCGGACGACGATCTGTATGTAAGGTCACCATACAGATGATGTGTACAAAAATCGTGAAATCGCAGCCCAGATGAATGAAACTAGATCCGAGGTCTTCTTATCTCGTTCACTTGATCATTCGGGTACAAGTCTAACCATGCGAATATATGATTTGTAGTCGAACATGGGAAGACATAGTTTGATTACCAGCCAATGATGTGAGTTTTTAACAAGCACGAGAGAGCCACCATTGATTTCAATGGCCCTCAAGGTACTACAGTACATTTCGTAAGGCATGAATAGATGATTTGATGTCAAACACCAAACAAAATATTTCGGTCAAAATTCCAGAAGCGAGGATCTTGTCGATGCTGTAACAAGCCTCATGGTACTAGAATATGATCTTTCTAAGTGAACTTCCTGGATAATGATTTATCGTCGATAGGAAGCCACCTTATTGTGAAACGAGAGTTATTGATTTCGGAGAGAAAAGTATGACTTGATATAGTAATGTTCAAGGATGACTATCATGAGAATGAAGGTTTATGAGTATTGCAGAAGGATGAGTATTCATTGGATGACTTCTCTTGAACATATCTGGGACACTGAGATGAGTTGGCAGCATTGACCCAAAACCGAAGTGAAGGTATGATGAACCATAGGTATGAATGAACCGTCAAGAATATTACCCAACCCAAATAGTCACGGTGATGGAGTGAAGTGTCATGTTCAAGAGAGACCTGCTACGATAAAAATTTCTATTCACTTTCCCAAATTTTCCCCGATCATTTATCGACGAGTACCTATTTATTTTTTAAAAAGATTAAGAAGGATAACATTTTCCTGATCTATAATTCAACCCTTCGAGCGAATAAAGTATCGCTATTTAATAATTTAACGAGTCTAGCGATGAATGAAACTCGATTCTTGCCAAGATCGATAATCGCGCCACTATTTTATGTTTTAACGAGCCTAATGACAGTGACAGCCCGGTCCTTTTTCATGTTCAGAGAGTTTGAAAAAGAGGACAAAAAGAAAACTCTATACGTACTTTTTCGTAAAGTTGTCGCTCATATCTGAAAAAGTGTAAAATAATATCTGAGAGATCCTCTTTAGTCATGTTTGACCAAGGTATTCCTTTTTCGTAAATAATATATCTCAGTCTAGAAAAGGGTTAAACTTATACTGAGTAGATATCAATTGATTTACTTTTATGAGCTCAAAAAGATAAGTGATCGGAAATCTTTTCACATTATCGGAGTCAAAAAAGAGTTGAAACAAGACTCTAGGGGTTCCTTTTTCGCTGTTATGGAAGCTCAAAAAGGAATAAAAGTGTGCTTCAAATCCTTTTTCATTTTTAACAAAGCTCGAAAAATAAGGATAAAAACTGTGCTCTGTGGTCAAATAATTCTTGAAATAAATATGCATGACTAATATGTTCATCAGTTGTAAAACCTGTTCAGAACAACATCAAATGGATTAAAAATACCTGCTTCATGATAAAAATATAATAAAACCATAGTCATAGCAATAAATATTCATTGCAAACAATCAAATGACTAAACAAAAAGAGTTTTACTATTCATTTTTACCATTCAATAGTTACCATTTTCATTTTGGTGCTCTGAACCAGTTTTTCCCTCGAACTTCAGTGGTCGATTGCGTGCAATTGGTCAGAATGTTTTGAATTTCCCCTGCAAGATCACATGTCAAATGCCCCCTACAAGAGAAGATTCCCCCAAGCTTCATTTCATTCACCTAAGTAAACTACTGGTTACTAATAGCTGGATGGAATGAAGGTTCATTTATGAGATCAGATGGAAGACTCGTCGTATTTAGGAGAGTATTTGTTTCATTTTTAATGATCTTGACACAGGAAAAGAACTATGCTCATGACCTATTTCATTTTTTAACGAGGTTGACACAGTAAAAGAAATTTCCTCAAAGGTACTTGTTTCATTTTTTAACGAGGTTGACACAAGAAAAAGGAAATGTCCTCAGAGGCACTTGTTTCATTTTTTAACGAGGTTGACGCAAGAAAAAAGAACTGTCCTAAAATCCTGATTCATTTTTTAACGAGGTTGACACAGTAAAAGAACCATCCTCATGGCTCTATTTCATTTTTTAACGAGGTTTACACAGAAAAAGAACCATCGTCATTGTGCAGTTGGAATAGTGAGTGTGTGCTGGAAAAGACGTAGTCTAACAGAATCATAATTTAAGGAGTTTGATGAGCACCACAAATGATAAGTTATAACATGTGTTTAGAGGTCTTCTCCAGGGTTTTCATTGAAATTTGGAATTTCAAAGGGTAATTTCTGTGAAATCACTGGCCACCAAGGGGAGTAACTGATGGGACCAACTTGATATTGCACTGAAGATGTGAATAAAGGATCAAGTCGTTCAGTACTCATAAGGGAGGAACCATATAGGATTCCAGATGATGACATGGGTGAAGTCAATGGACAAAACATCGAAGACGAAGAAACAGTAGATGTTGTCGCGGATTAAATAGATGGTTTAGTCTGGGACGTTATCTCAGCCATGGTCAAATGACCCAATGTATACCCTATAGAATCTACAAGAACTCAAAGTGAAACAGGATCAACAAAAGCACAGGAAGTTGATTGAGGAAAGGACTCGTACAGGTAAAGCTCCTACTGAAAATGAGTTGGAGTTAAAGGTGTCTCATCTTACAAGATTCCTTCAATCGAAATTAAACTAGGTGCAAGGATTTCGCCATCAGGCCCAAAGTATATTTCAGAAGGTTGACTGCATGATATGGGAGACTCAATGGCTACAATAGAATGGGGGATGACCGATATAGGAACAAATTTCGGTTGTTCAACTTCGAGATCAATATTTTATCCACTTAGGGAATATAGAAAATGGAATATAAGGGGATGATAGACCCTATTTCATTGGTCCTATGGATGATGTCCAGTTTAACCAAAAAAAACTACCCCTAAATAAAAATGGGATCTCGATCAACTTCTAATTGAACAACGTCGGGTTCGGGAGGTATGGTCTCACAGATTGGATGGATCATGACCATGGGTAGTTGTGAGGACTTTGTCTTGAAAATAGTATAAAAACCGGGATTTGTAGAAACAACTTGTGCCAACTCTAGTATATGGGAAGATGATGCTTCACCAGAGTTACTAATAGTACTTGTTTCGATAGAACGGTGTCACCTTCGCGGACCAGAAATGACTTCTGGTGGTAAAGGTTGTTTCAATGCTAATCTATTCAAATGACGGGGATAAGGATTTTATTCTTCCATGATTACTGATTTATTTTAACCAAAAACAAATAAAAAAATAAAAGGGTAATGTTAGGAAAAAGGTTTACCAAGAAACTGTGAACTACTGAATACCTCCTGGCGAACCAAGAAGTACGGGCAGGAAATCTCCTTGAATGTTGTGTTCGATGTATCACAATTTATAAGGCGGCCAACTTAGTTCACTATGGATGCATAGAAACCTAAAGTTGTCCTCCCAAATATACCCAAAGGTATGTGGAGGCCCAAGTCTGTATTAGCGCTGTCTAATGCGAAACGGCATAGTGAGAGCACCCCTTTATACTTTTCGTATTGTAACATCGCCCGATATACCCGAAAGTACGTGGATGAGTTATGATGTGCTTATGTACGTGGAGTGAGGTATCACACTCGGAATGTATCACAAATATTTATTGACAACTATTATGTTTTACGATGCCGGAACACATCTCTAGCCTAGACCTTCTAAATGTTATTGTTATGGTTCCAATGCTTTGTTAGGTAAATTGAGATAAAATCTAAGTTGATATTTTTTTATCAATTTTCCTTTCAAGGTTCACCACGATAATGTATTTGAGATTCCTAAAATGCAAACTAAAATGATAAGCAATCTTTAAATTTTAGGTTTTCAATGAAAATCCTAGCTACTAGAGGGAAAGAGCAATCAATTTGAGAGTAGAAAATCAAAGAGCGCAAACTAAAATGCAGCTTTCCTAATTGTTCCTATGCAAAACACACAATCCACTACATGCAAATGCAGGTTTTTCTTTTCACTCCCTTTAATGTGAATGCAGAAAATGAAACTAAGTGCATCAAATGAATAAAAACAAATGCCTTTTACTTTGAGAAATGAGGAATTTGAACAAAAATTTCTCTTTTATAGGAAAAACAAAGAATAGAACTAAAATTTCTCCTATAGGAAACGAAGAATTTAACGACAATTTCCTTTTCAAAAGAAATTGGATCTAATGCAGTAATGAAAATACTTTGAAACTAATTCATCAATGATAAATAAAAATACTTTAAATAAACATTGAACAAACGTTTTTCAAAGGAGAAAGAATCAAGTAAAGTCACTGGTCTCTATGAGGCATCAGACAGTTGAAAACATAGCAAACAAAAGGATGAATAAAATTGCAATGACAAATTCAAAGGGAATTTGGTTGGATTAGGGGGCAAGATAGTCTCAAAGGGGAGAAAGTACATTGCAAAGCACCCTTGAGTGGGAGACAATGCTCTGAAAATCACTCTTGAGTGGGAGACAGTGCTCTGCAAAGCACCCCTGAGTGGGAGGCAGTGCTCTACAAAGCACCCCTAATTGGGGGAGAGTTCTCTACAACGCACCCTTGAATGGGAGAGAGTGCTCTGCAATGCACGCCTAAATGGGAGAGAGTTCTCTGCAAAGTACTGTCTCTTGACCAACAGTGCGTTGGGCACAGGAGAGATTCAAAACTCAAGCTACAAGACACACTTATAATGCAATTTTGATTTCAAAAATCCTAATCTTTTAGAGTAAATGATACTGGGTAAATAAACAGATACAAGAAGAGGTAAATACAACAAGGATGAAGGGTAAACTCCCTAGCGGAGTCGCCAATTTGTTATGAGAAATTATGGATTACAGATAAAACATTATTCCCTAGATGTAGTGCTCATCTAGAACAACAGATTAAAGACTTTGCAACTACTTTTCCTAATAGTAAATAGACACACATAATATATCAAAGAACTTACTTGGATTCCAAGCACTTCCTATTATCCTTCTGTCGCTCTTGCTATAGCTTCAAATCTGAGCTAGATCGCCAAAATATTTCCTGCAAAGATGAAATCTAAACAGCAAAAGATAGCAATTATAGAGATGTATATTCAAGTTATTTAATTAAATCAATGAAAAATGAACCATATACATCAGATAAGAATTCATAATATGAAAAACAAAAGTTTATACAGATAGATATGTGGGAAAGTAAGCAGCAATATTTATTAATGGATAGAAGGGGAGGTTACAACCCAGTGATTGATTTAGCGTAACCATCTTTAGTAGTATCCCAGCCTCATCACAATGCACATCTCTCCAACAACATGTCACTCAAATCAATTCCTCAATTGAAATTCCACCAGCATTTCTCTACTCAAATTCTTCCTTCTCAAGCACTAGGATCTGTGCTCAATTTATAAAGGAGCTGAAGGTAGTTTTACAATCAATCATTGATCTATCCTGATGATGAACCACAGAGGATTGGTTTGAAAAGTTGATTCTAAAAAAAATGGATGCGATAAATTTGGAAGATTCTACACACAATAACACAAGTCGCAGAAGCCTCAAATGAACGAATTTCTAATAATAGGCAAGACATGTTCCCAGTATCATAGGTATAAAATGGACACATGGATTCAAATTTTGACACATGTGAACTCTTCTAGAAGGCACCAGCCAAGTGGAGATTCCAGAACAATGAGAATTTCGCTCCCAATTTGACCAACGCACCCATGAGTGTCGGGAAGTGCTTTGCAAAGCACCCTTGAGTGGGGTTACTTGCATATGCAACGCACTTAGTCCCTTTAGAGGTAGTGTTGGTGAGATCTCGTATGATATAATATAAACTTCAAATATTGGAAACCTTTGCAATGAAATTCATTGATGAGTTGTCTTGTTTTTTGTCTTAGGGCATGTAACAGCTGAAATGATAGGGAATGATAGACCCTATTCATTAGTTCTGGAAATGATGTCCAGTTAACCAGGTCATTTGGAATGGTGCCCAAATTGACCTATAACAATATTGATTGTTGAGTTTAAAGTTTTCGTTGTAAAATATCGAGTTTTCCTGCACAATGTTCCAATTTCATGGTTGATATTTAAGTTTTCATTTCAATAGGCCAAATTTTCCTATATTGTGTGTCAATTTGATGATTTCCTTTTAAATTTTTATTGCAATGTGTCACGGTAAGGTTTTAAATTCATCATCTTTTTTTAAAAAGAAACTAATCCTGGAATACTAACTCTTTCATTGAGGTGTTCATTTATAAAGCTTTTTTAGTCCAAAAAATTTCCATAATGTCATGGTTCAAAATTTGTCAAAATTTTAAGGTTTTCTAGCATTCCAGTATTTCAGCATCAACATTTTTTGTTTTTAGGTTGTTTTTCATTTTTCTGGATTTTTTTGGCTATAGTTCCTGTTTCAAGTTTATAGTTCTCGTTTCAAAGTTTACAGTGTTTGTATTTAAGAAGAACTACACATGAAAAAAGGGTTCGATTGGGTTTGAAGTAGAATATTTTAAGGCTATTTATTATTTTAAATTATTTTTTCAAATGAATAGAAGAAGGTGATTGATGTTTGAACAGGGATTATCATGTCATGCTTATTGGGTTTGTGTTCCTTTTGTGAATCAAATATATTTTTCTTTTATATCTATTTCTCAAATCTAGTTTAATATTTTATAATCTCTTCCTGCTCAACTGAAACAAAGCTATTTTAGAATTCATGTATTTTATCTGTTTAGTTTTTAGTTGGTCATAAGTGTTATTGTTCTGTTACGAAGAATCTGAATTCATCTATAGTTTGATGCTCAGTTTGTCATTTTTCCCCTTCCCCATTCATCCTTCAACTACAATGAACCTTGATTAATATTAAGTGAGTATGCCTATATTTCCCATGTTACAAATTGCATTTTTTTCCCTTATTCATTTGGATATGTAACTTTGGTAAAAAATAGTTCTCACCCTCTGAACCCAATTTCAATCAAATTAAACCAAAATCAATTTCTAATCATTCATAGCCATCCTAAAACCTGGATCTATTAGTCCCCTAGGTGACTGATAGCATGAGACCGTGAGAGATCCCTCTACAAGGCTAAGGGGCATGGAACTTAGCCTACAAATGGTTTTTGGTTACCTTTGTAGACCTTTTTTTTCAGCCTAATGGGATTTACGGAGTGCTAACATAGTGGCGCCAATCCCGGTGACTGAACTGTTTCATATTCCCGGGGAAAGATCATGAGAGTTCAAATCTGGTTGTTGACAGTGGACAACAGTCATACATCAAAAAGGCTGAACCATTCACCTGGAAACTCCAAAAACTTAAAATCATATTTAGAGAAGAATAGGCCTTGTCAGCAGAAGGATGGAAGGATTGTATGTGAAATTCAGGTACTTAAACTTGAATTTTATTCAGGGTATATTATTATGTTTTATCAATTTCTTCCTATTATTTCCTGAAAATTTCAAAAGAATTTTCTTCTATCTACTAAATCTGAATATAAACTACACATCTACACATGAGTTCCCTTATGGTAGTGTATATCATTCTCTTAAAGTTACAAATGCATCTCCTGTTTGTACGAATTATCCCGAACAAGGTCCAATTGATAATCATAGTCTAGCTGATACAATTTTATTCTAGACATCAACCATGTTTGTTGCCCAGTATTCCCCACTACATATGTCATCCCCTTTGCATGAATTACCCCAGGATTATAGGCAAAGGATGCATAAATTTAATAGTACAGGCAAAGTCACAACACGAAAGCATGTAAACAAAATTATCGATTTTATGGATATGGAGGAAGTTGATTATGAGGAAGTGAAATTAATGTTTTTTGATGAAAGCCTTATGGGGGAAGTTAGAACGTGGTATAAAATACTAGTAGCTAGAATAATTCCTTCTTTACAATGGTTTGAACATGTTTTCATTGACATATGGGAGGTCAAAGTGAACCCTATTCAGAGTATGGATGAACATCGAACCTAAAGAGGCAACCTGGTGAGACAGTCCAATGATTCTCAACCAAATTTAATGGATTTTTTAATGCCATACCTTCAGATACAAAGCCTCCTCCCGAATTGGCAATTCTTCATTTTCCATATGGTTTTGAGGCTAAGATTTATTATCAACTCAGAGAGAGGAACCCTGCCAATTTGGAAGACATGTAGAAAGTTGTGGTTTACGTGGAAGCCAATCTATCTGTAAAAATGGCCAATATGCAATATGAAAGGAAGGAATCAGTGAAGGAGGATATTTCTCCATTGTTGGACCATAATCTAGACATAGTGATAAAAACCAAGGAAAGGTTGATGGAGACATTCACTATGTAAAATAAACCTGTTGTTAGAGGGAAACAAAGAAGACCTCCTCTCCAAGAATATTTGGTAGAAGAAGGAGAGGTTGTTGATTTATGTCACCATAAGTAAGAAGATGGTTGTTTTATTTATTCATTTGAAGAAAGTCCTGAACAGAAATCAGTGGCATGTTCTCAGCAAAAGGATCTTCAATTTCAGAAATTTGAGGAAAGAAGTCAGCGTGCATGTGTCACATATGAAAACAGTGAATAATATGATGAAAGTAGTGAATCAGGTGAGAAGCCTTATAGTTTGAACGTAAAGAAAACAATGAATTTTCCGATTGTAAATCTCTATCTTTATGTTATTCTACATTGGAATTAGTGAAAGAAAAATATAATCTTACCAAGAAATAAAAGAGACAATACGAGATTAACATAAATTTGAAGAAATTATTTCCTATATGTGATGACCCTATTATCTGCTACATGGAAGACCCCCTCAATCCAAATTTAAAACCATTGAGTAATCCTAAGGCTGAAAATCATGCATTATCTTCGAAAACAATGCAAAATAAATTGCAACAACCTTATTTAATTTTCAATGATCCAGTAACCAATTATTTGTATGGTTTTTGCAGTTATAATGTTCCTCCTTTAGTTAGTTGTGAGCCTGAAAACAAGGGTAAAGAAGACTTTATTCTGTAGACAACATTTTTCTCTTGTCCATCAACACTTCCATCATATTCATTATGTTAGCTCCCCGTAATTTTCTAGATTGATTTAGATACAAATGGACATGGGTAACATCAAACCAGACTTTGGAGGACCTAGCCTTTCTGGACTCAGAGAGGGCTCTCTATTCGATGCAAATGATGTAATCTTGTTGCTCTATGGTTTTGATTTTAGGCCAGTTATTAGGTGTAGGGTTTGTTGATTATTTTGGATGGGAAAGATGATCAAATGTAATAAGAGAAGTAAGAGGATTTCAAAGCCAATGGGCTATGGAGTCAAGTGAAATTCAAGCATGCCTAAATGATGAAGCAGTGTGTGTTGCAGGAGCGATTTAGCAAGGTTAATGGATCCTTAATTTTTATGTATGAGGTGGGGTGGATATCAAGTTTGGGAAAAACAAGGAGGTATTAAACATATATAAGAAAAAGATATTATTCATGAGGTAGGGAAAACCATTAAGCTAAATGAAAGTACTCAAACATATAAACATTCAAGATAAACATTCCAGTGAAACATAGAAAGCATAAGAGCTTCTAACTTTAGTAAATTCACCTTCAGAATTTGGGAAAACATATAAGGTGGCACAAATAACTTTAATCAAGAAAAGAGGGAACTCCTAAACATTTTTGATCAAGCTACAAAGAACTCAGAGGAAAACTGATAGGCATGGGCAAAGGTCAAGATCGAAACAAGACCTCTTTAACTTAACCTAGCAAGCAATACCTCAGAGAGAGCTTTCAAGACAGAGTTTGGGAAGCATCAAATAAGCAGGTAATACCATGAATCATAGTTGCAAACTAGCATACTAATCCAAAAATGAAACAAACAAGTTTAGGGGAGCCTAAGGAGCAGTTAAGAATTTCTTAATTATGACCCAAACAGAGAAAAACATGAAGGCAATAGAACACAGGAGGACTAAGGTGCTTCCAAGAGCATTTCTTAACCTATACTTCTCTGTTCTACTATATTAAATAAGAATGAAACATATGCTAACAATAAAACATGAAAAAATGAGAATACTTCACCATTAACCAAGCTAAGGAATCCTACAAACAAGCTTCTCCATCATCAGTCCAAGCAAGCCATTCATTAACTCAACAACACAAATTTCTTCTCCAAGCTCATGAAAACCATGTATTACTCATGAAGCTCATCAAATGCCAACATTTACAAACAAGTCCTCATGCTCTATTTAACTCAGAAAATGAGGAGGTGGAAACCATAAGAGGCTTCTAGAAACCCTAAAAAACTCATAAATGTCATTTATGGCCAAGAGACCATGCAAGGCCCAAGGCACATAATATCCTATGAAATAAATGACATAATAACTATTTGCACCTAATTATAGATTTTCTAGCCTCAAGAAACTCAAAAATATCATTTTTCCATAAATGAGTGTGTTTTGTTGACTTTTGGTCCAAAACACATTATTCATCACATTTGCGTAGCACCACCTTCAACAGAAAATAGGGTCTTTTGTGACTGACTTGTGGATCCCTTCCCGATGTTGGATTTGGCTCCGTGATGGCTCATTGGAAAGCCTGAAGAGTCTACTTTCCAAAAATTCTTGTGGTTTCTTGATCCAGCTCCTATAACCTATTAAAAATGTCAAAATATCCATATTGGTAATTTGTGCAGCAAGAGTCCCAAAACAAGGGCAAAAAGGTAAAAAAAGTGAGGTTTTTTTTCACCTTTTGAGGGGTCAAACCTGCTCCAAAACTTTTGAAATTTGGTGAGCATGATGTGTACGCTGAGAGAAATAAAAAAATGAAAAAATTTTCTCCTGGGGATGCTCCATGTGTTTGCGTAGCGCTAGTGGCATTGCGCAAATGAGACCAAACAATTTCAAAAAAACAAAATTTTCTTCAAATATTCTCAAATTTGGTGGAGATCTTCTCTAAGGGGTTTTGATCTGAAACTTCTGAGAAGCCTTAGCCAAAACTCCAATGATGTTATGCCTTTTTTCCATTTTTATATTTTGGACTTCAAGGAGGGCTTCCTTCAGTTTGGCACAAGGAAGCTTGTGTTTCTTGGCATAATACTTTGTCATTTTTCTTTGCAGCCCTAAGCCTTCATTTGCCTTCATTAACTTGGCCTCTAGGTGCATCTCTGTCCTTTCAAGCCTTGGAGTTGATGCATCTGACAAGGTCCCTTGCATTTTGGATGCAGCAAACACTTGCCTTGGGTCTCTTTGGTATATACATGCAAGAGGTGTGATATTTGTGTCATTGGTTACTTTGGCCTAGCTGGGATCATCTTTATTTTATGCCATGTCATCACCCTCTTGATCACTGATGGGCTAGTAATTTTCATGACTGTCATGAACTCTTTCTTCTTGGCTACTTGGTCCTTTACTATCTTCCTCATCATCTGTCCTTTCTTCTTCTTCTGCTGCTGCTTCCTCTTCACTTTCTTCATTCCCTTCTCCTTCTTCTTCATTACTTGCTAGTTCATTTGCATCACTACCCTCATTGTTATGTTCATTTTCCTTCTCTTCATCATCATCTCCTTCTTATTCATCATCATATCCCTCTTCTTCATCATCGTTTATTCCTACCCCTGCCTCACTGATTTCATCACCCTTACTGTCATCATCTTGCTCATTATTGCCACTGTCACCCTCTTGTTCATTATTATCACTGTCATCCTCTTCATTTGATGTATCAATAGAAGGGGAAAAATTGGGATTTGATGGAGACAAAGTGAAAAAGATGATGAGGTCAACTTTGGTGAATGAGGGGTATGGAGGTTAGGGTTTTAGTGGTTTTGGAGCTCTTAAGGAGGCCCTTCTCAACTAAGTTTGTAGGCACCTTAACTCACCCACACTTATATGATATCAAATTGTTTGCAAGAGGTGATTTAAGCACATAGGTTCGTTTACATATAGGGCCTAGGGTTTACATACCTAGGGTTTTAGAATTCAAATCCATAGAGACCAAAATAAATTTAAAAACTTGATTGGAGACAAGGAAAGGGAATCACTTACCAATTCTTGGCCTTTTCACAAATCCTGGGGGCAGCTTGGAGAGTGAAAATTTGATTTAGGGCAAAGGATTTTGACCTTGGCACTTTCCAGGAATTTGCGCAATGCTATCTATTATCATAGCACCACCCTCCTTTTTTGCAGCGCAGTGCAAAAATTTACTGTAAAAAACCCCATTTGCGCAGCGCCAGTGGTCTATTAGCACAATGTCAGTCATTTGTGTAGCGCCACCTCAGCAAAAAATGGATCAACTTGCATCCAAGTGTTGATGACCTTCCCGATGTCTGATTTGGGCTCGTGATATCTTGTTGGAACTCTCTTCAAGTCTAGTTTTCATTTGACTCATTGAGAAAGTCATTTGGACACTCCAGCTATGAGAAAAACTGATTTTCCCAAGGTCCCTGCAGAAGTGCAGAAATTCTCCCATGATACTTGTATTTTTGACATTGCTCAAAAACCATGATACTTGTGTTAAAAATGAAGGAGGTTTTTAGTATTGAGACTATATTGGGAAAAAAAATCTCTCACTTTTTTCAAATTCATCTTTGTTTGGTTAGAAACAAGGTTTGAAGAAAAACTGGCCCTGGGCATGACACATGGCTTGTCTCTTGGAATGAATTTTTGGAAAATGATGGAGGCATGATGTTTATGAGTGGGTATGGACTTATGCTTTCTTACTTGATCTATAAAATTAATCCTTTGCTCTTGTGCATCCTTTTCATATCAAACCCTAGCTTAGTTGGAAGAGGAAATTAGGGTTTGGTGTAGGGGATTTAGGACTGCCTTGTAGAGGGAGAGGAATGAAGGGGTAAAGGGTTGTCTAAATTCTTGGAAAAATTTTGGGGGATAGGGATAGATGTTAGGGAGTAGGGGAAAGTTTAATTTCAAGGATTGAGTGAGGGGAAGGGGTCCAAAAGGGAAAAACACAGGCCTAGTCTTAAAAAGTGTCAAATTGTGGCAATAGACTAGGTTTTGTAGAAAAATGATGAATCTGAGGGATAGGAGTGATGGGAAGTGTTTATGAAGGTATATTAAGGATAGGAGGAGGTGTAAGAGAATCAATATACAAGCCTTGTTGATTTTTAACCATGGAGGTCATGAAACCAAGAAAAATGCCCTTGAAAACCCTAGATGGACAATGGAGGAGTTAGGCGAAACAAAATAGAGGGCTGAGGCCAAAGGTGGCAACACATAGTGATAATGAGTGGTATGAGCCCATGAAGGGTCCTTTGGGAGTAGTGATCTAACCTTGACATGATGGGATGATGAAATAGTGAAAATTTACCCTAAGGATAATGAAGGCAGTGAGATTTCTAGAACTCACAATGTTCATGAACTTTGTTTCTAGAAATCTAGAACTGATACTTAGTCATCTTCAGATAGTGAAAATTATGGATGAATAACACATTAAAAATGTCACAGAAGAATTTCCAGCCCTGTCAGGACATATATAAGTTGAATTTGTAGGAAAACAAGGTTGCAAATCAAGATTTATCATAACAAATTTCTAGTCTACCAGAGGAGCTCGAATTCAGTGTGCCTTCCTATGAAGATCCTTTTGCAACATTATTAAGTTTAGCTAGTGAGCTCATATTCTTTAATTTTATCATTTTTTAAACTATTTGCGAGTTTTATTGGGAGCTTTCATTAATTAGTTTTCCCTTTTCGATTAGGAGCAAGCACATGCAGAGAATTCAACCAGTGGATAAGGTGCTTGTGTCATTACACTATTTTTTTGAATCAAGTAGCGTGTGGGTTAGTTGAGCGAGCAATATAGAAGGTTTCGACATCTATCATTCGATTTTGAAGCTCGAGGTGAAGGCCCTAAGATTCTGATGATATGCTGCCATAAGTAAGTTTAATTCAGTCGGTCATTTCATTTTCATTTTGTTGAACACCTAATCCTCTATGGGTAGGTGTGGAAGGCGAAGAGTCACAAAGGAGTCCAAGTGACCTTGGAAGATGAATCCAAGAGTCACACCATTGTATTATATATGTACATCTATGGTTAATAATATGAGTATCTCATGATTATATTCCTATGCATGTGTTTATCTTTCTTCATACACCATGTGTGTGTTTAACATGGTATCGGAGCTCCGGGTTTAGAGGTCCCCCTTAAAATTTTGAATAGCACTGGCCTGTGTTGCATTGCATTTGTGTAATGTCATGGTAATGGCTCTGCATTAATTAATATTTTCCTGCAGCCTGCGTTTAAGTGGTATGCATCATGACACCATGAGACCATGTGCACAAACAACGCAGTGTGCAGATGAAGTGTAGCATTGTTTTGAAAGTCGTTGTTTGTTATGGCCGAGTAGCCTATTCTGCTGGCTGAATCATTCACTGTTGGGGATAAATTCTAAGAGGACTGAATCCCTGATCCATAGATAGATATTATACCTTGCCTTGTTCTAATTGGCCTAGTCTATGTTTGATTATTCACCTTCATATCTGAAAATTTTTGTTGGAGGTGACCCACTTCAGCTCCTCGACTCCCACACTGCCACCTCGCTCAGCACTCCCCTCCACCCTGCTCCCTTATGTCCGTTCACCTCCCGGTTACTACATCACAAAACCCACACAAATTTCATTGCTCGGCCTCGGCCCCTGATCTCTTTTCTCGGCCTGTGCTGCTCATATCAGTCGGGAATTTCAATGGGTGGGTGATGATATTGATGAGCGTGGAATCCTTTCCGGTGCCCTTGAACGAAGTCCGGCCAAAGAGCATCTCGTAGAGGAAGACTCCCAGAGTCCACCAGTCCACGACACTTCCATGACCCTTGCCGGAAATGACCTCCGGGGCCAGGTATTCATGGGTTCCCACGAAGGATTTGGACCAGGCCTCTGTGGGCTCGACTATTAAGTCTGGCAGGCGCTCGCTCGAAAATTTATTCTTCTGCTTTTCTACCGTTTCTTCCATAATGGGAACATGAAATTTATTCTAACACCAGAGTTTGATGATGATCGTATTCTTCTATGCTCCGTGGCCCTAGAAGGAGGTATGTTGAAGAATTTCTGAAATGTCGGAGTAACTTGGCATGTGAATGAAAGGTCGAAGTGTGTGTTAAAATCATAGTTCTCAAAATATTTCCTTGGTAGAATTGAGAGGATTTATTATCGACTTTTGAATTCAATGTTGACTGCACTTCATTCTGTCTACTTTGAAGTCTAGTTCTAAGTCTAGTTTTGATGTTATGATTTACTGCTTTCTAATGTGGTAGAAAATTTATATGTTGGAGAGTGTGAAGCCCTTTTTTATGGTTATATGTAATGGAACATATATAAAGTGATATATGCTTTGAGCCAAAAAAAAAAAAAAAAAGAGAGAAGAAGAAGAGAGAGAGGAGATGGTATATGAGTAAATCGATATATGGGTTTTCTATATAGTGAAAAGTGCAGTTTGTGCTGTATGTTTTCTCTATTATAAAACATGACCAAGATTTGTGGCATGTATAGAAGGGTGACTCTCTGAAAGAGATTGAAAATGTGAAGAAAAATGTTGAAAATTGGTGGCATCATAAAACTTACTCATAGTTTTTGGAATTTTCCTTCGTCTTTATTGTGAGTGCAATAGGAAAATTGATGAGTTCCCACAAATTCTTGAGGCAGGATCTAGTTGAGAAATTGTTGAATAATTCTATGATGTGAGTCATTGTTGCTTGCTGGTCAGACGCCCAAGTCTACACCTTGAGGCCCTCCATAATTTGAGTAGAAGAGTTTGTTCTTTGGTAATTCCATAATTTGAAGTTCAAAAAAAGGGTCTTTGAAGTCATTTGTATTTTTTAAAGTAAGTTGAATCGCATTGTAAACCGGTGCATTATCGGTTGCAGTCGACACCCTTTATTTCTTGAGCCTGAATTATTGAGAAAAATGGCTAAAATCAATGATGCATTAGAGTTGTTGAATAACCTCATTCATTCCACTATTCATGATATGGTAAAAATGAGCAAGAATGCTCTTTTTAATATTCAAACTTGTTTGCAAGATGTACAAGAAAAGATTGATTTTTTGCAGTTGGAGTCTCAGCTTTAGAAAGATGAACTTCAGCAAAATATTCATCATTCTGAACCTGTTTCTATTCAGAAAATTGAGAAGGACTCTCAACAACAGCAAGAATATAAAGTTGCAATCGATTCACATTCAGTTCCTTGTACAAGAGCAGATTTACATGCAGATGCAGCAGCTCAGTCTACACTTCCCAAGATCATCATCAGACCTTGGGAAGAGCTTGTCCATAACAAGCACAGAATGGTCTTGGATATGACAAGGAGTTGTCCTTTCATATTCCGGACTACTCCAAGCCCATCAAATTTCAGAGTGCCGGATTTCTTTATGACAGTTCACCTGCAGCTGTTCCAGAAACTCCTCCACTTCCACAACAACAACAACAGATTGTAAAATGCCAATGTTGTGATCGAGTTGGCCATATGAAAGATCATTTTTTTTATCTTCATCCATGCAAGAACTGTGGTCGGCACACCCATTCTTCACACAGATGCTTCAGAAACAAGCCTCCTGTAAGAAAAAATATTCATCTTGGATGGATCGCTTCTTGGAAATGGGAATCAATAGCCAAGAAGATGTTTAAATCACATGTCAGAACTTGTTCTCGAATATTGAACAAACTTATAGTTGAGTTTTCTCCATCATATCACCTTGTACCTGACAAGGGGGAAAATGGTGGTCATCTACAAGCTTCGACATAGCAATTCAAGAAAGCCTAAGCCACAATTCATCATTCCATATTCATATTTGTAGCCAGAGACACAGATGCCCATGAGCATGCCTTTGGTTGGTGGACAGCCTTAAAACATCTATTTGAGGTTCATATTCTTTCTCTTTCAGAACACTTCCTCTAGCAGAAGACTTCAGCTTCTTGCCAACTTTGGAAGAGTTCCAAGAACTGCAATAAGCATTGCATTCTAGTGTTGGTGGTCATCCTTAAAGCATCACAAGTTGTAGACTTCCCTTCTTTTAGGTTGAAGGTCTCCCTCTTCAAATATGAGGGACACTTCCTCTAGTAGAAGCCCTCAACTTCTTGCCAGTTTTGGAAGAGTTCCACGAACTGCAATAAGAATTGTGTTCAAGTGTTGGTGGTCATCCTTAAACCACCACTTTATGCCAACTTTTCAGAGAGTTGATTCAGCCTAAGTGCTACCATGCATATTTTGCATATTTGTATTACAACTCTCTTTTTGGACTCACACATACCCCTTCGGATTAAGAGGGGAAATGTTGAACACCTAATCCTCTATGGGTAGGTGTGGAAGGCGAAGAGTCACAAAGGAGTCCAAGTAACCTTGGAAGATGAATCCAAGAGTCACACCATTGTATTATAAATGTACATCTATGGCGAATAATATGAGTATCTCATGCTTACCTTTCTATGTGTGTGTTTATCTTTCTTCATACACCATGTGTGTGTTTAACACATTCAATTAGACGATTTGTAGTATCAGCTTTTGAATCCATTTCCCAATGGTCTAAATAGGCTACTGTTATGCGGTTCTTTTTCTTGGTACCTCACTAGGAGGCTTCTATCCCCATTGGAGCCAATGTTAGGGTCATTAGTTTTCATCGTCAAATGTATTTTCCATGCTCTTTAATTTTCAGTTTTTGAATAAGTCAAGCCTATGACCACTACCATTGTCATAGCCTAAAAGGTCACTACCAATCATTGTCATCATGTCCAATTAAGTTGTGTTAAACCACTAGTTCCCAAGTTCCACCCAACTGGGCCGCTACGCAAAATACTTTGTTTTAGACATTGTTTTGAAAAGTTTTTTTATGGTCGTATGGAAGCAAATTTTGGGAAAAAAAAAGAGGTTTCTCTCAAGAACAGAAAAAAGAAAAATAAAATCCTTCAATTTTTGCACAGGTGTCACAGATCAAGAGTTTGGAATGCATCTTTGAATCACATTGTCTGGAACGTGTAAATTTCTGGTTTTAGCCATTGTTTTGGAGAGTATTTTCCCAGAATTTAGAGAATATTTTGAAGTAAGTGAAAGCGGTTTTTGTATATAATGGGCCAAATAAAATAAATATATTTCATATTTTACATGGTGTTGTATTTTGGGAGCTACAAGTGTCTCTTCTAGGCCTATTTCATAGTTTTTGGTGGCATAATTTTGAAGTTTTCGAATTTGGTTGGTAAATGTGGAGGCAATATGGATACTTTTTGCAGTTTTGGATGTTGCTAAGTTTGTGTCAAGCTTTTAAAATGATGTTTCCAAGGTTAATATTGTTTCAATCTTCTTTATAGATAGAAGGTACATTGTATCTAGTCTTTTATTTTCCATGTAAGTAATTCTTCCCAATTCTATTTAAAAAGAACAAGACATGACAAAAGGGTTCGATTGGGTTTGAACTGGAAGACCTTAAGGCTATTTTGTATTTTGCATTATTTTTCCAAATGAATAGAAGAAGGTAAATGATGTTTCAAGAGGGATTCTTGTGTCATGCTTATTGGTTTTGTCTTAATTTTGTGAATCAAATATATTTTTCTATTAGGTATGTTTATCAAATCTAGTTTAATATTTTATAAGCTCTTCCTCCTCAGTTGAAATAATCCTATTTCATAATTCATGCATTTGATTTGTTTAGTTTTTAGCTGGTCATAGGTGTTATTTATCTTCTATGGTGAATCTGAATTCATCTATAGTTTGGTGCTCATTTTTTAATTTTTATCCTACCCCATTCATCCTTGAACTACAATGAACTTTGATTAATCACTAGTGACTCTGAGTATCTTTCTCCTGTTACAACTTAAATTGTTTTCCCTTATTAATTTGGATCTGTAACTCTGATGCAAAATAGTTCTCACTCTCTACACCGAATTTCAAAAAAAAACCAAAATCAATTTCTAATTATTCATAGCCAACCTAAAACTAGGATCTATTAATACCCTAGGTGATTGATAGCACGAGACCATGAGAGAGCCCTCTCCAAGGCTAGGGGGGTTGGACCTTAGCCTAGAAGTTATTTATGGTTACCTCTGTAGCCCTTTTTTTCAGCCTAAAGGGCTTTATAGAGTGCTAACACATTGGATGTGGAAAATTCAAGCTAAAGTTGCAAGACGGAAGTATTATAACACTTCCTTGTGTTCTACATATTATTTTATTGGCTAGAAATATGATTTTTGTAAGCAATATGGATGATACAGGTGTAAAAACAATGTTCGAGAAATATATCTACAAGATGGTTTAGGGAGAGATGGTATTGATGTGGGGAGTTCATATTGGAAATATGTACAAGCTTCCATGTAGCAGTGTTATTGATGGGTCTAACAGTTCTGTGGTTATTGAAAGTGGAGCAGAAAATCTAGTGGTCTTTAGAGAAAATACCATGCTATGGCATCAAAGGCTTGGAAATATTTGATAGAAGGGTCTTTTAATACTACATGGTAATTATGTGGTAGAAGTTATGTCTAATTTCTCTCTGGATTTCGATTTTTGTGAACATTGTGTATATGGAAAGCATAATCGGGTAAGTTTTCCCTCGGGTGCTAAGAGGGCAAGAGGGATATTAGGGCTTGTACATAGTGATGTGTTTGGACCTGTTCCAGTTCCATCAGTGGGTAAGTTTGTGTACTATATCTCATTTACATATGAATTCTCGAGCAATACATACATATATTTCCTCAGGAATACATTTGAAGTTTTTGACAAGTTTAAATAATTTAAGGCTCTGGTGGAAAATCAAACAGAGAAGAAGATTAAGGTGTTGAGGATAGATAATCATGGAGAATTTCTTAAGAAGGTATTTGAAGAATTTTGTAAGAAGTGTGGTATCTTTTGGAAGAAGACTACACCATACACACCTCATCAAAATGGTGTTGCAGAAAAAATGAATAGGATGTTGATTGAAAAGGAAAGAAACATGCTTAATGGCACTAGATTAGGGCAGGAGTTTTGGGTAGAAGCAATAGATACTGGATGTTATCTGGTTAACAAATCACCCTCATCAACATTGGAGGATAAGACTCCACATGAGGTATGGACTGGTAAGAAACCCTCTCTTTCACATCTGAGGGTATTTGGCTATGATGCATATGTACACATTCCAAAGGAGATAAAAATGAAGTTGGATAGTAAATTTGAAAGGTTCATATTTATTGGGCATAAGGACGGTTTAAAATCTTATAAGTTTTGAAACCCAGAAACAAGGAAGGTTATTTACAACCAAGATGTGATGTTTAGAGAGGAAAATGGTGTTATTAAAGAAGAATTACTACCAAAGGAACCTGAAAACATAGAGTTCGAACTGAAGGAGGAAGAATCAGACTCTACAACAAAACATGAATTTGAAGAAGAAGAGCCCCAGACTCCAATTTTGAGAAGATAAATTCGAGACAGAAAGCAACCATAGAGGTATAGTCCATCTGCTTTTTGCTCAAATTTTTCTTTATCTATTACTGATGATCATCCCAGAACTATTAGGAAGGTAGTGGATTCAAAGGATGGAAAACTCTGGAAAGAGGCCATGGTTGATGAAATGGCATCTTTGGATAAAAAGGAGGCTTGGGATCTAGTATATTAGTCAGGTGGAAGGAAATCCATTGGAAGAAAATGGGTGTTTATGAGAAGCATTTCCAGAGAAATGGTCAATGAGACATGTCAGAATCGAAATAGAACAAAAAATAATCATTCATTCCTAATTGTGTAAAATGATTTTCTATAATTATATGTATATATTACTACAAACCATTCATTTATTAATATTTATTTTATTATATTTAGTTTTCATAAATCATAATAAAAATAATTTATTAATTGTTTCAGGAAGATTATGAAAATCCCAAACGATCAACATGATGATATGCGAAACATGCCAGTAGGAATGTCCAAAAATGTGTATAAGTAGATGTTCAATGAAATGGACATAATTGCATCATAGGAGGAGCCATCTCAACAACAACATGCTTCAAATGTATGTAATCATGATTTATTTTGTACATATAAAAAAATTTATTTAGCATTCAATGTTAATTTTCAAGTATTTTCTTGCAAAAAAGAAAACAATATAGAACTCATTCATCACATAAAACAAGACTTCAATGAAGAAAATGGTTGATTTCAAAATTTGTGAGTATAAATTGTTCATATTTCCTTATAAAAACTCAAGGTTTTATTTTTGTATATTTTAAGTTTTTTTACAGCAACCATCCTTGAATTTCTTCAAATAGGTGGTAACATACAAACAAGAGTCATCGAAAGAATTGATTGACATTAGGTTAAATAAGTGTTGTGAGTATATGTTGGAATATAAAAAATTATTCGTGGAATTTGTAAATTCCTATGTTTTGTTACTTCTCTGAGTTTATAAATGATAGAACAAAAAAAACATTTACATCAGATCTATAATTTATAATGGGGTTTAAAACATGCAGGAAACAAAGTATGGAACTATGCATGAGACTTGGTTTTGAAACCATGTGCGCAGTTTATGGTTCACTTCTTGCTACGGTACATTTCTATTCGATTTACATTGATGTATATTATTTATTTCAATTTTCATTACTATCACCAATGTAGATACACTCATTACATTTTATTTTTATGTTTGTAGAAGGAGCTGCAAGATAAAAAAGATGAAAATAATCTATGTAAAAAACAAAATTATCCTCGAAATAACCGAAGTCATGGAAGTAGCTCGAGCACTGACAACAGTTCCAACAAAGAATGATGATCAGTTTGGATATCAATGGAACATGTTGTAATTTTTTAAATAATTGTGTTTGAAAATCAGACATTTTGTTTAATGCAATGGACATAGTGTACTAATTGAAAGACAAGGGGTTACCAATAACAATCCTATTTTGTATAAAAAAAGGCCTCGTATTGTTACATAATAAAATACATTTTAATTTATTCTATTGTGTTATCAAATGTCGTTGTGAAATGTGACACCACTGATTAAATATATGCATGATTAAATATTATAATGAAGAGATGAAAAATATGATAATATAACAAATTAATCCAAACATCATATGCAAATGCACTAATCAAATTTTAATTTATATGAATACTGTTATATGATATATGTCAATTTTTTGATGAATAGCGGATTTTAAAAATTACAATAATTGCACTGTCACAGGTCAATGTTTCCAAAAAAGAGAAAATCTCATTCATAAACCCAATGTGTCTATAACATAAAAACACACTAGTGTGTTATGTTATATAAAAACACCGTGATAGTATTTTTGAGTCCTAGTATTGCACCAAGAGTGCTGCAACTCCCACGGGATTCTCAACTCTATTTATCAACCTAGGGTTCATAAAAACTTAGAGGTGATAGTGTTATATGCACAACAGATGGAATCCACTCATGCCACGCTTAACTAGGTCTTCTGATTGGTAGTGCTTCTAGGCCATTCATCCTACTAGATTAAAGTGAAACGATCTAATGTAATGCATAGAACTACTTCAAACTGAGAAGGAGAGAGTGCTTATCAACTTCTACCTTCAATTGGTATTGAAAGAAAATCATAAATAGATAACAGCTAACCTAGTTGCAGAAAAGAAAACAACACTATGTTGTAATCATCTATCTAGATATCCGATCACTTGGTATTAAAGGAACGAATTTATCTCACACACTTTACCAAATCATAAATAAATCCTCTATCTACTATTCCAACTAACTCACATGTGCATGTAAATGGTTCTCCTATTTATCTTATTTCTATGATGAATTAAACACCAATGCATACTTTATTTTTGCAATAAGGGAAAAAGGATGGTTGGAGTGAACTAGGGGTCTCTTTTGGTCATGAATCCATAGCTAGGGGTCAGATACATCCTATCATAGGTTAAAATAGAAACAAGGATAAAAATTTGAGTGGAAATGGGGACCTACAACTATGCTACAAGAGGCTGCTATAGGAGATATGTATTGCTACAAAAAGCTCTTAAATGCTACAATAAGGATGCCAAGAAGGTTCAAAGGGTAAAGAGGATGGGAGAAAGGTGTGGGAAGGTAGAAGGAAGTAGAAGTAGGTGAGTGATGGGTGACCAACATCTCCAACCAAGCTCGAAGCTCTTTGAGGGGTTATTTTGCACTAGGAGGGCTACTCACGGTGGTCATGGAGATGATCTCATAAATACAGGGTTTTGGTGGTATAAT
The DNA here is from genome assembly GCA_034641835.2 of Pinus albicaulis. Lineage (NCBI taxonomy): Eukaryota > Viridiplantae > Streptophyta > Pinopsida > Pinales > Pinaceae > Pinus > Pinus albicaulis. Next base: position 90,811,638 of record CM076579.1, read on the forward strand.
TGAAGGTTGGAGGGAAGAGTGATGGAATCCAAGATGAAGGTGATGAAGGGGTCCTTTCTTGCAGCTCCAAACAGTCCTGGAACCATTACATGCATATATTCATTCATTATTGAAAAACTAAAATAACTAGAAGTGTAAAATATGAGTTGAATAAAAATGCTATTTAGCCAATGCCAAAATCTGATCTAAGTAACAAATCAACTTCTAACCTACAGTAATCATATGATAAAAAAAAATAATCCCACTACTTCTCTTTCCAATAAATCATAAAAAAGTTATTTTTGGGTTGTGGTTGGAAGCCCTTTTATTGATGCTCCCATGAGGGAGATGGGGTAGAGGCTACAATCACAGTTTAATATATTTTTTTTCTACTAAGATGCAAGAAACTACACAGAGTACTGGAACTTAAAGAGAGAATAAAAGTACACATGAGGGACTTATCCAATGGATTGGGACTGAACCCAAGAGCATTATCCCTCTAAAACTAAATCAGTAGTGGATCAATAAGTTGAATCCTCAGATGGAGTGCCCTCTGTTGTGTAGAATCCTCCATTGTTTTCTTCTTCAATCCACTCTTTCTGATCTTCAAATTGGTCTCTTCCTTCATGCAGTCCTAGTAGAAAATGTGGATTGATTTTCAACCCTATCCATTGGATTCTAATTCTTTTCATATATTTTTTATAGAAGGGTGAATTCTCCAATACATTCTTCATCCTTTCAGGGGAGTGGTATTATCTATGTTGCAAGCTTAGTGGTAAAGCATGCCATCTCCTTTAGAAATCCTACAAATTGTCCTCTGCCAACAATCTAGAAGTATCATCAATATGGAGAATGGAATGATCCTGCATTTCAATGTATTTTGGTGCCAAAACAACATCACTATAAATGAAGCTATGATTTCTCATTACGTCGACTCTAATGTATACGGGTTCCTTCCCTTCTTTTTCTATCACCCTTTTTACCTCTTCTGATCTTGTTTCCTTGTGCACTAGCAAAGATGCCATGGCCATCAATTGCATGCCACCTAGTCTAGAATTAGGATCCCAATGGTTCATGTCAGTCAATAGGAAGTTATGCATATACAACTCGACCATATTTTCTCTGTCCCCAATGCTATATTGTTTTCAAAAATTAATAAATTGTCCGTATTTCTCCAATGGTAGGGAGCCATGTTGATCTAAGGATATGATTTGGAATTTTAAAAATTGCTCCCTAAGATAAAATACATAGGAATTTGAAGGTTGTTTGTACTACATGGCCTCCATGAAGTTAATTTCCATAGTGGCAAGTTGGGTGTCTCTTTCTTGTAGTTTCTCCTTCAATCTCATGTTATCTTATTGCAACTTCTCCTTCATTATAGATTCTCTAAGCCTTACATCATATATCACTTTCCCCATTTCAATGAGGCTTTCTTCCATAAACCCAACATCTCCAACATTATTTGAATTGGTGATCTACATCCACATATGGGTGTGCCCTCTCTCTATCTCTAGCTCATATAGGAGGGGGATTGTGAAATTTTCAGGGATCAGTCTCCCTCCTTCGATGAACTTGTAATAATATCCTAAGCTAGGTTGTGGGATAGGTTCTTGAAGTTCTATTAGATCTTTTTCAAAGGTCTTTTGGGATTTTATTGCCTCTGTAGTTGTAGGTGTTTAGTTTGTACCTCTTCTTGCACATATTGACCCTATATTTTTTCACTCTGCCCCTCTTTTTTCGCACTATTCCCTTCATGTAGCATGTCGTGTCCCTCCAGTAGCATGCTCTGTCTCTCCTGTAGCATGTTATGTTTCTCTTGTAGCATTCCATTTTCTTCTTGTTGGAGGTTTGTGGTTTCCTTGGGCTTCTTCAATGAGGTTTCTCTAGTGGTAGGTCTCCTCACATAGGCTATGGGAGTATTTTATTTGGGCTTTGGAAAGGTGACCCCATCGATTTTTCCCTCATCTCGCCCCACCTCCTCTTTCTTGCTTGGGGACTCCTAAATTGTAATTTGGACTTTTGTGGGAGTCAGTGGTATCTGATGTTTGACTCTAGTGCTCTTCCTAGTCTTGAATTGGAGAGGGGCTTCCCTTGCTATCTTCTTTTTGGGTTTTATAGGAGTGATTAAGGTGGACAAAGTTACATCTACCTCAGTTTCATTATTTATTGGAAGAAAACTTGTTTTGTGGTTATATATTTGTCTTCCTTGGTTCAATAGTCCTTTAAGGAATCAAGGCCTCCTCTTCTATTTTTAATCCCTCTCCTTCCTTATCTTTTCATCCTTCTACTTTTGGCTTTGTTACTTCTTCCCTTGTTTTCATCCCTTCCTCTTCTGTTGTTCTCTCTTTTTTCTCCTCCTCTGTTCTAGTCTCCATCCCACCAAGGCTAGATTCATGTGTTTCCCCAAGAGTAATTCTTTGGGTTCCTATATATGTTTCTTTGTCCATGTCTATGAACATGGACCATAAGACAATAATTTTTAGCTTTTTTAAGGCATCCTCCACTATCATATTGATAAGGCCATGGTGGGATAGGTTTTGGTGCTTTCCCTCTCTTACTTTCTGACTCATGTACCTAAAGGAATGAAAAAGGAACTATGGCATGTTTAATCTTCAAGAAAGAGGAAAATATACCTTGAATATAAGTTCATGCAATAGTCTAAGGTGGTAGGGATATACCACACTCATTCTTCCCTCACAGGAGATGTATTTTAAAATATGATAAGCCACCTCATCCCATGGATAAGGTAAGCTTTCTCTCCTAACTCCATTCTTGTCTTCCATTGGTTTCTCTTCGGAAATGAATAAATTATTCTTGGCAGTGACACTGGTGGCCTTGTATTCTCTATTCCATTTTATACCTAGAGGCAGGGTGGTCACTCTGTTGATTACTATAGGGCTTATTGATATAGCCAACCCCCTCAGAACAGTGATGGAACTATCCTCTATTTGTGAATTTAAGGCCATGGAAAGCTCAAAAGAAATGTCATCGTCATATAATTTCAGTATTTCAAAGAATCCTTGCCATTGATGTCTCCTAAAAATGTATACCACAGGAGGGTGCAAATGGATTCTCTTGGTATCTGAAGGCTCCCTTCTGTACTTAAACCCACTCCCCATCTCTTATTTTTTTCTCTTGACTAAGTGAGGGAAAGATGTTTCTTTAATGGACTTAGTGTCTAATTCAATGGTAGTGGTGGGTCACAAAGCTCTTATCACTCCAATTCTTATGTTTTAACCACTATTGTCTTCACACATTTCCTTTCAAATTCACAATTGTATCACTGATATTTGCATAATTTTTATGGGAAATTGTATGAAATTTTGATGGAGGTATGAGGGTGGTGGCAAACTTACTTCTTTGACAGGTGCTCTAAGATGACTATGGAAATTTTCTAAACCAATTGGACCCTTTTTTTCGTGTATTTACCCACTCAGCCTTCCTATAGAAATTACAATGCTTCATGTAACACCTCCCTGTAGCAGTAGAAATCTGAGGTTCAAGGCTCCTTGGTGGCTTAACAAAATCTTCATATCTCTAACTATTCTTGGAATGAGAAAATATGCAAAGGAAAATGTGCCCAAGTAAATTATATGCGATTTTTGAGTTGGGCTTGGAGCGTTGTGCTGAGTTTTACTTCACATGAGGTTTTCTCATTTGGACCATTAGTCCCACTCTAAGTGATTATTATCTTCTCCTCGTAATCACCACCCACTCTTGGTGATACTAATTCAGCTAATGTGATATCTCCACATTACATGAGGACTCTACCAATCACCTTTAGCTCACTGGCTGAGGGTGTCCAAGTTAACTTGCCACCTTCAACTTATTAAAACTTCTCCTCCCGACATTCATTAATTTTAGTCAATTGCACATAGGGATAGGGTGACAGAATATAATACCTAAGCCTACCTCATGGTCGATGTGTTGTGGAGCTTTGCATCCTGGAGCTGGACCATTTTTTTTGGCACCAACAAAGTTTTCCTTACTGTCTTAGTTCTTTCTGTATGTCTTCATTCTCCTTATGGTTCTTAATTGTGTTGTTTGTTGTGTGTGCAAGTAATTTCTTGAGGCTCAAGTTGCTGCTTCTAGTGGAGTGTCCTTCTAGGAGTGCCATAGATTCCTTAGGGTCATCTCACAAGTTCCCACTGACTCCTTGGATGAGGAATAAAATAATGCATTGTTTTTTGGTGATTACACAAGTTTGCTATAGGAGGATGTTCTCTTCCTATAGCATCCCTTTCTTTGTACCTTTGGACCTTCAATCCACATAGGGTGATTAGGGAGAGTGTGGCAAGGCTTTAGGATAGTGATAAGATCATGAGGGAGTATTGTAGGCTTCTAAGAATGAGGATAAGGACCTATGTATTTTTGTAGGAAATTGTTTTATAGGTAGGATAGCGTGAAGGGTTTGAGTGAGAAATATTTTTGAATGAGATGGAGGAGTGATGAAATGGTGATGGATAATGGTGGCAATACACTCTTCATTATTTTTTGAGACTGCGAGATCCTTGATGGGTTTCCCTTTCCCTCAATTCTCCCTCCTGTAGCTTTTCAGAACCCTCCTGTAGCGCCATAGGACCTTCATGTAGCTTTATAGGATCCTCCTGTAGCAACAAAGAGATGAGGTAAAACTTGATTTTTAAGTTGATGGGATGGTGGAGAGAGATGGAGATATGAGTGGAGATGATGGAGAGGGAATGAATGGATGAAAGAATGGAGGAAACTTGAAAATTTATTTGATCTGTAGCCATAATCTTCCTTTGTGCATAACCCTGCAAAACAATAAAAATTTCAGCAGTCATGGCCTCATCATGTGTTGTTCTTCCTTTTTTTTCTTCTTATTTGAGAGACGTGCAAGCTACCTCTAAGGAAGTTTTCAACCTACATGTCTGCCCTAGGTGCCTCAAAGGAGGTTTTCACCTAGGGATAATTATTATTTGTCTTCCCCTTTTGTTTTTTCCAGGAGTTCCTCAAAGAGGTTTTCAATCCTGGAATTGGTCATAGATGCCTCAGAGGGATTTTCACCAATGACTTTTTATTTATTTATTTATTTTGTTTTTTTGTTTTTTTTGTTTTTTTTAGGAGGACTATGAACTAGAATCCATGAAACTCCCAATAACATTGACCTCTCTGCTAATTGTATTGATGAATTATGGCTTAAACATTGGTATCTTGTATAATTTCAATCTATAAACATTTAAAAGAAGAGGGATCCCCTCCTCATCAATGGTTGTGATCTGGAAAAATCCATTTTCATTACATATCTCTATCAGGTATGGGCCCAACCATCTCGTCATAATTTTTTCCTTAAAATCCTTGAACCTAGAGTCATATAGCAAGGCCCAATCCACTTCTTGAAATATTTTCTCCTTAATGTGCTTATCATGCCAGACCTTCCTTTGCAATTGTATAACTTCAGTGTGGAGGAGGGTCTGCATTATAAATTCATGGAAGCCATTCAGTTGGAGAAAAATTTCTTTATGTTCTCTTGTGACATATAAATCCAATTGGGTTGCCATTCTCAAAGTGTTATACTCAAAATCAATGGAAAGTAAATCTTTATTCCCATAAACCAGTTCATATGGAGTGAACCAAGTAGTTTTCTTCTAGGTGGTGTTATAGGCCCAAGTGGGCTCCACTAATTTTTCTTCCCAATCATTTATGTTGCTAATCATCATCTCAATGAGGATGCTCGTCAATGCTCTATTGATAGCCTATAATTGCCTATTTTCTTACGGGTGATAGGAAGTAGATGTTTTATGCTACCTCGAGAGATTCTCAATCAGATTTGATGTGAATTGGGCTCCCTGATCAATGACTATCTCCCTTGGATTCTCAAATTTGTAGAAAAAATTTCCCCTTAAGAACTCAACCACTTTTTCCTATGTTTTTTCTTTGACATCCTTTGTCTCAACCCACTTTGTGAAATAGTCATTTCACACAATAATGCATTTCTTTTGTCCTGATGGTGCATCAATTGGACTGATGAAATCCATACCCTGCGTATAAAATGGCTCTAAGGCAACTTGAGGCTGTAGAGGAATTTCATCCCTAGGTGTGGGTTTCCCCATCCTCTGACAATGATCACATCTTCTGGTATACCTTCTTGCATCCTGATGGAGAGTAGGCCAATAGTAGCCAGCTTGTAAAACTTTGAAGGATTTCCTCTTAGGAGAAAAAAGACCCCCACGGGGACCATCATGGCATGCTGAAAGGATGTCAAATAATTCCTCTTCCATGACACATCTCCTTAAAATTTGATTTGGTCCTAGTTTGAAAATATTGCCACCATTCCAAGTGAAAGGGGTTCTCTTTCTCACAATTCTACTCTTCTCCCTGGATGACAAATTTGGAGGAAATATCCCAGTAACCAAGTAGTTTCCTATGTCAATAAACCAGGGAGAGAGTAATTAGATAAAAAATAGGTGCTCATCTGGAAGTTGATCATCGACTATCCCTTCATCTTCTGCAGGCAAAGTGAGGCTAGAAAAAAAAATTGTAACTACATTTTCTTTCCTTGACTTATCAATGAGAGTCAAATCAAAATTGTTGTAACAATAATAACCATCTAATAATTATAGCATTCAGAGCAAGTTTTTTCATTAATTATTTACTTTCTGCATGATAAATATGCACAAAATTTTGGTACCCAGTGATATAATGTATAAACATGTTGAAGGAGTGGACAACAACTAAAAGCTCTTTTTCAGCGATACTGTAATTCAATTCATCCTTTGATATATTTTTACTAATGAGTTAAATTTCATAGAGTAACTTGTCATTTATTTTTCCCAAAGCTACTCTAGAGCTTTATCTGAAGCATTAGTATGGATCTGGAAAGGCAGAGCCCAATTGGGACCTCAAAGTATAGGAGAAGTGGTCAGTTTGTCTTTTAAGATTTCAAGGGCCTCTTGAAAAGTACTTGACCAACAGAATTTAGAGTCCTTGGCCAACAATAAAAACAATGGTGAAGCCACTTTATTAAAATCCTTGATGAATCTCCTATAATAACCAACCAAACCCAATAAACTCCTAGCATCTATTTGTTTCTGAGGGGTAGGGACCCTTTTTATGATAGCAATATTATTTGGATCTATTTGTATTCCTTCCTGAGATATGGGGTGTCCAAGGAAAGTCTCTGCCTTCATCAACAATTCACACTTCTCAGGGATCAAGGAGATATTAGAGAGGGCCTTCTGGAAATCACATACATAGGGAGTGAAATTATCCATGTATTTTTCTACAAATTCATGGAAAACCTCAGCAAAGATTCTCATGACTACTCTCTGAAAAGTGGTAGGGGCATTGCATAGGCCAAATTGGAGAACTCTATAAGAAAAGGTACCCCAAGGACATGTAAATGTAGTATTGTCTTGGTCTTTAGGGTTGATTTGGATATGATCGTAGCCACTAAATCCATCAACACCATCTTTCCTACAAGACCATCTAAGTCTTGGTCAATGAAAGTAAAAGGGAAATGGTCTTTGTTGGTGGCCTTGTTCAGTTCTTTGTAATCAACACATATCATCCACTTCCCAATCTTCTTTGGGACTGAGACTAGAGGTCACACCCATTCACTATTTGAGGTGGGGTATATGAACCCTGAATCCAACAAATTTTGTAATTCTTCCTTCATCATGTCCTTCAAGGTTGGTTTCATTCTCCTCTAGGGTTGGTGCACAGGTTTGCATCCTTCTTTGATGTAAATATGGTGATTATAGAATGAGGGATGCACCCTTTTTAGTTATTTATAGTCATAAGAAAAACCATATAATTTCTCTCTTAGTATCTTGAACAATTTTTCTTCGTGTTTGGCCTAGAGAGAGGGATTGATCTTTAAGGTTCTGGATGGGCCAAACTCTATAGTTTTGACATGTTCAGGGCTTGAGTCAACCGAGCATAGCTCAGTCCAAGGACTGCTTCCATATTCTCTCACAAGTTCATCAAGTGAATGGTAGTGGGGGGTTGGTTCTAAAGGATATGGTCAATGAGGTCATCTTCATCATGTTCCCCCCCTCTGATAACAACATCTAAGGTACAAATTGGGTATGGTGTTGCATGATACACTTCATATTCTTCCTCATCCTCTAGCCACAAAGGTAGATCATGTTCAATAGAGAAGTTAAGCGATAAGATATAATATCAGTTGTTTTGATAAGGTCCCATTCTTGAGGGTCATATTCCCAGCCCTACAACTGATATAGGCATCAATAGTAGCCAAACAAGGTTTTCCCAATATAATAGGATAACCATTGAAATTTGTTTAGGGTTGAAGAACTAGGAAGTCAGTGGGATACTCCCAAGAGTCAATGGAGACCATAACATCCTCAACAACTACCTTAGGAGCTACTTTTGATCTATCTGCAAGTTGCAACATTGTAGTGGTATTTCTTAAGGCTCCTTGGAGGATTATTTTCAACATGGTTTATGTTGGGTATGTGTTATATTCTTTCCATGACTAGTCGCATGGGGGGGGGGCAATATCCCCCCCTGTTCGTTGTGTCGGGCACAGCGGGGAAGTAACCAGGGGGGCGACATCCCCCCTGTCCAAGGGTTCGTAGGGGGAAGGTAGCCCCCTACGCAGGGTCTGGGGCAGAGCCTCAGGAAATAAAATTTGGACCCTATTTTAGTTGGGTGGACCCGCCTATGGTTTTGTCCATGGGTTTGCACATGGTTTTGGGGCATGATGGCTTTCTGCCCCTGGTATTTTATAGATTTGGTCAAGGGAACTAGGGTTATCTTCTAATACAGGGTTAATGGATTGGGGTTTATGAATGCTTCGACATGTATATATATGTGTTGTAACACTAAAAGGAATATAATTAAAAATCAAGTTGTTAGTCCTGATTTGGGATCCAGGGGAAAAATCTTTGTGTATATCTATTTTATGTTTTATGCTCTCACTATTTTCTATTTTATACCTTTAAGAATTCGTTTGTAGATAATTTTTTTACAAAGTTAAAACCTACATTTGGTATAAGAGTTGTTTCGGCTTCAAGGGGATGCTTTTGTTGTTGTGGGGTTTTTTGCTCGGGCCTGTGGTAGACCCTGTTCAGTGGGAGATTTGCGGGAACGATTGTCGCGGTGAAAGAAGATGACGAGTAGTTGAAATATAGAGATCGATAAATTTAATGGTCAGAGTTTGGAGTTGTTGAAGCTCAAGATGGAGGATTTGCTGGTGGATAAAGATCAGTGGATTGCGGTAGACGTGGGTACTAAACCAACTGCAATGCCAGATGAAGACTGGGCAAAGTTGGATCGGAAGGCAAAGAGCACAATATGGTTGTGTATCTCATATTCGGTATTGTTGAATTTATCTAGGGAAGCTACGACGAAGAATTTATGGGTCAACTTAGGGACTTTGTACCAATCTAAGTCTCCTGTGAATATTTTTTTCCCGCAGAAAAAAGTGTATAACCTAAGGATGAATGATGGAGACTCAGTGACAGAGCATCTGAACGCCTTCAATACTGTGGTAAGTGAGTTGTCATCTGTTGATATTAAAATCTCAGATGAAGATAAGTGCATCAGTTTGTTGTGTTCTCTACTAGATTCGTGGGGCAGTCTAGCTATTGCAATAGGTAGCAATACAACAACCTTGAATTTTGATGAAATTGTCTCAACCTTGTTGTCAGAGGAAATGAGATGGAGAAATATGGAGGGTCAAAATGGGATGCTTTATTTGTAAGAGGAAGGTCCCAAAATAGAAACAAAAATAATTTTTCGAGTGGGAGATCTAAATCTCCAGGAAAGCCTGTAAAGGTGTGCTGGAAATGCGGAAAGGAAGGGCACTTCAAAAAGGACTCCAGATCTAAAGCTCCCGGGATTGGAAAGGGATCTGATGATCATCCTCCTGCAGAGGCAAAAACCACCTTAGATGAAGGTGGGGATTTGTATTTGGCTTCTTCTTCAAATACACATGTATATCATGAGGCATGGTTGATTGACTCAGATGCATCCTTTTACTTCACTCCCCATAGGGAGTGGTTCTGTGATTATGAGAAGTATGATGGTGGTGATGTCTTCTTAGGGGATGATACGAAGGCCAGAATCATCAGACGTGGAAAATTTAAGCTGAAACTGCAAGGTGGAAGGATTAGAAGACTTCCTGGTGTTCTTCTTATTCCCGCATTTTCCAGAAATTTTATTTCTGCAAGAAAGACGGATGATGCAGGTGTAAAAACATGTTCGAGAAAGGTACCTGCATGATGGGTCACGGAGAAATGATATTAATGTGGGGAGTTAGGATTGGAACTCTGTACAAGCTTCAGGGTAGAATTTTTATTGATGGGTGCAACAGTTATGTGGTTCCTGAAAGTGGAGCGGAAAACCTAACGGTCTCTGGTGAAAATACCATGCTATGGCATCAAAGGCTTGGGCATATTGGAGAGAAGGGCCTTTAGATACTTCATGGTAATGGTATGGTAGTAGATATGTATAATTTCTCTCTGGATTTCGATTTCTGTGAACATCGTGTATATGGGAAGCATAATCGGTTGAGTTTTCCTTCTGGTGCTAAGAGGGTGAACAAGATATTGGAGCTTGTGCACAATGATGTGTTTGGACTTGTGTTGGTTCCATCACTGGGAAATTCTGTGTTATGTTTCATTCATAAATGACTTGTCAAGTAATACATGGATATATTTCTCGAGGAAGAAATATTAAGTCTTTGACAGATTTAAAGAATTTAAGGCTCTGGTGGAAAACCAGACATAGAAGAAGATAAAGGTGTTCAGGACAGATAATGGGGGAGAGTTTTGCAAGAAGGAATTTGAAGAGTTATATAAGAAGTGTGGTATAGCATTGCAAAAGACTACTCCATACATACCTCAAAAAAATGGAGCTGCAGAAAGAATGAACATAACGCTGATGGAAAAGGCAAGAAGCATGCTCAGTGGTACTGGGTTAGGACAGGAATTCTGGGCAGAGGCAGTGGAGACTACATGTTACCTGGTTATATCTTGTATGTCTTTTCTTTGCTGTCATGTTATTCTGTTTGCATCTATATTCCCTAGTTCTTTCCCTAGAAGAGGAGAAGAAAAGGTCTCATTTTGATTGGCGTGTTTCTTATCTGTGGGTTTTCCTGTAACTCTCCAGATTGGAGAAAGCTGGTTGTCGGCCTTAAGGAGAAGACCTTTGTTGGATAAGTCAAGGTTGTTTTTGGCCTTACTACAATTCTTGACTTGTTGGTTAGTTTTGTGCCTCGTTGTTGAGGTGTATCCCTAGGCCCTCACCATGAGACATGTGTCACGTACCTCCCGCTCCCAACCGAAGCGGAGGGTAGTTTCTTCCAGCTAGGAAGTATGTAGCACAAAGGCGAAGGTGGCGTCAGAGGGTCATAGTGTTGAGCGTCCAAAGCGGGGTGGCCGAGTTGTTGGGGGTGTGGTCCGTGCGACGCCGGGAGCTCGTGGTGGCAGAGGTGGTGCGAGAGCAAGTCAGGGTGATCGTGCAAATGGTATTGGTAAGAAGGGCAAAGTGGCACATGATGAAGGAGCAAGTGTACGAGGTAGGAATCATTGGTTGAGCCGGCAAAGTCGCTCTGACGTATATCATGATTTGTTTCATTCTATTCTAGATCTCTTGGAAGCTTATGATAACTAAAAAGGAAGAACATGATGTTGTCATTGCTATGCTAAATCAATTGCATTACTTTCAATGTCGTGTCTGACAAAGGATTGTGGTGGTGTTGTGGGGTCAAAATCTGCTTACTGAAAAGTTGGAGAAGTTGGAAACGTGGTTGGCTCACTTCGAGCAGCATGTGCACTATACCTATCGTCCCCCTCCCCCTCCAGGGACTAGACCAGAAAATCTAGCTTCAATCACTTATGACAATTGAGCATGGTCACAAATGTTCTTCTTGTTATGCTGGTTTTTTGGTTCTTTTGCATATTAAGCTTTGGATTGTTGTTTTAGTTTTGCTACTGTTTCTTTGTCATATGGTGCTAGCATTAGTCAACAAACTCAGTCGAGGTGAGACTACTTGCATTTTCTATCTATGTATTTTCATTTTGATGAATGAATAAAACCTTGATTTACAAAAAAAAAACATTATTATTGATGTTATTGAACAAATTGAAAAAAGTACATGAAACTAGTATCTATTAGAGCTTTCCACATGGTTGTTGTATCTAAATTAGTTTCAAGTTTTCTTCACATAGTCTTCCATGATTAGCTCGGCAAGAGGGGTTTATGCACCTTCCTTTAGTTTGATTGTCGCAAGTTCTTAAGGATTTTCGATCTACTAGTACTCCCTTTCAATCTTCTCTTTTTTGACATCATTTTCATAGTCTTGGAAGGAGTGAGGTTCTTGAAATTATACACTACAACAACAAAAATTGCGGTAGTTTAAAAATCCCACAAAATAACCCAGAAATTCCGGCGAAGATTTTTGAAAATCTGCATTACAATCATTAAACTTCATTATTTTGGATGCCCTAAGGGTTTTTGATGGTGATGAATCCATTTCCACCATAAAAAATGCAATCCAAACACTCCAACTACATAATTTTTTGAATTTTTTTCCAACAAAGAATTGTGGTTTAAGCTATTCTATTGCATCGATAGAGAACTCCAACTCCAAAAAAATTTAGTCAATCTCCTCTTTTTTGACATCCTTTTCATTGAATATTAAAAGAAGTGAGATTTTTGAAATTATAAACTTCAAAAAAAAATTAGCCTTTGAAAGATTTAATCTCTTAAAGCAAGATAAATATGGAATTAGATAAATCTAAACTTGTCATACACATATGAACCATATTCTACAATTCATTATAAGTCAATTATCTTGGAGAAAACATTATCGACGTAAATATGCTATGGAGAGAATTTAAAAACAGTAAATTTGAAAGAATCATGCTCTTTAAATTTACTTAAAAACCATTTACTCTTTGAAAAAACTGTATCATTATGTCACGGAGAGAGTTTCAGCGAAAATGACTTCCAAGAAAATTATGAATTTTTTTACTCATTGGATTAGCCTGTTCAATTGATTTTTTTGTTGAATTAATATTTTAATAATTAACTTACAAGCACACAATAAATAATTTTTAATAAGTTATAATTTTATTGGATTAATAATAGATAGTACTTTAACCAAGAAAAAAGAGAATGTGGCTTTTGGTGGTCTGGCTTTTTTGACTCGTACCTTTTCTGTAAGCGTGAATAATTCCAAACATGTTTCAATGATTTTCGGTGGCAAGTCTTAAAACGACCTGCAGGTGGGCCGGGATCTTTAGATCAATTGCGTACAAACAGTGAAGTGAGCTGTTTTTTATTGATTAAATTAATTGATGGTAATATTTATGATTAATAATTTTGAATTGTAACTATTATAATTTAAATTTTTATTAGTAACCATACACCTAAAGAAGTTTTAAATTAAATCACTGGAGTCTTTAAAATGATCTAAGATTAATAATTTTGAAAGATTGGTTGTCACTATTATAATTTGAAGACTTAGTAATAGTATATTTTTTTAGGTGGAAAGTTTTAAAGGTAGTTACTAGAGTCCTTAAAACAGCGGCGCTTTTTAGATCAATTGTGTACAAATAGTAAAGTGATTTGTTTTTTTTTGAACCGTTAAGATTGGACAAATTAATAGGAATTTCTAAAGCATTAATAATTTTAAAAGATTGGTTGTCACTATTACAATTTGTTGTCTAAGACTTAATAACGGTTTAGGTGGGAAGTTTTAAAGCCAGCTACCAAGAATCCTTACAATGACGTGTACAAATAGTAAAGTGAGTTGTTTTTTTTGAACAATTAAGATTGGAAAAATTAATAGGAATTTCTAAAGCATTCATAATTTTGAAAGATTGGTTGTCACTATTACAACTTGTTGTCTAAGACTTAGTAACGGTGTAGGTGGGAAGTTGTAAAGCCAACCACCCAGAGTCCTTAAAATGACGTGTACGAATAGTAAAGTGAGTTGTTTTCTTTGAACAATTAAGATTGGACAAATTAATAGGAATTCCTAAAGCATTAATAATTTTGAAAGATTGGTTGTCATTATTACAACATGTTGTCTAAGACTTAGTAAGGGTTTAGGTGAGAAGTTTTAAAGCCAACCACCAAGAGTCTTTAAAATGACCTAGGTGGACCCGGATCTTTAGATCAATTGTGTACAAAGCTCAGTGAATTGTCTCTTGTGATTTGGCAAATTAATGACAATTTCTAGAAAATTGATTATTTCAAAAGATTGGCGGCCTTTTGTGAAAGACTTGTACTCATATAGTTGAGTAATTAATTGTTCACCAAACCACTCTGATTAATATTTTGTGACCTTTATAAATATGTTTACATGGTTTTATAAATATATTTTTACATATATATATATATATATATATATATGAGTTAAACATATAACATCTGCACTTTACTATAAGATTTTTAAATTGTAAATAGGTTTCATTACAATATTATAGGCGGATACCATAATTTATTAATATTATATGCTCAAAAAAAGCATAATTCATTTCATATGATATTTTTTTTAATTAATTAATTTAATTAAAATGATAAAAAAGGTATAACTACTTTTTGAGATAAATCTCAATCTTTGATTTGTAAATACTACTAAGAATATTCCAAAATATTATATGGAGGTTAAATCTCTATCATCCACTTATAAATTATTGATATTTAACATGTCTATAGAAAATTTTAAGATTATATTATATATGTGGGTTAAAGTTAAATTTATTTTTAATTTTTAATTGAAATGAAAACACAAAAACCTAGGGTAGTTCCCCACATTTTGTGATTAGTAAACTAGTACAACCACATTAAAAATATTAATGTGGTTGATATAGCCCAAGACTTCATAAATATAAAAACAAAAAACTATTGCAACACAAGAATGCCTTACCAATAAACACATTTACCATTTTGCTAAATAATTTTTTCTTATATAAAATGAATGTTATAAATAATAGCAAGGAACTTATCATGGAAGAACTTCTTAGAATTGAAATAATCTCAAATCCCTAGAAAATTGGTGGGGGGAACCACCTGAATCTATTTTTTAAAATTTATTAAAAACAATGGATCATTTGGCTAAATAAAAATTTCTTACATATAAATGAATGTTACAAATAATAATGAGGAACTTATCATGGAGGAACTTCTTAGAAATGGAATAATCTCTAATCCATAGGAAATTAGTGGGCAAAGAATCTAATTTTTTAAATTTATTAAAAGTCAATGCAACCTAACAAATTTTGTAACACACTACAACCATTAATAAGCACTCAAACCAAGCATATGCTGAGAATATTCCCTTGAGAATTAATCTAAGCGTTCAATTAAAAAATAAAAATAAATTTAACAGATCCTTATCCACCTTAACTTGAAATAAGAAGTCTTCCTTAATTAGATAAACTTTTGACCTTATTTGCGGAATTGAAACTAGTAACAATATCAAAATATTTTATATCTAATTCTAAATTACTTAAACTAACCATTAAAATTTTATTTTATTTAAAAAAAATCATTGTTAATTGAAATTTGTTTAATTTTATTAATTAATAAAATATTATTTTTATAAATTTACAAATTTATTAAACTCTTTTATATTAGATACACTTATATGTATAACATTTATGTCAAAGATAATAATTTGAAGTAGTTCTTATCTCAAAGATGCAAATAAAGGAATGCTAGGAGGATCCATTTGGAAGGAACAATTTAAGTGAAATCTTTCTGGTTTTGATAATCATGATAATAATTTTAAGTTGTTTTTATCTTAAAGATGCAAATAAAGGAATGCTAGGAGGATCCTATTTGGAAGGAATAATTTAAGTGAGAAGGGATAATTTAAGTGAAACCTTTCTAGTTTGCATAAAAATGAGTTGAAGAGTTTAGTGAGATTTAATTATCAATTTAGGTTTATAAGATTTAATCATTAATTTACGATGTATTAAATTTAAAAATAATATAAATATATATATTATATTTAATCATTAATACTGACAAAACAAAAGTTATGATTATCAAATCCAAGAAGGACACTTATGCTAATTTTATGTATGACAACAGTAACTTGGAGGAAGTGTTTTCTTACAAGTACCTAGGAATTGATATTCATCAAAATTTCAACTGGAACTATAGCATTCAGAAAAGGATTAGTGGGGGGTGGAAAGCTTATTCTGGTCTTGAAAATAATTGCAAAACGACAAACCTCGTAATGTGGGATAGAAATAAGTTCCTCTTTGAAACTTTAGTCACTCATGTTATCTTATATGGATGTGAGGTTTGGGGTTGTAGCATCTCTAGAGAATCTTAGAGAAAGATTAAGAAAATCCAGAAGCGTTTTATAACGTATAACCTTAAAATTAAAATCAATACGCCCTATCCTATTCTCCTTATAGAAGTGGGTCTTTCCCCTATCGAGAGCCTAGCTATGACTAGGCTTCTATTGTACAAGTACAAGCTCAATAGCATAGGAGACCATAGAATTTCCAAGCTAGCTTCAAATTCCAGCCAAAACTACCTAATGGTTAAACGAGGTTGGTATAAAGAAACCAGGGCCTGGTTAAAACATTGGGAGATTGACGAGAATGTTGCATTGCAAAACATCAATAACATTAAAAAAATTGTTACTTCTAAGTTTAAAGAAAAAATGTGGTGTGAGAAAGATCTAGCAGCTAAAAGAAAATTAAGGTATTATAAGGAGGTCATCAACCCCACCTTAGAAGATCAAAAGTATCTCTCTGTTTTAACTAGCTCAAAGAAGAAAATTAATATAGCCAAGATTAGAACGAACTCTCATGAGCTCCATAGTGAAACAAGTCGTTGGACAGTTCCTAAAACACCATGGATGGAAAGGATCTGCCATCTCTGTGAGAATATGAACATCGAGGATGAAAATCACTCCCTCTTAGAGTGCCTCGCGTACAACCACATCAGAGCTCAATTTCATAATATTTGTTGCAATACTGACCTTCGTAGCCTTTTAATATGTCAAAATTATAGTGAGTTGGGGAGGCTTATCTCCAAGCTTTTTGAGCATAGGAATAAAATCTTAAATCAAATTAAATAACTCTTTTCTTTAGGTCCGATAGACCAAATATTGGTCTCAATGGGTGTTAACCATCATCATTATCATCATCATTATCATTATAAAATATAATTAAATTACAAAATTTAAAGTTCAAATCGAGATTAGTGAATCTAATAATACATATATATTTATAAAATTAAATGTAAATTTATAATTCACATTAAAAATTAATCATACCAATTAATATCAGTTACAGAATATTTATAAAACAAAATTATGACAATTTAATGATTAAATTTTATTTGAGAATATAAATTTATTTCCTAGCCTATAACATTCATAAAATCTATGTACTCGAAAGGGTAGAAATAATTTTAATTATAAATATAAATATATTTGATAGCTCAAAACATTCTTAGGATCTATGTATTTGAAAAAGTGTAGACTTCACGTTAATTTTCCAAAAAAAATCGTGTGAAGGATATTAATGAATAAATGATCACAAACCAGTATAATAGAGGTGGAGGGTAGTATGTCAATTAGCCGTTAAGAAATAATATCAAAAAGACATTAAAAGAAGGGAGTTAAGGTTAAGAAATTAAATTATTATTAAATTAATTAATTAAAAAATTATTAAGATAAATAATATTAAATTTATAAAAAAAATATGAAAATATGATAGGATTAAAAAAATATTTAATAAATGAAAAAAAAAAGATATTTATATATTTATAAAATAATTAATTAATTTTGAAATTATAAAAAAGTAATGTTAAATATAATATAATTATAATTATAATGAATAAAAATATTCATATTATATATATTATAATTTATTTTTAAATAATATTAGTTTACATTTATCTTGATTTTAGATTTACTAAGTGTTGAAAGAGATCAAATGTTTTGAGGTGTAAATTTTTATTAGAGAAAAAAATATTTGATCTTTCTCGATATTTGATAGGTCCATAATTAAAATAAGATCTAGTTTAATTTAATTATTAATAATTGTAAGAGGAAGTGTCTTCTTACAAGTATCTAGGAATTGATATGCATCACAAGCTCAACTAGAACTATAGCATTGAGAAAAGGATTAATGGGGGGTGGAAAGCTTATTTTGGTCTTGAAAATATTGTAAAATGGCAAACCTCGTAATGTGGGATAGAAAGAAGTTCCTCTTTCAAACTTTAGTCACTCCTGTTATCTTATATGGATATGAGGTTTGGGGTTGCAGCATCTCTAGAGAATCCTAGAGAAAGATTGAGCAAATCTAGAAGCGTTTTATAATGTATAACCTCAAAATTAAAAGCAATACACCCTATCTTATTATCCTTATAGAAGTAGGTCTTTCCCCTATCGAGAGCCTATCTATGACACCCTATCTTATTCTCCTTATAGAAGTGGGTCTTTCCCCTATCGAGAGCCTAGCTATGACTAGGCTTCTGTTGTACAAGCACAAGCTCAATAGCATAGGAGACCATAGACTTCCTAAGCTAGCTTTAAATTCCAGCCAAAACCACCTAAGGCTCAAATGAGGTTGGTATAAAGACACCAGTGCCTGGTTAAACCATTAGGAGATCGAGGAGAATATTGCTTTGCAAAACATTAATAACATCAAAAAAATTGTTACTTCTAAGTTCAACGAAAAAATGTGGTGTGAGAAAGATCTAGCAGCTAAAAGAAAATTAAGATATTATAAGGAGGTCATCAACCCCACCCTAGAAGATCAAAAATATCTCTATGTTTTAACTAGCTCAAAGAAGAAAATTAATATAGCCAAGATTAGAACGAACACTTATGAGCTCCATAGTGAAACAGGTCGTTGGACAATTCCTAAAACTCCATGGATGGAAAGGATCTGCCATCTCTGTGAGAATATGAACATCGAGGGTGAAAAGAAATTCCTCTTAGAGTGCCCCGCGTACAACCACGTTATATCTCAATTTCATAATCTTTGTTATAACACTGACCTTCCTAGCCCTTTAAGATGTCAAAATTATAGTGAGCTCGGGAGGCTTCTCTCCAAGATTTTTGAGCATAGGAATAAAATCTTAAATCAAACTAAATAATTCGTTTCTTTAGGTTCATTAGACCAAAGATTGGTCTCGGTAGACATTAACCACCACCACCATCATCATCATCATCATAATTGTTTTACTTTATTTTATTTTTTAATTGTATTTTATTTTTATTTTTATTGTTATATAATTTTATTAATCAAAATGTTAACATATTATGATATCATATTCCATAACATAATTTTACAGCATCTTTACTATACTATACTAGAGAGCACACTAAATTTTAAATAACTTTTATAAAAATATATTATTATAAAATTTTGTCTTTTATATTATAAATAGGGAATTTGTTAACCATAAATACAAGTTATATAATTCATTGCATTTAAGTTTACTTGTTTCTAAGATTGTTGTCATTTATTTTCATTATAAAATAATATGATAACAATATTTCATATTATGTTCACAACTAAATATTCTTTCCATTAAAATATCATGTTCCCCTTTACATAAATGTAAATAAAACTTTCTAATAAAAGGAGACATCTTCGACCATTCTTCATATATATTTAGACCAAAAAATACCCACCGACAAATTATGAGAGTTCAAGTTGTGATAGATATTGAGTTTGTGACGTGTATGTCGATATATTTCATATAGACAAAATCGCATTATAATTCCACCAAGTTTTACAAAGTTATGGGATTTAAAGATGTGGTGCATATTCAACTTATAATTCCATCAACTCTTTAGCTTTACAAAGTTATGGGATTTAAAGTTGTGATGCAGATTCAACTTATTTTCATTGGTGGAGTTTGATGCTTTCCTTTTGAAGTTAGTTTAATCTTAGTATTTACAAATTTGTTAGTGTATGTCATATTTTAATAAAATCACTATTTGATTGTTAGGAATATGCTAATAATTTATTCTTTATTCATCTACTTATTGTATTGCAAAGTTATAATTTTTATTGCATT
Organism: Pinus albicaulis; assembly: GCA_034641835.2. NCBI lineage: Eukaryota > Viridiplantae > Streptophyta > Pinopsida > Pinales > Pinaceae > Pinus > Pinus albicaulis. The sequence continues at coordinate 90,831,618 of CM076579.1, forward strand.
TAATATTTGTATTGAAGATTATTCACCATATATACTTATGAATATAGTTAATTAAATTATAATTTACCTTTTTCTTATTTTTTATTTATTAAATCATATTTGAAATGTTAATTATTTTTCATATATAATAATAGATTTCAGGAATGTATAGAATATATTTCATGTTCAGTTGATTCCATTTTATATTTTAGGAGGAATTAGATTTAAATATACTATTAAATGAGGATCGTATGGGGATGGTTTAGTAAGAATTGGTGTGCGAAATATGTGTTAAAATTGATAGACCTTATACAATAGAAAATTCAACCACCAACACAAGTGTTGATCTAGTAGCTAATCTCCACAAAAATGACAACACCATGCCTAACCTAGGCAACTCAAACAACACAGGAACTTCAGGCTAGTTCAATTAAAAATTAATCCAAAAAGAAGAAATTGATCAAGAAGCAAACAAAACCAAGAATTTATATAACTTTACAAGATGTGGAAAAGCCAACCTAGCCAAAAAAAGTTACATTTGATTCATTATCAATATTAGTTTTAGATCTATACAATTGAATCAATATGGAGTCTACCATTAGATGGAAAAAAATGATGAAAAGTGTAGCAAGAGTTGAGGGGACAAAGAATAAAGAGAACCAAGTCTAGAAAGAATACATAGTTGTAGCACAAGAAAAGTTACAAACTAGGCCATTGTTGTAGCCATTACAACAACAATCAAATTTTTTAGGCACATCCAAAATTTTGTGTCCCCCTCTACTTGCAAAGGCCTTAAGGGTTATTATCGTGTTTTGAATTAGTCAATCTCTCCATGCCCATTTTCTATGAAACCCTGTTGATGTTCCCACTTAGGCTACACATACTACATTCATTTATCATATTTCGTCTTAGGTATCAACCTTATGATTGCATTAGGGTTTTGGGGGTTTTTTGCTTCAGTGATGCATTAAGGGTCTGACATTAATTCAAAGTTTATCTTTCTATAATATGCATTGTAATTGGTGGAGGTACCATGTATGGATGGACATGACTTCAATTAGGCTTCCATTATGTTGATTACATTAGGATTTGGGAAAAACCCTATGTTGTCAAAATGAAGGCCCCCTTCACATTTTAACTTAATCCATATGCCTCTAGGGGCACATCCTTTTCGAAATTACAATGCACCATGATAAGTGATCCAGGTGGATATTGGTGGCCACCCATATATTCCACCTAGACCTCCATTTTGTTTCATCAATTTCCTTTTTTATATCAGCATTTACTATTTTTAGCAATTTTTCAGGTCCTAAAATTTCAGAGTAGTTTTCACCCCCTAAACAGTTTTTTATAGTAATCAGAGAGATATTTCCGATGATATATCGTATGCATCAAACAGAGATAATATGACTAATTTACGACCTCGGGAAGTTGGTTGCCCAACTAACCCCAACGGGGCCCACAAACTCTTGGCATTTCATCTCCTGCGGTTACGGTTTTGGTTGTTTAGGGTTTTCCTATGTTGTTCAATAATAAAAAGGCCCTCGAGCCTAATTGTAACACAGTTCAGAGGCATGTGTCCGCCACTTATATTCTTAGAGATAAGCTACTAGTGCCCTAGATATTTTGTTTCCATTATGTGTGTAAGCATATTTCAGTTATTTGATATTAATGAAATGAAGTTTTATTTCTACTGCATCTCTGTGTTTATGCATACCTCTAGCATTCCTGCATAATTCTGTATCAATAAGACACATTGAAAATCATATCACCAACAATCATCAAGTCCATTCGCGTGTGTGATTGCCACATTTTTTAGGAAAAAAATTTATTAGGGACTTAAAGAATGACTCTTTAAAATGCCAACAAGTGCCTGACATATCGCAACATCAAAAGATAATGGGCACATTTTCATTTTTTTTGAAAATTATGTGTGCTTTATAAATCTTCGTTATGCATCCTAGGCTTTGGTTTCTTTTTAATAATAAAACATTAATATTATATATACTCACTTAGCTAACTTATTACTATATTGTGCTACGCATGGAAAGTGAAAAGAAACACACTTAAAATTCTCATTTGGGTACAATTAAAGGGTTCTATCTCGCTTATGTGTGAAAGCTATGTGAAAATGCAAAATATAAGAGAGGAGATTTTTATATTTGATATTAATGACATCCCATGGTGAAAATGCATTAGGGACCACAAACCAACATTAGAATTAAAGCTAAATTATTATTTTAGATAGATATTGTTAGACACATAATCCTATAAGGGTTGGTGTGGAAGCAGAATAGTCAAAGGGAGTCCAAGATACCACTTGGAATATGAAACCAAGGGTCACTAGACATGTATAAATGTGTATCATTGTGAATAATATATGTATTGAAGGTTGATCTTTCATATCTCCTGTCTTCGTCATTGTTGTGTTTAACATGGTATTAGAGAGGGAGAATTCCTTCCCTTCTCAAATTTGAGCCACTGGTGTTTGTGGAATTTCTCTACCTATCGATTCTGATGCATTTATGCTCATCTTGCTACCCTTGCTACCCTTCCTATTTTATTACTGTGTGGCTCTCACATTATATCTATCAATTTAATGCTATGAGCGTTGCACTTTTGAATGTCTTCTCAGCTGAACTCAAGCTGAATTATCTTCCCATAGTTGTCGAAATAGAAAAACATGTGTTCTCCTCATACTCAACAAACCAGTCTCCTATTCTAGCATGCATTACCCACGTCCAAACTTATTCCTCTTTAGCTTCCTATCCCGTTTTTTATTTCGGCTTGTAAGCTCTATCAATTTTCTCAAAAGTGTGTGTTTCCCTATCCATTCTCATTTGTTACTTTGTCAAATTGTGTTACTAAACTACCTAACTTCCTTGATAGTTACATTGTGGGTTGAAACATTTCACCATCTCCTAGCCGGAATTACAGAGAATTAAGATGCACCCTACCAGGATTTTTTTGATATCAAGAATGGTTTTTTGTTGAAATTCCTTGTGCAACACATTCACATTCTCTTCTTTCAATATTTGTTGGCACACCAGGAAGAGGAAAATGTATGGACTTGGATGAAGGAAGATCCTGATTCTGTGTCATATAAGCTTGTAATGACCAGATGGTTGAAATCTGTGACAAGTGTAATCCATTACAAGTAGTTCCCTTGAGGGAACCGAAATAATATATGGTTTTTTCAATTGTCTCTGTTCGTGTGTTCTTGAATCTTGCATATGTTGCTTCATATGAATTTGTTTTCGATGTTTTTCCCCAAATTCGTGAAATGTTCTCAGCGTGATTGAAGCCTATATTTTTGTATGTGTTAGTGAATTGTATAATCCTCATAATTCATTCAAATTAAATATTTTAGTATAAGCTTTACATATCGGGCAGGTCACATGAGGATCATAACCCGTCGACTACCCATCAGAAGTAGTAGTAGGAGGAGCAGGAGCCAAATTGTGAGGAAGAATTGATGGAAAAATATGTCATGACGGAATTGGAAGAGGAGGTGAGCACAGAAGAAAGATATAAGAGGATTCACCATGGACATCGGCAAGGTGAAAAGGCCTTTGGTAGCATCGTAGTTTCATTACACGAAACCTAGAAGTGCAAGGTCGGGTGCAAAGGTGAAATCACTCGGAATTTTGTGGGCGTCAAAGAAGAAGGTGGATACTCTAGAGGTAACTACTCCTGAACTTAAGAGCTGAGAAGTGTTCAGTCAAAACATGAAATTATGGAAAGATCCCTCACATTCACTTGGAATTTTGAGTGAAATTCCGAGCTTGAGCATCAGAAAATCCTCATGCTCACCAACCTGTCTTAGACTTTGTATCTCTCCATTGTTATGTTTCGTGCATGTCTAAATTTCTCTTGTTGTTGCACGTGCCTATTCGCCACATGACCATGCGACTCACAAAATAAAAAATAATTGATGAGGGAAGCTTCGTATAGTCTATAGGTAAAATGAAAGAAAAAAATTGCAATTTGGAGAGAGATAATTACCGTTGTTTTGTGGAGCTTTCTATGCATTTCATTCTATTAATATTTCAAAAATTCCAACAACCCCACTCTACTTTTTTAATGATATTTTATTCCTGGATCTATCAAGTGGAATAATTTGTTTAGAGGTGACAAACAGTCCATTATGATGCCCTGCCTATAATGCAACAAAGTCGATAAATTTTTGGAGGTGACAGACAGTCCATTATGACGCCCTGCCTATTGTTACACCAATTTTTCTAAAACCTGCTCCCAAGACAGCCAAAAGTGCAGGTCGCACTTTTTGGGCCAAAACCTGTGACCTCATCTCTCAAGTAGTGGATAACAACCTGAAAACAACAACCTCAAAAAACAGGTCAGAACCTGCAACCTGTACTTTTTGCGAGGATTTTTCTGTGATTTTTCTAGGTTTGTCTGGGGCACTGTTCAGTTTTATCTGACCTCCTTCTTCACCCGTCTTGGTCCTATAATTTATTATTTTTACTCATCTAAGTAGGAACCAAGCACCTTAGGGCTTCAATACGCTTCCACCTTTTTAGGAGGAGTTTAGCTGAAGCAGGTCTTCTGAGATTTCAGTGCTTTTCATCTATTTTTTAGATCTGAACCTGCACTTTCAGATCCATTTCATATCGGTTATTTATCCATCCAAAACACCTCTTTTCAGTTTTTTTTGGTCCTCCTTTAGGGTCCACTCTGTTTCCCTCTAGGTTGTAGCCTTTCGCCACCTATTTTCAACATTTTTCCCTCTAGTTTTTTGTTGTTTTCTGCTCCACTTTCTAGCAAATCTAACCTTTAGATCCTTGTCCCTCCCGACCTTAGATCCATTGGCCATTTTGTGTGTTTTGACTATATTTATCCTACCCATAGACTAGCTGTTGGGAATCCCTCCTTCTTGGGTTTAGATTAATGCATCTTTAGCTGTTTATTTTACTATCGCATTCAGTTTACTGCCATTTTCACTTTTATTTACAGTTATGCATCATATTTTTTCTTTTTTTTCTACACATGTCTGGGCTTAATTAAAATTAACACACTTATCACATACACATGCACCCTAAGCGAAGAGCGCCTGGTTTACACCATGAGGCAAAGACTTAAACATTTTAATCAATTGATCATGCACCTCCCTGCCCTTGTTTACCTCTCTTCCTTATTGATTTCCGTGTTACTTTACCATCATTGTGCCCCCAAGGCTTTCATCCTAGAGACTCCAAGGCCTTCACCCTCAATTTCCATTAGGATCCCTTTCACATATGTACGCCCATCCTCCTATGGGTTATGGTTTCCCTTGGGGAGGGGCCATCTCCTCTAGCACTTTTCTCCCTCTCAACAGCATGTATCCAGGACATGGCATGGCTCACAATGTTTCCCAACCAAATCCTCTAATGCTAGGTCCTGCTGTTTCCCAACCTATTTACCCCAATGTTGCTCAACCTCATTAATATCTATATCTGCAACCAGGTGCTCTAGCTCCTCCAGCACAAACACCTCCACCTCCCATGCCTTTTCACACTCTAGGTAATCTAGGAAACAATCCCCAAGGGAATACATCTAACACTGCAACCCAACAACAGGGCACTCAATCCAAGAAGAACAAGCCTCTTCGTACGAATAGGCCTTGTTCTTGTTGCAGTGTCCATGGTCACTATACCCATGATTGTCCCCTTTTACCTCAGATGTGTCAACTATGGGGAGCTCAAGAAGCATCTTGAGGACCGCAAGCCCCTTCTTTGGTTCCTCCTAATGTTGCCCCTACTCAACCGTGTGTTTTTACCAATCCATTTCCTCAGCAAGGATATGTGGCTGCCCAACCCCTTGAAGGTCAGGTGACCTCTCAACCTCCTCTTCTTGGTACCTCTAATTACCAGAACGTTATGATGCAAACTAAGCAGGCCAATATCGCCAATCTTAACCTTTAGACTCGGTCCCGTCAGTAAAACAAGCCCCCCGCTATGTCAACCACTGAGCCCCCGTCTTCAGGTCCCATAGAGCCTGTTTTGACACCCAATGGTCCTTTACTGATCCCTCAGCCTAAGGTAGAGGCTCATACCAAGATCCCCAAGGGACCATTATGCCCCAACACTGCTTCTGGTAGAGCTGCCCACTCCTACATTATATTAGATGACTTGGCGCAATCCCTTGCTGCCATGTCAACGCTAGAGGTCCTCCAGTCGTGCCCTTCATAGCGAAAAGCTCTACTAACTGCTATGGGCATTGTGGATCCTTCAGAGGATCATTTCATTATCTTCGATGTTGATTCAGATTTATACAAGAACACAACATAATACACATATAGCCATAAATATAAATATGCAGTGGAAATAACACTTCATTTCATTAATATCAAAGAACTGAAATTTGCTTACATACAGAATGGAAATAAACTAGCTAGGGCATTGGTATCTTATCTCTGAGAAGAGATGTGGCAGCTACAGGCCTCTGAACTGAGTTACAATGAGGCTCAAGGTCCTATTTATTATAGAGAAACAATGGAAAACCCTAAACATCTAAAAACCTAACCCTAGGAGATGTAGCGCCAAAAATGTGGGCCTTGTTTGTGTAAATTGGTGTTTCAAATTCCTAGGGTCGTAACTTTGGCATACTATCTCCGTTTGACGCACATGATACATCGTTAGAAAGATCTATCTGAGGATTACAACTGCTAACTGCGAATATCAATTCTGGAATGGAATCATATTTTCTAGAATCGTGATGCCCAAAAAATTTCGTTTAGGGCCTCAAAACGGCTCTGAAAGTTCAAGACCCAAAAAACTGCTAAAAATAGTAAGTTGTGCCGAAACTGAAAAACTGAAAGAGACAATGGTGGGGCCCCAAGTGGAATAGGTGGGTGGCCACCAATATCTACCTGGATCATTCCTCCCCCCTTAGGAAGCAATGGTCCCCATTGCATTGAGTTCCTCCATGAGATCAGGAAACTTCTGCTGAACTCAGTCCCTGGTGAACCACTTGCTTTGGTGCAGGACTTGGCCAGCTTTGACAACCCGATACAGTCAGATCTTCTATTAGTGAGTGTTCTTGATTTGCATGTCCATGATACAATCTATGGTGGCATGTTCCATGCAGTATGGGTTTAACTTTGTTGGTGTGAGTTGTTCTACAATGTCAGAGGTGTTCAGTAGAGGTGGGAAGTAGGGACGAAGGAAGTCCACATTGAATACTCATTAGGGGAATTTTGAGGTCTAAAATGGGCCTCCTAAGGAAATTATAAAATAATACTAGTGGAAATAATAAAATAATATTTGATTACATCATCAAATTTTAGAGGGAAAAAAGAAAAATGTAACTACTTTTTCAACTCTTATTTTCAACTTATCTCCCAAAGATTTTACTCAATTTTAGGGTGGGAGTACTCGTTGGATGCAAAATTTAATTCCTCATCCAAGGATTACCCATGTTGCATACTTTCAATGGATCCTGCTACACGAAAAATGAGAAATACATGAAAAACATGATTGCAGTCACGTTTTTTCATGTATTTCTCATTTTCCGTGTAGCAACATCCATCGAAAGAATGCAACATGGGTACTCTTTGGATGAGGAATTAAATTTTGCATCCAACGAGTATTCCTGCATGAAATTTGAGTAAACATTTTGGGAGATAAGTTGAAAAAGTAGTTTTATTATTTTATTATTTTTTAATATTTTTACCCTTTTACTTAAAAAATGGTGAATAATCCTCCATGGTTGACATTATCATCTTGAATCCTATTGGTTCTTATAAAGTTTATTTTGGTTGTACATTTTTCTTAGGAGGCCCATTTTAGACCTCAAAATTCCCGTAATGGGGTGCAGACCAAGGAATGGTGGAATACTCAGCTTGAAGGCATTGTTCCCTACAACCTTGGTGATGGTGTACGACCCATATCGAAGTGAGTGAAGCTTGCGGTGGATTATAGTGAGGTGCTTCTTCTGCAAATGTAGCCACACTTTGTCACCCACCTAGAAGTTGTGTGGCACCCAATGTTGATCATGTCGTTGCTTGTACTTAGCATTGGCTCTGTCTAATATGTCGTGAACTTGTTGGCAGATGTGTTGAATGCACTCGATGAAGATGTTCGCTTTGTCAACTTCAGACTAGGCATGAGCCGAATTGCCCTGAGTAGCCACAAATGACATGGCTACGTTAATGGGACGTAGCGGCTGGAATCCCAAGCCCACCTAAAAGGGGATGTGGCCGGTTGAGTTGTGGAGAACCCAGTTCTAACTGTGTTGTACATAGGGGAGGCTCTCATCCCATGTGCGTGGATGCTTTGAATTGTACATGCGCAGAATGTGTACAATCATCTTGTTGACGACCTCTATCTGGCCATTAGTTTGGGGATGGAAAGTTGTGGAATTGGTGAGCTTGGTGTCCAGCATTGACTAGAGGCTGGACCAAATGTGCTGAGGAACCTGTTGTCCCGATCTGATATGATAGACTGCGGGATCCCAAAGTGCACCCACACTCATTCAAAGAAGATTTTAGCAGTGGCTTCTACAATGATATTCTTCTTACAGGCCGTCATTATGGCCATCTTCGAGAATATACCGATGACCATGAAAACACAATCATTTCCATGCTTAGTAGAAGGAAGGCTAGACATGTAATCCATAGATATGGATTCCCAAGGTCGACTAGGGGTAGGTATCGGATTATATAGGCCTTGCTTCTTGATGGTCAGTTTGGAAAAGGCGCAAGCAGTGCAGGATATGATGTACTTGCCGACATCCTGTCAAAGGTTCAACCAATAGAAATACTTTTGCAGTACTGCCACTGTTTTCTCGACCCCAAAATTCCTAGCGACTCAACTGTAGTGTGTTTCCCATATCATCTTGGAACGCTCACTTGAAGGAACACAAAGGTGTCCCAGGTGACATAATAGTGCATCTTGGAGGTGAAATTTTGGAGCTTGCATAGCCCCTAAGAGTGCCTGGTATGTGTGGTTGAATTCTGGATCACTCTTGTAGAGAAGCGACCAATCATAAGTCTCATGCCCACAAGAGTCGAGAACGGTGGTTAGCGCCACAATCGGGGGTCGGCTGAGGCAGTCTGCAACATTATTGGTGCTACCCTTCTTGTACTTGATTTTCAAATGAAACTGTTGCAGATATGTGGACCACTTCTGATGGTGATAGTTCTGCAACGTCCCTTGTGTCTGTATGAACTGCAGGGGTCGGTGGTCTGTGTGGATGATTGTTTCCTTCCCCAAAATGTAATTCTTACATTGTTGACAAGCCTAAATAATGGAATACATTTCTTTTTCATAAGTGGGATACTTTCAAACTGTGTCAGAAAATGTCTCACTGTGATATGCCACTAGATGCCCCTATTGAGTAAGAACTGCCCTAATAGCATAGTTAGAGGCATCTGTCTCGATCTCAAATGGTTGTTGCAAGTATATTAATGTGAGCACTGGGGAAGAATAGAGGTGATGCTTCAATTCTACGAATGCCTTCTATTGCGATTCCAACCAAAATAATTTTTCTTTCGCTCCTCCCTTGGTGACTTGACTCAAGGGCCAAGTGATATGAGAGAATCCCAACATGAACCTGCAGTAGAAATTAGCAAGACCCAGAAAGCTTCGAAGATTTGTTAGAGTGGTTGGGGTTTGCTAATACCTAATGAATTAGATCTTGGTTGGATCCACATGCACCCCCATTTCATCAATAATGTATCCCAGATATTGAACCTGGGTCATGCCAAAAGTGCACTTCTCTAAATTGGCACACAACTTGTGTTGTCGCAATGTTTGGAGGACTTGTCGAATGTGGTGCAAGTGCTCTTCCCAAGTCTAGCTGAAGATCATAAATTCATCCAAGTAACCACTACAAATGAGTTGGTGAATGTCCGCAAGATGTCGTCCATCAACCTCATGAAGGTTGTGGGAGCATTCGTCAACCCAAAATACATGACCAACCATTCGAAAAGGCCCTCCTTCAATTTGAAGGAAGTCTTCCACACATCAGAGGGTTCAATTGGTACCTGGCGATGCCTAGACTTCAAGTCGATCTTGCTGAAATATTTCTCCCCTTTGAGTTGGTCTAAAAGGTCATCAATCCATGGGATCAGGTACCTATTCTAGACAATGATCTTGTTCAATGCCCGATATTCAATACAGAGTCTCCAAGTCCCATCCTTCTTATGTACCAACATAATTGGGCTCCCACAGGGAGATGAAATTGGTCATATGTGACCTTTCTACAATAGCTCCTGAATCTGACTCTTGATTTCATCGTTCTCCAGAACATAACGTTGATAGATCGGTTCATTGGGTAGCGACGCACTGTTAGGTCCCTATATTACTAGTATAGTACCTTATTGTTGTTAGTGTAACCCCTTTATTGTTATTATTGTACCCTTGTAACCCCCATTTTTTTATTATTGTGCCCTTAAATTATTATTGTTAGGTCGGCTAGGATTACATTGTGGCCCATTAGGATTACATTATGGCCCCATGGACTCCTATATATAGAAAGGAGGTTTTGTAAATTGCATCATCCAAGAATTGTTCATTCATGTAATGTATTGGAGGTTTCCCCCTCGAAGTGGCTTATTTCTAAGGCATTGATATCTCTTTTCTTCTATTTTTGGAGCTGGTTACACAACATTTGGTATCAGAGCTTTGGATTCTAGGGTTTCGCTGCTCCAAACAGGTCATCGTGGAATTTTTGCTATAACATTTTTTATACGAAGTTTCAAAAGCTGAAATTTTTATGGTAAGAAACCGAAATCCTGAGGAAGCTTGTCTAAAAATTTCAGAGCTTGGTTCGCAATATTTGAGGAGATATCATCTGTGGAAGTAAGGTATTTTTTCAGGCTCCTAAACAGGTCATCGTGGCATTTGCACTATAAATGTTTTTTTGCGAAGGTTCAGAGTCTGAAATTCATATGGTGCGAAGCTGAAATCCTGAGGAAATTCGTCAAAAAAATTCAGAGCTTAGTTCGCAATATTTTTGGAGATATGATCTATGGAAGGTAGTGCGTTTTCAGGCTCCTGAATTTCATCTCAAATAGGTGATCGTGGGAAAAGTTCAATAACTCTCTCTCTGGGCATCAGATTGGAGTGTCGTAAAAAGTGGTCGTAAGTAAACAGACTTTAGTTTCGTGGTTATCAATTTCAGAGACAAAGGATGAAACAGTGACACGTGGCAAGTCGTACAAGTTCACACTATTGAACTAGTCCATAATTAGGTCATTGTGGGAGATTGGACACAAATTTGTCTTGGAGAATCCAAATCAGGTCATATCTGTGGAATTCGAAAGATAATTCAGAGGGCTACATTGGTACCGAAATTTATATATTGCAGTGCTACAATCACATAAATAATCCAATTTCAATATCGAGCTCCTCAAAAGCAAGAAAAAGGTGTGTATTTTTTTTCCAAATTGCATAAGTCTTGTTTGAATAATCAAGTTAAATTGATCCCAAGGGCATATTGTAGAATAGATATCAGTATTGGATTCTAAAATGGCCCCTAAAAAGAATTCAACACCCATTAAGCCTTTATAAGGCTCTACTATGACTCATGAAGATGAAGAATGGTAGCATGACATATCAAAATTACAAGAGAAAATTTTGCTCTCGCAAAGAACAACAAAAAATGAAATGGAAGTTTTGAAGAAAGGCATGGAAAATAAGATGGATGGTTTGAAGAAAGGCATGGAAGCTAAGATGAATGGTTTGGAAGCTAAGATGGATGGCATGGAAGTGGGCATGGAAGCTAAGATGGATGACATGAAAGACAACATGGAAAACATGAAGAATGATCTAAAAGCATACATGGAAGGCTTGATGACAAGTTTAAAACCAGAAATGATTCCTAATGGCGAAAATATAGTAGAAGAACCTCATGATGAGAACAAAATAAATGTTAATCGTGATTTCATAAACTCTAATGTTGGCGAGAAGAACCACCATATTCCAAAAATGGAGATGAGGAAGTTTGATGGAAAGGATCCTGTAACATGGATACTACGGATGGAGCAATATTTTGATCTCCATAATGTGCAAAACACACAAAAGGTACGCATTGCAACTTTACATTTAGAACAAAATACATTTGTATGGTATCGATGGCTTTGCTCCGTAAAAAAATTGTCACTTGGTCAATTTTTACGGAGGAAATGATAGCACATTATGAGGATACAAAGAGCAACACCTTCTTTAGCCAATTGATAAATCTCAAACAAAAGGGTTTAGTGGGGCAGCACATTGAGGATTTCCAAAAATTGAATATAAGGGTAACTGATATTCCAGAGGAACACAGGATTGATCTCTTCATAGGCACTTTAAAGGATAACATCCAACATGAAGTTTGCGTTTTGGAACCTGATTCATTGGAGAAGGCATTCGGGTTGGCAAGAAAAGTTGAATGTAAAATTATGGCGACAAGGAAGCCTACCACTCAATTCTATAAAGAAGGAAGTGTTGCTACGCCTAGATTTCCACAACCTACAAGGTTGACACCACAACAATTGGAAGAAAAAAGAGCAAAAGGGCTTTGCTACAATTGTGATAACAAATACACTAAAGGTCATAAGTGTGCTGAGAAGAAATTATTTTACATAGATTGTGAAGAGGAAGAAGAAAATGAACAAGAAGAGGATATACACCAGGAACCAGCTCTAGAAGAGGAAGTAATGAATCCGACCATATCGTGTAATGCACTGGCAGGAATTACCACTCCTCAAACTCTCAAGATAGCAGGACAAATCAAGAAGAAAAAGTTAATAGTGTTGATTGATTCAGGTAGCACCCATAATTTTATTCATTGTATACTAATCTACAGGAGGTCTTGGAAGGATCATGTTGAACATGTTGACGGGGTGCTCAAACTATTGCAGGAGAAACAATTATATGCAAAAAAATCCAAATGTTTCTTTGGAGTACAAGAGGTGGAATATCTGGGTCATATTGTATCTCACGAGGGTGTTAAAGTAGACCCTAACAAAATTAAAGCCATTAAGGAATGGAAAGTCCCCATGACCATAAAGCAGTTGCGAGGATTTCTCGGGTTAACAGGGTATTATCACAAGTTTGTTAAGAATTATGGGAGAATAGCAGCACCTCTAACAACATTATTGAAGAAAGATGCATGTTCATGGACTCCTGAAGCAACTAAGGCCTTTGAACATCTTAAAGAGGCAATGTGCCTAGCACCAGTCTTAGCTACGCCAGACTTCACAAAAACATTCATTGTGGAATGTGATGCCTCAGGAAATGGAATTGGTGCAGTTTTAATGCAGGAAGGAAGACCCATTGCTTTTGAAAGTCATCCAATCAAAGGAAAGTATTTACAGAAACCTATTTATGAGAAGGAAATGTTAGCAATACTGCATGCACTAAAGAAATGGCGAACTTACCTAATGGAAAGACACTTCAAGGTAAAAACTGATCATGATAGTCTTAAACACTTTTTGGAACAAAGACTATCTTCAGAAGAGCAGCAAAAATGGGTCACAAAGATGTTGGGTTATGATTTTGAAATAATCTACAAAAAAGGAAAGCTTAATGTTGTTGCAGATGCACTCTCAAGAAAGAATGAAGAGGTGGAAGCATTGCTTTATGCCATTTCTATTATCCAACCAGATTGGATAACCGAAGCAAGAGATGAATGGAAGAAGGAAAAAGATGTATGGACACTCATTCAAAAGTTACGGCAAGATCCTAGTACATCTGATACATTTAATTGGAAAAATGATTCCTTATGGTACAAAGATCGCTTATATCTTTGTAAAAATTCAAATTAACTTGTAATGTTGGAAATATGATGCAGGATGTTGTCCTTGATGGCAACCCACTGAATGAAGATGCAGACATGTGACTGTTGACATGTGTTGTCCTTGATGGCAATCCACCTGATGAAGTTATGCTTGACTTGATGGACTTGGTAAATAATGTAAATCTGATGTGATATGTTGTTGAGTGGTGTCCTTGAAAGGCAACCCACTTGATGAAGATGATGAAAACTTACTTGATGAAGTTGTGCTTAAGAGAATGTGTTCCTGATGAAGAAAATATGATGTTTCTACAGTATGTACAGAAGGCAATGAAGAAAGGAATTCAGAATGTGCTCAAATTATGATGAAAAGAGTATGTCTCTTTGTATACGCGGATTGGCCTAGGGGAAGTCGCGTATGCACGCGGAAAATAACGTGCCAAGTCGCGTATGGGCTAAAGCGCTCAAAAAGAGCAAAACCAAGGGTAAATTGACCCATGGTATTGGGTAATGATCCGCCTAATTGACCCCGTCCAGGTTGTTTTGGGCTCATGGTATTGTTTTGACCCATGGTATTGAAAAAGGGGCTCATGGTATTGAAAAAGGATAAACATATATAAGGAGAAGAATTTCATTGTGCAAATCATAAGTGTGGGTGCAAGATGTCTGAGCTTAAATGAATACTTCTCTCTGAAGTAGATCTGAATGGAAATGGTTACACTTGAATGATAAATCTGAATGTATGATGCACCAATGATGAAGAAGGGGATCTAGATCTGAATTGCTCTTGTATTTGCTAGATCTGATTATGGAAGGCTTAGATCTGTGATGAGGCGAGCATCTAGGCGAACATCTGTCTGAAGCAAAAGGGTAGATCTGAACTGAATATCTGATCTGATGAAGTATGTTGCTCTGTAATGATTGAAGATCTATACGCTACTTCGCCGTGGAGGAAGCGCGTATATACGCAGCTTCAGCGAAGAGAAAGCGCGTATGCGCAATAAAATATACACTGAGGTATACGCTGGTTTGTGTGGACGGAAGCGCGTATATACGCGACATCAATGAAGTGAAAGCGCGTATGCAAACTAGGGTTTGCTGAAGCAAGGGGTATGAAATATCTGATCTGTTCTGCTGTGTTTCTGCTATCTGATCTGTGTTGATAAGTATCTGTTGGTGATGTATGTTTGTGCTTAAAAGTATGGAAAGGGTCCAGTCTGAAAGTATGATGAAATGTGGCCTGCAAGTGGTGTTCTATTGAAGTTGTTGGATCCGGTGTGAAAATTGATGAAATGTGGTCCATAGAGGTGCTGAGGGTTGTAGCCTTCAGTCAGGGGGTTGTAGCTCCCTTCCAGGTGAGGCTGGTAAACGAGATCGGGGGGTCGTAGCTCCCTTCCAGGAGAGGCTGGTAAACGAGTCAGGGGGTCGTGGCTCCCTTCCAGGAGAGGCTGGTAAACGAGCGCAGGTGGGTGCCTGCGTGCTGGTCAAGTCTGCGCCAGCACATATGTTGTAAGATGTTTTCTCTATAATAAAATATTGAAGGCTGAGCAACTGCAGCGGTGGTTTTCTCCCGTCTTGGGTTTCCACCTAAAAATCCTGGTGTTCATGTGTGATTCTTTGTGTGATGGTTTATTCTGTTCTTACTGCACATGTTTACTGCTTATTGAATATCTGAAGAATAAATGATGGAATGGTTTAAGTGAAGAATTAATGACATATCTAGATCTCTGTGTATACGCAAGTTTCATAAAGGGGATCCGCGTATATACGCTAGTTTACTGAAGTAAAGTAGCGTATGGGTTTTAAGGAATGAAAAATAAAAAGATTTGATTATGCAGTAAATACTGATTCACCCCCCCTCTCAGTATTTTTCCCAACAATTGGTATCAGAGCAGGTCCTTGTGGAGAAGCTTGATCGCTTAAAGGAGATCCGTCGCAATGGGAAGTCAAGAAAGAATAATGTCTATAAAGCCACCTATATTCAATGGAAGCAATCTGATATTCTGGAAGGTACGTACAAAAGCATTTCTACAAAGTCTTGGTGCAGATGTATGGGCAATCGTGGAAGAAGGTTATCAATACCCGGCAAGTATTCCTACTAATGCAGCAGAAAGAAAGAAGTATGAAACCAATGCCAAAGCAGTAAATGTTTTGCTGGAAAGCATGTCTGAATCAGAATTTGCTAAAGTGATGCAGCTACATTCAGCAAAAGATATATGGGACAAAATCATTCTGAGCTATGAAGGAGATACAAAGGTAAAAAATGCAAAACTCCAAACTCTTAGGATTGAATATGAAAGTTTGAAGATGCATAGTGATGAAAGTGTTGCCAGTTTCTTCCTTCGTCTAGATGATGTTGTCAATCGAATGAGAAATTTGGGTGAAACTAAAACTGATACTACTCTGGTTGAAAAAGTCTTAAGATCCTTGACTCCAAAATTTGACTCTAAAGTCTCCGCTATTGAAGAAAGGCAAGATCTGCAAACTCTTACTATTGTTCAATTACATGGGACTCTGACTCCTTTTGAAATGAGACAAGGAGGTCCTTCTCAAGTAAGAGAAGTTGCGTTTAAGGCTTCTACAAAAGGAAAGGAAAAGGAAGTTGTCAAAGAATCCAGCTATATTTCCGATGAAGAAGAAGCAAATTTCGTAAGAAAACTCCAACTAGGAACTGGAAGATTCAAAGGTAAGCTTCCCTTCAAATGCTTTGAGTGTGGAAAAGTTGGTCATTATGCTGCAAAATGTCCTTATAAAGGAAAAGAAGTTGTTAGAAGGAATAAGAACAGATCTAGCTCTAAGAAAAGTTACTATACTAATAAAGATAGTGATGGGTCATCTAATAGTGAGGAAGATTGTGAAGAAGATCTTAGACTTCTCATGGCCTTTGAACAAAAGGAAGAAAAGGATATGTTTATGGATGCTCTAGAGGAAAATGATTTTCTTGAAGAAAATAATCAACTCAAACTTCGCTTAGAAGATTGCAAAATTCTCTTAGAAGAAGAAAACGTGATCAGAGAGACTGTTGAAAAGCAGCTTGAAGAAGCAAAGAAACATATTGAAAAGCTAGAATGTGAAGTGGTAATTCAAAGAAAAGAAGTAGAGAAAGCAAAGACCTTGAATCTTAGATTTGCTAAAGGATCTGAAACCTTAGATGAGATTATCAAGGTACAATGTTCTCCTCTTATAAAGACAGGTCTGGGATATACCGGAGAATCTTCTCAAACTTCAGCACCAAACTATCTAAAAGCAGTTACAGGTGGTTTACTACATTCAGCCACTCAGCAAGGGAATAGAGGATCTCTACAGGGAAAGAAGGAACATCTCAATTCAAGGAACACTAACAGGGATAGCTTTCAAAAGGTAAACTCAAATAGAAGATTCCATGATCGCAGAAATTTCTACTTCAATGGGCAATGTTTCACTTGTCACAATTTTGGTCATAAAGCTATTCAATGTGTGGCATATAAAACCATCATGACAAGAGAAGAAAGAAAGAAAAGGTTGGATACTGAACCAAAGAAGAATACCTATAACAATTTTCTCCTCTTCAAAATGAAGTCGAATGTACTTATTGCAATAACTTTGGCCATGAAGAATCTGAATACAGGAACAAGATCCAGCCTAAAGAACATGTTCCCTCAAGCTCCAAAGTGTGGAAGAAGAAAGAACCGCCGGTTGAAAATTGTGGGATAGCATTATTTGCAGAAGGTGAAGAAAATCAATGGTACATCGATAGTGGGTGCTCAAGACACATGACAGGTGACAAAAGCAAACTTCATACTTATAATGCTCTAGAAAAGAAAAAGAAAGTTACATTTGGAAATGATACTCCTGCTGTAATTAAAGGAAAAGGGTCAGTATTTCTAAAAGAAAAGGTGAAGGCTAAAGATGTCATGTATGTGGATGGATTAAGGCATAACCTGTTAAGTGTTAGCCAAATGTGTGATCAAGGAGCAGAAGTGGTCTTCAGTTCCAAAGAATGTATGGTCCGTGATCTTGATACAGGTAAAATCATTATAAAAGGAAAAAGAAATCCAAGCAACCTGTATGTACTAAACGGCATAGATCAATGTTACTTGAGCAAGTCTTCAGAAAATTGGCTATGGCATAGAAGGCTGGGGCATCTGAGTTTCTCTCAAATCAACAAAGCAAATAGACTTCAAGCTGTTCGTGATCTTCCCAAGGTCAATCTTCCAGAAAATACCATATGCAAATCTTGTCAATTTGGTAAGCAGACCAGAGTTCGATTTAATGCCAAAGAAGGATCATCAAGTAAGCCTCTTGAACTCATTCATACTGACATCTGTGGACCTATGAGGAAAAGGTCATTACGTGGGGAAGAATACTATATCATATTTATCGATGACTACTCCAGAATGTGTGAGATCGCATTTATTAAACACAAAGATGAAGCTTTTGAAAAATTTCAGAAGTTCAAAGCTCTGGTAGAAAATGAATTGGATTCAAAAATCAAGTGTCTTAGATATGATCAAGGTGGAGAATATTCATCAAATGAATTCTTTGAATTTTGTGAACAACATGGCATTAAAAGACAATTCTCTGTAGCAGGCACTCCACAACAAAATGGTGTAGCAGAAAGAATGAATAGAACAATTGTTCAAATGGCCAGAGCTATGATGGCTGACTCTAATGTTCCTGACATGTTCTGGAGTGAAGCAGCACGTACAGCAGTTAACATTCTCAATAAAGATCATGTTCGGGTAAATAGTGACAAAACTCCATATGAACTCTGGTATGGTAAGTCTCCCACTGTAAAGCATTTTAAAGTTTTTGGAAGTAGATGCTTTATCAAAAATAATGATGAAAAGCTTGGCAAGTTTGAACCTAGATCAGATGAAGGGATACTTCTTGGTTACTCTTCTTCAAGCAAAGCATTCACATGTTACAATACGAGGCTTCAAAAGGTTGTTGAATGTATTGATGTTGTTATTGATGAGTCTCCTGCAGCTTCTAAAGAAGAAAAACAAACAACAGAAGAAGATGATAGCAACATATGGCCTTCTACATCAGATGGAAATGATATAGGCAGTGAATCCAATGAAGAACCTAAAAATGATCTATCTGAAAAAGCTCCATCCAGATATGTTCAAAAGAATCATCCTGAATCTCAAATTTTGGGAGACAAGGAATCAGGTGTACGAACAAGGAGAACTCTTGTGGGATCTTCTAGTAATTTGGCACTTCTATCCACAATTGAACCACACAATGTCAATGAAGCTAGCAAATATGAATGTTGGAATAATGCCATGGATGAAGAAATTGAGCAAATTGAAAAAAATGACACTTGGGATTTGGTACCAAGACCTCATGATAAAAATTTCATTGGAACTAAATGGATCTTCAAGAACAAGTTAAATGAGAATGGGGATGTTGTAAGAAACAAAGCTAGACTGGTTTGCAAAGGGTATACTCAACAAGAAGGTATAGACTTTGAAGAAACTTTTGCTCCTGTAGCTAGACTTGAAGCAATAAGAATGTTTCTTGCTTTCTCAAGCTATCAACGAATCAAAGTTTATCAAATGGATGTTAAGTCTGCTTTTCTTAATGGTGATCTAGAAGAAGAAGTTTATATAGACCAACCGGAAGGATACATTTTGGGAAATGATGCAAATCTTGTTTGTAGACTTAAAAAGGCTCTGTATGGACTCAAACAAGCTCCAAGGGCTTGGTATTATCGTCTTGACAAATATCTTCATAAACAAGGATTTTCAAAGGGGTCTGCTGATAGCAACTTATACACAAAAGTTGAAAATGATAAACTATTGATTGTAGTTGTATATGTTGATGATATCATTTTTGGGAGCAACGAAGAATCTATGAGTCAAAAATTTGCTTCTGTCATGCAGCAAGAATTTGATATGTCTTTACTTGGGGAACTAACATTCTTTCTTGGCTTGCAAGTGCATCAATCTGCAGATGGTATATTTCTATCACAAGCAAAATATCTTAAGCAAATTCTGAAGAAGTATGGCATGGAAGAATGCAAACCTGTAAGTACACCAATGATAACCGTATGTAGTCTCAGTTCTAATGATGATTCTCCCACTGTAAATCAACCAGAATACAGATCGATGATTGGAAGTCTACTTTATCTCACTGGGACCAGACCAGACATTATGCATGTTGTTGGGATTGTTGGACGATTCCAAGCTAATCCAAAAGAGTCTCACCTTCAGGCTGTCAAAAGGATATTCAAATATCTACAAGGAACTCAAGACTTTGGTCTATGGTATCAAAAGGATGCTGATCTTACTCTTCATGCTTACACTGATGCAGATTGGGCTGGAAGTGTTGATGATCGGAAAAGCACTAGTGGTGGTGCATTTTACATGGGGCCCCGGTTAGTATCTTGGGTCAGCAAGAAGCAAAATTCTATTGCCTTATCAACAGCTGAAGCAGAGTATGTAGCTGCCGCATCTTGTTGCACTCAACTCCTATGGATGATGCAAACCTTGCAAGATTTTCAAATCAAATGTGCAACTCCTATCTCCATTATGTGTGATAATACAAGTGACATCAGTATCTCAAAGAATCCTGTTATGCATTCGAAAACCAAGCACATTCCCATCAAATATCATTTCCTACGTGAACAAGTGCTTGAGCAAAAAGTGAAGTTGGAGTATGTTACCTCCAAAGAAAAAGCTGCTGATATCTTTACCAAACCTCTGCCCAGGGAAGCGTTCGAGCATCTAAGACAGAAGCTGGGAGTGTTCTCTGCCAGTCAAAAGAACAAATCTGCATAAATTTTAGAAGGTGACTTTGGATACGCGGTTTTCCTGAAACACAGTCGCGTATGTACGCGAGTTCATGCACAGAAAACCGCGTATGTCTGATTGCTGACAATTTTTTGGTTGGTTCAGCTCTCTTCAGCACAGCTGCAGTGCTGTTTGGTATCTCTGGTGGTGTTCCAGTTCTCATAATTCTGTTTCTAATGTTTTGATGAAGATGCCTTGATGATTTGTTGGTGGAAGTTTTCAGGATGCACAAACTAAGGGGGAGCCTTAGTCATTTGGAAATATTGCTTGGTTGCACAGATTCAGGGGGAGCATTAGCTTTGCTGACTATAATGCAGTGTTGGCATTATGATGGTTCTGAAATATGTTCTCTCTCTTGAGGACTTTATGGTGTTGGTCATAAATGGTCATATTTGTATTTTGATGAAAAGGTCTTGTTGAGACCCATGATGTAAAATTGTAATATTCAGTCATGTAAGGACTTGTCAAATTTTGTAAACCTACTTGGTTGGGTAGATGAGTTGAAATGTGTAAACCCACTTGGTTGGGTACTTGAGTCTCATATGTAAATCCACTTGGTTGGATAATTGATGTAAGTATGAGTCTTTGGTGATAGGAAGTTCATAGAGTCATGTACTTCATTGTCAAATATGTTTGAAGATTCAACATGAACTCAGGGGGAGCTTGGCCACTTCAGCACATATCAGATCTGCAGAATGTTTCTTCCACATGAGGAGAAAAGGGGGAGAGTGTTGGTTTTGATCCACCCTTTGCCCTTGATGTCAAAGGGGGAGAGTGACATGGTGTTTGAATGAAGAGAAGTTAATGATGTCAAGGTGTTTGAATGAAGAGAAGTTAATGATGTCAAATATTTGGGAGATTGACATATTTGGGAGAGTGACATGGTACCTATCTGTTGTGGTAACCAAACACCATCATGGTTGCCATCAAGTCCAAAGGGGGAGATTGTTGGAAATATGATGCAGAGTGTTGTCCTTGATGGCAACCCACTAAATGAAGATGAAGACATGTGACTGTTGACATGTGTTGTCCTTGATGGAAATCCACCTGATGAATTTATTCTTGACTTGATGGACTTGGTAAATAATGTAAATCTGATGTTTGTTGACAATATGATGCTGAGTGTTGTCCTTGAAAAGCAACCCACTTGATGGAGATGATGACAACTTACTTGATGAAGTTGTACTTGAGAGAATATGTTCCTGATGAAGAAAATATGATGTTTCTACAGTGTGTACAGAAGGCAATGAAGAAAAGAATTCAGAATGTGCTCAAAATATGATGAAAAGAGTATGTCTCTTTGTATACGCGGATTGGCTTAGGGGAAGTCGCGTATGCACGCGGAAAATAACGTGCCAAGTCGCGTATGGGCTAAAGTGCTCAAAAAGTGCAAAACCAAGGGTAAATTGACCCATGGTATTGGGTAATGATCCGCCTAATTGACCCCGTCCAGGTTGTTTTGGGCTCATGGTATTGTTTTGGCCCATGGTATTGAAAAAGGATAAACATATATAAGGAGAAGAATTTCATTGTGCAAATCATGAGTGTGGGTGCAAGATGTCTGAGCTTGAATGAATACTTCTCTCTGAAGTATATCTGAATGGAAAGGGTTACACTTGAATGATAAATCTGAATGTGTGATGCACCAATGATGAAGAAGGGGATCTAGATCTGAATTGCTCTTGTATTTGCTAGATCTGATTATGGAAGGCTTAGATCTGTGATGAGGCGAGCATCTAGGCGAACATCTGTCTGAAGCAAAGGGTAGATCTGAACTGAATATCTGATCTGATGAAGTATGCTGCTCTGTAATGATTAAAGATCTATACGCTACTTCGCCGCGGAGGAAGCGCGTATATACGCGGCTTCAGCGAAGAGAAAGCGCGTATGCGCAATAAAATATACACTGAGGTATACGTTGGTTTGTGTGGACGGAAGCGCGTATATACGCGACATCAGTGAAGGGAAAGCGCGTATGCAAACTAGGGTTTGCTGAAGCAAGGGGTATGAAATATCTGATCTGTTCTGCTGTGTTTCTGCTATCTGATCTGTATTGATATGTATCTGTTGGTGATATATGGTTGTGCTTAAAAGTATGGAAAGGGTCCAGTATGAAAATATGATGAAATGTGGCCTGCAAGTGGTGTTCTATTGAAGTTGTTGGATCCAGTGTGAAAATTGATGAAACGTGGTCCAAGGTGGTGCTGAGGGTTGTAGCCTTCAGTCATGGGGTTGTAGCTCCCTTCCAGGTGAGGCTGGTAAACGAGATCGGGGGTTGTAGCTCCCTTCCAGGTGAGGCTGGTAAACGAGTCAGGGGGTCGTAGCTCCCTTCCAGGAGAGGCTGGTAAACGAGCGCAGGTGGGTGCCTGCGTGCTGGTCAAGTCTGCGCCAGCACATATGTTGTAAGATGTTTTCTCTATAATAAAATATTGAAGGCTGAGCAACTGCAGCGGTGGTTTTCTCCCGTCTTGGGTTTCCACCTAAAAATCCTGGTGTTCATGTGTGATTCTTTGTGTGATGGTTTATTCTGTTCTTACTGCACATGTTTACTGCTTATTGAATATTTGAATAATAAATGATGGAATGGTTTAAGTGAAGAATTAATGACATATCTAGATCTCTGGTGTATACGAGTTTAATAAGGGGATGTAACGTATATACGCTAGTTTGCGAAGGAAAGTAGCGTGTGGGTTTTAAAAATGAAAAAGTAAAAATATTTGATTGTCGGTAAATGCGATTCACCCCCTCTCGGTATTTTTCCCAACGACACTTCAGGCCCCATCAAGAGGATTGAATTTGCAAAATCACAGAGGGGACACTTCCAAATTGCGGAGAGGGTGCGGTCTGCGACCTTTATTTCTTGAATATAACTTTACGCATGTACGAGACCGAAGAAGGCTAGAATCCTCGAGGTCATTGGAGATAATGGCTGATTTGTTTCTTCTTTGCACTAGGTGAGAGTGGTTTAAATGAATACATGATAATTGTTTTTATTTTATCGATTTGTACGACGATGTTTATTGAAAATACGGTTGTTTCTCTCTTTCTGTTGTCCATAATAAACAAAGCAGGCCTCCAGAGGTCATTACCATGTTGCTGTTGGAATAGATGGATGCTTGATTGGTGATCGTGGTACATCAATAAGTGGTAGTTACATGTGTTTGATGAAAAATACTTTGTAACCAATCCCATAATTGGCTAGTCTGAGACACACTCATTGAGTAAATGATTCATAGTCTCTCACTGTTTGTTCACATAGTGGGCATCGAGAGGTCTATGAACCCCTTTTTTTAAAGATTTTCAGGGTTAGGATTTTCCCATTACGAAGAAGCCAAAGGAAAGTTTTTATTTATTTAACTAACTAACTTTTAATTATTTACTTTAATTGAATTTTATTTTTAATTATTTAGCTATTTTACATTTAACTATAATTGTGTATGTTTATATTTTGTATTTAACTATTTATATATATTTTATATTTAACTAATTTTTTTGGTGTTTTTTTGGCCATGATTATTAATGTCAAATAGTTATATTTTAATTTATATTTTTTCACTAATATCAAGATTTACATTGCATTAATAAATTTTCAATATTCTAGTAGTAGTCTAAAAACCACGAGAATAACACATAAATTTCAATAAGATTATTGAAAATTTATGGAAATATTTGAAAATCTAGGTTACGGTCACTAAACTTAAGTATTTTGGGTGCCCTAAGGGTTTTTGTATTGCTTTGAATCCCATTCTACATAAAAAATTCAATTCAAACACTCAACTTCCTGAATTTTTGAATTTTTGTTTACGGATTACGGCAAAAAAGCGTAAATACCGGGCTGTTTGTTGTGATGGGTAGACAACTCCATATTCTAATTCATATGGGCAAGATAGGTAAATAACATTAATAAAAAATATTTCATGAAGTTCCCAAATTAATAATAAAATATTTCACGGATACCAGAATTAAACAATTTAAAATTATTTAGGACATGTACCTCTTTTTAAATTTAAAATATTTTTGATTGGTTTACATATTGTGACATGGAAAGTACATGAAAATTTCATGGGCACTTTTAGGTTGAAATTTCCTCTAATGAGGTTGTAGAAGCTTCCTTTAGTGTTCTTAAATATTCCACGATCGAGCATCGTGTCTTTATCCCCCAAATTATCGAGTTGCTATTTCACCAATATCTGCGTCGCTGCAAAATACAACCATCACTATGGTTTTAGTCTAAGAAAGATGGGATTGAACATCAAATATATTATTTGGGTCATAATCTCCAATGATATGGAAGTTAAGTACATACCATTAAAAGCTCTCTTTGGTATTTGTTCAAGGTTTACAAATATTTTTCCATTATATCATCTTCGAAAGACCATTGTCATTTTGAATTGCAACCCTATGACATACATTTGTGCGTCAATTGCCGAGGGGAAAATATTCCAAAATGGATCTCCATCATTTTTGGCAAGATACGATTTGAATTCATCCTAAACTTCGGTCAAAGAAGTCTTTGTTGTTTGCTGAGCTTATTTGTGACCTTCCTTCGGTAGTGCCGATCCACGATACCGGAACCATCAATTCCGGATGAGTCTTTGTTTCGTCAGTCTTTTGATCCATGTTATGGAGATTTCATCATATATCTCCGGACCCAAAGTGTAAGCCTAATGCCTCTTGCTTGCAACAGCGATAATGATATACAAGCCAAAAGGTGTACGATCGTCGGTGATACATATCATCATGGTGTCGATACAATTTTACCGTGAGTGCCTCATGTTGAGATGGAAGCCAAAAAAAGTTATAAATGATTGCCATTACGGTGCATGCGGTGTACATTGTGCAGCTGTGCTACTTGCGTAAAAATATTATCCATGTTGGTTGCTTAAGCCTACTTCATTTTACTTATTTGCATTATCGCGGTTATAAAGTTATGTGCCCCTTTAGATATTTGATACGTAAAACCCACCTTTTAACAATGCATCTTGTCATCGTTGTTGGACCATTTTTCAAATGGGGGCATTAATTCATGAAATATAACCCTCGCTCGGCGGGGGCATGGGTATATTATTTTTGCCATTGACTATTTTACCAAGTGGCCGAGCAATGCCTACATTTAACAACACGGGACAAACAAGCGCATTTTTTATTTTTAACCATGTGGTTTCACGGTTTGGTGTGCCACGAAAACCATAGTGACGGATCATGGAAAACATTTTTCGCAATCACATGATGGATGAGTTGTTGTGAGAGTTAATTTGTCACATGATAGTTCTGCCCTCTATTATCGACATGCTAATGGAAAGGTTGAAGCTATCAAAAAAAGGTTATTAGCGTATGCTTCAATGCATGATTGGGGTTCATAAAGCGAAACTAGAAAATTTGATCCACCTTCTTGGAATTGTGGGCATATAGAACCTCGGTGAAAATACGTGGGATTCCACTCCCTTTCAACTAGTTTGTAGTGGAAGCTATCTTCTTTGATACAATGCGAAATACCATCATTGAAACTTGTGATTGAGCGCTACTGACACTTCGAAGAAGAGGCATGTCTTTTAGATCTCATCCATCTAGATGAAACACGTCATGGCTTGCATTGACGACGAAGTGCATAAGAGATAGTTAAGGCGCAATGTGACCGCAATGTCAAGCCTCGCACCTTCTAGGAAGGAGACACGGTCTTTCTTTATGATCGAAAGCTGATAAGATAGGAACGTGGAAATTTGAACCATTGTAGCGGCCCTACATTTTCAATGTCGTGTTCCCACATTTTGCGGCTAATGGGAATAATGCAATTGTTAGAAAATTATGTATTGTGGAGCAATGCAATACATAAAATATGCGGAAAATACAAGCACACAAAACACATAAAACGAGAGAGACACGGATATATGTGGTTCATGATTTGGGCTACGATCCCACCACAGAACGACCCCTTCCTTTCTGTTATTGAAAATGAAGAGACAAAACCTACGACAAATCATTGTAATATCCTCTTATTCTCTCTCACGGTCTCCTATCTATTTCCCGCTCGAGAGAATACACATGTAATACACGACGCAATACAATGCCCTCATACAAAGAGAGGGGTTTCCTTCGAGGAAAAAACCCTAAACTAACATAACTTCTGCCATTAGATCATGTAGAAT
This sequence comes from Pinus albicaulis, assembly GCA_034641835.2. Lineage (NCBI taxonomy): Eukaryota > Viridiplantae > Streptophyta > Pinopsida > Pinales > Pinaceae > Pinus > Pinus albicaulis. Next base: position 90,858,241 of record CM076579.1, read on the forward strand.
GACGACCCGGATTGACTAGAAATTACTATAATTTTACAAGGCAATTTTACATCTATTTTTTTAGCTTCGGGGGCCGCACATAGAAACCCCACTTCGAGGGGGGGGGTAAACAAACCCGATTAATTACGAGCGTGCTGCTTGTTGGAATACAGGGGTCCAATGCGTGATACAAAGAGAAATAAACAAGGATAATGAGGCTCCACCAACAACATTTTTATTTTTAGTTTGCTTAACTCATGAATAAAAGTGTAAAGGAGAGACTATAAAACTCCTAATAGAAAAAATAAATCAATGCCCAATGTGAACATGGACAAATGCAGGCCATTTCAATAAAATACACTTAGGTGTGAAAGTAGAAGAAGTTTGACTAGGTCAACGAGGACCAAATCATAGTAGTGTCTAGATGCATTGAACCTCCTTATTGATCGGCGTAGTCTTAGATGGAGACCCTTCATGTGAAAAAGGTTAACTCATTGGAGGTGGTTTTAGGGTTTTCTAAGCCCTAATGTTATAAAATGAAGAGAAGGCCATGAGGAGGGTAGTTGAAGATAATTCGATTTTGAGATTGCTTCTGCCATCATTCTCTTGGATGTTTAGCTAGAGAGAGAGTCTCATTTGAGGTGCTCCTCCTTCATGAGAGCTCTTGAAGGGTATGTTAAATGCCTCACATGGAGAGCTTGGTAAACTTCCTCCTTCGGCTACAACACTTTTAAATTTGGGCGGAAGCAGTGCTTTGTGTTGCGAGGTCGATACGATGAGGGGTTTTCCAACACCACTTCAGGATCTAGTTTTTGCGGAAAAGGGAGCATTCCCTTCTGGATATTGGCAGGAAGCCTTGGAGATTTAGATTGGAATCTTGGCATCGAGCCAAAGGACCTTCCAACATCATGCGATATAATTCGGAAAGCTGTCATTTTTCCGATTGCATTGTTGTGAGTTTCTACCCTAGTTTGGTGCTCATTTCCTTCGAGGAAGGGTCGTCCCTTCTTAGGAAAGTTTTATTGCAGCCCTCTTCTATAATTTTGTACATTTCAACTCATACTCGAGGTTTCGGTGATTTTGCATTTCTGTTAGAGTAGATACAACGAAAACAAAATAAATCACACACAACAAAAATAGAGGCAATTTACTGGCGGATTCACTAACCAATGCAGGCTACATCCATAAGCAGGCCATCGACCTTCTTCTTATTCAACAAGAGATTACAAAAACATATTTCTCACATCTACACTTCCTCTTCCTCACCCTCATATGTTTTGCCTCCAGGGCTTACAGTTTTATAGATGTAGAAGACAAAACTGAATATTAAATTCAATTCCATCCTATCACAATAAATGGGATTGTTGTCTGATCTTGAGGGTTGATGCCCTTGATTTAGAACAAATCCTATTGTTGGCATTATCCATGAGATTTTACCCAAAATAATATGCAAAATCTCAACAATCTCCACCTTGAAAACGATTAACTTTGATACCTTGTTCCTTATTTATTACTTTTATTTTCTGTAAACCAAGAAGCCAGGACATATCGTAGCTTCTCTAATAAAAATGGTTTAAATGAACATGTCTGCACAATTTTCCTTTGTGCACTTTTTCAAGAGAGACTCCCCATTCGATTTATAACGCCTTCTAAAATGGTGCCTTGTCATTATATTCTTTGATTTACTATGATGAAAATTTGGATTTTTAGCCAAATGAATTGCCTTTGACTATCACAAAATAAATTTGTATGTTGTCTTGCAACCTACCAAACTCACCAAACAAACCTTTCAACCAAACCGCTTCTTTGCAAGCATGCTGAAGCAGCTATGTGATACTGTGTAGTGGATAAAGCAACAATGTTTTGTGTCTTTGACATCTGACTAATAGCTCCCTGGAAATGGAGCATATCTGAAGTTGACCTTATCTTATTAAAATCACATAAAATCGAGAATCAACATATCATAAAGCTAAATTCACTATTACGTATAAGTGATACAAAAATCACTTGTGCCTCTAGGATACGGAAGCACCCATTTCCCTCTTTGCCCAATGTTCTTTCACTGGATTTTCCATATGCACCTACATGACCCAACTGCATGTAAAATATATGGTGGTATACAGACATCGCATACATCTGTTCCTACTACATTAGCATATGGTATTAAAACATATTCCTTTCTTCATTTGTATTAGGACTTAAACTTGAAGAAAAGCTTAAAATGGGGAAACTAAAAATTTGGCCGGCTTCACATTGTTTATACCAAATCTTAAGAGTATTTTCTCAATATACTTATGTTGTGATATACACAACTTACCATTATCATCTCTGTCCATGCCCAAAATCTTGTCTTCTTTGCTCCTAGATCTTTCATATCAAACATCCTAGCCATCGAGCCCATGCTTCCAGCAGTCTCACTTTATGCTTTTGCTTGCTAAAAGCATATTGTCAACATATAATACTAAGATAATGAATATGTCATTACTCAATTTCTTAAATTAAACAAAATGATCATATTCACTTCTTATATAATTTTGGCTCATCATGAAAGAATCAAATTTCTTGTACCATTGTCTCGGCGACTACTTCATACCATACAATGATTTCTTGAGCCTGCAGATAAATTTCATGTTGCGATTTTGAACAAACCCTTCAGGTTGTTCCATATAAATCTCTTCATCTAAATCTCCATGTAAGAATGCAATATTAACATCTAGTTGTTGTAATTCTAAATCAAGTAATGCAACTAGTGCTAACACAACCCGAATTGAAACAATTTTAACAACTGGTGAAAATATCTCATGAAAGTCAATTCCTGCTTTCTGAGAAAAACCTTTTGCAACTAGCCTCACTTTGTACCTATCTTCTTTATCATCAACACCCCTTTTCAATTTGTAAACCCATTTACATCTTACAGTTTTTCTGTCTTTAGGAAATTCTATGAGGTCCCATGTAGCATTCTTGTATAATGTCATCATCTCATCCTTCATAGCTTCTTTCCACTTATCACTGTTAGACATTTCTACAGCTTCCTGATAGCATAAAGGTTCATCATCATTAGCAGTTAAAGCAACTGAAGTAACATAATCATCATACCTTTTAGGAGGATGTCTGATTCTTATGGACCTTCTTAAAGATGTTTATGGTTTTTCCACAATTTGCTGATTATTATCTGTAGGAAATTCTTCATGATCTTCATCTGAAACTTGTTCATATTTACTATCTTCAGTATTTGAACTGGTTTCAAAATGAATATGTTGAAACTTAGGTACATTTTCCTGTTTCAATTTAATATCTACATCTAGATTATTGAGTGAAGATTCATTGAATTTAACATATCTGTTATTGATGATCTTGTGAGTTGTAGGATCCCACAACCTGTATCCCTTAATCCCATCACCATATCCAACAAAGATATATCTTTTTGATTTAGGATCTAATTTATAATGCTGATGTTTCAGAATTAGAGAATATGCATCACAACCAAAAACTTTCATTTTAGAATAATCACAAGGATGACCCTTCCATACCTCTTGAGGAATTTTTCATCCTATTGCAGTTGATGGTGATCGATTTATCAAATAAAAAGTCATAGATATTGCTTCTATCCATAATTCCTTCTGTAAATTGGCGTTACTTAGCATAATTCTTTCTCTTTCTAAGAGAGTCCTATTCATGTTTTCAACAACTCCATTTTGCTAATGAGTATATAAAATAGTTCTATGTCTTTCGATCCCAAATTCCTTGCAATAATTATCAAATTCCTTTGAAGTAAACTCACCACCATTTTCAATTCTTAAACATTTAATGGTTCTTCCAGTGATATTTTCTACTAATGCTCTAAACTGTTTGAAAAATGTGAATACATCAGACTTTATTTTTAACATATAGACCCATAATTTCCTAGAGAAATCATCTATAAAAGATACAAAATATGATGATCCTCCATATCAGGTTGTAGGAGATGGACCCACAACATCAAAATGGATATAATCAAGGATTCCTTTACTAGTATGTTTTCTAGTTTTAAATTTCTGCTTGCTTTGTTTCCCATATATACAATGTTTGCAGAAATCTAAATTAAAAGACTTTAAACTAGGAAGTAACATACGATCAGATAAAATTTTTAATCCTCTTTCGCTCATATGGCCCAACCGTTGATGCCATAGTCGAATAGAATCATTGTCATTTTCAGATACAGTTGAAACATGATCTGACTTTGTTCTTCCTTCTAACTGAAAAATATTGCCAATCTTCTTTTCTTTCATTACTAATAAGATTCCTTTGTAAATTTTCATTACTCCACCTTGAATAAAAGTTTTATATCCATTTGTGTCTAACACTCCTAGAGAAATAAGATTTTTTCTGAGTTCTGGCACATGTCTTACATCAGTTAAGATTTTAATTGTCCCATCAAACATTTTAATATGGATGCTTCCAATTCCCACAACATTACATGAGAAATCATTTCCCATTTAAACTACTCCATCATTTATTGACTTATAAGATTTAAACCACTCTTTATGAATGCACATGTGATTGGACGCACCAGAATCTAACAGCCAATGTTGATCATGATTTGAAAAATTAACTGATAAAACTTCATCACTTATACCTGAACCAGAATCTAAGAGTCTCCTTTGGATTTTTGTTGTCTCTTCCAACAGTCCTTCTTCAAATGTCCCGATTTGCCGCAAAACCAACATTTTAGCTTACTCTTCTTCCCTTTCGATTTTGACCGAGAGTTGTTTTTCTGACTGAAGCGTTTTTCTTTAGATCAACCTCTAACCATCATTGCTTCTGATGTAGAGGTTTCTAAATTTTACCTTTTTCTGGTTTCTTCAGACAACATAGCTCCAACAACATCATCAAATTCAAGGGTTTCTAATGAACTAAGACTTATAGAAGTAACAAAATGATCCCATGACTCAGGCAAAGAGCATAATAAAGTTACAGATTTATCTTTTGAATCAAATTTTACTTCTATGCTATCTAACTACACCAAGAGAGTATTAAAAGTATTCAAATGATCGGTTATTGTTGTACCTTCCTTCATGCACAATCTGTACAACTGTCTTTTTAGAAGAATCCTATTGGTTAAGGATTTAGTCATGTACAGTTTTTCTAGTTTTGTCCATAGTCCAATGGTTTTTTTCTCTGACACGATGTTAAATAAAACATCATCTACGAAACACAATCGTATGCCGCTTAGTGCTCTGTCATCGATGTCACTCCATTCGTCATCTGTCATGGCCGAAGGTTGTTTGGATTTTCCCAAAAGTGCCTTGGCCACACCTTGTTATACGAGTAAATATTGCATCTTGACTTTCCAGATTTCAAATTTATTCCTCCCATTAAAATTCTCGATCTCAAATCGAGCACTTTGAGATTTTTCCATATTGAGTAGCTTGTGTGAATAATTTCCAATTCCAAACCTTAATAAACGGAGATTTTACAGTCAGGTATTACTTACGCCTGTGAAATTTCTCTGCGTTATAGCCGCTCGGTCTATGATGCATACCAGTTCTCGTTGAATGCTATCACCATAAGTTTAACACTGCTGATCGATGTTGATTAACTGCTATCATCACATCGATCTGCGTTCACCGGGTGTGTGCTGATTAACTCCTTCAAACATGATGACACGGCTTCTTCACAAACATAAACTTGGCTCTTCTAGCGATACCATCTCACGACGCAGTGGATCCTCTAGCTCATGCGCTCCTCCCACAGTCTAAGTTACTACTCTGAGACAGTCAAGAGAAAATTGTAAATTTTCCCCCGGCCAGAAATTCTCCGAAAAGAAACGCTTCAGCGAATTACAGTGATAGCGAATACGACTATTCGAATTGACACTTAGCAAGCTAGGTCTGTTATAGAACTCTCGAAATCGCACGGCCAAAGCGACTGCAATGATAAATAGCGGTGCGCTGTTGGACAAAAAATTGATCTGATCTTGGCTACCAAACCAAATGCATCTCCTTTTCTGGATGTTGATTTTATTACCATCATCTAAATTGAACATAACAGATATGATCTCCTCCACGATTCATCATAAATAATGTTTCCTCCCTCATAGCCTATGATTTGTAATTTCACAACACACCCTCACCACCAACTCGACCTCAAGGAGAGAATCAATAATTTTTCAAGTGATAGGTAACACAATTCAATGAAATTTACTACAATTCAATGGAAACATAATTCTAGCTCCGATACGAATTGTTAGAGTATACACACCAGAAACTATATAAATCACACACACAACATAAAAATATGGAGACAGAATTTAACGTGGTTCACCCAACCAATCTGGGCTACATCCACCAAATAGAGGTATCGACTTTCTTATTATTCAACAGGAGATTAAAACAACAGATTTCTCACATCTACACTTCCTCTTCCTCACCCTCATATCTTTTGCCTCAATGGGCTTACAATTTATAGATGTAGAGAATAAACTGAATAATAAATTCAATTCCATCCTATCACAACAAAATAGGATTAATATCTCCTCTTCAGGATTTGATGCCATCAGATTTGGAACAAATCATATTGTTGGCATTATTCAAGATATTTTAGCCAAAATAATATGCAAAATCTCAATATTTGGAGTGCACCCACAATGATACAATATCTCCCTATGTCCTCCAAGGGAGTGGCCATGTTTAGAAATTTTAATGGCCCAAAGTTGGCCATGAAGTTTATATGAAATAATTCTCCTCCTTGGATCTATGGCCTGCATATACATGGTAAAGGAATGCAAGTAATCACCAAATGAAACATCATGCACATAAACATGTTCCTTAAAAAAATTTCTTCTCATTCAAATGGAGTGGTCCATAGATTGATCCCCTCTCATTCCCAAAGAGGAAAGAGGTGGCTATGATAACTCCCTCATTGAGTTATGTCTCTCTTCCAACTCCACATAGTTCATGCATCTTTGAAAATAATGATATAGTTCCTCTTCAAAGCCTTCCCAAGTGTAGTTGTCCATGATAGTATTGTAGGCCCTCATGGAATAAGTATGGCTGAAAAGGAAATCTTCATAAGCCCTTTGTAGCAAATTCTCCTTTAGCTTTGAAAATATAGATAAGAAGATCCTACCATGATAGTAGATGACTTCTTCTTGGAATGAATAAACCTCTTCATGTACCTGGTCATCAAGTAGCATGCATGTGAAATATCCTTGGAATAATCCACAAACAGTTGGGATTTCCAATAGGGATCAATCTTCCATAGTGACAGTGCTGATGATATATTACAAATAACATCTGTCATATGGTTTCTCTTCTCCTTAACATCTCCCATGCCAAAGGTGTATGTTGGAAGGTTTCTATCCTTCCCATGCCTCTCCTCCCACAACGCAGAATCTGAAATGAGAGTGGGTAATGATGATGTTGGGAGGATGCCTCCCTCCTCCTTAAGTCTACCCAAGACTCTCAGTGTTGTATCTTGGCCTTCTAATGCTCCCATACCTTCTAGATCTATGAATGGAGCATCATGATGTGAGGCATCTCTCACCAAATCTGGATCATGTGGCCTCCCAGGTGGTTTGCCACAAAATAATAATGTCCCATGAACGTATCTCCTAGGCATAATAGATGGGACTGTTAATTCCTCGCTTCCACTGCACAAATCCATATCTAATTTCTGTGTGGAATTTTTATGTGATGGATATGTGTGCATGCCTTTAATAATTTGAGTTTTTCCACTCTTTCTATCCACCCATTCCATCTACGAAGTCTCCCAATATGTGGTGACTTTCCCCAAAGTAATCAATCATTGTACACCCAATATCACATTGGTGTCAGGTATGTCAACCACAAAGAAGTGATCAGTCAATGTATATGTCCCCATAGTGACTGATAAGGATGGAACATAATGCATGCATTGCATAGTTCTATCTCCTAGGACCAACATAGAAAATCCCTCAAGAGCATCAATGGGTATTGCCCTCCTTTGCACTAGTTGGGCATCAATAAAATTTTGGGTAGCCCCACTGTCAATCAAAACATAAACCATCTGATATAAGATGGAACCTTGAACCCTCATGTTCAATTACGTAGGTACTCCTCTCAATGATGCAAGAGCCCCTCCAATTGGATCAAATTCCCCATTCCCATCTCCTGATGGTGTTGGTTCATCTCCTGCTGTGTCAGCGTTGTGACCTCTTCTTGGTTCATCTTCTTCCTCATCATTTGAGAAGATCTCTATGTAGTGTGCCTTTCCTGCTACACATCTATGTCTGGGTGCCCAAGATTCTTGGAATGTTAAGCAAATCTTCCTCCTCCTCAAATCTCTTCGTACATCATCATCAAGAGGTTTTTTTTATTTTGGCTCTCCTTTGAAAGAGGAGCCTTTTCATATTTTCCCTTTGATGGAAAAGAGGGTTTGTGCTGAAAAGTTTCCTTTGCTTTTGTCAAGGCATCTTGAAGATCTCTAGCCCTTTTAACGACATCTTGAATGGTAGTGGACTTGGTATACTTAACCAGCCCATGAAGAGGTTCATCTAACCCATCAATGAACATATAGACCCTTCTTGCTACAAATAAATCAGGAACCATAACATAAAGTCTCAAAATTTCAGAAATATAAGTTTATGGATTACCTGATTGTTTTAGCTTTGCAAGCCCCATGAATGGTGCTTCAGGATCTCTTCTATCAAACCTCTCCAAAAGCCTCCTTGTGAATTCTAAACATGTAGCACATTGGCATGACCCAATGTAGACAAGCCATGGAACCACCAATCATGTGCTTCACCCTCAAGGTGCAGCGCTGCTATCTTAATGGCCTCCATTTCCAGAACTTTGTTCAACTGGAAGTAGATGTCAAGCTTCTCTACCCATGATTTGGAAGTAAGTTTGGATGAACCATCAAATTTGGGAAAGAAATATCTTCCCATAGTGTAGTGTAGGTCATGATTTTGAATGAATCCATCACTTTTATTGTGATGCATGGGTCTCCTATTGTCCTTGATTTGAAAAAATTATTGAAAACTCAAGTGGTCCTTGAATCTCTGAGTTTGAGACTCATACTCCATGAAATAGTATTCAAGGGATTATTGTTCTTGAAAACCATTCATTTCCCACTGCCAAGAATGTAGCATTGTAGAGCACTGGGAAACTTGTTGCTGCTGCACTGGTTGATCACTCCAGTGATGAGAAATGATGGAGCCTTCACCATGTTGAAGTACTTTAGGGGATTCCTTGTATCTATCCATCCTCATCTCCTTTATTTCTCTAGAAATGTCTTGCACGGATTTGCGAATAACCTTAGGAAACTCTTTCTCTTCATCTTCTCCTCTAGATAAAGGGGTTTTACCCTTGTCTTCTTTGTCATTTGTATAATCAAACTTATGGTGTCTTCTTCTTTGATACCTATTCTCTCTATCAGTAAGAGGATCTCCTTATTCATATGACATATTGGATTTTCAAGGTGCATAGGTTGTGCCAAGATTATGCTCTGATAGCCCTGTAATATTCCCAAATGGGAAAAGTAGGAATATAGCGCAAAACCATGGAAATAACAGTGAAAAAATTACATGAAAGAAAGAGGCCAATATGGAGACCTTCTATTAATTATAACAATAGAAAAATATGCATAATAAATGGGCCATAATATGTACAATAAGAAAGAACAAGGCTCCAATGGACAAAATCCCTCAAAAGAGGTGCTACTACTATATATAAAGAGATGGAAGGCTGGTACAGCATTGCCTTAAAGGCACTACTATAGAAAATGGTTATAAAACAGGTCTAAGGCTGATATTTTCCTCAAAAGATAGATCCAATACAGATCTGAACACTATACAACCTCCTTTGAAGAACCCCTTAAGGGTTTTCAACAAAACACCATGTACAAGATGGGGATCTAAGCCCTAAGGCTGAAGATCCACTGCAAAATACAGATATGGAAAGTGTGTCTGATCTGATATAAGAAATAATGCAACCTCCTCCAATAGATCTCCTAGATGAAAGGAATATCCCCTTCACCATCAAACCTTCTCTCCAAATGGCGTGCCAAACCACCCTGCAACTCCTCCTACAGAAACAACGCAGATCTGGAAATAAACTATGCTGTAGGGGAAAAAAATAGTTGGCCTGCTGCCAAGATATGATAATATGCACAAGGGCCTTCCTTACTGTCCTCCCAATGGAAAGGAAGCTTTCTCCACTGAAAATAAGTAGTGAGATGACCCAAAGATGGTCTCCACTGCTGCAACCTGCAAAAAAACTCAACCCTCAACAGGATCTGCGCTATAAATGATAGATGAAGCTTGGCTTTAATAATGATAGTGGAAAATTTATTACAAGACTCCTCCAAGATCTTTGCAATGGAAGAGATGGTATTCCCGATCGGGAACACCTAGTGCTAAACAACACTCAATCTCAACTAAATAGCTAGAGAAAGATATATGTCTAAACATATCATATATTTAGAAAATTCATATACCAATACATAATCAATAATCGTTGCCATCCTCTTCGTTATATAATATATGAACTTGAAAACCCTAAGCCCCATCTAATAATAGCACTACTTCCATGCAAAGCATCTCCATCTAAAACTACGATGTCTTTCATTGATGGCCACTCCTCCATGACAACGCTATTGATTTGGTCAAATTTGACCTAGTGAAGGTGTTCCAGCCCCTTTTCACACCTAAGGGTGCTCAATTAAGCAGCCAAGATCTATCCTTTTCACAGTGGCATTGATTTATTCATTATTAAGGAGAATTATGGACCTCCATTGTCCTCTTATTCATAAAAAAAGCAGCGAAACAAATTTTAATATTCCAAATAGCTCATGGCTAATTGGGAATATTACAAGAGCCAAGTATCCTTTAGAGAAGGCACATAGAGAAATAGTCTGATCGAAATGGGCTTTGATCCGTTTCTTCTAAGATTCAGTGACTAAAGTGGCGAAGCGAAGAGTTCCATCAAGCCTTTCCAGATATAGAAGACGTTCCTCTTCTGGTGAGGTATTTGGGAGTAATTCAACAACTAACTTGAGTGAAGGGATCTCACGTTCAATCGGTAAAGTTTCTTCCAGAACATATACTAACTGAAAAGGATTAAATCTAGTAGCATTTTTGGCCGAGGTTCAGTAATCCCAAAGAGCTGAAAAAAGCATGAGATGTCAATTTTACTTGTGCATCCCAATGGTGCGTTGAAGCATGGTAAATAAGACTTTTTTGACCACTTCAACTTGGCCATTGGCTTGAGGGAAATAAGGAGTCGAGTTGTTGTGTCACAAATCCAACTGAGTGGTCATCTCAGGCATCATGTAATGGCGGAAGTGGGAGCCATGGTCGGTGACGATGTCTTGAGGAGCTCCAAACTGTGCTATAACGTGATTGAATAGAAATTGAGAAATAGTTTTACTGTCAGCGGCATATGTAGGGATTGCCTCTGCCCATTTGGTAAAGTAATCGACAATGGAGATAATATAGCCATGCCCCCCGACCGAGCGAGGGTTACATGTCATAAAACCAATGCCCCACTTAGCGAAAGGGTCGTTGGTAATAACTGGGTGTAAGGGTGCATGTGGGGAACACATTTTCAGTTGATAAATCTGGCAGGTGTGACATTTTTCAAATTACAAGAATACAATCCTTGAAGATAAAAGGCTAGAAATACCTAGCACGAAGGATCTTGTGAGTAGTGGCATATCCAGACATATGAAGGCCACATGCCCTAGAGTGGCAATCATTGAGTTCTCTCTCAGCCTCTTCGAAAGTCAAACATCAACAAAGAATCGAGTTGACACCGACGTGGTACAAAGTATCTTCTATGATGTGATAGGGTTGAGAGTGATGTCGAATGCGTCGACGATCAGTTTTAGTAAACTCAGATCGAAAAGTTTAATTTTGGAGATACATGATGATATCACCATACCAAGGATTGATATTGTTGATCAGAAAAAGAGTATCATATGGAATTTGCTCATCAAAACTGGAAGAAACAGAGGCAGAGGGAAGGGAGCATATTAACTCAGAAAATACCAGCGATTTTTTAGATTTGGCAGTAGTAAATTCCAAATCAAACTCCTGTAGGATGAAGATCCATTAAGAATAATTTTCCCATAGTAAATGATGAGTTAAAATGTAGGTCATGGGGTTGCAATATGAGATCACTGTAGTCGTGCAAAGTAAATCGTAATGGTGAAAACATTGAACAACGTGAACCGTAAATAAAAATAATTTCTCTCCATGGGCATATCGAGTCTCAGTATCCATGAGATTTCAGCTGAGGTATTAAACAACGTGTTTAGTGCCATCATCGTCATCTTGGACCAATACCATACCAATAGTACTGCAAGCAGTTGCTAGGTAAAGGAAATAATCACGATGGTAATCTGGGGGATGCAGTAAAGGAGCGTTGATAAGAACAACCTTTAAGGCATCAAAGGGCTTTTGAGTAACCTCATTCCATAGGAATGGGATGCCTTTCTTAAGCAACTGTGTAAAACCTTTAGCTAGCTCAGCATAGTTAGTTACAAAACAACGAAGGAAAATTCTTTTCCCTTGTAATCACTGCAGTTGATGTAAAGAGGAAGTAGGGAGTAAGTTGACAATAGCCTCAAATTTCAGAGGATCAAGATGAATGCCTTCCTTGGAGATTGCAAACCCTAGAAGTCTGACAGATTCAATGCAAAAGACACATTTATGCTGATAAAGTTGGATATTATAATGTCTACAACAGAGAAAATTTTCTCGAAGGTGAGCAGGATGGTCATGTCGCTTAGCTGAATGGGTGGGTAAATCATTTAGATAAGGTTGAATGATGTGTGTGATATCATTAAAGGCATATGAAATCACTCATTGAAAAGTGGCGTCAACATTTTTTAGGCTGAAAGGGAGCTTATTGTAGGAAAAAGTTCCCCAAGGAAAGATGAAAGAAGTCTTATGTTGATTGGCTGGCAGGATGTTAATTTGGTTATACCTATAAAAAACATCCATAAAAGAAAATATCTCGCTCCCAGCACATTCATCAATGATTTGGTCAATGAAAGGAGTGGTATAGTTATCTTTAGGGCAGGCATGATTGATGTTGCGATAATCAACATAGACGCGGATAGTACCCTACTTTTTATCGACAAGGAAGATATTAGAAACCCATTTCTTCAAAGGGATCAGATATATGAACCCAAATTTGAGAATCTCTTCAACTTATCCCTTTATAGTGGCTACCTTTTTGGGATACACAGGGTGGAGTCGTTGACGAACAGGCTTCACATTAGGATAAGTGGGTATCTCGTGCACCACTATGCTAGTATCAATGCCAGGAATTTCTTCATATGACCATGCAAATACATCCCGGAACTCTTGAAAAAGACTAGTGTAAAGCTTGATCTCATTCGGAGAGCAAGTTACCCCAATATGGATGTTCTTAACAATTCCTGGTTTGATAGAAATATCAATAGGCATTGTAGCAGTGATGTTTCCCATGTTTCCTTTAGAAAATACCTCAAGTATTAATATGGGTGTCTAAAGTGGACAGGTCAGAGCATGGGAAGCAAATTTTTCAAGAGACGAAGAAATGGCTCCAAAACTTGGAAGAAACGAGGAATGATGATGGGTATCATCCCAAGGTGTTTCATCGAGAGACATGGTTTCTACGATAATTTTGTTAGTAGGAAAGGTCTCGTTCAAGGGATCAGAATAATCCTAGAAACCAAGCCAAGGATATTGAGAATACATGTCTAAATTGCATACTAGGAGTATTATGGCTAGGATCAGGAGTCGAAGCCGAGATAATTTCACAATAATTGATTTCAGCATGGCTTAACGACATAACATCGTTGAAAGAATCAATTTTATCAGGAGAAGGAATGATCCAAGGATCAATTGAAGTAGAGATCATGTTGATATTAGCAGTGTTCAGTGGCAGGAGAGAAAAAATACCTATTAAGGCATAATCTTTAAAAAGTCCTGCCCCCACACTCTCATATGGTGCAGTGGTATGCTACACATATGACACGTTGCTTTCTGAGGAAGTAGAAGCCAAAAAGGACAATTGGTTGACAGTGACGATCTTCCCTTGATGTGGGAAATGAAGGACATGAAACAGAGTTGATGGCACACAAAGCATAATGTGGGTCCAACTGCGACCGAGTAGAAGATTGTAATTGAGTTTAGCGTCAACAACCTCTACTTTGACATTGACCGTTTTGCCTTCGAAAGTCATAGGAAAGTTAGGGAGAATACCAAAAGGATGGGAATATCTTCCATAAAATGCCTCCAAGGTGTTCATATATTGGCTAAGAGTCAGAGAGCTGATGGCTTTCCAACAAGACACAAACATGATGAAAGTGGATGCACCCTCATCCACAATTGACCAATGAATTTTCTTTCCATTAATGATGACTTGAATGAGGAAAGTAAGTTGATGGGGAAGGCATGGAACATGGTTTTCTATATTGAAAGTGATGAGACTCGAATCAGTTACTTAAATTCCTCCAATTGCAGATAGTAGTGATTTCCATTGTGAAGGACATATCTGAAGAACCTCTAATGCAAACATAATGGAAGGTGCTTGAGCCAATTCCTCAATGGTGTTGTAATGTTGAGCAGCTCGAGCATTCAGGTTATAAGAGGATTTTGAAGCACACATTTAGAAGGTGGCCAGATAACGGGATCGGGTCTAGGTATTTTGATATGAAGAGGACCGAAAATGGAGGGAGTAGAAGGAGAAGGAGCATCAAAAATTTATTTCTCCACTCACTGACGAAGATGAGTTGAAAAATATTTGGATCCGGTGGCCACAAAAATGGGTGTTTTTCCATTCATCATAAACACTTGGGAACCATATGAGAAAGAATATGGGGGTTGATCTACCTTCTGATTTTGCTGAGACGGAAATGGTTCTTTGAGGACAGTTAGAGTTCCTTGAGTACCTTTTAGTAAATAACTAACTTCAGCCCATTGTGGGAAATATTTAGGGTAGTGTTCATTGTCATAGATTAGGAAAGGGTACTTAGTCTTGCACTTAGTTCTATCATCGATATTAGTCTTGGGAGAATCTTGTTTTGGGGCATCATATTTAGATTTCCTTTTCTTATATTTTTACCTTTGGAAGTTTTGTCTGCCGTGGTGGACTGGACGGCATTAACCTCCATAGTTTTACCAGGATTCGAAGGATTTTGCAGGATAAAATTAGACGAGGAAGTGGATTTCTTCTTCCTAGAAGCAGAGGAAGACTTCCGAGAAGTTTGGCTAACCGACCCAATGATGTCATCGGAGCTTTCGAATTTTCATGTTTGGTAGAAGCGCGTGAAGCATCAGGGAAGAGATCATACAACGTGCCAGATTAGGAATAAAATCGATCAAGATACTATGCATGAACAATGGCTTGTTCCTTTGTGAAACATGCCCCCATAGAAATATCCTTGAAAATCTAATTGATGAATGATTTGGTGAACCATTCGGTCAAGATTTGATCAGGAATTTAGAATTTTATCAAACGACTGTGCCGTCTCCATTCATGGATGTGATCGAAGATGTACGTAGCAATATCCTATTTCAAGGATGTGAGGAGGTGAGTTCCTATTTCATAGCGAACTGGTAATTGGAAGTGCGTGAGGAAAGCCATAGCTATAGAATTGAAATCTTGGAACATTCCACGAGGAAGATTTATGTACCACTTTGCAACGGAACCAATCAATGTTATTTGGAAAATACACAAACAAACAGATTCATCAACCTAAGAGCTAAAATAACACCAGACATGGTATGTCATGATGTGTGCTTGGGGGTATTCTCCATACTTGTCTTTAAATTCAGGGAAATCGCTTGCGATCTTAGTAGGAACGGGAATCCAATATGGATGATGGAGAATCAGATCATTAGTCAACCTCGACACATCGGGTAGTTCCAATGTTGCAAGAAAAGGAAATTTTGGATTAAAAGGAATAATCGGCCTTTGGTAAAGGCCCATTTGTGGATTCCAACTAATTTGGAAGAAATTATGCCCCCATGGGTTTTGTCTAGAAGGATTTTTCCCATAAGGATTGAAACCTTGAGGATTTTGACCATATCCTAGTTGTGGACCAAAGAACAAATTTTGACCTGTAGCAGATGTTATAGGGTAATATGATTGGGTGGTGGTTATTGGGTATCCCTCTCAGGGTTTTCTGGTGCTCGAGGCAGACTATCAGATTAGCTGTAAAGTTCCAAAGATGCTGCATGCATGTTCATGATAATACATATAATTTGCAAAGCAAGATGAAAAGATTACCTCTTTGTGGAAAACAGATCCTATGGAGAACACCAAGCAGCGAAGTAGAGATCTTTCTTCACCGGGTCCAAGTCCAAATCCTGCAATCAATAAAAGCACCTGTGTAATCTATACAACAGTATAGATTATTATCAATTAAACTAGCATATAAGAAACATAAAACGATGCAGAACTAAGCCATTCATATCATGCTACATAGACAATTGAACAAAAATTGTGACATTGATACATCGAATGGACAAAACAGATACAGTTCTATTGATTTATGAAAATGAGGATTACAACCGTAATTTGCACCAAGCCCTCCTCAATCTCCTAATTCCTCTCTCTCTTTCTCTATCTCCAAGTGTGATGATGCTCAAGGCAGAAAGTTCTCAATGAAATTCGTCGATCTTCAAGCCTCACAATACAACCATGAAATTCTTCACATATAATCAAACCTTCGACCTTAGACCAAGAGCCCATAGCTCCAATTTATAGGAGATGGAGAGGACAAACCATGCTAACTCTTTAAACATGTTCAAATCGGGAAAGATCTATATGTCTCCTCGCTTTCCTTGATTTTTCCTTCTATAGGAGTTCAGTTATGTTTGGAAATGCCTAATAAAAGGTTTGTGCCATTTAGTTTCTATTTTGAACTGATTCCTTTTGAGAAAAAGCTGGAAATTCTAGTCATTTTTCCGCAAGATATTTCCCTTTTCACATTCAAACACGGATAACGCTACCCCTTGGGAAAGATAGAGTAATACCCTAGGCATTAACACTTCCTTTGCATGGCTCAGGTGTGTTATAACTCTGCCTAGCTATTTCTAGGGTGTGTTACCTTGGAAAAAATGGGTCTTGTCTAGGTAATTTTCTTCCTTCCATTTTACCTTCTCCTCTGAACTGATGAGGAGGTCATTTGTCCTGTAATAGATGCCCCCTAAAGTGTGAGGTCAGAGATGAAGATGATGGCCGAAATAATTTATAATAAGTGTAGTAGAATGAGAGGAATTGCAGGACCGAGGAAAACCTGAAACAACAACATATGTCAAAAAATATAGTATCTATCTTGAGTCAGGCATTCCCATGCTCAGTAGCTTAATCAACATGATTTCTCTAAAACAGAGATATGAACAATGCATCAAATGATAATCATAACATGGAAGCTTATGTCATAATAGGATCAAATTGGTAAGTTGTCTCCAAAAAAAAATATCGCAACTTGGGAGAGGAAACACAGCTGTAATGGTGTAAACCTCAACCCAAGGTCTTGGTTGCCACTTCACTAAAATTCATATTTCCATACATGTGAATGAATGAGTTGTAGTTGAACATGCGGGAAATCTTCTGATTACTAGTAAATAACAAAAGTTGTTAACAGACCCGAGGGTGGCCACCGATAATGATGATGGTCCCCAAGATGCATAGTATAATCTAGCGAATGTGAATAAAAGGAGTTGATGTCGAACACTCATAGAATCATTTGATTGGAATCCAATAAAACACGAGATGACCTGCCACTGATGTCTACAAGTATCTGGGTATTGATGTGTTTCTGGATCAACTTCTTAGATAATATGTTGAAGTCGATAGGAAGAGATCTGTCAAAAGGTAGGCACTAAGGCATCCTACATCAGTCGACACGAAATAGGAAAAGATGATTTTGTTTATGGAAATAATCAAGAGAAAATGGGAATAATTGATGATAGAAAAGTTCTGGTATATGATGGTTTTGGTTGATATGAGGGGCAATAGATAGTGAGATCCTCTTGAACAATAGAAGGCACTCTAACAGGGTACTAGGTTGCTTAGGCTTAATGAACACCAAAGAGTATCAGGATTCACCAATGCAGGGACATTGGTATACGAAGGCCAAACTCATAGATGGTAGGGTTTGGCTAAATGAGAGAGAGTTTTCTGGGAAGTGCCATGTTCAAGATTTTGTGCTGCCAAATCAACCTTTAAAATGAAATAGAAGAAGTATCCATTTTGTCCAAATTTTTTTTTTTTCCGCATCTGATTAAGTTTAAAACTCAGTGATTTTTTCATATTTAGAGAGTCTGCCAAAAACATCGTAAAAGACAACTCTAGGGGGTACCTTTGTCATGTTTGGTAACCGGGCATGATGAAGGGAGAATAGTAAGCCTAAAACAATTCATTTTCCATGAGTTAGTCCATTGAATCCGGAAAATTGAGAAATCTATGTTCAATGGACATCTGCCTCATTTTGTTTATGAGTGCAAGGAGATGAAGTAAACTCAATGTTCTTTATGAAATTTTAATGAGTCCAACGAAGAAAAACTCGATGCTCTCCATGAATTTTTAACGAGTCCCACGGAGAAAAACTCAGTTAATTTTTCTGTTTAAAGAGCTTTGAAAAAGATGGAAAAAGAATGGCTCTTATTTCTTTGTCATGGTAGTTTAACAAGCCCGACGAAGGAAACTCGAGGTTTTTTCAGTTTTACGAGCTAGAAAAATTCCCTAAAAATAAAGCTCGAAACCATGTCGAACACGGTCAAATCTGCACATGAACACTAACAACTCATCAGAACATCGATAACATTTTAAAAATTTAATTATAAATCTTCCGAAAAATCACATAAGGAATTTTTGGAACCGACACGTTTCGAACTACCAACTGTAGTTCATCGTTTAACATTTTAAAAACCAATAGTTGCAACAAAATATAGGATAAATTTACCAATTTTAACAGACTAGATGAGCGAGTCTTACCTCCAGAATGGCTATAAGAAGGCAACAGACCTTCATTTTCACTGTTTTGAGTGTTGTGATAGAACTCTGGAGTGAAAAAAGTGGTAAAACTTTGGCTACTGATTGTGGATGATCCGGGCAACGATTTTTAATTCCGCGAGATCCAGGTAAGAGCTTGAACCCTTCCCTAGCTTTCCATTATTGTTTTAGTGATTTTTTCTAGCTAGAAATGTGAATTTTGGCAGGCCCTAAATATATTTAGCGGCTACCGTGGGTGTCCAGTGTTTTGGCCACGTTAAATGCACTGCCTGATCAGAGACAGAGCGTTAGAACGCACTGTTTTGCACAGTGGCCCACATTAGCTGGCATAAACTATTTTTGAACTTGTTTTTAATCATCCTAAAGTATTCTAGCTAGAAACTGATCCATTGGAATTTTTTCTTATGCAGGTGTGAAGTAGTTACCATGAGCATTTGGCGTGAAAGAGAGAATGAGCGGGAATAACGGGAAATGGTTACCAATGCTGCTACTTTGCTGGTTCTCCATAGATGTAGATTATTGAAGTATGCTCGGTTAGAGCTGATGAGAGGGTAGGAAGACCTTTTGAGATGGATCATTCAGTAGTGGGATGATCAACAGCGTGTCTTTCACATCGAGGGTAATGAAATATTGATTGAGAAAGATGAAATTTACTACTTGACTGGTTTGTCATGCAGAGGACCGAGGCCCAATCTAATAGGTTCCAGATCTAATCCCCACACTACTGCAAATATGATCTGAACTCACTGCATAAACAATATTATGGTAGTAAGTAACCGTGTGCCTATTGCACGGGTGGCAACGAGACCATTGAGGTCTCTCTTGTGGATGATAGTTCTCTTGGCAGGGGCCAAGAGTCAACACCTAGCCACCAAGGCCTAGGTATTACTGGCACTGGATTGCATGCAACCTCAGGTTTTCGACTAGTGTGAAGGTGTTGTCCGCCGGGTTTGAGAAGATTTAATAGCATGTAAGACCTGGACCCAAAGAGAGTTTGGGTATGGAACACTGATTGTGTCTTTTATACTAGAGCGGGTGCCTGAAATGAGGCCAAGAATGATAATGGATGCATTAGGACCTTGAGAGCCTAGATAGGCTCATTGGTTAGCTTTGATACCGCAGACGGGGGAGGGTCCAATCTGTCATTGTTTTGATGATGCATTCTTCGAGTGTTTAGATGACCAGATCCTGATGATTGAGGATTATCCCTATGCAGGGATAAACTACACAGGATATCTGGAGTTGATATTTCCACCAGGTACTCAGTGGGGTCCTTATGGTAAGAAATAATTTAATCAGTGTTTTTTGAAGTATTTTTTATCTTTTGAATGTTTATGCAACTTTTTTGTTTAATGGGTAAAATGTTTTTGACATGAAGCTTGTTGCTTGACACAGATGTAGTACATGTTCGTCCAGCTGGAGCCCCTCGCTATGCAAGGTGAGGAATGCAGCTACCTAGGGCTGGTGCAGCAGTAGAGGCCACAATAGCTGCTAAAGAGGGTGATGAAACATGCAGTTTTCACGAGCTTGCTAGGAACCTTGAGGGTCTAAGCATGGGCGTGCCACCTCTTCCCATGAGGGAGATTCCAGTTCACCTACAGCGGCACACAATGGGTGTGTTGGATAGGTTCTTGGTGCCACTTAGGAGGATTTCTATAGAATTTATCTGCTATTTTGAGCAGCAGGCTCAGGAGGAATAGTGGATAGATGTGTAAATGTCAGAGCGAGGCTTAGCAGAGCCAATTTTTTGTAAAACACCCAAGTTTTGAGAATTTTTTTAATGTAACTTAATTGGACATGACACATATATATATATATTTAATTACAAAGCATATGCCTAGTGGAACACTAGGCGAAATACTTCTTCAGATAGAGCCCATTGCAGGGCTCCGTGAGTGGAATTCCATTATAGTCCTAAAGTTCATAAGCTCATTTTGAAAGGAATTTTGTGACGACGTAAGGACCAAGCCATAATCGTTGGAGTGTTCTTGCCCCTAAGAGGTCGTGTCTCTGATCATAGAGTAGAACCAGATCACCTTCTTGGAAAGAACGAGGTTTGATAGATTTTTCGTATTGAGCTTTGACTCAGCACTGGTGAGCTTTGAGTGAAATTGTGGCATCTCGATGAGTTTCATCCAATTTATCGAGCGAGAGCAAGTTCTCTTCTATGGTGGTGGTTCCGGGTAGGATTTCAGTAGTGAGCTTGAGTGATGGAATCTCACACTCGATTGAGAGTATTTCTTCCAGGCCGAATGTAAGTTGGAATGGCGTGAAGCCTATAGCAGTTTTGACTGACATTCAGTATGCCCATAACATGGAATATAACTTCCGATGCCATGTGGTTTTATGGTTTCCGACTAGATGATGAATCATGGTTTTTAGGACGAAATTTATGGCTTAAACTTGAACATTCGCTTGTAGATAGTAGGATGAAGACTAATCTTGTCAAAAAACTAGCATGGAATTCAATTCCGTCATCATATGGTTCTGAAGATGTTAGCCATGATCTGTGACGATTGAGAGGGGTACACTGAAACGATAGATAACCTGATTGAATAGGAATAGAGCGACGGTTTCTCTAGTGGCCCTAAAAGTGGGAATGGCTTCTGCCCATTTTATGAAGTAGTTGACCGCAACTACAATGTAGTTGTGTCCATCCACAGAAGTAGGATTGCATGTAACAAATTCTACTCCCCATTTAGAGAAAGGACCAACGGAGACAACTGGATGGAGAGGGGCACGGTGGGCACACATTTTCTTTGTGAAAATTTGACACAGATGACACTTCTGGACCGCTGTGATGTAGTATTTAAAAAAAGTGGGCAAATAGTATCCTTCATGCCAGATTTTATGGGTAGTATTTATTCTAGAAAAATGACTGTTGCACGCCCCCGCGTGACATTCATCTAAAACGTGTTCCACTTCGTTAAGAGTGAGACAACGTCGAAGAATAGTATTGACACCATGATGATATAGGGAATCGTTTAGCATGAGGTAGTGTTTTGCTTGGTGACGAATATGACCGTGATCGTCGGACATAAGATTTGGGCGGAATCGTTGATTTTGGAGGTATACCAAAATGTCTCCATACCAAGGATCAGAAGAATCGACTAGGTAGATAGATTCATCAAGAAATGGATCATGAGATACATATTCTGGGTCAATTCTGGGAAGGTCCGACAGTAATTCGACGAAGACTAGAGATTTCTTTACTTTGGCAGTAGTGAACACCAAATTGAATTGTTGGAGGATAACAATCCATTTGGAATATTTTCCTCCAATAAATTTTCGAGACAAAATGTGTCTCATGGGATCCCCCAAAGCAATGATAGTAGTCTGCCGCAACAATATATAGTGTCGGAGTTGAGTGACAGTGAAGACCACCGCAAGAAATAGTTTCTCCACATGTGAATATCGTATTTCGGGTCCAATGAGACCTTTTAACAAGTAATATATCACATGTTCACTATCTTCATCATGAACTTGAACCAAAACCATTCCAAGCAAGGATGGTGAGGCTTCCAGGTAGAGGAGAAAGTCGCGTGAGTAGTTGGGGGCACTAAGAAGTGGGGTGGAAACGAGTGCTCATTTCAAGGCATCAAATGACAATTGAGCTTGGTCATCTAACAAATATAGTGTTCCTTTATTCAATAAATGCATAAATCCTTTCATCATATTGGCATAGTTTACTATGAAACGACGTAAAAAATTTTCCTTCCCTTGCAAACGTTGGAGTTGTAGAATGGATTGTGGCGTGAGTAATTCAATGATCACATTAACCTTATCGAGATCAACCCTAATCCCGTGATTGGAGACAATAAAACCTAGAAGGCATCTAGACTCGACAAAAAATATGCACTTATGCAGATTTAGACGTATATTGTAGAACCTACACCGAGCGAAGATTTGTTTCAGATGCGTAAGGTGGTGGGTTCGCTTCTTGGAGTGAATTGGAAGGTCATCCAAGTAAGCTTGTACAATATGTCGAATATCATGAAAGGCATAATCCATAGCCCTTTTAAAAGTTGTTCCCACATTCTTCAAATCGAATGGGAGTTTACAATACGCAAAGGTTCCCCAAGGACAGATGAAGGTGGATTTATGCTGGTCATCTTTTTTAATCGCAATTTGGTTGTAGTCCAAGAAGCCATCCACAAAGGAAAAATATTCACATCCGACACAATCATCGAGAATATGATCTATAAACGGCGTAGGATAATTGTCTTTTGGACAAGCAGTGTTCAAATTACGATATTCAACACAGACCCATATGGTGCCTTGTTTTTTATCTACAAGAACTGGATTGGAAACCCATTCCGTCAAAGGAACGAGATAGATGAAACCAGCGTTTAAGAGTTTTTCGACTTCAGTCTTAATGGAAGCTATTTTGCGAGGGTGGACAAGTTGAAGTCTTTGCCGAACAACCTTAGCATTGTCATAAAATTTGATTTTGTGCTCGAAAATAGATGGATCTATGCCAGACATTTCATCGTAAGACCAAGCAAACACATCATAGAATTCCTTAAAAAGGGATGTGAAGCATGCAATTTCCTTAGGATTGCAATCGGCTCCGATATGAATGTTTTCCACAATACCCGTTTTGACTGAGATATTGATGAGCATAGTCTTAGAAAGATTTCCCATGTTCCCTTCTGAATTGATAGTTTTAACAGTCGTTTAAATGGAGGGAACGATCTCAGGTGGGTCAAAAGATGGTATTTGAGTATTTATCGCATCTGAATCGAACATCGAAGCACGATGATGGAACTCTCCTCAAGGTCGTTCTTATAGAGACATGACCTCTTGAATAGCTTCATCCATAGGCAGGAATTCATCTAGGAGATCTTTAGAAAGAACTATGATGGGTGGGAGGTTGGCACCATTGGTCGAAACCAAAGCAGTGGAGGGTTCATATGTGATTTGGATGGCTTGATAAGCCAACTCTGCCGGTGATGGCGGCATCTGATCTTCGTAGGAATCAATGTCTGAAGGTGCTGGTAGGATCCATGGATTGATAGAGCCATCCGAAATGGTGTATATCATTGCAATCGTATGTGGAACCTCAGGCAGTGGGAGAGGAAAGCAACCCATCAGGGAATATGCCTTCAGAATACTGGTACCGATACTGATGCACGAGTCAAGAATGCCTCCTACTAGGGGTATAGTGCTACTTGGTAACGTGGAATAATCGGGGGTGAAAAAGGATAATTGATCCACTGTGACTATTTTCCCATCCAATGGAAAGAGGATGAGTCAGAAGACCAAAGAAACAAGGCAGTCATTGCATAAGACCAACTATGACCCAGTAACAGATTATAGTCGAGATGACGATCTACAACTTCTATTTCCACCAATATCATTTTCCCACTAAGCGAAATGGGCAAGCTAGCAAGGTATCCTTTTGGGAGGAAAGTGTGTCCATCGAAATCTTTGAGGGAATTCAACAGCGGAGACAAAGTAGGAGAACCCAAAGCGAGCCAACAAGTAGATGACATAACGTAGGTTGAAGCACCTTCATCTATGACAATGCATGGATTGGTCTCCCTTTCAACACAACTTGCACCTGGAACACAAGTTGGTGTGAGAGGCGAAGTTTATATTTCTCTATGTCAAATATGGCTAGCGTATAATCCTGGGGGTCGATTCCACCAATGGCCGAAAGTAGAGCTTTCTTTTACGCTGGAAAAGTTTACAATACTTAGAGTGCAAACATCTCTGATGGTGCTTGTGCCAAATCTTCTACAATATTGTAGTTTTGCACATCACATGCAGAGGTGTTATGATTCATGCGTCGAAGTGTCCCTTTGGGAGGATGAATCGCAGGGTTAGTAGCAGGCCTTTCAATATGAAAATCATTGGGTGGCAGTGGATTCGAACTGGTACCAGGCTCCTAAGCATCAATGACAGGATTTCCATATATTTTGGCTCATGTTTGGAGTTCAACATTATGATTCCTACAGCCGAGGACATTTTTATGTCAAGTGGTCCTCCGCACAGATTCTGCAAGGAAATTTTATGGGTTTCTCCTTTCCTTTTTATTTTTTAGCAACGTTTTTTCTGATTGGGATTATTCTGAGTATCTGACTGCTCTTTTGAAGAAGAGGTCCTTTTCTTATTCTATTGTTCTTGCCACTAGGTTTTTGTGAAAATTGCACAAAATTTATGTCGGCGATAGGAAGAGTAGTCGATTGGTTATGGGTAGTGGTAGCCGAATATGTCTAGGAGGTTTTCCCACTAGGTTGTTTGTAATATTCCTAAATTAGCATGCAGCTAATAGGGATATTAATTTTTCTTTAAAAATCTAGTTAGATGAATAAATGTGCGAAGGAGGTTAATCAAACTCCTAATAAAGAATAAATCAATGCCAAATATGAAAAAGGATGAATCTTGGCTATGTAAATAAGCACCCTTAGGTGTGAAAGGGGCTAATCATCTTGACTGGGTCGACCTTGACCAAATCTACAGCGTTGTATTGAAGGAGTTCTCATCAATAAGGAACAACGTAATTCGAGTTGAAGATCTCTTGTGTGAAAAGGATGAGTCCATTGAAGGTGGTTTAGGGTTTTGTACACTCTCATATTATAAAAGGAAGGGGAAGGCATCATGAAGGGGTTGTTGAAGATATGATATTTTGATATATTTTTTGTTAGACCATATAGCTTTCTTTGGTTGTTTAGCCTAGATTGAAAATGTTGTTTAGCATTGGAATTTCCTATTTAGGAGTTCCTCCTCTTCCCATGGAGTAGCTCTTGGGAGATTTTGTATTGCATAGTCCACTATTTGGCTTGAAGGCCAAGCTTCTCCTTTCAATTAAAACTCAGATCCTGTTGAGGGTTTGGTTTTATTTGTGAGCTGAAGCAAGTGGAGATTAGATCTATTCATATCTAAGACATTTCAGTGCCCTTTTTCAGTGGAGGATTCCTCTACTCTATTGGAGGAAGTGTATTGGAGTGATTGAGCTTTAGTTCTTAATCTTGGCATGTGGCCAATTGTTATCTATACCCTACAATGAAGTTTCTATTCTAGATCTGTGTTATTCTTGTAGGAGGTGTTGCAGGGAGTTTGGGTGCACTATTTGGAGAGCTGGTTTCTGAATGTTGGGGATCTTCCCTTCACTTTGAGGTCCATTGGAGGAGATCTACACATTGTATATTTCAGATCTGATATGTATATTATGAATACTTCATAATTTATGAATATTTCTGCAAATATGCTTTCTTAGATCTCAAATCTACTGCTTATCCCTGGTGTAATCCTCAAAACCCCAAGGGGATCTGAAAGAGGAGCCTTTCTAGTGCATAAATCTGTTATGGATCTGACTTTTTATGCACAAATTTGCTCTAGATCTGACATGTAATCCATAAAAGTTTTCAGCCTAATAAAATAACGTTGTCAAGGCAGTTTCAGTCCATTCATGTGGTTGCAGCACCTCTTTTGAGGGAATTTTTTCTGTTTATGTCTTGTATTTCCAGCTATGTATTTCATGGGCCTCATTATACAATTATCTTGCTGCTGTAAATACTATTGAAGATAATTTTATCGGCCTCCTGCCCTTGCTATAAGTGAATTGCGTTATTTCATTGTTGTATTGTTCATACATTACTGCAGTCCCATTCTTGGGTATTTTTCAATTGTACTAGGTGTGGGAGATCTATTTAACCCACCTAGAAAGATTTGTTTCTGTTCCCCTCTTGGACTTGGGTCTTAGATTATCAGATCTAAGGGATCCAAGGGCTGATTTTAAATTATGTAGTAGCCATTTCTAAAAAATTCTTTTTTCAGACATGCGTAGCTATCAGTACCAATTTTGGGATATTACAGTGGTATTAGAGAAACTATCTTGGCATAGCCTGTGCTTATTGAAGAGCCAATATGTCTTTTCATGGAAAGAAAAGACTGATGAATAATTGTGGTTACACTGAAGACACAAAAGAAAATGGTAAGATCCCTTTAATTGGAAGTTTTCAAATGGAAGAGTTCTCTAAAAATCTTTCTCAAGCTATGAATGAACTGAAAGAAGAAATCTGGGGAATGAAGAGGGAAAGAAATGGAAGTCCCTCAAAAAGATATGCAAGATATATACATGAGGAAAGCTCTAATTCCTCATCTTATGGGTGTGAGCATTCAGCCACATCATCAGATTTACAACGCTCTATCAGCCACTTTTTCATGAAGAAGAAGAAGAAGAATGGAGATGTGCCAAAGAGGGAGACTCTTGGTGATTATTTGCAGGAGTATGAAGCTCAATCTAAGGAGTTCAAAGATCACTTGAACTTCCAAGGGTTTTGCAAGATCAAGCAGGAAAGAAGAAGAAAGCAGCATGGTGTGGTTAGATTCTTCTTATCTAATTTTGATGGATCACCTAAATGTCCAGCTAGGGCTTGGGTGAAGGAGCTAAACACCTATGTGCAACAACATCAAGTTTAAAAAAAGGAAGCCATCAAGGTAGCAGCGCTGCATCTTGAGGGTAAGGCTTATACTTGGTGGTTGTCTGAATATTTTTCCTTAAAGAATGAAAATACATCTACCTATGCAAATTTCATTAGAAGAATATTGGAAAGGTTTGATGAAGGGTCTTATGAAACACTTCCTATGAAACCAAGTCAAAAAAAAAATTTGCATGTATTGGGAGGGTCCCTAAATTCAGCTCCATTTCATAAATCCATTGAAGGGGATGAAAACTTGTATGACATATTGCCAAGGGAAAAGTCTCCATTACATGAAAATCTTTCTTCTCAAGAGGAAGACATGAAGATTCCTCCTTCAAAATAAGACCAAGATCTAAGGTCTCTTATTGATGATGAGGAATTTTTAACATTGGAAGAGAAGGTTGGAGATGATAACGCAGTCATAAAAAGAGCACATCTAGGACCTCATGAAGAGGAAGATGGAGCATTTAATCCAAAGAGAGAAACACTTGCACTCTTGCAAGGAGTTCCAAGGAATCTCACATATGGAGATTGTGGCACAATCCATGTGCAGCATGTGCCATCATTATCAAAAGGTGATATCTTGAAGATAGAAGAAGGAAAATAGGAGGGCAAGCACCACATGATGAGGAGAATACACCCCTCTTTATTTCAGAAGGTTGATGCACAAATAAGGCAGAAGGGTCTATGCAAAGAAGGCAAGGACAAATCTGTCCACACACATACACATCCTGCTCTATGCCTTGATGTCTCTTTACATTGAGGCATTCCACCGGGGAGACCTCCTGATGGGAGGAAAACTAAAGTGTTCTCTCAACTATGGGTAGCATATACGTACTTGGATAAGGAAGGTGCTTTGGGAGAAACTAGAACAACGTAGAGAATATTTTATGGATTCAAAGAAGAGATAAGCAATTTTCTAAATTGGACATTGCTATCTCCCACTTAGGTATTTGTGTTGAAAGAGGGAAATTCAGAAATCTATGATGGCATAGACATGATGTCATTTGGAAATTCCATATCTTTGGGGCAGCCAATGATATTTTCACTCACAAAGAGATTTATGAACATGACAAGAGGATATCAACACTCTTGCATGCATGGGCCAAATTGAGAAAGTTTTGGAAGACAAGAACTTTCCAAGGGGAGGTTGACTTCCATCTACTTCAATCTTGTCTTGAGAAAGATCAGCTGCAAAGGAGGTAGCAAAAGGAAGTTTATAGTACTCCAACATGTGACTTTGACATCAAGCATGTCAAGGAGGAGAGCCATGCTATGACAGGGGCTGCATTTCAGATTTCTACAGCGTTGTCATTGTTGGGGAGCCTAGATCCTTATTAGGATTCCCAAATTTTGATGGAATACTCCAAGGACCTTTTCACATGTAAGGTTATTGATGGGAAAGTGATGGATGGGAGGTATAAATTAGTTGAGGGAGTCATTTATTCCCATGATCTATTTGGCTAGAGACTCCAAGCTCAAGGAGAAACTACTTAATGCAACCTATGAGATCTTGCTTTCAAAACCCACTGGTTTCATTAGAGCATATCATACTATATTATATGGATTCATGTGGGAAAAATTCAAAGAGGAGATGCACTCTCATATGAGGAATTGCATGGATCATTTGCTGGTTGAGGAGGAACATAGCTCTTGGGAAGAGTTATCATTACCACCTCCTTATTCATTGAGTGTGATAAGGAGCTCATCCATGAGCCACTTTGCTGATTTAAAACAAGTGTAAGATAAACATTATATTACTGGACATCATGATATATTTATTATATACTTTCATTTTCTTAACACTCATGTGCAGGTCTTGGATCCAAGAGGGGGAAATTTTTCTTATGGGCTTCATGAGCCACTTTGGGCCATGAACAATGGTGATGTTGGTAATTCCTTGGGAGATCTTGGAGAGATGATGTACTCTTCATGGTGTGACTCATCAACACCAATCATCATACACCTTCTCCAAGCATGCAAGAAGGATGGGGAAACAAACAAGTGTTGGGGAAAACACTTGTCATATCATATTCTATGGCAGTTAGGAGTAAAACTGCACTGGTTGCACATGAGGGACCATTGTCCTTCTCCTTTATTGCATATTTCAGCTAGCATGAACTTAATTATGATCCCATATGCTGAAGATGTTCTTATCTTTGTTGGGAACATGGTTGGATGAGAAACACATTTGTTGGATGTTTCCTTGGGGAAAGAAATTTCCTACATTTTTTGCACTACATGTTCTAAGGGGAGCATGGGAAACTATATGGCCACTATAGTAGATCACGTGTTTCTTTATGAGGTGGACCATATGATTTATTGGATCACTTGGAGCATTCCTCTCATGAGCAAATGGGAGGAGCTTTACTATGAATTAGCAAGCTGGGAGGTGATTCATTTCATTTGGATGATAGCATGGAGGTGGGAGTCCTTCATTGATGATGGAATTCCCCATGATTGTCATCACTTATATCTTGAGGAGTCCATTGATCAGCAAGGAGGTTTCCATATATACCTTCATTTATTTCATGATGAGAGCCATTTGGTTTATCCACCAAAGGCCCAATTGCACACTTGGGAGGAACCATTGGGAGACAAAATTATTGCAGAAAATCTGAAGCAAGGGTGGAGACTATTTAATGAGGAGGCCACAAGAGGAGGAGGGGAGATTTTGCAGAACCCTTGCAGTTGCTTGAAGACAAGAAAAATTTTGGAGGGGAATACTGTAATATTCCTAAATTAGCATGCAACTAATAGGGATATTAATTTTTCTTTCAAAATCTAGTTAGATGAATAAATGTGGAAAGGAGGTTAATCAAACTCCTAATAAAGAATAAATCAATGCCAAATATGAAAAAGGATGAATCTTGGCTATGTAAATAAGCACCCTTAGGTGTGAAAGGGGCTAATCATCTTGACTGGGTCAACCTTGACCAAATCTACGATGTTGTATTGAAGGAGTGCTCATCAATAAGGCACAACATAATTCTAGTTGAATATCTCTTGTGTGAAAAGGATGAGTCCATTGAAGGTGGTTTAGGGTTTTGCATACTTTCATCTTATAAAAGGAAGGGGAAGGTAGCATGAAGGGGTTTTTGAAGATATCATCTTTTGATATATTTTCTATTAGACCATCTAGCTTTCTTTGGTTGTTTAGGCTAGATTGCAACTGTTGTTTAGCATTGGAATTTCATGTTTAGGAGTTCCTCCTCTTCCCATTGAGTAGCTCTTGGGAGAGTTTGTATTGCATATTCCACTATATGGCTTGAAGGCCAAGCTTCTCCTTTCAATTACAACTCAGATCCTGTTGAGGGTTTGGTTTTCTTTGCAAGTTGCAACAAGTGGAGATTAGATCTATTCAGATCTAAGACATTTCAATGCCCTTTTTCAGTGGAGGAGTCCTCTGCTCTATTGGAGGTAGTGTATTGGAGTGATTGAGCTTCATTTATTGATCTTGGCATGTGGCCAAATGTTATCTATACCATACAGCGCAATTTCTATTCTAGATCTGCGTTATTATTGTAGGAGTTGTTGTAGGGAGTTTGAGTGCACTATTTGGAGAGTTGGTTTCTGAGTGTTGGGGATCTGCCCTTCACTTTCAGGTCCATTGGAGGAGATATACACATTGTATATTTCAGTTCTGATATGCATATTCTGAATACTTCAGAATTTATAAATATTTATGCAGATCTACTTTCTTAGATCTCAGATCTACTTCTTATCCTTGGTGTAATCCTCAAAGCCCCAAGCAGATCTGAAAGATGAGGCTTTCTAGTGCATGGATTTGTTATGGATCTGAATTTTTATGCACATATATGCTCTAGATCTGACATGTAATCCACAACAATTTTCAAACTAATAAAATAACATTGTCAAGGCAGTTTCAGTCCTTTCATGTGGTTGCAGCACCTCTTTTGAGGGAATTTCTTCAATTTATGTCTTGTATTTCCAACTATGTATTTCATGGCCCTCATTATACAATTATCTTGCTGCTGTAAATACTATTGAAGAGAATTTTATTGGCCTCCTGCCCTTGCTATAAGTGAACTGAGTTATTTCATTGCTGTATTATTCATACATTACTGCAGTCCCATTCTTGGGTATTTTCCAACTGTACCAGGTGTGGGAGATCTATTTAACCCACCTAGAAAGTTTTTTCCTGTTCCCCTAATGGATTTGGGTCTTAGATTATCAGATCTAAGGGATCCAAGGGTTGATTTCAAATTCTGTAGCAGCCATTTCTGAAAAAAAAAAGTGTTTTTTAGACATGCCTAACTAGCAGTCCCAATTTTGGGATATTACATTATTTTATGGCTACGCCGAATATTGCACCAACGAGGCTGTCGGCATGTGCTCCAGGTTTTTGAGTAGCAGGAGGATTCGGATTATTGGGGGCATGGGGGAGTAAATCATAGATCAGATCTAAATGTTGTGCACGATGAATGGATTGATCTTCTGCTAAATGTTGTGCACGATGAATGGATTGATCTTCTGTGACCGCACCGGACATACAAATGTCCTTAGCTAGGGTTGGTAAGAGTGACTTATAAAAAAAATTGGATAAGAGATGATCTGGGATTGGCACTTTTACTAGCCTCCTCCTACATCTCCATTCATGAATGTGGGCAGAGATGTGGGTGGCGATGTCTTGGTGCAGCGAGATTAATAGTTCCATGTCTGTTTCGTATCTAATAAGTAATTGGAAGTTCTTAAGAAATTCCATAGCTAAGGCGCCAAAAGTGATGACGACCTCACATGGTAACTCAGTGTACCATTTGGCAGCATTGCCTGTGAGAGTGCAGGGGAAAATTCGAAGCCGGATACTGTCATCCACCATGGAGTTAGACACAGACCATAGATGAAAGTTGGTGATGTGTGTAGCTGGATCGTCCCCTTGTTTCCCATCGAATTTAGGGATGTCAGAAGAAATATTGTGCGGTACTGGAGGTCAGGGTGGGTTGTGGTTGATAGGATCATTGGTTAGTTTGTAGATGTCGGGGATGTCTAGAGAAGTAAAAAATGGTAATTGCGTGTTTTCCACTAGATCTAGCCAAGGAAGTATTGGCTGACCATTTAGACCGTAGGGTCCACCCATCAATGTGTTACCAATGGGATAAGTAGGACTTTTTTGATAAAAGTTCCTTGTGGGTGGGGGTGTAGGGGTGTATGGTTGCTGTCCGTAGGGTATGTTGTACTGGGGGGCGAACTATTGGTTGCCCCTAGTGTAAAAGTTATCCCCTTGTCCAAATGGATTTTGGGGTTGGTTTTCCCATATGGACGTGATAGAGCTAGCCAAAGGCATTCTACTATTCACATATTTAAGCAACAACATAGACCCTACACCGGAATTTTGACCACTCAAAGGAACAACGTTAACAATAGGTTGTCCTGTTTGTCCTAATAACTACAGGGGTATCGATGTGCCCCCTATCATATGTGTGTTGGTGACACTACCCCCTGGCATGGTGGCCAAGGGGTTTGAACTCAGCAAAGGCTTCCAACTAAAAGGGCTGCTAAAAGGAACCAAAGTAGCCCCGCTAGCAGGAGTGGAAATCGTGGGTCCGGGTGTAGTAATAGTAGGAGCAGATCCTGAAGGATTCGGAGGTCTACTGATAGTTGTGGTGACTGCAGTGCTGGGACCGGGTATAGCCTGGCTACTGGGGTTGCCGATCATTGGCATAGAACTGACTACCGACGAGGAAGATGGTGGCAAACTAGATTTGGTTACCATTGGCATCGACCCCATGGGTGTCGTTTGTGAAATGGATGTTGATGCAACTGAAGACATATCTTGGCTTGGTGTAACCTAAAATAACACTGGCGCCGACAGGTCAGTGAGAGGAGGATTGCAAGGAGGTACGACTCCTTTTGTAAAACGATCTTCTGGAAACTCTGTGTGATATGGGGCTATGTGAAAATTAGGGGTTGTCACTGGATACTACTCTTTTGAAGAAGGCACAGGCTCACCGAGACTCAACTCCTCCTCCGGTGTTAATGGAGGGAGACCTCGTTGTCATCGAGACAGACGACGAGGGTCGAAGGACGCCACGGTGACCTATTTATTTTTAGCAAATTTTAATTATCTGTGATGTATTATAAAGTCTTAGTGATAGTAACCAAACACCTAAAAAATAAAAAATAAAAAAGGAATTTCTAAAATCAATCAACAAGTAGTGAGAATAGGGTGGCCTTGTCTGAGTACTATTGTTTTCTGGAGATGAAACCCAGTATCATAATAGCATACATAGAGGGTTAGTCGTAAACACAGTTACCATTACTCTAGAGCTTTTCCCGAACCTCAGGAAATAGGTGTAAGCACTCTCGTGGAGACGAATACCCTCCCAAAGACCAAAGACAGGGTAGGTCTATCTATTTTAGGTACCAGGACAGCCCATCCTAGTCACCTCGTGTAAGTCCCTAAAAAGGTTTTGCAACTAAAGATAACTCAAATCACAGACATCATCAGGGGGGTCACGGTCATAGACAACACACTATATGGGAAGAACACCTAGATCCCCAATCTAGTTTTGACATCCCCAAAGGGAATCCTAATATATAGCATGCCCACTGAATGCACTCGAAGGTGGGCTACCTTCTCATGCACCTTGGTTTTGTCTCACGCTTAACTCTGGAGGTAGTGGAGTGGTACTGATAATATGAGTGCAGTAGGATTTCACTTTTTAATGACTCTAGTTTCAATTTTTGAGATCTTGGGTGATTTTCTCACTTCTCCTACCCCAATATCCTAGCCTGAACTACTATTGGTGTGAGCTCAGAAAAATTTATATTATTAATTTTATTATCGCTTGATTCTTAGTGTACTTGATTATTATTCTTGTGGAGGGGGGTTGGACGTGTGAAATGTGATGAGACTTTGACTCAAAAACCATGCAAAAACATGCTCTAAATATTCAATTCAATAAAGACTTTATTCTAAAAGGAGAGATTCTTTCAACATCCGTGCACCAAACATTCAAATAACACAGTTCAACTTTAAAGATTCAAACATCCATCTATATTCTCTTAATATAATTTTAACCAAAAATTTTCAGAATTAATTCAGCTAAGTTCATAAAAACTATAATAATAATAAAAATTCTTCTTCAAAAGTAGATGCGACTAACATTAAATTTTTAAACAAGAACTAAAGACAAAAATGCTAACTAGAAAAAAAGGAAAGGGATCTAGCAAGAGAAGCTAATCTGATGGCCAATAACTCCACAACCAAAGGGGAAACACTACATAAGTGTAAATAGTAGATTTTGGTTGGGTAACGCTGGCAAGAAGAGGCTATAGAGCGTTAATATTGAGACTAATGCACTGTATCTGAGCATAAGCAGGGTTATAATGCACTGAAACACTTATAGAGGAAGCATTACTTAGGGTAAAGTTGCACAGATGGCTAAGCAGGGTCTAATCTACACTCTGTGAGCTTTTGAGATGATTAATGAGCATATAAAATGGTCAGAAGGATATGTGAACATAATGAAAGAGGTAAAGTCATAGGAACAACCTAGAAACTTGGGGCTTACTCCCCAGCGGAGTCGCCATTTCTGCTATAGGGTAATATGCTTGGGTGGTGGTTATTGGGTATCCCTCTCAGGGCTTTCCGGTGCCCGAGTCAGACTGTCAAATTAGCTATAAAGTTCCAAAGATGATGCGTGCATGTTCATGCTAATACATATAATTGACAAAGCAAGATGAAAATATTACCTCTTTGTGGACAACAAATCCTATGGAGAACACCAAGTAGCGAAGTAGAGATATTTCTTCACCGGCTCCAAGTCCAGATCCTGCAATCAATTAAAGCACCCCCATCATCTCTACAACAATATAACTTCTTATCAATTAAAATAGCATATAAGAAACATAAAACAATGAAGATCTAAGCCATTCATATCATGATACATAGACGATTGAAAAAAAATTGTGACACCGATGCATCGAATGGAAAAAACAGATACAATTCTATTGATTTATGAAAAGGAGGATTACAACTGTCATTTGCACCAAGCCCTCATCAATCTCCCAATTCCTCTCTCTCTTTCTCTATCTACGAGTGCGATGATGCTCAAGGTAGAAAGATATCAATGAAATTCATCGATCTTCAAGCCTCACACTACAACAATGAAATTCTACTCCACATATAATCAAACCTTCAACCTTAGACCAAGAGCCCATAGCTCCAATTTATAGGAGATGGAGATGACAAACCTTGCCAACTCTTTCAACCTATTCAAATTGGGAAAGATCTAGATGTGTCCTAGCTTTTCCTTGCTTTTGCCTTCCATAGGAGTTTAGTTATGTTTGGCAATGCCTAATAAAAGGTTTATGCCATTTAGTTTCTATTTTGAACTGATTCGTTTTGAGAAAAAGCTGGAAATTCCAGTTAGTTTTCCGCAAGATATTTCCCTTTTCACATTCAAACATGGATAACAATGCCCCTTGGGCAACACAAAGCATTACCCTAGGCATTAATGCTTCCTTTGCATGGCTCAGGTGTGTTATAACTCTGCCTAGCTATTTATGGGGTGTGTTACCTTGGAAAAAATGGGTCTTGTCTAGGTCATTTTCTTCTTTCCATGTTACCTTCTCCTGTGAGTTGATGAGGAGTTCATTTTTCCTGTAACATCAGACCACTAAGTTCCAGCCTGGGTATAATTCACAACATAGGGATTTTTTTGTTGTTAAATGTTTTGTAACATAGTACCTTGAGGTTGACCTTGTGAACCCAAAAGGTAACCTTCTGAACCCAAAGGTTGACCTTGAGGCTGTTGAGGATTGGACATCATGGTACCTTGAGGCTGACCTTGAAGATTTTTCATCATGGTACCTTGAGGCTATTGAGGTTGGTGAGGTTGGCCCTGAGACCCAGGTTGACCTGGCTGAACAAATATTTGAACTTGTTGAGATGAGGGTTGTGCTTGTTGAACAAAAGGTTGTCCTTGTTGAGTGTAAGGTTGTCCTTGCTGAACAAAAGGTTGTCCATATTAAGCATAGAAAATTTGACTCTGGTGAGCAAAAGGTTGACCAAATTGAACATAAGGCAGTCCTTGTTGCACATACAGATGACCTTGTTGCACATAGTGTTGTTTTTGAACGAAAGTAGGCCCATAAGCCCCTGAATGAATCGCATATTGACCTTGAAACCCCTGTGGATTCAAGAGTGTAGTCTAAAACTATTGAGAACCATAAGGTAAATAGGTTTTTTGGTTTAATATTTGGTTTTGCAAAGCTTTTTGATACTGGTCATAGGTTAACCCCACTGGAATAGATGATCCGGAAGGCATAAGGATACTACCAATAGGTTGAATAGATCCCGAAATGTGGGTTTGTGATCCACTCACAGACAATATAGTTGAAACTTGAGAGGCATTTGACAGGGATGGCTGCCCCTTGGCAATTGGGATCGATGGAATCGACGTTTGTACACTGATGGGAGGTGTTGAAGCACTAATGCAGACGGTTTGCTATGTTGCAACATACGTAACTTTAGTTTAAGTAGAGATAGTAGAGGATGCACCAGATACAAATGGACTAGATGTAGGTATCATAGTATTTTTCCAAATGGTGTTATGATATAAGAACATGGCACTTGAAACACCAGAAAATAAATGTCCCAAGGATGTGTAACCAACTGGAATCGATGGTTGTGTAGAGGGTTGAGAGGCCTACCCCCCATAAGGAAAGTGTTCAGGAGAGAAGTGATGCCTTTCATACAAATACTCGTCCATACCACTAAAAGAACTTGAAACTTCAATGGGATATGAGACCTCACCTTCGGAAGCCATAAGTGGAAATAATTGATGAGCGGTAGTACGATGTGTATGTGGTGAAGGCACCAAATGTATGCATGGTGTATCGAATAGGCTATACTACCATTTAGGAGATACTTCAATAGAATCAAATAGTGGATTTTGAGGAAACAAGGTGTAGCTTATAGGCTCATCAGGAGGAGACCAGGTAGCAAGGGGTTGAACACTTGGAAGAATCACAAGCTCAACACTTTGGGCTCTAACCGATGGTGAAGTGTTGGAAGAGACTTGTGGTGATGTCCCTTTAGTAGTGGATGATGAAGGGGAAGCTGAACTTTGTATAAATTTTAATACAATTATGTATTTCTGGATTCTTTTGATCTAACAATTATATGCCACTGTTAAATACAGAATCCTTCTACTTAAATCTTTGTGGAAATTTAATCGCCAATTGCATACACATGAATAAAAATCAATCACACATAACACAGATATTTTTACTAGGAAAGCATAAAGCTAAAAAACCCACTATCATATTTTATGTATATATCATGGATCATGAAACAATATCATACAAAACTCTACTCCAAGAGCTCTCAATAAAATATACAATCGTCTCACATTGTCGTACAAAAATTGGCATAAACATGCACCAATTTACTACCTCCTGACAACCTGCCTCCACTGTGCAATCCCTGCTGATAAATATCCCTAAATGAATTTGCAAAAATTGGCATAAACATGCACCAATTTACTGCCTCCTGACAACCTGCCTCCACTGTGCAATCCCTACTGATAAATATCCCTAAATGAATTTGATCTTGCCTTTCCTTGACTGCGCAATCCTCATTGGAATCTCCAATGTGTGTTTGGTTGCACTTGTGCACCCATTATAGTCACAACTAATAGTCAAATAGGCCCTTTCACCTATCTCTCAACTAGGTCACCACTAGATCTGACATGCATGTAGTTAATAGTAGTATTTCTTCAGTTGCATGTGAGACCACTACTTGTGAATTAATTAAATAATTAATTCACTAATCTCTCGCTCGTATATCTTTAGTTACAACTAGTTACAACTAGCACAACTGAGTTTAACTCACTTAACTGAGTTAAACTAAATAACAACTCACATAACTACACATCCAACTTTGTTACAACTTTGTATTACTCAGTTACAATGAAGTCCACTCTGCATGTCCCACCAACCAACCTTAGTACTCGTAATTCCTTCAGTCAACTAGTTTGCCACATTAGTTAAATGAAATCAAGTGCTTCAAGAGAATAGATTATTATTTATTGCCTAATTATTATTAAGGGCTAATAATAATTGACATGCGATCTATAAATAGACTTCGCCCATGCATCTAAAAATAGAATCTCATCTATAAATAGAATTTTCTAAACCATATATAAATAGACTCCTGCTATAAATAGAATATTCCCACCATTCTAAAAATAGACATACACCTAAAAATAGCCTACGGGCCCCACCTAGTGTAGGTGCTTAATTTTCACTAGGATCATTATCTTGTTGAATCTCAAAATTCCCTCTCAACAGGAAAGAGATTATCCTTCACCCCGATCATATCTCTATGGTATTCAAATTTTCTCCTGGTGAGTGCCTTCGTCAGAATATATGCATCCTGATCTTCCGTAGGAATGTACTGAAGCAACATGATCTTCCGCTGCACACAATCTCTGATATGATGATATCGGATATCTATATGCTTATATCTATCATGAAACACAGGATTAATCGAGAGTTTAATGAAACTCTGATTATGAAAATGAATCACTGTAGGATCTAAATGAGAACCGAACAAACTAACCAGGATCTTCCTCATCCAGATATCCTCACATGAAGCTTGACTTGTTGCCATGTATTCCGATTTCGTTGAACACGGATCTCTATTTCCTGGTGTACCAAGAAACATCTTTAGATCTGATATTGAAAAACCCTCCTAATGTGATCTTTATGTCTGTTGGGCTGCCTTCCCATCTCCATCCGTGAAGCCATGCAACTTCACCTCATTCGTTTGTTTGTACCATAAGCCATACTCAGATGTGCCCCTGAGATATCTTAGGACATGCTTGCTCGCCTTCCAAAAGAGCTTGGTAGGCTTAACCATCGCTTGACTAAGCTGGTTCACTACATAGCATATGTACGGTCTTGTATTAACTAAATCCATGAGCGAACCCACCAACTGTCGATAGACAGAAGCATCCACTACCTCTCCAGATGTAGCATCCTCTTTCCTCCAGTTTCCTGGAAGAGGAGTATCCATGGGTTTGCATCCCTCCATGTGAAACTTACTGAGTATCTCCCTTGCATACTTTCCTTGAGACACAAACAGTTCACCTTCTCGCTACCATAGTTCCAATCCAAGGAAATAGTGAAGGAGACCCATATCCTTCATCTCGAACTCCTTTGCAAGGTCCTCCTTGCATGATTGTATTAGCTAGTCATCACTAGTCAGTATTATATCATCAACATAAAGAATAATGATTAAAATTTTACCCTCCACCACAATCTGGTATAGGTTTGCATCCACCTCACTCTTGGTGAAGCCAAGTCTAGTGAAATAGTTGTCGATTTGAGTGTATCGAGAACGAGGTGCTTGCTTCAGCTCATACAACGCTCTTTTGAGTCTGCACACATGTGACTCACTGCTGAAGATCTCAAATCCTTCAGGTTTCTCAATGTACACTTCTTCCTCAATGATCCCATTAAGGAATGCAATCTTCACATCCATCTAATGAATGTGCCAACCCATCTGCACTGAGAGAGCAAGGATGGTCCTTATGGAAGAATACCGTGCGTGCGTCAGGTGAAAAGGTTTCTTCATAATCAATCCCCTCAATCTGTGAGAAGCCCCGGGCCACAAATCTTGCCTTATACTTCTCAACACTCCCATCAGAAGCTTTCTTTACCTTGTAAATCCATGTTGAACCTACCATTGATTTATCAACTGGCCTTGGAACAATTTCCCAAGCACTGTTTCTAACCATGGAGTCATACTCCTCCACCATTTCATCTACCCATATGGGCTTTTGCACTACTTCCTGAAAGGAATATGGCTTTGTCACAATGCATTTTCTCATGAGAGCCATGTATCCAGTGAATCGGTCAGGAGACTGTATCTGTCTATGCTGTGATGTAGGGACTCCTACATTCTGTGCCGCATCAAGCTTCAGCCTCTCAACTTCTGTGGTACGCCTTCTACCAGTTATTATGTTTGGTTCTGCGTGAGTGGACTCCTCGACTCCATGAACCTCCTCCTGTGGCTGATCCACATCTAGAGACTCATATTTGGGAACAAGAAGTTCCTCTGCATGCAAGTATAGCTCTCTCTCAAGTGAAAACTTCATGGCTTTCTCCTCATTGAGTTTTATATCCCATCGCACCATAGTCATTCGACTATTGGGCAAATACACATGATAATTATGGGTTTTTTTTTTGTACCCCAGAAATATCCCAACTTCAGCAGTCAGCTCCAGCTTCTTCCTCGAGTTCTTGGTCACATGCACATAAACAGATGAGCCAAAAATCTTAAAGTGAGAAACATCTGGTTTCTTACCAGTAAAAGCTTCTTCGGGAGTACTCATGCCAGGTACTCTATGAGGACAATGGTTTTGCACATAAACCATAGTGTCGCATGCTTTTTCCCACAAGTGCATTGGTAGGCCCTGATCATGCATCATAGCTCGTGCAACACCCACGATCGTTCTGTTCTTCCTCTCTGCAACCCCATTCTGCTGTGGGTTATGAGGCGCTATGAGTTCTCTTTGAATTCCTTCTTTGCTACAAAAGTCTTTGAATTCGTTCGAGATATATTCACAACCATTATCGCTCCACAGAGCCTTCACTTGCTTCCCCGACTCTTTCTCCACCAATGCTTTAAACTCACAGAACTTTGAGAATGTTTTATCTTTCTTCTACATGAAGAAGATATAGCATCTATGAGAATATTCATCAACAAAAATAACATAATACCTATGTTTTTCTGTTGAATAAACCAAGAATGGCCCACACACGTCTATGTGAACTCTCTCCAGGATCACCGAAACACAGTTCTCCTTTTCATGAAAGATGGTCTTCACAAACTTACCCATAGTACATTCCTTGCACTAATCTATTTGCTCAAATGTACCCTTGGGAAGTCCAGTAGAAACCTGCTACAGAATTTTCAGGGCGCCATGGTGAAGATGGCGTAATTGTTTGTGCCATAATTTTCCCTCATCTTGGCTCACCACTTCTTCTTCTTTGCCCACCATTGCAGCACAGCCATCTACCTCCAGGTTGTAGATATTCTTGACTTGAATCCCTATCCTCTTGGTTTTACCCGTTGTTTTATATCGTACAAAATATTTTCCATCACTGAAAACAATGTCATAACCTCTGTCCTCCAGCATCGCAATTGAGACCAAGTTTTTCTTCAAACCTGGAACATGCATAACATATTTCAACAGAAATGGTTTACCTAACTCCCTCTCAAAGTTAATGGTACAAATTTCGGTCGCACTGTATCGTCCATCGTCACCCATCTCTATATGCATTTGGAGATATTTCTCCTCCAAGTCACTGAAAATCTCCTTATCTCCCGTTATGTGGAAGGAAGCACCACTATCAAGATACCACACCTATCCCATTGCGCTTGAAACCAAGCATGAAATCAAAGATAAATCAAGTTCAAATTGCGAGGCAAGGGCCTCAACAGCTACAGATCCAACAGCCTTCTTGTTCTTCTTTTTTTGTGGGCAGTTAGTGGCGAGATGCCCATTTTCATGACAATGAAAACACTTCACCTTGGACAAATCCAGATTCTTTCCTTTAGCGTCAAATTTTGAGTGGAATTTTTTCCCCTTCCCTTTCCTTGCTTTGGCAGCCAAAGCACAATCATCTTCATCATCATGCTTTGATGAAGATCCATCCCTGGTGTTCTGCCTAAACTCCTCTTGCACTAGATCCAACCATAGTCATTCCCAATTCGACAATTTTTCCCGTCCATTGACAGAGTCTTAATAACTATGCCAAATATTAGGCTATCCCAAGAGAGCCAAACTCACCAAATCATCATCAGCAACCATGATTCCCACACTCCCCATTTCCTCCCGAAATTGGACAAAATTTGTGAGATACTTAGGAATAGTGTTGCCCTTCTCCATTTTGATCTTTCTGAGTTTTTATCCTTCAGCGCCAATTTCCTATGGTCACTGCTGATTTGGAAAAGATTTGTCAAAGCCTTCCACATTGAAAATGAAGTGGCTTTCCCATGAAGGCTTGACACAATATGGTCTATCACACCTTCTATTACACAACATTTTGTCACTGTCCCTGCAATCTCCATCTCGACCACTGGAGGGTCATTTTTGTGATCAATAAGCAGTGTCATGCCTTGCAAAGACCATCATTGTGTCCCTTTACATGAGAGTAACATTCCTTCTGTTGGAAAATCCCTAAGAAGAGACTCAAAAAACCTTGTTTTTTCCTTGGCATGGGTAGTCAGTTATGCCCTCGCGCCAAAGAGGGAGATTAACACTGGGCCTCGTGCCAGCTGGCACTCTGTCCCATTTTTCCACCCGTGCCAAGCTGTTTATGGGATTTATTTTAAAAATAGAGGTGGAGATTCCACTCCAACCACCTTGAGGATGAGTCATTGGGAGTGGTTGAACTGATAAACCACGAACTACCTCCTTTAGGTTTATGGTTTCCACCTCTTATGGGAAATCCCTAAATGATAGGCCTCCCTCCCACCTTTGTATGGATCCTAACCTCCTCCTTTTCCTCTATAAAATAAGTTATCTCTCTTAGAACAAGCTAGCTAAATTTGGAGAATTAAACATACTATAACTGAATGACTAGAGAAGATAGAATAAGAAGGAATTACGTTGAGGAAGCTCGAGTCCATGAATTCTGAGAGATATTGAGTCCATGCCTTCATCCCGTCTGAATTCCCTGACGAGCATCTGAGACGCGCTTCGCCTGAACCCTGTTGGAGGAGATTGCGACGTCAAAGAATTGGTTTTAACTCTTCCTTCTATTCATTTATATACATGACTACTATTTGGTTCCACTTTTGTGTTACGACGTTCGTTTAATGCAATATGTTTAGCCCTCTTTGAATGGATAATAGTTACGAATGAAATGTTGTTATCTTATATGTTGTTCTTGTTTCTTATTCTATGTGCGGGTATCCAAGCATAATGGCAAAAGGATTGTGACTTGCCGAGGCAGGAAGGAGAGGCCACCACCACTACAGCAACGATGATAGCATTGGACTCCAGGTAGGTCGATCTATTGTGTCTTTTGTTCATTCAATAATTAGGAAGCAACACTTTAGCATGTCCCTTTGTTTCTAGACCCACTCTAGGGCTAGAGGGATCATCTTTGTCCGCAGAGAGGATTTACCTACTTAACAAATTGGTGACTCCACTGAGGATTAGTGTGAGTTTGTCATTTCATTTTATTGGGTCAGTTTCAATTATTGATTTAGTTATCTGTCTTTTTTGGTTTGCTTGCTTAGTTTCCATCCTCTGTTCAGCTCCAGAGTGTCAAGATTGACCTCTGCTCATTAAGTCTTGGTTTTTCCTCTTTTTCCCATAGTTATCTGGCTTGGCATGGTTTTTCTCTAAATATTCGCGCCAATTGGTGCAGGTTGCTATTTTTGCGGTCGCACCAACCCCTGTATGGTGCGGATTACATCCTTACAGTTGTGCCAACCCCTGTAGGAATTGGTTTGACCTCCTTGATGAGTCTTTTGGTCAATTGTGCTTGATTTTGGGTTGTTTTTTGTGCGTAATTATGCCTTTGGGATTGTTTTGATTACTGTTGACTTGATTTTATCAGTCGTTCATCCATCTTCTTATCAGTGTCAGTTGAGGACTTAGGGTTTCTAGGTGTCCCAGTGCACTGAGCCTTCTGTTCAAAAATCAAGTCGGTTTGATTGTTGTCAGTCTCATTTGTGGATTGATTGCACCTAGTTTTCTTGATATTTTTGAGTGATTGTTTTGGTTGCAGAGTCATTTTGTTTTCTCGATTGGTTCTTCGCCTTATTGCTCTAGGCATAGATTAAATTTCTTGTTTTGGATCATTTTGAAAACTGTCTCTTGGTTTGAAATATTGCGACATTAATTTGAGTGGTTTTTTGTGTTTGTTTCTCAATTTATTGAGTCATTCAATTTCGATTCCTACACAACGCTTAAGCTAGTGTTTGTTTTAATTTTTCATGTAATTAGTGCATCATGTGCTTCTTTTCATTGAAAAAAAAAAACATACTTTTCATTTTTTCTTTGCATTGAAAGTGAAATACTCTTTTGAATAACTAGCATCTAATTATCTAGGAAAGAGTTTCATTTTCGTTAGATTCTGTTAGATGCATTAGTGGATTTCTTCACATATTTTCATTTTTTGCTTTTGTTTGAAAGATATCTATGCTTCTCGTAATTGGCATTCATTGAATCGGAAATGATGTTCATTTGCATATAGCTTGCATTTAGGAATTTTGAGATCCAAAATCTATAGGGCCTTAAAATTGAAATATAATCCAAGATCAAATTTAAAACTTATTTAATTAACCTAAGGAAGCATTGAAACCTAAAGAAACATTTTTAGTGGTCTAGGCTAG
The DNA here is from genome assembly GCA_034641835.2 of Pinus albicaulis. NCBI lineage: Eukaryota > Viridiplantae > Streptophyta > Pinopsida > Pinales > Pinaceae > Pinus > Pinus albicaulis. The sequence goes on from CM076579.1 coordinate 90,903,009, forward strand.
AGACGTGTTTCGACGTCTTAAAACCTAGTAGCTGTTGTTCGCCATCTGGCTTTTTACAGTGCTAGTACAGACTTGTGCTCCCCGTACCATCAAGTATTTAAAGGGAGACCCCTCTAGGTTGCAATCCTTTTATCCATAGGAATCCGAGTCTGCCGCCTTGTAACCGTGATACACTGAACACAACATTCGGGGAGACTACCTGCATGTAGGTCAAGTCCTTGGTCATTTTTGTTTCATTTGATCACCAAGGTGTATATGGCAGTTCATGGAAACCTGGTATACCCTCTTGCTTAGTATTCCAGAGTAGTCATTTTGGTCTTTTCGTGACTCTATAAAAGTGAAAAGATCATCGAGTGCTTGTCCTTTCACGCTCGTTTCAACCTGAAAGTGATGGAGTCACCTTTTTCCCTTTTCTCGACTCTTAAAATATGAAACGACAGAGTTTTGTTTTAGTGTCTTAAAAATTAACTACCTGCGAAATATTCCTGGTTAAAGTTATCTTCCTTAGTATTTTGTTTTAAGGTTGTTTCCTATGGAAACTTTTCCGGAGTTTACCAACCAAGGGATCCCCTCTAAAGGGAATCCTGGTCCTTTTCCTACTTTTTGGAATGTTGGTGCTCCTTATATGGTAACATTGTCCCTTCCTGGGTTAACTATTGGGTTGCCTGTTTGGTTGTTTTCGACCTCTATGGTCTCAAGTATTCTGCCCCCTGTACAACCATCCCCTCCACTTGAATGACATCATGTTGATTCTAAGGTGGACCTCTCCCATTCTTTTCTTGTTTCTTTGTCCTCCTCTTCTACTTCGCCTAGTGAAAGTCTAGATTCTAGTAACCAGGTGGCTAAGAAGAAGAAGAAGAAGAACACGAAAAAGAAGAATTCAGCTAAAAGAGAGGCCAACTCTATGGCTATTGCACCTAAGAAACCTTCGCTTGATAAACCATCCAACCTTCCACAGAAAGTCAAATTCCCTTGCATGTTGTGAAAAGGTGACCATCTTCTTCGAGACTGCCTTAACATTCCCAAGATACTTGAAGCATGGTCTGATGGTCGTCCGCCATTGCCTCTGGCTTCTGGAAGTCATCTTGGTGGCGCATCTTCAACTAGCCATGATAATGAATAGGGTAAGATTACCAATCCATGTAAGTTGTGTGAAGGGAATCATCCCATTCACCTTTTTCTGTACATGGATGAAGCCAAGAGAGTGTTGGACAACTCTACTATTTTTGCACCCTGCCTTCTGGCTGGTTACCAGAAGCTTTCTTTGAGTCCTCTGCTGGTTGATTCCACGATCGGTCAAGAGTCATCTTTGGTCAATCTCGCTCGCTTGAAAATTCAAATTCACAAATCCATTCCTGACCAAAAATTGCTTATGGAATCAGTTGATTTGATCCCTCCTATGCTTCATCAGGTTTTTTCTGTCAAGAGTGGATCTCATCCCCCCGACGTTCTTCTTGTTTCTTCAGATTCCTCAGACTTGGAGAAAGATTCTCCTATCCCTGTAGTTCAAGAAGCTACTCCTCCTGCTCCCATGATGGAGGTCCAGGAGGATGCTCCTCTTGCCCCAGTAACATCAGGGGATGACCATTTCAGTTCTATGGTACCCCCTCCAAGTAGTTTGATCGCTTCCTTCGATTGGAGTCGATTTTGTAGGATACCGCCTTCCTTCTTATGTTCCTTTTGAGATCATGGTATAGACCTTTGATGTGATCGTACCCAACACCATTATAGATGAAGACGTGTCTATTAGTATTCTGTCTTCCACTACTTGGCAAGATTTTGGTTCTCCACCGCTTGTGCCTGTTAAGCAGAATCTGTTGGCTTTTAACAGAGGAACCAGTCAACTGTTAGGGATTATTTCGAAATTTCCTATTACTTTTGGAGGAAAAACCGTCTATATAGATGTGATGGTGGTTCAAGGCCCCTTGGATTTCAATTTACTCTTGGGGTGTGACTATGCTTATACCATGGGTGCACTTGTCTCCTCCCTCTTTCGTGTGATTTGTTTTCTGCATGAAGGTTGGATCGTGACCATTGATCAGCTTTCATTCTTTGGTCCTGAAGTGGCAGTTGGCTCACCATCGTCTCCTATGGATCTTTATCCACCATTTGTATCTTCCTTGCCGCAGGTTAATTATGTGGCTACTTTTCCCATGCCCGCATTCAGTGATAGTGTCATTGTGCATCGTGTGCTGGGGGCATTGGGTCCTGATTTCCAAGATATTGTGAACCTCTTGGAATCCATGACTTCTTATTCGATAGAATGAGATCTCTTCAGAGCATAGTTTTTCAAGCTCCTTAAAAAAAGAAACAAGTTAGTCAGAGCATAGTTCGTTTTCTTGTGTCAATCTCCTTAAAAAATGAAACAAGCCATGACGGACCATAGTTCATTTTCTTGTGTCAAGCTGCTTAAAAAATGAAACAAGGTCGTCGGAGCACAGTTCGTTTTCTTGTGTCAAGCTCCTTAAAAAATGAAACAATTTGGTCGGAGCATAGTTTGTTTTCTTGTGTCAAGCTCCCTAAAAAATGAAACAAGCCCTATCAGAGCATAGTTTGTTTTATTGTGTCAAGCTCCCTAAAAATGAAACAAGGTTGTCGAAGCAGGGTTCGTTTGCTTGTGTCAAGCTCCTTAAAAAATGAAACAAGATCTCTGGAGAAAAGTTTGTTTTCTTGTGTCAAGCTCCTTAAAAAATGAAACAAGATCTTCAGAGCATAGTTCCTTTCCTTGTGTCAAGCTCCCTAAAGAATGAAACAATATGTCACGAGGATAGTTCTTTTAATGTGTCAACCTCGTTAAAACAATGAAACACATTCCTGTTCAATTCGATTATTTGATAAGATCTCGTAATTGAACCTTCATTCCATCCACCTGTCAGTAACTAGCAGTCTACCCTGGTGAATGCACTGAAGCTTGGGGGGCATGTACCTTGAATTGAGTCACCATGCTAGGGGCATGCAAACATTTCAAGCATAGTTTTTTTTTGTTTCAAGCTTGTGTAAAAATGAAACCAATTTTCAAGCATAGTTTGTTTCCATTTAAAGCTTGTGTAAAAATGAAACCAGTTTCAAGAATAGTTTATATTTGTTTCAAGCTTGCATAAAAATGAAACCATTTTTATTTTACCTCTCTTGATTTCCATTTTATCAGCCTGTTTTTCCAGATGAGACTTGGTTTTATCATTCCATCGTCCCCATCTGCTTGGCCGATCATACGCTTTCACTTGATTGTTTCACCCATTACTAAGGAACCGCTGCGATGAGTGGTCTTGTTAGCCAACCTCTTAACCTTTACTTGTTCTGAGTAGTTCCACCATCACCAGAACCAATTGCTACCCTTAATACCACTCATTCCTCCAAGAGGAGTCAACTTTCAGCTCTTTTCTGACTCTCTAAAACTAAAAAATATTGTCGAGATCCTTGTCATTTTAAACTCGTTAAATGGCTACGAAACGATATCTACCCAGTATATGTTTACCCCTTTTTCAGGCTGGGATGGATTATTTATGAAAAAGGAACACCTTAGCCTATCACGACTAAGAGGTTTTTTCAGATATTGTTTTATATCTTTTCAAATCTGAGAGACTATTTACGAAAAGGGCCATGCTGGATTTTTCTTTTTCGCCTTCTTTTCAAACTCTCTAAACATGAAAAGATGCCAAGTTTTCCCTTTGTCAGACTCGTTAAACCCTGATGACATCGGACTTTGTCTCCATGACATTACTCGAGTTCCTCCTTCCTAGGGCTTGTAAAATGTACTAGGATGGATTTTTCCGAAGGAAAAACTTACAACACAAGCATATGTTATCCCCTTCAAGCTTGTTTTAAAAAATAATTGGGGTAATCTCCGGAAATGGTGGGGGAAAATGGAACCAAGTTTTAGTTATGTTGGCAGTATGTCGCTCTTGAACATGGCACTTGTCTACTTTCATGTCAGGTTTGGGACATCTCATTTCATCATTTTTTCCTCCATGGGTTTGGGTAATATCTTTTGATCTCTCATCTGCTCTTTGCCACGTCATGATGACCTCAGATCGTTTGATTTCAAATACTGCCAAATCCAGTGTCGTGTTGTTGATATGTTCAAGAGAAGTTTTCCTCTGCAATTTTCAACCTCCCTCTGATTCTCTGTTGGTCCTGTTTCACTACTATCATGTTCCTTTGTCTGGTATTGATGATGTGGGAAACGTTATGGCCCACCTTCGATCAGGTCACTTCCTGTCGACTTCAGCTCATTATCCAGGAATTTGATCGAGAGACTCTATTCTGGTACCTTGGAGCCTGCATACCTTAATGGCAGGTTTTTTGCATTCGACGCAAGGTCCACATCATTGGCCTTTGATCGAGTGATTTTGTGGATGTTCGATGCCAGATCACTGTTCGCATTCCATGTATTGTACCAGTTGTACCTTGAGAACCATTGTCATTATTGGTGGTTTCTCTCGTGCCTATTAACAACTTTCACCATTGGCTGGTAATCAGGTGATTTTATTGCATGTTTGACTCCAGCTCATGTATTCGCATGCTTGAATTTGTACTTTTTCGGGTCGAGATGGAGCGCAAGACCATGGATTTTGTTTGATAAAATCCAGGCTGCGGATTTTGGTGGATTATCATGAATTATTGCATGACTCTTTTGATCGGATGATTGCGACCATACCTGAGTCTTTTTTTTTATCCTTATTGCTGGATGGTTGCGTCCATACCTCAGATCTCAGTTTTTATATATACTCTGTTATGGATGGTTGCGTCCATACCACATGTTCATGTATCAAAGATATCAGTTGTATTCGTAATTGCAGGTTTTCCGATAGCGGTGTTTGGTTCGAACGCGTTCTCATAAATCATTTCGCCCCTCCCTCTCCCTTGGACCTCATGCTTTAGGGGGCATATGTTACACAAAATTTTGTCGCTGTCCCTGCAATCCCCATATCGCCCATTGGAGGGTCATTTCCATGATCAATAAGCAGTTTCATGCCTTGTAAATACCATCATTGTGTCCCTTTACATGAGAGTAACATTCCTTCTGTTGGAAAATCCCTGAGCAGAGACTCAAAAACCATTGTTTTTGCCTTGGCGCGGGTAGTCAGTTATGCCCTCGCGCCAACAAGGAATATTAACCTCTGGGCCTCGTGCCAGCTAGAACTCTGTCCCATTTTGCCACCCGCGCCAAGTTGTTTATGGATTTTTTTTTTAAAATAGAGGGGGAGATTCCACTCCAACCACCTCGAGGATGAGTCATTGGGAGTGGTTGAACTGATAAACCATGGAATACCTCCTTTAGGTTTATGGTTTCCACCTCTTATGGGAAATCCCTAAAGGATAAGCCTCCCTCCCACCTTTGTATGGATCCTAACCTCCTCCTTTTCCTCTATAAATGAAGCTATATCTCTTAGAACAAGCTAACTGAACTTGGAGAATTAAAAATACTATAGTTGAATGACTAGAGAAGATAGAATAAGAAGGAATTACGTTGAGGAAAGTTGATTCCATGACTTCTGAGAGAGCTTGATTCCATGCCTTCATCCCGTCCGAATTCCCTGACGAGCATCTGAGACACGCTTTTCCTGAACCTTGCTAGAGGAGACTGCAACGTCAAAGCATTGGTTGTAACCCTTCCTTCTATTCATTTATATACATGACTTTTTTTTGGTTCCACTTTTGTGTTATGACATTTTTTTAATGCAATATGTTTAGCCCTCTTTAACTGGCTAATAGTTATGAATGAAATGATGTTATCTTGTATGATGTTCTTATTTATTGTTCTATGTGCAAGAATCCAAGTGTAATGGTGGAAGGATTGTGACTTGCCGAGGTAGGAGTGAGAGGCCACCACCACTACAACAATGACGATAGTGTTGGACTCCAGGTAGGTCGATCTATTGTGTCTTTTACTCATTCAATAATTAGGAAGCAACACTTTAGCATGTCCCTTTGTTTCCAGACCCACTATATGGCTAGAGGGATCGTCTCTGTCTGTAGAGAGGATTTACCTGCTTAACACCTTCCAACATAATCCTTCTCATCTTCACTACTTTCTTTTTCCATGCGTCAAGTAATGCAACATCCGTCGAAGTGGGCTTAGGAACATCACTGTCGATGAATTTCTTCAAGCCATTATCTTCAAGCACTTCCTCCATCCTATCCTTCCATGCAATGTATTTTGAGCTACCCTCGAGTGCATACTCTAACTACAAACCATTGAAATCCATTTCGATGTTTACTCAACTGTCGCACCAAGAAATTCTTGCAGAAAATTCGAATTGTTTCTACCAACAAACTCATCTACTGCTTCAATTTTTCAATCTTCTCTGCTCCGATACCATGTAGAAATTTTTAATAAAATTATGTATTTCTGGATTCTCCTGATCTAACAATTATATGCCACTGTTAAATACATAATCCTTCTACTTAAATCTTTACAGAAATTTAATCTCCAATTGTATACACATGAATAAAAATCAATCACACATAACACAGATGTTTTTACTGGGAAAAGATAAAGCTAAAAACCCAACTATCATATATTATGTATATATCATGGATCATGAAACAATCTCATACAAAACTCTACTCGAAGAGCTCTCAGTACAATATACAATTGTCTCACACTATCATACAAAAATTGGCATAAATATGCACCAATTTACTACCTCCTAACATCCTACCTCCACTGCAATCCCTGTTGATGAAGATCCCTGAATGAATTCGATCTTGCATTGCCTTGACTGCGCAATCCTCATTGGAATCTCCAATTTGTGTTTGGTTGTACTTGTGCACCCACTATAGTCACAACTGATAGTCAAACATGCCCTTTCACCTATCTCTCAATTGGGTCTCCACTGGATCTGACATGCATGTAGTTAACAGTAGTATTTCTTCAGTTGCATGTGAGACCACTACTTGTGAATTAATTAAATAATTAATTCATTGATCTTTCACTAGTGTATCTTTAGTTACAACTAGTTACAACTAGCACAACTGAGTTTAACTCACTTAAATGAGTTGAACTAAATAACAACTCACATAACTACACATCCAACTCTGTTACAACTTTGTATCACTCAGTTACAACGAAGTCCACTCTGCATGTCCCACCAACCAACCTTAGGACTTGTAATTCCTTTAGTCAATTGGTTTGCCACATCAGTTAACTGAGATCAAGTGCTTCAAGAGAAGAGATTATAATTTATTATCTAATTATTATTAAGGGCTAATAATAATTGGCATGCGATCTATTTTTAGACATGCGATCTATAAATAGACTTCACCCATGCATCTAAAAATACAATCTCATATATAAATTGAATTTTATCAACCATCTATAAATAGAATCCCACTATAAATAGAATATGCTCACCATTCTAAAATAGACATACACCTAAAAATAGCCTGTGGGCCCCACCTAGTGTAGGTGCTTAATTTTCACTAGGATCATCATCTTTTTGAGTCTCAAAAAACTTTATGGTTCAGCCACGATGACTTTAACTTAGTAGCAAAATAGTAGAAGAGGTGATTTATTCAAGGCTTTTAAAAATGTATTTATAAGGAGTTACTCATGATGTGGAAAAGAAAAAACTTTATGGGTGCGCCATGTTATTGTGGGTAATTGATTTTAGAACTTAAAATAAAAAAATAAATCAAAAAAAGTATTTTTCTAGGAAAGAGGGTTAACCAAGTATCCATGAACTGTAGACTACCTCCTAGCGAACCGAGAAGTACGGGAAAGAAATATCCTAGAATGATGTGTTCAGTGTATCACATTTATGAGGTGGCAGACTCAGTTACATGTGGATAAATGATAGCAACCTAGTGGGGTCTCCCATTATATACTCGATTGTACGAGGAGAAAAAGTCTGTGTTGGCGCTATCTAATGTGTAACCATTCAATGAGAGCATCCCCATATGCTTACCATACGTGCCGCAAGTGCTATATACTTCTGTGCATGGGATGTGGTTTCACTACCGGGATGCAACACAGGCTGTTAGCAACAACTGCCAGGTTTATAGATGTTGAAACACGTCTCTAGCCTTAAATTTTATCTTGAATTTAAGTCTCGATTTTAAGGCCTTACCGAGGTCACCTAAATCCCTAAAATGCAACTATATGAGAAAAATACAAATGTTCATTTTGATGAAAAACTACACTAATTGAGAGGGAGAGGTTCACACAATCAATGAAATAGTAAAGTAAATGTACTAGATAAAAATTTTCACTACTTCTTAAAGTGCATAATCCAAAGCAAAATTAAAATCTCTTTCACTTTCCTAGTTTTCATTTAATGCACCAGAAGTAATCGAAATGAAGTTTTCCATTTTATATGAAAAATCAATGCAAAATTTTGTTTTTTTGTTTTTTATATAAACACAATGAAAAAAGATGCAGAACACACTTCAAATGTAATCACTTTATTTGAGTACTTATCTAATGAAATTGCTCAAAATGCTACAAGATTCAATAATCAAAATACCAACGAGAAATCCCAAATCATTTCCTCAAAACAAAACATTCTTCACTTTTCACACTGATTGACACACAAAGAAAGATGTTTCAGTTGAAAAAAAGCAAATGTAATATGTGCTTGTGGATGGAAGAGAGAACCACATGCACACAGAATGGACACTTGACAACTCTAATCACATAAATCAACTGAAAAACAAAAAAAAAACCAAACCAAAAGGTTCAAAATAGACGACAAAACTGACTCAACAGAAGATCTGGAATTCAACAAAACATGCAACCATTAAAATGACACAAAGCACCTAGAAACCCTAGGATGATGAGGATGCACAATTTCGAAAGAAAAGAGACCAAAGATGAACTAATTGAGACAATCAAGTCACTGAACAAAAGAGAACAAGAGAAATCTGAATAGAGAAGGAATCCTAGAAGGGTAAGACACACTCGCAATCAATGAAAGGAAACCATAAAAAATTTTACACAGAAATTGACATGCTTGTGAGGTTGCACCTTGCACTGGAAGGGGATAAGCACTTCTGTTTTAAAACATCTAGCGTCGATCACGCTTTGGTGAGGGAATTAACAACAGAAATCAAGGAAAATGACTAAAAAAAAGGGTTTGATCAAAGAAAGCCAGACTTATCACTTCATAAAGGAGATCTACGACTATAATTAATCAAAGAAGCCAGAAACAAAGGATATATAGTCATTCGATAAAAGAGGACGAAAAATCAAAAACTCAAAGAGTTGAAGGAGACTAGAAAAAGGAACTCCCCAGCGGAGTCACCAATTTGTTGTCTAGGTAAATCCTCTTTGTAGACAGAGACAATCCCTCTAGCCCTACGGTGGGTCTAGCAACAAACAAGACAAGCAAGAATTTACTTTCCTATATTACATTAATCATTCATAAACAAATGATAAGAGTACCTACGTTAAACTTGTGCTGATTACTCGTTCCCTTGGAGTGCATCCACTTACCTTTCACTCCAAATCACATTCCTTGCTCCTTTTTACGATAAATACCTATGGGAATAGTCAAAAGACAATACAGAATGAGTTAGAACAAATAATACTTATATTGAATGAAATCCATCTAATGGATCAAGGAATATTAGAATTTTCATCATAATAAAAAATGAGAATGGAAAGTAAAAACTAGTTGTATTCTATTAATTATCAGAAATAGGATTTACAACCTATGCCCTAATGTCGAAGCTCTCCTTCGATGGGTTCGAATACAGGCACGTCTCCAAAGCACTATTTTTCCAACTCAATATGATAAGTCTAAGGGTCTAAACTCTCTCCTTCTATGCCTATAACAATCTTCAAACATTTATCTATAGTTCTTATCTTCTATCTTGTTCTAACTAGCAGAGGCATTGGAAGGTGATCAAATTATATTGATAGAGGACGGGACATGGATCCACTTAAGATTAGAGAAAGGCTTATCTCCTTGGGTGGTTCCTCCTTTGTAGGAACAAGAGGCCCAAATGAGGAATCTCAACCATATCCTGATAAAAAAAAATCTAGCTCTCCGCCCTCAAAGTTTCTAGGCCATGAAGCATCATTTCCATTTTTAAAAAATCTTCTAGAAGTAGATCAACATGGCTATGGGGTTCATACCAGTGCCGATCGGCACTAGTCATAGACTAAGGATTTTCCATAAGCATAGCTGAGACACTGAAGGGTCACACTGCTCTAAAAATGTGGGTTTTTAGGGAGTTACTCCAGGAATGATTAAAAGAGAGATTGATCCTTAGACTATAAGGGATCCAAAGGCATGTTTTCATGATATAAAAAGTAAGCAGGGATCACTGTAGGGTTCTCCAAGATCTAGGAACAGGGAGTAAAAGGACAATGAAAAAATTATGCGCAACAATTCCCATCCCTTACGTCCTCTACCTCACCAAACTCAATTGTAGCTCATAACCACTCACAACGACATAATCTCCTCCATCCAACAATAAGGTAAGAAAAATTCCTTTTCCCATGGCTTGCCCCTTATTTTATAGGAGGCTTCATAGGTGACACTTGGCATTTCATGCATAATTAATTATTTTTATCAATCCAAAATTTGATTATTCACCCACCCATGTGTCACCCTCTCAGTAAGATTCTCCAAAATCATTTACTTAAATATTAATTTAAAATAGTATTTTCCTCACCCCAACAAGGCTTCCTATTTCTTCTCCTAGTTTTCTCTTGATCCCCCCTTTTTCTACTCCTTAATTTGTGTTTATTAGTAAAGTTAAATAATAAATCTTAGATTTGGTTCCCTAACTAACTCCTAATTTAACTCAATTTTCCTCTTAGATGGACATTATTATGTTGCCTCTTGCCACATGGAGGTTCTCTAAATTTCTCCAATTTTAATTTATTAGCCTTATTTTAGTTCACCGCCCTCTTCTCTTAATTAAGTTTTTTTTTACTATTTTATGATTAATTTTTATACTTAACTCTATGTCCCTCTTTCCCCCTTTTTCCTAATTAAGTTACTTATGTACATTATCCACTTAATATTTTTCAACATAGAAAGGGGTAGAGTTCTCAGGGTAAAATATTTTATTTCTTCCTATTCTCCCCTTGCCCTAATTTTTTATTATTGATTTAATTTCCTTGGTTCTAACATCATTTACCACTTCATATGAATTAATAGGATTTTCATATATTGATTATTTATTAGTTTCTTTTTAATGATGTCGAGGGTGTCAAGTTGGTCATGCCCTTCAAGAAATTCCCTTCGAAGTGCCAAGGGTTCCATGCCTAACATTTTATTTGTGATGCCAAAGATGCCAAGTCGATCGTTCCCTTCAATAAATTTTGTTGAACTTCCAAGGGTGCCACACCACTTTCCCTTCAATCATCCAATGGCTACGATGGGAAATTATATGTGCAACGACAAAGACCGCTATGTTGGAATCACGATTGCCATTAGAAAAAAACCCGTAGGCGTTAGTCTCCGATATAATCGCCAGAGTTAGGATCCTCGAGAGGTGGTTAATTCATGTCGTGAAACACACGGGGAGCGTTGAACCCAATGTATAATAATATCCCCCCCAACACAAGCCAGGTGAGTTTCGAACTCAAGACCTGTCACTTTGATACCAATTTTTGGAATCACGATTTCCGTTAGACCAAAATCGAGGTGTCAGTCTCTGCTGTAATCACCAGAGTTAGGATCCACGAGAGACGGTTAGTCCATGTCGCAAAACACATGGAGAGCATTGAACCTCGTGTCCAACATGCTCTCATCTCGTATGTCACATGGTATAGTGAGACTAATGGTGTTGGGGATCAAGGAATCTGCCTTGATTCGTGCCCCTTAGAAAATTCCTCGTGAGCGACCCAATTTGGGACCTCACCTCACGACATCGTGATCTTCAAGGCGAAGGTGTTTCGACTTTTCCAGCCTAATTCACGACAGGAGTGCTAGCGAGTGAGATCAGGGACACTGTCCCATGCCTCCCATGTCATTCCCTATAATTTTACAACCCCATCGCCCATGTGTGAGTCATTCGGCCAAGAAACTAACTTGTTCCTGCAACCACTAAAATATCATCAAAGTATATATATATATATAACATTTTCAAACTGGACTTATAATTTCAAGGAAAAAATATTAATATTGATCAAACGAGATGTCGTCAACTCATCATATTTGAGTGCCTCTGGTGGTTTCCTGTCATACTCAATAATCATCAGTAACAAATTTTCTCGATGTTAGTCATTATCATAATTGCAACATCAATAGGACCTAGTCATTCACATTGTTGTTCATTGTGAATCAGAACTAATTTTAGTAGCTAACATGGGGGACACATCCATCATGGTTATCATAATCATAACATTAATGGGAAACATACATATCCATCAAAGCCATCATCATCGTAACATCAGTAGAAAACATACCTATCGATCAAATCTATCATCATCATCATATCAATAGAGAACATGCATATCCATTAATGCTACAATCATATCAATAGATAACATACATAAACATTTATTCTATCATCATCATAGTATTAATAAAGAACATACATAACCATCAAATCCACTAATAATAGAGTCATGTCTCTGAATCATCAACCTTAGGTCCTCAAAGAATAAAGTGCGGGCCTTAGGGCTAAATAATTTTAAAATTCATATCACAGTCAGTTAACTAGAGTAAGGCACTACATACACCCCCTCTTAATAATAGACTTCATATCGAAGTGGTTTGAATAGATAAGGAAAATGGTGACACATCTCCTCAACGTCCTCCCAAGTGGCTGAACTAGGACTATAATTGTCTCACTGCACCTTAACCTAGTCCAATAATCGTCATCTAAGCTACAAATTTCATTGGTAAAGTATGCGATCTACTTCAGCCATCACCGTGCCCTATCCGAAACTTGAAAATGAACTAAGTCAATAACATGTGAAGGATTTGAAATATAATGAAACAGAAACATGAAACACATCATGCATACACGCCAAGGATGGAGCTAAGGCAAGCCTATATGCCACTGACCCTTTTCTTTCTAATATTTCAAAAGGTCCCGCAAACTGTGGATACAATGTTTCTCCCTTTCCAAAACTTATAGAGCTCTTTTGGGGTCTTACTCTCAAGAACACCCTATCTCCCACTTCATAACTTCAGTCTATATGATGAGTGTCAACATAAATCTTTTTTTGATCTTGTGCTTATTTTAGCCTCCCCTTAATCATAGTCATTTTTTCTTCCATATCTTGCACCACTTCTGGTCTTATTAACACCCAATCCTTTAGTCAGTCCCAACTAAGAGGTGTTCTGCATGGTATTCCATACAAGAACTCAAATGGCCCCATATTGATGGAACTTTGATAATTTTTATTGTAATAAAAATCCAACAGGGGTAAAATCTCCTCCAATATCTTTTTTTGGTCCATCACATACATCCATATCATGCCTCCAAGGATTTTATTATTCCTCTTTATCTAACCACCTGTATCAGGGTGATATGTAGTGCTGAAGTTCAACTGGTTTCCCAAGGCTTCTTGGAAACTGGTCCAAAACCTTCCTGTAAACACTTCTCCCCTATATGATATGATCTTCCTATGAAATCCATGTAATCTCACAATCTCATCAATAAAAACTATTGCTATCTCTGGTGCCTTATATGTAGTCTTAACTAGTTTAAAATGGGCGCTCTTGGTCAATGTGTCCACCACTAAAAATATCGAATCATGTTGTCTTGAGGTCATTGGTAGTCCCACAATGAATTCCACTGATATAACTTCCCATTTATATTCTCGTTTCTCATGGGGTTGCAATAACCTTGCTGGATGTCTGTGTTCAAATTTTACTTGCTGACACTCTAAGCATCTTGCTAAAAAAATTACAATGTCCTTCTTCATTCCTTTCCAAAAGAAGAGTGGTTTCACGTCTTCACTCATATTCTTAACACCAGGGTGTGCCATGTATATTGCATGATGTGTTTCATTCAAGATCAACTAGCATATATCTTCATTTGGTCGCACATATATCCTTCCTTGAAATCATAGCAACCCATCACATCAAGGGAGTGTGCTTTATATTTTGGGATCATCATTTTGTCCTCTATCAATCTCTTAATAACCTCCTTGTACCAGGTGTCCTTAAATTTAAATTCAAACAACTTCTCCCTCAAATTTTTCTTTAAGGGAAGTACTGAAAATATCCTAGGCCTCCTACTTAAAGCATCGACCACCCTATTTACCATTCCTTTTATGTAAGAAATATCAAAATAATATTCACTGACTAACTCAAACCACCATATTTTCCTTCCATTTAAGTGGTCCTCAGTGAATATGTGTTGTAGCCCAAAATGGTCGGTCCTAAGTTCAAACTTCCTTCCTAGAAGGTAGTGTCTCCAAATATTTAGTGCATAACCAATTGCTACCATTTCTAGATCATGGGTTGTGCAGTTCTTTCGTGGGTTCTAAGTTTTCTTGATGCATATGATATTACTCCACCTTCTTGCATCAATACACAACCCAACCCTTGCTTGGAGGCATCAATGCAAACCAAAAACTCTTGTTCCATATCTGACACTTTCAAAATTAGCGTCGTCATTAATAAGACCTTTAACCATTGGAATGCCGCTTCACGTTTTTCAGTCCAAATGAATTTCTTGTTCTTTATTTGGAGTTTGTTAATGGGGCTTGTTACCTTCAAAAACCCTTCGACAAATCTATGATAATAGCCTTCCATTCTCATGAAACTTTGTATTTCATGAACATTGGTTGGTGTTTTCCATTCCATGATGGCCTCTATCTTTGTCGGGTCTACTATGATACCATCCCCAGAGATAATGAATCTTTGTTTGGTAAAAGGAACACTTTGACAACTTCTTGTATAATTTGTTTTCTCTAAGACATTGTAGAACTACCCTCAAGTGTTTGTAACGCTCTTATGGGGTCTTTGAGTAGATCAAAATGTCATCGATAAAGACTTGTACGAACTTTTCTAAGTAATCCTGAAATATTCCATTCATCAAGCTCAGGAAAACACCCAAGGCATTTTTCAATTTAAGGGTAAAACTACAAATTCATAATGCCCAAATCTTGTCTTAAACATTGTCTTCGGTATATATTCTTCCTTGATTCTCAACTGATGATATCTTGACCTGAGATCTATTTTTGAAAACACAATTTCCCCCCTCATTTGATAAAAAACATCATCTATCCTTGGTAAAAGGTATTTATTTGTTATCGTCACTTTGTTCAACTAGTGGTAGTCAATGCATAGTTGCCAAGACCCATGTTTTTTCTTAAAGAAAATCATAGGATCCCCCCACGAAGATATGTTGGGTCGTATGAACCCAAAGTCTAACAATTACTTTAATTGGATTTGCAATTCCCTTATATCTGGAGTTGACACACTATAGGGTGCCTTTGAATTAGGCTTGGTACTTGGTTTAAGGCCAATGGTGAAATAAATTTCCCTTTCTAGGGGTAGGTCAGGTACTACTTCGGGAAATACATCTTAGAAGTCAACAAGAATTAGATGTTTATCAAGGTTTTCATAATTAACCTTATCATTTAGAGCTACCACCATGAACATTTGACACCCCTTTCGTCTACATTTCATTAATTTCATGGAGGAGATGAACCTCAGGGACACCCCTCGGTTATTTCCCCTCAATGATTTTCTCTATCCATCATCATCTGTGAAATGTGGTACCTTTTCTTTGCAGTCTAGGAGTGCCTCATGTCATTCCAACCAATCCATTCCTATAACTATGTCATAAACTCCTAATATTATAGAGTACAATGATACCTTAGTCTTACATACACCCAGGTGCACCTCACAATCCTTTACCATCCTTCCTGCATTTATTTTCATACCACATGAAATTTATACATGTCTAAAATCATGTTGTGCTATTGGTTTATGTTTAATCCTTGATAATGCATTTAAAGAAATAAAAGAATTAGTAGCTCCTGGATCTTTTAAAATGACAAAACTCATACCATCAATATTACCTGAGGTTTCCAACATAGTGGACTGGTGTTCAACCTAGCGATTGTTCACTACCGCATGGATGTGATGAGCCTACCCTAGATCCCCCACCCTAGCTGCTTTCTAATTTGAGTTGGTATTACCCACCTTTTGAGGGAAATCCCTCTCATAGTGAGGACCTACACAAGTCCAACACCCCATCTTAGGAGCTTGTCTCCTACTACCGACTGAATTGGGAGTTGGCTTGGAAATCTGTTGGAAAGAGCCAGACTACTAGGATCGATGTTGAAGTGGTGTGACTTGGTGCGGTCGCATATGACGATGTTGTTGTGGTTGACGAATTTTTTGAGGTACCCTGTGTGTCTGCTGAGTTGGATGCCTATATGGTGTTCTTTGATTTCCTCTTGAACACTTTGAAAATTTCTACGTTCCATACTATTTCCACTGGGTACTCCTGATCTTGTGAAGCTTGTTGGCTTACTAGGTCCAATTTTCATGATCTCCTCCTCTGAAATTCTCTCCCTTTGAACTTCCTCGTGCAAGGTGTGAGGAATTAAGATCCTAACCTTGGCCTAAATTTTACCATTTAGTCCATACACAAATTTTTTCACCTTGAGACTTTTTGTGTTTAAGTGAGGGCATAACGAAGTAATTCCATGAAATGGGCCTCATACTCTAGTACTGAATGAATCCCCTTATTTAATGCATTTAACTCATTTAATTCCCTCTCAAGGAACTCCTATGACAAGTTGCATTCTCTAAAATTTTCTTCAAACAATTACCAAGTTACTTTTGAGATACCCATCCCCAATTGGCGTAATAATGTCTTCCACCAAAGTAGTGTGTTTTCCTTTAGCTGGAATATACCCATCTTGGCCTTCATGTTTGAGGTGTACTATCTCAGGGTAAAGCACATAGCTATCTTTTCCAACCATGCCTTTGCAGATTGACCATCTGTGGACCCCAAAGACTCTAGAAAATTTCCCTTTTCCAAATCTTGACATACATCATTTCTTGTAGTGTTTCTGGGTGTTTCATTTTGTATGGCTGGTCCTCCACACTCCAGTTCCATATGGTTTATTAATGTCTCAGACATGTGCTGAAATTATCTCATTAAGTTTAACACTTCTCCGGTTGGTATTTGTTCTTCTGTTGTGATGTTTTCCTCATCATTGGGTGGGGTGGCAGTTGTTGGCTGTTGTGGTGGCACCACGTTGCACCCTCTAGTTGCCCCACTCCTTGTATTTATTATAACCATGGTTCACCAATGAATCCTGCCACAATTTAACACGATTTTCCTTATAAGATAAAACTATCAATAAAAATTATAACCAACCTGAGTGGTTCTATAATTTATTGTTATTATTATATACTTCCAAAAGAACAATTTATGCATTTATAAGTTCTTGATGATTTAATTCACCTCTCAATTTCAAACCTTCCTATAATATTTAATCATAAGGATACAAGAAATGTAACTCATCATAGTAGGCTTAGACTACACTATGTCAGGTAAATGATAGAGGTGGTTGGTAGCATTATGATAACATAAATTGAGATTTTCATTAGTAAATAGAGAGAGAGATAATAAGTTTCTAATTTTTTATGATTTAAATAATGTAAGTACAACTCTAATATATATATATATATATTACAGGTGATTCACATTCTTATGTGCCTGCACACACTTACTAGCTACATCTACGGTTTTAATGAATCACAGTAAATCCTCCTGAAGGGATCTACTTTAAGCCTGCACTGAGACATAACCCCGCGAGTGTCTAGGAGAATTGATCATGTGACCTCTCAAACTGTGATTACTTCAACAAGCGGGGACTCAACCAGTTGAGCTAACCCTTGGGGCTATACAACTCTAATATTAATAATAACCATAGATAAATATTGTGGTATATAACATAGGAATAGAATAGGGTAATTGTCATATTACATGCATCAATGATGGGGATACCAATTCTAAATAATGGATAATTTTGGAATCACTTTAATAAATATTTACATATAAGTGTTTTTATAGTTAAAAGTGCATGGTATGATACAATATTATACCTTAGTATATAAAATATTTAAGAACAAGTATTAATAATGAAAGAATATATTAATAAATTCCATTATTTCTATGGAAATTAATTAATTAATTAAATTAATGTTAAACTAGTACAACCATGTAGTTTAGATTGTTGGAATGGAATTAGTGCAAGAGTTACTTGGGACATTAATCCCTCCTGGTAAATAAGCATATCTACCAAGAGTTAATTACCATCATTATTTATGCAATTCTTTGCATAAATTTATATGCAAGTGAACATGTGAATATTTTGTGATTTACCATGGTAATGTCCACCAAAATTTATGCAAGTTGTTGAACAAATTTAGGTAGTAAAATTATTGGGGTTAAAAATAATCCTGTATGACTTAATCATATATCAAATTTAAATTTAATACTAATTTAACCTTAGTTAACAACTTTACTTCCAGTAATTATAAATCCTCAAATCACTTAACCTCTTTAACCTTATTGTAAAGGTAATTTTATAACATATCATTTGTTGATAGCCATAATTAAAATTTAATAAAAATAGAATTCTTGAAATCCTATAGGCTCAACATTATTTAGTAACAATTTTAAATTCTAACATCATAAACTCCAATAAATCCTTTTGTTATTTTAAAGTTGTTATAAAAAATCCGATATATATATATATATATATATATATATATATATATATATATATATATATATATATATATATATATTAACAAGAAAATCACATAAAGAACAAATTTGATAGCATGCTGAACAATTAGATATATGAGAAAATCATATTCTTAACCCTCAATAACAAATCTACGACACATGTTTTTTTTTAAATTATTTTTTTAATTATTAAAAGCACATGAAAATTCAACTATAAGTCCTCCCATGTTTTCATTTCAACTTACACATTTTTATATTTAATTATGGCCTAACGAACACTCTTGAAAATAGGAGATTTGAAACTACAAAGTTTCCTGGCCACCTTCTCGTACTTGTCATTTTCTAGATGTGATACTTGAAAAACTAAATTTCTAGCTATAGCTTTAACCTTCCAGAGAATATTAAGGCATCATGACAAACCAGGGAATGACACAATGACAGTAAAAAAATATGTGATAATATATAAAACAACTCAGGCACATACACGAATAGTTGAACAAATAGTCCATTTTGAAAAGAAGGCAGAAGAGAACAAGAAGATATACATTCCAAAAGAAATCAAACCTAGGGTTGAGGAAACTAATGGTTACAAGATAGAGGAAAAATAAGATGTAATTTCTCGTAGAGCACATGAAAGAGAACATAAAGAAAGAAAATAGAGGGAAACAAACTTTATTATCGGGGGAATAAGAGACTATGGAAAGAATGAAAGAACTTTCAATATGATAAGGGAATTTTTGAGAGATAAATTACAATGGAGAGGGAAAATTTGTCAAGCAAGGAGGGTGGGAAAGACATGTGAGGAAAGTTGTCGACCTATGAAAGTCATCATGAAAAGTGTGCAAGAGAAAAATCATCTCTTAAGCAAAAAGAAACTCTTGAAAGGTTCATACTTCTTCCTAGATGAAGATTTAACTAGCAAGCAACAAGAAGAGAGAAGAGAAGAAGTGGAGAAAGTTAGAGCAGTAAGAAACGAAGGGAAAAGAGCATGTTTTTACAATGGTAAAACAATTATTTCAATGTTTGGTCCTCATGGAAAAACAGGGTAGCAAGCTGAAAATAAAGAAAAAATAGGTAATTCTATAATAGGGAGGAAAACAACAGGATCAACATGGATGAAAGGGGTGAAGACTCAAATTTTAGTCTTGTGTGCCAAACCATGTAGCAAAAAATTCCTACCTACATCTACCTAAGTCTAGTTTTTTGGAACTATAAAGTTTACCCTTGGAGGAGGGGACCTATGATAGGGCCTATTGCAGAAGGTAGAGACATAATTTGTCTTACAGAAACTCATGAACATGATGGTTGCAAAACTCCTATGTTTGACGGCTATTTGAAGTTAGCAGTTTGGAACGAGACATCAAAAAATGGCAAAGGGTACGAAGGAATATTGGTTTTAGTGAAATAAAAAGAAGGTCGTCACATTCAGTTAGTCACAAGAAGATACAAATAAACAATATTTATGGTTCAAAATAACAATGAATGAGTACGACATAAGAATTGCATCATGCTATTTTTTGCCTTAAGTATCAAAAACTTACAAAAATAATGAATTGGACAAAAAAGATCCGTATGCAGCTTTAAAGCAAGATATTTTCACATATTCTCAACAAGGAGAATTTATTTTAGTGGTAATTTTCAATGCTAGAACAACAAATCAACAAACTAGTATTCTTTGTTGCAAGTAGGATCACAATCCTATCTGGCTCATTGAAGAGGTAGGCTCATTGAAGAGGATAATTCTCAACGGTTGAGATGTTTAGAAGATGAAAAAGTTACTAATAATTTTGGAGAGGAGTTGCTTACTTTGTGTGGTGCTTTCAACTTAATTATCTGCAATGGTATATATAGATGGAAAAAGTATGGGAACTTCACTTGCAACACATACAATGGGGGAAGTGTCGTTGACTATGTTATTGGTTTAAAAAGCCTAATAGAAATAATAGATGAATTTAAGATTGGAGAGCATATTTGGGACTTAAAATATGATCATAACCCAATATATATAAAGTTATCCTGGTTAGATGAAAGACAAAATAGGAGGAAAACCTAATGTTCTCAACAATTGGCATCAAGGGGAAAAATTATTCTAACAAAATAAAATTGAACTATCTTCAAAATAATGTTGAAGAGATCAATTCATAAGGAGAAAATTTGTCCCCAAAGCCTCAACAACCATGGGTTAACAAATATAATCCAGGGTGCACTTGAGAAGTACAAAAGAAGAAAAAATAGGAAATCTGAATCAAATTGTTTTCCCGTGAATGCGTGGTTCGATGAGGAATGAAAAATGGAAAGGAGGACCTTGAAAAAGGAAGGAGAGGGGAAGATGAATGTAAAGTTATATAAGAAAATTTAAAAAATGAAAAATATGATTTCATGCAAACAAGGCGGGAAGAGTTGATATATCTAGGCAATAATAACCCAGAACTTTTTTGGCAGGAACTTCAACCAAGGAAGAGGCAATTTGAAAATAATATTACAACCAATCAGTGGTTTGACTATGCAAGACAATTCTACGAAAAATAATTAGAGGTTGAGCCTCCTCACATAATCAACACAACTATTATCACCCAAAAAAATTTCAAAACATCATTGTGTCAACTCTGTTTTTTATCATGGTCTCAAAATGGGTTTGAAAGTCATTTTAGGATGTGGCTAAGGGTAGGTTAGAGTTTTTATAAGTTTAAAAGGTCATCATTGAATTCAAATAAAGTCTTTTAGAGGTCCATTCCATGATCAAATACTCACATTTTCCATTTAGGAGTCATTCCATAAGGTTTCGGGTTAAATTTCTGCAATTAGCTAAGAATCCTCCATTTCGTAGCACTGCTAGTTCAGAAAAGTGAATTTGCACTATGAAAGAGCTAATAATTTCGTAGCGAAAACTGGCAAAAATACACTGTGGGTGCTACGAAAGCGCGATTTCTTAACCGTCTTGTCAATTAAGCTGAAATCTGTCAGAATCCATTGGGAAATGATAGGTTAGTGGTTTGAGGAGTCAGTTAGTGATGCGATTCAATGTACTTACCCGTCCTATAGTCATCATTTTCATGATAGGGCATGAATGAGGCATCATTCAGTTATGAGATGACATTTGAAATTCAAAATCTTGCCTAATTTTGTCTTTTTCGTTTTCATTTGCCTCCATATGAGTGTCTAAGCTCTGAAGCAGTCAAGCTAAGCCTGTGGATGTTCTATACAAAGGCTATATTCAATATAATCAAGCGAGGTTGTTCCATATTCTCAAGCAATGTTGTTCCATATTCTCAAGTGAGGTTGTTCATATCCTAATCAAGTGAGGTTGTTTCATAGATTCGAGAGAAGCTGGCAGGTTTTTCTAAGAAGCATGGCAAAGGAAAAGAATGTCCATAGAGGGGGACATTGTTTAAGATATGAGCCTAAAAATGTGAAGGCTATAATTGAAGATCAAATAGTGATGGAGGCTTTTAGCAGATCAGGTTGTCTCTGGTTTTGTGAAAAGCTGCAGGGTTGCCACACACAGGTGTCTAAAGAATTTTCCTTACACTTCATTGGAACAACTACCAATATTAGGATGTTAAATGTTCCAGTCACACCTAAGATTATTTCTTCTGTGACAGAAATACCAAGGGGGCAAGAGACTTGGTTTAAAGGTTTTAAGTTTGACATGGAACCATGCAAGGAATTTATGAAACCTGAGTATGCAGATATGGACCTGAATAATGCAATACCAAGAAGCTGTATCAAAGATAGCTATGCAAAGTTGATGTTCAACATTCACAGATACTTTACATGTGAAGGAAGATACCATAAATTTTATACTTATCATTTCAAACTGCTTTTGCATTTCACAGGTATGATATCACTAGATTTTCCCTTTTATTTGCATAGGAGCCTTGCCAAAATGGCTGATAAAGTACAGGCCAAATCTAATGGTTGTGAAACATCTTTGTTTCACCATGGTTTGATAAAGTTATTGGTTTTGAATGAACTTCAGAAAATAAGCAGGGATTGGTCTTCCTTTTTGTTTATGAATGGTTTTGAAATGGAAAACCTAACCCCAACTAGAAACCCTAAAACTAAAAGAACTCCACCACCAGTAATAGAGTCTAGTCAGCCTGTGGTTGCAAAACCAAAAAGGTTTGTAAAGTTGAAACCAAGGAAACAAGTTGAGGAAAGGATAGAGAAGAAACAAGTGCTTTTTGCACCAACTCCATCACCTGCAAAACAAAGGTCAAAAAGTGTCAAAGAGGCAAGACAAACACAAGTTTCCAGAAAACAGGAAATCAAGAGAGTGACAAGAAGCCAAGTAGTGGCATCAAAGGGAAAAACAGTTGTTTCAGGAATGGAGGACAACCCAGTGATAAAGGGAAATTTATATGACATCCTTCATGCAGTTGATATAGAGGAATCACCAATTGTGCAAGCTGATTTCATTGGAGTAGATGAACACAAACAGAAAAAGGTTAAGTCAGCAAAGAAACTTGAATTTGAGGGTGAAAATGCAGCCTTTATATTTCAAGCAAGGAAGCCTTTAACTAGGCATGCTAAGAAGCTCAAGGAAGGTAGCAAGGAGGTCAAAGAAACTATTGAAACAGTCAAAGTCCCTGAATAAGTGGTTGATCTCTCATCACCAACGGTGGAGCATGCAGCAAACAAAACAATGAAGGAAAAAGAAGAAATGACAGAATGTCAACATCTTGAGGAGAAATTGAGGTTATCAAATCAAGAGATTTATATGATGAGAAAGAGGGCCATAAAGCACAGTATTGAGAAAACATAGTTCAAAAGAATGAATGAAATATGGGAATGTCAAACTAGTTATAGGTCTAAGATTCCAAGTAGTGCAGAACAATTTTTCACATGGACAGTTCTAGCCATCAAGGGAGCTAAATTTGTCAGGGTAATCAATACTCACTTGAGAGCCAATAATAAAATACTTGGAGATCAAGTGGAGTACTTGGAGCAGTAGCTGAAATTGACTTAGAATGATCTAAAAAACAAAGGTGCAGAATGACAAAATCATTAAAAAGTCATAAGCTAAGTCAAGTGAAAAATTAAGAATGAACCTCATGAACATTGTGTTTATCATTTCATATGACTTTTTTTTTGGTGAAACCATTGGTATTCTGAAATTTTGGCACATTTTGGTTTAAATTTTGAAGAAATCGGGGCAAAACCTCACACTCAGCAGTTTCGTAGCGCAAACAGTGCAAAAAGAGTGAAAAGCACTACAAAACTGCTGCGTCAACTTTTTTCACTCTTTTTCCTAAGTTTTTGAAGGGAAAAAGTGTGGATTAGGACTTGAAATTGATAGGAAGGTTGTGTAAATTGATAATGAAGCTAAATATGGAAGAAAGAAGCCAAATTTTTGAAGGTAAAATGGTAAAAAGGCTGCGCCACGAAAAGCGCTACGAAACTGTGTTGTTTTCGTAGTGCAGGTCTACTTCAGCTATTTTGAACAGTTTGATGGTGGTTTTGGACAAATGGAACTTAAGAATTATTTTGGGCAGGTGTTATTTCATTTCTTGATAGAAAATAACCTCAAATTCATGGGTTCATGATGGTCAAATTGTCTCAAGAAAACAAAGGACCCTATGCCTAGAAAACAGGGGACAGTTTCCTAGTTTAATGGAGATTAGCATTGAGGTCATAAAGTGTTGAAGCTTACCATCTGGATTCGACCTTATGGGAATACAATTGGAAAATGATGTAATCTAGTTTAGATAAGGTTTTTATGAGTAGAGTTAAGGAGTTTGAGTTAGGTTTATAACTGTCATTTTGTAATAAATACCATGTCATATGGTTAGGCAACGTGTCAAAAGTTAGGAATTCAATGTATCTAGTTCAAGATAAGGTTATCTTATGATGTAAGTGATATATAAAATATCAAGAAGTCGAATATGTATGGGTTGGATATTTTTAGCAAAAATACTGTGTTTATTGTAAGTGACTGGTTTTCAGTTTAATATAGAGTTTTTTTACTTAGAGTTCTAGTGTGTTCTTGTTCTAATGGCATCTTTTTACTATCCTATTGCAGTGGTGTTTGCTTATGTTACTCAGAATTCATCATTGATGCTCTGACTTCCTTCATAGACAAGCTGACTATGTGTTTTACAGTTTCACATGTGTATCTCTGGACTAGAACTCTGATATGCCTTGAATTCCATGCTAAGTAGATTGTTTTGTTTTACTGAAGCTATTATGACTCCATAAGCCCAATGTGCACTTGCTAATGTGATTTAAAACCAATATCCATTTTTATATGCTTATTATCCCACATAGAGTTAGCCATCTATATTTCTATCAAAAATCATTAACCCTTGAGAGAGCCCTCTCAGGTTGAGGAGGCTAAGCCTCAATCAAAAGATTGGTTTGAAATAGTTACATGAGATTGACTTGATTGGTAGCCTATCAGGTCTGATTTTGTGATAAAATTTTGGTGCATCTGCCGGGAGTCGAATATTATACTTTCCTGAGATTTTGAAGCTGCACTTCTGAAGGTAGCAGGAGCTCAGAAATCTTTTCGAGGCTGCATCTACCTTGGTGACTCCATTTAAATTTTATATGATTAAAGGTGGCTTCAAGAAGGAGATACACGAGGATTAATCCTAACCCAAATCCACCTACCATCGTGGACAATCCAAACACCATTTCCGGACACAGAAAAGGAATTTCTGAAATATCAGGTACTCCATCACATTCGAAATCCTTGTCCTCTGAAATTATAAGAATTCCTGAAGATAAAAGAGTTGATGATAAAATTCAGGAGGTTTTTTTTTTTATCAGAAAGTGAAAAAGAACTAATTGAAATTATCTTAGACTTGCATACGAGAGGTATTGATACCTTAGCTCTAGTAACACAAGAAGACAAAGAAGAGTTTTGGGAAGTTGTTACTTCTAAGTTATTGTTGGAAAAAGAGTCTTTAGATAAATTCAAAGAGCTTGACCCTTTTGAAGTATTGTTGAAAAATAAAGCTAGTTTTCCCCTTCCAAGTTGGAGTTCAATTATCAGTGAACCAAAAAGACTGAATAATCCTCCTCATAGCAGTTTTTCATCCTCTATTTTTGCCATCCCTAAAGCTACTACAATCCCTTTAACCATGGCTGGAAATTTACCTCCTCCACCTGCTGCACCTGCTGCACCTGCTAGATATTCCCCTCTTGTTCTTCCAGCTGTCCTACATGATCTCCTTAGCAAATATGCTGCTAGAATCAAAACTTGTGGAAGTGATAAAGACATTACAGTAGAAGAACATGTGGACCAATTTAATGATTTTATAGATAGGGAGGAGGTTGATAATGAAGATGTTAATTTGAGGTTTTTTTCTCATATTTTTACTGGTGGGGTTAGAAAGTGGTATAAAGCCCTTACTCCTAGAAGTATTCATAATTGGAATGAGTTTGAAGATGTTTTTATGAGAAAATGGGGAAATAGAACTAATATAGTACAAGCCCTCACTGAGTATAGTACTTTGAAGAGAGCTGCTGATGAATCTGTTCAAAACTTTTCAAAAAGGTTTAATAAGGTGTTAGAATCTATTCCTGCTCATTTGAAACTTCCACAAGACTTAGCTCAAATGAGGTATGTTGAAGCTTTTGACTATGATTTTTACATACTGCTGAGAGAAAGGGAATCCCCTACACTTGCTGAAATGCAAAGTGATGCAGTGAAGGTGGAGGTTAACTTGATAGCAGCTAAAAATTCAAAAATGGGTAAGACTAAGTTGAAAGAAGAAGGGAAGCCTTCCTCCTCTACCTCTTAGGATAAGCTGGATTCAATGATGAAAATAATGGAAAATTTGATGGATATATTAGCCCTTGGGAATACCTCTGCTCCTCCTGCACAACGTGAATGTCAATTCAAAAACCCTCAATTCAGGAGACCTCAGAATCAACAAAGGCCAAGGGAAAACAAAAATCAACATCTTGATCCTCCAGTGGGACCTCCTTTCCAATAGAACTTGGTTGATGAATAAGATGATCCTAAAATTCCTGAAGAGTTTATTCATTGTTTTGATGAGGAAATTTCTGGAATTTTCTTAACAAAAGAAGAACACGATCAATTAGACCAAGGAAATCACGAAGAGGAAACATCAGACTATATAAAGGGGTATCAACATGCTATTTTTGAGATGCAGAAACAATATAATCTTAGAAATAGAAATGTGCCTACAATTGAAAACAAAACATAGCCTAAAAAATATATACCTAAGGTTGTTGATAGCAAGAAGGATGCTCCTAAGGTCACAGAAGGTAAGAAAGATACACCAGTTGTTCACCAGAAGGTAAGAAAGGTATCAAAGAAGCTGAAAAATCTGTTTCTATTTTCAACCTTGAGAATGAAATTTCTAAGATTAAAATATTAGTCCCTTTTGGTGAGATTCTCAAGGTAGAAGAATATAGAAGCAAGATTGTTAAAATGTTAAATTCACAACCAGGAGCTACTGATATCTTGAATGTATTAGAAGATCATCCAACCATATATTTGGGTCCAATACTAGAAGATGAATAGAATGAGGAGGTCCCTCCTTTTTATGTGAGCCTTAGCATTCACAACATGACATTGTAGAATGCTATGTTGGATTCAAGAGCTTCTCACAATCTTATGCCCAAAGTAATCATGGAAAGAATGGGGTTAGAAATAACTAGGCCATATAAAGACTTGTTTTCTTTTGATTCGAAAAGAGTTCAATGCATTGGTTTAAACAAGGATGTTTTTGTTGGTCTAACACAAGTTCTTGCTAAGACTCTAGTCATGGACATCGTGGTAGAAGACATTCCACCGAAGTTTGGTATGCTGCTGTCAAGGTCATGGGCAGCGAAAATTAATGGTACAATGCAGGTGGATCTTACTTATGCTACCATTCCTATTTTTGCGGAGTAAAGAAGATTGTATCAAGAGACAAGAATGGCCTACATGGTGAGTAGTAAAGACAAACCCAAAAATTTTCCAATTTATGCTCTTGATACTAAACTTGGTTCTGTTATTCTTTTCAATGAGTTGACTAATGAAGCAGAAGAGGAGAGGAAAGCAGAAAATCAGAGTTCTGAAATTCAGCAGTCTGAAAATCAGCAAACAGAAGATCAACAAGTCAATGATAAGAAGGTAGAAGGTTGGTGGTCATTTCATTTTGATGGATCAGCAGGCAGAGAAGGATCAGGATCAGGGATTTGGATTAAAAATCCAAGTGATGAGACTAAGTTCTTTTCCTATAAACTGAAATTTGATTGCATGAAAAACATGGCTGAATATGAATCCTTGATTTTGGGTCAAGAATTTTTGAAAAAAATGAATGCTCAAAACATTATTTTTTTGGAGACTCAGAATTAGTCATTAAACAGGTTGAAGGTGTTTATGAAACAAAATATACAAGGATGAGAGCATATAGGAACTTGGTTTTGGACATGTTAGAAAAATTTCAAGCCTATTCATTCATGGTCAAAACTAGAGAACAAAACTCCATTTTTTATTCTCTTGTTGTCTCTGCAAGTATTTTCATTATTCCTATGCATTCCACAGAAAAATATGAGGTTGAGGTTTGCCATAGACCAGCTATCACTGATAATATTACTCATTGGAAATTTTTTGAGGATGATCAATAAGTGAAGAAATTTATTGAGCTGAAAGAAGAGTTTGAAAATATACAAGTAGATCAGCAAAATATGTTGGCTGAATCTAAAGGCAATTCTGAAGTGTTGCAACTAAAGAATAATTCCATACCAAAGGGACTCATACCTCTAGAAAATTTTTTTGATCAGAATGATGTTTTTAAATCCCCTAAGATACAAGTTGATGATGAAGAATTTGAGATTTGTAACCTTGGTACAGTATCTATGCCCAAAATGATTATACTTTCAAAGTTTCTTTTAGCTGATATGAATTTTAAGTATGTTGAAATGATGAAGAGATTCATAGATGTCTTTGCTTGGAACTATGCTGATTTGAAATAATATGATCCCACCATTATTCAACATAAAATTCCCATAAAAGAAAATGAAAAGTTGTTCAAGAAGAAGTTGAGGAGGATCAATCCACTTCTCATGCCATTGATTGAGAAGGAGGTCAAAAAAATATTTGATGCTAAAATCATTGTCCCAATCAGATTTTAAAATTGGCTTGCAAACTTGGTTCCAGTTAGGAAAAAGAGTGGAGAAATTAGAATATGCATCGACTTCAGAAATTTGAATAAAGCTTCCCTGAAGGAAAATTATCCCCTCCCAAAGATGGATCAAATTTTGAAAACTATTGTTGGTTCTAAGAGAATGTCTATGCTTGATGATTTTTCAGGTTATAATCAGATCCTTATACATCCTGATGATCAGGAAAAAACAACCTTTACTACGCCATGGGGCACCTTCATGTATGCCAAGAATCCATTTGATCTCATGAATGCAGGAGCTACCTTTCAAAGGGCAATGGACATTGCTTTTTTTCAAGAGAAGGACAAGATGGTGGTTGTTTATCTTGATGACATAACAATCTTCTCAAGGAGGGAAGAATATCACTTGAAACACCTTGAAATAATTCTGTTGAAATGTAGAAGGTTTGGCATCTATCTAAATCCCACCAAAATTATTTTTTCTTTAACTTCAGGTAAATTACTTGGACATATCATTTCTAAAGATGGGATTAAGATTGATCCAAACAGGGTCAATGCAATTCAGAAGGTGGATTTTCCAAGAAGTAGGAAGGAGATTCAATCTTTCCTTGGAAAGGTAAATTTTGTAAGGCAATTTATTCCTAATTTTACTGAGATTGTGAAGGACATAACAAGGATGCTGAAGAAGGGATTTGATATTAAGTAGACAGTAGAAGAAAGACACTCATTTGAGGAAATAAAAAGGGCACTCACACAAGCGCCGATATTGATCAGTCCATATTTCTCAAAGGAATTTTTGGTTTTTACTTTTGCATCAGAGAATATTATTGCTGGAGTTTGTTACAAAAGGGACATCAAGGTATTGAGCAGCCGATTTATTTCTTTAGTAGGGCGTTATCCAACTCTGAGCTTAAGTATAATATCTTAGAGAAGCAGGCCTATGCCTTGGTGAAGGCTATCAAATATTTCATAATTTATATTCTGCATTCTCATATTGTGGCGTTTGTTCCTAATACTGTTGTGAAAGACATCCTCACTCAAGCCGACCCTTATGGTAAGAGGGGAAAATGGATTGCTAAACTGCTAGAGTATGATATAGAGATTAAGCCAACGAAATTGGTCAAAGGGCAAGGCTGTCAAACTTTGACTGTCTCGACATAAACTTGATTGCAGAAATATCAAAAATTTCAGATGATGAAGAAGAACTAGTTCCTATTGAAGAAAAATACATCACTTCAGATTGGTACAAGGAGGTTTTTTTTGTCCTACAACACAATAAAGCACCTGCTGATATAAAAAATTCCAAAGCAAGGGTTTTTAAGCTGAAATCTTTAAGATATTTTATTTTTGATAGAAATCTATTTTGGAAAGATACCGGTGGAATTTTGCTGAATTGTTTACTGGAAGAGGAGGCTAATAAAGTAATTGAGGAGTTCCACAAAGGATATTGTGGAGGTCACCATTATTGGAAGGTGACAATGAACAATATTCTAAGAACAAGGTATTATTGGCCTACAATGTTTAAGAATGTCTATAAGAGGGTTGTTGCCTGCCATGAATGCCATATTTTCGAGGGTAAGAAGAAGATTGTACCTTTACCTTTGATGCCTATCTATGTAGAAGTTCCATTTCAATAGTGGGGGCTAGATTTTATTGGGGAGATTCATCCATCATCATCAGGTCAACATTGTTGGATTCTTACAGTGACTGATTACTTAACCAAATGGATTGAAACAATCCCAACTAGGAAAGCAAATGATTTTGTGATTATTTCTTTCTTATAAAATAATATCTTGTCTAGGTTTGGTTGCCCCATGAAGATTATAACTGATAATGCACAGGAATTTAAGTCTAAGAAGCTGATCAATTTCTATCAACAATATCATATTACTCTTGGGAATTCTACTGCATACTATCTGCAAGGAAATTATCTTGCTGAGTCTTCTAACAAGAGTCTTGTGAGGATCATTAAAAAGGTGTTGCAGGAGAATAAGAAGCCTTGGAATTCGAAGCTAAAGTATGCCTTATGGGCTAATAGGATATGCAAAAAGAGGTCAATTGGAAATTCACCATATGAATTGGTATATGGTGTTGAGGCTATTTTTCCTACATCACTAGGGGTACCTGTCATGAAGCTGATTCAAGGGCTAGAAGAGGAACCAAATGCAGTCCAGAGGAGAATTATTCAGCCCATAGCTCTGCAAGAGAAGAGGAATGAGGTTTATAACAGAAATCAACAATCTCAAAATAGAATCAAGAGGACATTTGATGAAAATATCAAGGAAGAAAGTTTTCAAATTCAAGATGAAGTGTTGAAATGGGAGGCCAGAATTGAAGAGAAAGGAAAACATGGTAATTTTGAAAACTTATGGAAATGTCCTTTCAAGAAATTTTCTTTTCATGGAAACAATACTTACATACTACAGGAGATGGATGGAAAATCATATGCTGGAGGATCTATCAATGGTAGGTTTTTAAAGCATTACTCTTCCTAAAATCTGATTGATCATTTCATTTCATTGTACATATTCCATTTTATGATTTTTTCTACTAATAATGACAAGCTAAATCAGCGAGCTTGAGCCCATGGTGAAGGCCATTAGAGCTTGAGGAGAAAGCTTGGAAATTTCAAAGTTTTTTTGTTTTGGTCAAGAAAATGGATAGCAGCAATGGAACTACTAGTTCTTAGTGTACCACAGGGGCACACTATCCCAAGTGGAGCCACTGTTATCACCCAAAAAAATTTCAAAACATCATTGTGTCAACTCTCTTTTTTATCATGGTCTCAAAATTGGTTTGAAAGTCATTTTAGGATGTGTTTAAGGGTTGGTTAGAGTTTTTATAAGTTTAAAAGGTCATCATTGAATTCAAATAAAGTCTTTTAGAGGTCCATTCCATGATCAAATACTCACATTTTCCATTTAGGATTCATTCCATAAGGTTTCGGGTTAAATTTCTGCAATTAGCCAAGAATCCTCTGTTTTGTAGCACCACTAGTTCAAAAAAGTGAATTTGCACTACGAAAGTGCTAATACTTTCGTAGCGCAAACTGGAAAAATACACTGTGGGCGATACGAAAGCGCGGTTTCTTAATTTTCTTGTCAATTAAGCTAAAATTTGTCATAATCCATTGGGAAATGATAGGTTGGTGGTTTGAGGAGTCAGTTAGTGATGATATTCAGTGTAATTACCCATCCTATAGTAATCATTGTTATGATAGGGCATGAATGAGGCATCATTCAGTTATGAGATGACATTTCAAATTCAAAATCTTGCCTAATTTGATCATTCTCATTTTCATTTGCCTCCATACAAGTGTCTAAGCTCTGAAGCAGTCAAGCTAAGCCTGTGGGTGTTCTATACAAAGGCTATCTTAAATATAATCAAGCGAGGTTGTTCAGTATTATCAAGCGAGGTTGTTCCATATTCTCAAGAGAGGTTGTTCATATCCTAATCAGGTGAGGTTGTTTCATACATTCAAGAGAAGCTGGCAAGTTTTTCTAAGAAGCATGGAAGAGGAAAAGAAAGTCCACAGAGGGGGACATTCCTTAAGATATGAGCCTGAAAATGTGAAGGCTATAATTGAAAGATCAAAATGTGCTGATGGAGGATTTAGCAAAGCAAAGTTGTCTTCGTTTTTGTGAAAAGCATGTGGTTGCCAGCACACAGGTGTCTAAATAATTTGCATTAAATCAGCGTGGAACAACTTCAAAGTTGGGATGTTAAATGTGCTAGTTACACCCGAGATTATTGCTTCGTGATGTAAATACCAAGCGGGCAAGAGACTTGGTTTAAAGGTTTTAAGTTTGACATGCGGAACCATGCAAGGAATTTATGAAACTCCGAGTATGCGTATATGGACCAACAATGCAATACCTAGAAGTTGTATCAAAGACACCTATGCCAAGATGTTGTTCAACATGTACAAAGATACTTTACATGTGAAGCG
This sequence comes from Pinus albicaulis, assembly GCA_034641835.2. Taxonomy (NCBI): domain Eukaryota; kingdom Viridiplantae; phylum Streptophyta; class Pinopsida; order Pinales; family Pinaceae; genus Pinus; species Pinus albicaulis. The sequence goes on from CM076579.1 coordinate 90,935,682, forward strand.
GCATACCATAAAGTTTACACTTATCATTTAGGTATGAGGATAAGTTGTTTCAGCCTACGCAGGATAGCCTCGTGATAAAAGGAAATTTAGATGACATCCTTCATGTAATTGATATAGAGGAATCACCCATTGTGCAAGTTGATTTTATCGAGTAGATGAACACAAACGTAAAAGGGTTAAGTCGCCTAAGAAACTTGAATTTGAGGGAAATGCAACCTTTATCTTTCACAAGGAAGCCTTTAACTAGGCATGCTAAGAAGCTCAAGGAAGGTAGCAAGGAGGTCCGCTAGAAAATATTGAAATGTACCGTAGTCCCTAAAGAGGTGGTTGATCTTTCATCACCAATAGTGGAGCATGCACCCAACAAGACAATCACGAAAAGAACACATGACAGAGTGTCAACATCTTGAGGAGAGATTGAAGCTTGCAAACCATAGATTGCAAATATTTAAAGAGGCTGAAAGCACAACATTGAAAAACAAGAGTTTAAAAGAGTGAAGGCACTTTGGGAAGGCCAATCTCGGTTCTAAAGTTTGAGATTCCAAGTAAAGGCAGAACAATTTTTTACATGGACAAATACTCCAACCATCAAGAAGAAAACAAATTTGTCTCAGTGATCAATACCACTTGAGAGCCGCAATAGGAGACTAAGAAATCAAGTGGAGATTTTGAACCCAGCTGAAAACCGACCTTCAGATGAACTAAAAAACAAAGGTACAAAATGAAAAATTATTGAAAAGGTCAAAGCCTAAATCAAATGGAAAAATGAAGAATAAACCTCATGAAAATTATGTTTTTAGTTCATATGACTGCTTGTTTTGATGAAACCATGTATTCTCGAGTTTGGGCACATTTTTAGTTTGAATTTTAAATAAACTGTCAAACCGCTCACTCACGCGTAGCGCAAATAGTGCAAAAAGGGTGAAATGCACCACAACCGTCGTGGTAGCTTTTTTCACCTTTCTTATAAATTTTTGGAAGGAAAATGTATGTATTTTGACTCGAAATTGCTAGAAGTTGTGTCAAGTGAATACGAAGATAATCCTAGAGGAAAGAAACCAAAATTTTGAAGGCAAATGGGTTAAAAGACCGTGGCCGTGAAAGCGCTACGAAACCGTGTTGTTTTCAGCGCAAGTCTATTTCTCGCTATTTTGGACAGCTTTGATGGTGATTTTGTACAACCGGCATTTAAGGATGATTTTGGGCATATGTCATTTCAATTCCCCGACAACAAAATAACCTCGAAGTCAAGTTCATAGTGGTAAGAGTGTCTCAAGAACACAAAGAATCCTAAGTCAAAAAATAGGGACAGCTCTAATTTGCGTGAGATCAACATTAAGGTCATAAAGTGTTGGAGCTTATCATCTAGATTCAACCTTATGGGAATACAATGGCAAAATGATGTAATATATTTTAGATAATGTTTTTATGGGTAGAGTTAAGGAGTTTCGAGTCCCGTTCATTAGGTTTGCAACTATCATTTTGTAATAAATACCATGTTATATGGTTAGGAAAGGTGTCAACGTAGGAATTCGATGTATCTAGTTGGGGATAAGGTTATCCTATATTGTAAATGATCTATAAAAGATGAAGAAGTCAAAATACTAAGGGTTGGACACTTTTAGCAAAAAGATTATGTTTAATAAGTGATCGGTTTTTCATTAATACCAGAGTTTTTTAGTTAGCCAACTCAAGATTCATAAAGAGTTATAGTGTATTCTTACCCTAATGGCATCCTTACCATCCTATTGGCATGGTGTTTGCTTATGTTACTCAGACCATCATTGATGCTTTGACTTCCTTCATAGACAAACTAATCGCGTGTTTTACAGCTTTTACATGTGTATCTCCGGACTAGAACTCCGATATGCCTCGACTTCCATGCTAAATAGATTGTTTGGTTTCCATCAAGCTATTATGACTCCATAAGCCCAATGTGCACTTGCTAATGTGATTTACAACCAATATCCATTTTTCTCGCTTATTATCCCACATAGAGTTAGCTATCTATATTTCTATCAAAAATCATTACCCCTCGAGAGCTCCTCTCAAGTTGAGGAGGATAAGCCTTAATCAAAATATTGGTTTGAAACAAATAGCATGAGATTGATTTGATTAACAACTTATCGTGTCTAATTTTGTGATAATAAAATATCTAAAAAAACAAACAAACAAACAAACAAACATAATTGGTTGTAAAACACCTATATTTTGGATCAATCATGTCAAAGAAAATACAATAACCAAAAACATAAAAAGAATCATGCATTATATTTCTTATCATTGTTAGTCACTTTCTGCTTTCCTTTGCTCGATCCTCAAGTTAAAATGCATCTATCATGGTTCTTTATAATATTATGTGTATTATATAAATTTCACATAGGTATATATGGAAGGTTTAGATATACCTCAAATGTAATTATAACCTTTTTTTTCTTTAGATTTAATTAAAAAATGTTATAAAATTAAATTAAAAATAAAGTATTTGTAAAATGTTTTTATTTTTAAATAAGTTATGGTTCTTGGGCATGTGATATCGATAAGCCATGGTATTGGCTCATGGTATCGATAAACCATGGTATTATGATTTTCTTCTCTTCTTCCTCTTGATATATTTCTCTTTCTCGCTATTGGCCCATGATATTGTAAAAAACTATTTAGAAGTTAATAATATCCATGGTAAATATTTATGATTAAAAATCTTGTTATATTGTAAATATTAAATTTTTATCTCGCTATTAATTAAATTTAAAGATGATTATGCAATCATTATTTTAATTTATAAGGATAAACAGATGGTAATTTATAAGTACTATTTATATGTTATATATTTTAATGTGATTCTATATTATACTTTCTTTTTATTTAAAAAATTGTTCGTAATTTTGTTTACACATCTCACATATCACATATCACATCTAACACTCACACTCATACCACCCATAATATATCTCACATATTACATATCACATGTAATACTCACACTCAAACTCTCATTCATCTAATCCTCACCCATCCACCCTAAACTAAGTTTTAAAGAACCTTCAGGACAAAATAAATAAAAAATCACATTATAACTTTAAATATTTATATTTATATCAAACACATATAATTTTCATTTTATATTAAAAACACCTAAATTTGTACATATTTAAATTTTAAAAAATATATAAACAAACCATTAACACCATACACACTCATTTTAGAACGAAGAAGATAATGACCGACCAACTAAATAATATAACAGATTATTTGTTTTCTCATTAATAGACCGACCAACCAACTACTGTATCAAATTATTTGTTTCCACTCATTAATAAACCATCCAAACAATCTTCACCTTACCCGACAAATAAAGAGAGATCTCGCCTTAACTTTAATTTTTTATATTGTCCTTACGTACCTTCATTCTTGGTTTTTATCTTTATTTATTGGTTTTTACCTTTTATGCGTGCATTTATTTACTCATTTTGATGATTAATATTTTAAATTTTATTTATATTTTTCTTTATTAGAAAGAATTTAATTATTATTATTATTATTTTTATTAGGAATTTGGCTTCGTGATCCATAAAAATGTGTGTAATAATTTTCGGTGAAAATCACATATTTTTGTCGACGTTTCGAATCCGGCTATGTGGTTCATCATCAGGACAAGATAGGAAATCCGACGTAAAAACCAATTTAAATAGATTAGGATAACTACAACTAGCCGTTGGAAAAACGGCCAGTTTGACTAGAATAGTCAAAAATATTTTAATTTTTAATTTTAATTCTATTATATTTTTAAAATTTAATTATATTTTTATTATAAATTTATATGAATAAAAATAAAATAAAAATATAATATAAAAATGAAATGAAATCAAATAAATAAGTAATAATAATAATAATATTCAATTAATCAATAAATTTAAAATTACTAAAAAGGTAAGTTTCACGATTATTTAAATAATAATAATAATAATAATAATAAATAAAAATAAAATAAAATAAGAATTAAACTAAAAATAAAGAAAAAATATAAATAAATAAATAAATAATACTTAAAATAATAATAATAATAATAATATTAAAATAATAATAATAAATAAATAAATAAAATAAATATAAATATAAATAAATAAATATATATATATATATATATATATAATAAAAACAAAACAAAACAAAAATACAATCAAACCAAAATAAAGGAGCATCAAGAGAGAGAAATCAAGATCGAGAGAAAAAAAGAATGACTGTCATTCAACTAACTAAGCATATGAAGGTATTCAAAGACTGCTAATTATTCCACCTATCATCCCTATTGTTAACCGACTTTATTTCTCTAGTTTCTTAACTTATTGTGGAGTGGTCAATTGTTGCACAATTTTAGTATCTTCAATATGGTGATTTGTTTTCTGAAGATGCTTTGCCAAGGTAGGACCGAGATCTACCATAGCCTAAGTCACGACATGCTCATGAATTGATCGACCAAGCCATTGTGTAAGGTGTCCCACAGAACACCGAATCAAATAAACATCTCTACACCCACGAAATGCGACCGATCTCGTGGAACTACGGAGCAGTGCGAAGAGGCTTGAAAGTTGAAGAGATATTATGTTTCTTCAAGATCCTTTATGAGTTTTAGCTGGTACCTTGAGGTGAAATTCAGATAACGCAAGGATCTTCTTAACCTTGTGACCTTCAAATTTTAAGACATTGAGCTCCGCTATAATCGTTTTTTGAAGGTGAAAAATCACATCTCCTTAATGTCTTATGTAAGAACGGTTATAACAGGCTCAATGTCTTAAAGCTTTTCAAAAAGCCGTAGAAAGGTCCTAAGGTTAAGAAAGATCCCCGCGATCGATTATCCGGAGTTCACCTTCCATTTATCCAAGGTACCACCGATAAAACCGCAAGGATCTTGAAGAAACATAATATCTCTTCAACTTTCAAGCCTCCGCACTATCCGTAGTTCCCTTTAGACTTCCGCTAAAGACCCGATTTGCCCGATGGATGGTAAGGGTGTTTATTTGATTTCGTGTTCCTATGGGACACTCCACATTGGTGAAATCGGTCGATCAATTAACCAAAGAATTCATGAGCATGTCGCCGACCTTAGACATGGTAGACCCTGGCCCCTTCCGCCTTGCGGTAGCATGCCGAAAAACAAATCACCATATTTGTATTGAAGATACTAAGGTTATTGCAACAATTGACCACTTCCACCACCGAAAGTTAAGGGAAGCCTTGGAAAAATAAAAGAGGCTCTGCTAACCTTAATAGGGATGATGGGTGGAATGTTAGCAGAAGGCCGGATCTCGCCCTTCACTCTGGCTAGTTAGTTAGTTTTTGCTCCCTCTGGTCATTCTTTCTTCTCTCGATCTTGATTTCTCTCTCCGATGTGCTCCTTTTATTTTATTAATTTGGTTTTGATTAGTATTTTTGTTTTTATTTTATTATATATATATATATATATATATATATATATATATATATATATATATTATTTATTTTTATTTTTATTTTATTTTATTTATTTATTTATTATTATTATTATTATTTTAATATTATTATTATTATTATTTTATTTTAAGTATTATTTATTTATATTTTTTCTTTATTTTAGTTTAATTATTATTATTATTATTTTTTGGCGTAAAACGGTAGTGGATTTTATTCAATACTTGGCCTTGATGCCGTAATTCGGTTACAGAGGAGAGTTACAATTTGCATTTGCCGCATACTTTGGATGGTCAGGCCATTATGCTTATATAATCTCTCTCTTTATTTGCAACAATGAGGTCTAATTTCGTGATTTTCCCCATGTTTAAAAATGCATACAACCGGTTTAACAATAAACAGAAACATGTCTCGCTTTTTAATTTAAGGGGATTGATCCCATGACTCTTTCCGCCTCTCGCACAAGGCTCCCGCCGATAGAAGGGGCCGCTTTGTTGGCTTCAAGATCCTACCGCTTGTTGTTGGCTCTCAACACATGGTAGAAGCTCTCCACTTCGAAATGAATTTTCCAGGTCCGTTATTCTGAAGATCATTCTTGCCACTTCCTAGATCCGAAGGCTTAGAACGTGAAACCATAATGTTTATTATTATCTCGGGAGTCCCCTAAAAAACATTTACTTCCCTAATGCTCAGCGCTCTTTTACGATCTTAAGGCCTTGGAAAAGTGGGCCAATGCTTCCGCTTGAATGCCGGAAGCAATGCCTAAACCTCCCGTGCGAAATTATGAGTCTTTATGCCCTCTCGAATTTAAAATGACACCTCCCCGCTCCAGCTCGCTCTCATTTCCCCTTTCGTACTCGTCAAAGAAAAAAGGAATGGTCGGGTGTGATTTGTGATCCAATCCCGGAACTCTTTAGCCGGAGCCCTTATTTGCCATTCCTTGAGGAGGAGGATTTTGCTTGGAGCTTTTTTAAACCGCATGTCTAGAGCGGCGCCCCAATTTATGTCTTGATGGCTTAAGTTTGTATCATCTTTATGATCACTCAAGCACTCTTTAGCATACATTTTATTTTCTCTACCACAAGCTTCGCTTCTTGATTACAATTCCCGAAAATCCTTTTTATTTCTCTCCAAATGTATATTCCAACAGATTAATTTGGGGAGAATAATCCATGCAGCCTTTGATCGTCTTATTAGATGGGAGACTGTGGATAAATTTGCAAATGGCTAGCAAAAAGAGCCGGTAAAGAGGTAGGCAAAGAGAGGAAGTTGGAGCAAAGAGGGGGCAAGGAGATCACCAACTTGCATTGAGTAAGGACATTCAAGGATGAGATGCGTAGCACTTCGGTGAATCTTGCACAAGCCGCACCTTGAGGGACCCCGGAATCCACGTCAGCAGGTTTTCATCCGTCAAAATTTTACCATGGCAAAGCAACCAACATTGAAGAAATCGATTTTAGGCAAAGATGGACAAGGCCAAATCCCCTACCACGGAAAGCAAGATTGTATGATGAGGGCGTCGCACAATTTGGAGTAGCCCAACGCTACCGTGAAGCCTCCGCCCGAACGCCCCACCCACGTGAATCTCGTTTTCTGACTGCGTAGGGGCCGCACCATGAAGAAGCATACTGTGGCGTCGCGTTCTTGCCGCAGCCTCTGTTTGGAGATTCCATCCTACCCACGGTGAGTCCTCGCCAAACAGAGATGTCCCACAAAGGTGTGTTGGCCCGCGCGCTCATCCACCTCCGCAACAAGAAGGGAGGAATGGCATTCTCCCGGCTCCATATTCACAACTCGTCGCTCCGGTAGGTTAATCCCTTTACCATTTCTAGGGATCCAAAAGGCGTTGTCTTTGATGCAGCTGCGGTGCCTTTGGAAATCGCAGCTTAGAGAAGGGCGAGTTCGTTGTCGGCAAGGGGTGGTCCAAAGGGGCCAGATCGCCGTCCGTGAAGTATTTTTTCCAAAGCTGCTAATTGCGCCCAACCGGATTTGGAGCAATGATTCTCCATATTAACTTCGCGCTCATTGCAATATTGTGGATGCCCGTGTTCTTGAAATTTAGCCACCTTCCAATGCTGGGTTTGGAGACAACCTCCCAATTGACCAGGGGATCTTTTTTTTCATTTTGTTTTCCCCTTCAAACGAAGAATTTTCGATGATCTCCTCCATTTTTCTAAGAATTCCAAAGGCAGCGTGTTGAATCAAAACTCGGAATAAGGGGAGACTGTTAAGAACCGATTTTATGAGGACCGACTTACCGCTATGTTTAGCCATGAAGAGCCCTGTGCGAGCAAACCTTATTTTTGAATTTCTCTGGGCTTGGGGGAGCTAATCTCTCATGGTGGCTCTTTTGAGAAAAACAGTGGAGGCCCAAGTACTTGAAGGATGTCCAAACTTTGAGGAAGCAAAGAAAGCCGAAGCATCTCGAAATGGTGTTGAGAAGATTGAAGTAGGTGTTCCACCGTAGATATGGCATTTGCTATTGTTAAGAATACTTCAGAGACCCCCGCAAAACTCGTCTAGTACTCCTTTGAATCTCTGAAGCCATGAGGATAGAGGTGAGCTTCCCAACATCGTGTGTCATCAAGAAAGAGAGCATGGTTGATGTTTTTAACCCCTCTCTGAAGAATGCAGCTCCGTAATTTCGATTTGCCATTTTTTTGTCTAGAAGAAAACCGAGAACCGAGGCTTGAAGGACGACTAGCATGGGGAGAGTATCCCCGCTCGAGACCTCTCGTGGCTTTGAAAAAGCCGACAGTCACCATTTACTTAATGGCAACCGGTCTCCGATATGCAAGCCCGGATCCAGCTTTATAAAATTTTCCCCAAACCCAAGCTTGTGTAATACTTTAAACATATAGCTATGCCTAACTCTATCGAAAGCATTAGCTAAGTCTAGCTTGATAACCATACCTTTTTCATTTCGACTCAAGCTTGAATGGATCGCTTCTTGTACCAAAGTGAAGTTGTCCACGATCCGCGACCTTGAATGAATCCTCCTTGACTTTCCAAGATGATTTTGGGGAGGATAAGCCTACTATTTGCTATGACTTTAGTAATCAATTTGTAGCCAATATTACATAGTGAAATTCCAAGGAAATCTGAAGGAGTTGGCTCCTTTCTCTTTGGGGATGAGGGCCGGGTAAAGCTAGCAGTTTGTGTCGCCCTCCAATTTTCTCGACAAGCTTGAGACTTTGTGACCATTTTGAAGAGATCTTTTTCCACGATCGGCCAGTAGTGTTTGGAGGAATCGTGGCCGAGATTCCATCTCGGCCCCGGGGCTTTATTTCGGATCCATGGCGAAGAGGGCATCCTTAACTTCGTTTTTGGTGACTTTTGCTTCCAGGAGATGATTCATTTCAAATTTAAAACCAAGGAGGGAATCACATCCAACGAATCATAGTTTTGGTCCAAACTTTAAGTCTTCACTTCATACAAACTTTGAAACATGCCCAGAGGCCGTTTTTTTTATGTTTGCAATATCCTCATGGGTAATAGAGCCATCTTTTATTTCGCAGATAGAGTTGGTGCATTTTCAGTGCCCGAGCTTGCTTGTGAAAAAAAGAGGTATTCCTCGTCTCCCTACTTTGAGCCAAAGGATCGCGTGATTTGATCCTCCAATATTCTTCCTCAACAAGACAAAGCATCGGGATATTTTCCCGCCGGAGCCGGGGCTTCTTTATCTAGGATCTCTTTGTGATAATGGCTTTTTCTTAACTCCGGGAGAGATGATGGTGATCCGCAGAGCTTTGTATTGATTTCCTTTCATTTACCGGGTTGCGCAGATTTGGCCCAAACTTTTCAAAGCCCTTTTCACTCTTCTCGAGCTTCTCCTCCCGGCACAAAGAAGGGGGAGCCTTTGACTCGCACGCGTACCCAACTATCCTTAACTATATGCATGAAGTCCGGATCTTTAATCCAAAGCAAAGCTAAACTCAGGGCGATAGGCCCATGGTCTAGCTTCTGCTGGCCACGAGATCAAGTTTGATGGGTTTATGATCGAAGTGCTACAAGGGAGAATATGGACCCTAGCTCTCTAGACCAAGAAGGAGAAAAGAACTTTGAATGAAGAACCTATCCACTCGGGCAAAGAATGTGGCCGTGCCCAAGTCTTTTATTAGACCGTATGCATACTGACCTGATTTGATATCCGTAAGATATCCGTACTGATCTCGCCCGCATGAGATCTTCTCGCCCATTCCCTAGCCGGGTCGCGTACTATGCCAGCTTCCTCTCTTATCTTCGTAAAGAAGGGTGAGATTTAGATCTCCAGCCAATGATGATATTCTCCAAGCTTAAAAGGTCGGCTTGGTTTCTTATGGATTCCCTAACAATTCTTTTTTCCCCGAAAGATTCACTAGACATACACGTTGAAAAGACTAAATATCACATTTGAGTCTAAGCTGTCATAGCCTTTTTAAGAGCATCCAAAGGAGGATTGAGTGTCCTCAGCAGATGACCGAGATTTTTCCCAAGCATTCCGTAGAGAGCCCAAGCCACCGTGAAGCCCCTCGAGCCGAGATTGCTTTTGCCTCGCATCCGTTCCATAGATTTTTACTTGTTTGGGAGGAAGACAGCAGTCCTCTCAGCTTTAGTCTCCCGAATGAGGAGTACTGTCAGCAGCTTCTCATCCTTATCAGTTTCGATAGCTTCTTCTTTTGATTCTCGCTCTCCCCATACCTCTACAATTCCAGTGAGATGATCTTCATCATTTGTATTTCCGGTTGGCTCCCTTGGAGCCTTGAGGTTGGTTTCTAGCCATACATTTGGTTTTGATGCTAATATCTTTTCAAGAGTTGGCCGGCCAGCTCAGGTAGTTTCTCTTTGAACGTTTCCCCTGCTCTCTTTTTCCCGATCCGATTTGCGGCCCTCTAGTGGATCTCCTTATCGGGCTTGAGATTCGCCTATTTCACCTTCTTCCTTCGATTCTTCGGATTCTTGCTCCACTTCCTTCTCGCTTCTACGTAGTTTCCTTTGGAGCTCTCACCGACTCAGACTCCCTCGGGAGAAGAGGGAGTGCCCTTTTCTAGGAGGGTTTGATTTTTGAGTACCTCGCATCTTGAGATTCCTCCAGAGCGAGCTAAGGAGGGCATATTTATTATCTTGCTCCTTTCTCGAGGTTGTCAAGCAGGGGCCTGGGGGACCTTTTCCATTTGGACCCCTTGTTTTCTCGGTAGTCCTCGCACGCTTGACTCCGATTCCACCCCTCTTCCTTGCCCTTGTCCTGTCTCAAAGATCGAGGGGGCATCTCCTCGGCGAGGTGGCCATATACGTGGCACTTTCGCATTTCGAAGGGCGCTTGTCCGTGAATCCAGCTTCCGCACATGTGTCAGCTCTTCCAACTTTGATTTTGATGGCTTCCGGGAGACCCACTCCCAGATCTACTTCAACGTAGATCCGGCAGTACGTCAGTATTGATCTTTGCCGTGTCCCCGATCTATGAATTTCCCGAGGCGCGTCGCCGATGTGCTTTAACGAGTCCCGACGCTCCAGCAATGAACAAAAAGATTTGGGAGTCTAACTCCATACCGGGACAAACAGAGGGAACATCAACAAGCAGATGGTCACGAAATCTCGGTGTCCATTTATCGAGGTAAAGCTCCCCCGGGGGCCCATGAAATAGGGGCCATTCGGGAAGATCGATCCCTCGTCGTCCCTTGGAGGTGAATTCGAAGAGAAAGAATCCTCTTCCTAAAAAATAAGATGTAACGTTTTCCTTAATCAAAGGGAGCTCACTCTTATTGACCCAGCTTCTTGGTAGTCTTTGGAGAAGGCCACGATCCGCAGAACCAACCCACGAGGGCGCGTTAAGCCGATAGTACAAGGCGACTTGAATCGAGGGTCTCCATGGCAAGGAAATTTCAGTGAATATCCTCGATCCTCTTTACAAACTTGCGCAGCTACATATTTTTTCTGTTTGGCAGTGCCCACCTAAGAGCCTCGTCAAAAGCATCTCGAAGAAGAAGGAGGCGGGGGGTAGGGGGCGGGCAAAGGGGCAAGCCCGGGCGAGCCCGGGCCTCCATGGGGGCGAACCCTAGCACGGCCACCACCCCGCAGACAAAGCGCATCAAACTTCCGCAGAGGCTTGCATCCTACGCACCAGTAAAGGGGTAAGGGCCTCGCGGGCCGCAAGTGGGAGAGCAAGGAGCCGAGGGGCCTCGAGCCGCAAGGCGCAGAACCCGTGGAGACCGCCGCGCCAAAGCGCATGCGTAACTGGGCCTCTCGCACCAGTCACTAGGATCGTAGCGTGCACTCGCAGCGGGCAAAAAACTTTTATAGAGAATATTGTTATCTGTTTAATTATTATTATTATTATTATTATTATTATTTTAAATAATCGTGAAACTTACCTTTTTAGTAATCTTAAATTTATTGATTAATTGAATATTTTTATTTTTATTACTTATTTATTTATTTTATTTGATTTCATTTTTATATTTTATTTTTATTCATATAGAATTTATAATAAAAATATAATTAAATTTTAAAAATATAATAGAATTAAAATTTAAAATTAAAATATTTTTGACTATTCTAGTCAAACTAGCCGTTTTTCCAACGCTAGTTGTAGCTGTCCTAATCTATTTAAACTGGTTTCCTGATCAGATTTCCCATCTTGTCCTGATGATGAACCACACTTGCTGGTTCGAAAGGCGTGGACAAAAATTTCTTTTATGTCATTTTCACCGAAAATTATTACACATATTTTTATTTTATTTTAATAATATATTATGGGTATAGAATAGTTAATAATGAAGTTAGAGAGAGATCTCGCCTTAACTTTAATTTTTGATTTTTGATATTGTCCTTACGTACCTTCATCTTTTTGGTTTTTATTTTTATTTATTGGTTTTTGCCTTTATGCGTGCATTTATTTATTCATTTTGATGATTAAATATTTTTGATTTATTTTATATTTTTTTATAAGAAAGAATTTAATTATTATTATTATTATTTTATTTTAATAATATATTATGGGTATAGAATAGTTAATAATGAAGTTAGATAGAAAATCTTTCGAATTAATCATATCAATAGGATTTGGTCGACGTTTCGAACCATCTAATGTGGTTCATCCTCACCCTTGTCTTGAGGATGAACCACATTAGATGGTTCAAAACGTGGACCAAATCCTATTGATGTGATTAATCTGAAAGATTTTCTATCTATCTATATTATGGATCAGAAAAGTCTTAGATCTAAAATAATGAAGTTGTTTTTAGTGGGATTTTTTGGAGTTTCGGGTGTAATTTTGAGGTGAAAAAAATTAAGGTGAAACCTTGATTTTTGTTATTTAAACTGATGTTTTGATTGTATATATAGATTCAACACCCTAAAAAATTCTTAGGGCACTTTGATTGTGCAAGTTTACCCATCAAACTTCTATTGTTAATGAATTCCTACCAAATTTTAGAGAAATTAGACCCTAAAAATCCACAGGAAAAGCCTTCAAAAAGTTGCACTAAAGACAACTCGATTAGTGATAAGGTATTATGTTAAGGCATTTTATGGTGAAAAGGTTATTGGTTGAAATTTTGTCGGTAAAAATTTATCCATGTTGAGAGTTGGCATTTTATGGTGAAAAAGGTTATTGGTTGGAAATTTTGTCGGCAAAAATCTATCCATGTTAAGAGTTTGTATGGCCCAAGCTGAGTGAGACCCTGAAGTAAAGTAATTTTGATGGCTTAAATGGCCCTAGGCCGCAACAACTCAAGCTATAGGTTAAGCATTCCAGTGATCCCAAGACTCACTTAACCTAGTAAACAAAAACAAATATTTTTTCATTAATTTTTTTTTTTGGTGATTTATTAATTTAAATAATATATGAATAAAAAACAAAATAGTTAAAATATTTCAAAGCAATCTAATCATTAAAGGTTTTTGTCTTTTTCAATAAAATCCTAGATACATTTTTTTTTGTGAATTATGAATTTTAGTTGTTTAAAAAGTATTTTTGAATATAAAGATGGATTACACAATTCAAAATTCTAGTTGATTTTTGCCAATTACATAATTGAAAATTAAAATTCCAAAATATCTTTGCCAAAATTTAAGAAAAAAAATTGGCTCGAAAAAGAAAAAAATATTACGAAGTCAATTCTCCTCAATACTCTTAAAATTAAGCTTTCCTAATAAACCTAAGACTCATGCTAATAAACCTAAGACTCATTGCATGACTTCACTAGAAAAAACATAAAAATTATCCACATAAAAACCAGATTCTCCCTTCAACAAGATTTAGTATTTTTTTTATTTTTTTAGATCTAGGACAATGGGTAACAAGATTTAGTATTGTTACTTATACACTAATTGATGTCCAAGAAGGTTATCAACATAACAATTGGGTTATTCCTTCAAGAAGATTGAGTATTGTTACTTATACACTAATTGATGTCCAAGATTTCAGCGGTGCTTCATCTTTTCGTGCGTTATCTTCCAACACAATTCTTTTTGGAATATATATATATATATATATATATATATATATATATATATATTTTAAATTGTCAAAATAATTAAAATATATATATATATATATATTTATTAGGTACAGTGACTCATAGAATTCCATTTTATCAAGTAGAATTGGAGAATTAAAAGCAACTATTCCAATTTGAGGTTCAATGGATTTTAGGAAGTTAATAAAAAAGATCACAGTTTGAGGTTCAATGGATTTTAGTAAGCTAATAAAAAAGATTCAATGCATTTAGTATAAATTAAGTGTACAAAGGTTTAGTAATTGTTAAATATTATTGTGTAATATTTAAAAGTTTTATTGGAGTGTTTTTTAATTAGGTAGAAATTTAATATTTAATATTGTGATATAAAAGGTTATATTTTAGGATACATTGTATTTAATAATAAATTTTATTATTAATGAATGTATTAAAAAAAACTTTATAGTGGGTTGATTAAATATATTATAATTGATTTTTTTTTGTTTAGGGAAATTAACATTTTGATTTGAAATTGAATCAAATTTATGTTGAATTGATGGAATTGTAATTGTTAAATATAATTTTTTTATAATTTAATTGTAATAGAGGTATTTTGAGTACTTTGAATTTAGTTTTGGATTGAAAATAACATTTTTTTTAATTTGAAAATTACAAATTTTAGCAAAGTTTGCATGTTTGTATTCTTGTAGTATAAACAAAAGCAACGTGGTGGCAATGTCCAAGAGCAGTGACATTGCCACCAACAGGCTCTTGTTTAAATTGGAATCATAATGTCAATAAGAGAGAACCAATGGTAAGCTTGCTATTGTTGGAGAATCAAGGTGATTGAGGTTAAGGTTGATTCCCCTTACTTGATAATTACTTGTGAGATTTGTTGGCCTTTTATTACTTTATTATTTATTCTTCATCAAGAAATTACCATAACATAAAATGCACGAATATCACAAGAACACAAAGAACACAAGATTTAGGCTCCAAGTCAGGGAAAACCCCCTCTAAGGGGAAAACTCAGTCAATCCTCTTCTTACATAATCAAATCAAAATGAGATATCCAAGACCTAAGACCAAGACAAATACCTCCATAAGATCCCCAAGCCAACCCTCCATTCTCTGTCATGATTCATCTTCAATAATATCAATTGGTTTGTCACATGATGTCTTGTCCCATAGTGATACTCCATCCTTCCTGTAGCTCTCGTTATAGTCCTCTTCTATGTTTCATAAAATAGTCATTACCTTCCTTCTCCAGCTTGTAAAAAAATCATAGAAACTCACATGCAGTTGCAGACTCCCGACTTCAGAAAACTCACATTATTTCATCTTGAGTAACTTGCATCCCTTTCAAATTATATTCCATAGGAAATTCACACATCTTGTTTCAGAGTTTCAACGAAATCACTTGAGAAATTCAACGAATTTTGTCACAGAAACTCACACTACTTGCCACAAAAAACTCAACGAACTCCCATGAAATTTTGTTGGAGGATTCATGCCAATATATAGTTTTTCATCACTGTGAATGGTCACATATGTTGAGAAGGACAACCTAACCATCTAGAGGTTCGACTTGGTCTTATGGAGGTCTTTTTCGCTTCTTTTTAACAAAAAATATTTTTCTTACAAAGAGTCCAAATAGACTTTGACTCAAATTCAATTCTTTGACTTTAACAAAACCTAGAAGAGCATAAAGAACATTCTTAACTAAAATAATAATAATAATATAAATAATATTTTTCTTTTTTGCTTTTTTTACAAGTACAAAAATAAATATGAAGACCAAACCTAGTTACTTTTCCAACACTCCCTCTTAACTAGGGAGGTATTCATAATGGCTCAATATGTCTATCTCAATTTGAAATATTCTCATAAGAAGGATCCAGATTGATAAGAATCAAAGATGATAATATCATCATACCCAACATTGTCACATTACCAAGGCCTTGAAAGGTACACTCTATCTCTCACAATATTAGAGCACAGTGATGGGAGGCATTCCATGGGACACCAAACCGCCTCACCGAGGTACATAATCCACATAGGATACTAGAGTATGTCCTTCACTAGATCATTTCCATCAAGGAAATGTATGTCCATCAAACCATTCTTTATCCAAGTCCATGTACTTCACTTAGGATCTCCATCCTAATCCATCACAGTACACGACTCAAGAATGTATGTCCAATATGCTTATCCAATCCACCATTCTCCTTATCCATGTCCATGTACTTGACTTAGGATATTAATTCTATTTTACTTCAACATGACACAAGGAGACCCATGTGTCCAACCTAACTCCCTCTTAACATGAGAGCATAAATCTATACTCACTCCCTCTCAAATAGGGAGAGTGCATCAACAAGACTTAGCTGATGTTGAAAGTACTCATACTTCCCTTACATCAACTATCTGTTATTCTGTGGAGATCTGTTGTAAGTTCCTCAAGCAACCCTCTTATCACTCGAGTTTCTTATTTGGAACTCCCCGAAGTAGGTGTTACACAGGAATTTGTCACCGTCCCTACCATTCCCCGTCCCGCACAATGGAGGACCCATAACGTGACCTGTGAACACTGTCATGCACTGAAAACATCATCATTGCATCCCTCTGAGT